>CAWUFW010000573.1:0-1345909 GCA_963921515.1 Calotriton arnoldi | reverse complement strand
TGATATGGAGAGATATAGGGAACCTATATCTCAGTAAGGGGTGGATACACCACCTTACACAGGCTGCTGTAGCAGACCTGTTGTGTCATTTTGGATGGCCTCTCAGCAGTGGCATAATACATGCTGCAGCCCCTGGGAGGCCAATGGGGTACCTATGCCCTGGGTACATAGTATACCATATACTAGGGACTCATAAGGGTACCCCAGAATCCAATCTGGAGTGTACCTAAAGTACATGCAATCAATTTAAGGGGAAAGCAGATAGGCGGGGGTCCTGAATAGCAGGATCCCAGCCAAACTAAGTCGAAAACCAGCAAAACACGAGGAAAAAGTGGGGGCAACCATGCAGTCAGATTCCACCTTCCTACATAACCCCCCCCAAACGAAAGGAGATAAGGCTAACCTTGTCCAGTTGAGCCTTTATTGACTAAGTGGCCATATAAGGAAAAACCTGCACTAGCATGGTTACCCCCTGTCTGATGGTCCACTAAGCAATTCCTAACCCCAAGGGTATTGGATGATCTCCACCATTTGGAATTACTACCTGTGGTGTGTTTAGGCAAAGTAATAGGCTGGTGGGGTGTCTTAGTAGAGAAGTGAGGCCCTAATAAAGTTGGTCTCAGCTTCCTCAGATCACTGGTCACCATGGAGGCCTTTCTTTCCTTGACTGAGTCGTCTCTGGCCCTAAGGGTCAACCTCTGGCAGCCTACAGCTGGGGTTTGGGTCCCTTTGGTTGGAACAATGGAGGGACATGGTAGGTTTGGAACCACTTGGTCCCAGGTTTGCCTTTGCCCAACAGAGTCCATCTGGGGGAGGTCCCCACAAAATGGTAAGAGGGATCCCTCAGTGTGCTGAGGAATTTTCACCTGGCTAGGGCTACTAGACTGGATGCCCCTAATCTGTGGATGAAGGGGTTCCTCTGGACAGGGAGCCCTTAGGGGTCCACTGACCTCCCCGACCTCTGCAGCCCTGGGCTGACAGAGGGAGGGTAGAGAGGGGCAGGTTACCTGCTCCTGACTGGGTACCACCTTGGAAGGGTCCCCTGCCATCAGGGGTGTTGCCAGGCCAGGCCTGACCACCTCTGGGGCAGTTCCTTCACTAGGGGTAGGATCAGTTCCCTGAGGAAGCTGACCCTTACCTATTGTCTGGGGGAAGAAGACTGTTCTTCAACCCTTCTGCTCTCTTGTGGAGTAGAGTGGGCCATTCTTTCAGGCTCCACTTCTCCAAAATTTCCCTGGGATGGGGCTGAGGCCCTAACAGCCCCACCAACCTTCTCAGAGAAGCCCAACATTTTTAAATGGGCCTGGTATTCAACTTCAGCCCAGGCTGAAACCTCTAGATCATTGCCCAACAGGCAATCTACAGGCAAGTTTGGGGACACTGCCACTCTCTTTGGGCCAGTGACCCCTCCCCAGCTGAGATTGACTATGGCCATGGGATGATCTGTTCTGATTCCATCAATGTTGGTCACCTGGTACTTGAACTCAGATAAAAGCTGTTGAGGGGGACTAGTTTCCCTGTCACCATGGTGACACTAGCCCCTGTGTCCCTGAATGCCAACGCCTTCTGACCATTAATTAGGGGCTCCTGTCTGTACTTGCCCAAAGTATTGGGACTCATAGTAAAAGTGGCAAATCCCATGCCACCATCACAGACTAAGGAGGCCTGGGAGGAGGACCTTGATAAGCTGGGGTCCACCTCAGTTCCCCATACCAACCCACCTAACTTTTTGGGGGCATTACTACCACCTGGGGGATTACTACTTGTAGTACCAGGAGGAGTGGTAGTATTGCTGGGAGGAACATTTTCCTTATTGCCAGCCTTGGAGCAACTGGGGTCATTTTTCCAGTGGCCAGGCTTCTTACAGTTATGGCAATAAGGTTTCTTTTCAGGGGAGGAAGGAGTTTGGGACCCACCCCCCAGGAGAGGACTTTTGGGGCCCTGTAGGGGATTTGTCTTTTGATTTATCCCCACCTTTCTCTTGGTTTTTGGAAGAATCTTTCTTCTGGTCACCACCCTGATTCTTTGGCTTTACTCTGGTTCTGACCCATTTGTCTGCCTTCTTTCCCAATTCTTGGGGAGAGGTCAGATCAGAGTCCACCAGGTACTGGTGTAAAAGCTGGTTTTGACAATTATTAAGGATCTGCTCCCTCATAATCAAATTGTACAATCCTAAAAAGTCATGCACCTTGCTGCCATGTATCCAACCTTCCAGAGCCTTAGTAGCACAATCTACAAAGTCAACCCAGTCCTGAGTCTGTGCCTTTTGGGTGTCTCTGAACTTTAACCTGTATTGTTCAGTGGTTAGGCCAAACCCATCAATCAGAGCACTCTTCAGGACTTTATAATTATCAGCATCCTCTTCTCTTACAGTGAGGAGCTTGTCTCTACCTTTGTCTGCAAAGGAGAGCCACAAGATTGCTTCCCACTGCTCCTGAGGGACCCGCTGTACTTTACAGGCCCTCTCCAGTGCAGTTATCCATTTGTGGATGTCATCCCCACTCTGGTAGGGAGGGACAATCTTGTTCAGGTTCCTATGGGGATGAGTATCTTCTCTATTCCTAGGGACACTGTTGCTGCCACCATGGGGCTCTAGCCCCAACTTTTGAAAAGCTCTCTGAAGCTCCAGGGATTCCCTGTCTAAGGCCAATTGCTCTCTCTTGATTCTGAGCTTAGCTCTCTCAAACTCAAGCAGTTGGAATTTCTTCTCATAAGAGGATGCCCTTTTATGAGAAGCAGAGAACCCTATAGAAGTACCAGAATGATTAGATTCCTGAGAAGGAGATCTTGATCTTCTTGGTAGACTATTAACCCTTCCAGGTGGGGTAAAGAGAACCCCACTGGGGTCTCCTTCCTCACCTTCAGGAAGAATTGGATTTTCCAGGTTGGAATCATTTTGATCCCCCTGGCCAGCATCAGAGTCTGGGTCATAGTAGTGTTCACTACCTGGCCTTTCCTCTTCTGCTGCCCCACCCCCTTTGCCAACCTCATCAGACCCTGGGGTCTTTCTGAGGTCATCTTCAAGCAACAACTTTATGAGATGTTGGGTGGATGGGCTTTTCCCTGTCTTCAATTTCCTAGAGGCACACATAGTCCTCAATTCTTGGTATGAGACCTGGTCATACTTAGTTGGGAGAGACCCACTGGTTTCTGCCCTTGAAGACATGACTAGTGTGGTGTGGTGTATGCACCTACCTACTCTAGTGGGGCCTACTAAACTCTCTTGAGTTGTAGAAAGGGTGTGCTAAGCCCTTGACACACAACTCTAAGTTCAGTAGAACTTACTGTATTCTAAACTTGATTTATATGTACCTATGTACCTATAGTGGTTTTCAGTTAGTCACTTCAAAGAGATTATCTGGTAAAGCAATAGCAAGCTTGAATCCAACCGCTGCACACCAATGTGAGAAGTTGGCCTGGCATATGCTGTCCACTAGTTATAGTGGGCACCTTGCACCAGTCCAAATGACCCTTATTGATGATAGGTTTAAAGACAACCTTTATTGAAAGCTATCCTAGTGGTAGCTATGGAGAGCAGCCTTCAGGCTAAGTCTTGAAGGAGTGTAAAGCAGCTTGGTTTACCAGATTATAACCTCTTGAATGACCAAATGAAAGGAGAACCACACCAGGTATATATATAAAATATATGTATTTATTTCTAAACACTCACTACTAATCTCTTTATGAGATTAGAGTCCAAGATACACAATATCACAGTATTAAAACGACAGTAAATAGCACAATATACAATGGGCCCCAGGGGGAAAGTCGCGGTTGGGATTTTAAAGCAAAAGGACACTTAGGAGAGGACTTTGAGCAAACCCCTTTAGACTTAAGGGGTTCTAGGGCCAACACCCACGGGAGCACTGTAGTACTCGAGTTACCTCACCCAGGGAAGCCGGGTGCATAGGTGTCAAAGGGTGTCGGGAATCGTCGTTGTTTTCAATGGCGATCTGCTGCAAAGTGCTGCTGCCGTGAAGAAGAAAAGTGTCCGGGGTGATCCAAGCCTGGATCGAAGATGTGAAGAACCTGAAAGCAGAGGGGACAGAGTCTGGGTCACTAGCCAGTGACCAGGAGCGGAGCAATCGAATGCCCACCGATGTCGGGTGCTTCAGGTGTGAAGAGGTGAAGCTTGACTTTGCAGCCACGGGGTCCAGGAGAGGTCGAGGACAACCAGGAGCCGGATTCGAGCTGTCCCACAAAGGATGTCGAGTGCTGGGGTGTCGGTGCTCGGATTGAACACAACAAGCCTTGGCAACAGCAACCCACGCAGGAAGAGAAAAGATGCTTCTGTGAGGACCAGCAAGGTCCGGGGGACTCCCCAAGCGATGGAGAGTCAGGGCACATCTGGAGCAACCAGGGAAGCCCAATTAAAGTTAGAGTTGCCTTCTTGGGGACCCACAGGTCAATGGACCAGGGATTGCGAAGGGACCTCGAGAGGAATCACAAAATGGAGGCCCACGGAACACTCGTTGAGTGTAGGCTGGCAATCTTCGGTGTAATTACTGCTCGGGGTCAGGGCTACAAGTAACCCAAAGCTCAGCCTCAGGGGTTGCCGGAAAGCTGAGGCTTTTGCAAATGGTTGCGGTGTCCAGGGGTTCGGGTTGCACGGTCTCCACGAGGGATAAGGGCCTCAGACTTGCTGTGGGCGCAGATCGATCTCAGAGACCTCGGGAACCCACCTCCTGTGTGGCAATATTCTTCGGAGTCCGCAGGAGCTTCGGAGATGCCAACCGGTCAGTTGCGTTAAAGGTGCCTGCCTTGCACGGGAGTAACTCCTTTACTCCAAGGGAGATTCTTCAGTCATCCAGCGTAGTGTAGATCATCGAAGTACTTGGTTTCTGTGTCAGAGTTTAGTCCAGGTATAATCTAAAGTCCTGTAGTCAGGGGTTCCTACTTTATACCCAAGGAAGGGGTGGGACAAACTCTGGGGACCCACCTATGGGAGGGTCAGGAAAGAGGGGTGGCTACACCCATTTCCTTTGTCCAGTTTTGCACCAGAGCAGGGGCTGGTAGCCCCTGCAACCGGTTTGAGCTGGACTATGCACAGGGACACCAAATGTGCCCCCAGTGCAGACTTCAAAGCACTCTTGGAGTGCACCCACCCAGCCCCAATACACTAAAGCCTGTCTGGGAGGTGGTCACACCTCCCTGTGACAGGAAACCTATTGTCCAGGCCTCCCCTGCCGGAGTTTCGTCCAGCAGCAGGAGGGCAGACTCGTGTCTGTGGCTGCAGCATCCATTTTGTGATGCCAGGGTTCTGTTAAGCTGGTACCGGGTGTACCGGTGGTGCCATGTTTCTCCCTCTAGTAGGGTGGAATCATACCTCCCACCCCAGTTACTGGGGTGGAGGTATGATTCCAAGGTGTTTGACACCAAACACGACATGTTTCCATGCAGCCATTCTCAAGTTAGCTTTTACCGCGAGGTTATAAGGCACTTAAGAGTATATGGTCTGGCTGCATCACAAACAACCCCGGAATAAAGATTCCGAAAGCTGCAGAGGGGCTCTGCTCATGCATGGGCACCCTCTCACATGAAACCCAGCACCCTGCATTCAGGATTGATAAGGCCTGCCATAGGGGTGACTGATAGGTTTACATGTGCAGTGATATGGAGAGATATAGGGAACCTATATCTCAGTAAGGGTGGATACACCACCTTACACAGGCTGCTGTAGCAGACCTGTTGTGTCATTTTGGATGGCCTCTCAGGGGTGGCATAATACATGCTGCAGCCCCTGGGAGGCCTCTGAGGTACCTATGCCCTGGGTACATAGTATACCATATACTAGGGACTCATAAGGGTACCCCAGAATCCGATCTGGAGTGTACCTAAAGTACATGCAATCAATTTAAGGGGAAAGCAGATAGGCTGGGGTCCTGAATAGCAGGATCCCAGCCAAACTAAGTCGAAAACCAGCAAAACACCAGGAAAAAAGTGGGGGCAACCATGCAGTTAGATTCCACCTTCCTACACAGACAATTACAAAGTCTTGAAGAGTGCCCTCATAGATGAGTTTTGGATAACCACGGGGCAATACAGGGTTAAGTTTGGGGACATATAGAAGGCACACACTCAAGACTGGGTCGATTTTGTAGATAGTGCTATTAAGGCTCTGGAAAGCTGGCTTTATGGAAGTAATGTGCATGATTATGAAGGACTGCACAATTTACTTGTGAGGGAGCACATCCTTAACTGTTAAAATCAGCAACTGCACCAGTACCTGGTGGGCTCGGATCTGACCTCTCCCCAAGAATTAGGAATGAAGGCAGACAAGCGGGTCCGCACCAGGAGGAAACAAAAGTCTCATGGTGGTAGTGACCAGAAGAAGCAAGATTCTTCTAAGGCCCAATGAAAGGTAGGGAGAAATCTAAAGAAAAGAAAGAGTCTTCTGAATGGCCCCAAACATTTTCGTCTGGGGTGGGTTGCGATCTTCTTCCTCCTCTAACAAGAAACCTTGGTGCTATTTGCCAAGAAGTTAGGCACCGAGGGAGACCTGGATCATGAAAAAATGGACCAGCCAGCTCCCAAGAGAAGGTGCAGGAAGGGTAAAGATGTATCCTTCCCTCAGACTCCCAGTGAGAATCAGCCTCCTGATGGAGATGATCTCAGTACCCGTGAAGGAACTGTCCCAGAGGAGCTTGGGCCTGACAAGGCAGAGCTCCTGGGACCAGGGGGACCTTCCAGGAAAGACTTGAGTCTGGAGCAGAAGGCCTGCCCCTCTGTTGAACATCTCAGACTGCAAGCTGCTGCTGAGGAAGCAGGGAATGTCAGTCGGCCCCACAGGACTTATTGGGAAGATGGGCTCCTGTTTTCTTAAAGTAGGGACCCCAAGCCTGGTGCCCCCAGGAGGTTGGTCATACCTCAGACGTTTGGGGGTTTCCTATTGACCCTGGCAGGACATCTTGGGCAAAGCAAGACTTGGGACAGGCTTGTCCCTCACTTTCACTAGCCCCACATGTATGAAGACACCAAGGAGTTTTTTTGCTCCTGTGTCACCTGCCAAGCCAGTGGTAAGTCAGGTGGCACTATAAAGGCCCCCTTAATCCCACTACCAGTGGTTGGGGTTCCCTTTGAGAGAGTAGGGATAAACATTGTAGGTCCCTCAAACCCTCCAGCAGCATCTGGACATAGTTTTATCTTAGTGGTGGTGGACCATGCCACTAGGTATCCAGAGGCTATTTTCCTTAGGACCACTACAGCTTCTGTAGTGGCCAGGGCCCACCTTGGAATCTTTTCCAGAGTTGGGTTCCCTAAGAAGGTCTTGTCAGACAGAGGTACACATGTCATGCCTAGCTACATCACTGCTATGTGGAAAGAGTGTGGTATTAACTATAGGTTTACCACACTCTACCATCTACAGGGCAATGGGCTTGTTGAAAGGTTCAACAAGATCCTCAAAGGTATGATCGTGGCACTCCCAGAAAAGCTGACACGAAAATGGGATGTCTTACTAACTTGCCTTCTCTTTGCCCACAGAGAGGTTCCTCAGAAAGGGGTGGCCTACAGCCCATTTGGACTTCTGTTTGGACATCCAGTTAGGGGTCCATTATGTCTAGTCAAAGAAGGATGGGAGCAACCTCTCAAGCCTCCTAAACAGGACATAGTAGATTATGTACTGGGCCTGTGTTCTCGCATGGCTGAGTGCATGAAGAAGGCCAGCAAAAACCTTGAGGCCAGCCAAGAGCTTCAGAAAGCTTGGCATGACCAAAAGGCTGTACTGACTTTACCAGCCAGGACAGAAAGTGCAGGTGTTGGAGCCTGTGGCCCCAGCAGCTTTTCAAGACAAGTGGAGTGGCCCCCACACTATACTGGAAAAGAAAGGTGAGGTCACCTACTTAGTTGACCTAGGTACTCTAAGAAGTCCCCACAGGGTACTTCATTTGAATCACCTGAAACCTTTTGTTGACAGGGCTGACATGAGGTTGCTCATGGCCTCTGATGAGGGACAGGAGGAAGAGAGTGACCCTCTCCCTGATCTCCTCTCTCAGGACCCTATTGATGGATCAGTTGAAGGAGTAGTCTTGGCAGACAGACTCACTGATCAACAGCAAGCTGATTGCAGCCATGTTCTCAATCAGTTTCCTGGTCTCTTTCTCTGACATCCAGTCAAACCACCTGGTGTACCCATGAAGTGGACACAGGTGACAGTCTGCCTCTGAAGAGCAACATTTAAAGACAGCCTGACCATGTCAGAGATCGCATCAGAAAAGAGGCCCAAAAGATGCTGGAGTTGGGGGGTTCATTGAGCCTTCATACAGCCCTTAGGCTAGCCCTGTAGCCCTTGTACCAAAACCTCATACCCAGGATTGTAAGAGAGAGATTAGATTTTGTGTTGACTATAGAGGCCTCAATGCAAACCAGGACTGATGCCCATCCAATTCCCAGTAGTTACCTAGAAGGGTAAACCCAAATATTGTCACTGGGACCTGGGTATAAGACAGTACATTAGAGAAGTGGCCCCAGAACTCAATACTTAACACAAAATACAGTGATCATACAAAAATAGAGGAAAAAGTGGTAAAGTTAGTACTCAGTGTTATTTAATCACACTGAACACACAATGATTTAGAACATTCTGCTTAAACAATACCAAACATGTAAAATAGTACCCTAGGCGGGAGAAAAGGGGGTGGAGGATGGGGTATTGTGATTGGAGTGAGGGTAAAAGGTGAATAGAAAATAGAGTGCAAATCATCAAGTCAATTACTTAAACAACAAAAGGCTCTTATTAAAGCCGAAAGCTTAGCAGTATATCCAAACTGTAAATAGCCATGATTAAAAACAGTGACACAGTGATAAATCGCTGTTGGTCAGCCTGGCTGGTATTATAGATGTCGACGTTTCGACCCCAAAGAAATTGTAGGTTATTGCGTCCCTTACGTCGGGGTCTTCCTCAGGACAGAAGTGAAAGGGAAGGGGTACCATGGAAGACCCTCCACTGAGGGCTGGATAAACAATGGGTGCGTGGGCTCCAAATGGATGAGAGCAAGGGTGGTCACTTGCACAGGTACTAATCCATTGGAAAGAGAGACCGAGCCGGATCAGCCAGCCGGGCAATGAATTATGTTCTATTCTAGTGAGATCTGCAGGCCGGGCAAAATGCTCCTGATTACTCTGTTCTCTAATAAAGTCTTCAGTTCTCGCTGCTCACACGAAACGTCTCCGTTCGGGAAGGGGCCCTTCCCGAATGGAGACGTTTCGTGTGAGCAGTGAGAACTGATTAATCAGGAGCCTTTTGCCCGGCCTGAAGACTTTATTGGAGAACAGAATAATCAGGAGCATTTTGCTAATTCTCTAATGTACCATCCAATTCCCAGGGCAGATGAACTGATTGATACTTTGGCCTCTGCCAAATATGTCAGTACATTTGACCTCACTGCTGGTTATTGGCAAATTAGACTCTATGAGGATGCCAAATCAAAAACAGCATTTTCAAACCCCAGTGGGCATTATCAATTTATTGTGATGCCTTTTGGTTTGAAAAATGCACCTGCCACATTTCAGAGGCTGGTGAATAAAGTCTTAACAGGTCTGGAAATCTATAGTGCAGCATATCTAGATGATATGGCTTTCTTTAGCTCCACCTGGGAGGATCACCTGGTCTACCTCAGAAATGTACTTTAGGCCCTGCAGAAGGCAGGCCTCACTATCAAGATCACAAAGTGCCGGATAGGGCAGAGTAAAGTTGTGTACTCAGGCCACCTTGTAGTTGTAGGCCAACTTCAAACATTGGAGAGCAAAATTCAGACCATCATGGACTAGGTTGTTCCCACTACTCAGACTCAGGTCAGAGCTTTCTTGGGCCTGAGTGAGTACGACAGGAGGTTTGTTAAGGGCTATGAATCCATAGCGACACCCCTTAATGATCTCACCTCCAAAAGAATGCCTAAGAAAGTTCAGTGGACAGTTAGCTGTCAGAAGGCACTTGATGACCTGAAGCAAGCCATGTGCTCTGCTCCAAATCTGCAATGTCCTGATTCCGGTGCTAGAAGTATGATCCCATGTACTGGGGGGCTCCTTAGGGTCACCCCATGTACTCCCGGTAAGAGCCTTTTAGGGTCTGCCAGCAAGCTAGTGCTGCTGCCAACCACAGACACGATTCTGCCCTCCTGCTGCTGAGCTGAGCTCAAGCAGGGGAAGGTAGAACAATAGGTTTCCTGTCACAGGAGTTGTGACCCCCTCCCAGACAGGATTTAGTGTATTGGGCTGGGGTGGCGTCGCCTTCCAGGCCACAAGACTGTTAGGAAGGGCACACTTGATGCCCTCTTTGCATACTCCAGTTTGAGCCAGTTCATGAACCCTTGGTTCCCGCTCTGGCGAGAAACTGGACAAAGGACAGGAGAGTATCCTCCCCTCTGTCCAGCCCCTCCTCTGGGAGGGACCCTGGTGTCATTCCAACCCTTTCCATAGGGTACTTAAGGGCTCCCCTGTGGGTGGGTCCTCAGATTCATCGTGGAACAAGACTCACCTCTGAAACCAAGACGACACTCTTCAACCGTCTGGACACTTGAACTTCGTTGGGCTTCGACTGGAACCGAGACTGCATCAAGGAAGAGTTTGCTGCTCCTGGTCTTGCTGTTATTCAAGTCTTCTGAGTCGTCTATGTCTGTGCTTCCTCCAGGTTCTCCAGAAGGCCTGTGGGCATCAAGGACATCTGAAGTAATCTCCCTTGGTGTGAAGGAGTCCCTCCCTTGCATCTAGAGGCACTGCAAAGAAGCTTACTGGTCTGATACTCCTGTTGCCCTATAGGCTTCCTGAGGCCCAGCAACACAGGTGGTGGTTCTGCAGCTCCCTAGAGGCCTAACCTGTCTTCTCTGCAATTTTGAGGACAGTATCCCTCGTCGGAGCTGCTGGGACTGAACCCCTGTGCACCGCGTCTACTTGCTATTGCCGATGCTTGTTGGTTCTGCATTCCAGAGATCTTCGGGCTACAAGAAGCTCAAGCCTCCAGTACCTCATCCGTGGAAGATCAGCATCCTCATTGCATCCTCTGCACCATGGGCCTCCATCTTTGGTGAGCTGCCGGAGGTCCTCTTGCGACTCCTGTGCCTTCGGCCTGTGGGTCCTCTCAAGGGTCTTCCTTTGCTGCAGTGGGCTCCCCTGCTTGCTCAGGGCCTGCTCTGATTCTCCTGCTGTTGGTGAGTCCCTTGAACCTTGCTGGTCCCAACGTTTGCATCTTTTCGCTTTCTACGCCAGCGGCTACCAAGGCTTGTTGCTGCTCCCGCCAGACACCAGACACCTGGGCACTGACACCTGATGTGGGCCAGCTCGTGCACTGCTCCTGGTCTTCCTCAGCATTGCCTGGTCCTCACAGCTGCAGGGACAAGGTCACTGTCTTCACTCCTGAACCTCCAGACATAGGTGGGCATTGTGCTTCCGTGCCTCCTGGTCACTTCCGAGTGGCATAGACTCTGTCCCCTCTGCTTGCAGGTTCTCCTCTTGAAGAGTCTACTCTTGGATTCCACCAGACACCTTCACAGGCCTCTCCAGAGGCATCTTTTTCAAAGTCTTCTATTGTCGTCTACGGCAGGTTCTGACGTCACTTCACCCTATGCACCTGGCTTTCCTAGTGCTAGTAACCTGATTCCTAGAACATCCACAGGTGGGGTGGTTCTCCAACCTCCCATCTTCCAAAGGGTTTCTTCGGAGTCCTCTGTGGGGGGTTCTTCTTCTTTAAAACTGCAACCGTGACCTCTCCATTGACTTCCATTGGGCATGTGGCTGTGTTTCCACTCTGCACACAGCCTCCGTGGGGTTCCTGGGTACTTACCTTGGGTGGTTCCTTGTGTCCCCAGCTCCTCTGAGTCTTCTGGTCCAAGTCCCGTTCTCCTTTGCAGTTTACATTCCACTTTCTTAGTATAAGGGTTGGTCTCCCCCTGGAGACTTGTGTATATTTGTGCTACTTACCTGATTATTTTGAAGTATTCTTGTGTGTATTGTTGATATCTCTGGGTAGGAGATATGCCAATGTGTTAGTGATTGTGTTGCATAATAAATAGACCTATTTTTATAAACACTGTGTGGTTCTTTTTCATCTAATCTACACTGTTGATTAAATGTGGTAAAACAAGCTGCTTTACACTCCTTCAAGATAAGCCTGAAGGCTGCTCTACATAGCTACCACTTTGAGAGCTTTCTATGGTTATCAAAGACCACTAAAATCACCATAAGGGTTGTCTGGATTAGTGCAAGGTGCATCACTCCTGAGTGTACACTATATACTAAGCCAGCCTCCTACAACCACCAACACCAGTTCTCCATTGTACTTCTCCCACCAGGGTACAAGTCCTAAAAAAAGAAGTGGGGCACTAACCAAGTTAGGCAGTGTTGGAAATGGCCCTTTTTGCAGGGTCACCCCTAAACTTTTTGCCTGCCTCCTGTATTTTTGCTGACCTGTTTCTGTTGGTTTTATGACTCTGGGCACTTTACCACTGCTGTTCAGTGCTAAAGTGCATATGCTCTCCTTTGTAAATATGTCTATGTGAATTGGTATATCCCTGATTGGCTTATTTGGTTTACCTGTTAGTCCCTAGTAGTGTGGCCTGTGTGTGCCCAGGGCTGGTAAACCAAATGCTGCTGGTGGGCCTGCAGCACTGATGTGTGCCACCCACAGAAGCGGCTTGTAAACTGTGTCTCAGACCTGCCACTGCAGTGTCTGTGTGCAGTCCAGAACTGCCATCTTGGCTGTGAAGTGCACCCACTTCCCAGCCCCTGAACCTTCCCTTGGCATCTTGTAAGTCACCCCTATGGTAGGGTGCATTGTATGTGTAAGGTAGGACATGCCTTGGTGTGTGTAGCATGTCCTGGTAGTGAAGTATGCCCCATTTCGTTTTTCACTACTGTAAGGCTACCTGTTCCTCATAGGCTAGAATGGGCAGTTTGACTATTACATTCTATAGTCCTAACTGACCCCAGGAACATGGTAGAAAAACGAATTTAGTATGCCTGAGCTCAGAATATTAAAATACATCTTTTAGTGAAGTTTATTTTTATATTCTGTGTTTGAAAATACCACTTTTAGAAAGTAGGTATTTTCTTGCCTAAGCCTTCCAGTGTGCTCTGCTGTTATGTGTATTGGCTGTCTGGTTTTAGAGGGGCAGGGCAGGCTGAGTCAGACCTGGGTTGAATAGAGAGATCTGCATTTAGAGTGTGGGGAGGGGTGGCTCCTTGATCTGAATAGGGCTGTGCCCGGCAAGGTGAATGCTGGCTCCACCTCCTACTGTGTGTCTGCTAGCAGACCCCTCTTTCTGGAAAGGAAGAATGCAGCCTGGTAAACAAAGTGCTCTAGGCCTGAGCAGAACTGGTTCTGGCTAGGTTCAGTGACTTGTAGCTTCTGAGAACAAAGACTTTTGGGGTATAAATATCTGTGCTCAAACCCCTCCAATTTGTATTGCTTTTGGATCTGGAGAGGAAACTCTGTCCGTGCCACTGGAGGAATCTGCAGGAAGTGACTGTCCCTGTGCTTGTGTGTTGTTTCTTGCACTGGCCTGCAGCAGTGACCACTGGACCTTGAAGAAGAGGAAAAGGAACTTTTGAGAGAACTTTTATTTTTGTTACAGCAATTACCCAAGGGCTAGGAAAAGAGCTAGCCTCCTGCTGGAGTCTCAGGCACATCAGACTCCTGCTTCCTCCCTGCGAGGATTGCTATCTGCTGATGAGGCTCCTGTGAGTTCCAGGGCCTCTAGTTTGCTTCAGAGAAAAGAGTGCTGGAAATCGTCGCTAACGCACGTTTGCGAGCCGCTGCAGCCGAGAGCGCTGGAAAAATCATTGCGCTGCTGCCGCTGGGTGCTCGCAACACGAAACCATCGCTAACGCCCCTTTGCGAGCCGCTGCAGCTGAGACGCGCTGGAAGAATCATCGCGCTGCTGTCGCCGAGCGCTTGCAACCCCCAAAGAAATCATCGCTTCAAGACATCGCTTGCGGACGCCGTGCGTCTGCCATTTTGATCGCATCGCACCGGATTTCGTCGCTCCTCGCGGAGCGCCATTTCTTCGCGATCACAACACAATCGCACACGCAACAGGATCGTCGCATCGTCTTCGCCTCGCGGCAAGGCCTCAGCGCATCGGCGGCCTAGCGTGAAGAAGTTTGTCGCATCGTCTCCGCACGCATCAGCAGATCGGCGCATCATCCTCCCTTGCGGCAAGGATTTTAACGCATCGCCGGCCTCGCGTGAGGAAATTCATCGCTAACACTTCTTTGCGACATTTTGTTGGTTTTGCTACTGAATACAGGTACTTTGTGAGAGAAAGGGTCGCAGAGACCACTGCTTTGGATTTGAACCTTATTGTTGCAACCTTTGAACGAGAAAGGGGCGCAGAGACCCCTGCTTTGAATTTGAACCTTATTGTTGCAACCTCTGAACGAGAAAGGGGCGCAGAGACCCCTGCTTTGAATTTGAACCTTACTCTTGCAACCTTTGAACTATCTTTGACAGTCCTTCAACAGCTATCCTATTTTTGACAGTATTGTGGCTTTTACAGTTATTGGTCTTGTGATAAATCTGCCTTTATATAAAGATACTTATTTTTTATAACTACTTGTGTGGTGTCCCTTTGTAGTGTTCCTCACTGTGTTACTGTGTATGGTCATAAATGCTTCACACACTGCCTCTGAGATAAGCCTACCTGCTCGTGCTACGTTACCACAGGGTTGAGCAGGGGTATTAAAGAGGGTAGCCCTCTCACTCTGACTTAGGAAGAAGGGTCCCTACTTGGACAGTGGCCAGCCATTGCCAACTAGAGACCCCCATTTCTAACATTGGTGGTCAGCGGTGAGGATCTGGACTTGCATTTATGATCGCATACAGTAATTATAGTGTACACTACTAGTGAGTGCAGACCATAACGCAACCACATATATTTTTGAAGTTTTTTAATTTTTTTTATTCTATCTTTTATTGATATTGCCCGTGATTGTTACAATGGGCAAGCCTATGTTTTATTGATATTGCCGGTGATAGTACCCGCATACATTTTTGAGAATTGTTGGATCCTATATTGTAATTGATATTGCCAGTGATTTTTTACCCGCATACATTTTCTTGAGAAGTTTTCTTCTATCTTTTATTGATATTGCCCGTGATTGTTACAATGGGCAAGCCTATGTTTTATTGATATTGCCGGTGATAGTACCCGCATACATTTTTGAGAATTGTTGGATCCTATATTGTAATTGATATTGCCGGTGATTTTTTTACCCGCATACATTTTCTTGAGAAGTTTTCTACTATCTTTTATTGATATTGCCCGTGATTGTTACAATGGGCAAGCCTATTGTTTATTGATATTGCCGGTGATAGTACCCACATACATTTTTGAAAGTTTTTGGATCCTATATTGTGATTGATATTGCCGGTGATTTTTTTTACCTGCATACATTTTCTTGAGAAGTTTCCTTCTATCTGTTATTGATATTGCCCGTGATTGTTACAACGGGCAAGCCTATTTGTTTTATTATTGATATTGCCAGATATTGCTACAATGGGTCTTGCTGAAATGAGACCTACCTTTTATATAGATGATCTGTTAACCTACAGTCTAGAGGAACTAAGGGGGTTCTGTGAGGAGAAGGGCTTAGCAGTGAGTAGGAAGGAGACTCAGCTATCCCTGCAGACATCCCTGAGACTTTGGCAACAAGACAGATGGAGATTCTTGGAGTCCCAGTACACCTACCAAGAGGGTAGTTGGTCTGAGGGTGGCTCTGGAGAGTCTGAAGAGGAGGAAGAAAGTGTTATGGAATATCTCATAGGTGGGGAGTTCCTTGATGAGTCTAGTGCCTATGGTAGTGCCAGATTCCCCTCAGGGTCCCCAGAGGAGTTGGTGGACAGGCAGGAAGGTCCCATAGGTAGGGAGTCCCTTGCTGGGTCTAGTGCACAGGGTAGCACCCAATCCCCTTCATGGTCCCCAGAGGAGTTGGGCAGACAGAGGGAGAGGGAGTACCAGCTGGAATTGGAGAGGCTCCAAATAGAGATTGCCCAGCTGGAGGCGCACCTAGCGCAGATAGCAGAAAAGGAGACGTTAGCTCCAGAGGGTAGGTTACCCCTGGAGCGCAGTTTTAATTGTCTGGATTCCCCAGAGAGGGTGGGGTCCAGTGGTGGCAGCAAAATTGAAGTATATAGTGATGACAGTGTAGTACACCCACCCAGAGATGTAGCACCTGACTTAAAGGAGGTGGTTGATCTACACCAGGGGATTCAAGGATATGAGGTAGCTCCATTCGTGTGCAGTGTCCCTGAGGTGGATGGGGGAACTAGCGCAGGGGCCCATAGTCCTAGGGAAAGGAGGGAGACTCTACCGACTCTGGATGAGAGGTGCAGGGAGACGGGTTCCCCCGTGGTTGAAGTCCTGGTGTATGAGTGTGAGGACCGCCCAGAAGAGTGTGGGTTGAGTGATAGAGACAGTCAGTTAATGTCTCGCCCATTTCAAGAGAGTGGTGTGGGGTACGTATGTGAGACACTGGATTGTGAGGTAAAGGTTAGCACCTGCGTGGAACTGTGTAATCCAATTGTGGGAGAGCATATTGTGAGTTCCTATTTTCCAGAGCTAAACCAACATGTGTTAGAGTGCGAGTTCTCTGATCCTAGGGAACTTGCGCAGGAGGCAGACCTCTGGGTGAGTACCAGAGGCTCTGTAGAGGTATTGGGGAATGACCCTAAGAGGAGTGGTTCAGATGTCTTCCAACCCAGAGTGGTGGGAAAGGTTAGGAGTGTTACAGCTGGGTCCCCTTGTTGTGAGGAGGTTGTAGGGCCTCACATCCTGTCTCGTGGGAGCAGGAGTGAGACTGGGATAGGTCCCGAAGTGCCCCAACCTCAGTCTCCTGGACTGGATGGTTCCATGAGGGAACACCAGGTAGGGAGCTAGTCTGTCCGGATGGACCGTCCATTGTGGGGGGTCCCCCGTGTTAGGTGAGCTGGGAGTGCCTGTAATCAGACCTCCAGCAGTTCTAGTGTCTGGCAGTACCGCTCCAGTTGGGAGGGTGCAGAAGGCCAGAGTGAGGGGTGAGGGGGGGAAAGAGTCCCCAGTGGAAGAACCAGTGGGTCAGGGGCCAGCCAGAAGGGCTGAGCCTCATAGGATTGGCCATGGTGACGCCACTTCTGTCCTGGGGCATCTTCACGCACTGTCAGAGGGACAGGAGGTCGTGAGCTCTGTGCCAGGCAGACTGTCACACGATACGCTAGGTATGTGTCACCCTCAGGAAGCCCTGGTTGGCCAGGCAGTTGTTCAACCACAGGGTTTGGTCCCTGGGATGGTAAGTCAGGTCCAGGTGTTGTCTGACCTGAAGGGAGGGACAACTGTAAGCAGTGTCCCGACCATTTTTTCTAAGAGCACCACTCCAGGTGGGAGGGTGCAGTATTCTGGAAGGGGGTACAGAGGGAGGGAGTCCTTGCCTCTGACCCCGGTGCAACCTGAGGGTTTTTTCAGGTTGGTAGGTCAGTTGCAGGGTCCAGGCCCTGAACTGGTGGAGGGGTGTGTTTCCCTTGAGGGGGCCTGTGTGCTCCCCAGGAAGTCCTGGTTGGCCAGGCAGTTGTTCAACCACAGGGGTTGGTCCCTGGGATGGTAAGTCAGGTCCAGGTGTTGTCTGACCTGGAGGGAGGGACAACTGTAAGCAGTGTCCCGACCATTTTTTTCTAAAAGCACCACTCCAGGTGGGAGGGTGCAGTATGCTGGAAGGGGGTGCAGAGGGAGGGAGTCCTCGCCTCTGACCCCAATACCACCTGAGGGTTTTCCAGGTTGATGGATCAGTTGCAGGGACAAGGCCCTGAACTAGTGGAAGAGTGTATTTTCCTTGGGGGGTATTGGTGTACGCCCCCAGAAGTCCTGGGTTGCCAGGCACAGGCCCAGCCCAAGGGTACAGACCCTAGGTTGGGGGCCAGGTTCAGGGTGTCCCCTGATCTGGAGGAAGGGGCAACTGCTAACAGTGCCCCTCCCGGTTTGTGTTATGGGGGCACCTCTCCAGGTGGGAGGGTGCCAGCCCCAGTAAAGGGGGCGGGGAGAGGGCAGCCTCACCCCTGACCTCCGCCCAGTCTAAGGGTACAGACCCTAGGCTGGGATACCAGTTGCAGGATAGAACCCCTGAACTGGTGGGTGAGTTGTGCAGGGCCCCTGCCACAGGTGCCCTGACAATTCTGGAAGGGGGTATCGCTCCAGGTGGGAGGGTACCGAGCCCCAAAGAGGAGGACCGGGTGTGGGAGAGCCCACCCCAGTCTCTGGCCCAGCCGCTGGGTACAGGCCCAGGGCTGGTGGGTCAGTGTCCGGGTGCTTTGCCTGACCGGACAGGAGGGAGAGTGTACAAAAGGTGCCAGGCACCTGGGGTTACTGCCCCTCACTCTCTGATGCCACAAAAAGTTGAGAGCCCTGAGAGGTATAAGGCCTGGGTCTCATCCCTGACTACTGTCAGTGGCTACTGTGGCTTATTGTTTATCTGTTGGGACACACCTGGGGGCCAGTTAAGGTTAGGTGCTGCACAGGTGGTGTCCACAGGTGAGGGGCAGAGTTCCCCATTGGTTGTCTTAGTGGGCCCTGGGAGTGTGGACAGAGGGATCCACCAGGGTTCAGATTGGAGTAGAGCTGGCATATGCCCCTGCAGTTGCGGGCCAGTCCCGTGTTCTATCGCCCGAAGCAGGGAAGCCCATCAAAGTAGTGATTGGTCTACCCTGCGTTTTGGCTGGAAGGGGGTTGTGTTGGAAATGGCCCTTTTGCAGGGTCACCCCTAAACTTTTTGCCTGCCTCCTGTATTTTTGCTGACCTGTTTCTGTTGGTTTTATGATTCTGGGCACTTTACCACTGCTGTTCAGTGCTAAAGTGCATATGCTCTCCCTTTGTAAATATGTCTATGTGAATTGGTATATCCCTGATTGGCTTATTTGGTTTACCTGTTAGTCCCTAGTAGTGTGGCCTGTGTGTGCCCAGGGCTGGTAAACCAAATGCTGATGGTGGGCCTGCAGCACTGATGTGTGCCACCCACAGAAGCGGCTTGTAAACTGTGTCTCAGACCTGCCACTGCAGTGTCTGTGTGCAGTCCAGAACTGCCATCTTGGCTGTGAAGTGCACCCACTTCCCAGCCCCTGAACCTTCCCTTGGCATCTTGTAAATCACCCCTATGGTAGGGTGCATTGTATGTGTAAGGTAGGACATGCCTTGGTGTGTGTAGCATGTCCTGGTAGTGAATTATGCCCCATTTCGTTTTTCACTACTGTAAGGCTACCTGTTCCTCATAGGCTAGAATGGGCAGTTTGACTATTACATTCTATAGTCCTAACTGACCCCAGGAACATGGTAGAAAAACGAATTTAGTATGCCTGAGCTCAGAATATTAAAATACATCTTTTAGTGAAGTTTATTTTTATATTCTGTGTTTGAAAATACCACTTTTAGAAAGTAGGTATTTTCTTGCCTAAGCCTTCCAGTGTGCTCTGCTGTTATGTGTATTGGCTGTCTGGTTTTAGAGGGGCAGGGCAGGCTGAGTCAGACCTGGGTTGAATAGAGAGATCTGCATTTAGAGTGTGGGGAGGGGTGGCTCCTTGATCTGAATAGGGCTGTGCCCGGCAAGGTGAATGCTGGCTCCACCTCCTACTGTGTGTCTGCTAGCAGACCCCCTCTTTCTGAAAGGAAGAATGCAGCCTGGTAAACAAAGTGCTCCAGGCCTGAGCAGAACTGGTTCTGGCTAGGTTCAGTGACTTGTAGCTTCTGAGAACAAAGACTTTTGGGGTATAAATATCTGTGCTCAAACCCTCCAATTTGTATTGCTTTTGGATCTGGAGAGGAAACTCTGTCCGTGCCACTGGAGGAATCTGCAGGAAGTGACTGTCCCTGTGCTTGTGTGTTGTTTCTTGCACTGGCCTGCAGCAGTGACCACTGGACCTTGAAGAAGAGGAAAAGGAACTTTTGAGAGAACTTTTATTTTTGTTACAGCAATTACCCAAGGGCTAGGAAAAGAGCTAGCCTCCTGCTGGAGTCTCAGGCACATCAGACTCCTGCTTCCTCCCTGCGAGGATTGCTATCTGCTGATGAGGCTCCTGTGAGTTCCAGGGCCTCTAGTTTGCTTCAGAGAAAAGAGTGCTGGAAATCGTCGCTAAAGCACGTTTGCGAGCCGCTGCAGCCGAGAGCGCTGGAAAAATCATCGCGCTGCTGCCGCTGGGTGCTCGCAACACGAAACCATCGCTAACGCCCCTTTGCGAGCCGCTGCAGCTGAGACGCGCAGGAAGAATCATCGCGCTGCTGTCGCCGAGCGCTCGCAACCCCCAAAGAAATCATCGCTTCAAGACATCGCTTGCGGACGCCGTGCGTCTGCCATTTTGATCGCATCGCACCGGATTTCGTCGCTCCTCGCGGAGCGCCATTTCTTCGCATCACAACACAATCGCACACGCAACAGGATCGTCGCATCGTCTTCGCCCTCGCGGCAAGGCCTCAGCGCATCGGCGGCCTAGCGTGAAGAAGTTTGTCGCATCGTCTCCGCACGCATCAGCAGATCGGCGCATCATCCTCCCTTGCGGCAAGGATTTTAACGCATTGCCGGCCTCGCGTGAGGAAATTCATCGCTAACACTTCTTTGCGACATTTTGTTGGTTTTGCTACTGAATACAGGTACTTTGTGAGAGAAAGGGTCGCAGAGACCACTGCTTTGGATTTGAACCTTATTGTTGCAAACTTTGAACGAGAAAGGGGCGCAGAGACCCCTACTTTGAATTTGAACCTTATTGTTGCAACCTCTGAACGAGAAAGGGGCGCAGAGACCCCTGCTTTGAATTTGAACCTTACTCTTGCAACCTTTGAACTATCTTTGATAGTCCTTCAACAGCTATCCTATTTTTGACAGTATTGTGGCTTTTACAGTTATTGGTCTTGTGATAAATCTGCCTTTATATAAAGATACTTATTTTTTATAACTACTTGTGTGGTGTCCCTTTGTAGTGTTCCTCACTGTGTTACTGTGTATGGTCATAAATGCTTCACACACTGCCTCTGAGATAAGCCTACCTGCTCGTGCTACGTTACCACAGGGTTGAGCAGGGGTATTAAAGAGGGTAGCCCTCTCACTCTGACTTAGGAAGAAGGGTCCCTACTTGGACAGTGGCCAGCCATTGCCAACTAGAGACCCCCATTTCTAACAGGCAGTATGTACGTGACATCACAGCACGTGACATCACAACCCACAACCTCACAGGAAGTGATATCACAAAAAATGACATCTGATTTTAAGCCCTCATATATGTTAAGCAGGTCTGTCATGAGTACATTTGAGCGTATTATAATATTTAACAAATTAGATCTTGTGTCGGAGTTGTGCCAAAAAAGTGTTGCAACCCCAGCGCAAGATCTAAGCCTCAGATTACACATTTATTTATTAAAACTCTGCAAGAAAGAAATTGGCAGCAAGGAGAAACGTTGCAGTATATCTGTTCTGCTTGATTGCTTGCAAAGTCTGCATTTTAAAATATCTTATGGGGTAAAGGCACCTGCTGCATAGATCTTTATGTACCCATCAAATCTCAGGAAATAATAATAATGGTAAGATAACTGTGGAGGTTGATGCTCTTGCTGGAGAGACAGGTGTTTTGTCTAGTGCCAGTTTTGAATCAATGTAGCATAGAGGGTTAATATGTCTCACGCAAAGCACATCATGTGACACACAGATGACGGATTTTTGTTTTATGTGGATGGGTAAGTGGGCTATTGCTTTTAACACAGAGATCCTTTAGTTACTTGGAGTTCATAAATTGTAATCCTTCTAATATAGCACAGTGAACTATGAAGGAAAGGACATGTGACTCCTAAACCTTGTAACCCTGTCTTATGTAACACATCCAGTAAATTGATTTACAAACATATGCTTTATTGTCAATGTGAATTTGTGATGTAAGGCGCTCCGACGCCCTGGATTGGGTTGAGTAGCGCTATAAAAGAAATCAGACAAAATAGTGGTATCTAAATTGTTATTTGTGTAAATATTAGGACAGACCAACAGATCTGACACACAACAGAAGTGTGCTCAGACAGTGTCTGATACTAATTGTTTTTATGTTCCCTGGCGAGGTACAACTGCTCAAAATAAATATTTCACCAAACATTATCCTTTGAGCGGCTGAATTGCGCAGTGTGAAACAGTCAAAATAAGGTAGGGTCGGGCCTGAGGAGGTGCAGGATGCAGACAGCAATCAACAAACTGCCTCTCCTCCTTTGTCCTGGAAGTGCAGAGTGCAGGCAGCCATGGTGGGGAGGGCGAGGTTAGAAAATTCCTTGAGGTTTGCAGCACAACAAAAAGGAAGGGCCATTGGCACGTGAAAGGCTTTGACAAAAGAATTTCTCTCTTCTGTCAGTCACAGGGCCATTGGCACCTCAAAGCACTTGTGCTTTGAGGTGTCAATGGCCCTGAGACTGACAGAAGAGAGAGGGGAATTTCTTTGTCCCCTTGTCCCCCCACCCTTGTCCCCCATGTCCCCCCACTACAAAATCTGGGGGATATATCCCCCGCATCCCCCACACTTCCTACGCCCATGCCTTTAACTACAATAAGTAGGTAGAGGTGGAGGAAAAAGTGGGATCTTAACTCCTAAAGAAGGCCGAACGACCCATTGAGGGTGTTTGACGAAGACCAAAACATGTTGACACAGGAGCAGGAAGAAGGGATGAAGGGGCAATACATACCCCCATTTCATCTTCATCTGTAAGTTTTTAACTCTATCCTAGGAGTCCAATAATAAAGATTGTTCAAGCCATCCCAGAGGTAGTTTTAATCTCACCTTTATCACTTTTGCTCTGCTGAGTAGATTCCTGTATGTGTGTATGTATTGTCTCCCCCACACCCCTTTGCTCCATCCCAGGCAATGGTCTGCCCAGGGATATTCTAGCAGCCCTATGATGAACTTGCCACTACTTGTGGGTGAGGGCAATTTTAAAAAACCTTGCATCTTTCTAATGTGATATTCTTATCCTTTTAGAATATTCACATTTCCTTTGTGATAGTCATACCCTTTGAGAATATTCACATTTCCTCCTTTTCCTTTCTGTGTGAGTGTGTTATAGTTACCTTGAAGCACGAGTTATAGTTACTTGACATAACCATAACTGCTGAATTTCTATGGTTTTGCGTGTATAAACTCTGAATCTAAGTATAACGTCCCTGTACCTTTGGTGTTTTCAGTGATTTTCGATGGTTTTTCAATGCTATTTCTTAACTATAAAGTCCCTGAAACATTTGTTTTTTTCAGTAAAATTCTACTTTTTTAATGCTATTTCCTAATTATAACGTCCCCGTATCCTTTGTTTTTTTAGTGACTGTCACTGTTTTTTTAATATAAATTGTACTGCGATTTGAACATAAGTTCAATTTACTAATATACATTTTCACAACTTTATAAATACAATGTATTCACACATTAATTCTTAATATATATTTAAAACTAAAAATGGAGAAGTTACGGTAAGGTAACTTATGTAGTCTTTCTATAAATGTAACACACCAAGTCTTTCTTTTTTGTAAATTCATTTTATGGATCCGCAGATCTGTTGTGAATCCTCAGACAAATAAGTGGTAAGCCAGTTATATTGCACACATTCAATACAGTTGTACGACGGTACAATGCAGGGAAATACATTGCATGACTTTACCACTCATTTTTTACCTTGCATGTTTTACCACGCATATGCTTTTACAAAGCATGCCATTACCATGCATTGTTTTTGTATATAAAAGCAATGTATTTGTGGGGGGAGACCCCCCACATGTCCCAAATTACCTTAAAAGCGTGGTAAAGGCATGAGTTGTAAAGGCATGCACATGGTAAAAACATGCATGCTAAAAAATGTGTGGTAAAGGCACAACGAGGTAAAAACTTTGTCGTAAAGGTTGTTTCCCAATCAATACTAAAGCAACAGCACATTTAATACAAACATATGCTATTGCAATTTCTATAGGTGTATCATTGCCTTGTGTGTGTGTGAGTGGCTGTATGGGTGTGTGAGTGTCTATATGGGTGTGTGAATGGCTGTGTGGGTGTGTAAGTGGGTGTGGGAGTGGCTTTGTGGGCGTGTCAGTGGCTTTGTGGGTCTGTGAATGGGTGTGTGAGTGACTGTATCGGTATGTGAGCGGATGTGTAAGCGTGTGTGTGAGTGGCTATGTGGGTGTGTGAGTGATTTTGTATGTCTGTGAGTGGGTATGTGAGTAGCTGTATGGGTGTGTGAGTGGAAGTGTGAGTGGTTTTGTGAGTGTGTATGCGGGCTGTGTGGGTGTGTGAGTGGGTGTGTGAGTGAGGGGTTTTGTTAGTCTGTGAGTGGGTGTGTGAGTGGTTGTGTGGGTGTGTGAGTGGGTACATGAGTGAGTGTGTGTGTGGGTCTGTGAGTGGATGTATGTGTTTTTTTAAATTGGGCTCTGGCTCCCCCCAAATCAGTGAGGTTCTGGGCTGAACCGGGTGAATCCACAGATTACAGCGCTAAAAAACATTTTTGGACAATTTTGTGCGCATGAGGGGTCCCTCACAGACCCATCCAGAAGGCTCATAGGGTCAGTGGACCTCTACCCTGATTCATTCTATCACTTTTACATTTTATTTTCCCCCTGCGAACCATGCCCTGATGCTCAAAATGGTGGATGCAACTTTCCTTTCAGGTTGCAGCCATGATCTGTGGAGGATCTGCGGCAGGTCTGCGTCTCTGGATATACATAAATCTTTTTACTTTAATAATTCCAAAACTACTGAACAGATTTACACCAAATTACAAAAAGCACTCGTTCAGGACCAAGATCTAGCGTTCTGTCAAATTTGGTGTAATGCCGTTCAGTGGTTCAAGCTGTAGTTGTGTCTGAAATCTTTATGGGAAATTGCATGGGGAAAACACGTTTTGGGACCCCTCCTTTTTTGCGGCCCCCACTCGATGGATCACCCCCAAACTTTCCATACAGCAGCTGAAATGAACTAGTTTTGAAAATGTCATGAAGATTCGTCAAACGGCACCAAAGTTAATAGCAAAACAATAAACACTTTTCCTATGTAAACTAGGTCCTAACTATAACTACCTACTGGCGACCGCCATTAGGTAATTGTTGTATTCTTGTTCCCCTTTTGGTACATTCCGTCCACCCTTCCCCTGCCTCCACCTTTGGATTCCCCCGGTGAGAGCTCACCTTAGAATGTTGGTGTTTCAGAGTTGTTGGAGAGTGGATGGTCAATAAAGAAGTATACTCTGATATCTGTTCCTGTCATCCTTTCTAACTTTCAACACTGGCGACGTTTTACTGCGTAGGGGGCAGTTTTTGACCATTTCCCCTTTGAGTACTCTCTCCATTCCATCCACTGGTGCTTGCTACTGATGAACGCTGTGCTTACGTCCAGAACCGGCTTGTCTTAAAGGAAAAACCTCTTCATGCTACGCGAGTTTGGATACGCATCCGAAGAGGAAGAACAGCGCTGCCCTATCCCTTTTAGTAAGGACTTTCATGTACGGGTGAGCGGAGTTTGTGTCACTCACTTTCCATCATATTATTTGCCGATTACCGTCGTGTGAGTCTATGTGAATATTGAGCCTCTAATGAAGTATCCTTGGACTCACCATCCAGGCGCGTTGAGAACTTTGGTTAAGGTGTGATTGTGTACTGCTCGGCATCTCCAGCCGGACCTGCTCTTCGCCTCTCTATCGTTCTGTACTGCTTGCGGTTCCCGGTACTTGTCACAGAGGAGGTGGAAGGCACACTGTTTTCAGCTAGTACAGCGAGTTTCCCCTGTACAGCGTGAGGTTTTGGCTCTCCTCGTATGCTGCCGCGATGGTGCTGTGTGTCCGGTACCGTCTCTGAGGGGAGAAAACCGCCGCATAATCGCTCGGTCTAGGCACGATACTCAGTCACCCTGAGCTGCGAGGAATCTCCTGACTCCTGTCACCCCTTCCTTGCCTGCAGCTGCTGTGGATCGTTGGATGACGCGCGGAAAGTGCAAGACTGACAACGTGAAGTCCGTGCTGGGAATGTCCACGTGAAGGATCACCAATTCCTGTCAGCCTGACGAGGGGAGTCCCGCTGCTCGTGAGGTGTGTGGGAGCGCAAGCTGTAATCCGGATCCTGTCAGTGTCTGCGTTGCATCAGAGAAAACATTCCTGCCTGTCTGACGGGGTGCAGTACCGATGTTCACATAGCGTGTGGGGGCGTTCCATCCCTGTGCTGATCGTTTAATTGCAGCGTGTTGCTCCACGGACTCTTCTCCTCGTAGGACCACTGTGTTTTTTGTTGTTGTTTTTTTTGTTTGTTCTAGTCCGGAGCACCTCAGTGTACACTGTGCCCAGAGCCGGTACATTCCTCTCCTCTGCAACGCACTACGCAATCACGCTGCAGCAAGCTTACTAAGGATCATGACTGTTTTGGAAGCGGACATGGAACTTGCACCACGTTGACTCTTTTCCAATTGTGTGTGTCTAGGAAAAAAAAAGGTACTTTCGTCCTTAATCTACCCTCAATCCATTCCACCCTACCGGAACAGTGTGTGTTGGGTCCATTCAGGTGGGGTTTTCTGGGTTCCCCCAGCATTCCTGGCTAGGCTTTCCCTTCTCTAGGGTTTACTTGTCCTTCCTCTGTGCCCCCCTTCACCGTCTGTCCCTGCCCTTCTCCTACAGGAGCTGTGGGTGTTGGGGTTGCCTGGTGGGGTTTCTTGGGTTCCCCTGCTCCTCCTAGTCAAGTTTTTTTTCCCCCATCTTGCCACTCTCCCTCCTCCTATCTCCATGATGGCAGCAGCGAGCATGAGCCAACCACCCCCTTTCCTAAACGAAATAGGTGAGCCAGAGATATGTTGGAAGGAATGGTTCAAATTATTCGAATCATACATTATAGCGATTGGGGGAGAGCGTTTTACGTCCTTGCGCAAACAACACATCCTTCTCCACAACGTAGGTGTGCATGGAAGGAAAATATATGAGACGTTGCCTGAACCTGCAGGGGGAGTTGAAGGGGGGGATGTAGATTTGTTCATGTGCACTGTGGAAAAGTTAGAGACGCATTTTGGAGATAAGATAAATGTGGTTCTGGAACGCCATAAGTTTTTTAACAGAGTGCAAGGGAAACAGGAGTCCGTCCAAAATTACATTGCGGCTTTGTGGGGTCTCACGCAGTTGTGTGAATTTGGCAATCTCACTGATTCTCTAATAAGGGACCAGTTGGTGCGTTGCACTAACAACACTCGCATCCAAGAGAAACTTTTAGCTAGGAACCCCTGCTTGAGGGAAGCAGTTGAGATTGCAAAATCCATCGAGCACACTGCCAAGTGCATAAAAGAAATGAAGCCTAGCAGTGAGGTAGTGGCTAATGTAAAAGAGAAGGAAGAAGAGAGCGAGGTTTACAAGGTAAAAAGTAAAGAAAGCATGTTTAGCAGGGCAACTGACAAAGCCAGTCATTCCAAGTGTTACAGATGTGGTAGCAATAATCATTTTGCCAATTACCCTCAGTGCCCCGCCAGAAGTATAACCTGCAAGAAATGTAACAGGAGGGGGCATTTTGCAAGAGTATGCAGGGAAGGAGAAACTCACATAAGAGAAAGTGAGAAAGAGGGCGGGAGAACACAGTACAAAGAAGTAAAATGTGTGTTACCTAGTGAAAAAAAATATGTACTACAGCTTAAGAGTAATGCTGGTTCTATTAATGCCATCTATCCTAAATGCGATGTGCTATTGAACAACAAAAATGTCACTATGTATGCCGATTCGTGTTCCCCGTTCGCCTTACTAAACAAGGAAGATTTTGAGAACGTTGGGGAACAACTAATAACCTCTTTACAGAAACCTGACATTTCACCCACGGGATACAGCAGGGAACCGATACCTCTCATGGGGATGAAGGAAATGAATATACAATTCAAAGATAGGAAAGCCTTCGGTAAAGTATACATCGTAGAGTATGGTTCCAACCTGCTGGGATGGCAGCACCAAAAGGATTTGGGTATCATTCTGGACCCAAACAGCGAAGAACAAGTCCTACTTACAGAAGGAATCCACAGAGGGGACACCATTTGCGAAGGGTTCCCAGAATTATTCCAAGAAAGGTTAAGCTGTCTGCATGAATTCCAACACAAAATAAAACTTAAATCCAGCGCAAAACCAGTGGTCCACAAACTGCGCCCAGTACCGCAACTCATGAGAGAACCTTTGGAAAAGGAATTGAACAAACTTTGTGACATGGGGATCATACAACCTGTGGATTGCTCTGAATGGTTGGCCCCGGTGGTTATCGCAGCCAAAGCCAATGGGGAAGGAATTCGTCTATGTGTAGACCTACACAGCCTCAACGAAAACATCTGGGTGGAGAGGCACCCTCTGCCGAACATCAACGAGATGCTCAGCACCATGGAACAGGCAAAATACTTCAGCGTAAGTTCTTTCTGTGGGGTTTGAGCTTCACCATCAGGACGGACCACAAGCCCCTCACCTCCATCTTCACTGTGAAAGGAATGGTGAGCTGTACGCCACGCATAAGTAAATGGATATTGGGGCTCGAGAACTTCAACTTCAAAGTGGAGTACGTACCCGGAGAGGAAAACAAAATTGCTGATTATTTATCAAGGACCCCACTACGTACAGAAGTACAAGAGGAAATACTGGATAACCCAATTATGATAGTGGACGACCCTGCCATCACAGAAGGAGAATGGGACAAGTCCATGGAGGAAGATAAGGAGCTACACAGACTCAAAGACATTATGGTAAAAGGGTGGCCCGACAAGAAAGATAAGCTAGAAGAGGAACTAAAAGAGTTCTGGGAAGTCAGAAACGAGTTGAGTATCATCGGTAATAGAGTGTACCGCCAATGTAGAGTGATACCACCTACAGGTCTCCGGAAGAGAATCGTAGAATTGGCGCATGAAGGGCATTTGGGGCGCAGCATCACGAAACAGAGAATCAGGGCGAGATTCTGGTTCCCCAAGATGGACACCATGGCAGATCAACAAGTCAAAGACTGTGTAAGCTGTGCCAAGAGCGACAAGTCCAAAACCTTGCGCAAAGCACCCCTGTCCCCGGTCAAGATACCGACCAAGCCATGGAACAAACTAGCCATGGACATCATAGGACCCATGGACAACCTGGGTATCCAAAGGCGATTTATGCTCGTCCTAATTGACTACACCTCACATTGGATCACCTAGAAGTTTGTGCATCGTGTCAGCACCACAACAGTGTTGGAATTTCTCAAGGATGTAATCTCTAAGGAGGGCATACCCGCAACTTTGATCACGAACAACGGAGTACAGTTCACCTTGCAGGCCATGAAGGAATTTCTAGACAACATGAACATAAAACATGAGTTGACAGCATTGTATTGCCCAAAAGCTAATGGGCTAGTTGAGCGAGCTAACAGGATGATCAAGGAACATATTCAATTGGCTGTGACCAACGGTCACGACGTAGAACACCACCTACGAAATTGCTTATGGGCATATCACACCTCCCCGAACTTAGTAACGGGAATCTCCCCTTTCGTCTCACTCCGTCGGAGAGAGCCGTGCACCAAATTCAACCCTAGTTAGCTGGAAGGAGGCAGAGAAACAATTCCCAACCAAGAAGAAATTACTAGGAAGGTGGATTTGCATCAAACCAATTACAAAGAATGGTACGATCAGAAGCACGGCGTAAAAATCCCCGACTGGAAAGTTGGCGATGTGGTACAAGTCAAGAGAGATACTAAAGACTGGCACAGCCAGAGTAAATTCTATCCCCCTTGCCGCATTGCTAAAGCTCTCGACAATGTTGCCCAACTTGACAATGGGCAATGGTGGAGCTGTGACAAAATCGCAAGATCAGTAATGTGATCTATATGTTCCTAATTTAACCTGTGAAAGTAATTCTGTTTAAAGACATGACTTAAAGACCTTAAGTGTTATCTCTATGTTCCAGGTTTTCCTTGCTAACTTTTTGATATAACGTTATGGATTTAGTTATCTCCTTTCATTGTATAGGAAGGGAGGTGTGTTGGATACTTGTTCCCCCTTTTGGTACATTCCGTCCACCCCTCCCCTGCCTCCACCTTTGGATTCCCCCGGTGAGAGCTCACCTTAGAATGTTGGTGTTTCAGAGTTGTTGGAGAGTGGATGGTCAATAAAGAAGTATACTCTGATATCTGTTCCTGTCATCCTTTCTAACTTTCAACAGTAATATATAAATATATATCTATATATACGTATATATATATATATATATATATATATATACGTATATATATATTCACTGAAAAAACCACAGGTTTCAGGGACATTATAGTTAGTTGGACATTTCACTCGTACAAAACCAGAGAAACTTGGCCGTTATAGTTAGTTGAGCTAACTATAACTTGCGCCCCCGCAATGCACTGCTGATGACGTCACATATTACATCATTCATGACATGGTCATTGACATCACTGAGGACATCACTGATGACATCTCAAATGACATCACTGATGACATCTCAAATGACATCACTGATGGCATCATCCAGTGACTGTGTGTTTCTGTAAAGTTTAAATATGTTTTATATATATATATATATATATATATATATATATATATATATATATATATATATATATATACCAAAGTGTATTAAAGAATGAGTGGGTGTATGAGTGTCTGAATGGATGATTTAGTAGGTGCGTGTCTGACTGTATAAGTGAGTGGTGAAACGTGTCTTACTGAATGCATGGGTTAGTGACTAATCTGTGTGAATGTCTGTATCAGTCTGTCAGTTGGTGTGTAAGCGGCTGCATGGGTTGGTGAGTAACTACATTTGTGTCTATATGGGTTATTGATTGGTTGTCTGAGTATCTGTATGGGGGCCTGAGTGTCTGTGTGGGTGGGTGGGGAGGGTGTGACTCTGTGCATAGATGTGTGAGTGGGTGATTCACTGGGTGTATTGGTTCAAGAGTGCATCTGTGAAGGGCTGTATGGGTGGGTGAGTGTGTGTATGGGTGTGTTGGTTAGTGAATGGATTTCTCAGTGGTACATGTGTGAGTAACTACATATGTAAAATGCAGTATATGTGAGTGTTGGAGTATATAAATGACTATATGTGAGAGTGAGTGTTAGAAATGGGATCTCTAGTTGGCAAGGGCTTGCACCTTTGTCCAAGTAGGGACCCTTCTTCCTAGTCAGGGTAAGGGTTGTTACACTCGTGAAGTAACCCCTGCTCACCCTCGTGGTAGCTTGGCACGAGCAGTCAGGCTTAATTCAGAGGCAGTGTGTAAAGCATTTGCACATAACCAACAGTAATACAGTGTAAGCACTACAAACGGACACCACACCAGTTTAGAAAAATAACCAATATTTTATATACTCAAGACAAGACCAATTACGACAAAAATCCACAATACTATACTTTACGAATGAATACTTGATACGTTAACTTCTTCTTTGCGGGAATAGCACAAAAGCAAAGTTCGTACGAGTCGGTAGCTCCGTCCGAGCCTACCGTGATGCTGAAAACCACAGAGTCTAACAGTTCCAGCCGACCGCGTCGATACGGGCCAGCAGAGTCATGAACAGACTCGGTTACAGTACCTTTCTCGTTGTGGCTGGTACGGAGTGTACGAGCCGGTCGGCGTTCGTCGCGGTTGCGGTGCAAGACGGAGCGATGCAAGGTGCGGTGTCCTCGATGCGGTGCAGGCAGCGGCTCGATGAGCGTCGTGCAGACGGAGTCGGTGAGTCCAAGGCGTGCGATGCAGGGTGAGACGATGCTCGATGCGGTGCTGACAGGTTGCGATACAGGCGACCTAGCCGGAGTGCGGGAGCTGGGGTCGGACAGCGGTGCGAGTCGGAGCGGTGCGTCGCAGACGTGCGAGCGGTGCCCCAAATGCGGTGCGGTCTCGACTCTTGAGCCAGTTGCAGCGACAGTGTCGGTCTGGTCCGGCTGGCCCCGTGAAGCGATGCGATGCGAACTGCGGTGCCCACAGGTCACGGTGCAAGCAGCGGCTCGATGTTGGCGGCGTTGGACGTCGCTCACGGTGAGACCAGGGCTGCGATGCGAAGCGGGGCGATGCGGTCTGCGGTGCAAACAGGTCACCGGCCAGGGAGGGATCCTGTTGACGGAGTCGGTTGCGGTTCCCTTCCTCTGTGGCAACTGAAACAGCGTTCCAGAAGCGGTACCCAGAGGCTTGTGAAGTCTTTGTAGTCCCTGAGACTTCTTAACAGGAGGCCAGCTCGGTTCCTGGCCCTTGGAGATACTCAGCACAAGTTTGTAGAAAGTTCAGTCCTTTCACTGCCCAAGGCAGAAGCACCAGCTGCAGGCCAACCCAACAAAGCAACAACACAGCAAAGGGGCAGTACTCCTCCTGGCAGCTCTTCCAGCTCTTCGTCTTGGCAGGTTCCTTGATTCCAGCGAGATCTAAATTCATGGGGTCAGGGCCCCAATATTTATATCCCAAATTCCTTTGCTCTCTGAAGGCAGAGAGGCCTTCGCCTAGTCCAAACCAGTTCTGGAGCACTTTGTTGACAAGTCTCCGTCCCTTCTTTCAGTGAGTAGGCCAGGGACATCAGACGCACCACAGGAGGTGGAGCCAGCATTGTGGAGGGAAGGCACTGTCCTATTCAGGGCCCAGGTGCGACCCCTCCAACCCATCTACAGGTCGATCTGGCTATTCAGCCCTGCGCTGACTCACCCTGTCTCCTGGCATCCCCCAGCCCCTGTCACTCTCATTCCAGACAAGGAATACACAACCTCGCAGAGGCAGGCTTGGATGGTTAGACAAGAAAATACCCACTTTCTAAAAGTGGTATTTTCAAACACAGAATGTTAAAACCAACTTCACTAAAAGATGCATTTTATCATTCTGAGTCCAGGCATACTAAACTCGAATTTCTACCATGTTCCCGGGGTCAGTTAGGATTATAAACTGTAATAATCAAAACTGCCCGTTCTGGCCTAGGGGAACAGGTAGCCTTGCAATAGTGAAAAACGAACTAGGCTGTAATTCACTATCAGGACATGCCGCACACACCCGGGCATGTCCTACCTTTCGCATACACCGCACCCTGCCCACAGGGGTACCGTGGGCCTACCTTAGGGGTGACTAACATGTAGCAAAGGGAAGGTTTGGGGACTTGCAAGTGTGTGCACTTGCCAAGTCGACATGGCAGCCCCAGGCTGCGCACAGGCTCTGCGATGGCAGGCCCGAGTTACACTTTACGGGCTGTTTGCGTGGGTGGCACAATCCAGTGCTGCAGCCCACCAACAGCATTTGGTCTATAGGCCCTGGCACTCGCAGTGCACTTTACAAGGGACTGACACATAAACCAAATAGGCCAATCATGGAAACACCAATCCATAACACATTTTATACAGGAGCACTTGCACTTTCCCACTGGACCGCAGTGAGGAAAGTGCGCAGAATCATCACACCAGCAAAAACAGAGTCAAAACCGGGAGGTCAGAAAGCAAAAAGTCAGGGGAAACACGCCAAAAGATGCCAAGTCTAACAGTGAGTGATTGTGAGAGTGGCTGTATGGATGAGTATGTGCTTGTATCAGTGATTGTATAAGAGAGTAAGTATGTGTTAGTATCTGTATGAATAAGTGAGGTGGTGTGTGTATAACTGTATAGGTGAGTAAATGGGAGTGTGATTGATTCTTTGCATGACTGACTAGGTGTGTGAGTAACTATGGATGAATGGCGATGTGTGAGTGTCTGTATAGGTGTATGAGTGCATATGATAGTGCTGTATTGATGAGTGACTGCATGTATGAGTGACTGTATGGATGAATGAGTGAAAGTGTGTGTAGACCTAGGACTCAGTGAGTGGGTATGTAGTAACTGGTATTGGTGTGTCTATGGTTTCGAAAATGGTAGTCTTTATTTTAGAGTGGGTGTATCAAAGGTTATATTAGGGTATGAGGAGGTACATCAGATTATCACGTGGATGATGTCATCAGTGATGCCATTTGCGATGTCATCAGTGATGTCATCAGTGATGTCAATGACCATGTCATGAATGATGTAATATGTGACGTCATCAGCAGTGCATTGCACCCGCAGGGACCGAAACAACAAACCAGGAGGAGGAATCGCCATCGTCCACAGGAACACCATCAGAATCTCAACCAACACCGAAGACTCCCTCAGCATGGCCGAACACCTACACTTCCAGATCCACGTCGATCACAACACCACCCTCAGAGGAACCCTCATCTACAGACCCCCGGGACCCCGACCACAGTTCAGCGAATCCATCGCCGACCTCATCAGCACGCACGCCCTCGCCTCCACAGACTACATCCTCCTCGGAGACCTGAACTTCCACCTCGAGAACGCCAACGACAGCAACTCCACAACGCTGATTGACAACCTCGCCAACCTCGGACTCAAACAGCTCGTCACGACACCCACCCACTCCGCCAGACACACGCTCAACCCCATCTTCTCCTCCAGCGACCACGTCACCTTCAGCCACACCACCGAACTCCACTGGACCGACCACCACTGCATCCACTTCTCCTTCGAGAAACACACCGCGCACAACCAACCGCAACGTATCCCACACCGCAGCTGGAAAAAAGTCACCGAAGACCAGCTCATCACCACACTCGCCCGAGACCCTCCACCCGAGCCCTCCGAGACCGACGCAGCAGCCCACAACTTCAGACAATGGATCGACGACTGCGCCAACACCCTCGCCCCGATCAGGAAACCCTCCAACAGGCGCACCAACACGAGAGCCATCTGGTTCAACGCCGACCTCCAGAACTCCAAGCACACCTGCCGAAGACTCGAGAAGCAGTGGCGCAATGACCAGACACCAGACAACCACGCAGCCCTCATGAAGCAGACGCAAACACCACCAACTCATCCGATCCGCCAAAAGAACCTCCTTCAAGGAACGCATCGACAACAATGCACACAACAGCAAAGAGCTCTTCAACATCGTGAAAGAACTCGCCAGCTCCAGCTCCAATGACGTCCCACCGTCACAAGAACTCTGCGACTCCCTGGCTACCTTCTTCCACCGCAAGATCGCAGACATCCACAACAGCTTCGACACCCAGACGCCGACGACAGACACCGACACCCCCGACTCAACACCCACCAAACACACCGACCTTCTGCTCTCCTGGCACAACGTCAACGACGAAGACACCATCAAAATCATGAACACCATCCACTCCGGCTCACCTTCCGACCCCTGCCCCCACCACATCTTCAACAAGGCAAGCTCCATCATCGCACCCCAACTCCGAAAGATCATCAACAGCTCCTTCGAGAACGCCACCTTCCCGGAGAGCTGGAAACACGCTGAGATCAACGCCCTACTCAAGAAACCGAAGGCGGACCCAAAGGACCTCAAGAACTTTCGACCCATCTCCCTGCTCCCGTTCCCGGCAAAAGTCATTGAGAAGACCGCCAACAGACAACTGACCCACTTCCTGGAGGAGAACAATGTACTGGACTCCTCCCAATCTGGCTTCCACAGCAATCACAGCACCAAAACCGCCCTCATCGCCGCCACTGACGACATCAGGACCCTACTGGACAACGGCGAAACCGCGGCCCTCATCCTTCTGGACCTCTCGGCCGCCTTCGACACCGTCTGCCACCACACCCTGCGCACACGCCTCCACGACGCAGGGATCCGAGACAAAACCCTGGACTGGATCACCTCCTTCCTCACCGGCAGAGCCCAGAGAGTCCGCCTCCCCCCTTTCCGATCAGAAGCCACCACGATCACCTGCGGCGTACCCCAAGGTTCAGCCCGACCCTTTTAAACATCTACATGGCACCGCTCGCCAACATCGTCCGAGCACACCACCTCAACATCATCTCGTACGCCGACGACACCCAGCTGATCCTCTCCCTCACCAAGGACCCGGCCACCGCCAAATCCAACCTCCACGAGGGAATGAAGGCCGTCGCAGACTGGATGAAGACTAGCCGGCTGAAACTGAACTCGGACAAGACGGAGGTCCTCATCCTCGGCTCCACCCCTCCGCATGGGACGACTCCTGGTGGCCGGCCATGCTGGGAGCTGCCCCGACACCCACCAACCACGCACGCAACCTGGGGTTCATTCTGGACTCAACGCTCTCTATGACCCAGCAAGTTAACGCTGTTTCCTCTTCCTGCTTCAACACCCTCCGCAAGATCTACAGATGGATCCCCACCGAAACAAGAAGGACGGTCACCCAAGCACTCGTCAGCAGCAGGCTGGACTACGGCAACGCCCTCTATGCAGGAACCATGGCTACACTCCAGAAGAGAGTCCAACGCATACAAAACGCCTCCGCACGCCTCATCCTCGGACTCCCTCGCCACAACCACATCACCACCCACATGAGAGACCTGCATTGGCTCCCGGTCAACAAGAGGATCACCTTCAAGCTCCTCACCCACGCTCACAAAGCACTCCACAACGCCGGACCAGCATACCTCAACGAACAACTGTCCTTCTACACCCCGAACCGCCAGTTTCGCTCCGCCGACCTCGCCCTCACCACCGTCCCACGCATCCGCCGAATGACCACCGGCGGCAGATCATTCTCCCACCTCGCCGCCAAGACATGGAACACCCTCCCCGCCCACCTGCGTCAGACCCAGGACCTGCTGACCTTCAGGAGACTTCTCAAGACCTGGCTGTTCGACCAGTAGCTGCTTCCCCCACCCCCTTAGCGCCTTGAGACCCTCACGGGTGAGTAGCGCGCTCTACAAATGATTAATTGATTGATTGATAGTTAGCTCAACTAACTATAACGGCCGAATTTCTCTGGTTTTGTACGAGTGAAATGTCCAACTAACTATAACATCCCTGAAACCTATGGTTTTTTTCAGTGAATTTCAAAGGTTTTTTAAATGCTAATTTCTAACTATAGCGTCCCTGAAACCTATGGTTTTTTCAGTGAATTGCTAAGGTTTTTTAAATGCTAATTGCTAACTATAACGTCCCTGAAACCTATGGTTTTTTCCAGTGAATTTCAAAGGTTTTTTAAATGCTAATTTCTAACTATGCCTACAGAGGTAGGACATGTGCAGAAAGAGGAAGAAAAACACAGAAAGAAGCAAGAGAAATGCAGAAAGAGGCAACAGAAGTCCAGAAAGACGAAAAAAGGTGCAGAAAGAAGCAAGAGATATGCAGAAAGAACCAACAGAGATGCAGAAAGAGGCCTTGTTGCAATGTCATCCTGTGCCCCCAACTTTTTGCTGACTGGTACTGGTGGTAACTGACTCTGACTAACCAGGCCCGGAGCCAGTGCTATGCTGAAAGACACTTAGAATACAGTGAAAACACCTACATACACTAGGGTACACTATGGGTTGGGGTACCCCTGTGATTGGCATGACCTCCTCTGTAAGGCCCTAGTACATAATAGGGCAGGGGGATTAAAACTACCTCTAAGTCAGAGGTGCAGAAAGAGGCAAGAGAAGTGCAGAAAGAAGCAACAGAGGTGCCAAAACAGGTATGAGAGGTGCAGAAAGAAGCAAGTGAAGTGCAGAAAGAGGCAAGAGAGGTGCACAAAGAGGCAACAGAGGTGCAGAAAGAGGCAGGAGGGGTGCAGAAAGAAGGAAGAGAAGTGCAGAAAGAGGCAAGAGAATTGCTGAAAGAAGCAACAGAGGTGTGGAAAGAAGCAAGAGAAGTGCTGAAAGAGGCGCGAAGGGTGCAGAAAGAGCAAGAGAAGTGCCGAAAGAACCAACAGAGGTACAGAAACAGGCAAAAGAGGTGCAGATACAGGCAGGAAAGGTGCAGAAAGAGGGAACAGGGGTGCAGAAAGAGGCAAGAGAGGTGCAGAAAGGGAAAAGAGGTGTGCAGAAAGAGGCAAGAGGGGTGCAGAAAGAAGCAAGAGCAGTGCAGAATGAACCAACAGAGGTGCAAAAAGAGGCAAGAGGAGTGCAGAAAGAGGCAGGAGGGGTGCAGAAAGAAGGAAGAGAAGTGCAGAAAGAGGCAAAAGAATTGCTGAAAGAAGCAACAGAGGTGTTGATAGAAGCAAGAGAAGTGCAGAAAGAGGCAAGAGAGGTGCAGAAAGAATCAAGAGCAGTGCAGAAAGAACCAACAGAGGTGCAAAAAGAAGCAAGAGCGGTACAGAAAAAGGTAGAAGAGGTGCACACAGAGGCAAGAGAGGTACAGAAAAAGGCATGAGATGTGCAGAAAGAAGGAACAGAAGTGCAGAAAGAAGCAACAGAGGTGCTGAAAGAGGCAAGAGGAGTGCAGAAAGAGGTAGGAGAGGTGCAGAAAGAGGCAAGAGAGGTACAGAAAGGCAGGAGGGGTGCAGAGAGAAGGAAGAGAAGTGCAGAAAGAGGCAAAAGAATTGCTGAAAGAAGCCACAGAGGTATAGAAAGAAGCAAGAGAAGTGCAGAAAGAGGCAAGTGAGGTGCAGAAAGAATCAAGAGAAGTGCAGAAAGAACCAACAGAGGTGCAAAAAGAGGCAAGAGGGGTGCAGAAAAAGGTAGGAGAGGTGCACAAAGAGGCAAGAGAGGTACAGAATGAGGCAGGAGGGGTGCAGAAAGAAGGAAGAGAAGTGCAGAAAGAAGCAACAGAGTTGCTGAAAGAGTTGAGAAGGGTGCAGAAAGAGCAAGAGAAGTGCATAAAGAACCAACAGAGGTACAGAAAGAGGCAAGAGAGGAGCAGAAACAGGCAGGAAAGGTGCAGAAAGAGGCAAGAGAGGTGCAGAAAGAGAAAAGAGGGGTGCAGAAAGAGGCAAGAGGGGTGCAGAAAGAAGCAAGAGCAGTGTAGAATGAACCAACAGAGGTGCAACAAGAGGCAAGAGGAGTGCAGAAAGAGGTAGGAGAGGTGCACAAAGAGGCAAGAGAGGTACAGAAAGAGGCAGGAGGGGTGCAGAAAGAAGAAAGAGAAGTGCAGAAAGAGGCAAAAGAATTGCTGAAAGAAGCAACAGAGGTGTTGAAAGAAGCAAGAGAAGTGCAGAAAGAGGCAAGTGAGGTGCAGAAAGAAGCAAGAACAGTGCAGAAAGAACCAACAGAGGTACAAAAAGAAGCAAGAGCAGTACAGAAAAAGGTAGAAGAGGTGCACACAGAGGCAAAAGAGGTACAGAAAGAGGCATGAGGGGTGCAGAAAGAAGGAACAGAAGTGCAGAAAGAAGCAACAGAGGTGCTGAAAGAGGCAAGAGGAGTGCAGAAAGAGGTAGGAGAGGTGCACAAAGAGGCAAGAGAGGTACAGAAAGAGGCAGGAGGGGTGCAGAGAGAAGGAAGAGAAGTGCAGAAAGAGGCAAAGGAATTGCTGAAAGAGGCCACAGAGGTGTAGAAAGAAGCAAGAGAAGTGCATAAAGAGGCAAGTGAGGTGCAGAAAGAATCAAGAGCAGTGCAGAAAGAACCAACAGAGGTGCAAAAAGAAGCAAGAGCGGTACAGAAAAAGGTAGAAGAGGTGCACAAAGAGGCAAGAGAGGTACAGAAAGAGGCAGGAGGGGTACAGAAAGAAGGAAGAGAAGTGCAGAAAGAAGCAATGGGGGTGCTGAAAGAAGCGCGAAGGGTGCAGAAAGAGCAAGAGAAGTGCAGAAAGAACCAACAGAGGTACAGAAAGAGACAAGAGAGGTGCAGAAACAGACAGGAAAGGTGCAGAAAGAAGGAACAGGGGTGAAGAAAGGTAAGAGGTGCAGAAAGAGAAAAGAGGGGTGCAGAAAGAGGCAAGAGGGGTGCAGAAACAAGCAAGTGAGGTCTAGAAAGAGGCAACAGAGGTGCATAAAGATGCAAGAGAGGTGCAGAAACAAGCAAAAGAAGTGCAGAAAGAGGCAAGAGTATTGCTAAAAGAAGCAACAGAGGTGTGGAAAGAAGCAAGAGAAGTGCAGAAAGAGGCAAGTGAGGTGAAGAAAGAGGCAAGAGAGGTGCAGAAAATGGCAAGAGAACAGCAGAAAGAGGCAAGAGAGGTGCAGAAAGAGGCAAGGGAAGTGCAGAAACAGGCAAGAGAGGAGCATAAAGAGGCAAGAGAGGAGCAGAAAGAGGCAAGAGAGGTGTAGAAAGAAGCAAGAGAAGTGCAGAAAGAGGCAAAAAGGGTGCAGAAAGAAGCGATTGAGGTGCAGAAAGAGGCAACAGAGGTGCAGAAAGATGCAAGAGAGGTACAGAAACAAGCAAGAGAAGTGCAGAAAGAGGCAAGAGAATTGCTGAAAGAAGCAACATGTGTAGAAAGAAGCAAGAGAAGTGCAGAAAGAGGCAAGTGAGGTGCAGAAAGAAGCATGAGCAGTGCAGAAAGAACCAACAGAGGTGCAAAAAGAGGCAAGAGGGTTGCAGAAAGAGGTAGGAGAGGTGCACAAAGAGGCAAGAGAGGTATGGAAAGAGGCAGGAGGGGTGCAGAAAGAAGGAAGAGAAGTACAGAAAGAGGCAAGAGAATTGCTGAAAGAAGCAACAGAGATGTGCAAAGAAGCAATAAAAGTACAGAAAGAGGCAAGTGAGGTGCAGAAAGAAGCAAGAGTAGTGCAGAAAGAACCAACAGAGGTGCAAAAAGGGGCAAGAGGGGTGCAGAAAAAGGTAGGAGAGGTGCACAAAGAGGCAAGAGAGGTACAGAAAGAGGCAGGAGGGGTGCAGAAAGAAGCAACAGAGGTGCTGAAAGAGGCGCAAAGTGTGCAGAAAGAGCAAGAGGAGTGCAGAAAGAGGTAGGAGAGGTGCACAAAGAGGCAAGAGAGGTACAGAAAGAGGCAGGAGGGGTGCAGAGAGAAGGAAGAGAAGTGCAGAAAGAGGCAAAAGAATTGCTGAAAGAAGCAACAGAGGTGTAGAAAGAAGCAAGAAAAGTGCAGAAAGAGGCAAGTGAGGTACAGAAAGAAGCTAGAGCGGTACAGAAAAAGGTAGAAGAGGTGCACAAAGAGGCAAGAGAGGTGCTGAAAGAGGCAAGAGGAGTGCAGAAAGAGGTAGGAGAGGTGCACAAAGAGGCAAGAGAGGTACAGAAAGAGGCAGGAGGGGTGCAGAGAGAAGGAAGAGAAGTGCAGAAAGAGGCAAAAGAATTGCTGAAAGAGGCCACAGAGGTGTAGAAAGAAGCAAGAGAAGTGCAGAAAGAGGCAAGTGAGGTGCAGAAAGAATCAAGAGCAGTGCAGAAAGAACCAACAGAGGTGCAAAAAGAAGCAAGAGCGGTACAGAAAAAGGTAGAAGAGGTGCACAAAGAGGCAACAGAGGTACAGAAAGAGGCAGGGGGGTACAGAAAGAAGGAAGAGAAGTGCAGAAAGAAGCAATGGAGGTGCTGAAAGAAGCGCGAAGGGTGCAGAAAGAGCAAGAGAAGTGCAGAAAGAACCAACAGAGGTACAGAAAGAGACAAGAGAGGTGCAGAAACAGACAGGAAAGGTGCAGAAAGAAGGAACAGGGGTGAAGAAAGAGGTAAGAGGTGCAGAAAGAGAAAAGAGGGGTGCAGAAAGAGGCAAGAGGGGTGCAGAAACAAGCAAGTGAGGTGTAGAAAGAGGCAACAGAGGTGCATAAAGATGCAAGAGAGGTGCAGAAACAAGCAAAAGAAGTGCAGAAAGAGGCAAGAGAATTGCTAAAAGAAGCAACAGAGGTGTGGAAAGAAGCAAGAGAAGTGCAGAAAGAGGCAAGTGAGGTGCAGAAAGAGGCAAGAGAGGTGCAGAAAATGGCAAGAGAACAGCAGAAAGAGGCAAGAGAGGTGCAGAAAGAGGCAAGGGAAGGGCAGAAACAGGCAAGAGAGGAGCATGAAGAGTCAAGAGAGGAGCAGAAAGAGGCAAGAGAGGTGTAGAAAGAAGCAAGAGAAGTGCAGAAAGAGGCAAAAAGGGTGCAGAAAGAAGCGATTGAGGTGCAGAAAGAGGCAACAGAAGTGCAGAAAGATGCAAGAGAGGTGCAGAAACAAGCAAGAGAAGTGCAGAAAGAGGCAAGAGAATTGCTGAAAGAAGCAACAGATGTGTAGAAAGAAGCAAGAGAAGTGCAGAAAGAGGCAAGAGAATTGCTGAAAGAAGCAACATGTGCAGAAAGAAGCAAGAGCAGTGCAGAAAGAACCAACAGAGGTGCAAAAAGAGGCAAAAGGGGTGCAGAAAGAGGTAGGAGAGGTGCACAAAGAGGCAAGAGAGGTACAGAAAGAGGCAGGAGGGGTGCAGAAAGAAGGAAGAGAAGTGCAGAAAGAGGCAAGAGAATTGCTGAAAGAAGCAACAGAGGTGTACAAAGAAGCAATAAAAGTACAGAAAGAGGCAAGTGAGGTGCAGAAAGAAGCAAGAGTAGTGCAGAAAGAACCAACAGAGGTGCAAAAAGGGGCAAGACGGGTGCAGAAAAAGGTAGGAGAGGTGCACAAAGAGGCAAGAGAGGTACAGAAATAGGCAGGAGGGGTGCAGAAAGAAGGAAGAGAAGTGCAGAAAGAAGCAACAGAGGTGCTGAAAGAGGCGCGAAGCGTGCAGAAAGAGCACGAGAAGTGCAGAAAAAAGCAACAGAGATACAGAAAGAGGCAAGAGAGGTGCAGAAACAGGCAGGAAAGGTGCAGAAAGAGGGAACAGGGGTGCAGAAAGAGGCAAGAGAGGTGCAGAAACAGGCAGGAGAGGTACAGAAAGAGGGAACAGGGGTGCAGAACGAAGCAAGTGAGGTGCAGAAAGACAGAAGAGAGGTGCAGAAACAAGCAAGAGAAGTGCAGAAAGAGGCAAGATAATTGCTGAAATAAGCAACAGAGGTGTAGAAAGAAGCAAGAGAAGTGCAGAAAGAGGCAAGTGAGGTGCAGAAAGAAGCAAGAGCAGTGCAGAAAGAACCAACAGAGGTGCAAAAAGAAGCAAGAGCGGTACAGAAAAAGGTAGATGAGGTGCACAAAGAGGCAAGAGAGGTTTAGAAAGAGGCAGGAGGGGTGCAGAAAGAAGAAGGAAGAGAAGTGAAGAAAGAAGCAACAGAGGTGCTGAAAGAGGAGTGAAGGGTGCAGAAAGAGCAAGTGAAGTGCAGAAAGAACCAACAGAGGTACAGAAAGACGCAACAGTGGTGCAGAAAGACGCAAGAGAGGTGCAGAAACAAGTAAGAGAAGTGCATAATGAAGCAACAGAGATGTAGTAAGGGGGAAGTGGGGTGGAGAAGGAGGCAAGAGGGATACAGAAAGAAACAAGAGAGTTGCAGAAAGAGGAAAGAGGGGTGCAGAAAGAGGGAAGAGTGGTGTGAAAGAGGCATGAGGGTTGCAGAAAGAAGCAACAGAAATGTAGAAAGAGGCAAGAGAGGCGCAGAAAGAAGCAAGAGTGGTTTACACACCATTAGTACCAATTTAATACCCACATTTAGCAATAAGTAACAGGTGACCATTCTAGGTTTGCACAGGGCCTTCCACCACGCTGTAACACTTGTCGCTGCATTTTTGGTTACGTTTGAGCTAGAAACAATGTATTTTTGTTCAAATCTGCAGATTATGCAGCAGATGATGGATTATGTGGCAAATGCGGAAAATGTATAATTGTGCAAAAGTCGGTGCAGCCAAACAGTCACATAATTCCAGTGGCCCTGCTCATACCTCTGACTAGGTCCAGAAGTGCTCCTCAGTGGTTCCTTCTTTTTTTTTGTCTCATAGAGTTCATAGTTTAGCTTCTGTGGAAAGGAGGAAGACTAAACCTGAGATTGCAACTCCACAACACAGACTATCATACCACACAATTACTCTCCATAACACATAATCCCACTCTACATAATTCCTACACACTAAATACCACATACTTTCTATCCACATAATTTCACTGCACAACATACCACATAATTCCACTACACACAACCTACATCCACTCTACTCCAAGAAACATTATTAAAACACTTGTACATTTACAACGCCAATAGCTCTAACTCTCGCAAATGCAAAACCTATTACATTGCTTCTTTAACTAGTAGTCGGGTTTGCAGAGTGGTGGAGAAAAAGTGCTGGGCCTCCGACCAGCGCTCAGGAATTCCGCTGCGTAGGATTTACAGCAGGTATCAGGAGGGCTTCTTAGCCCCCAAAGTCCCTCAGGAGTAAAGTGGACTTCATCCCCCATCCCATAGTCTGCCAGGAGGTGCGTTTGCAGAGTGGTGGAGAAAGGGGGCATGGCCTCCGAAGACATCTTAGCAATCCCACTGTGTGGGACTTACTGGAGGTAACAAAAGGGGTAGGTGGGCCCCAAGGACATCCTTGGGGGGCCAACTACCCCTCCTATTACCTCCAGTAAGTCCCACACAGCAGGATTGCTAAGTTCTCATAGCAGGCCACGCCCCCTTTTCCCACCACTCTGCAAACTCGCTCCCTGGCGCGCTCTTGGATGGTGATTGAAGTCCCCTTCGCTGCTGGGGGTGGTTAGGGGCCAACTAGCCTACCTGTTACCTCCAGTAAGCCCCACACAGTGGGATTGCTGAGAGGTGGACACAGGCCACCCTCCCTTTGTCCACCACTCTGCAAACGCGCCTCCTGGCACGCTCTTGGTTGGGGAAGGAAGTCCCCTTACCTCCTGAGGATCCCTGGGGGCCAACTAGCCCTCCTGTTATCTCCAGTAAGACCCACACAGCTGGATTGCTGAGAGTGGTCTGAGGCCACGCCCCCTTTTTACACCACTCTGCAAATGCACCTCCTGGCACACTGCTGCTTGGGGGATGAAGTCCACTTTAGTCCTGAGGTCCTCAGGACACAAGAGGACCTCATCACCCCACCAGCAGTGTGCCAAGAGGTGCATTTGCAGAGTGGTGCAAAAAGGGGCGTGGCCTCGGACCACCTCTCAGCAATCCCACTATGTGGGGATTACTGGAGGTACCTGGTGGGCTAGTTGGCCCCCAGGGACCATCAGGAATGAAGGGGACTTAATCCCCCAACTTAGAACGCGCCAGGGGGTGCGTTTGCAGAGTGTTGCAGGGAGGGGGCGGGGCCTCCGGCGAGATGCCGGCTTTTCTTTTTTTTAAATATTTTTAGAAGGGGAGCTGTGTGGCCCCCCTTCTTTTAGTATTTTTGAGCTGTTTTTTTTTTTAAACGGGAAGGAGGCCGCGTGGCCTCCCTTCCCTGGGCCACTATAGGCCCCGGGGACCCCATCCCCGGGGTCTGACCTTGTTTTTATAAAATATTTTTCCTGGGAGGGGTGACCCCCTCCCCTGGGCCACTTCTGGCCCCGAGGACCCCATCCCCCGGGGCCTGGCCAGCCTTGTTTATTTTTTTGTGGAGGGGGGCTGCGTGGCCCCCCTCCTGAGGCCGGGGCATGGCCAAAGCTTTTAAAACATTTTTTTTAGGGAGGGGACCGCGTGGCCCCCTTCCCTGGGCCACTATTGGCCCCGGGGACCCCATCCCCCAGGGCTTGGCCAATGCTTTTTTTAATTAGGATGGGAAGCCTTCAAGTTGGGGACCGTGGGGGGAGCCCCAAGGCCCCCAGGGTCCCAGCCGGCTCCCCGCCTCCTGCGGGAGCCGGCATTATGAGGCAAGGGAGCTGCTAACATGCAGCTCCCCTTGCCCAAAAGCAATTCTGCTTTGCTTCTTGGAAGCGAGAGGAGGTTTCCTGCTCTCGCTTCCAAGAAGCAAAGCAGGAGTTTGCTATGGCAGGGCGGAAGCAGTGCTCCTTATTTTAATTAGGGAGGGGGGCCCTCAAGTTGGGGACCGTGGGGGGAGCCCCAAGGCCCCCACGGTCCCAGCCGGCTCTCCGCCTCGTGCGGGAGCTGGCATTGCTTTTGGGCAAGGGGAGCTGCAAACATGCAGCTCCCCTTGCCCAAAAGCAATTCTGCTTTGCTTCTTGGAAGCAAGAGCAGGTTGCTTCCAACCGGGGAGGTGGTGGTCCCTGCGGCAGTGTGGGGGGGGCAGTAGCCCCCGCCGCACCTTTAATTTTTTTTAAAAAGCCCCAGGGAGGTGGCGGTCCCCGGGGCTGCGGGGGCTGCGATGCCCCCCACACTTAATGATTAAAGCCCCAGGGAGGTGGCGGTCCCTTGGGCTGCGGGGGGCCGTGAGCCCCCCGCATTTGAATAAGGATCACCCCGGGGAGGTGGCAGTCCCCAGGGCTGCGGGGGCCTCGCGGGCCCCCACACCATTATTAAATATTTCCCCCGGGACCTTGCCCACCCGAGGGCTTTAAGAAAACGAAGTGCGGGAGACCGCACTTCGTTTTTTAAAACATTTTCTTCCGGATTCTCACACCCAGCGCGACTCCGGCTGAAAATTTTAAAACAAATGCTTCTTTTGGGCCTGGGGGTCCCTGTGGTGGGACCCCCTGAGCAGGTTTAGGGGGTCAGGGTGTTTCTACCCTGCTCCCTTTTCTTAATTTGTAACTTTTTTTTCCCTTTTTCTTGTGACTTGGTTCTACCAGGTCACAAGATGGCTGCCAACACATTCTGGTTTGGAGTGTTGGCAGCCAATCAGAATTAAGCTCGTGCTCAGGAGGATTCGCCGCTCCTCCGCGGTGCTCAGATATCCATATTTTTATTTTTTTAATTTCTCAGGAACTACTGAACGGATTTACACCATTTAAAAAAATGGTGCTTTCCGAACCAAGAGCTACCTTTTTGCCAAATGTGGTGTAATTCCGTTCAGCAGTTCAGGCTGTAGCCTGTTCCAAAAATTCCTATGGAAATTAACATGGGGAAAACGCGTTTTGGGACCCCCTTTTTTCTCAGCCCCCGCTTGACGAATCACCCCCACACTTTCAAGACAAGAGCTGACCTGAGCTGGTCATTAGTTTGGAAAATTTCACGACGATTCGTCGAACGGCGCCAAAGATATTGGCAAAAGAAAAAACGCTTTTTGAATAGAAACAAGGTCCTAACTATAACTACCTACTGGCGACTGCCAGTAGGTAATATACATATATATATTCACAGAAAAAACCATAGGTTTTAGGGACAGTTATAGTTAGTTGGACATTGCACTCGTACAAAACCCGTGAAATTCCCCTGTTATAGTTAGTTCAGCTAACTATAACTCGCGACCCCGCAATGCACTGCTGATGACGTCACATATTACATCACTCATGACATGGTCAGTGACATCACTGATGACATCACTGATGACATCATCCAGTGACTGTGTGTTTCTGTAAAGTTTAAATATGTTTAATATATATAGGGAAAGGCGTATTGAAGAATGAGTGGGTGTATAAGTGTCTGAATGGATGATTTAGTACGTGAGTGACTGACTCTACAAGTGAGTGATTAAACGTATCTTACTGAATGCATGGGTTAGTGACTAAACTGTGTGAATGTCTGTATCCGTCTGTTTGTTGGTGTGTAAGTGGATGCATGGATTTGCGAATAGCTACATGAGTGTCTATATGGGTTATTGATTGGTTCTCTGAGTATCTGTATGGCTGCCTGAGTGTTTGTGTGGGTGGGGTGTGTTTGACTCTATACATAGATGTGTGAGTGGGTGATTCACTGGGTGCATGATTTCAAGAGTGCATCTGTGATGGACTGCTTGGGTGGGTGAGTGTGTGTATGGGTGTGTTAGTGAGTGAATGTATATCTCAGTGGTACATGTGCGAGTAACTACATATGTAAAAGGCAGTATATATGTGTGTTAGAGTATTTAAATAGCTATAAGTGAGAGTGTGTTATTGTGAGAGTGGCTGTATGGATGCGTGTGTGCTTGTATCAGTTATTGTATAAGAGCGTAAGAATGTGCTAGTATTTGTATGAGTAAGTGAGCTGGTGTGTGTATAACTGTATAGGTGAGTAAATGGGTGTGTGATTAATTTTTTGCATGACTGACTAGGTGTGTGAGTACCTCTATGGATGAGTGGCGGTGTGTGAGTGTTTATATAGGTGTATGAGTGCATATGATAGTCCTGTACTGAGTGACTGTAAGTATGAGTGACTGTACAGGTGAGTGAGTGGATGTGTGTGTAGACCTAAGAATCAGTGAGTGGGTATGTAGTTTTTGGTGTTGGAGTGTCTATGGTTTTGAGAATGGCAGTCTGTAATTTAGAGTGGGTGTATCAAAAGTTATATTAGGGTGTGAGAAGATGCATGAAATTATCACATGGATGATGTCATCAGTGATGTCATTTGAGATGTCATCAGTGATGTCATCAGTGATGTCACTGACCATGTCATGAGTGATGTAATATGTGACGTCATCAGCAGTGCATTGCATGGGCGCGAGTTATAGTTAGCTGAACTAACTATAACAGGGGAATTTCACGGGTTTTGTACGAGTGCAATGTCCAACTAACTATAACTGTCCCTAAAACCTATGGTTTTTTCTGTGAATTTCAAAGGTTTTTTAAATGCTAATTTATAACTATAACGTGTCTGAAACCTATGGTTTTTTCAGTGAATTTCAAAGGTTTTTAAATGCTCATTTCTAACTATAACGTGCCTGAAACCTATGGTTTTTTCAGTGAATTTCAGAGGTTTTTTAAATGCTAATTTCTAACTATAACGTGCCTGAAACCTATGATTTTTAAGTGAATTTCAAAGGTTTTTTAAATGCTAGTCTCTAACTATGCCAACAGAGGTAGGACATGTGAAGAAAGAAGAAAAAACGCACAGAAAGAAGCAAAAGATGTGCAGAAAGAACCAACAGAGGAGCAGAAAGAGGCCTTGTTGCAAAATCATCCTGTGCCCACAACTTTTTCAGACGGGTACTGGTGGTAACTGACTCTGACTAACCAGAGCCAGTGCGGGTTTGCACAGTGGTGAAGGGAGGGGGGCCTGAGGTGACATGTGTGCAAACGCACCCCGTGGCGCGCTTTTAAGTTGCGGGATTAAGTTTCCTTGAATCCTGAGGGTCCCTGGGGCCCAACTAGCCCCCCAGGTACCTACAGTTAGGACCACAGAGCTGAGTTGCAGAGAGGCGTTCCGAGGCCACGCACCTTTTTCACCTCTCTGCAACGCAACTCTGTTGTGCTTACTGAAGGTACCTGGTGGGCTAGTTGGCCCCCAGGATTCAAAGGGAATTATCTCCCCAACTTAAAACGCACCACAGGGCGTGTTTGCGCACATGTCACCTGAGGCCCCTCCCCTCCCTTCACCACTGTGCAAACGCGCCCCGTGGCGCGTTTTAAGTTGGGGGATTAGGTCACCTTGAATCCTGAGAGTCCCTGGGGCCCAACTAGCCCACCAGGTACTTCCAGTAAGCACCACAGGCCTGCGTTGCAACGCCTGTAACAAATTGTGCAGTTGTGTTTAGGTAGTGAAGAGGGTCGTGCTGGGGGTAGTGTTTTAGGGTTTAGGGTAGTGCAGTGGTGTTTGTGTAGTGTAGGGGGTCATGCTGGGGGTAGTGTTTTATGGTTTAGGGTAGTGCAGTGGTGTTTGGGTAGTGTAGGGGTTTGTGCTGGGGGTAGTATTTTAGGGTTTAGGGTAGTGCAGTGGTGTTTGTGTAGTGTAGGAGGTCGTGTTTTAGGGTTTAGGGTAGTGCAGTGGTCTTTGGGTAGTGTAGGGAGTAGTGTGGGGTTATTGTTTTAGAGTTTAGGGTAGTGCAGTGGTCTTTGCGTAGTGTAGGGGGTTGTGCGGGGGGTAGTGTTTTAGGGATTAGGGTAGTGCATTGGTATTTGGGTAGTGTAGGGGGTCATGCGGGGGGTAGTGTTTTAGGGTTTAGGGCAGTGCAGTGGTGTTTAGGTAGTGTAGGGGGTCGTGCTGGGGGAGTGTTTTAGGGTTTAGGGCAGTGCAGTGGTGTTCGGGTAGTGTAGGGGGTCATGCTGGGGGAGTGTTTTAGGGTTTAGGGCAGTGCAGTCGTGTTCGGGTAGTGTAGGGGGTCGTGCTGGGGGAGTATTTTAGGGTTTAGGGTAGTGCAGTGGTGTTCAGGTAGTGCAGGGGGTCATGCTGGGGGTAGTGTTCTAGGGTTTAGGGCAGTGCAGTGGTGTTCGGGCAGTGTAGGGGGTCGTGCTGGGGGTGGTGTTTTAGGGTTTAGGGCAGTGCAGTGGTGTTCGGGCAGTGTAGGGGGTCGTGCTGGGGGTGGTGTTTCAGGGTTTAGGGCAGTGCAGTGGTGTTCGGGCAGTGTAGGGGTCGTGCAGGGGGTGGTGTTTCAGGGTTTAGGGCAGTGCAGTGGTGTTCGGGCAGTGTAGGGGGTCATGCAGGGGTGGTGTTTCAGGGTTTAGGGCAGTGGTGTTCGGGCAGTGTAGGGGTCATGCTGGGGGTGGTGTTTCAGGAATTGGGGCAGTGCAGTGGTGTTCGAGCAGTAAAGGGGTCATGCTGGGGGTGGTGTTTCAGGGTTTAGGGCAGTGCAGTGGTGTTCGGGCAGTGTAGGGGGCGGTGCAGGGGGTGGTGTTTCAGGGTTTAGGGCAGTGCAGTGGTGTTTGGGCAGTGTAGGGGGTGGTGTTTCAGGGTTTAGGGCAGTGCAGTGGTGTTCGGGCAGTGTAGGGGTCGTGCAGGGGTGGTGTTTCAGGGTTTAGGGCAGTGCAGTGGTGTTCGGGCAGTGTAGGGGGCGGTGCAGGGGGTGGTGTTTCAGGGTTTAGGGCAGTACAGTGGTGTTCGGGCATTGTAGGGGGTGGTGCTGGGGCTGGTGTTTCAGAGTTTAGGGCAGTGCAGTGGTGTTCGGGCAGTGTAGGGGTCGTGCTGGGGCTGGTGTTTCAGGGTTTAGGGCAGTGCAGTGGAGTTCGGGCAGTGTAGGGGTTCGTGCTGGGGCTGGTGTTTCAGGGTTTAGGGCAGTGCAGTGGTGTTCGGGCAGTGTAGGGGGTCATGCTGGGGCTGGTGTTTCAGGGTTTAGGGCAGTGCAGTGGTGTTCGGGCAGTGTAGGGGGTCTTGCTGGGGCTGGTGTTTCAGAGTCTAGGGCAATGCAGTGGTGTTCGGGCAGTGTAGGGGGTCTTGCTGGGGCTGGTGTTTCAGGGTTTAGGGCAGTGGTGTTCGGGCAGTGTAGGGGTCTTGCTGGGGGTGGTGTTTCAGGGTTTAGGGCAGTGCAGTGGTGTTCGGGCAGTGTAGGGGGTCTTGCTGGGGGTGGTGTTTCAGGGTTTAGGGCAGTGGTGTTCGGGCAGTGTAGGGGGTCTTGCTGGGGGTGATGTTTCAGGGTTTAGGGCAGTGCAGTGGTGTTCGGGCAGTGTAGGGGGTCGTGCTGGGGGTGGTGTTTCAGGGTTTAGGGCAATGCAGTGGTGTTCGGGCAGTGTAGGGGTCTTGCTGGGGCTGGTGTTTCAGGGTTTAGGGCAGTGCAGTGGTGTTCGGGCAGTGTAGGGGGTCATGCTGGGGGTGGTGTTTCAGGGTTTAGGCCAGTGCAGTGGTGTTCGGGCAGTGTAGTGGGTCGTGCTGGGGCTAGTGTTTCAGGGTTTAGGGCAGAGCAATGGTGCTCAGGCAGTGTAGCGGGTTGTGCCTGGGGTGATGTTTCAGGGTTTAGGGCAGTGCAGTGGTGTTAGGGCAGTGTAGGGGGTCGTGCTGGGGGTGGTGTTTCAGGGTTTAGGGCAGTGCAATGGTGTTCCGGCAGTGTAGGGGGTCGTGCAGGGGGTGGTGTTTCAGGGTTTAGTGCAGTGGTGTTTGGGCAGTGTAGGGGGTCGTGCTGGGGGTGGTGTTTCAGGGTTTAGGGCAGTGCAGTGGTGTTCGGGCAGTGTAGGGTGTCGTGCTGAGGGGTGGTGTTTCAGGGTTTAGGGCAGTGCAGTAGTGTTTGGGCAGTGTAGGGGGTCATGCAGGGGGTGGTGTTTCAGGGTTTAGGGCAGTGCAGTGGTGTTCGGGCAGTGTACGGGGTTGTGCTGGGGCTGGTGTTTCAGGGTTTAGGGCAGTGCAGTGGTGTGCGGGCAGTGTACGGGGTTGTGCTGGGGCTGGTGTTTCAGGGTTTAGGGCAGTGCAGTGGTGTTTGGGAAGTGTAGGGGTCGTGCTGGGGGTGGTGTTTCAGGGTTTAGGGCAGTGGTGTTCGGGCAGTGTAGGAGGTCGTGCTGGGGCTGGTGTTTCAGGGTTTAGGGCAGTGCAGTGGTGTTCGGGCAGTGTAGGGGGTTGTGCTGGGGCTGGTGTTTCAGGGTTTTGGGCAGAGCAGTGGTGTTCGGGAAGTGTAGGGGGTCATGCTGGGGGTGGTGTTTCAGGGTTTAGGGCAGTGGTGTTCGGGCAGTGTAGGGGGTCTTGCTGGGGGTGGTGTTTCAGGGTTTAGGGCAGTGCAGTGGTGTTCGGGCAGTGTAGGGGGTCTTGCTGGGGGTGGTGTTTCAGGGTTTAGGGCAGTGGGGTTCGGGCAGTGTAGGGGTCTTGCTGGGGGTGATGTTTCAGGGTTTAGGGCAGTGCAGTGGTGTTCGGGCAGTGTAGGGGTCTTGCTGGGGGTAGTGTTTCAGGGTTTAGGGCGGTGCAGTGGTGTTCGTGCAGTGTAGGGGGTCGTGCTGGGGGTGGTGTTTCAGGGTTTAGGGCAGTGCAGTAGTGTTCGGGCAGTGTAGGGGTCGTGCAGGGGGTGGTGTTTCAGGGTTTAGGGCAGTGCAGTGGTGTTCTGGCAGTGTAGGGGGTTATGCTGGGGGTGGGGTTTCAGGGTTTAGGGCAGTACAGTGGTGTTCGGGCAGTGTAGGGGGTCGTGCAGCGGGTGGTGTTTCAGGGTTTAGGGCAGTGCAGTGGTGTTCGGGCAGTGTAGGGGGTCGTGCTGGGGCTGGTGTTTCAGGGTTTAGGGCAGTGCAGTGGTGTTTGGGCAGTGTAGGGGGTCTTGCTGGGGGTGGTGTTTCAGGGTTTAGGGCAGTGGTGTTCGGGCAGTGTAGGGGGTCTTGCTGGGGGTGATGTTTCAGGGTTTAGGGCAGTGCAGTGGTGTTCGGGCAGTGTAGGGGGTCTTGCTGGGGGTAGTGTTTCAGGGTTTAGGGCAGTGCAGTGGTGTTCGTGCAGTATAGGGGGTCGTGCTGGGGATGGTGTTTCTGGGTTTAGGGCAGTGCAGTAGTGTTCAAGCAGTGTAGGGGTTGTGCAGGGGGTGGTGTTTCAGGGTTTAGGGCAGTGCAGTGGTGTTCGGGCAGTGTAGGGGTCGTGCTGGGGGTGGTGTTTCAGGGTTTAGGGCAGTGCAGTGGTGTTCGGGAGTGTAGGGGGTCATGCACGGGGTGGTGTTTCAGGGTTTAGGGCAGTGCAGTGGTGTTCGGGCAGTGTAGGGTGTTGTGCTGGGGCTGGTGTTTCAGGGTTCAGGGCAGTGCAGTGGTGTTCAGGCAGTGTAGGGGGTCCTGCTGAGGCTGGTGTTTCACGGTTTAGGGCAGTGCAGTGGTGTTCGTGCAGTGTAGGGGGTCGTGCTGGGGCTGGTGTTTCAGGGTTTAGGGCAGTGCAGTGGTGTTCGGGCAGTGTAGGCGGTCGTGCTGGGGCTGGTGTTTCAGGGTTTAGGGCAGTGCAGTGGTGCTCAGGCAGTGTAGGGGGTCGTGCTGGGGCTGGTGTTTCAGGGTTTAGGGCAGTGCAGTGGTGCTCGGGCAGTGTAGGGGGTCGTGCTGGGGGTGATGTTTCAGGGTTTAGGGTAGTGCAGTGGTGTTCGGGCAGTGTAGGGGGTCGTGCAGGGGCTGGTGTTTCAAGGTTTAGGGCAGTGCAGTGGTGTTCGGGCAGTGTAGGGGGTCGTGCTGGGGCTGGTGTTTCAGGGTTTTCGGCAGAGCAGTGGTGTTCGGGCAGTGTAGGGGGTCATGCTGGGGGTAGTGTTTCAGGGTTTAGGGCAGTGCAGTGGTGTTCGGGCAGTGTAGGGGGTCGTGCTGGGGGTGGTGTTTCAGGGTTTAGGTCAGTGGTGTTCGGGCAGTGTAGGGGTCTTGCTGGGGGTGATGTTTCAGGGTTTAGGGCAGTGCAGTGGTGTTCGGGCAGTGTAGGGGGTCTTGCTGGGGGTAGTGTTTCAGGGTTTAGGGCAGTGCAGTGGTGTTCGGGCAGTGTAGGGGGTCATGCTGGGGGTAGTGTTTCAGGGTTTAGGGCAGTGCAGTGGTGTTCGGGCAGTGTAGGGGGTCGTGCTGGGGGTGGTGTTTCAGGGTTTAGGTCAGTGGTGTTCGGGCAGTGTAGGGGGTCTTGCTGGGGGTGATGTTTCAGGGTTTAGGGCAGTGCAGTGGTGTTCGGGCAGTGTAGGGGGTCTTGCTGGGGGTAGTGTTTCAGGGTTTAGGGCAGTGCAGTGGTGTTCGGGCAGTGTAGGGGGTCGTGAAGGGGGTGGTGTTTCAGGGTTTAGGGCAGTGCAGTGGTGTTCGGGCAGTGTAGGGGGTCGTGCTAGGGTTGGTGTTTCAGGGTTTAGGGCAGTGCAGTGGTGTTCGGGCAGTGTAGGGGGTCATGCAGGGGCTGGTGTTTCAGGGTTTAGGGCAGTGCAGTGGTGTTCGGGCAGTGTAGGGGGTCGTGCTGGGGGTAGTGTTTTAGGGTTTAGGGTAGTGCAGTGGTGCTTGTGTAGTGTAGGGGGTCGTGCTGGGGGTAGTGTTTTAGGGTTTAGGGTAGTGCAGTGGTGTTTGTGTAGTGTAGGGGGTCATGTTTTAGGGTAGTGCAGTGGTGTTTGGGTAGTGTAGGGGGTCGTGCTGGGGGTAGTGTTTTAGGGTTTAGGGTAGTGCAGTGGTGTTTGTGTAGTGTAGGGGGTCGTGCTGGGGGTAGTGTTTTAGGGTTTAGGATAGTGCAGTGGTGCTTGTGTAGTTTAGGGGGTCGTGCTGGGGGTAGTGTTTTAGGGTTTAGGGTAGTGCAGTGGTGTTTGTGTAGTGTAGGGGGTCATGTTTTAGGGTAGTGCAGTGGTGTTTGGGTAGTGTAGGGGGTCGTGCTGGTGGTAGTGTTTTAGATTTTAGGTTAGTGCAGTGGTGTTTGGGTAGTGTAGGGGGTCGTGCTGGGGGTAGTGTTTTAGAGTTTAGGATAGTGCAGTGGTGCTTGTGTAGTGTAGGGGTCGTGCTGGGGGTAGTGTTTTAGGGTTTAAGGTAGTGCAGTGGTGTTTTTGTAGTGTAGGGGGGTCATGTTTTAAGATGCAATGCTCCAATACCTGACCAGTCTGCACTACATAAAACTGCAAAAAAACTAAAAATAAAAAGTGTTTTGCACACTTTTGTCATTGGGCTATATGTGGGCTACATCTGGGTAATATTTGTGCTACATTTGGGCTCTTTTTTCACTGGTGGCCATCTTGGAAGACTTCTTTGTTATGAAGTTTCCTAATTTCTTCATTTACTGCAGTCTCCTCAGTAGGAAATGCTTTCAGTTTTTTACTTTGATTCCATCAAGAAGGCATTCAGATGTGTCTCACATCTGCCATAAATTCAGAATGTTAGCACTCTAGTTGCTCATTAGATCACTGGAGTAAAGCTACTGCTCACCAGGGAGTTAACTGGTAGTCTGCTGCTGGTATTGAAAGTGATTGTTTCAGTCTGCATGTCAGAATTTTCTAATGAAATAGAAGAGGATTTGAGATCTCACTTAAAACATGCCCTAATTTTTTCTTTTTGCAGCACTAACCATAATTTCTATTTCAAAAAGAACCCCTCATTTTGTTCCTTTTTAAATTAAATGTTTTAAGTGTTACCGGTTTATTCCAATCAAGATGGCTTCAGGTGTGCCATACTTTTGTCATAAGTAAGGCTGTTAGCGCTCTAGTTGTTCTTTAGAACACTCTGGGAAGCTGCAGTAGAACACAAAGGCATCAACTGGCAGGCTGCTCCTGTTGAAATATAACAGGAAGATATTTGAGATCACACTTGAAATATGTCCTAATTTTTCTTTCTACAGCACTAACCATAATTTCTATGACAAAATGAACCCCATCATTTTGTTCCTTTTTAAATTAAATGTTTTAAGTGTTACCAGTTTATTCCAATCAAGATGGCTTCAGGTGTGCCATACTTTTGTCATAAGTAAGGCTGTTAGCACTCTAGTTGTTTTTTAGAACACTCTGGGAAGCTGCAGTAGAACACAAAGGCATCAACTGGCAGGCTGCTCCTGTTGAAATATAACAGGAAGATATTTGAGATCACACTTGAAACATGTCCTAATTTTTCTTTCTACAGCACTAACCATAATTGCTATGACAAAATGAACCCCATCATTTTGTTCCTTTTTAAATTAAATTGTTTAAGTGTTACCAGTTTATTCCAATCAAGATGGCTTCAGGTGTGCCATACTTTTGTCATAAGTAAGGCTGTTAGCACTCTAGTTGTTCTTTAGAACACTCTGGGAAGCTGCAGTAGAACACAAAGGAATCAACTGACAGTCTCTGCCCTTGTTGGATGTACATGTTTTACTGAGAATGTCTGACTTCATTCTCACATGAGTGAGAAAGATAATGTGAATTTACAGAAAATATGCTCTCATTTTAGCTTCTGGAGCACCTTCAAACCTCCATGGGACAAGCATGAGAAAATAGTGTTCTCTCAAACATGATTCATGATATCCCAGCAGAAGGTTTTTCACATGGTAAAATCACCTTAGAATACACCACAATTCCTAAAATTAGTATGGTACCATCAACAAATAAATTCTAATGTAACTAAAGCCTGTTATCACCCTTTATAGTTCTCCTTTTGGTGACCCTCAAAATCTTCTATTCACTACAATGCATTTCAATGAGGTACTATCATTTATATTGGTCCCAAGATGGCTGCCAGCAATTCCAGGATGAAGTGCTGACAGCCAATCAGATCTCACGATGACATGTGTGGTTAGGCTCCGCCCAGATATATATGTGACTTTACTTTTGATTTTCTCAGGAACTACTGAACGGATTTACACCATTTAAGCAAAAGGCACGACACTGAACCAAGGGCTACCTCTTTGCCAAATTTGGTGTAATTCCGTTCAGCAGTTCGGGCTGTAGCTGCGACTAAAGGTTCCTATGGAAAAATGAATGGGGAAAACGCGTTTGGGACCCCCTTTTCTCGGCCCCCGCTTGAAGTATCACCCCTAGACTTTCAGGATAGGAGCGGACCGGAGCGCCCCAACAAGTTGGAAACTTTCGCGAAGATTCGTCAACCGGCGCCAACGTTATTTCAAATAGAATGTCGCGGATTTCCTATGGATAATAGGTTTTAACTATAACTATCTACTGGCGACCGCCAGTAGATAATATATATATATATATATATCAATGCCACAACGGTTCACTTTTCCCGGCTGTCCAGGCGCTCTGAAAGGTGCGTTACCAACGCAGATGAACCAAACCGCAATTTATAAATTCAAAACCTCTATATAGAAGTAAATGGTCGCACTCCAGCAGTGATCTTCCAATCTTAATTTATTCTTGAATCATTTTTCAACTGCCAACACAGATCAACCAACGCGTTTCGGTATCCCCATATACCTTGATCACGGTTGATTAGTCACATGATTATTCACGTTTTTTAAAACCCCTTCAAGGAAACACTATGACATCATTTCCTGTTTGTTGCCAGGACTGTTCCATTGGTTCTTGGGAGATGTAGTCCTGTGTTTAACAAAAACATATTTACAAACAGTGCATGCTGGAATCATTATTTTGCCGATAAGTTATCATGAGTGTCATATTGCTCTTAGCTATGCTAATTATTATTTATTGTTATACTACTTTAGTCATCAATTTTATGGCATGTATTTGTCCCAAATGCGCCACAGTTCATACCAAGAGCAAATTACCGTTTCTTTTACCTCCTTTCATTCATTCCCCACATTGAGGATATTGCTAGTAATTTAGAAACGGCTACCACAAGGGAAATCATGTCTTTTTTTCAAGCCCTCCAGTGGGCATATTTTGTTGGAAAAATCACGCATCCCATGCCTTTCTGGTTTCCCAACAATGTTCTTTTCCTCCCTCCGGTGGGTTTTTACAAAACTTGACATGTCGTAACCCATGCTTCGTGCACTCCATGCAGATGACTTCATAGTCTTGAGCAAAACCTTTCCTGTTGCACTGTTAAAGGAAGCTTATTACTTTTTGTTTTTATGTTTTTTACAGATGTATATAAAGTTCCTCTGACTGATTCAAACCAAATGGTGTCATGGTTCTGAAATTTAAGATATGCCGGGACTCCTTTTGTCGCAGTCTTTTCTCACGGTTGCCACCTCGTGCACTAACCGGTACAGTCTCGATCCCATAAAATTTCAAGGATTTCCAGTTTGCATTATGGTGTGTCTCCATATGTTTAGCCACTGCGTTATTCCTGTCTCTGTTCTTAGTGGCGCGCACATGCTCCAGTATACGTTTTTTAAAATCACATATGGTGCTACCCACATACTTTAGCATACACGGGCACTCGATTACGTACACCGTGTATTGGCTTTTGCATGTTGTCAAATCTCTGATTTGCCAGACTTTATTATTGGCCATTGTGACTTCCGTTACCGGTTTCGCAATTTCGCACACTTTACAATTGTGGCACTTAATAAAGCCCTTTGTGTTTAGCCACGTCTCTTGTTTCTTGGCTTTAAAATGGCTATGCACCAACCGGTCTTTCAAATTCTTGGCTCTTCGATACGTTATTATTGGGTGGGGGCCCATTTTTTCGCCAATGGTTCCATCCAGCTGTAGAATTTTCCAATTCTTTTTTATTATACCAGCTATTTCCTTGGACTCTTGACTAAAATCCATAATGAGTCTTATGGGTTCCCCAGTAGTTGGTTCTTCACCACTTCTTGGTGCTAAACATTCCTTTCTTGTTCTTTCATTTGCCCTATTCCAACATTGGTTTACGATGTTTTTGCTGTATTTTCTATCCTTGAATCTTTTTATTGTTCTTGCGCTGTGCTTTTTCCATTCCTCCTCCTCACTGCAGATTCTCCGCAGGCGGAGGAACTCCCCATAAGGTATGCTGGATATAAGGGATGGCTGATGAAAACTTGTTGCCTCCAAAGTGGCATTAGTCGCCGTGCTTTTTCGATGTAATGTAGTTTCCAAACAATTGTTTTTCACATAGATTTCTATACACACACACACATATATTATATATAAATTCACTATGCATGCCCACACCATGCATAGTTTTCACTTTGAACTGATATCAATGATGTCATAGAAGATGTCATGAGTGATGAATATGTAGGAATTAGCAGTGCATGGCGAGGATTCAAGGTACCTTAGGGCACGAGGTATAGCTAGTTTTTTTTTTTTATTTAATTTTTTTTTTTTATTGATTTCCAGAATCACAGCAAAAGTATGGCAAGAGTTATACATCACAGGAGCCATAATAGTAGTACTTACACATTTCGTTCGTAGGGAAACATATTTTTCAACAACAACATGTATAAAGATATATATTACTGGATACGGACATCGATAACAGACTATAACTTTAAATCCAACCCCCCTACCCTCCCCCACCCAAAAGATATACCCCTTCCATGCCAGATCGCATAAGTCGGACTACCTCTCCTAGAAGTTACCTCCCTCCTACATTCCCAGATTCCAGGTGGCTCTCTTGCATTAGTACTTCCCCTGAACCAGTTTGATCCATCTGCACCCCCTTGGTCTCCTGCGAGAGAGGTCTCCCACCTGCGGGGATTCCTGATATCATAACATTCCAGGCCATCGCATCATCCTCCAGCTTTTCATCTCTCCTGACTCTCTCCATCCGAATTAACTCCGCTACTGCCCACTCCGGTAGATCTTTGGCCCAGCTCTCCATCGCGAGGGGGTCTCGGACACATCCACCTGATTGCAATTCTTCGCTTGGCGAGTACTAACCCCAGCTGCAAACATTTTCTTGTGAGTTTTTTCCCTTTAGGTCTAGGGAAGGGCCCAAGTAATATCTCCCTAACGGAGTGGGGTACCTGCCACCCAGTGATTGTTTGTAAGCTATCTACCACTGCCCTCCAGTAAGGTACCAAAGCAGCGCAATCCCAAATCATATGTAAAAAATGAGCATCTGCGAAACCACATCTAGGGCAATGGGCAGAGCGTTCAGGGTATATTCTATGTAATACTCGTGGAGTCAGATAGGTTTGGTGTACGATATTGTACTGTGTAAGCTTAAACCTGGCATTAGAGCTAATTTGCCTGACCTCTTCATGTACCCTCCCCCACTCATGTACTGTTAAGGGCATGTCCAATGTCGCATCCCATTTGGCCTGAACTGGGAGGGGGTTGGCAGCGATGTCCCCCCTAAGTGCCCGATAAATGTGAGATGCTAAGCTATGTGCTCCTGCTAAAGTTCCAATAGCCTGCAGTGTATTCGAAGTAGGCGGTTCCTGTGGAAACTTCGGCCACAGGTAATGGACCCGCTGATATTTTTGCGTATTGAAGGTACTGTCCCCTACCCAGCTCAAATGCGGATTCCGCCTCCTCCCTAGTAAGGAACTGTTGGGCAGAGTATAGGTCCCCCATCACATGGCAGCCCCCTTCCTTCCATTTAGTAATGGACATATTACAACTTATCCTTTTAAATGGTACTAAATGCCATAGTGAGGCACCCTGAGCATAAGGTGCTCTTTTCACCACAGTTTTTATTGCCACCTGCCAAATTGTGGCGACATGCCGGACGATGTAAGGAAGCTGGTCCGGCACCTTCGACCCCAACATAAGAAGTACAGGGAGGGGAATCCCCCGATGTGTACCCGCCAGTAATCGTTTCTCCCAATTAGCGTGTTTGTCTAACCACTGCACAGCATGCTGGAGCTGCGCCGCCATATAATAAAGGCCCAGTCGAGGCACCTCGAGTCCCCCCTGCTCCCACGTCCTCTGTAATGTGTCCAACCTCACCCTTTTACTTTTAGTTCCCCACAACAGTTCCACCAGCAGGCGGTCCAGGTGTCGAAAATACGGCTGTGGTATTTGATAAAGTGAATTTAGCATAACATAAAGACAGCACTGGAGAATCACCATTTTGATCAACGCGACCTTACCCATAAATGAAAGCAGCAGTTCACGCCAAAACGCAATCGATTTTTGGATACCCTTCACACACCTCCCCATGTTTCGCTCCAGATAGTCGTCCTCCGTGTGCGCCAATCTGATTCCCAGATAGCGTACTTCATCCCTGACCCAGGTCATATTCACCGGAGGTAGTTCACATTCCTCCAACCCGACCAGGCATCCCATAGGGAAGAGCTTAGACTTCCCCGGGTTGAAACACAGCCCGAGATTTCCCCAAAGCCGGTCAGCGTCCCCAGCAGCACAGGAACTGACTGTTCAAGACGTCTAAGGTAAACCAACGTATCATCGGCGTACATGGAAACCACATGTGTAGTATCTCCCAACCGAATTCCCCAATTCTGCATCTTAGTTCTAAGGGTGATCGCCAGGGGCCCCATCGCGAGAGCGAATAAAAGTGGCGACAAGGGGCAGCCCTGTTGGGTACCCCTCCGGAGCTCAAAGCTGCTAGACACTTGGTTTCGTAGGCGCACCCTAGCCGTAGGTCGAGTGTATAATATCTTCATCCATCTTATGTATTTCTCCCCTAAGCCCATCTTATTAAGGACCTCCCACATATAATTCCACATATAAGTCGACAGAGTCGAAGGCCTGCTGAATATCCAGGAGACACAGGGCCCAATCCTCCTCCCCCAGGTGCGGTGCGTGCCATATGTGTGCAAGTCTATGCAAATTGTGTGTGGTGTTTCGTCCAGGGACAAAACCGGCTTGGTCCGGGTGGACCAATCGGGCCACATATGGCAAAAGACGTGCTGCCAACACGCTGCTCAGTATCTTCTCGTCAATGTTCAGAAGAGAGATGGGCCTGTAGGAGGCGGGGGAAAGGTGGTCCCTATCTGGCTTGGGGATCATAGACATCAGCGCCTCCATCGTAGTATTTGGGAGTTCCCCCTGGGCCAGACTTTCATTAAACACCTCTAAGAGGTAATCAACCAGCTGCAGAGCGAATGTTTTATAAAACTCCGCTGGGAGCCCATCGCTCCTGGGGCACTTCTCTGACTTCAGCTTCTTGATTACTGCTTGCACTTCCTCTTTAGATATTGGGGCCCCAAGGGCCTCGGCTTCCTTCTCCCCCAGAGTTGGGAGCAGTAACCCCTCGAAAAAATCTTGTAATGCGTGCGGCCCTACCTGAGTAACCGTTGTACATGTATGCCGCAGATGTGCTGCGAATTCGTCAAAAATCGCGCCCTGCGTGTATACCACATTCCCATCATTATTTCTAAGCTGCAGAATGGGTGTATATTCAGTTTCCGTCCTGAGCAGTCGTGCCAGGAGCGCTCCTGTCCTGTCCCCCTCCATATGTAATCTCTGTCTATAGGTAGGTATTGATGTTTCTCTAGTCTAGTCCAGGCCTCAAGTAACACGCCACGGACCGGCGTCCATTCGTCCGCATCCGCTGGCATCCCACAAAGAGCATCATCTAGAGTTTTTAATTGTGCTTCTAAGGTGGTAATATCCCTATTGAGCTGGTGTTGGACCCCCATATGTGGTCCGCATACAAATCCCTCTTATGACCACCTTCATGGCCTCCCATTCTATAGACCTATTGGCTGTCGAACCCCAGTTCTCCCTAAAATAGTGTTCCAGGGCCTCTTTCATATGGGGCTCCGTGAGTGCCTCAGCTCTAAGCCGCCATAATGGAATGGCCGGGCGACCCGGCCCATTCCTCAAAGTTAACAAGAGTGGAGCATGGTCGGAAATATACTTAGTTTAGTAGGAAACCTCCTCCACAGCCGCGGACAGACCTGAGGAAAGGCAACAGTGGTCAATTCGAGTGAATGTGTTAGCAGCAGGGGTGTAACAGGAGAAATCTTGCTTAGTTGGGTTACGGGCCCGCCATTCGTCTCTTAACTGCATACCTTGCAATATATTAGCCAATGATCTCGACAAACGAGGTTTTGTATTCTCCCGCGGGGGTTCTCTATCCAAATCCGCATTGAAGATGCAGTTAAAATCTCCTAAGAGGATAAGTTCCGCTCCTATATAGGGTGTCGCTGCTTTCAAGACGGACGGGAAAAAATCTGGACAATAAACGTTAGGTGCATACACATTAATAATGCAAATTTCCCTGCCTTCCCATCTCCCAAATAGGATGACATATCGCCCCTCAGGATCCAATACGTGATCCAATACATGATGAAATGGGACCCCAGGTGCCACCCATACCAGTGCCCCTCGGGCAAAACCTGAGTACGAGGTAGCGTATAGCTGACCTCGCCACCTTTTCCGTATGCTCACTATTGTATTCCCCCATACGTGCGTTTCTTGTAGTCCAGCAATTGCTATTTTATACCTCTTTAAAAATGCGTGCACTCTGCGACGTCTGTCGAGACCAGCCATACCCCTAACATTCCACGTTAGTATCTTCAACCTTTGTGCTGACATACTGATTTGTTGAGATATACCCAATGTTTACCACCCAGCCTTCTGTGTTTCCGACTCCCTCACCTAGCAGACATTCTGGCATATGTAATCCAATGCGACCAAGAAAATTTCCCAACAACCCACTCAGAAAAACTTTGAAAAGTGAGCAACCCCGACCCCTTTCCCACCCCATGGGCAGTTGTGCATACTCTAATGTATGCCTTGCGATCCACAGTAGAATTAGCACCTACCGCCCCATACCACCCCCCCTCCCATCCAAAAAAAACCTCCAACTCTGGTTTATTTGACCCAGGGCCTAGACCCCGTCCCTTCATAACTGACAAACAAATTAATGTCCTTTGATGCTGTGCAAGAGTGCCGTCCACGTCCGGGTCGAGATTGCTCCCAGGCTTTCCAGGCGTATCCGGACTCTAGTAGGGGCGTGGCTGCTCCGGCAGTTGCCCATGCTCAAAATACAGTCTGCGATCATCATGGTGGTCGTCTCTCTGCCTAGGAATCCACCTATGTGATCCCTAAGTGCAGGTCCCCCAAGGACCCCACCAGGAGATCTGCACAACGGTCCCTCAAGAACCCACCCATGTTAGAAGTGCTTAGCGAACTTATCTGTGCTTTCCGTCTTCCACTTTCCGCCTCTCATTGTTCATTCTTGATCGCTGCTTGGGTCCCCAGTGCCACCCTCCATATCCGGAGTCTTTTCTATCGAGTCCGGTACCACCTCCGAATCCGAAGCCTGAAATGTGCCGCCCTGGAGAACCCTGATATGGCCTGAGCTCGCTGCCCGTCTGTGTTGCGACTGCTTTGCAGAGGAACAGCGGTCCCCCCGGGACGCACCAGCGGAGGCCGTAGAGGGCACCAGACGTCGCCCCTCCGGAGCCCTAAGTATCAAGCCAGTCTCTCGCCTCCTCTGCCGAGAAGAAAAACAGCACACGGCCCTCATTCTCCACCCGTAGTTTAGCTGGAAACATCAGACTATATTTTAGGTTTAAGTCCCTTAGTCTCCGCTTAATCGAGACAAATGTCTTCCTTTGGTCTTGAACTCTCTGGGTGTAATCAGGGTACACCGATATGGAATGACCCTAAAAATAAAAACGTCGCCCACTGCGTGAAAGCTGGAGGAGGAGATCCCTGTCCCTGAAATTGAATAGCTTTGCAATAATAGCTCGCAGGGGCGCCCTGGGTTTAGGAGGAGCCGCCACCGCCCTGTGCGCTCGTTCAATACTGAAGAACTTGGACAGTTTTTGGGAGTCATTTTGTGCATGATCCACTCCTCAAGAAACAGTTCCACTCGGTCTTTTCAGGGAACCCAACAAATCTTAGGTTCCCCCTCCGCGACCTTCCTTCTGCGTCTTCTGCCCTATCATCCAGATTAATGACCTGACGTTTCAGTTCCGCCACAGTGGTACTAAGATTCTTAACTTCCACTTTTAATATGTTCGTGCCTTTCTCTGTGGTAGTCACTCTGTCCGTGACTTTACGAAGATCGCATCTCAGCAGGTTAACATCTATGGCCACGGCATCTATCTTCCTAATCATATCATCCCTAGTCGATTTGTTAGCATGTATGACATCTTTCAGCGTGGGGGTATCCTCAACATCTCCCTCTGCAGCTCCTTTCCCCATCAGAGGGTCCTCTCCCCTATCCTCAGGGCCTTGGAGTATGGGCTGGGCATAGTTCGAGATCTTGTTAGTTTGCGCCTTAGGCGCTCTATCTTTTCCCATCTTAACCAGCGTAGGATGCCCGTTGATATCCCGTGGTACACTCCCAGGCAGAGAGGTCTCCTCTTCTTCCCCCTATGCCCGGTTACCTTGACCCTTCAGCGTGCAGTTTCACCGATCACATATCTCTTCAATTCTCAGGTGGAGGCACCTGCCAAGGGTCCCAACGGGGGTCCAACTCCCCTAGGTTTCTTTTCAGAGCGTAGGCGAGCGCGGCTATAGTGCTTTGCTTTGTGCCACGTTCGGTCTGCGTAATCTCGTCTGGGGACTCCTCGAGAATCTCTGCGCGCTTTTCTAGCCCCACCAGGGGGCTTCCATGCCAAAGTTAACCAGCCCTGCTCTTCTTTCTTATGCTGCAAGTTCCACTGGAGGAGCCCCTATCTTCCTCGGGCCTGCGGCCTGCTCCGCCACCCCCTCCACCTTCTGGACCTGTCCCTCGGTGCTCGTCGCACGTACACCTCGGCTGGAGAGGTGCTGGGCAGCATCTCCCGGCCTCACCTTCACCTGCAGCCCATCTCCAATGCCCTCATTGCAGCAGAAGGGGTCCGTCTCCTCAAAATTAATACCACTCTCCGGCGTTTTGCTCCCATCGACCCCTCAGCACAGGTCCTTCGTTTCCGGCCCAGGCGCTACTCTCGGGCTGCTCACACACCCGCTCCCAGCCATCTATCAATCGAGCCACCCTCCACTGGGGTCATCCGCACGGACAATCTACCCCAGCAGACTGAAGCCCCTCCGCAGTTCAATATGCGTGACCCAGCCACGCCTCCGGTAGGCAAAACGGCGCCGGACCTTCCTGGGGATCCGATGCCCGCAGCAGCGTCAGTAAGGCTCCCAGGCGAGCATGACCTCACAGAAGGCGGCACGGAGTCCCGCAGATCCCTGGAGACCCTTGTGCCCTTTAATCATGAGCCAGGATATTGCAGGATTCTTTTGAATTCGGGCCGCCGCATGGAGCTCTGCTTAAGCACGTCTACGCGGCCATGTTACTAGGCCACGGCCCCACGAGTTATAGTTAGTTAAGTTAACTTTGACTATAACTGCTGAATTTCTATGGTTTTATGTGTGTAAAATGTGAACCTAACTATAACGTTCACATATAATATTCCTGTAACCTTTGGTCTTTTTGTGAATTTCTGCTATTGTTGGCGCACAAACCTATGTCTCATTTAGTTGCCCAATGCACTCCAACTGCTTGGACCAGGAGTGGTGAAGTCCCTATATGGACTTTGGCACTCCCCGATGGACCTGTCTCAATTTGATTTAATTAACACATTTGAATAAGGCTGTAAGCATTCTCAATAAAAATGACAGACAAGGCTAAAGGTTAAAAGTTTACTAACAAAATGTAAGTACAGAAATACATAAGCTAGGCCATCAATCAATTAAGCATAGAAGCATATCATTGGCAATACATAGAGAACTCAATAAAGTTCTGAAAAAATCCAGCATAGATTTGCCTTCTAAGAAAGGAAAAAGGTTAGCTCTACAACAGAGAAAAGCAGGTCCTTCTATAGAACTTTAGACAAAGGATTTCATGCATTCACAACACAAGTACATGGTTCACAGGGAATGCACCAATAGGGAGCAAGCAAGAAGAAACATTTTACTACAGAATACATTTGAGGATTCTCTCACAATTCGACTACATAATACTCCAGCATTCCCAGAGTTTATTCAGGTGACAAGATTTGCTACATAATATGTGAGTCGGTCTGAAACAGTTAGGTTGTCCTTGAGTAGGGACATCAAGTTCAGTATGACTGGGAAAATCTCGACTTCTCAGTGTAGGTCCACAATTCTTTATTGCATCTGGAAGCAACAACAGTGATCAAGTGATCGGTCACAATGTTTCATCCAAAATGGTAGCAAGCACAAAAATGACTTAAGTTAGCGTGAGCTTGATTTCTCATGCGTTAAACACTACAAATTAGGAAAACAGATCACACACTATTTTGTCCAATTCTCCGTTCGTCTAAAGATTAGTCTGGTGTCCTAGTCCAAGGAGCAGAAACTCCTCAGATCTGCCTCAGATCTCCAAGACAACATTGTTGCTGCAACTTAAACTAACCCTATGTTCAGGATGGGGATAGTGACTTGGAACAATACTCAAGTCAGTGTCAAGCCACATGAAGTGGCTCAACCTTGCCTTGCAAATAAGGCATACTTTGAACATGTACTTATTGTCAATGGGGTGGACAATGGTTGTTGTGATGGGTGTCATGCCATGACACATGTAAAGAGAGATACATCAACATATTTCAAAAGATGACAAAGCAATCTCATTGTAAGAAGAGGAATGGTGTAGGATAGATAATGTAGAAGTGTGTTTCTGTGTCAAATCCTAGTGCTGTTGTGGTGTTACGCCCATCACAACACCCCTTGCCCTACACTTGTATGCAAAGTAGATTGTAATGTTGTCCCTAATGTACAAGGCTGTGTTGATACACGTACAGTGGCTTTATGCTGCCTAGTAAATAAGACAAAGCACATATCCCCTGCACTTCCACGTGGAAAGTGAAGCTGGCGTGGGGACAGCGTTTAGCAAAGATGCCCCTAAGTCCCAAACAACATACCCACATCTTGTAACCAATGCTGTGTGAGCGCAATGCCTCCATTGCATCATGTGTATTTTTGAATCAGCAATTTAGAATCATATGTAACTTATTCTTCAGACCACTCCAATGAAATCTCAAAACTGCACTTTTGGAGCCTGCAAATCATGCATTTTTTGTCACTCACATTCAAACTGCAGAATGACAGTAGCCTGTCCCTTTAAGATGTCGTAATTCCATTTATAGACATTCAAATGAATTGTGTGGGGAAGGAATGTGTTGTAACCAACTACCAACTCACCAGTAACCCCGGGCGGAGACCTCCGCTCCACCCGCGGAGTGTGCGGAGATTTGCCTTCTCCGCATTCCGCGGTGAACGCGGAGAAGGCAAATCTCCGCACACTCCGCAGCGGAGCGGAGTTGGCCAGCCCCCGCCTCCACCCCCATTATTAACAAGTAAGTAAACATTAATTAAAAATAAATGTAAAAGTTTTAAAACCACTTACCTCTGTACTGCGGCGTGTCCGGGCTGCCCTTCTCCTCTTCCTCGCCCTATTGATAATCCTTGTGAAAACTGCACATGCGCGCGCGCCCGCGCATCCGAATTTCTTGCAAGAAATGTGCATGCATACATATATATATATATATATCCTGTAGACTCCGTTTCACCATCAGTTCCACACAAAAACGGATACGGACCGCAATAGGTGCTTTGAAATTTTATTCGTGCACAGACATAACGCGTTTCAACTCTCTACGAGCCTTGATCACATGATATGGGCTCCGCGTTTCCTTCAAGTATTTAAAGTGACATGTGCTGGGTGGTAACAACCACGTGTGCAAACAGCGCAATAGACATAGAAGACATTTGAATGAAACATATAAATATACTCATGAATACATAAGAAAGTCAAAATTGGATAAAATGGGTTAAAATATAGTATAACACTGACCGCATAAAAAATATATATATAGTATTTGAAATGCATAAAATATTTGATTTGAAACGTTATGAGATGAGTAATGTACAGACATCTATGGCTTCAAATATTTTAAATATTCTGTTACAGTGCCTATTGTAGTTAATTCAGACCACAGTGGCGCTATACCCAATTCAGTTCTGGCACTACTTTTTGTGCTTATGAAAAACCCATGATCCAACTAATAACTGTCAAATACATTATTTGGTATGTGTATTCAAATGAGGTCATCCCAATTTACAGTTTAGTTTCCATAGCCTATGTCATGATTGCCGTTCGCAAAAGTGTAATAGTGCAATACATAAAAATAATGTGAAGTGAAATAAAAAAAATTATATAAAAATATAATGTAAAAATATAAATGCTAAGTGCGATAAGTGCAGCTCATATATTTGTTGGATGTAGTTTCATACATTAAATATGAGTAAAGGTCAGGTAAAGGCGGAGATACCTCAGCTTGGAGCCCCAAGCCGAAGGTACTTTTACTTTCCCCTTTGTTGTACATGAATATGCCCTTGCCGTTCTTGATAATTTGTTAGTTAGCCGATACATCCTGGTTTAAATACCGTTATGTGGGTCAATTTCACTTTGAATTCATGGTATGGGTGAGGCTATCTGTGCCCTATTCCTAAGGTATATCTGAATAGATAAATACATAGCTATGTGCAAGAGTCGCAGTGTTATCTTCAATCCATGTTTAAAATATTTAAAATATTTAAAATATATTTTTTAATATATTTTTAAATATATTTTTAAAATATCCGACACACAACACATCCATATAAATATATATATAGGCATATAAAACCATAAAATATATAAATAAATATAAATGCATATATGTAAAACATTAAATATTAAACATTGGATAAAAGTGATGTTGACAACTGCTAATAGTTATCTGGTTGTTAAAGACATGTGTATAGATTCTACGATATATTCAAGCCACCCCGGTTTGGAATCCAGTTCAATAATGTAGCGAGTTTCCAGCTGTCTCAGGCTGGATTCCCTATTTCCTCCTCTCCTACTTGGGGGCACTGAATCAATCACAAAATATCGGAGGTCTTGACTGTTTGATTTATGTTTTTCTTTGAAATGGCGCGCTACTGGGTAAGTATTATTCCTGGTTGTTAATAGCCCTTAAATGTTGGAGCACCCTTTTATGTGCCTGTAACTTGGTGCTCCCAACATATTGCAAATTGCAGGGGCAGGACAATACATAGACCGCATATTCGGTCTTGCAGGTCAATAGTTTGGATATTTTGTGTTGTTTAGGACTAAAAGGAGTTTTATATGAAGTCATATTCATCCCCTGCTGGCAGGCTTTGCAAGATTTGCATTTGTAAAAGCCTTTGTGGGTTTGTAGCCAGCTAGTACCCTCTAACACCTCTGGACTCGTTTTAACTAAACCATCACGCATGGATGAACCTCTGCTGTACGTGATGAATGGTCTCAGGGGTAGGGTTGGTCCAATGACCGGGTCATTGAGTACCAATGGCCAGTTGCGGCTGATGATTGACTGTATCTGTTTTTGTTGCTTGCTATACTCCATAATAATTCTATACACACCTGTGGATTTTGCATCCTTATCCCCTGTCTGCTGGACTGTATTTGTGGGGTTGATCTGTTTCTCCTCCAGTAGTGTTTTCCTTTCATGTTTCATAGATTTAGAAATGGCATAGTTGATAGTTTTCAATGAATAACCCCGTTCAAGAAATCTACTTCTACTGTCATTCTGGGCAGTTATCAGGTCCATATGGTTACTGTAGATGCGTCTCAGGCGTAGCATCTCACCATAGGGGATGCTATGGATTAAGTGGTTGGCATGGGAACTGCTTGCATGTAAAGTAGCGTTTCCTGCAGTTTCCTTTCTAAACAACCTAGTCTCAATTTTGTTGTTTTTTATGTATACCTGAGTGTCTAAAAAGCTGACTTGTGTATTGTTGATTGTGGCTGTAAAGTGTAAATTTAATTCATTGACATTAATGTTATTCACAAATTCATTAGCCTCATCTGATGTTCCTTTCCATACCACAAACAGGTCGTCTATAAAGCATAACCATAGTTTGATGTTGCTAGAATACTGCCCATGTTTGGTTCTGAGGACCATCTCCTCCCACCAGCCCATGTGAAGACATGCATAGCTGGGGGAGAAGCTGGCCCCCATCGCAACCCCTCTAGTCTGTTGGTACAGGATGTTATTGAATATAAACACATTGTTTGTTAGGCAGAAATCTACCATTTGAATTAACATTTCATTGTGTTCCGTCATGTTCCCTGGTCTTTTGTTCAAATAATACCTCAAAGCACGTAAACCATCACAGTGTCTAATGCTAGTATACAACGAGCTGACATCAAGTGCAATCAGTAAGTACTCTCGGTCCCATGTAAAATTCATCAATTTCCTCAAAAAGTCACTTGTGTTGCGGATATATGATGGTAGCGCTTTGACGTGTTCCTGTAGGAAATAATCAACATACTGAGAGGTGCATTCCAATAAGCTTTTTCTGGCCGAGATAATTGGTCTGCCTGGAGGTTTCTTTGAGTCCTTGTGAACCTTGGGAATAAAATATATGGTTGGTGTCACAGGGTGGTCATTTAAAAAAAAAACTGTGCTCCTGTTTAGTTATCAGTCCCTTAGTCTTCCATGATAACAACTTGTTGTGGAATGTTGTGTGAATTGTTTTTAAACTGGAGACACTGCTTCTCAAATAGCACGATCTATCGTTGAGTTGAGAATAGGCCTCCCTCATGTATTCCTCTTTGGCCATGATAAAAATATTGCCTCCTTTGTCCGAGTTACGGATCACAATACCATTGTTGGTTTGCAGTTTTTTCATGAGTTCATTGTATCTATGATTTTGCAAGTTGTATTTTGGTTTGCAATTTTGAGTCTTGTGGTTTAGTAGTTTAATTTGATCCACCACCTGCTCATGAAAAATATCAATAGATTCACGGAGCAGAATGGGATTGAAAGTGTACTTTGGTTTAAAGGGTGTTGGTTCACTTATATCACTGTTTCCACTGTATCGATTGTTACTGTATTTGGTACACTCCCATGTTGGTCCATTGTCTCATTGCCCCTATTTTGGCTTGTTTCATTGTCCTGCCACAGTTCTTGAATTTCGCTGATGAACACAGTAACTGATTGGGTTAAATTGGCAGGTAATCCCACTGCTGTTGGTTCAATCGGTGGTTGATTGGTTGACACCTCATCTTTTTTAGTTAAGGTATGGTACTTTTGCAGTTTCAGTTTTCTCACATTCTTATAGACATCTAGTCTGGTTTTTGAATAATTGAAGTTTTTAGCTGGGCAATAAGACAAACCCAGACTTAAAATTTCATAGTCTTGTTCTGTTAGGTCAATGTTCGCAAGGTTCACGATTGTTTGGTTGTTTAATGCACTGTCCGTTACTTTCTTTTCCTCCAACCTGTGTTTCTTTTTTGATTGGGCACGTTTCCAGCAGGCTTTCCTCCTTTCCCCTCTCCTGAAGTTCCTGTCTGAGCATAATTTGTTCTCTGTAACCTTGGCCGGAGAGTTTGTCTCCTGTCGAGATATAAAAAACCTAGGGCCTCATTTATGAAAAGTGACGCATTGCTGCGTGAAAACAGCGATGCGTCACTTTTCATTGCGCCCTCCTTGCGACACCAATGATGCGTCATATTTACAGTATGACGCAAGGAGTTACAGATACGTCAGTATTTCTGACGTATCTGTAGGCGCAAAAATGACGCATTGCTGGAGTGTGTCACAAAGTGACGCAACTCCAGCAATGTGTCCTTTCACATGGGGCAAGCCCCATGTGAAAGGGCCTGCGTCAGTCTTACGCCTGCCATGAGGCAGGCGTAAGATATTGACGCATTAGGGTCAAAGAAATGGCGCAGTGAAATCTTATAGATTTCACTGTGTCACTTCTACGACCCTTTCTTGTGTCGGAACGCCCCCCGCATACATTATACCTGGCGCAGGTATAATGTGGCGCAGGGGTTTACAAAGTGACGCATCTACCTAGATGCGTCACTTTATAAATATGACGCACCATGGCGCATTTTTTACACTGCTGGTGCGTCACAAAAAGTGACACACCGGCAGCGTAAAAGTGACGCAAGGGCTCATAAATAAGCCCCCTAGTTCTTCCTCCAGTGTTCGTTTTTGAGTGGTTTGGTTTTTATCCCTGCTGCTCGATTCCCTATCTGATTCACTATCGATAGCGGAACTTAGTTCTGATTGCGAGGTGCCTGATGCCGCTTCCCCACCTTTCGAGGTGCCTGCTTTGGGTGCTTCCCCATTGCGAGATTTGGTTATTCTTAATGCCTCATATTTTTTTGCAAATGTGAAGATTTGACCTAAATCATAATCAGTTTTGTCTCTCTGAAGCTTAAAAGTTTTTCTCTCCTTTATTTTATCCTCTTCTTTTTTGAGTCGCAGTAGCATTTCATTGCGCAATTTAGTTTTCACATCTGCCTTCGCCCCAAGTCTCTAATTCATCATTAATTTTGTCGATTTCCTCCAATAATGTTGCTCTGTCAATGTCAGCATACTTAATTAATATTAATACAAGCCGTTTGGAGGATTCAAGATTACATTCGGCCCACTCTCTCATCATTTGTGGATTCGGGTTTTCATAGCTTGGGGCTATAAGGATCCTTAAGCCCCGTGGTATCCTACCCACATCAATATACCGTTGCAACGATATATATATATTTATATATATATTCCAAGATTTCTTTACCAGCAGCATCCCCCCCACTCCAAGGGCATGGAAGAAAAACAGCACAGCCAGGTTCTTGCAGGTTCAAAGTAAGTCCTTTTATTTCACATCAAGCCACCGACAGTGCAGAAAGAGACCTACGCGTTTCGGCCTGAGCCTTCGACAGGGTCATAGAGTATGTGTGTATAGATAAGCCATTTAAAGGGAAAATTCCCTCCAAAATTATCTCCACAATTTAAAGAGGCACATACACAATTTTTTACATATATTTTCACATTGTTTGCATTTTTTTCGTTTTTTCCACACTTGTTGCACTTTACATAGGAGGTAATGAATTGTGTAATAGACCCACATGTCATTATTCCAATTCTTCATTTTTATGGTGTTTAGTTGTGACATGTCATTAGTTGTATCTGTGTTATAATAGTTTCCCGATTGCGGTTTAAGTACCCATGTTTCATCACATGTCATTTCTTTAGCTTAAGTTGTAATTGCTGTCCAATCACGGTGAAGTACCCGTATGTCCACAATTTAACTAATCACCTCACTCTGTGGGTCACTTAACATTTAACGGTTACCTCCAATGAAGATTTGGTAAGATGTTTTCAAAAGAGAGAGAAAAATTAAAGATTTAAGTTCAATACTTTCTGAGTTTAGAGATATATTCTTCTTTACTCCATTTTAGTCAGGGTAAGGGGTGAGGAGGTGTGCAAACGTGCAAGTAAGCCTTCGAATAATATGGTGTGTTTGAATGTAAAAAGACATGAGAAGGTGTCCATGAAATTAATGATAGGTCCAGGAAATACATTAGAGCTTTAAGGATTAGAAATCGGAAACTCTTCTGTCATTCCTGAGTTGTTGTCTATTCAAGTTTGTTTACACATATCAGAGGGCAATATTCTTCTATCCACTTATTAAATATAACTTACAGTAGATAATAAAATAGATAAGATTCAATCAGATATATCAAAAGTATCAGGTAATCCTTCAAATCACAAGATTATATCCACTCTCCTATGTCAATTAATAACATTCTAAAGACCAGTTTGTCAGAAATTTATGAGATATGAACAATGTTAAGAGATTCATCACATTAGCACACCTAGAGCTATATCAATTTCATGGGTTCCAAAATATGAAAAGCAATCCATTTAAAATGTTGATTGTTATATTCTTGACATGAATATTTCTATCTCCAGATCGTATCATAGTGGAACTGCCAATCAAGTAAATTCTTTTTTTATAGATCATTGAAATTCCAACAGTTCTCAAATGCCAGATTAAATATGGATATATAATTCAGCGTCAGCATTTAGCCCATTCGGGGTCTCTGTACCCAGTAGGAGGATCTTTTTCGACTCCTCGTAGTTCTAACTCCGTGTTCCCTCCTCTTGGTTTTTTCTGTACATGTTTAATACCATAGTATGTCATGTTTTCAGGCTTGCCATCATGTTTCTCCCATACATGCTTTGCCATAGCATATTGGTAGTCTTTATTTGTGATTGCTCTTAGATGTTGCAATATACGTAACTTGAGCTTGTTGATGGTACTGCCTACATATTGGATTCCGCATTGACATTCAAAAGACATTCACTACAGATTGTGTTTCACAGGTAATCTTCTCCTGTATTTTGTTGTTTGAGCCATAGATAGTTTTATATTCGCTCATGTTCTTGCCATACCTGCAGGCTTTGCATTTTGTACATTTGAAAAAACCCTGTGTAGTGGCTGGTATCCATGTTGTCACATTAATCTGGGCGTCCACTGGTCTCATGTGAGAGCTGGTCAGAAGATCCCCCAATGAGGGTGATTTACTGTATGTAATATTTGGTTTCTTTGACAGTACCTCCTTTAGATCTTCATCCATGAGTAGGATCTTCTAGTTGTCCCTAAGTATGTCTCTAACTTTAGTACTTGATGTGTTAAAATTGGTTATAAATCTCACTTCTTGTTCACTTTTTAGTTTAGTTTAATTCCTCTATGTGTTAGGTGTTAATAACATTTCTCTTTTCCTTGCACTAACTCTCCTCAGAGCATCATTCAGAATCACATCCGGGTATCCTCTGTTTAAGAATCTCATTAGCATTTCCTTTGATTGATGTTTGAAATCCTCCTCCTCCGAGCAGCACTGTCTGACTCTTAAAAACTCCCCATATGGGACACTCCATTTTAGAGGCAAAGGGTGCCCACTGTTGGCATGCAGAATACTGTTTGTGCTGGTAGGCTTTCTATACATTTTACTGCAGATTTTATTGTTTGCGCTGATGTATACTGTGGTGTCCAGATAATTAATCTCTTTATCTTGTATATCAAAGGTGAATTGAAGATTAAATCTGTTCTGATTCCATGATTTTAGAAAATTCTCCAAATCTACTCTTTCCCCTTCCCATATTAGGAAGAGGTCATCAATGAATCGGACCCACAGTATTATCTGTTCCATCTTCTCCTTGTTTGACTTTTGCCATACTTCCTCCGCTTCCCAAAGCCCCATGAATAGGTTTGCATAGGTTGGGGCAAATGATGTCCCCATGGCTGTCCCTTGGGTTTGGAGATAGTACTTGTTGTTAAAGATGAAGACGTTATGGTGCAGACAGAATTCTATCATTTGCATCAACATGTCTGAATGCTCTAGTAAGGAGACTGAGTGTGTTCTTAGGAAGTAACTGCAGGCCTCCATGCCATCATGATGTTGGATTGAAGTGTACAGAGACACTACGTCCACAGTGGCCATCAAATAGTTTGATTTCCAAGGGAGCTCGTTGATCCTGTTGAAGAAGTCTTGCGAATCACGTAGATAAGATGGTAAGTTTTTCACATAGGGAAAAAGGAAAATGTCTATAAATCTTGACATGTTCTCTAATAGTGCTCCAATTGAACTGACTATTGGTCTGCCCGGTGGGTTGATTAGATCTTTATGCACCTTGGGTAAAAAATAGATGGTGGGAGTTATTGGATGAGAGGTGTTTAAATAATCGTATTCTTCCGTGTCCAAAAGCCCTCTTTCTTGCCAACCTTTTAATTTGGAGAAGAATTGGGTCATGTGCATTTGGATGGAGTTGTCTGGGAGTATTCTGTAATGTTTTTTGTTCTTAAGTTGTCTGTTGGCTTCAGTTAGATATTGTTGCAGATCCATAATTACAATATGTCCCCCTTTGTCACTCGGTTTTATGCTGATATTTTTGTCATTCTGTAGATCTTTCAAAACTTCCCATTCCTTTTTGGTTACATTCTGTTTGGCCCATTGTCTCCTTTTTTCTGATCTGGTAGTCTCTGCTGATACCATATTTTTTAATTCATCTGTTACGATTTCATAGAACAGATCAATTTTGTTGCCAACAGGTAGTTGGGGGCAAAATTTGGATTTAGGTTTACACCCACTTGTAGATGTCATATCTGTAGGAATTTCAAGGTATTCACAAAGATCCGTCTCTGATAGCCCTTCAATGGAGGTACTTTGTAGTCCTGATGCCTCTCTCTCTAGACATGTTAGGGATTGTAGTGCCTTAAGATCACTGATGATGATAATGGACGGTTTTATACTGGGTTGAGCTTTCTTAACATCCCATTCTTTATTCTTCTGTAGGAAATGCTTTTTCAATGTCACCTTCCTCGTGAATTTATAAAAGTCTATTCTTGTGCCTACAAAATCAAAGCCTGCATTGGGGCAAAAACTCAATCCCTTATTCAGGAGAGTCCTATGATTGTCATTGATTATTTTCTTGGAGAGATTAATGACCAAGTTATTGTCTTGTGCTTTCAGTGTTCTTAGGGCCTCTTGTTTTGCGTTCCTCTTCCTCTTTTTGTACCTCCCTTTGGATCTTCTGGTTTTGCGGGGTTTTCCAGGGTCACATTTGTTCTTCCCCTTCCTCTTTGTCTTGTTCTCATCTGGAAGAGCCTCATTTCCCCCGAAAAATCCAACCTGGGGAAGGGTGTTGTAGGCTCCTTGTCCCCCGAACTTGCTTCGGAGCTCTCCACACTTGAGGCGGCTGGTCTAATGCCAGTGATGTTTATTGCTGCAGTTTGTTTAGCATATAGATAATCACATTTTCTTGCAAACATATATATTCATCCTGCAGCTTAGTCTCTTTTGTCTCTATTAAACTTTTTTGCTTTTTTCTGTTCCACCTCTTCCTCATGTTTCACCAGCTTTTTTTCCATTTTCACTAATGCGCTCTTTACATCTTCTCTGTCCTGCATAGTTTCCAGGATATCCTCCAGTTCTTTTATTTTAGCTGCTGCTGTTGTTAATTTTCTATCCGCATGTGTAATTAATGTCTGCATTAATTTGTTGGAGCACTCTGTTGTAACTTCCTGCCATTGTTTTGATAGGTCAGGATCTAGATCACCTAGAGTTGGTAGTACGAAGATTCTTTGACCTCTCGGGATCCTTTCACACTCTAAATAGTTCTTTAATGTGGTCATTGCCCACCATTTATTTATCTCTGTAATCCTGGTTTGTTCCAATTCTCTAACCAGTTTCAAGGGGGATGTATCCATCTTCTGTCGATCCTCACCACTTGCTATTTGATCTTTATGAAAAAGTTCTTTCGCTTTTAATTCCCTCTTAGCGCGTCGATCCGTCATGATTTCAATTCACAGTCAGTAATTTCTTTGACAATTACTCACTATTTCTCCACGTTTTTTTCCGCCTTTGTCCTAAGTTGCTGGGTTATTGCTGCTGCCCAGACTCGTTCTATGAATGATTCCTTTTATTAATACTTTATGGTGCCACTGTTTTTATTCACGATTCAACAGCATTCCCAGATTTAACCAGAACATTAGATTTTGTTTGTTCCTTTTTAATTTACAATGGATTCTACTTTAAACTCATAGATGTCCCCTTCGAGTAATCAGTCTTTTCTCTCTTAGACGGTATTAATTGTATTTTCCTCCTTGTGCAATGTGTGTTTTTTAAACATTCGTTTGCGTTGTCAAGATGTGGCAGTTCTTTGTTAATAAAGATTTGTTCAGGACAAAAAACCAATTGTTTAGATGCAAAACCTGGCCTGGAATCCGCTCGTGAGTCTTCGTTTACTGGAGTTAGTTCATCACTTGCCGAAAGAAACAATGTATCGGCACAATCAAATGTTTCCCTTCATTCCGACAAAACACCCTCTATTTGGCTCACGGGCTCCATCGCTGCGATACTACTTTCGTTTTAACACGGTACCGGAGAGGTTTCCAGCGGCCTGAGGCGAGGCTTCGACTCACCGTTTACGCCTCCTCCGAGGCGCACACCATGTAATCTCCACCCCGCTCCCGGGACACAGCGAGTTTCCCCCCTCTTACCGGCAATATTTCCTTTTTCGTAGCCGTTTTCAGCTCAACGTGGCAGAGACAGGTCTCCAAAGAAAAAAATATATATATATATATTTATTTTTTTTGTTTAGGATGTATGGTAAGTTAGTTATATATCTATATTTTTTTGAACAAGTCAAAAACACATCAACTCCCACCCAAAGGAAAAGGAAACTTAACCCAAAACACTAAGTAAAAATTTCAAAAATACTAAAGCCTAGCTACACCTGACACTATTCTATACCTAATCTAAAACTACACTTATCACTACCTTCTAAACTACAGTACAAAAAAGTATGAAAACTGGAATAAGGGAATAGGGGGCCTGTACATGGGGACCAACTGACATAAGTAGGACCTCAATAGGGGGGCCCCAGGACCCCTATATGTTCTGGAGGTCGGTCTTTATTTCATCAATGTCTCGTTCTATTTGGACCACACGTACATTTAAGTTGAATAGCAACCTACGCTCCCTGTGTGTTAAGCAGGAAATCTGTCTCTGTTGTGCCGTTCTCATGGAAGATGTGCCTGATTGAGCAGTTTGTGATGTGCACCTGAGTGTTGAGATGAGGTGGTTGCAGTAGGTTGAGCCAGGGTGGATGTACTTTGACCAGCAGATGGGTGTGGATGTCTGCCACTCCGTTGGACACCTGAAGGACCAGGCATTCGATCTGTGTGCCTGTGTTGACTAGATGAGGCAGGCAGCCCAGCACTTTTCTATCCACTTTTCTTGCTGCTGCCTGTAATGGACTTCCACTGTCCTGATGCCCTCTCTTCCCGGTACAATCAACCAATCAGGGATTTATAGAGCGCACTACTCACCCGTAAGGGTCTCAAGGCACTGGGGGGAGGGGGAGGGCAACTCCGAGGTCATCCGAAGAGCAAGGTCTTGAGGCCCTTCCTGAATGCTTGCACTGTGGGGCTCCGTCTGATGCTGAGGGGGAGTTCGTTCCAGGTCTTGGCCGCAAAGTAGGAGAAGGATCTGCCTCCCATTCTGGCTCTGTGGACGCGGGGGATTTTGGCTAGGGCAAAGTCAGCGAAGCGGAGGTTTCTCTTTGGTGCGTGGAAGGAGATTCTTTCATTGAGGTATTGGGGTCCGGTGTTGTGGAGGGCTTTGTAGGCGTGTGTGAGCAGCTTGAAGGTCACTCTTTTTTCGACGGGGAGCCAGTGGAGGTCTAGGAGGTGCTGGGTGATGTGGTCTTGTCGTGGGATGCTGAGGAAGAGTCTGGCTTCGGTGTTCTGGATGGTCTGGAGTTTGTGAAGTAGAGATTTGTTGATTCTGGCTTAGAGGGCGTTCCTGTAGTCCAGCCTGCTGGTGATGAGTGTGTGGGTGATGGTCTTTCTGGATTCGGGGGTGATCCATTTGAAGGTCTTGCGGAGTATGCGGAGGGTGTTGAAGCAAGTGGAAGATACGGCGTTGATCTGTCGGTTCATGGTGAGGGAGGAGTTGCGTATGATGCCGAGGTTGCAGGCGTGGTCCTTAGGGGTGGGAGGGTTTCCGAGGGCAGGGGGCCACCAGGTGTTGTCCCACACGGTGGGGGTGGATCCAAAGATGAGGACTTCCGTTTCCTCCGTGCCATATCATTATACCCCTTTGCCACGCGAGGTATGTATATATAACGTTCCATACGCAGAAGGAACTGGCTCACTTCATCGGGTGACATGTTGTCTGTAAAGAAAAAAAACATGTCAGGTTTTGAGATTTGCCAAACTTGACAGCATTCTGCATGTATCTCCCAAACAAAAGTGTAACAAAACATTAACTAAACACTCTCATCAAATGTTAGGTACGTCCCACATGACCTGACAAGTTCAATTTAATTGAAAACACAATTCAAAACCTGATAGTGATACCGACATGTTGATTTATGGTGTGGGACATAGCAAGGGCAGAGTGCAGTGTCAACAGTGGTAGATTAGCTGATTGCAATGAGGCCGTGGGCACAGACACTGATTGAGTCCAACAGGGGAAGGTCCTCAAGGATAAAGTTTTACAGGCCCATTGCAGATACAGGCCATGACACTTACACAAAGACAGTAGCTTCCACTGTCTGCAATCATGGCAGACGACTAAGCACTATAGTGGTACTCATGTAGGACAGTATAACAAATCAAATATCCTCAATTCAAAATCAATTTGGAGGTGTCAACACAGCTACACATCCATGAGTCATGATGTATATGTCTACTAGAAACATCGGAGTAAACGTAGCTAACAGATTTGATGATTGGAAGTCAACAGGGCATATGTTCCTTGAGTTCTTGTGGCGCGTTGTTAGACTGCTTTTTCACTTGTGCCAGTGTGAAACACTTCATGCTAGCTCAAAGGCTGGCACCCTTGCACAATAGTGCTAGGTTGTCTGAATTTAGCAGAAGATAGTTAATGTGATAGAAGGATCACCATCATGCACATAAACAATCATTGAACTTTAGCGTTTTTCATGTGTGCCGCACAATGCTGCACACATCTGAACATATACAATGATGAGATATAGATCACTTCACAGTCTAGAGCATGTTTGAAAACATGTTTTTCACAGCCTTACCTATCACGCACTCCCCCATATTCACGCTGCCCTTGTGGAAATGGTTCAGCATAAAAATGAATGTGCTTAGTGGTGTAACAATGCCCACCCCTTTCACCCTAAATGTAGTGTGAAAGGGTGTCTAAGGCATGAGTTGCCGTTGAGGAACATAGAGTTGATTAACCCTGGCTTGTGACTAAGGCTAAGACAGTCTTGCCAAGACAATGTTGTGCAAGCAAACGTTGCAGTGGTGACAGGGGCCTTTTAATTTGCATCAACATGGAAAAGATTCACGAGTTCCGAATCAAGATGATAATGTATGTACAATAGGTCGTTACATTGTGTAAGGATCTTCTTGTGCCAGCAACAATTAAACATCAGTCTAGCGTGACAGCGATACACATCTTGGAGCCAGTGGAGACAATGATGTGACGGCTGGACAGATAGCAGACTTACTGATGTAAGTGAGCACTCCCTGAACTTTCAGAGTCTAAGGGCTACAAGAGCTTACAGGGACACCTCTGATAATGCATAGATAAATGTGTGTGCCAGATTGCAGAATGGAGCAGCCATGTCCAAATTATGCATAGGTCAACAAGCCCCACTTAGCCATGTACAAACATGTTGCAGACCCAGATTCGCAGGTGAACATGACATTGTTGGCTGGGAACAGCAATGCAGCACTTTGCACTGCGCAAACCTTGCAACAGCAAGGCATCCAATAACTATAAGCGCAGACAGTCGCCATGGACTAGAGACCACACTGTGCTTTCGTATGAGACCCAGAGGGCTAGACACAGATACTGCAGAGTTACTGCAGACTGACGTTGACGTCGGTGCCTGCATCACGAACGAGTCGGTGGTCCCTGGCTGTTGACATTGATGCATCAGCAATGACCATTACCTGGTGGCAAAGCCTGGCATGTTAAATGTTTACACATTGCTGACATGAGAAGTCCGCATGGTGCAACTTGTAGTGGTGATCATTCGAGGTGCTCCTGATCATGAACAAAGGGTGCTCTGCATTGCATGACACGCACCTACAGTATACTGGGGTGACAGGGGAGACATCCTATTTTTGGCTGTGCCTCTCAACGTCATCATGCCGGAGTAGGTTGTGCTGTCTGCCGATGTGGAGGGTGAGGCCTCTTAGCTGGACAAAACTTGTGATACAGGGGACCTGTGACTAGGCAACTAAGAGAGTCCACTTGCAACTCCTGCATCTGTAGGTTCACCTGCTGTACCCAGGCTTGTGTAATCCGGACTTACAGAGGATTAAGCTTGCTGAGTCAGTGATTTGGAGAGGGTGGTGTGGTTTGAGGCCTGGTGTCGTTTTCCAATTAGGGAGATGGTTGGGTGTGAAGCGGAGGAGGCCCATGGGTGGCTTCTTCCCAAAAGCCTGTGAGCACACTGCTTGTACCATCCAGATTTCCATGGGTAATGTGGAACATGTAATCTGCTTGCCAAAGCTGGCATTCATGAGGCAACCGGGTCGTGCAGCCTTTCCTCTCCCCATGTTATTGAGCTCTTGGGTGTACAGTGGATTTCCCTTGGTGCTATCGGGACAGATATTTCTGTCTTGCATACACCTGACTGGAGTTGAGGGGCTGGTTAGCCACACTGGACTGCAACACATGCCATACATTGTGACTGGCCATCTTGCGCAACAATGTTTTATGATGAGTATGTTGTACATTCCTTGAGAGATACAACAATGTGTAACATTGACAATTATTTTTAGATGCATGTTTGTCTATGTGTTCAACTGTGCCTGCAGATGTGTGGGTATTTTGATTGGTGTAGCTGTGATAAATCGCTAAATTACACACATCATGCAATTGGCATGAGTAAACTTGTAGTGACCATCCAGAGATGGATGGTGCAACTTCATGGTACTACTATTTTTTTCATGTCCATCTGACCCAATGCAATGTCCATTCCTGATGTAATAGGTTGTATCTTGCTTGCATGTTTTGGCTGTACTTATTGGTTTCCCTGTTGCACTTCAACCATGTGTATGTCTGTTCTCTGTCATGGTGGTGTCAACACAGAGTAAGAGTTATTTAATGAAGATGTAGCCCGTTCTCCACCTTCACTGCCATGGCACACTCATGTTGTTGTGCATGTTACTTCAACACTTTCTTGCCATTGCATTGCCGGGTCCATAGGCCTACATACATGTTGTTGATTGCTGATGCCTTGCCAGTTGTCCCATGGCTGACCTATGTGTCATTGTTTGTGCTTATGGACTTACAACATTGTTAGATCAGTGCAGTGTTGATGGAAGATTCAGGCACAGTGTTAGTGATGCAAGATACATGCTTATTTGTCATTACAGTGACACATGTGTCATCTATGGAGGTAGTGTCACTTACTAATGTTGAATAAAGAGGTATGCTTGGTGTTTAAAGCATTCCCTGCACTGTATTGATACATCTGTTATTCTAGCTGCAGTATCCTCTGGATCTTCATCCTCCACACCCACAAGTAGATCCAGTCCACATTTGTCATGTATCTTTGTGACTATTGTCAGTTACCTTTTTTCCTGTGGCACAGAATTCACAGATATGTTGTGTTTCAACTTTTATGATGCTTTGGAGCTATGTGTCCCGAGCTACAATTATGCATCAGACACACATTGTATGTTGTACTACGCTCTTGTGTAAAAACAGACCTGATTGTGCTCCTGTGCAGACACAACACACAGTTATTAATTATCACTGAGGAACCATACACAGTAATAAGTTCAGATGCCCAATACATTTTCCCATTCCCACTCTTTCTTTAATTGGTGTCATATCCCCTGCTAGGTGAGAGATCTGTGTGACACTGTTGTTTTGTTAACATGACTTTACATGATTGATCACCTTCTGAAGTCACATACCAAGCCTACAAGACATTGTTGTAGTGATATTTATTTTGGGAAACACACAAGGTGTACACTCTGGGTGAAAGAAATGTTTGAGAATAGACATTTTTTTTATGTATTAAGAAAAAAAGTTGTGGATGATGTCATCCCTCCTTGCTGTTCCAGCTGCAGTAACTGTGGTCCTTGCATCAGCTTCTTTGTCCTGCCTATCCTCCCGATTGTCCTGCTCCTCCTGGTCTTCTGGCAGAGGTATGTTGGTCCGTACACAGATGTTGTGCAAAATGCAACACGCCAGTATGATTTTGCAGACCAGTTCAGGCCTGTATAGGAGTCTTCCCCCAGAAATATTAAGGCACCGAAACCTTGATTTGAGGACTCCGAAGGTCTGTTCCACAATGGCCCTTGTGCCTCCCAGTGCCACATTGTAGTCTCTCTGGGCCTGTGCGTGGGTCACTTTGATGGGGGTCATCAGCCATGGTGACAGTGCATATCCTTGATCACATTAAACAGGAAATAGAGAGAAGTGTCCATTAGTATTCAGGTCTGATGTGTTTACAGAGTATTTTTTTTAACATTTTTTGTCCATTGTGCAGCTTTGTACTTTCTACTTCTTCATGTTATGGTACATATAATTGACCAGCATCACTAAAATTGAGTTGCATGTATTTTACAGCCTACACATCACCATGATGTCATTGGCCAGGTCCTGTGTATTACTTCCATGTTGTAACTGTCAGGATGTCTGGGTACTTCAAAACACCTTTGGGGTTATTTACAGGCCCATTGTGCCACCGGTACGTCCCTTATGCACAGATTGTAAATGAGGCACCAGTGGTGCATGGGCCTTGTGAAGCAGCCCCCTTGACTTTCGGCACATTACTATGTTTGTGCATCAGCAAGATACATCATTGTGAGTTATTGTGCTGAGGGTAGCTGGCACCAGAAGTACTTGGATGCTAAATGTTGTACTCATTGTGGGTTATTTACATCTGCTTGCCCCTCAGGAGAGCCACTGTTTGAGTCACAGTAGCACTGCTACCTGGTGCACTTTACTTACTTGGACATTTGAAGACAATGGACATGTCTATTGATGTCCTTGGGCATGTGTTAACTTTGAATCTGCTTGTATGCATGTTGGGTTCATGCCCATAGATATTGCCGTGTGTGTTCCCACTCAATACCCATTTATTTGGCTACATTTGCGCATCTGGGATTAATTTTCCAGCAGGGAATGCATCAGATTGCTACACTTCACCAGGGGAGGTGTAGGGATACGCAACATGTGGTGAGATTTACATTTCTCTTGTTTGTATGCTCTTTCTATGCATGCTACATTCTGACATGACCCAGACTAATGCTAAATCAACTTTTGTGATTGTTTATGTGCAGTCAGGTGTCCCTTCATGCAGGAATACTTACCTCCCTAAGACGCAGGCACACTTGCAGCATGGTGCATGGGTGCCTGTGTTTGTGCATATCAGCTAATTGTGCACCAGCGCAGGGGTAGCAGGGTGATCTGTCATCTTATTGTACATATGGCACATGTCTTTGTTTCAGGATGATTGCAGCCCAGCACAAGCACATGTCTTGTGGCATGTGCTGCATTGATTCCTTACAATTATTGTCAGATGAGTTCTGTAAGCTCTATATTCCGAGAGTGACTTAGTGGTTTGTGAGAGTATTTCTGGCCTGCTCCCTTGTTGGGCCTACTTACACATGTGTGGTTCTTTGGCATTAGGTGTTTGTGTAAAATAGTTGGCCCAGTTACAATAGATGTCGGATTCAATTTGCTACATGTGCCTTCTCACATAGTTGAGCTACATGATTGGTGACTTGAGGTGTGTGGTGTGTTCATTTTGTACTTACCAGCGCAGTCCATTTCCATAGTTGCCATTCTCGAACCGCTGGTTGATGCCCGATTGGCGGAAGAAGCAGGAATCATGTACACTCCCTGTAAACTTGGCAACAACATTGATGAACAGGCCAAGTTGGTCCACAATTGCCTAGACATATATCGAGTATGTGTGCTTCCTGTTCCTGTAGATGTGTGCAGTGTCCGCAGGAAGCACAAGTTGCACATGGGTGCAGTCAATTGCCCCCAACACATGCAAAAAACCAGCAATGGCATAGAAGCCTTGCTTGTTGGCAAGTTGTTCTTGCGCAGTGTTGAGGCAGCGTAGGTGCTGCGGCGTCAAGCTGATGATGGCATCCAAGACAGTGGGGAGGATCCTTGAGAAGGATTTTTTAATTTTTTTTTATTTGACGGAGTTTTATATAGCGCGAACTTGACCCGAATCGGGTATCAGAGCGCTTTATATAGCACCAGTTGCATTACATGAGGACACATTCATTTTTGTTAGGCACGGGGAGATTAAGTGATTTGCCCAGAATCACAGGATGTTCAGCGTCATTGCTGAGACTCGAACTCAGTTCCCCAGATTCGAGGTCGACCGCCCTAGCCGTTAGGCCAACTCCTCTTCCCAAATGTCTGTGAGACTCCAGCCACTCTGGCAGTGGTGGGCTGAAAGGTGCCTGAGGCCAACATGTGCAGCACGGCAAGTAGCTTGGTCTGCAGAGGGATGTTGGTGCTGCGCTGGGATGTGGCCTGCAGCCTTGGCACTATCTGGTTTAGTAGTTGGAGGTGTTAGCCTGTAATGGGCTCTCACCACCTCTGGCCTGAGGTGTATGAGGGTGATCCGTTGGCGGTAGACCTGCTCTCTTCTGCGGCGCTGCCTCTGTGGTGGTGCTGGTGGCAGTGGTGGTGGTCTTCTTGGAGATCCAAGTTGCAAGAGTAGTACCTCCATGGCGTTGTTGAGAATGCCAATGAGGGTCTGGGATTGTCTCCCTTATATACAGGTGTGTTTGCACCATATTTTAGACCAGCTATTTTTGGTAAAAAAAACTGCAGCTAACTGGACTTAGCAGCAGTTTTGGGGGGTTATCGCCGTCCGGGAATTTCATTGTAAATATCGTGAAGTGTGGTTAGCGGCAGTTTTCTCACGGGAACACCTACCTTGCAGCTCATTTTCGTTAAGTCCAGCTAACAGAAGTGGCGATCTTGAAAATTCACGTTTATGCTGGAAAAGTGCAGCTAACTGCAGTTAGCGGCAACTTGTAAATATGGCGATGAAAAAAAAAACACTGTAACGTCAAAAAATTGACGCTACGGCGGCGTTAATTTCTTGTAAATATGCCCCATAATCGTTTCACAACACGTCAATGAGCAGGGCAAAATAAATACCTTAGGATAGAGGCAATGATTCCATTGCATTTAACACAATTATATTTTTAAGTATTGTTTTGAAAGTGCAGCTGTCTGGCTATGTACTCCCTTTAAACTCTTTGACATCTGCTTTAAAGATTAAAATCTATTTTACTCCATTTTCTAATTCGTTTTGGAATACATGTTTTGCATCTTGACTTTACTGTTTTAGTACTGCATACATACTTTACGCATTACCTCCAAGTTAAACCTGCCTGCTCTGTGCCATTGCTACCTTGGGCTGAACTCAGCTTTAATTAGTGACTTCAGTGGTTTACCATGACTAGGATTGTGGTTATTATTTGTGGTGGGTACTCACACTCCTAACTAATTACCCAATTTCTTACATTCTCCTTATCAATGGATGGGTACAGATGATGCATCTACAATTAGGTCTGTTCCCATTTTTGAAGCACACCCTATAAAAGGGCACCTGAGCTTGAGGCACGTAAATGTCACAATAGGGTTGAAACAAAGTGCAAAATTAACAATCTTCAAAAGGCAAAGTACATTGTTTGGTTTTGCTTATCGGTGCCCTTAACTTAAGCTTTTTTACTGTTTCCCTTACTCAAAGACATCAGAAGAGCATATTATGAATCAAAGCATTGTTAAATTTACAGTCCTTGTCGTCAGTGCCACTTTCCACTGTATTGCAAATCATAAAATGATAGCTTACGCAATAATAATAACCTTACCTATAATCACTGACGCACAGAAGATCTGATCTACCAAATGTGCTCTAGACAGTAAAATTCTATTCTCCAATGCCACCTGGCCAATTTTTTCTTCTTGACTGGTTGATTCAGAGATCACGAGGCTGGCTGAAGCTCGTGCCACAGGTGGTGGTCCCTCCAAACATCCTCCTCCCACTCCAATGGAATCACATATTGAGGAGACACTTGAACCTGAAAGCGTGGTGGGAGTGTCAAACATTGACACCTGCAATTCTGCAGGCTCCTGCCAAGGTAAATTGTTGTCTTGTATTACATTTTTCATAACATATTGTTTGTTAGTCTTCAAGTACAACATCTTAGCTACCAAAATTCTATTTAGATTTTAGCTGTAATTTGGCAATGCATTATGGGAGTTGTAGTACAACTCAGTTACATGGAGTATTGTGTGTGGATGAATAAGCTACATAAATCTATATATAATCTTCATGTCAAAAATATATAAATCACATTTTCAACAAAATTACGCAAACTTAGTAACCATTTATTTACAATAACTATATACATATATTTCCATAGATCACACCCAGGACGTGTCTGAAACAATTGAGGCTGATGAAACAATTGACCCACAATTGGAAATTGAGTACAGCACAATTGCTACTCCTACGCCCGTTGCTCCCACTCCAACTACTAGGAGAGCAAATGTGACACCACTACCAGAGTTTGAGGAAGGTGATGAGGAGCAAACACGAGGCAGGAACACAACTTCTTCTGTGCGCAGTACCCACAGACAATGTAGAGTCCAGCAACAAACAGTGCACAATGATAATGTCTTTGATGATATGTCAGACAGTCCTGAATTGTTTGGTGGCCTTGAGAAATCAGTCATCACAGTGCAGCGCCTGCAAGCCACACAGATAAAGACAGTGAATAGGCATCTGTTAAAGAATGTCACGTTCAATGCTATAATTGCAGAAAAGTCAAGAGGGTTGGTTTGCTGCCATGGAGAAGGAGCAACGTATGCAAAGCCACAGGCACAAGCAGCACATGGCACTCTGTGACACATTTACAAAATCAATTGGCAGTAGCCACCACCACTCTTGCTATGAGAACTGTGAACATCCAAAATGACATGGGGCACTGCTGCCAAGATGAAGCACGCAGGCTGGCTCAAGTGACCACAGCTCTGGAGAACATTCAGACACATAACCTGTCTGTCCCTAACATTTTACCACCACCTGAAAGCAAAGACTGCTTTAGCCTCAGTGGCATATCTGTGCCAGATAGATGCCGTACAAGCTGAAAATGCCAACACACATCTGGAACAGATATATCCCCAAATGCACAGTCCTGCTGAGAAGGCGACCAACACTAGAGGTCGTAAAAAGTAACTTTTGTATACACTCAGATGTATGAAACTAGTTTGTTATTTTGATGGTTTCAAAATGTGTTGCTTTGTTTAGACAGTGACATCCTATATGGATACAGTTGATGATACACAATAGCATACATCGTTTCTACCTGAATAAAAGGTTGTCTTTCAGTAATGGATAAACATTACCATCATATGTGCTAGCTATTGTTTAGATGTTGTCATCATTCTTACCTTAAAAATTGTTGTTTGTGATCTCTGCGTGTCGTGCTCAACCCTCTGCTGTACGTGTCCTCTCCTGCTGAATCTGTAGTGAGAGTAGTTTGTCATCTGTGACTGATTCTGGCTCTATGTTATCGTTGTGAAGACCCTTCCTCATGGCTATGTTGTGAAGAAAGACACATGTAGCAATAATTTTGCAACAGGTCTCTGGTCTGTAGAGTAGTGCTCCACTAGTCTTGTGTAGGCATCTACAATGTGATTTGGGAATTCCAAAAGTCTGTTCAATTATTGAATGTGTGGTTTTATGTGCCCTGTTGTACTGCCTTTCACTTTTGGTTCTTGGATGCAAGTATGGTGTTAGTATTCAAGGGCACAAGGCACATGCACTGTCTTCTTAAATAGTATGAGAACAAGAAATAATTAGATTATTTGACAAACATACCTTTGAACACTGAAAGAATTGAGTTTGCAATCCTCTTACCAAGTTTCAAGAGGCAGGAGCAGAAGCTAGAGAAATTACAGAGATCCTTAAGGGGTGATAGCCAGGGCAGGTGTCAGAGCTCAGACTTTAACTTGATTGAATGAATAAGAGTGGAGAAAATATTTTTCTCTGCACTAGATGTGTATCAGCCTGTGGAAAGGACAAAGTAAATTAGGGAACCTATACACTCACTGTTAGTATCTAACCTCTGCAAGATCTTCACAGATTTCTTTAGATGCCACAGTTGAGGAACAAGAGCATGAAGGATTGGAAAGCTCAAAAAATGTGAAGCTTCCTTAAAGAAAATAGGAGCAGCAAATCTATGGCCCCGGCTGTGCTTTGCTTATAACATAACCTGAAATGCCCTGGGATTGGCTGAAGAGATTTTAGACAGCCTTAGAAAAACTGGAGTGTTAGAGGTGAAGAAAAATGTGCCAAAAGGTTTAATAAGACTGTTACATGGTCCAACAAAATAATGCTTGTCACTGTACTCATAGTAATCATATCCACTGCAGATTATAGGGTCCAAAATGTGACCTGCTAAATGTGTTGGACTGTGACCTTATCGCGACATGGGTAGAGCAGAACAGTGGGAAGCTGTAAATTAAAAACAGGTCTTAGAAACGAAAGGGGGAGGGATGAAATCAACAGTGCAGTATACAAGACAAAGTGTAATTTCGATGGAGAGTGAAACATGCTACTTCAACCGAAGAAGCTCTGCTTTGTCAAATTATGGTATATCACTTCACGCATGAGAATACTGGAGTCATAAGATGAAATAGTTATAGACTGCATGATAAGGAGCCTTGGTATTCTCAAACAATCCCAGTAGGTAGAGTGCATTTCTGCTATACTAACTACCGAATACAATTTCCTAACATTTCTACCAAAGCCTTTTGAAAGTGCCAAGCCTCTGAAATAGGCTTCACAATCCCCAAAACCAGGACACAAGTCCTAAAAAAAGAAGTGGGGGGACTCACCAAGTTAGGTAGTATGCAAATGAGATCCCCGTGCATGACATCACGGCACGTGACATCAAAGGAAGTGACATCACAGGAAGTGCCATCACATGTTCAGCAGGGCAATCATTTGAGCATATTGCGAGCTTTAACAATTAAAGCTGCTCAGTACTTAAGCCTGTGGCTTGAGGTCCCTGTCTGAAGGATGAACAGCCCAAATGTTGATGACGTTTGGTATCTAGCATTGGCATTAGCCAAGCCACTAAGTGCTGCAAGATAGGAATACTAAACCTGGCACCATGAACAAAGCATAGTTTATGCATTATAAAAAAGAATGCCAGACGATGCAATTATGAATATCAAAACTATAACATGTATTATCCTTCCTAGCATACCACCATTAAATAAATGACAATTTTAACACACTTTGACCATTATAAAAAAAAATGCAAGTTGCACACTGTTCAGTTTCAACCGGATACTCTGCACATCTGTTAATGCAGACATTATGGAACATGCTATATTGGCACAGGATGTTTGACCATGAAAAATGAGTAATTAGTGAGACCGCTTATATCATTATAAAACTACCATCAATTAAACAACTCCCATTCGTCTTATTGTGCTGTAGAATCTACCTTTCTAGACTGAGTATTATCCGCATGGTGATGAGCAGTCAGCCACCTGTTAACATACGGCATTGGATTCCAAAACAGCATTGGAGGGCCCATTAGGTTTATAAACATTAATGAAGAAAGGCATGCAATACCAAGACAGTTTCGTGAGGGTGACAGTATCAAATCCATGGTGCTGAAACCCCTTTCGCATGACTGAAGGTGGGCCCCACCTGCAACCACTGGCTTAAACTAAGCACTGCCTTTTGCCCTCCCAAAATAAGGCAAGCACTTTGGAAATGCTTGTAATCTCAAAGGAAAATAGAACACAAAGTGATGTCATATGCAGGGTGAAGAGAACCTTGGAGTTCAATTCTTTAAAAAAGCCATTCGCAACAAATCTGAACAGTATTTGCTGTGTCTTTTATGTTAATCAAGAAAAATGTCCATCTAATTACAGAGTCCTAAACTCCCTTAGTGCAATTCCCATCATTAAATAGAATTAACTAGCATATGCCAACTGCTCAGCCTTCATCCTTCATCCTGCTACCAATGAAGAAGACATAAACTGAGGCCGGCAAACCAACAAATCAACAGGGAGAGTGAAGTCAGACCTGAGCCAGGGGTCTAGCTTGGCTCTAAGAGACTATGCATCAGTTGAGCTATGAAAACATTTGGCAAGTAACTCATGCAGCACACATCATGTAAAAATATGACAGTGCCTCTCAAAAATAAAAAAATGCATTTCTGCAACATGCCGTTGTACATCAGATAATATCACTGGATTGAGACCTTTCAAAAGTGATCATTTTAAACTGAACTTAGAAACATCTGCGCTACCCCGCCCTGACGACAATGCAACTAGTGAACTAAGAGGAAAGCCAATTGGCATGCATACCCAGCAGATGGACTGGATTCTTTGCATACATGGAGCAATATTGTAGGGTATTAAATCAACCAGAAGAGTCTTTTGTACAATGCATATCCTAGACTCCAGTATTTCAAGGTGCTCTTAAATGTTATAATGAAAATAAAGGAAGCATGGTGAAATTAAACATTTGCCTATGATCACACATTTTAGTTAATCAGGAAAGGTGGGACTCATCCCAGGCCTTCTAAATGAGCCAGAGGCAGTTATCTGGCTCGAGCTATCGGTGGCCTGGCTATCTCAGGTCATAAAGAATTGATGTTGCTCTAGCCCCACACAATAGAAAACAATTTCAATTTATACATTTTCTGTGGGCTCTAAAACAGAAAAATACTTTCCCTTCCCCTGTGAGGATTCTTGGTGGAGAACATGAGCACTGACTTCATGACGTTATTTTAATCTCACAAGAGAAAAGGGCCTGAATTTACTGATCAGCACCAATCACAAAACTCCTCAGGGCTTAACAGGTCATGCGTGAGTTGCAGAGAATAGGTCAACAGCGAAGCAAAAGATGCTTGTCCTCAAGCTATGTTACATGCTCGTAGAGTGCAACTGCGCAAAATGGGCTAAAATGATTCGCAGGCAGTGAGCAACGTAGGTATGGTGTATTTCAGTTAGGATGGTCTCTCCCACTACCATTGCTGAGGTTTAATAAAGCTGTGATCTGATGTCTCTCATCTGGCTGTAGCACCCTTGCGCTGGAATGCTATACTTACTAATATTCATAAACCTTAAACTTGGTAGCGTTCAGAAAACTGCTAAAGACACATCTATTCCAATGCTAGGGATCAGGTAGGGAAAAGTTGGCTCATAAGGGAAAGAAATGTGACTGAATGTCTAGAGCTGCTGACTTTGGAACCTGAGGACCCAGGTTCGAATACCTGGTCTCCGCGCTTGGATCAATATCATGTAATTCTGGGTACATCACTTAATCTCCCTGTGTCTAAAAGAAAAAAAAAGTTATGTTTTAAATAGTTTTGTGTAATTTCCACTTGATGTACACGATCTACAGTTGTCTCCCAACTCCCTCCTCCAATAAAATGTACAACGCTTCGCTGCTGCCTTGCTAGGTTTGCACTTTATAAATACCAATACATACATACATACGTGGCTCCCTTGTATGCTTCTCTAGCTCCTAATAGCCCTATGGTGGTATATACACTTTACAAGTGAGTTTTTTAAAACATGCTCTGAGGCAAACGATTCCAAAAGGAACCCCACAAAAAGCATGCTATCCCCAATGCAGGGTACATTCTAGAGTCCAGTGCACATATACACTTAGAGAGAGAGGGATGTCTTTTCATGGACTGTTCCCCCTATGAATGTAGGATCAGGTCATTCTCAAAAACAGGTTAATTTGTCTGTGGCTTGAGCTAGGTACCATGGCAAGGGCAAGCAGCCTGGTGGGTACTTCGCCAACTAGCAATTTAGGTATATCTGGGTGGTCCCACCATTGAGGATGAATACGACGACTATACACATACTCATGACAAGATACTCCTCAATATCTGTGGAGCACACATACACCCTGAGGGGGGAGCAGGAGATGAGACCACCTCTCTCCTTGGGGCACATGTTATGCGGTTTTATCAGGGAAATCATCAATAAAAACCAGCCCACCAGACCATAAAACATGCCCACAAAAGACAAAAAAACAGTCCACACACTGACCTATCAGACCAGCCCTTCGAGCGCTCCCTGATTTTCCTATAGGCCAGTCCAATCCTCAATCTAAGACCAGTCTGTATAATTTCGGTACCAAACCATACCGTGCATTTGAAATAGCCATTGCTATTTCATGAAGCTGCGGCCGTATTCAAACAGAATAAAAGTACTATATGGGGTATCTACTTGCTGTCTCTGTATCGATTACTTAAAATGCTGAGCTAAAGGGTGGAATAATACAATAATACAACAACAAGCCAAGCCAGAGAGTAGGAGACTGGGGGACGATGTGTGGCTAGCTTGATTTAATAATTCCCTTCCCCTCGATTTACCCCGTGTCTAGTCCAACCAATAGTCATTTGGTAGGCACACCTCAACACCTGCTCACAAGTGAGACAAGTACCACCACAGGCATGTCTTACCTTAAATACACTTATCAATTACTGAGTTTCACCGTCATGCTCTCTCATCTTCGTAAGTAATCATCAGCGGCTCCTGACCTTAGTAGGGAAGTGGTAGAAAGAGACAAGCATCCTGCCTGCACTAAGGGTCCACCATACAATCTAACACAGCAGAGAAAACCTGAAAAGTAGAAGCCATGAAACAACTAGTTCTGCCATTTGATCACATTTAAAGTGGTGATAATCACCAATGAAAAAGAGCATGCAATTATTTAATCTATATAGCTTAATTCAAAGCAAATAGGACACAAAAACAAATAACATCCAATGATATTCCTTGGGAGTCTTGCACGTAAATTTAAAATCCGCTTTATTGAAGTTTTTTACATTTGCACATAGGCCCAGCCAATGCATTTCGTCCATGCGGACTTCATCAGGGTTGGGTTTATCTTCAGATGATCATGTCTCACAGTGTGGGAGAAAATAGGATAGCAGAAGTCCAACAGAAGTTCCAGTTCCAATATGTAGAGTGGTGTAGAACGCTCTAATTTAATCTCACTCGTCCGTGTCTGTATTGCAAATCACGAGCAAATGGCCCTGCATGGTACCTATTCTCCTACATAATGGATCAAAGATAACAGAAGGTTCTGTAACTTGAAAGACCTCCATACAGTGGACAAAAGGACAAGGCCCTACTTCTGCTGTCTTTGCGCATGTTGAGCCTCTTCGAAGACCTCTGTGCAGCTCCACAACCTAGGAGAACACATTTTACTTTACGAATAAGCAAGGCTATGAAGTCAATAAGGCTAAATGCTAATAGTTCATTTTTACTCTGTATGGCAATATTCAATACGGTCACTTTTGCCCATGCTGCTATAGCGAGGTGGATCCTCACATCTACCTGCAATTTTGTTGGAGTCTACCAGGACGTTCTTCATTGGTCTAGTGAAATGCCTCACATTCGTTTTACCATTCTCACCAAGTGGTCTTAATTCAACTCTATCTAGGTGCTGAGGGTCAAACAATCGAAATAATCCCCAGAAAGGCAAAGGCATTAGACAGCTAAATCACTTTCAACAAGTATATAAATTCCAAGGCTTAAACAAGCAGTGGCAGAGCCAAAATGGATGGCAGTGTCAAGCTAGTGCAATCGTCATTTTTATTGCAAACATATGCAATTTTTAGTCTTATTTGTGAACAAGATTAAGATCACACCATAATCAAGCAATCGTGGTGCAGGTCACTACAATGTCACTTAAACACTTTGGGCCATATGTACGAAGCATTTTGACAGTCGTAAATGGGCCATCGGGCCATTTGCATCCGGTAAAATGCTTTTTGCCATGTACAAAAGGCAAAGTGTGACTCTGTAACTTGTTACCGACTCGCATTTTGCTTTTTCGATTCGGTATTAGGAAGGGGCATGTTTAGAGCCTAATACCTAATAGCACTTGTATCTATGAATGCTTCGCGACCGGAATGCGGTTGCAAAACATTAATAATTTACTGACTCCATAGAGGAGGCGGTAACCCATTCACAAAAGGGGAGGGGGTCCCCAAGGGACCACTTCCCGATTATGAATGTGGGTGAAAACATTTTATAAGAGAAGGCAGTGGTCCTACGGACTGCCTTCTCGTAAAAATGAAAAGAGAACTTTTCATTTTGTTTTTGTAATGCAGCCGGTTTTCCTTTAAGTAAATCGGGCTGCATTACAAAAAAAAATATTGCTTTATTTAAAAAGCAATCACAGACATGGTGGTCTGCTGACCCCAGCAGGCCACCATCCCTGTGATTGTAGCCATTCCCAATGGGTCGCAAATTGCGACCTGCCTCATTAGTATTGATGCAGCAGGTCCATTTGCGACCCATTGGCAATTGCAAACAGTGTCTGAGACACTATTGTACATAGCTGTTTGCGATTTCTTAATTGCGAATCGCAAAAACTTGCAATTAGGAAATTGCAAACTGACTTTTTATACATCTGGCCAGCTAAATGTCCATCTAAATCACCATCTAACTGGATATACATATTGCAGCCAAAATAACAAATATTTAACATTAATATAAAAATGTACTATAAGGTTTGTCTTTAGTCACTGAAGAGAAAGGAACTATTTTTAGGCTGCTGTGAACAATGTACACAAGCTTTGCGTAGCTGCCCAAAATGAAGGGAACCAGCAGGTAAACTTCGCTTGCGCACTGCCCCATCCTATGTGCTGTGGTGGGCAGAAGCAAGATGTGAAATACAATTTAATAGGCCAGTTGATGAAGCCTGCTGCCCAACAGCCCCCCCCGAACCCCACACTTCATGTAGATCATGTATTATGTTTTTGTAAAAGCAATATCTGTCGGAATAACTAAAGCGGTCTCAAAGGCCACACCTAAAAACTAGCACATTCTTCTAAATGATGCCTCAATGCTGCAAGTCACATGCACAAGGAACTGGAAGGGGATCTTAAAACTAGAAAGATGTGCAAAATCTGGTAAAAGTAATTAGATTAAATTTAAGCATTATGCAAAGGTTAAGCTCGCTTTAGCAGAGGCCGACACCCGGAGGGAGCCTAGAGGGCCGGCGCCTTAACCGACGCCTAGCCCCGGCCAGATCCAGTTCACTACGGTCGCGCCGAAGGGCGCGAACAACCAGGGGACCCCCACCGCGCGTCACAGACCGGCTCGGCAGCAGCTCCCCCCCCATCCAATGGGGGACACGAGCAACATACGAACCCCCCAATGGGGGGAGGCCACAAGAGTGGCGGGAGAGCGCGCGGGGGGGGATATAAGCCCTGCTGCTTCCCCAGGTAGGCACTGACCACGAACAGGGGAGCAGCAGCGGCGCGAGGATTCTTTGTCGACGACGAGAGGCGAGTGACCGAGAGCTCACCCCGGCCACCGCAACGAGAGGGACCCGGAGCTGCCCGCCGCTGCTCCAGACCATCGAGGACGACGACGAGAGGCGAGTGACCGAGAGCTCACCCCGGCCACCGCAACGAGAGGGACCCGGAGCTGCCCGCCGCTGCTCCAGACCATCGAGGACGAGAGGCGAGTGACCGAGAGCTCACCCCGGCCACCGCAACGAGAAGGACCCGGAGCTGCTCGCCGCTGCTCCAGACCAACGAGGAGGCTAACCCGACCGCCTTGCGCGGCCCGCCACAGGCGCCCCGACCAAGCATCGGACGTCCGGGAGCCCACCCCGGCCTCCAGGTTGAGGAAACGGCGCAAGAGCTCGGAGGAGCCCACCCGACCACCGGCGCTTGCCGCCCGAGGGAGAAGCCGGCATTCGCAAGTCTCACCGGTGTGGGAGAGGGCCGGCGTGTTCCGACGACTGCAGGCTGACGACCGGGAGCCCACCCCGGCCGCCGCAAGGGAGGTGAGGTCTGCCCAGAGGCATCAGAGCCGGCGAGAGTGCGTCCAGGAGGCCGGAAACAGAGGCAAGAGAAGCGGCCCCCAACCAACGACACGGGCGCACGGCAGCGTTGAGAGAGACTCAGGATTTAAAGGGGCAGAGGCTCAATTTTCAAAAAAAAAAAAAAAAAAGGAAAGCAAAGCGGCGGCCGGTGAGCGGACCCGACTAGCAGGGGACCAAAAACAAAACAAAAAAAAAAAACGAGGTTGCTGGCGACCCCCCCAGGAAAGACTGCGCAGTTTGCTGGACAGGGTAAACGGCAGACCTGAAATCAGGGTTCGAGCCCTGGTAGTTGTGGGCAAAGCTTTGGTGCATAGTTCAGCGGCAGCACCCCGCTCACATCGTGGGAGATGGCGCAAAGGGGGAGCAAGAGGCAGCAGGAAGACCTCAACGACCTGCTGCGCAGGGTTCGCGCAGCATCAGAAGTGCACGGGAGCAGCTGGTTGCAGCCCCACCTACGGGAGGACGGAGGAGAAGACCCAAGCCGGCGGGAGGCTGCCCCGCCAAGGGCCAAGCGACAGAGGAAGGCACCGGCCAAGCTGGCAGAGGCAGCAGCAGCACCCAAGACGGCCTCCCGCCAGAGGAATGCCCAGCCACCTGTAGCCAGCACGGCGGCGGCGGGAGTACGCGGGGGGCCCACGAACACAGCGGAAAGTGGTGAGCATATTAGCGCAATTGTGCAAGAATGCTTTAAAAATATGGCGCCATTGCTATTAAAAGGGTTAGGCATCCAGGCGGGGGGGCCAGGGGTACAGGCAGGTAGGCAGCAGGGAGGCACGCCGAACATAGGCGAGATGGGGGCGCTGGCAGAGGAGGACACGTCCGGGTTACCATGGCATTTGGTAGACCCGGCCCAGGCGCGCGAGCAACGCCTAGGGGGGCAAAACACTCGCGAGGGGGAGGTTGGGTCACCCACAGCGGCATGGGGGTACACCCTCCCGGCGCCAGCGGCGGCCGCGACGGTAGTTCTTGGGGCATACACACGGCCCTCCCCAGGGCCAGCGTCACTGACCACTAGGGCCACCGGACTAGCCAGCCTCATACCGCTAGCGGTGAAAGAAAGAATTTGGAGAAAGGAGTTTATCGACATCTTCTCACTCCTGGAGATACAGCTGGAAGGCCTGGACCTGACCACCTGCGACAAAAAGGATGAGGATAAGAGGGAAAGGAGGAAGGAGCGTAAGGAGAGAACCTTTGATAATTGGCTAGACGCGTTCCGCATAATGGCCTGCATAATAGTGGAGAAATTCCCGCGCAGCGCAGCCGACTTATGGCTCTACGAGGCCACCATCCACAACGCGCAGAGGCAGTTCCCAGGTGAGGCGTGGCTGGAGTACGACAAGGGGTTTAGGCTAAAGATGCAGACACACCCAGAGATGGAGTGGAACGAGGAGGACGTGTCAGGGTTCATCCACAAGATGATGGTGGCGAGGGAGGTTAAGTCTTGGGCAGGTAGGTCCGAGCAGTCCTTTCGCGGGCCCGCACAGAGAGGGAAGGGGAGGCCCTTTCAGAGAACCAGACAAGGCGGCGCAGGGAGGGCTCCACACGGCAGGGCACCGGCGATATGCTGGAAGTTCGAAGCAAACGAGTGCACATACGGAGCCGCCTGCAAATTTCAACATATCTGCTCCGCGTGCGGCGGGGGCCACCCAGCAGCGGGGTGCAAGCGCAGTAAGGACCACGGGGGGGACAAAAAAGAGAAAAAGAAGCAGTGAGCAATACAGGAGGGGTGCGAGGGGGCCAAGGGGGTATGAAGATTACAAGCTAGCGAGGTCCCCCATCAACACACACATGTTGCACAGGCTAGCCAATAACTACCACATCAAGACGGACGCCGAGGCATTAGTCCTCGGTTTTGAGCAAGGCTTCAAGATCCCGTTTACGGGTCCCCTCCCGCCAGGCAGCGCCAGGAACCTAAAGTCAGCCATCCAGCACCCTGGGGTGGTAGCGCAAAAAATCGAGAAGGAAAGGTCCCTGGGTAGGATAGAGGGCCCCCTCCCCTCCCACATGAGGAAGGACCTAGTGATCTCCCCGTTGGGGGTGGTTCCCAAGAAAGAGCAAGGGCAATACAGGCTGATTCACCACCTATCATTCCCAGACGGCGAGTCAGTAAATGATGGGATCAGCACAGACATATGCTCAGTTACATACGCCACAATAGACGATGCCATCGACCTAGTCAGGGCTACGGGCCGGGGGCCCTTATGGCAAAAGCGGATATTGAGTCGGCCTTTCGTTTACTCCCGGTCCACCCCTCAAGTTTCCACCTACTGGGCTTCCAATGGGAGGGGAGATCTACTTTGACAAGGCGATGCCTATGGGCTGCTCGGTCTCGTGCGCCTATTTCGAACTATTTAGCACATTCATAGAATGGGCACTACACACAAGACACCCCCGGGCGGCAAGATCCACTACTTGGACGATTTCCTATTCACCGGTCCCGCGGCGTCAGCCGAGTGCGGCAACACGCTAACGGCATTTGTGGACTTAGCTGGCGAACTGGGGATCCCCCTGTCGGCCGAAAAAACAGTGGGCCCAACGACAAAAATCACATTCTTGGGGATAGAATTGGACTCGGTCGCTGGGACATCTAGGCTCCCACCAGAGAAGGTAGAGGACTTTAAGGGCGAGATCAGAAACCTCTGCGGGAGAGAGAAGGCCACACTGAGGGAACTGCAGCGGCTCATTGGCAAGCTGAACTTTGCGGCCAGGGTCATCCCAGCAGGCAGGGCATTCGCCAGGCGCTTAACACGCCTAACGAGCAGGCTCACCCACAAGCACCACCACATCAGGCTCGGTGCTGAGGTTAAAAAGGACCTGATGATGTGGGACACATTCCTGACGGAATTTAACGGGTTATTGATCTGGAGGGAAGGCTGGGTATCGAGCAAACAGATCGCACTCTACACGGACGCGTCCGGCAGCACAGGTTTTGGGGCAATTCTGGGTTCTAAATGGTGTGCAGGCCGGTGGCCGAGCAGCTGGCACGAGAAGGGCACGACCAACAACATCACCTTCCTAGAACTATTCCCAATCATAGTGGCACTCACTATCTGGAGACAAGAGTTACAGTGCATGAAGCTGACCCTATGGTCTGACAACAAAGGGGTAGTGCAGGCGATTAACAAGGGAACGGCCAGGTGCCCAAGTACACTACGACTAATGCGCAGGTTGGTTAAGTTACAGCTGGAAGGCAACATAGACCTGAGAGCGCGCCACGTCCCAGGGGTGGAAAACGAAGTGGCCGACGCCCTGTCCAGGGCAAGGATGGAGAAATTCAGGGAGTTGGCTCCGGGAGCAGAACAGACCATGACCCCTTTCCCGGGCCTTCTGTGGGAACTGGGGGAATAGATCTGTCAGAGCTGGTCGGCCAGGCCCTTGCCCCGGAGGTGGCCAGGAGATACAGGACTTATATTAGCACCGTATTACGGGTGGGGGGGATCCAGTCCCTAGGCGACCCCCAGGCCACACTCAGAGCGGCAGAACGTTTCATACAGTGGGCATTCAACTCCCGGAAATCTAGATCTTGGGCACAAGCCCACCTATCCGCCGTGGCGTACTACGCCAAGCTGGAAACCGGGTGGGACCCCGTGGCCACACAATACATTAAGGCCGCTATGAAGGGGTGGAAACGCACGGAGGGGGTGCGGAAAGACAGCAGACGCCCGTTAGATTACACCAAACTAAGGGTACTGCTGGGGGCACTGCGGGACACTGCAAAGGATAACTTCGAGCTCCTCTTGCTCAGGGCGGCCTTCGCCACGGCGTTCTTCGGGGCCTTCCGCATCAGCGAATTAGTAGCACCGGCCAGGAAGGGACCAGCGACGCGCTGCCTCCAGGCCGAGGATGTGACACCAAAGACTGGGGAGATAGAGATAAAACTGAGACGATCAAAGACAGATCAGGCTGGCAGAGGCATAGTGGTGAGATTGCGGTGCATCGAAGACAGGAACTGCTGCGCGGTGTGCTCCTTGCGCGCCTACCTAACACTGCGACCAGCCGGGGGTGGCCCCCTATTTCAACACAGCAACGGCACACACCTGAGCAAATTCCAGTTCATCGCTGTCATGCGCCTGACACTCGGCACGACAGAGCTGCCGCCAGGAGGCTTTGGGTCCCACTCATTCCGGATAGGGGCCGCCACAACAGCCGCGCAACACGGGATGCCCGAGGCCGGGATCCAAGCTGTGGGAAGATGGCGGTCAAGGGCATACCGGACATATGTAAGGCCCCAGCTGCTGTGAGACACAGCTCCGGCCGGGGGAAGTGGGGGTAGACGCACGGAGCATGGGGTCACCCCGCAAGAGCGGCCGAATGACTTGTTTTGTTGCCCCGGCAGGACGGAGACCACGCTTGGTATGGGTAGTGGGCCACTCGCTCATCACGCGGATGCATTCCTGGTGGCAGCAGAGGGGGCACAGGCTGGAGGGGCGACCCGTGGACACCTGCATACGGTGGTTTGGCCAGCCAGGCATGAAATGGGAGCAACAGCCGACAACCATCGCGGGACTGCAGGCAGAAGCAGCATGGCACCCCGACATCCTGATCATTCACCTCGGGGGAACGACCTGGCCGGCCGGGGGAGGAAAGACCTTCTACACGACGTGCAAAGAGACCTGGCGGAGGCAGGCAAGGTCTTCAAGGGATCCGCCATCATATGGTCAGAACTGATCAGCAGACACAAGTGGCGGGGGCCTACTCACAGAAGGCGGTCGAGAACTCGCGGAAGAAGCTGAATCTCTCTGTGAGCAAGTTTTGCAGAATGAACGGGATGGAATCAGTGCGGCATGGGCTCATCCACACGGGCCGCCCGGAATTCTATGCAAAAGATGGGGTGCACCTCTCGGACGAGGGAATGCGGGTCTTTTGGGACAACCTATGGGGTGCGATGGTGCTAGCAGGATGCAGATGACCAAGCCACAGAAGGAGCAGGAAGGGGAGCCGCAGGGCGACGGTAGCCTCCCTGGCGGCGTGGCGGAAACTACGGGGGGTAATGGTTGGTACAGAGGCACACCGGAGGGCGGTGTGCCAGAATAGGACCACTCACCTTGGGATGCCACACGGCTGGGTGAGTTGGACCTAAGGGCGGCAGGTAGGACCACTCACTCTGGGATGCCATACGGCAGGGTGTGGTGGCCTACCACGAGGGGGTAGCAAACGGAGACGGCGCTCGCTGCCCAGCCCCCACCGGATGGCAGGGCACAACAAGAATCGGACAAGGTAGCGAGTTGTAGCCTAACTCCGGGACAGAAACCACACCCCTCCACGCAAAGAGAAGGCAAACCCAACCGGAAGAAGCAACGACCCAGCAGGGCCAAGAGACAATGCAAGACTGCAAAGTACAGGACAGCTCGCTGAGAAGACTTATGCATGACACACACAAAGTAATGCAATATATATATGCGTGTATTCCTAATAAACTGCGGCCAACAATGGACCACCACAAGACAAGATGGTATGTTGGCTTATTCACGAGTAGGAGTACGAGGTACGGAAGTGGAGAGAGAGTGGGCAAGTGCGGGGGTTAGGCCCAAGGGGTTCGTGACCACCCCATAAGTAAAGAGAAGGAGAAAAAGCGGCATGCAGCACCTGTGCATTCTTGATTGCTGGTCCCCCCCTTTGGTCTCTTGGACTAGGGGTAAGGTAGGTGAGGGGTTATTGGCATAGCAGAGTTGACACACAAGGGAGCGGGTGCACTGTGTAGATAGGAAAGGTGGCTTCCAATGCGGCTCGTCTCTGCAAGAGTGGAATTGAGCCAGACAACCTCCGGCGAACTGCCTTATCATGTTGCTGCCACCGGTAATGCTGCGTTTTCATGGGCTTTTCTTTATTGTGCTTTTCTTTATTGTGCCTTTAAGACGTCTCCATGATTGCAGCCATTGGCACTGCCATCATCATCTTGCTAGTTACCACCTGAGCTGTTGTGTCCTAGCACACACTTTATGCTGTTATCCTTATGGAGAGATTTCTGTTCTCTGCCTAGGAGTGTGGGACCCTATTTTATCCAATGAGACTAGCAGATCCCAGGAGTCCCTCTAGATAAACTTAGAGGGTGCCACCTGAATAGAGTGCGCGTTGTAAACTTCCACCAACAGTTCAGTCTATTATGAGCCACGTGGAGATCTGTGGCGTGGTGTACTGATCAAGCTAAGTGCTTTTGTCTGAAGTGCAGATCAAAGCTGAAAGTTAATGGTGGAGCCTGTGGGATTTCCAAGAGTCACAGTTCCTCTTATATTAGTTTGAATAATAACTTGAATAATTAAGTTACGGAGCCAAAATAATTTGAATAATTGAATTAAGAAGAGGAGCCCGAATAATGGCCCATATGTACAGAATTTAAGAATTCGAGTTCCTAATTGGGATTCCATGCAAATTGTAATTAGTAAATCGCAATTCCTAATGTACAAAAATGTACAAGTTAGTAATAGCGATTACTAATGGGATCACAGTAGACCTGCCTCAAGAATATTTATGAGGTAGGTCGCATTTTGCGACTTATTAAGAAATGCTGCCATCACAGGGATGGTGGCCTGCTGGGGTCAGCAGACCACCATGTCTTTGATTGCTTTGTAATAAGGCAATCCTTTTTTTTTTTTTAAATGCAGCCAAAACGGAATGCTTTTCAAAAAATAAAATGAAACGTTAAAGTTTGATTTTTTTAAATGTAGGCAATGGTCCCTTGGACCACTGCCTGCTCTTAAAAAATATTTGTGCCAAAATTCATGGGGACCCCTTCCCATTTGCAAATAGTTACCACCACCCTTGAGATGCTGGTAAAAAAATAATATTTTGCAACTGTAATTCGGTCACAAAACATTCATACATAGGACTGCTGTTCAGCCCTAAACACGCTCCTTCCAAATACCGAATCGCTAAACACAAATTGTGATTCAGTAACATGTTATCTAATTGCAATTAGTAATCTCTACATATGGAAAAGCATTTTTGCAGTCGGTAACAGCCCGATTCTGTGAATAGGACCGCTTTCGACCACAAAAATACTTTTGTGCGTATACCCCAATGTGTTTTATTTACAAAATGACAATGAAAAAAATTCAGATTTGGAATATTAATAACCAAGAAAAGCAAGTATTAAGATGACACCTAATCTTTCAAGATCTCTACTTATTGGGGCTTTTAAAGGCATGGTCCTTTATTCCAAATTAAGATAAAGGTCATACACCTAACCTGGATAATCAATGATTGTTGTGAAAAGTGTATAAGGCGGAAGTACTAAACAAAGCTCCATTAAATGCCTGCCCCAGTGGCATAAAGCAAAATGATGCCCCCCCGCAGAATGATGTCTTGAGTCTCCCATACCACACAGATATTCACTGGCCTTAGAATGAATGGGGCTCCCTTGAGTGAATGGGCCCCTTGAGGAGTTGGGAGGCCACCTGCACCACGGAGGTACTAGCTACCTCCTAGCTCATTATTTACATTGGACTTCGCACTCTCATTTTGAAGTCAGCTCCTCCTCATACCACCCATAACCCCAGCTAATTTACAAAATGAGACCATAAACGTATTTAGCAGTACCTCAAGTAAAGACTCTACTCCTGTGTCTGACCATCTCCCAACATTAGTCTTAAAAATTCTTGCAATCTTTCAGTGACTACATTCACTACTCTGAAGCCTTAAGCATTTCAGAGGCCATTGTAGTTCGTTCTAGTACTATTAGAAAATGTCACGCTTAATTCAGACCACATACAAGAAACTCTGTGCAAGACTTCAAAAATTTGACGAGTAAGGAAATACCCTCTAAAAACTGAGAAATTGTCAAGTTCTCTCCTCTCACGACCAAGCCTTCCTCTGCTGTAGAACCAGTCAAAACTATTAAAAATACTCAAGAGGAAACGTTGTCGTGTATATTTGCAACACAAGTTTGTCTATGTATAAAAGTGGAGTATGCAGTTCCTAAAAGAATAAGAAAAGGAAACAGAAAAGGCAGTAGGTCGGGAAGGTCTGAGTAAGTAGTTTAACGGTCACAACACATACAAAAGCATTCCATAACCCCACATCATCACATTCCAATGAAGATAACTGATGTTATAGGATTCCACCCACACATATCAAGTATTACAATAATCATCGAGGATCCTGTCCATAGGGCTTGCGATGCAAAGCCAGGGCGTCCAGGATGCAATGCGCAGCTGGCGATGCGTCGGTTCCGAAGAGCTGCGAGGCTGCGATGCGGAGGCCGGCGTAGTCGTCAATCTGCCATCGATGAGAGATGCGAGGACCTGAATCGGAGATGCGCCGCGCCATTGATGATGCGTCGGTTCCGAAGGCTGCGAGGGCTATGCGGACCTTCTGTGCCGGGCCCAATCCACTCAGCAGCGGTGATGCATCAGTTCTGCTCAAGGATGCACTGCTCAGCCGAGGAAATATGTCAGTTCGGCTCAAGGATGCCTTTTTCTTTTTTTTTAACAACAGATTTTATTGAATTTTCATCTTACCAGAAGGGCCGAGCCCAGCAAGCAAAGTACAATTGAAATGCAGAATGACAGGTCCTCAGGTACTGTGGAACACCCACCCCAAAGGTCTGCAGAACATCAGACCAAGAAAAACCCCGAGCCCCCCCCCCCAACGCGCGCACAACACAATTGTAATTAATATAATCTGTACACACCAAAAGAATGGCCATCTACGTCTTGTTAGCACCGGAACTTTACACAGGTAAATCATTCACCACCAGGCGTTCTATAGGGTCTCGGTGGCTGTCTGCGACACCAGGGACAAATCTATACCTCTGTACTTGGCCCACCTGGACCAAATCTTCCCATGTTTCTGTGGGCACCCCCTCGCCTGAAACACTGCAATCTCCGCTGACATATACCTATCCAAGGCCTTTTTCCAGTTGGATACAGAAGGCGGGGACGTATCCTTCCAGTGTTGTGCTATGTCCCGCTTAGCCAGTGTGAGACCCAGAAATAGCAGGTGCTGTTTATACCTGTTCCCCCCGATGTCTTCTGTGCGTAAAAGCGCTAATCTAGGGTCAGACGGAACATCCCATGCCAAGACCCGCCCCATGCAAGAGAACACACCCGACCAGAAGAGCTTTAATGCTCCGCAGCTCCACACCGTGTGCAGGAACGACCCCTCGTCTGCGCCGCATCGGAGACAGACAGGAGACTGAACTGCCCCCTTTTTCCAAAGGCAGAGACGTGTGTAATATACCCTGTGGAGGTATTTGAATTGGATTAGCCAATATCTAGTAGAGATGGCGGCGTATCGAGGGGTGGCCAGCGCCTCGGCCCAATCATCGTCTGTCAAAGTTGGCAGGTGTGCCTCCCAGGCCACCCGGGATCGGTGAATGGTGGTCTTGGAGTGTGTAGTGAGAGTTTGGTAAATTTGCCGGATTTTATGGGCCCCCAGACCTCCCATCAGTAAGCGACCTTCCAGTGGGTGGAACTCAGTTAGCAACTCTAGCTGTCTAAGAGGGGTCAATGCGTGTCGGAGCTGCAAATAATGATGGAACTGTGATTTATGAAGGTCGAACTCCGCCTGCAGTTTTTGAAAGGATTTGAGGGTGGTCCCCTGCATTACGTCCCCAAGTGTAGAGATGCCGATATCATCCCATCTACGAAACCCACCAGTGATGCAACAGGCCGGAGATATGTGCCCTGCCAGAGGGGAGTGGAGCCGGTCAGCGTACCCCACCAACCCATGGACCTAACCGCCCACCTCCATATCTGAATTACTACTCGGCAGGCCGGAGGAAGCGCTTCCAGGGGGGAGCTACTGTAGAGGAGCTGAAGCAGGGGGGTGCCCTCCATGGCCGACCGCTCCACGGCGTAGGCCGGATCTGCCTGGGAGCCGTACCACCACTCGTTGACCACCAGGAGATGCGAGGCCCAATAATACGCACGGACATCTGCCGCCGCAATACCCCCACAGTACTTGGACTGTATGCAGGTTGCGAGCGCCACACGAATCGCGCCGCCCTGCCAAAGGAATCTATTCAAGAGGGCATTGATTTGGAGGAACCACGACGGGGGGATAGGATACGGGTAGTTCTGGAGCCGGTAGAGTAAGCGGGGCAGAGACACCATTTTAAAAATCGCAGACCTGCCATATCACGATAGGGGCAGTTGAGACCAGATCGTTGTCTCGTCTCGGACGGCAGAGAGCAATGGAGCTATGTTGTGCGTCCAGGCGTCGCCGGGACAACGTGTTATGAAGCCCCTAGGTACTTAAGGCCCGCGTCCGCAATGAGCAGTTGCGATGCCCAAGCCTGGCTTCTCTGGTCGCCATGAATAGGGAACAGTGTCGATTTAGACGGATTAGCACAGAGGCCCGAGGTCTCCCCGAAGACTCGAAGAATTTGGAGGACACGGGCCCGGAGAACCAGGGGTCGGACATGAAGAACAGGACTTCATCGGCATAAAGCGCGATCCTGTCTGAGTATTCTGGCGTCCAGTCCAATCCCCTGAGGACAGAGTCCAGGCGCACCCATACAGCCAAGGGCTCGATCGCTAAGGCGAATAAAAGTGGGGACAGGGGGCACCCCTGTCGTGTGCCCCTGCGGATCGGAAAGGGGGCCAAGCAGCATCCGGCTGCACGAACGGAGGCCGTGAGGTCCGTATATAATAGCTTCACATACACCAGGAACCTGGGCCCTAGGTTAATGGCTTCTAGGAGTTTAAAAAGGTAAGTCCAGCTCAGGGAATCAAATGCCTTGTCGATGTCCGCCAGCAGGAGCGCTGCGGGGCGGCCTAAGCGCAGAGCCTCCGCGATGGCGTTGTGGACCCGCCTGATATTGTGTCTGGTGGAGCGCTGTGGCATGAAGCCTGACTGATCTGGATGTACCAGATCTTGAATGCAGGTGCGAAGGCGATCAGCCAAGACCTTACCCAACAGTTTGGGCTCGAAATTCAACAGGGAGATGGGGCGATATGAACCCGGATCGTCCGGGGGCGACCGGGTTTAAGAAAAACCACAATCTCGGCGTGCCGCCAGTCAGGAGGCAAAATGTGCTGCTCCAAGGCTTCATGCAACGCCCCTAACATGTGTGGGCCCAGGGTCGTCATACCCGGGCGCAGAAACTCACAGGGGAACCCGTTCGGGCCCGGGGCGTGGCCCGGATGTATATTGGACAGCGCCGCTTGTAACTCGACCAGGGTGATTGATTTATCTAGTACATCGCGTACATCATCAGGTAAACGGCGGGGGGGGAATGTCGATGAAAAAGGTGTCTATCAGGGGCGCAGCTATCACCTCACGCTCTTCATATAGAGCTGCGTAGAAACCGGCGAACGCCTGGACCACGGCCTCGGGGGAGGTGCACCTACTACCATCTGGGGACTTCAGGAGGGGAACTGATGTCGGGGACATCCGGGCCTGACATAGTCTATGGAGCATCTGATTGGACTTATCGCCCCATTGGTAAATCCTATATTGGGTCGCCAGCCAAGCCTCTTTGGCATTGTCAGTATGCAGCTGATGAAGCTGCTGTTGGACATGAAGGAGATTTCGGCGGGTACCGGAATCGGAGCCCTTTACCAGTTGAGCCTGCAGGCGGACCTGCCGGTCCTCCAGTTCCCCCACCTGCTCTAGTCGCCGCCGTTTTTCCCCAGAGCGATAGCTGATGTCTGCCCCCCTAATCGTGGGCTTAAGGGCCTCCCAGATGGTGACCTGGGACGAAGTAGTCCCCATGTTGAAGCTGAGATAGTCCCTTATTGCGAGTTGGAGCATCTCCTGATAGTCCACGCTGCGGAGAAGCCATGGAGACATGCGCCACTGGTAAGGGGCTCGATGAGTCTGCAGGCGCAGCTTGAGTTGGATCGGTGAATGGTCAGAGAGGCCTCGGGGAATGATGGATGTGTGCGATACTCTGTGTATGTAACTATGTGGAAGGAACAAATAATCTAGGCGTGAAAGGGTGGGATGAACTGACGAAGCATACGTGAACCCTGTCTCCGAGGGATGAAATGCCCGCCAAGAGTCTGCCCAGCCCAGTGTATGTGCCAAAATCTGCAGTTTGGATTGGGGGAGGTGTATCCGGTGGTTGTGCGTGCCATCTGTCCCTAGGGGTCATGATATCATTCCAATTTCCACCCAGGATCGCCAAGCCACCTGGAAGGTCCCCCCAAAGCTGTGTTAGTTTATCTACGAACGTCTGACCCAATGGTGGAGGGGCATATATACTCCCAATCGTGATCTGTTCGCCGGCTATAGTGCCGGAGATGATCGTGAAGCGCCCGCCTGGATCTGACCAATGTCGTGTTACCTGGAACAGCACCCAGCGGTGAATAAGTATCGCCGTGCCGCGAGCGCCTCTCGCAAAACCAGAGTGATACACCATGGCAAACCCATATCTGGACAGGCAGGGGGCTTTAGTGCCCAGAAGGTGTGTCTCCTGCAATAGCAGGATGTCAGCCGAATAACGCTTTGCTAAGTGGAGCACTGCCCCCGCTTGATTTTGTTCAGTAGTCCCCTTACATTCCAAGCCAGAATATTGATTTCTCCCAGCGGAGACTTACGTGTGTCATGGGTCATCCCTAATCTTTATAGTGTGCAATGACCGAAGGTGCAGTGGTGATGTAGTATGGAGTTGTGTGTCTGGTGCGCAGAACAAAGAGCAACAACAACAACAAACAAACTGAACCCCCGCATAGCCCCCCCCACTCACCCCACCCCCATACTTCCAATAACGCGGAGTATCTGTTGCGGTGGAATCCTGACCCAGGCTCCCAACATGATGACCCAAGCAGTTCCCCCAATGGATCCCCCCCAACCCAACATCACCCAACATACCCAAAACGTCCGGGGGGGACAATGTCTGATACCCCTCAGAGCGGGTGAAGTACACCCCAGCGCACTAGGATCCGATACTGCCCACCATGAAACCCCAGCTGCAAGACAATGCTCTATGGGAAAGGAGAGAGAGAAGATGACCTATAGCCAGGGCAAACTCAGTCGGCAGTCTTTGAGTGACCCCTGGCACGCCAATTAGAGCGGGACCTGTGGCGCCTGGCCGCAGCGTCTCCATCCTGTCGGCCACTCCGATGAGACCCTTGCGAAGAGTCCGAGTCGAGCCGGGGCGGCGAGTGTGGCTGAAGATTACATCTCTCGTCCGTCCAAGCGAAGATCTCCTCAGGGAAGTCAAAGAAAAGAGTCTTGGCATTATAGATCACCTTCATCCGGGCGGGGAACAGCAGCGCGTAGGATATGTTCAGCTCGCGAAGTCGCCGCTTGGCCGCAACAAAGGACTGTCGCTGCTGTTGCACCAGCCGGGTATAGTCAGGGATGACCCTGATTGGATGAGAGTCGAAGATCATTTTGTCCTTGTGGAGCCGGGCATAGCGGAGGATCGTATCCCGGTCGGTGTAGTTGAGAAGCCGGGCAATCACTGGCCTCGGACGCTCTCCGGGAGGAGGCTTCTTAGTCAGAGCCCAGTGGGCCCGCTCGACCACAAAGCAGGAAGACATGGCCTCAGACGGTAGCAGTGTCTTGAGCCAGCCAGAGAGGAAATCGTCCATAGAAGTACCTTCACAACCCTCCGGGAAGCCCACCAGGCAGATGTTATTGCGCCGGGCCCTCCCCTCCGCATCTTTGACCCTTGACGCGAGCTCTCGTGAGACCGTAGTGAGTTTGTCCACTTGCTTCTGGAGGGCGGATACTGTGTCCTCCACCGTGGAGACCCTGGTCTCTGCCTCCGTGATCCGGTCTACTGCCTTCCGAAGGTCCTGGCGGAGGAACGACACCTCAGAACCAACGGCCCCGATCTGGGCCTCGAGTGCAGTCCGCGACTGGTTGATGGCCGCGAGCAGCGTCGCGGTGTCGGAAGACAGGCTCTCTGCACCCTCATTCCCGGCAGGGGCGGTGGTATAGGGGTCCATGGTGTTCTGCTTGGGGGCCACCGCGCCGTGTTTGTCTTTACCCATCATGGAACGGAGAAGCAGACCGGGGGGCAGCCCCAGGCCCGCTGCCGCAGCAGGCGAGTGCGGGAGGGTGGGCCCCACGGGAGAGCGGTGGACTTCGACGAATGACGATGGACCACGCAGCACTGGGAGCATCTCTGGAGTATGTCTCCGACACTGCAGATGAACGCAGCTTTGACGGGGACGCAGCCAGGTCAAGCCCCCAGTCCCCACAACTCACCGCACAGGACAGGCGGGTGGGAGAAGCCCCCCGGGGTGCCAGGTGATCGAGGGGAACTGCACACAGCCGACGGAGGAGCCACCAGCCACGGGGCCTCCACACCACGTCGCCCAGGATATCGGCGGGGGGTCCACAGCAGAGGCGCCACACCGAGGGCAGGCCACCTGCAGGAAGCGTGCGCCAACTTACCCCACCGTCTCCAGATCGTGCCGGCACAGTCTCAACTCCCACTGAAATGCGCGATGTCTCTAAGGCGCTCCGCTATGCGCCGCCGCCTCGGCTCAGGCCTCCCAGCGTGTCCCTTTGCAGCCCCGACCCTTGGCTGCGGATGTGTCGGCACAGCAAAATGGCGCGGGGCGCCGCGGGCATCCACAAGGCACCGGACCCCACCAGGAACTCCTCAGGCCTCTGGGTCTCCACAGCCTGTGCGCACCACTCAGGAGGCGGGGGATGGGCCCGCGGCAGCAGTGCCAGAGGCACAGCCCAGGCAACCGGCCAAAGCCACACGGAGGCATGCCCCCACCCCGCCCCAGGCCCTCCACAAACACTGACCTGGGGTCCCACAGGGTGAGGGCAGCCGCCGAAGTGAGGGCTGCGCAATCGGCCTTCAAGGGATCTCGGCCGCGGCCCAGCCTCCGCAGCACGCCGCCACGCAGCCCCAGATGAAGGCCGCCGTCGCGCCGATGTCGGATCTGGACTGTCCGGGCACACCACCGTCACCAAATTGCACCCAGGAGGTCTCAGTGTGCTCCGCAATGGGTGCCCTGCGGCAACAGCGTCTGTGGTCAGGAGTTCCGCAGGATAATGGCTCTGAGCAGGTACGAGCTGGCGAAGCTCTACAGAGCCGCGTCCGCCATGCTTGGCTCCGAAGCCACGCCCCATCCAAGGATGCCTTTTTTAGCTGAGAATATGCATCAGTCCCACTGGTAAGCACCTTAGGCCCACTTCCAAGAGTCCAGGACTGGGGTGGCACCACTTGGCATGGTGGACTCACTGATGACAGAGTCCAGGTGCAGATGCAAGGTTGTTGGAAGCCTGTTCTGTCCCTGAGGCTTCAGATCAAGAGACCAGCCAACTAGCCTTTGGAGTCACTCTGGGTTCGGGGGTCAAGAGATGCAGGTCCAGTCCTTCTCACACAGGAAAGGAGGGCAGCAGGCAGAAGGTCAGCACAGCAGGGCAGCAGTTCTTTCAATGCTGCAGTCCAGCAGAGTAGCAGTTCTTCAGCAGCACAGCAGTCCTTCTTCCTGGCAGAGTATACACAGGCCCAGAAGTGTACTGAAGTGGTGGTGTCTGAGGTCCAGTACCTATTCCTGGTAGTGCCTTTGAAGCGGTGGAGACTTCAAAGATAAGTGCTTGAAGTGCACAGATGTCCTGCCCTGCCAGCCCTGGCTCCAAACTAACTACAGGGGGCAAGCAGCCCTTTGTGTGGGGATAGGACACAGCCTATTCAGGTATAAGTGAGACTGGGTCCAGCTCCTCCCTCCCATCCTGAAAGGATAGCCCACTCAGTCACACCTAAGCTCCCATTGGGTGTAGCTGTCTAGGTGGAATACACAAAGCCCACCTGCCAACTACACCAAGTCATGTGACCAGAGGCAGGCTACAGGCAGCAAATGGCTAAGGTAAAAAAAATGCCAACTCCCTAAAAGTGGCATTTTTAGAATTGTAATTTAAAATCTGACTTCACCATAAGTTAGGATTTTAAAGTAGGATGCTAGAGATACCCAAAAGGAACCAGTTATATCTTCCCATTTGGAAATTACGCTCATAAAAATGTAATAAGGTAATCCCAATGTTATCCTCTGGGAGATATAGGCCTTGCAGTAGTGAAAAATGTATTTTAGGAGTTTTTCAGTACCAGGACATGTAAAACCTAAAATGTACATGTCCTGCTTTTTAAATACATTGCACTCTGCCCTTTGGGCCATCCAGGGCCTACCCTAGGGTGACTTATATCTATTAAAAAGGAATGTTTGGGCCTGACAGGAGGTTTAACTTACCAGGTTGACATGCAAGTTTGAAACTGCACACACAGGCTGTGCAATGGCAGGCCTTAGACATGTTTAAAGGGCTACGTAAGTGGGGGACAAAATCAGTACTGCAGGCCTACTAGTAGCATTCATTTTACAGGGCATGGGCACATGTAGTGCACTGTACTAGGGACTTATAGGTAAATGAAATATGCCAATTATGGGTATGCCAATCAAACCATGTTTAGCACTGGTTAGCAGTGGTAAAGTGCACAGAGTCCTGGGCCCAACAGAAGCACAAATCCAGCAAAATTAGAAGCAAGCAGGCAAAAGGCTTGGGGGAAGACCACCCTAAGGCTGTCAGGTCTGACACTTTTCTTGAGCTTAGTGAGCATTCGACTATGGGAAACAGACTTTAGCTTAGGTTGACCAGATTTTCAGAAGGGTGAACCAACCAGGGATAGGCTCACAAGAGGGGACTGATAAAGAGGAAACTGATGTAGCACCATGAAGGAGGACTGCATCCTGGAATACTATCCTGTATAACCTATTGAACTGTGTAGTAATTAGTAGTGCTGTGTGATTAAGCATACTTTGTTTTCTGAAAAAGACAAGAATTGGGCTGGATACTAGTGATTGTGTCTGTTGTGCTGAGCTCGGGTAGCCCACACTACCTCAATGAGAAGCCTGGGACTGCTCACCCCACTACTGAGTGTCCAGTACAAAAAGGGTTGCACATGGCTCTGTATGTAGAGCCGTAGCAGGATGGGCCCTGGGACACCTATGGCAAATGACCTCAATCACCACAGTTTAAGTTCAGTAGCCCATCTGTCCTGTGACACCCTCAAAAGGGTCTGTTGATTTCTAGAGATGAAAGCAAGCTGTTACATTATGGATTTATTGAGAGCCCATTGCATTGATCCAAGAGGTGTTCAAAATTTGTGAATTTTTTAAATCAGTGTAAGGTTCATGAAGTTACGTGAAATAAAGGTAATCAGTTTCAGAGTTTCTACACAAGAGTATATCACAGCCAAAACAAGTAATGCACGATTCCAGCAAGAAAGTGGTCCAAGGGGAAAAAGGTCTTGTAAGAGAACATCTGAGTGAGGCAATTTCTACTCTAGCCCGTCCTCCATGGTGGATGGAGTGGGGAAAAGACATGCAACATAGCTTATGCAGAAAGGATTTTGCAGAACACAAAGTTTAGGAATGCCAATATTAAGCCAGTGTAAAGCAGCTTTGCATTGCCTACTGGTGACTCCCAAGGAAGCCCTAGGTAGAGGCTTTAAACCATGTCAGATTGATGCAAATGGAGCACTTTTGCCACCTCAGATGACAAACTTGGACTAATTCAACACCAAATCCAAGTCCCACAAGTAGGGGGTATATGGAGTACATTTGTAACTGAGCCAGTCTTGCTACAAAATGGGCACAAATAGTGTGCCTCCGCTACCCCCCACTGCCCCCCCATCCAGCTACGGCCGGAAAGGCATGCTGCCATCCACCTGAAGTAGTTCTTGGTATGGTAGAAAGGCCAAACTGCTCAACTGATTTTGTTTTTCTGAGTTTGAAATCTTGAAGGGGCAGACTCCTTTTCTCAGAGGCCTTTGTCAACAAGAATGAACTTTAGCAGTCTCTACTTACTGCTACTGCTAGGGGACCTTATTCACCAAAGAATGAAGTGGTTCCTAATAGAAGATGAAGCCTATGCCCATCTTGAAGTAGAGAACTGGCACCTCATGTACAGCCTGGCATTCATGGTATTGACATTCTTCGGGTACTGGGGCATGAGAGTTCCCCTAATCAGTGGCTTGAGATGGAGCATCAAATTGGACTCCTCTTCAAGTGTCTAGATAGCAGAATGACCTACAGACTTCAGACCAGACCCCATATTGAATATCGAAGAGAGGTGTTGATAGGCATCTGAAATGCAGTTTTTGGCATGTTTCACACATCTCAGAGGGCTTGACCATGTCCTTCAAAGAGTTGGTTTCCACCATGGACTTAACAGGAGGATTCCCAGATATAAATATTGGTCCTTTTATGCTGTGAAGTTGTTCAGTCATAAAATGGAACTTTAGTTTGACTGCTTCCAGCTCTTGCTCACGTTCAGAAACTGTAGGCTTTAATCACATGAAGAGCTAGAGTTCCATGGACTTAACTGGGGCCCATTCTTAGGAATGCTCATGTCAACAATACTGCAATGTGGCAAGTAACACATGAATGTGATGATACACACACAACACGCACCCCAGCATCCTGATGCCAGGCGTGGTGGTTCATTAAAGAAAGAGATGGCTGCAGGCTTGGACGCAAGACAGCAGTTAAACTTCCAAAAGGCACCATGTCTGCGCTCTTTGTGGTGCCCTTCTCGATGTGCTGCCTGCTGTGGGGTTGGCACCACCACATTGGCGACAAAGGATCAGGACTCTCCCAGCACCTTGATTCAAGTGCAGTGCACCATTGCCCCCAACACCAGACTACCCCAGCCCAGGATCAGCTTTTTCTGCCTGCATTATCTCACTCTCACCACCGGAGGGGGCAACACCATCCCGTAATATCCACTACTAAGCACAGAAGAGAGCCCTGCAATCTGGTAACAGAATCATTCATTACAAGATCACAAGCTCATCCCAGCTGGTATGCTTATACTCACACTGCTATGGACAGCTCAGTGAAGGAGCAGCGCACCTTCAGTCACAACACATGTTTCTGCTGCGCAGGACTAAGGTGACATATCTGTCATCCCAAGCATTTCAATGACATCAGGACTTCTACTTCTGTTCTATCCACTGCAAGGACTATGAATAACGCTCCACAAAGAGAAGATGCAGCTCCGCAACCCTAGCACGCTGCAAACCCAGGAGAACAAGCCCCTGTAGCCCCAACCTGCGGCAAACCTTTGCATCCTGTAGGTGAAGCCGCCAACCCACTACCATGTTCCGTGAGCTCAGCCACCCACTTAGCTGGTGCACACGAGTAGTGAGCCTTAACTATTTTATGGCGACCAAAGAAACAGATGGTGAAGTAAAGAAAAAAGTTTAAAAAAAGACAAGAACTTTACCTATGTGGTCTATCTCCATTCAGCTAGAATGATCAGATACACTGCCACCCACAATAACTGCTCCAGTGGGAATAAGTTCTTTGTTGCTACAGGAATAGATATTCTACTTTGTTGCTACATGGCCGAACTCAACCTGATTCGCTTTGCCTGTCAAAGAGATAACCATAGAACATCTTCTCATGAACTTCTAGCACCACTTCAAAAGGCTTGGCTGCCTAAGGTGGCCTCCCGTGTACCTACACATTGAAAAAAACTAGGGGGCATATTAGCAAGGGCCTTATCGCTGCTTTAGCGGCACTTTTTGCCGCTAAAGCGGCGATATTTCTATCGCCCTATTAGCAAACTGTCACTAACAGCTGTTAGCGACAGCTTTATGGCGAAAGCGACAGTTTTGGTGCCGCTTTGCATGTCAGCGATATATATCGCTAATGACATGCAGAGTAGGCGTTCCCAACTAAAAGCGACTGAAAACAGTCACAAACACAACTTCCCCCTATTAGCAATGCCCGTGAAGCGATAAAAAAATTTGCGCTAACCGCGATTATCGCTGGAATCTAACACCTGCTAAAAACCTAACTTAACCATTATAGTCAATGGGAGGTGGATTGTAAGGTTAAGTCCTCACCTGCCTATTAGCAAGCTTTTCATTAGCGCGTTGAATTTATCGCTGGATTTCTCGCGCTATTGCTGGGTTTCGCCGCAATCGCTGGATTTTTTATCGCCTTGGAGATAAGCGTTGATAATAACGCGTTATCTCCGCGATGAAATCCAGCGATGGCCGGCGATAAAAAAAACAGCGCTAAGCGCGCTTTGCGATAATTATCGCAATTTCTTGGTAATATCACCCTAGGTGTGGGTGATATATTACGCTCCACCGGCAGAGTTGGCAGAATTTTGGACACTCCGCATTACAAGTGTAACGTGGAGTTCCAGCCAAATTCCGCCAACCGCCGCGTGGTGAAGATTTTTCTCGCATGCTAGCTGAAAAAAGTAAGTTTGTGAGCGCGAGTGAGATTTGGCGCCCCATCATGATTTTCAACCGCTAGGAGGGCACCCAGTGAGATCTCTCCAACGCGGACAGTAGCGACAGTTCGCAGTCAGAAAGCTACCGCTCGTGTAGAAAATCTACTTGAGCAGCCGCAAAATCAACTCAAGAAGCTGCTCCCTCTGCAGCGCCACGTGGTGCCGTTTGCACTGATTTTTCAGTGTGGAACGAGCTCCCAGTGCTAAATCACAGTGCGAGCAGTGCAAAATGCCTATTTCCCCACATACGCAGAATTCTGAGGAATCTCACTGAGTTTTTTTGTAACTCCGCAAGTTCCGCCCAGGCCTAAAAAAATCCATCAAGCCCTTCACCACCACCAGATCCCTTCTCAACTTCGTCTAGCAGTGGAAGCAGAGCTACAAAAATTTGAGGATGCAGAAGTGATTGAGGTGGCGTTCAGCCCTACGCAATGGGTCTACAAACCAAAGAAACCTCTCAACATTAGTTTCTGTAGCGACATGCGGCAGCCAAATAGAGCTAAATGATGAGAGCAACACATCACCACCAACTATCGATTACCTAATCAACAACCTCAATGGTGACAATGGTTTTCAAAATTAGACTTGAACTCTGGGTATTAGAACCTCGATCTACAGGATGACTGCAGTTATATAACATTTGACCCCAAGTAGGCCTCCAACAATACCACCTCAATTTTGGCATATTGTCTGCAGCAGTTTTTCAAATGTCATCCGCAAGGCTTTGTCTAGACTTTGAGTCATCAACATCGGCGATGACATCCTGATACACGCTCCTACCATCTCCAATCACCAGAGACTATTAGTCGCTACCCTCTACAGAATCACCAAAATGGGCTTCACCCTCAATAATCAAATATGTAAATTCCTCAAAGAAATAGAATTGTATGGTTAGATATTCTCCAGAGATGGGATCCTAGGTGACCCCACCAAAAGTAAAGACAAAGAAGCAAAATCCCCAATATTTCCATCCAAAGTCAGTTTTCTATGACTAGCGACATATTGCAGGAGATTTATCATCAATCTGGCATCCATGGCAGGACCACTATGGAGACTGACAAAGACGACACCATTGACATGGGGGGACACGTGGAGGAAATAGTCTTTCAAGATATTAAGAACACACTACTGCAGGACACTGAGGTCCTACTTTGACCCTGCCAAAGAGTCTGAACTGATCATTGATGTTTGCCCCATTGGGCTATCTGCAGTACTCATACAATGAGTATGGAATGACAAATGGATGCTGATTGCTATAGCAAACCGAGCCCTCACGGGTACAGAGAAAAGTTACACCCAGATTGAAAAAGAGGCTCTTGCAATAAAAGGATGCTCTAATTTTCACATCTACTAGTATGGGCAAGCTTTCAGAGTCACCACAGATCATAAATCACTATTACCTGGCATAGCAGTACATCCTCCACCTCGCATAGAGAAGTGGGTGCAACAAGTTCATAAGTACCAATTTATAGTAGAATACAAGCCTGGCTGCACCAACCCCGCCCATTATGTATCTCAGCACTCTCGGCTAAATCTTCTCGTCAACTCAGACAACACTGAGGGGGGTGACGAGTACATTGAATATGTCACTACTGTCAAATAAGTACGCACAGCCAGACTCAGCCAAAGCAACTAAGATAGACATCTTGCCTCCAACAAGCATGTGAATCTGCACAGTCAAATCAGTGGAAAGACTTCCTCTGAAACATCGGTGACTACAATGAAGCCTACCAATGAGAAATGAAGGCACTATGGCACACGCAGGATGCATTGAGCATCAGAGAATGGAATCCTACTGCAAGGGAGCAGGTTTGTGATCCTACCCCAGATGAGAAATCCAATATTAGCATTGGCATATGCTGGGCACCAAGGAATAATGAAAACCAAAGCTCTCCTGAGGAACAAAGTCTGGTTCCCGGGCATGTACTCTAGTGTTGAGGAAGTGGTAACAAATTGTCATTGGTGCCAAATCAATGGGGTGCCCACCAAGCAGACACCAATACTAACAGAAGAACTCAGTGATGGAGCGTGGATAAATGTGGGCGTGACTTTGGTTCTCTACCTGTGGGCGCCGCATGTTAGTAATATCACACACATACTCCAAGTATCGAATTGTGGAAACAGTGACCACCACAAACTTTGAACAAACAAAATGTTGGCTAGACCGAGATTTTCCAAGTTTGGACTACTTAAAACGCTCAAAGTGACAATGGTCCCCCATTTTCAGTAGCTAGTTTTGATAGATTCTAGAACCTTTGGGCATAACACACAGGAAGATGTCCTCTAGGTGACCTCAAGCAAACTGCGAAGTAGAGAGACTCACGAGGTTGCTGATTAAAGCCATTAGGGTTGGAATTGAACTACATGAGGATTTTGAAGAGGTCATCCATAAAGTTGCTAGGTGCCTACAGGTGTACACCACACTGTATCACCAGCAGAGCCCCTGCTGAGGTTATGTTTGGGCGACCGATTAGAGACATCATTTCTCATGCAGACTCATGGTCCCCAGTACTACTAGATGTGCAAAATAGGCAGGGCAATCTGAAGTTACAACTTTCATTTGAAATAGACCTCTTTCTAGTAATAAGTCAAAAAGGGACTATGGTAATTGCCAGAAAGGGAGATAATCAGGTCACAAGAAATATCTCATAAACAGAAACAGTGGTTCCTGTGGGAAAATATAATTGGATGTGATACTAAAAATGCGCAATCGCAATGCAGGTAAGGGTTACGTCGATATCAAAAGGAGAAAAACCATATACAACTCAATGTTTGGTAATAACAGTAGTTATTTATGTAAATTTAAATACAATTTTTACAACACAACAGTGCAATGTGTCCCCAGTGAACATGGAACCTAAAAAAGTAGTAGTGACATATTTGTGACATATACAATTGGTTTCCAATATTTATAAAAGTCGACCATCAGAGGAAATGAATAATGGAGACAGCGTCCTTATATAATAATAGGCGCTGCTGAATGGTTCGCTTTGCTTTTGTCGACGGCGTTTCGACCCCTAATGCAGTGAGGGGTCTCTTCAGGACCTAATGATATAGGGACATCTATAATGAAAGAAGGAAAAGGGTACTATCAGTGTGAGGCATGTAGAAAACAGCTTAGCTGTATTGGAAGGCATTGGATCGGCCTGTACCTGAGACGAAGGATTATATGTCAGCATGGTGGACGCACACCTCAGGGAAGTGAAAGTGGGAAGGGGAGCTGACAGTGATGGCAGCGCAAGATTGCAAAACAGGATATTGAAAAATAGTATAACCACGACAATCCATGTGGTCCGGTCTGGCCTCTGTGAAGAATAGGGGAGTGTAATTAATTCTCCGGATTGCCACAATAAATACACAATTGGTGTATCAGGAGAGAGCAGCCCTTACCAGGAAAAGGGAATTACAGTTTCAGAGGAATTGTTAGTGGCTCCGCCCTGTGGTCGTAGACCTTCAATTTATTGGCAATGTGAAGGTCTACAACCACAGGGCGGAGCCACTAACAATTCCTCTGAAACTGTAATTTCCCAATACAGCGAGAGTCAAGTCACAGGTTTAAAACCTCCCTCTACCTTTTACCCTCCTAACTAAATGATGCCGCCTGAGTTAATTACGTTTGAGAAAATAGTACTTGGGGGACTAGACAACCTAAAAACTAACAAATGCTTTATTCCTTACAATATTACCCGAGAAGAACGAGAGGCTTTGCTGGCATTAAAAAATGACAATGCTATAATCTTAAAACCTGCCGATAAAGGGGGCGGCATCGTGATTCAGGACAGAAAAGACTATGATGTGGAAATCCACAAACAGATCAACAAGGAGAAACACTACAAAAAACTTAGCAAGAACCCATTGCCAGACATTAAAAAAGAAATTTTGATGGTCGCTACAGAAGGAAGAGACCAGGGTTTTATTAGTAAAAAAGAATTTGAGTTCCTAAATGCTGAAAATCCGAGAACTCCTGTTCTGTACACTCTTCCAAAGATTCATAAGAGCGCTACCAATCCTCCAGGGCGGCCCATTCTATCTGGATGTGGTTCAGCTCTGGAACCAATTGGGAGGTATATTGATTTTTTCATAAAAGACTTTGTTCCCGTACAAGAAACATACGTAAGGGACAGCATGTACATGATTAACTTGATAGATGGCAAGCCCTACAATATCGAAACAGACTGGTTGGCTACTTTAGACATCTCATCATTGTACACCAACATACCCCTGGAAGATAGCATTCTGATAATAGAGAAACTACTAGAGACTAGAACCAAGCCAACACAAGTTCCCACAAATTTCATCATTACTTTACTCAGAATTGCCCTCCAATTCAACTATTTTGTTTCGGAGGGTACCTATTATCAACAATGCTCTGGGACTAGCATTGGAGCTGTTTTCGCACCAAATTTAGCGAACATATATATGGATTGCATTGAACAGACTTATGCTTTAGACACTACAACCAGGTATCGCTCCAACATTAAATGTTGGAAGCGGTATATTGACGATATTTTCCTAATTTGGTCTGGCGGTGAGACTGAATTCCACGAGTTCGTGGAATACCTTAATAACATCCAGAAACATCTTACTTTCACATCCACAAGTCAGCTATAGCTTTCCTAGACTTAAGCATCAAACATGAAAAGGGTACCCTTTACACCAGTCTCCATAGGAAACCCACGGAGAGGAACACACTCTTAGAATACAAAAGTCACCACCCGCGAGCACTACGAGATGGTTTACCTTTTGGCCAATTTCTGCGGTTACGCAGAAATTGCTCACATAAGGAGGACTATATGTATGAGGCCGAGATATTGAAATCAAAACTCCTGGCCAGAGGATACCCCAACAAACTAATAAGAAAGTCACTCAAACGAGCTTGGTATTGCCCCAGAGAGGAGCTCTTAGTTACAAAAGAAAAGACCCCAATTGACAGACTTATCTGTGTTACTACTTTTGGCGTGCACACAAACAAGATCCAGAATTTGATCACAAAAAACTGAGATCTGATAAAAAATATTTATTCCACTATAGATTCACCCATGTTTGCTTTTAAACGGGGCAAAAATGTAAAAGATCACCTGATACGCTCCTCCACCGAGAGCAGTAATGTACGGAAAACTGGAACCAGAGAATCAGCATGGGGTCTACCAGAACTGAAAGGACACTTTAAATGTGGCAACTGTGTCGCGTGGGTCCCTTGCTCACTTTGCCACTGGATTCAAGATAGCCTGGCTGATGAGGGCTGAGAGCCCGAAACCGGTCCCTGGATGCTTGTTTCCGGTCCAGGGAAGACATGGCTTGGCAGTTCGGGCTGGACTGTTCCCATGAGGCACAGGGTCAGACTGATTTGCATATGGCCATGTCTGAACTGGGGTGGCGGAGTGAGCTAAAGAATGATGATGGATTAAACCCAGATCAGTTGACTGGGGGTGAGTGCTTGCAATGGTCAACACTCCGTCCATCATCTCCTTTGGTTTTGCAACTGTGTCGCGTGCGCCTTCACATTTGATACCAATACATTTGAACATATGAATGTAAAACAGACACTTGAATTTTTCTCGAATTGCAACACACGTAATGTGGTGTACTGTATATGGTGTCCATGTAATTTACTGTACATTGGGCAGACACAACCCATTAAAGCGCGCATCGGACAGCATCGTAGTCGCATCAGATGTTCTGTACCTAATGCCTCGCTGGTGACCCACTTTGCCGAAAAAAACCACACAGCAGATGACATAAAGTGCCAAATAATTGATAAAGCTAATGTTCCTGAAAGGGGTGGTGATCTGACACAAATTTTGCAAAGACTAGAAAGCCGTTGGATAGAAAGAACTAACTCTATATCCCATAGTCTGAATTCAGTTGCAGAGTGGCGGGGTTTTGTGGCCTCATTAATGAATTGATCAACCCATGCCAATCCCTATTTTATGTATTCTGTGTCTCAATTGTGTCCTGCACATTTTCTTGAAATATGTTACAAGATTAATATGATCTAACACGTGTGTCTATAGGTTTGAAATAGGCACAGTATACGCTCTGCGATGACCTTTTAATAGTGTTTCTACTGTTGTGCTATTTATGTAGGAATGTTCTCTTCTTCTCTATGTATAATTGTTATGCAACGGTTTCGTAATCATGTCCAAAGCTTACATATCACTCAGCATGGGTATTCCCAACACTACCACGGTCACAATACCCTGTTAATATTTTATGTTACATGAGAGACGCGACCCTCGCTTAGTATTTACTTTTTAGACTTCCCCCCGGTGTATCCTCGTTCTGGCTCCATAGAACCGCTGGCACCAGACATAAGTCTTAATTGTAATTGTTTAGCCATTGTTTACCTTTTTTATTGTGTTTCTCCATTGTGTTTACATGTGCACCCCCGCAAATATTGAGCATCTATCAGAATTGTTTGGACAAGACACACGCACTAATGGATCTGTCCTCCTTTTTCCTTTTTTGTACCAGAGTTCAGAAAACCGGATTACACCTTCAGGCGGCTATCAACAGTGATGCCTGCCGTGACGTCCGGCTCTGATGTGGTTTCTGCATTTGCATTTAACCGCGGCACGAGTCTCGGCACGCTGTCATTGTACGCGTGTAGACGGACTCGAGCGGTTCTACATGAGCGCGTAGCGGCTGCACGCGCTCAAGGTCTCCGGCCTCTACAGACTAGGCAGGTAAGAGCCACCATATCGCTCATAGTTAGCAAGCCACAACAGCCAACTGGCTTCTTATCTTTACTCAATTCCCTTTTACTATTATTATAGATACACGGATCGTCGTGCCCACATTGGCAATAAATTGAAGGTCTACGACCACAGGGCGGAGCCACTAACAATTCCTCTGAAACTGTAATTTCCCGCTCCTGGTAAGGGCTGCTCTCTCCTGGTACACCAATTGTGTATTTATTGTGGCAATCCGCAGAATTAATTGCACTCCCCTATTCTTCACAGATCCCAGATCCCACGGATTGTCGTGGTTCTACTATTTTTCAATATCCTGTTTTGCAATCTTGTACTGCCATCACTATCAGCTCCCCTTCCACTTGCTGGGGTAAGTTTATTCTTCATGGTTATAATCACACAGCAATACGTGTGCCCACTAATTTGCTGATGATATATTAACTGATGGTTTATTTTTTCATTCCTCCCTTCACATGTGCAGTGCCCGGCTGGGTCCCATGTGAGTAACCCCTTGTTTACACTTTCACTTCCCTGAGGTGTGCGTCCACCACGCTGACATATAATCCTTCGTCTCAGGTACAGGCTGATCCAAAGCCTTCCAATACAGCTAAGCTGTTTTCTACATGTCTCACACTGATAGTACCCTTTTCCTTCTTTTATTATAGATGTCCCTATATCATTAGGTCCTGAAGAGACCCCTCACTGCATTAGGGGTCGAAACGCCATCGATAAAAGCAAAGCGAACCATTCATCAGCGCCAATTATTATATAAGGACGCTGTCTCCATTATTCATTTCCTCTGATGGTCGACTTTTAAAAATATTGGAAACCAATTGTATATGTCACAAATATGTCACTACTACTTTTTTAGGTTCCATGTTCACTGGGGACACATTGCACTGTTGTGTTGTAAAAATTGTATTTAAATTTACATAAATAACTACTGTTATTACCAAACATTGAGTTGTATACGGTTTTTCTCCTTTTGATATCGACGTAACCCTTACCTGCATTGCGATTGTGCATTTTTAGTATCACATCCAATTATATTTTCCCATAGGAACCACTGTTTCTGTTTATAAAAACGTACCCTGGTTCCTTGTGAGTAGGGTCTCCCTTGGCTCTTGTTCTCGACAAGAAATATCTCAGCGTTCTGAAAATGGCACCAAACCATTGTAAGGGACAATGATGAGAGCATACGCGACAATGCGATGGAAGAGTAACAACATGACATTAGTTACACGAAGCACTTGAACCCATGGCCGCCACCCAGTCTGATAAGCCCAATCCCAACAAGGTGTCCACTGCTCAAGTAGGAAAAAGGAGTCCAGCAGTTTCCCTGTCTAAATGTCAAAGACAACCCAACACGCTGAGGCAACACCTTTGGAGGCCCAAAAGTTTTGAGGACTATGAATGCTGGGAACAATCATATCTTCAGCTAAAAGTTGGAGTCATGTGCTAAGGGACTCTAGGTTAAAAGGTTTGGCTGAATTTTAGTTTAAAAAAAATTGTGAGGGATTGTAATGTGTCATGTGACACGCGAATGTGGCTATGTTATGTGTATTTGTACATCAGGGTAATCACTTGTGAGGGTATCCAGGCACATTGGAGGTGGGTTAGGTAGCTGTCTCTTTGATGAGGTTACTCGAAGAACTAGGTCTTCAGCTTCTTGTGGAACTTGAGTAGCAATGAGAGGCTGTGATGGGGTGACGGAGATCGTATAGGAGAAGGGGTGGCCTTCGGCTATGGTTTTGTGGATGTGGGTATGCGTGCAGTGAAAGCCTGGCTGGGTGGAGGTGCCTGAGATGTGTGTAGAAGTGTATGGGGCTGTTAAGGTATGCAGGGCCAGTGTTGTGCAGTGCCTTGTATGTGTCTGAGCAGTTTGAACTGAGTGAGTTTGTGGATTGGAAGCCAGTGCAGTTCTCCAAGATGTGGGATGATGCAAGTGTGACTAGGTAGGTTAAGGATGAGTCTTGCTGTGGCGTTTTGAATGGTCTGGACTCTGTTCATGAGCTTCTTGGTGATTCCTACGTAGAGTGTGTTGCTGTAATAGAGTCTGCTGGTGATCAGAGCCTGTGTTTCCTGGTGTTCTCAGGAAGCCATTTGAAGTTCTTTCGCAGCATTCTACAGCTGTAGAATCAAGTGGAGGTTACAGAGTGATACTGGCACAACACACATCCGAGGCATCCTAACGGCAGGCGTGGCGTCAGGGGTGGTTCATTAAATAAAGGGAGGGCTGCGTGCTCTGATGCAAGCCGGCGGTTAAACACCTGAAGGTATCGTGCCTGTGTCCTTTTAGATGGCCTTCTAGGGGTACTGTCTGGTGGAAGGTCGGATCCACCTCAAATACTAGTCCTTATCTAGAACTATTGATTTGTAGCTAGGGTAATTCCAGTGTTCGATAATCCGGCTGACGTAGACTATACTATTATAGGAAATGGAAAATGAAGGTCTATAAAGTTACTGCTTAACACATGGGTGTCAGAAAGGGCCTACAAGCTAAAAAACTGAATATTGTACGGAGTAACCCCCTGCATGGTTTTAGCATCAGTTTTGACTAGCGCTTGCTATGGGGTTAATTTTTCATGACAGAGGAATCACCCACAGTGATCTGTAAAGGAACCTCAATGCAACAGCCTGCCAGTACTACATGGCTGCAGCACTAACCATGTTCTCAACTTTGGGATACTCATGAACCCCACTGACCCTGCAGGTCTGTCGATGAATCAAAATCATGCATCCGTTTGTTGTGATGGTACCAAAGGTGCCATCAGCCAAGGAGACAGTACGATGACGGCACCGAAGCATCCACTGGCACGGGTTCAACTACACCCACACTTCTCTGGATGTTCTCTCCTACTGGCAAGCCTCGTTTAATTTCTCTTCAGGACAGGAAGGGTCCAGCCTTGTGACGAGATTTTAAATCTCACATGACAACCATATCCAGGAGCTACAACTTCTCTCTGTGCCCAAAGGAAAGTTCAGATTGGTGCCAGCTGGTTTCTTGCAATGATTGGGCATGCTTTCACTTAGTAGGGTTTCTGAATGCTGTGCCTTGCTGTTGGCGCTAGGCTGGAGGACAAATCTTTAATTAAGATCGCCACGAGGATAGCATGCGTACTCAAAATCCCATTGCTGACTGGACGGAAAAGGAGTAGTTGTCCCAAGTTGTTTGCAAAAACTTGCATGCAAAATGCACGGTACTTTAAGCCAGATTGTTTCAGAATATCACAACTGGAAAATAGGCAGGAAAAGGACCTGAACCGGCAGATCATCTGGAGTGCTCAGTCATGGGGAAACAGTTTATAAAATGGTTCCAATTCTACTTATCAGTGGCAAGAGGGAGCCAGCAAAAGTTGTCACCTTTGTAAAGGGAGCAGTTAAGCAAACCTGCATTTTACTAGGCTGCATGCCACCAGAGTAACTATTAGAATAATCTGTATCCAGTCACATGAAGATAGTACCAGTATGTTGGGAATAGGGCAGCATAGAGAAGAGTCACGTTCAGTTAGGCACCCAAGCAAAAATGTAATAATGAAGTCTAAAACTAGTAGTACCTTCTTGGTGTATAAACAGATCTAGGAAGGTTATTGTAAGTAGGACGGCATTTGATTGAAGTGGCGTACCTGGGGGGATTGGAGGGGGCGCACTGGTTTTGTGGGCGGCGGGAGTCATGTCTGTCGACAACCACCATCCTCCCGGCTCCGAGAACAAGTCGTCCATCAGCCGCCCCCCCGGAACAAGTTGGCTGTCACTCCCCCTCCCCTCCTGGGAACAAGTCGTCCATCGGCTGCCACCTCCGCTCCCCTTGGCAGTAAACTTAGGGGCCAGCCCAGGTGGGTGTAGGTCTAGCTATGCCACTGTTTGATTGCATCCTTGAAATCTACAATTTAGTGTTCTTATTTTGCCAGTGTCACAATACAACACCTACTTAGTTTCAGTGGCCGGGTAAAGCACAAATGAGTCTGCAATTGTTAAGTAGATTCTTAACCAAGATCTTTTACATCTTAAGGCTTAAGGAGGCCAGGGGGGCGTGGCTTAGCGCGCAACTAAGATGGCCACACGCTTCTGAACTCCGCGTCGTCACCGGTGCAGACGCTTGAGTTCTGATGCGGTACGGGTGATTTTTTATCACCTTTTCGAGAGCAGATAGTGGCGGAACATCCCGTGAGCGTTATGGGCAACTTTTTGTTTTGCCAGCTGGTGGTTTGACAGGTAATTTTGCCTGTGAGTCATTTTGCCTTCAATGGATCCGTGAAATGGAGCCCGCTGGTGCAGCTTCGTCATGACACGACGTTAAGAAGTGAAATATCTGTGAGTGCCTTATACAGAGCTTATTTTCTACGCTCATAGGAGGTACAGTGGGCATTTGCTTCTTATAGTAGACCACTAACCCTGGAATTTACAGCTTTCAGTTCTAGAAGTTTCTGCTAGACCGGGTTTTCACAAAATGGCGGCTGCTGACAGGAATTTATCGTATGGAATGATTTCTTATGGGAAACTCCAACTTTCTCCTTGTGATATGTATTAATGCTGACAGTGTACTATCCATGAAATATCTCGGATGTGTCATTGTTCTTTATTGGTGCTTTTTCTGCAGTTATGTCACGATACGAATGTTGGAGCTGCCGTTAGGTCTCCTCACGTAAGCTCAGTTTTTGTTCTGACTAAGAGACTCTGAATGCATTATCTCTAAACATAGATCATTGTGCTTGATATATTGATCTATGATATATCGCCTAATGTCAGTACCTTCCTTGGAGATCATGCATACCTTCTGTGTAAGGTCCTAACTCTCAGTTTAAACCACATCTGTGTGCTGGATTCTTATCGCTTGGTCTCAGAAAAGTTGGCTTCTTCACCTTTGGCGTCAATGTTTTATTGATAATTCCTGTGTTGTTTTGGGCTTGTGTCTCATAACATATTGCTGAAACTTTCTATGTCATATACACTATTTATTTGTTTGTGGTCATTATGACTGTCTTCAATGGCGGAAGGCATGGGGGTGACCTCTAAAGACAGAGATTCCAAGGGGAATTTGAAAAGATCCAAAAAGACCTCACCTACCCCGGAATCTCCAACTAAAGGCAGTCCTGACTCTGCCTCAACGTTAGAAGCAATACTACTGAAGCTTAACACGGTCCACGACATAGCTCAAAGCACCAAAACTAATACAGATCTGCTTCAGGTGGAGGTGGCAGCAATTCGTAATGACTTAAAAAAAATCTCTCACTATGGGGCCGATTCCGATCTCGGCCGGTAGGGCACCGAATCGGATTCGGCTTAACCGGATCCGATTCGGAGCCCTCTTTCCCGACCGATTCGTACGTTCGTCCGGCCGAGCGAGTACGATGCAAGCGCACGCGAAATCGCCGACCGATTTGTTCGCGGGTCCGAAGCGCTCCGACCGACTCGCACGGACACGACGCGCACCGCGCGATGGAGACGTTCCCCGGCCGGGCAAGTACGATGCGCGCCGCGAGCAGTCCGACCGACTCGCGCCGTCCGGCTCGAAAGAGCAGTCGGAGCCGCACTTTGGGGGTCCGTGTCAGACCCCCCTATACGCGTAGCCGCGCACAGGGGGGACCCATGGGTCCCCCCTACCTGTGCATGTACGCCGCGAGTCGCTTCAAGGCGTACCCGCTGTAGGGGGCACCCTTGTACGCCTCGCACCCATTGGGTCAATGGGAGCCCGCGTACGCGTTGTACGTCCGGCTCCCATTGACTCAATGGGAGTCCTACCGACTCGAGTCCGATTGCATGCGTGCGCATCGTACTCGTTCGGTCGGACTGCCAGAGTCCGATTCGGTCGGAAATCTCTCCGGGTCCGGCTCGGTCGGAGAGATTTCCGGCCTGAATCGGAATCGGCCCCTTAGTGTCTCTAATGCCGAAACAAGAATAAGCAATGTTGAAGACTTCACGAACAAACAAACTAAACAAATCCAAAGTTTGGAGCGCTCTATGGTGTCATTAAGAAGAGACCTAACTGAACAGGAAGATCAAAATCGCAGAAGTAATCTGCGTATTTTTGGTTTGCCAGAAGACTGTGAGAAATCTGCCCCTTCAGTGATTGACTTCTTGCTTACTTGGATCCCAACTGTTTTGAATATCTCGTTTCACAAGGATTTCGAGATAGAACGTTCTCATAGAGTTCCAACTTTTAAACCTAAAACGATGTCTTCTCCAAGACCTTTGATCGTAAACCTTTGCGGCACCAACATACTGAACAGATTTTGGCACAAATGAGAAAGATTAAAATAATTCAATGGAATGGCCATAAAATATCAATATCACAAGACTTTGCCAGAGACACTGTAATTCGTCGTAAGGGTTTCCTGAATCTACGCAAGAGACTCATTGATATGCATATTCCATTTTCCTTTGCTGGTCCCTCAAGATTCAGAATAACATTCAAAGTTCGTCCACAGATATTTTATGAACCTTCAGAACTCTCAGTTTTTTTGGATAATCATTCTGAATCGCAGATGGACTCAGACTCTCTTCCGGGTGCTTCTCACACTTAATGATTTACATCTATTGTGTTGTCTGTGTCTACTGTTTCTCATTTATTTATTTTTTTACACAGGATGGTTCCGTGCTTTTTGTGCCCTGACACATTGTGCGTGGTTATTACTGCTCTTCTGTGTTTTTTCCTTGGAATGGTAACTATGCACCGTAAGGTTGTTCGTATTATATTGGTTATTCTCTTTTAACTGTTTTTCCTTTTACAGGTTAATACTGTTTATTATACTATTATGAATGCTTTATGAGTTTACATTCCTTGCAGATTAGTTATAGGTTGGTTGTTCTAATATGTTGGTGCTTCTCTAGAGCTATTCTAGAGCTATATTGCTAAATTATAGGTTGTCATTGTGTCTCTATTTTTCTTACTTATCCCTATCTTTTTTATCTCTTTGTTTTATTTCTTTGATTTACTCCAATTTCGCTCTTGCGTCCTACTCGGTTCCTTCTTCTTTTTGTGATCTTTTTAGACGGTATTCTCCTTTATTAGACTTCAAATTCATGACTTTTATCGTCACCAACGTTATAATAGCTATGCATTTATCTTAGACCATACTGATGAAATCTTTTTGATGTGACAACAGTTTATATAATTGGTCTTTTGATTACCTTTCTTTCTCACTATTCTTATCATAAGTAAGTATCTCTTCTTCTATTTCCCTTATTCTTTTTTCTTTTCTTGACTCAAGTCTTCCTTCTACTCGTCTTTTCTATTTGGCTCGATTAATCTATTTTCTGCTTGTCTTTTTACTATTGCTTCCCATATTTCTACGTTGGCGATAAATTATTTATGTATGTTTATCATTTATCTGTACTATTGCTCCATTATTGAAATGTTAATTTATGAAGTACAGTTTTGTTCTATATGCACAATTTTTTATTTCTTTGTCAATTTATCCCTTTTTATCCTAAATTGTAATTTTTATCCTAAATTATAATTACAACTAATGTGGAATATTCTATCTATTTCTTATTTCTAAATACTCTGATTATATAAATTTGTTCCTGACTTCCATCAATTTAGAAGTAACTTGATAGACTAGTTTATAATACCTTAGACTGAGATTTATAATGATTTCTATTGTTATTTATATTGCCTCAGATTGTTATTTATAATTCCTCATATTAATATTTATTATGCCTTAGATTGATATTTATATGGCCTAATATTGTCATCTATAACACCTCAATTTGATATTTATCTGATATTATAACCTCACTTTTTTATTGTTGAGATGATATATGTTTGTCATTGATCAAATATGTTATATTTTTGGAACTTGCATTATTTATTCTTATTGATGGATTATAGACAGTATTGTAAATATTGGTATTTATGCATTTGTTTCGTCGTTTAATGTAATATTTATTGTTGAGCAGTCTGCATCGTGGTTGATGGCCTCTGGTGTTGCTCCTCCACGTTTTTTCACCATGCAATTTGTCTATTACAGACATCCCCTGGTGGGGTTACTCTTTTTTAATGCTCCATTTTTCTTTGGAGTACTTTAGCTCTTTTGTCTCTTCTTTCTAGTCTTTACTTCCTCCCTTTCTCTTTTTCCTAACCTTGGGACATTTGCTCCAGTGTATTTTGAGATTCATATTACATTTATGTTGGTTTTTAAACATCTCTTGGCTTTCCTTTTACCCCTTTACCAGATATACTCAATTTTGTTGTTTTACTCATATCCATGAAGGACTTAAATATTGTTTCACTTAATGTTCGGGGATTGAATCATCCAGTTAAAAGGAACAAAATTCTAGACTACTGCAAATGTTTATCTGGTGATGTGGTTTTACTTCAAGAAACGAAGATAGCATTTAAAGAAGGATTGGGTTATTGATGTTACTTGTTCTGAGGCCTCTGGGAAAACAAAAGGGGTGGTTACTCTTATTTCCAAAGGTTCTGGTTTATCTATTGTTGCAGCTGAGCATGACACTAATGGTAGATGGTTACTTACCCGTTTGACTAATGGCTCGGAAGCTCTTTATGTTATGACTTTATATGCTCCTAATATTGATGACCCTCTTTTTTGGCGTAACATTCACAAAAAACTTTCTGATATTCCACAGAATTCTAGAACAATAGTTGGTGGGGATTTTAATCTTTCCCTTGATCCTATTTTGGATAGACACTCTGCGTTTAGATTTCGTCCGCCTAGATCACATAAACACTTACTCAATATGTGCTCTTCTCATCATTGCACTCAGGAGTGCAAGAAACTGGAGAGAGTCTGGCGTAAGGGATATCGTCCCGAGGATAAACTTATGCTGAGAAATAAGCAAAACACCTATTATACGGCTATAGCACAGGCTAAAAGTCTTTCTTAAGGGAATAGAATTGATGCAGCCAAGATTAACTCAAAGGAAATCTTCTCTATAGTTCAACGTTTCCTGGCTCCCAAAGCGCAAGCAAGCATGATTCCATCTTCTGCCTCGTGGTGCGAAGATCTCTCCATTTTTTTATGGAGAAAATTCACACCATACAGGCGTCCTTTACTTCTTGCAATAAGGACCCAGGTGCCCTCCTGGCTGGAGGGACCCTATTGGCCCCTCCCTTTCCTTTGCTGGCTGCATTAGCCCCCATTGTTCTAGCCAATTCCCTTAAAATTTTAAAGGGTCTGAAATCAGGATCCCCTTTGGACCTGTGTGCTGCTAGACTTCTGGCCGACGTGGCGGACACGGTTAATCCAGAAGTCAATAGACTTATTACTTTGTCCCTTTCTGAAGCTCTTGTCCCGGCCACTTAGAAGCAGGCCATGATCCTTCCTCTTTTAAAAAAACCATCACTTGACCCTCTGTGCCCGGCAAATTACCGGCCGATCTCCCTTTTGCCCAGTGTGGCTAAGGTATATGAGAAAGTGGTCACCAGACAGCTGACCGACTTCGTAGAAAGGTCAGGCCTTCTCCACCCTGCACAGTCGGGTTTTAGGGCCTCCTTTAGTACTGAATCAGCTCTGGTGGAAATTTCTGAAGCCATCAGAGACTGTTTGGATGCCGGCGGGAGGGCTGCCCTGGTTTTGCTGGACCTCTCGGCGGCATTCGATACGGTCCCCCACGCATTGCTGCTCACCCGACTGGCGGAGATTGGTGTATCAGGAAGTGCTTGGGGCTGGCTCAAATCCTTTTTGGAGGATCGGACGCAGCAGGTGTGGCTCCCACCGTTTTCCTCCTCACCGAAGAAAGTGACCACAGGGGTCCCACAGGGCTCTTCCCTGAGTCCTCTTCTTTTTAATATTTACGTTACTCCTTTGGTTCAGTTGGCTGAGGACTTAGAGGCGAAGATAATCGCATATGCCGATGATACCCAGCTCCTGTTCACATGGGAAAAAAACGAGTGCTCTAGCTCAGCCGCCAAACACTGCCTGACCGCAGTTTTTCGATGGTTGGCTGCGGCAGAATTGAAATGTAACAAGGAGAAATCAGAAATCCTCTTATTTGGATAGTTTCCCTCTTGGTTTAGGGAAACACTCTGGCCTTCCGATTCAGTGCTGCCTGCCTCATCAGGGAATCCTGTTAAGAACTTAGGGGTTTGATTCGAGGAGAATCTCTTATTCTCGACTCAGATCAAGAAGCTGCCAGGGACCTGCTTTGGTTTCCTAAAAATCCTCAGGAAGTTCCTTCCCCTTCTTCCTCAGGCGGCCAAGGAGACAGTGACCCGAGCCCTTATTCTTTCTTGGTTAGATTACGCCAACGCTTTATATGTTGGCGTCCCGAGTTACTTACTAAATAAACTGCAAGTGGTGCAGAACGCGGCTGCCAGGCTTCTTTTGGACATACCTGCCAGATGTAGCGTGAGACAACACCTACGCGCCTTACACTGGCTGCCTGTGACAGAGAGGGTTAGATTCAAGACCTTAGTTATCGCCCACCGCGCTCTGTATGCCACAGGGCCAGGTTATCTTCAGAAACGGTTCTCCTTCTATACCCCCGCAAGACACCTGCGTTCCTCCTCCCAACTCCTGGCTCAAGTCCCGTGTTTCTGCTTGCAAAGGACGGGCGGCAGTTCTCTGGCTGTGAAGGCCGCTTTGGCTTGGAACGATCTGTCCTTCGCGCTCCGATGCACTCAGGACCCGAGTCTTTTCAAAAAGAAGTTGAAAACTCACCTATTCCCCTAAATTTGGCTCCTCTTCATTCTCTCAAGGTTCGCACCGGGACACTCTTGTAGTATCTGTGCGCGTTAGAAATGAAAATAACATAACATAACATTTGGTTGATGCATGGAGATTGCACAATCCTATGGGTAGTGATTTCCCGTTTTTCTCCTCGCCACATTCGAGCTTTTCCCATATTGATTATCTTTTGAAACATACTGTAAATGTTATTATTCATCCAATAGTTGTTTCTGATCATGCGGCGGTGTCTTTAACTATTATTAATCTCACAGATACGAGGGGCCCACGTAACTGGCATCTTAACACAGAAATTTTGGAAGATAATAATGAAGTTAGGGATCTTAGTGTGGATATTGATAACTTCTTTAAAGATAACGAATCTTCAGTAGACTCCCCAGTTGTTTTGTGGGATGCATTTAAATGTACTATACGGGGTCATATTATTAAAAAAATGGGCAAAAGAAATAGTGATATTAGAAAATCTCTTCAATCTATAGGAGATGAGATTAAACGTAAAGAGGAATTATTTAGACATTCAAACGATAAATCTGTTCTACAAGATATCAAATACTTGAAATACTCTTTCAATTCCATAGTCACTAAAAGAGCTTATATCGGTGTACATGCGCAGAAATCTCGTCATTTATTGTTACGAAATAGAGCGGGTAAGCTCTTGGCTGCCGCATTAAAATATCAAAATACAAATGTTAATACGACTCGTATCTCTCATTTTAATGGTAAAGATGGTTCAAGGAAATTCCATACCCATGAAATTCTTGGGGTCTTTCGTGATTTTTATGAAACGTTATACACTCCTAAAAACCAAGCTACCAAGGCTACTTGTCAACAATTTCTTCAATCAATTCCTACTAACACTATATCCCATACTGACATGATTGTATTAGGGAAACCAATTGATACTGAGGAAATTATCCAGGCTATTAAGGCTACTCGCTCTGGTAAGGCTCCAGGACCAGATGGTTTTCATATCGCTTTTTATAAAACTTCTACTCTCTCAATTATTAAATATCTTAAGAGGGTTTTTGATGATTATGTTGTTTCTGGTAAGGTTTCTGGTTCGGCTGCTGAGGCTACTATTGTAGTTATACCAAAAGAGGGTAAAGATCATGCTGATCCTAAACATTATCGTCCAATTTCACTATTAATTATGGAAGCTAAAATCTTTGCTAAGATCCTAGCCAAACGATTAGAAGGCCACATTCCCAATCTCATACATGCTTTCCAGACAGGCTTTGTAAAAGGGAGACTTGCCAGAGACAATATACTGGAAAAAGCAAAACGTTCAGTATTGCCTTCGGCGGCGATCGCCCTTGACTCCGAAAAGGCTTTTGATAAGGTTTCTTGGCCTTTTTTACAAGCAGTACTAGAATCTCATAACCTTGGTGATTCTTTTATTAATATGGTCATGTCTCTTTATGCGCAACTTAAAGCGAATATCAGAATTAATGGCACTACATCTTTTTTTAATCTTCGTCAGGGCACTAGACAAGGGTGCCCTCTTTCTCCCCTTCTTTTTCTCCTTTCTATAGATCCGCTTCTTCGTCTTCTCAATTTGAATCAGAATATTAAGGGGTTTAAATTTGGTTCATGCACGCTTAAAACGGCCGCATATGCGGATGACGTCCTTATTTTTTCAGAAGATATTGCAACAGCAATCCCCGTTATATCTAACATCATAAGTGATTTTTCGTCCGTCTCTGGGTACACTCTTAATAAAGAAAAGACGGAAATGTTCCCTCTAAATGCTTTGGGTTTTCCTGCTCACATGGGTGATTCTGGTTTTAAATGGCAATCGTCTCGTGTTAAATACTTAGGTATTTGGTTCTGTAAGAACTTATCGGATACTATCTCTTTTAATGAATCTCAAATCTTATCCAAAGTCAAAGATCTTTTATCTTCCTGGTCTCCTAAATATATCTCTTGGTGGGGAAGATTGAAAACTCTCAAAATGATGATTACACCGATTATTAATTTTTTATCCTCCATGTTACCTATAAAGCTTTCTTCGGCCTTCTTTCATGAGCTTGACTCAATATCTTCAAAAATTTTATGGAGTGATAAAAGAGCTAGAATTGCTTTCAAATACCTCAGGAAACCATCTGAGTTGGGGGGTGTAATCTCCCAGATTGGAATTTATATCAAATCTCCTATCTTGAATCTCAGGGGGCCTATGGTTCTTACCGGATTTGCATCTGGTACCTCCTTGGATTCATATTGAAAGGGAACTTTGCAATCCTTTCTCCACCCCCTCTCTTCTCACAGCATCTAGCCTTAATTTAGACCATTCTCAACGTATTATATTAGATATGATTAATGCATTAAAATATGTTGATAAGAAATTATCTAAACCTATACATAAGTCAAGATGGTCTTCTTTGTGGTAGAATCCTAAACTTTCTACGGATATTAATATGAACATAGCTTCTTTGTGGGCGTCCAAGTGTATTAGATTGGTGAAGGATCTGTACGATTCTAACCATGATCCTCTTCCCTTTTCTTTCCTAGCCGAGAAATATCATCTTAGTAACATGGACTTTTATTCTTTTTTAAAGATAAAGGTTAAAATTGCTAAAATTTCCTTGTCTACGGACCAGGTATTGTTCCACTCCTTTCTATGTGGTTACGTTCCGGTCATACTGCGTCTAAGATTTATACATTCTTATCCGCGCCACTCCCCTCACAATCTACGATTACTTATGATAAATGGACTCACCATTTTGCAGACGACATTTTTAAACACATCTCCCAAGATACTTCGTATCTGATTGGGAAATTATCCCTACGCAATAAAGCTGCTCCCTCGCTTATCCAATCTAAAATTTTCACATTAAATCTTCTACATTGGACCCCGGCTCGTTTATATAAACTGAAACTTCATGATAATGATCTATGTTGGAATTGTAATCTTGCTCCAGGTTCCCATTCGCATATGTTCTTTGAATGTACGTTATTAAATTCCTTCTGGGGCTCGAAACAGAAGCACTTATCATTGATTTTTAATACAAAGATAGAACTTTCTTTACCTATGATTTTATTAGGTCCATGGGCTGCAGTTATGCCTTTATCCCTTGACAATTCGGACCTGGAATTATTAGATCTACTTTTATCTATAGCTATGAAAATTATTTTAACAGAATGGAAATCTTTTTATTCTTTATCTTACCATACTTGGTGGGCATGGGTCTCCTATCTACGTGGAGCTCATACTTTTGTCGAGAAAAAACATTATTCACCTTTCATTTCCAGTAAGGTTTGGCGGTCTTTGGATAATTATATGGATTTGTCTTCTCAGGGATTGATAGCTCAAAATCCGTTAGATGTCCTTTCTTAGTTTATTTTCTCCCATTGGAGCAGATGTCCCCTCTCATCTCCTTGTTTCCTTTCTTTCCTCTTTCTGTCTTTTTTCTCATTCTTTTCTTCTTTTTTTTTCTTTCTTCTTTTTCACTTTTCTATGGCTATTTTGATCTATTAAACAATACAACTAATATATGCTGGTTCTTTTTTCTTTATCTTGATATATGCAGTTGTTTTGCTTGTTTTATTTTTCTGGGATTTATATTAGTAATTTATGTACTTGATAACATTTATTATATGCCATGATACCTATTTACTTACCTTTTTAAATTGATGATATGTTTCCCATCCTTTTTATCCCAGTCTAATGAACTTTCTTATGTATTCTTTTACTCTCAACTTTTCTGAACTAAGATATTTAGATCTCACTTTGTATTGGTGTATTGTTAATGTATTACTAATGTATCTCTTCTTTAAAATGCAATAAAGATATTTGAACAAAATTAAAAAAAAGACTTAAGGAGGCCTAAACTTTAGTATATGGTTGAAATAAAGTTTCAAATTAACATGAATTCAAAGCACAATACATTCTCTCTAGCTTGTCTGTTACTTTGAAGCAACTAGAGCATTTAACCTTCCCTCCCAAATCAAATTACTCCATGGGGACATATTAGGCAGTGCACCCTTTTGCAAAGAGTGAGCTGCCCACAGGGCATTCAAGACCTTGCACTGCTCTGGGTGCAGCACATTCAGTGAAATACAAAGCGGCCACTTCAAAGCTGCTCCATGTTTCACAGTGCAGGTGGCAATGTGCCTTCACTTTGAAGAGGCGATAGAGATGGGAAACAGCCTTTACAACGAGGTTTTTACCTCGTTGTGCCTTTACCACGCATTTGTTTTGCGCGCATGTTTCTACCGCGAATATGTATTTAAAACGCATGCCAATACCACGCATTTAAGGTAAGTTGGGAGGGTGGGGGGTCTCCCCCCACAAATACATTGTTTTTAAATCTAAAGAGAGGAGAGGAGAGGGGAGAGGAGTTGGCCTAACGGCTAGGGCGGTCGATCTCAAATCCGGGGAACTGGGTTCGAGTCTCGGCAAGGACGCGCAACATCCTGTGATTCTGGGCAAATCACTTAATCTCCCCGTGCATAACAAAAATGAATGTGTCCTCATGTAACGCAACTGGTGCTCGTGTAAAGCGCTCTGATACCCGATACCTTCGGGTCAAGTTCGCGCTATATAAAACTCCGGAAAAAAAAGAAAAAATGCATGGTATTGGCATGCGTTTTAAATACATATTCGCGGTAAAAACATGCGCCCAAAAAAATGCGTGTCAAAGGCATGCAAAGTAATTTGCCTGCGCTTTACCGTCGTACAACCGATAGAGATTCCCCTTGCAGGCAAGTGCAGTGAGTGACCAGCAAAGGGATGTTGGGGGGGGTCATGGGACCCCCCTTCTCCCTTCCAGAGGGCTGACTTCACCAGGCACACTGACAGCGCGCCACCTATTTGTGGCGCACTGTGCATGCGCCTCCTAAGGGCATGTATGCCCCTGCGCCCACGTCTATAATACCAAATAACAAAAGGCTGACAAGGGGATCATTCAGACCCTAACTCATGAAATATAACTAGATTTAATCAACAATATATGTATAGAGATATCTCTTAGTTTTGAACATCAAAGGGGTAAAGAAAATTATTAAACACTGGGGCGCATACAAGAAAACAAAAGTTTTTTACCTAAAAGGTCAGACAAAAGACGCAAACAGAAATGAGGGGTTACACAAATTCCATCATCCAACATACTAATGACCTAAAATTATCCTATCAAGTCCATAGACAGGGCCAAAAGTACTGTTGATCCACTCTTACAAGCAGATAGTTAGACACGGAACGAATCAGTTGATAACAAAATTATTTGTGTGTTGACAAAAGCCAAACAAGAAGCAAGTAGTGGATAGACGTCGACGTTTCGGTCTATTAACATGCATGCCCATCTTCAAGGCAATGCTCAGAAACAAAATACCCTGTAGATTTCACAATTTTCCGTCCTCTGTCTTTGACACATGCAGAACAATACACACAGTAATTACAATTGGATTTGTTTTGAATTAGAGCTCACCACTATCCCTGGTATTGCAGCATGAAAAGTAACGGTTTAATTTTGAAGAGAGTTCTAGTCAATTCAAATACAAAATGTGGTCCCGTGACTCTGTTCCCAACTAACGATATAAATATATTCAAATTCAAAATAAATCCAATTGTAATTGCTATGTGCTTTTTTCACCATTCTGCTTCAAAATAACATTACCAAAAATACACTGCACTGTACACAGGCATTAGTAGAACCCCTCACTTTCAGTTTCAGCAAAGGTTGGAATGTTAAGGACACAAATACATATTTTGAGATACATAACAAAACGGCCTTCTCTTGAACAGCCTTGTCAAGGCGCGAATGATCAATTTCACAAATAAAGTAGACCATCCTGTTTACAGGCAGTCACAGCTGAGCTGCTCATGACCATATATTTGTTGACCAAAGTCTTAAACCAGGTCTGTCCAGTTATTGCTCCATTTCTCATGAGCAGGTTTAAGAACATATAGCTCAATGTGGAGTGTGATGCTTTTGGAAGAGCGGAAGCCACCAACGTATCAAGGCCTTCATTCACTAGCTTAGGAGCCAGGCTATCATGCACAAAACGTGTGCTTATGTAAGCACTGCAAAATACTTCCTCGTAGTATGTGAATACTTGCACAATTGCTTAGGGTCCTGGTCTGATCAGCTATTTTCCATTTTGGGGGATTAGGCATTCCTGGTGATTGCTTCACTGGAATAACAAGGATTGTTAGTTAGAGCCAGCTCAGCATTTCAGGGCAAAGGAAGCCAGAGGTCACTTGTCAAATCCACAGAGTGACAGTTGCTAAGCAGATTCCCCAAACATAGAGGAGCTGAGTAAGTTTGCAAACTTTATATTGTTAATTAAGCTGAACAACCGTTCTGTGGCGTTTTCCATGGGAAGGACAGATCTGATTAAGGAATAGCTGGGATTTCTTTATAGGAACCCCAGTGCAGTTGGACTACTGGTGCTGCAAGAGCATTTGTATGTACCAGTGCAAACTTCACAGGATAAACGTGAATTCAACTATCTCCACCATTTGTTGCTGGTAGTAAAGTCATGCATCTACTGCTGTGCAATGCTCCACAAGCGTGCATGATTTAGGGACCGGGGGAGGGGTGTTGTACAGTGGTGTAACAAAAGACCCCGCAGCCCCCGCAGCGTGAATGAGGGCCGAGATCCAGGGGGCCCGCTCAGCAAAAGTGATAGGTGGTGGGCCAGAGAGTGGGGCGGCCTCCATATACTTTGCAGGGGGGGCACCTCAAGTTTCGTTACGCCACTGGTGTTGTAGACAGACCTTACTTCCACTATGCTGTCAATACAGGCTACATGCGATGCAGTATTGGAGCCTTATATCTTCGGTTACTTTCACTTGCAGTCAGCATGACCCATAATCCTAGGACAAGAACCTGAACTTTTCTGTATCAAACTGGAACCCAATTGCAACCGGACTACCTACCTGAACTGAGCCACTTCACGAGCGGTCCATGTGTCTGGACAGTCATTAGGGGTCTCCCCCCTTTACATATACTCCATCTGGATACCCTCTGCATGGTAGAGGAACCCTTCTATGGGATACAGAGAGTCCCTTCAGCAAGCAGTTACAGGGGCCCGGGATGTCTTCAATTGAAACTCAGGGTACGTAGCAATTAGTTCTCAAGGTTACAATTCTGCAACAGAAAGGAGCCTCATATAAGCCTCCTTGACTCTGCAGAGAGGCCATCATCAAGGAGGTGTGTGGGGTAAGAGTCCAAGTACAGTTATTTGAGTTGTAAGTAAATGCATCCACACATAATATGTATGTGATAATATAGGGAAAAAACGAACCAAATCCGCAGAAAGCCACTATACAATATCTGCTGTATTACAGCAGTGATCTTCAAACTTCTTAATGCTGCCCCCCCCCCTGTAAAAAAAAATTTATTCTCTGGACCCACCTCAATTTTTTCACAATTATTCTCCTAAATTGGCAATGTTTAAATATGTCTAAACTTATTTCAATATTGCAGTTAAGCTCTGTTACCCCTTTTACACATACTCCCATTCAGGATCTAAATTTGTTATTTATGGGCCATTACAAAGTGGATTTCTGCCCTCATGATTTTAACACTTAAAACAAAGCATGATGCGCCCCCCTAAGATCACTTAAGGCCCTCCAAGGGGGGCCCCCAGTTTGAAGACCTCTGTATTATGGTAATCCCACAATATAGTACAATATAGTAATCTTCAATGTGAATGATGATCAGGGTGCACAGTGACCGCAGGAATCCCGGTGCAAGGTAGCTATCCTTCACTTAAGCAGTCTTGTTTTACTGGTTCAAGGAGAAGGAAATACATATTTTTAAAATGTGAAAAAGGTGATTTGACTTTGCTGTAAGGCATATGGGGAGCAGATGTGTTACAGCATTTGGCTGCTAGAAATGTTACCCATTTCCTGCAGTGATAAATGCGAGGAGCTGCCAAAAGCACGAGAGGACCAGAACAAGTGCTCTGTAGCAAATGCACATTACATTGAACTATACCCATTTGTGCACTGGGGGTCAGTGAAGATTGGTTATGTGTTTGGAAACATGAGCTGTGTGAGGCAGACATAGCAAGTAAATGGCATCCTGTAATCAATACAGTAGGCCATTGGAAGAGGTTGGGCTGAACCTCAAAACCCTTTTCTGAAAACAGAAATTAACAAGTGATGCCCATTAAGGCATAGATGTGTGCGATCAACAATTCAGATTTCAAGATACATTTCCTCTCTTGGAGCCGGTCCACTGAAATGGCCATCAAGTGAGGGACCAACGTTTAGTGTCTCTCCCGCCCTGCAGATTAAGCTTATCAAACTGTCGGTGATTCTGTGTTAGACCTGGCATCTTTTGGTGTGTTTCCCCTGTCTTTCTGCTTTTGGACCGTCTGTTTTTGATGGTATGCTGGACTTTGTTTTTGCTGGTTTAGTGTTGACTGCTAATCAGTGCTAAAGTGCAAGTGCCCCTACTGTATTTGTGTTATGATTGGTTCTCCATGATTGGCATATTTGATTTACTAGTAAGTCCTTAGTAAAATGCACTGCGTGTGCCCAGGGCCTGTAAATCAAATGCTACTGGTGGGCCTGCAGCACTGATTGTGCCACCCACATAAGTAGCCTTTCAAATGTGTCTCAGAACTGCCACTGCAGTGTCTGCACGCACAGGGGCAGATTTACAAGAAAGTGACGCATCTGTATAGATGCGTCACTTTCCCTGCGCCACCCTTAGAAACCCTTGCGCCACCATAGATGTGCCGTATTTACAATACGGCGCACTATGGCGCAAGGATTGACAGATACGTCAGAAATTCTGACGCATCTGTTGGTGGAACAGTCACGCATTGCTGGAGTCATGTCGCAAGCACGACGCAACTCCAGCAATGCGTGTTGAGGCCTATTCCCACTACACTGCGTCACTACTTACGCCTGCTTCAAGCAGGCGTAAGGTTTTGACGCAGTGGCGTCCTAAAAGTGGCGCAGTGAAATCTTGTAGATTTCACTGCGTCACTTTTACGAGGCCTTCCTTGACGCAGGTACAATGTGACGCAGGGCTTTACAACGTGACGCATCTCCCTAGATGCGTCACATTGTAAATAGGCTGCATTTTTTGCGCCGCCATTGCGTCAAAAAAAGTGACGCAATGGCGGCGCAAGAAGGCGCAAGGGGCTTGTAAATCTGCCCCACAGTTTTTAACTGCCATGTTAACCTGGCAAGCGCACCGACTTGCCAGGCATAACTTCTCCCTTTTATTACAGATAAGTCACCACTAAGGTAGGCCCAAGGCAGCCCCATGGGTGGGGTGCAGTGTATTTAAAAGGTAGAACATGTAGTGGTGTGTTTTTACATGTCCTAATAGTGAAATACTGTGCATTTCGTTTTTCACTATAGAAAGGCTATCTCTTCCATAGGTTAACATGGGATCTGCCTTCAAACATCTTGCAAGTGCAAATTCCCATAGGAAGATGATGGAAAGTTGGAGTTTGGGATCTCTGAACTCACAATTTAAAAATACACCTTTTAGTGAAGATGGTTTTTAAATTGCGTGTTTGAAAATGCCACTTTTAGAAAGTGGGCATTTTCCTGCTTAACCATTCTGTGCCTGCCTGTGGAATCCACGTCTGTGTGGCTGACAACTGGAGCCTTCTGCATACACTCTAGACAACCACACCAAGGTTGCTTAGGTGTGCCTCGCATATCCTGATGACCCATCTCCAGGCTAATGGGCCTTCCTGGGCTAAGAGTAGTGGGAGGGATTGTCACTCACACATGAATAGAGCTGTGCATGTCCTCTTACAAAGAAGTCCACCCCTCGGAGAGTGTCTGAGGGCAAAGTAGGGAAGAGCAGGACAGAACTGGATTTTGTGCACAACAAGGACCTTTTTTTTAGGTTTGACAACTTCAAAGGCCAGAACTGGTATAAATATTGGGGCACAAACCCCACATCTTCAGAACTCTTTTGGGCTAAGGGACCTTCCAAGAAGAAGAGCTGGATGAGCTGCCAGGAGGAGTACTGCCCCTTTGCTGTGTGTTGCTTTGTTGGGTTGGCCTGCAGTTACTGCTTCTGTCTTGGGCAGTGAAAGGACTGGACTGAACTTTCTGCAACTTATTTCCTGAGTTTCTCCAAGGGCTTGAATTAGAACTTGCCTCCTGTTGGAAGTCTCAGGAACATCAAAGACTTCAGGTTCATCTGCCAATAGCACTGGGAACTGTGTGTTTTGTACTGCAACAGAAGAAAAACCACTACGACACCGTCAATGACGCCACTGCCGGCTCCTTGACCTGAAGGCACCGCAGAGAGCATCGCTCGCATCGCACCGCAACCATGGGCTCCCCGACATTGCCGCCTGATGCCCTCACTGAGCCGCTGCTTGCACCGTGAACTGTGGGCACCGCACTTCGCCTCGCTTCTCATCGCCGCCCAGGTATCACTGATGACGCCCCACCACACTGACATTGATGCCGCTGCTTCTACTGCGGCCTGTGCACACCGCTTGTGAGGTACACGAAGCATCGCCCTGTCCCACACTGCAGCCCTGGCCAACCAATGTCAGCGCCATCGACTCCAGCCTCGTCAACCGATGCTGCCGTTTGCACTGTGATCTGTGGGACCCGCACGAAACATCGACCCGCTTCACATCGCAACCTGGGGTCTACCGACAATAGTGGTTCAGCAACAACCACGCCACTGCCTGCACCGTGACCTGTGGGCACTGCATGTCGCATCGCCCCACTTCACACCGCAGCCTTGGTCTCACCGACGGCGCTGGATGCCGCCACCGAGCCGCTGCCTGCACTGTGACCTGTGAGCACTGCACGTTGCATCGTCGTGCTTCGCATCGCAGCCCCGATGCCATTAACGCCAGTGCTCCTGACTTCAATCTCACGACTTCGATCTGCAAGGTGTGTGGCTTCAAGGGCCCGATGACTCTTGCAACGACCTCTGGGACCAACGCCTGCTGACGCCGGCGCCACTGCCTCTTTGGAGCTCATCTCAAGGTCCCTGACACCCTGCATTCCCGACAGCATAGCTGGCCCGCGACCTCGCAGTCAGCCTGAACTGTTGTATTTGTTGTTCACAATGCTGTGATGTCCCCGGATGGAGCTATCCCCTTCAAGGAACTGTATGTTAAGTCTATTTTTGCAAAATTCTTATTTTGATTACCGTATATTGGATTTTTATCCTTTTGTTCTTGTTTTACACAGATGAATATTGCCTATTTTTCTAAAACTGGTGTGGTGTCCTTTTGTAATGTTTTCACTGTATTTCTGTGCTTTATGTGCAAATGCTTCACACATTGCCTCTGAGATAAGCCTGACTGCTTGTGCCAAGCTACCATGGGGATGAGCAGGGGTTATTTTAGAAGTGTAACTCCCTTCTCCTGACTAGAAGGAAGGGCCCCTACTTGGACAGGGTACAAACCTGCCTACTAGATACCCACATTTCTAACATTCTACATCCAGAAAACCCTCCTGCACACATGCTTGGACTTGTCTCCAAAATGGAGCATCACTAGAATATTAGTGGACACAAAAATAAATCTGCTTAGTTATAGAACTGGAACTTTTGGCTCCTGTGACCCGCAGGACCATATGCAGATAAAACACAGCTCAAATGAAGGCTGAACCCTAGGGGTATCTCAGTGTAGCACGTTGAATAAATTAAGAGAAGGGAAAAGACGGTTTATGCTCTGTATTAGATGTGGAGGAGAGTGAAGGGGGGCTGGTGGCTAAGTAAATTGGGAATCTGATCTGTTCAAATTTAGTAGCCAGCACCTTCACAAGGTCCTCAGTTCTATAAACACCAGAATAAAGGAGCTACAACATGAAGGATTGGGAACCTCAGAAAAAAACAATTGTCCTCAAAAAACGTAGGAGTCATCTGGGCAAGAACAGAAGATATACAATCATAAAAAAACAGTAGATACGATGGTAGATATGGAAGCTTAGCAAGGAGTACTCTATGGTTGGCTGAATATACTCTAGAAGGCTTTGTGTTGGAGGTGAGGATCGTTTGGCAAAGAAGTTGAAAAATGCTATATCATGGTCCAACGAAAGAATGCATGTCTGCAGACACAATAAGCATGTCTATAGTAGAATAGATGGTCCAAAATATTACCTGCCAGATCTGTTGGGCTGTCAACTGATCGCAAATTGCCTAGACCTGCACAACAGTCTGTTGGCTGCTTCATTGCAATTGTGAGCCTCATCCCATGCAGACAGTCCAGTGAAATTTAAATTGTGGTATTAACAAACAGGGCAATGAAATCGAAAAGTGCAGAGCCAAAGTTGTAGGGATAGCAAAGGAGCAGTACACAAGCAAAGGATAACAGCGCAGGACTGAGACACTTGACAAAGCAGCAGGGCTACTTCTGATGAAGCTAAGTGTGGTATAGGAAGAATGTTAAACAAAATGTGCTTTACTAAAGAGTCAGACACCGGCCCATAGGAGAGAGTCTTTGGATGAGTAGGATGGTATAGTTATCATTTACTGCAAGTGCAAGATCACAGGCCTTATTCTCAAATTCTAGCTCTCATTATATATAGTCAGGCCTGAAACGCCTATCTGGTTACAGAATGTCTTGTGTGACTCCATATGTCTCTCACAAGGGCGGCCTCCCAAGTCTGTCTATTTGCAGCAATTACTTTTGTGCTTTCCCATGCCTTTAAAAGAAAAGCCAAATGGAGAAACTTACCTTAGTCCTAACTTCACAGGTAGACTCTTACAGAGACCTTTGGCGCCCCTACATAGCTCTCCTCTCAGTGGAGTTCCGAGAATTGACCTGCCCGAGATATCTCCGCCTGCTGCACTTGACAGAACTTGGTGACCCTTCTTAGATAGTTAGCACCGTCCAGACTAGCCCATCGCTATTTCTTAGTGCCTTCCAATACAGAAACAAGGAGGCTTGGGGTGCTGCGACGCATCCATTTGTCTCTATGTTGCATATGATTTCTTGCAAAATTTCAATAAAGAAGTTTGAACCATAAAAGAAAAGCCAGCAGACATGCAGCTCTATATAACCTTGCAAACACAACAAGATGGTGGACGGAGTGCTGAAACTTTTCAACCTCTCACACCCAGACAAGAGATCTGGGTTTAATCCATCGTTCTTTTGCTCACTATGCCATCCTAGTTTGGACTCAGCCATGTGCAAATCAGTCTTGACTCTGCTCCTCGTGGGAACATTCCAGCACGAATTGCCAGGTCAGGTCCTCCCTGGACCGGAAACAAGCATCCTGGGACCGGTTTTGGGGTACCACCCCTTATCAGCCAGGCTGGCTTGAATCCAGTGGCACATCCAGCAAGGAACCCACATCTGAGCAAACCATTTTTAACTTAGGGCAACATAGCAAACATAACAAGATGATGGACAGAGTGCTGAAACATTTCAACCACTCACCCCCAGTCAAGACATCATTCTGTTGCTCACTATGCCACCCCATAAGTGGGAAGGGTATGTCCAGACGTTGGTCCATGCTCACTGTGCCACTGGAGTCAAGCTAGCCTGTCTTGAGTTGGAAAAGAACTGTAGGTGCATCACTACTTTTTAGACTCATGCTGGTTTGTTGTGATACAAAGGTTGAGTTTTGGAGTGTCGTCAGCTGTAGAAATATTTCAGGATGTTATACGTTGAGTAATTCATCCTGCCATGCATGCTTTTAATTACAATGATGACATACAGGTATTTGGAGCAATGCAAAAGAGCATGACAAGGCTCTTACACAAGTGTGCCAGTTACTGATGCAGGTCTCACTCTGAATGCAGCAAAGTTTGAGTTTTATAAGACCAAACTTAAGTTCTTTGGGCACATATTCTCTGATGGGGGAATGACTCCTGATCCAGATAAAGTGCAAGCACTTCCAGCTACTTGCCCCCCACTGGAAGTCACTATGCTGTGATCCTTCTTAGGCATGGCCAGTTATGGCTCAAGGTACATCCGTGACCGTGCTACTGTGAGTGCCCCTTGACAGACTTGACAAAACGAAATGTCCCTTTCCAGTGGTCTGCTGAATGTGATCAAAGCTTCAAAAGAATAAAACATGTGAATGAGAATGAAATCAAAATGGCCTATTTTGACCCCAAATTACATACTGATATCCTAGTAGATGCGAGCCCGTTGGGGCTGGGGGAAATCCTTGCTCATCATAATGGTCATCCGAATGCTCAGAAACACCTTGTGGCCAATGGCAGATGAAGCCTGTCTGACACAGAACGTGCCTATTCTGGCTGTAGTGTGGGCCTGCAAACATTTTCATGTGTTTCTATATGGAAGATGTTTCACTATCATTACAGAAAACAAATTTGAGAGCAAACCTTCTACAACAAAGGGAACTGGGTTAAAATAACTAATAACAAAATGTTGTCCCCCGTGCTATTTATAGTATTTCACTCACTCCTTACACATCATACTTATCACACACTTACATAAAATTTACCCAAACTATAAGCCTGATCTAGTTTTACATTATAAACAAAGAACGATACGTCATTTTGTTTCTCGTACATATATAGTTATGGACAACAATATTCAAATGGTACCTCTAACTTTGAGTCTCCAAAGTAAAGACATAAACTTAAGTACAGATTATGAATAATAATAAAACAATACAATAAAAACAAGTTGTCGATGCGGCATTTCATTGGACTTAGGTTGGTTGACACCACCTTCATCAGGACAGACTTTTTTTTATTAAAAAAGTGTTGTTCACTTTCACGTTTATTATATAGATTAAACAGATATCACTCTTGAGTGGTAGTACACTTCCTTAGGGTCTAAACCACCAGGAACTTTGTTGCCGAGATTTCCTCTCTTTCCTCCCTGATTTTCCTCAATTCCAAGGTATGATAAACGTATTCCATTGCTCAATGGGCTGTATTCGGCTGCAATATTAATCTCTATGCAAGTAATATGGCATGGGTACCCTTAATTTCTTCACTCTTATGCCTAATCCAACTTTTAGGATGCTTTTAGCAATCCACAGCCTCAGGATTGCATTCTTTGTACCTCGTCACGACGGATCGAAAGTCACCCGCTTAGTAAGCGGGAGACTTTCGATCTGTCGTGATGAGGTACAAGGAAGGCATAAGGGTGAAGAAATTAAGGGCAAAAAACGATTGTTTATTATTGTTATTAAATGATTCTTCAAAATTGGCAGAACTAAGTCATCCCGACATTCCAACACTGGTGGTCCAAAGTATTATGACATAAGGAGTTGGAAAATAGATATGCACTAAGGTCAGGATCATATACTAAATTCTAGAGACTTTGGTAGGAGGCTCTTGGATAAAAAGTAAATTATATAAGGAAGAATGGGGGAAATTTGGAAAATGTGCAATATAAGTTTATTTATTGGCTGTATTATCGAGAGGTCCTTATATGTATATTTTGAAACTTGAATATTGTTTTCACCAGATGCATTGTTTTAATGAATTGTAACATTTGTTGATTGTTGAACTCTTCCAATAAAAATATTTTTTTTTAAACTAATTGTACACAAGCAGGGTAAAGATCAGAACACTCCTGATACTGTTCACTAATACCACTAAATCGTCACAGTTCGACATCCAAAACGACTGAGGAGTACATAAACTTCATTATGAGATCCCGCACGCCAGCAGCCCTATTCATTGAACAGATTATTGCTGCTACTAATACCGATAAGAATATGTTTATCCTCAAAGACATCCTTTCAACTCAATCGTGGCAGAAGAGTGCTTGATCTTTTCCTGATGATGTTGAATTTAAAAAATGCGCAGGATGAACTGTCCGTGATTAGGGAAGGTAATGTATTGAGTGGCTCAAGAATCATCATACCTGAGAGCCTTTGACAGCAAGTCATTGAACTAGCCAATGAAGGGCATTGTAGCCACCAAACAAGCCCTAAGAGACTGAGGGGCATATTCTCAAGGAACTATCACCGAGTTAACGGCACTTTATCTCAGCCAAAGTCGCGATAAAATTATCGCCCCATTGACAAGCTGGTGCAAACAGCCGATATTACCAGTTGACCTGCGATAGCACCCGCAAAAAACATCGCCACAGATGAGCCCGGCAACTATCGCTAATGAGATGCAGAGTAGGCGTTCACGAGCAAAAAGCTGCAACAACACCACAACGCAACATTCACAACGACCAGCCAGATCGGCGATAAGAACACAAAACAGGCGACACAGCGCGTTAGCAGCAGGAAATTAACACCTGCTCTGACCTGGTGCAAAGTCGGACGACAACCTGCACCAGAAAAGGGAGCCCAGCCCACAGCCACACCTGAAGAACAACAGATGCCATGGAGATACTCATCATGCAGCTCGGAGCCCCAACAGGGCCACAACACCCACCGCCACCACCCCCAGGCCCGCCACCCCCCCGGACCCCTATGCCCCCCCCCCAGACCAACACAGAGGCAGCGCAGACAAAGACAGCAGACCTTCAGGAAACGCACCAGCCTCACAGACTTAACCCCAGAGAATGTCATTGCCCACTACAGACTCAAAAGGCCAACCATCCTCCGCATCCTGAACATCATTGCCCACAGGCTGACGGTACCAACACAGCGGACAACCAACATCCCACCTCAGACAAAGCTGCTGGCTGTGCTGCACCTGTTGGCCTCTGGGACATTTCAACCAACAACCGCCAGAGTCGGAGGAGTCTCACAGCCAGCCCTATCCAAGTTCCTCAAACCTGTCCTGGATGCCATCATCAGCTTGGTACCCCAGTACCTATACTTCCCCCACACTGCGCAGGAACAGCTGGAGACCAAGTAAGGCTTCTACGCCATAGCTGGCTTCCCGCACGTGTCGGGGGCAATTGACTGCACACATTTCCTACTTGTGCCCCCTACCGACACTGCACACAATTACCGCAACAGGAAGCACACGCATTCCATCAATGTGCAGACCACCGGGGACTCTTCACCAATGTCGTCGCCAACTACCCAGGCAGTGTGCATGATTCATACATCTTCCGACAGTCCATCATCAACCGGCGCTTCCAGGATGGCACCTACGGAAATGCAGTGCTCGTTGGTAAGTACCAAATGAACACACCCCACAACTCAACTCCACATTCATGCAACTCACAACTCTGGGAATACACACGTTACAAACTCACATACAACATGCCCACCCACCACACACGACAGCACAACGTACTGCGGTAACCTGGGCTAGCCATGTACATGAGCCATCAACGGCATGGCACCTCAGCCACACAATAGCAGTATGTGGGGAGAGGTGGGAACCAGGCATGTGCGAAGGAGGCAAGTGATCCATGAATGCGAATGCACACAATGCCAAGTGTGGCGTGGAAGTGCTGGACAGACTGCAGTATGCAGACCACAGACATATCCATGTCGACAAATACTGCTGGTGGTGGTAGTGTTGTGGACAGTGGGCGCAACCATGTCACCCCAGCAAGTGGGGAGGATCTCAGAAATGTAGCTTGTTACGTCCCTCCTGTAAGCATGTGCGGAGTGGGCTTGCCCGGCGTATGCCAGGCTAGCGTAGGGGTGTGAATAAAAAGCACATAGCCCTGGGCGTGGTTCTCTTCGGAATGGCCAGCGTGGCTGCCAGGGCGGCGCCTCTCACGCCGCCACGAGGCCGACGCCGTGTGCGGCGGTGCCTGCGATCCTGTGCGCCTGCCGCAGCCCGGGCCGCTGGTCCCCGAACCAGGCTCGTCCGCCCCTGCGCATCCAGGCCTCACTGCTCACCTGCCGACACCGGCGTGTCTCCAAGAGGGCCCACCACGTGCCGGTGCTAGCTCAAAGCCAGAGGCCCGCGACCTTGGCAGCCTCCTCAGACCATCACGGCCTCCGCAAGCAAGGCCCGCAGTACTCCTTTCACGTTGACGTACTCCACCGGCATACACAGCGGTCAAGTAGGTCACACATTTGGAACTGAGTCTTGATTACACAATGGCAGAGTACATATTTATGGCATCGTTTATATCCCTATACTCCCTTCGATATGGTGCCACCAAGTCTGTGCATAGCATTCCGACCACACGTGTCTGTGGGCCCTTGCGGACTTCTGCCTTCGGCCTACACAGCGGTCCAGCAGGCCTCACACCAATTCAATACAGTCCGTAACAGGCAGGACACAGCATCGTCGCAGGGTGCACACCCGCTCAGCTCTGATTCCTCCACCTCCGTCAACCATGAATCTTCTCCACATGCCATTTCAATGCCGTGTGTTAGAGATCCAGGAGGAGCAAGCTGCACAGCGGTTGACCCGCGCTGACCGCTGCCTCCGGCACACACTGAGGTCGAGTAGGACACACAATTGGAACTGAGTCTTGATCTGTTCATTGCAGAGTTTATATCATTGTACAGGCCTCATCGCAGACTGCATCCCCTTCCAGCTCTGGGGCCACTGACTCTGTGCCACGGGACTCATGGACACTCTCTGGTTGAACGTTGGTGGCGTCTGAGTCTATGGCCTGGGGGTTGTCTTCATCATCATGTAGCTGATACTGACATTGTGGAAAAAGGGGACTGTAGCATTCAACTCCTCCATATTGCCTGTTTCTGCTTGCTTATGCCCTCTGCATCATGCCCTGGATGGACACCTTCCACTGTCCCCCGTAACACTCCGCGACATTCTCCGAGGACGAGGACCCGCTCAGCTCTCGTGGCCCTACCTCAGTGCATCGCAAGTCACCGTCCCGTGGCGGTGTGCCTGTGCTGGCCGCTGAGCATCCGGGGCCACCGACTCTGTGCAGCTCAAGTCATGGACCCTTGCTGTTTGTACTTTGAACTCCTGATTGTCTGATCACTGTTGTAGTTGTTGCCAGCACCAACCAACCCCTGAGGGGTGGCTTACATTGCCCAACACCCATCCAGCACAGGCGTCACTGGACGTGTGACCCTGGCAAGTAAAGGTGCCGGGCGCACGTGCCCGTAGCCAGTTCCACAAATTATCTCAGTGTGTCCGTGTGGTCATTCTGTATGCATGTGGGCCCCGGGCCATACCACATTACATTGTGCTGTGTACAGCGTGCGCAACCTTGTCACCTCAGGCAGTGGGGTGGACCTGGGACATGTATCTGTGTCGGACCCCCCTGTGAGCGTGAGGGAGTGGACCGGCGTACGGCTTAGGGGTGTGGTCATTCAACACGTGGCTCTGGGCGTGATTAAGTTTAGGCCTTGCCAAGGCAGTAACTAATGCGTGTGTCTCAGGTGTAGTGTCGGCGCCACCCGTCACGCAATATACAATGTTGCTATGTAGCATGCCCCCGGAGTACAGGCTCGGACGAGGGGTAAATGAGGGTGCGCAAGCCCGCTTGGGGTCATGGGTCAGGGGTCAGACATGCCAACTGTTGTGTGTGTCGCTATTTCCGCAGCATAAGCCAAAGGTCTACCCTCAACCGCATGGCGAGTTCAGCCAGGCATAAACTCTACATCTGTGTCCACCCTGTCCTTACCATAGGCCTACACACACATGTCCGTCCACCTTCAGCGCACGACATCACTGTGTCGTTGTCAGGCTTGTGGACGTGCGCAGACAGGCATGACAATAGTGTGCCATAGGGGTGCAAGTGATGCAACCGCGCTGCGCACACTAGTGAATGGGCTCGGGGGGAGGGAGGAGCAGCAGTGAGGCCACGTAATTCACATTGATGCCGCTCATTTGCAACAAGCAGTACATGTCATGCAGGAATCACAAAGTCACACATATCACACACCAATGAACCACTGAGCCTGCGAACACATCATGCAGAACCAACTATTGACTCATGTCTCTCTGCACTGTCACAGGTGACCAAGGATATGCACTCTGCACTTGGATGATGACACCCCTCCGAGCCCCGAACACACAGGCCCAGAGGCAGTACAATGCGGCCCACCAACGCACCAGGGGCATCGTGGAACGCACATTTGGCGTGTTGAAGTCACGTTTCAGGTGCCTGGACGTCACAGATGGGAGGCTCCTGTACAGCCCAGACATCGCGTGCAAGATGATCGTTGCATGTTGTGTGTTGCACAACATATGTGTACGCAGCAATGCCCCATGGATACAAGTGCCATATGCACCGGAAGATGATGATGAGGATGAGGCAGGTGGACCACACCCCACTGCAGCCTCAGCAGGACTTGCCCGTAGGAACACCATCATTGACAATTTCTTCACATGAGCACGTCACATTGTGACAGTCCTTGGCAATCATGGGACAGTACAAAATTACCACAGGCACAACATGTGCTAATAAATGCATTCAAAATACACATTCCCTGAGTGCATGTCACTCATCTGTACAGACACATCACTCAGACAAGTGTGAGTGAGACATGTATTGCTGACAATTTTCTGATTTGTTCATGGATGGTGGGTGTGTCACCTCTGTGCAGAGGGGCTGTTTAGGGTGTCACGTATTCGGACTGCCAGTTCTGTGTGTCGCAGTTAGTAGGGAATCCCACTCTTCGCGTTTCACATGTGTCCAAAATCATTCCATTTTGGCTGCCATTTGTGTCCTACAGGTGACAACAGGGCTCCTTTTGTGGTCAGATATGTACCACCATGATGCAGGGATGCCCCCTGTGGCTCAAGTACCACAACATGGGCAACATGTACGTAAGCGGGAGTCACTGCCCCTACATTCGTCCACGCTTTCATGGTGGATTGATCATGGTCATGACACGTCTGTGTGCAGGAGGGGTTGCTTGTCCCTCTGCAATGTGAAGAGGAGATGCGGTTTCAATGTGTGTTCCATGCATGTTTCAGCATTGGCGCAGTTTACATGCAGACTGCATGTCAATGTACATTGTGACTGTGAGGAGATGCCTATTTGATGCGGGGCAATGGTCATTTGTTCTACGTCATGGATGTGTGGTTGTGCTCGTACATTGTCATCTCACTGTTTATTTACTCTGCTTTTATGGTGCATTTTCCTGCATGAAGCGTGGGAATTGCAGGCCTATCGCTAGTTATCGCTGATTTTTGTATCAGGATTGGCATCATCGCTACTATTTTCGCGTTCGTGTTTCGCGTTTTTTAGGCGTCGCGTTGATTTTAACACGTTCATTTGACGTGTTAGCATGGGACTATCGCATGGGGCCGCCGTGTTGTGAATACCACGTTAACACAGAGTTGTTTTCCCGCGATAGACTGCAACGTTAAGGGTTGCATTAAGGTAATTTTGTTGTAGTTATCACACGTTCTTAAGAATATGCCCCTGAGTGTGGCTTCCGCGCCTAGACGAGCAAGTTGAGACGGTACTAAAAGAATGCCATCTTTGCAACTGCCTTTCCCCCAAAGTGAAGCAGCATCCATTGACAATGCCTGGCCTTCCTGCAAGGCTTTGGAAAGAGTTGCATTTGATTTCTTTGGGCCCTGAGGAAACAGACATCATCTCATGGTAGTCATTGATGAGTATTTATGCTTTCCTTCAGTACAGGAGGTGGTATCAACAGCCCATGACAAGGTATTCGAGCGGCTGAATGACATCTTTGCAGCGTGGGATATCCCTGCCGTTCTCAAATCTGACAATGGTCTGCTGTTCAATAGGAAAGAATTTAAAGGAGTTTCTAGTCAGACTAAATGTCAAGCATCAAAAGAGTACACCTCTATGGCCCCAAGCCAATGGTGCTGTGGAAAGGTTCATGGGAACCCTCAAAACGGTAATTCAAGAGGCATCGATGGAGGGGATTGAGCTAAACCAGGCCACGTGTCAAGCCCTTGCTCCACATCTGGTGAGAGTCCTGCCACCTTTCTATTTAGGAGAGTTATTGGAACCAAATTGCCACAGTGGACAGTAGACCGATCCCTGAATACTGATAAGGTTTGTGTCACAGACATTTCTCAAAAGTGCAAAATGAAAGCGTATGCCAATTGTCGTTGACGAGCTCAGGAAACAGTCTTCGGTGAAGGTGAAAGGGTCCTGGTCAAGCAGAAACGAAAGGAGAAAACACACACTCTGTTTTCTGTGAATCCCCTGAGGGTTGTGACGGGCAAAGGACATCCTGAAAGTCCATCACACAGGACTCGTCACACTCTTAGCACCTACCTCGGCATTCGTCAGTTCCTGAAATTATGAATGAGGCGATTCCGCCTGTGCCATCGGTGCACAATCCAAGTGCATCTCAACCACCTCATACCACTCGATCTGGCTAACTAGTGCGAGTGCCTCGACAACTTATTGAAGAAATATATTGTGACTGTCTATACTTTTTATTTAACAATAGGTGGGATGAAGTATCATGAGACTGTGTGCGCTTGCGATTCTGGGCGGTGTGATTTTTAATGGTTATGGCATCATCAGAGTGCAGTGTGTGATCGTATGCTGAGGAATAAAGGCGTCTGTTACAGTGCTCCGTGTGTGACGTGTTCATTTGCATGCTCCAGGGCTGGGGAGGATGCTACACTTGCCATAGGGTGGGTCCCATGTGGATGCAAACTTCAAAGTTCTTCAATTTTACTTGATGGAAAAGACAATTAAGAATGGTTGTAAGGAGTTAATATGGAAGTACTACATTGCATGGCACAAGTGTCTTTAACATATTAATACAAATTGTGACAGCCCAATGCCATCTCCACAGGAATACTGTGAAGTGAGCCAATTACTAGTAATACCATAAGGATCCTGCAGTGCACCGGACCAGCGAGTCTGCCATTATGATATTGCCTTGCCTGTCCAGTTTTTTAGGTCTCGGGCCTAGCGTTGCAGTGCGCAGCCCTGCTCGCACAGCGCGAGACCTCTTGTATGGGGTTTTGAAAGTGACCTAGGAATCGCACACGCTCGTGCGTGTGCTTTTCGTTTTCCCCCCGGCTATTGGGCTTTGCGTGCGTCTTTATAAGAAAGACAGCACGCAATTGGGCAAAGGCGGACGCATGTCCCGCCTTTGCTCCGCCCATTCCCGTCCGTGTCTAGGACGCGCATCAGCGCGCGGCGTAGACAGGCTCCCTTGCCCCCCCCCGCTCCTCTGTGGTGCGCGCGCACCACTGGTTTCTCAGACAGCCAAGCTGGTAATGCGAAAAAAATGTTAAATGTAGCGGGGCGACCTTTGGTCTTCATGCTTCGCCATCATACGCAGTTGGTAGGACCGGGTGTGCGTCAGGGCCTGCGCGTTCGCAGCAGGGCCCGCAACCAGGCGTGCTGTTTGGCGTCCAGCCGCTGAGAGGACTCGACATCTCTGTTGCCTGCAGAAGGGTCACGGGCTCGCCAGGGGTGCTGTGCATTATACATGACGGTGAGTGATGGGAGCTGCTCCGGGCCTTCTCGGAGCTCGCCGTCCATGCTGCCCTCTGCAGTGAGAGTGGTGCCACCGCAGGCGCGAGCTCGGTGCGCCCCAGATGCGGCACAGCGCCGAAGCCTGCTGTCTCATGAAGGTGAGTTAGCCGGCAGCCGCACCTGCCCTAACAGTCTGTTTCCAAGTCCTTTAGGCCGGCGGATCATGGCGGGAGCTGTGACGTGTTCCTGCATGCTTGTCTCTCCACAGCAGGCCACAGAGAAGGATGCAGCTGAACCTGATCTGCAGACAGTATTTGTTTCCCGAGCTACAGTACTTAGCTCGATTGCTGTATTGCACAGCCTCCTTGGTAAAGGGAAGCTGCGTTATTCGAGAGCTCACGGGTGTCTTTAGCTCCCTCCATGACTCTCGAGTCCTCTTTTTACTTTTTAAGAGGACCCTCTGCAAATGCAGTGAACACCGCGGACTCCAGGTATGTAATGGGGGTCTGGGTATAGTGGCTTCTAGGGGAATAATGTGCTCTAATACAGAACTTCAAAGTGAGGTCAAACAAAGCACTAGGAAAACCTGAACGATTGTCTCACAAACTGATAGGGGAACATTCTCGCCAGCGGTGGCAGTTGTCATAAAATACAAAAAACTATTGAGAGCCTGGTGGGGTCAGTAGACCTTTGCACATCTTGTCTTAAGTTAGTTTAAGACTTAGTGATTTTTATCAAAAGGGGAAAGTTATGTTTGTGTCTGTGTCTGGAGAATACACTGGCCTGCCGCAAAATGGTAAATTTCGAAATTGGCTGCGGTCTCTGAAAGCTGGTGGGACTCGGGGAGGGTCAGTGACACACGTGGCTGATTATGCGTCAGTCCAACCAGACTTTGGAAGATAGCATTATATGTCTCCTGGTTTCCATTCAGTCCACTCCACGGCTGGATGACGTCTCAAGCATTGGGTGAAATGAGAACGGGCCATCTCACATCCGCATTCAGGAACAGACCTTTGTTGTTCCAAAACAACCGTGGGTTTTTATTTTTATTTTTAACGAATGAGGGGAACACCACTTTTAATAAAAAAATAAAAAATAAGAAAGCCAGAAATCATCCGTATCCGTATCTATAATGGCAATGCAAATGTGTCACTATGTGCGGAATGGCAGGGGTCTTAACCAGCTGAAGCGCTGATGATTACAAAGGTGCTCACATGGGTCTCAAAGTAAGTAAGATATGGATTTTAAAAAGGATGGCACTTATTGAACAACAGGTTATTTACTGATTTATCGATTTTTAGAAATATAGCAATCAGTAGTAGCAGGCGTAATCGTGGCACATTTTATACCTCCTCTCCCATCAGGAAATACCCACAGGTGTAATAGTAGGCAGACACTGTGCTGCATGCAGTCTTGGAATGTTTTATATAGGACAGTACACATTAATTATTGATGACTGCTGAAAGAAACATTATTAAAGTTTGAGCTATTGGCATTGCTACATAATGCAACACCAATAGCTCAAACTTTAATAATGCGAGACCTATTGCATTGCAAATGCTTGTTTATCATGCAAGAGATGACTGCTCAACATTTGAAAAATACAAGCTACACTATTTTGGGGTTAGTCATAGCTAAGATATCATGCCCACTGCAGGGTGTTGACCAGATATAAGGTCAAAGGCATTTAATAGGACCTATATTGACCTACAATATTGTTCAGAATATTGTTGACATTGCCAACTAGATGTCTGTAAGCTTGAGTAGCAGCCTGAGAGTTTTTACTGGAGTGTAGTTATACCACAGAGGACTAACACTGCACTGAAATAAACTGCTGTGATTGAGATCCGAACCAAGAGGTACATGCTTCCATGGAGGAACACTTAGGATGCTGGCCTTAGAACCAGTTCACCCACCTTTCCCTTTTGTAGAACCAGTTCACCTCCCTTTCCCTTTTGTTAGTTTGCTTCGTGGTTGTAGACCTTTCAATATCCAGAAATGGTACATGAAAGCAAAATACTTCCCAAATTTTCATGATAACTAGGTTAATTTTATTTAGGTTCATAGAACGCAAATTTCATTATATCATGAAAATCTGACTTGCAATTACCTTACACATGTCTGCTCTAAACAGAATACATGGCACCCAAAAGCTAGGTTTAAAGCCCATCCACTGATGGAAGCCTGATGTTATTTTGCCAGATTTTATTTTACACAAGTCCTCATTTTTACATGTTATTTTGGTTACCATTGGCATCTTTCAGTTTTATAGACACTTAGCAGGCACTCCTCAATACATGCTCACAAGCAAGACAAGCACCACAGCAGGCATGTCTTACCTTTAGTTACTGAGGTTCACCATCCTGTGACAGCATATCTGTCACATTTGTGACGGAGCATCCCATCCGCCAAGATCTGAACCAGGCCCTTTATTTTTACCAATTTTACTCTTACAAGTAACAGAGACGGGTACATACTGTGCTGAATAAACCTCCACACTTTTTTTTTATTTTGTACCCACTGGGGCCAGGAATAAAATGTACCACCAGGAGGTCGTTTTAGCACCACATTTCTCACCTCTGCAATTTTAATTTCTACGCTCTCACGCCACCCCCATAAAGAATCCCTTCTTGGCCTTCCATCTACTCAAAGAGCTCTCCTCTCAGGAGGGTTGGAGCAGACTCTGGTACCCTGGGTGCAGTTGGTGTGAGAAGGGTCTCTATAATGAATCATGACACCATTGGGTGGGTGAGAGCCTTCATCCTTTAACATAACTGGACCAAGACACCCCAGACATGCCTTCTAATTTGTGAACATCAACGCGGAGTACACATTCTTGCATTAGTTTGGAGGATCGACAATCCAGGGGACTACAAGACGAATTTAAATGTCCCTTTGTCCACCACTTGATTTACTCCCATGGAAAAGGCGACCGTACACTGGTCTTGCCATCCCATGGACTCAAGGAATACACCCCTCAACCCAAATCCCAAAGTCCTGGATGATGAGAACATTTAATTGGTGTGCAGTAGCCCGTTCAAGGGTGATTACCACTGCCCCTCCCCCATCTAAATTAAATACCACTGGTCTTTGGTATCAATGAACAGAATAGACTTTATTTCTGAATAAATATCATTGTTCAGAGTATGATCGCAATCTTAATTATGAACATCAGAACTTTGAAGAAAGTGTAATGAAGATCATATTAGTAACACACGTCAGCCCATGCCTACTTCTTACGTCAGGTACTGGATTTTATGCACAAGGATTTCGGCTAAAACAGCCCCCCGAGTTTAGCCTTTGCTCTGTGACAAGCAATCACCAGTGCATACTGTAAACATGCCAAGCATGAATGCGCCCTCTGTTAATGCCTTGACAAAGTGATGAACATCATAGGTTCATTCAACTAGATCAGCTAGAAAGAGGATGCAATAGACACATTGCCAACCCCCCGAAAAAAAGCACACAAAAAACCTAGTGCCAACATCTGCTTTGTTTATTGTGTGATTTCCCCATGGTTCCCTGTTACTGGTACCCGGTAGCATCCACCACATGGAGACGGACCAGAGCTAAAGAAAATATCACCGCCTTCTATGGGCCTCTCGAAATTACCTACTCCGAGCAACAGCAATAAAAGTGCTCCCTGACCCTTAAGCGGAGATGCGCACCGCCATTCATCCCAACAACACGAGCCTAATATTTCTCAGAAATGAGGCAGAGGAAACTCACGCCCCTTCATCAAGATTTCTGGAATGCCTAAAAACAGATCTAGCACAAGCATTAGAGTTTGGGAGCCAAATGGCAAACACAGGAACCAGGCTCACTGATGCAGCTGCCAACATCTGTCAGTCGCTCAATAGGCTCAATCAGAGAGTGGGCGGGTCTCTTGCTAAGTAATTTTCGATGTCTCCATTTATAATTGTTTGTGATAATATGCAGATTACGTAGAGGTTTTTTTTAAATTTTAAATCTGTCAAATAATTGCTTTAAGGTACACAGTTATAAGAAAAATCATCCAGCCATTGACAAGTCAGAAAATGTTTAATCAAGACATCCACAAAGAAATACATCTTAGAAATAAACCGTAAAGCCCGAAACGTTAAAAATAAAAACGCTTCAATGTAATAAACTATCGTGAAAAAATAAAATAAAAGGAAAGCAATCTAAAAAACTACTTTTATGAAATGATGCAGCAATGCACGAATTGGGCAGCGGGGCAACTGGTAAATATGAGGAAAACTCCACTGCACCTGAATTTCCTCATCAAAATAAGTCCAAGAGATCCGCAGCCAAACAAAACTCAAGACACCTGCAACCAAAAACCGAAATACACTACCAATGTGAACTCACAATGAACTATCTATAAAGCCAACGATTGACCAGAACTAGACACACTGAAAAATATCAGACGGCCTTACCATTTTAGGAATCTGAGGCCTGAAGAAGGCTTCCAATGTTGGATCTTATGCCTGAAGAAGCGCTTCCATTGTTGGATCTTATGCCTGAAGAAGCGCTTCCATTGTTGGATCTTATGCCTGAAGAAGCGCTTCCATTGTTGGATCTTATGCCTGAAGAAGCGCTTCCATTGTTGGATCTTATGCCTGAAGAAGCGCTTCCAATGTTGGATCTTATGCCTGAAGAAGCGCTTCCATTGTTGGATCTTATGCCTGAAGAAGCGCTTCCAATGTTGGATCTTATGAATAAGGGACCGAGGTTAGACCCACTGCTGAGGTATGTAAGGAGAACTGTCAGGACGCCTTTATGACAGCAGTGTTTCATTAACCCCTTGTGTGCCAGGCCATGGTTAACGATGCCCATGGCACTGAAGCAGCTATGCAAGGTGCCCAAGCACGTTACCACTGTTTATCATTCCATTGTATGTGGATGATGGAAGGCACATGCCTGTGTGACTGCATTTATAACAGTGCCTGGGTGAGATTTAAATTGAATGAACCTAGGCAGGGCTTCGTACACTATTTTTTAAACAAAGAATGAAGGCCAATGTTTTTCGTACTGGAAGTGGAGCTGATATTACAGTTCCCGCAATCGTTACTTTTGTCATCAGAAAAGCAAGTCTTGCAATGAATAAGTCACTCGTGAAATTTAGCAGGAGTCACCTCAAGGAGGCCCAGTGTAGTCAATATTTAATCTATTTGCAAATGACTAGTAAAGTAGCATCGGTATGCATCTGCCAAAAGGGCACATTAAACCACTGCCCACATATTGCTTATACTAATCAGCAGTTCAGGCCTTTCTACCCGCGCCTTAAATTAAGGTGCTACTGACACCACTGAAGACAGGGAGATGTGGCCTCGCAGCGAGAGCTGGGGCTTTGGCACTGGGGCACCAGGTTCGAATCCTGGCGTCGACTCAACATCGTGTGATTCAGGGCACATCCCTTAACCTCCCCGTGCCGAAGTGTCTAACCTCTACCTCGCTAGTTAAAGCTCTCCGATGCCCTCCTCCAAGTCTGCGCCTTAGGAAACTGCACAAACAAAAGAGCATTGGAAAAGCCAATAGGTCTTGCCCTTGTGACCCAGTTGCTTTGCCAAAGGTTTTAAAAAATGCTGTCCAGCATCTGATGCTGTGCTACAAGGCTAATGACTGGACAAAACAACAAGCTTTGACTCCCCACCCCATGTCATTTTGCAGGAGGCTGCAACACTCATGCCTACAAACTGACATCAGCGCTTTTTTATTTACTGATCCTAATTAGATCAGCAAATGAACATTAAAAGTAGCCCATTTTTACGCACAGGTGGGGAAGAAACACTGTTGGCTTGGGGGAAGAAATATGGATGCAGGTGGTGGACAAGAGAAATATGCTGCGTTGGGGAAGTGGAGCACACTGACTAGAGAGGAATGAGTATCTGCTGTTGGGGAGGCGCACTGACTAGAGAGGAATGAGTATCTGCTGTTGGGGAGGCGCACTGACTAGAGAGGAATGAGTATCTGCTGTTGGGGAGGCACACTGACTAGAGAGGAAGGAGTATCTGCTGTTGGGGAGGCGCACTGACTAGAGAGGAATGAGTATCTGCTGTTGGGGAGGCGCACTGACTAGAGAGGAATGAGTATCTGCTGTTGGGGAGGCACACTGACTAGAGAGGAATGAGTATCTGCTGTTGGGGAGGCGAAGCACACTGACTAGAGAGGAATGAGTATCTGCTGTTGGGGAGGCACACTGACTAGAGAGGAATGAGTATCTGCTGTTGGGGAGGCGAAGCACACTGACTAGAGAGGAATGAGTATCTGCTGTTGGGGAGGCGAAGCACACTGTCTAGAGAGGAATGAGTATCTGCTGTTGGGGAGGCACACTGACTAGAGAGGAATGAGTATCTGCTGTTGGGGAGGCACACTGACTAGAGAGGAATGAGTATCTGCTGTTGGGGAGGCGAAGCACACTGACTAGAGAGGAATGAGTATCTGCTGTTGGGGAGGCACACTGACTAGAGAGGAATGAGTATCTGCTGTTGGGGAGGCGAAGCACACTGACTAGAGAGGAATGAGTATCTGCTGTTGGGGAGGCACACTGACTAGAGAGGAAGGAGTATCTGCTGTTGGGGAGGAGAAGCACACTGACTAGAGAGGAATGAGTATCTGCTGTTGGGGAGGCACACTGACTAGAGAGGAATGAGTATCTGCTGTTGGGGAGGCACACTGACTAGAGAGGAAGGAGTATCTGCTGTTGGGGAGGCACACTGACTAGAGAGGAAGGAGTATCTGCTGTTGGGGAGGAGAAGCACGCTGACTAGAGAGGAATGAGTATCTGCTGTTGGGGAGGCACACTGACTAGAGAGGAAGGAGTATCTGCTGTTGGGGAGGAGAAGCACACTGACTAGAGAGGAATGAGTATCTGCTGTTGGGGAGGAGAAGCACACTGACTAGAGAGGAATGAGTATCTGCTGTTGGGGAGGCACACTGACTAGAGAGGAAGGAGTATCTGCTGTTGGGGAGGCACACTGACTAGAGAGGAAGGAGTATCTGCTGTTGGGGAGGAGAAGCACACTGACTAGAGAGGAATGAGTATCTGCTGTTGGGGAGGCACACTGACTAGAGAGGAAGGAGTATCTGCTGTTGGGGAGGCACACTGACTAGAGAGGAAGGATTATCTGCTGTTGGGGAGGAGAAGCACACTGACTAGAGAGGAATGAGTATCTGCTGTTGGGGAGGAGAAGCACACTGACTAGAGAGGAATGAGTATCTGCTGTTGGGGAGGCACACTGACTAGAGAGAAAGGAGTATCTGCTGTTGGGGAGGCACACTGACTAGAGAGGAAGGAGTATCTGCTGTTGGGGAGGAGAAGCACACTGACTAGAGAGGAATGAGTATCTGCTGTTGGGGAGGCACACTGACTAGAGAGGAAGGAGTATCTGCTGTTGGGGAGGCACACTGACTAGAGAGGAAGGAGTATCTGCTGTTGGGGAGGCACACTGACTAGAGAGGAAGGAGTATCTGCTGTTGGGGAGGAGAAGCACACTGACTAGAGAGGAATGAGTATCTGCTGTTGGGGAGGCGCACTGGAGAGAGCAACACAGAGCGCGTCGGGGTGGGGTGTGCGGCAGAGCAGTACATGAGGGAGACTGCTGGAACACACATGCACTCTCGTGGAGTATCTAACCAAACAAGCATGGGCAAAGTCAAGAGGTCTCGCCTATGCAATAGCTATTGGCTTTGCCAGAATTTTTTAGCCATGATGCACACCAGCTTGGCAGCTGTTCAGCATGGCTAAAAGTTAGTGGCATAAAAAAGAGTGGCGTGGAGTGGAGTGTCATAAAGTAGAGTGTTGTGGTGTAGAATGCGGTGTTATTGAGTGGCGTAGAGAGTCGTGGTGTAGAGTGGCATAGAGTGGAGGGAGTAGAGTGTCATAGAGTGGAAGGGCATAGAGTGGAGTACAGTTGAGTGGTGTAGAGAGAAGTAGAGTGTCATAGTGGAGTAGAGTGTTGTGGAGTCGCATAGAGTGCCTTGGAGTAGTGTAGAGTGGAGTGACTTAGAGGGTGTTGCATAGAGTGTTGTAGAGTGGAATGGCATAGACTGGCGTGGAGTGGAGTGGCATGTAGTGGAGCGGCATAGAGTGGAGTACTGGAGTGGTGTAGAGGGGAGTAGAGTAGAGTGTCGTATAATAGAGTGGAGTAAAGTGGCATGTAGTGGAATAGAGGCACTTGCATGGAGCATCATAGAGTGGATTAGTGCCGTACAGTGGAGTAAAGTGCTGTAGAGTGGAGTGTCATAGTGGAATAGAGTGGCCTAGAGTGAAAAGGCATAAAGTACAGTTTTGTAGAGTAGATGTGCATAGAGAGCAGGGGCTTAGATTGCATTGGTTTTGAATAAAGTGGAGTAGTGTGCCTTTTGTCTTAGAATGCAGTGGCAGAGAGTAGAGTGGTGCAGAGTAGGGTAGTGAAGAGTAGAGTGGAGTGGAACAGCATAGATTGCAGTGGTGTAGAGTGCAATGGTGCAGGGTGGAGTAGAGTGGTGTAGAGTACAGTGGCATAGAGTAGATTGTTTAAAAATAGAATGAAGTGGTGTAGCATAAAGTGAAGTGGTGCAGAACAGAGTTCAGAGGTGTAGAGTAGAGTGGCATAGAGTACAGTGGTGTGGAGTGCAGTGGTGCACAGTAGATTAGAGATGCGTATAGTGTAGTGGCATAGAGTGCATTGGCGTAGAGATGAGTGGTGCAAAGTAGAGTGCAGTGGCATAGAGTGCAGTGGTGCAGAGTAGCATTGAGTTCAGTGGCGGAGAGTGCAGTCATGCAGAGTAGAGTGTCTTAGAGTACAGTGGTGTAGAGTGCATTGGCGTAGACTGTAGTGGCATAGACTGCAGTGGAGTAGACTGCAGTGATGCAGAGTAGAGTGCTGTAGAGAGCAGTGGCATACAGTATAGTGGCGCAGATTAGAATAGAGTGCAGCAATGTAGAAAGCAATGGTATAGAGTGGTGTAGCATGCAGTGGCATAGAGTGCAGTGCATAAAGTGTTGCAGAGGAGAGTATAGTGGTATAGAGTGCAGTGGTGCAGAGTAGTTGGTGTAGAGTGCTGTGGCGTAGAGTGTATTGGTTTTGAGTAAAGTGGTGTAGAGTACATTGGGTAGAGTGCAGTGGTTCAGAATAGAGTGGCATAGAGCCCCGTGACTAGGAGTAGAGTGGTGAAGAGTAACGCAGCATAGAGTAGAGTGGCATTGAGAGCAGTGGTGTAGACTAGATTTTTTCAGAGTAGTGTAGTAGCATAGAGTGGAGTGCTGTAGGGTAGAGTGGAATGGCATAGACTAGTGGCATAGAGTGCACTGACATAGAGTGGAGTGGTGCAGAGTAGAGTGGAGTGGCCTAGCCTGGAGTGGTGTAGAGTGCAGTGGCGAAGAGTGTAGTTGTGCATAGTAAAGTAGAGTGTATTGGCATAGAGTAGATTTGTGCAGAGTATAGTACAGGGGTGTAGAGTGAATGACTTAGAGTGCAGTGGCATAGAGTGCAGTAGTGCAAAGTAGATTAGAGTGGCATAGAGTGCAATGGCATAGATTGGCATAGAGTAGAATGGTGCAATGGCATAGTGTGAAGTGCAGTTACGCAGTGTAGAGTTTCGTAGAGCATAGTGGTGTAGAGTAGAGGGGCTTAGAGTGCAGTGGCATAAAGTAAAGTGGTGCAAAGTAATGTGGCATAGAGTACAGTGTTGCATAGTAGAATAGAATGGCTTAGAATGCAGTGGCATAGAGTGGTGTATAGTAGCATACAGTGCAGTGGTGTAGAATGTATTGGTTCTGAGTAAAGGGGTGTAGAGTGTATTGGTGTAGAGTGCAGTGGCATAGAGTGGAATACTGCAGAGTGGAATACAGTGGCATAGAGTGGAGTGTCATAGAGTAGATTGTTTCAGAGAGGAGTGAAGCGGTGCCAAGTCCAGTGGCATAGATATAGTGCCAAAGAGGGCAATATGGTAGAGTGTAGTGGTGCAGAGTAGATTAGAGTGGATTGGCATTGAGTGGTGTGGCATTGACTGGAGCAGTGCAGAGCGGAGTGATGCAGAGTAGAGTGTAGTGGTATAGAGTGCATTGGCATAGAGAGGCATGGAGAAGATTGGGGCAGAGTATACTGCAGTGGTGTAGAGTGCAGTGGCATAGAGTAGAGTACTGTAGAGTTCAGTGTCAGAGAATGCAGTGTTGCAGAGTAGACTGTCGTAGAGAGCAGTGGTGTATAGTAGAGTGCCATAGAGTGCATTGACATAGAGTGCAGTGGAGTAGACTGGTGCATACTATAGTGGTGTAGAGAGCAGTGGTGCAGAGTAGAACATAGTGGCATAAAGTACAGCGGAGTGGAGTACATTGGTGTAAAGTGTAGTGGCGCTGAGTGTTTCAGAGTATAGTGGCATAGAGTGCAGTGTCATCGAGTAGATTGTTTCAGAGTGGAGTGAAGCGGCGTAGAGTCCAGTGGCATAGAGTAGACAGCCAAAGAGTGCAGTATCGCAGAGTGCAGTGGTGCAGAGTAGATTAGAGTGGATTAGCATTGAGTGGTGTGGCGTAGACTGTAGCAGTGCAGAGTGGAGTGATGCAGAGTAGAGTGTAGCGGTATAGAGTGCATTGGCATAAAGAGGCATGGAGAAGAGTGGGGCAGAGTATACTGCAGTGGCGTAGAGTGCAGTGGTGTAGAGTAGAGTACTGTAGAGTTCAGTGTCAGAGAGTGCAGTGTTGCAGAGTAGACTGTCGTAGAGAGCAGTAGTGTATAGTAGAGTGCCATAGAGTGCATTGACATAGAGTGCAGTGGAGTAGATTGGTGCATACTTGAGTGGTGTAGAGAGCAGTGGTGCAGAGTAGAACATAGTGGCATAAAGTACAGCAGAGTAGAGTACATCGGTGTAAAGTGTAGTGGCGCTGAATGTTCCAGAGTATAGAGGCATAGAGTGCAGTGGTACAGAGTGTATTGGCGTAGAGTGGATTATTTTTGGGTAAAGTGGTGTGGAGTGCATTGTCATAGAGTGCAGTGGTTAGAGTAGAGTGCAGTGGCATAGAGTGGTACAGAGTAGAGTGGTGCAGAGTGGATTGGTGCAGCGTAGATTGAGGTGGCCTAGAGTGGAGTGACGCAGAGTAGAGTGAAGTTGCGCAGAGTGGAACAGTGCACAGTAGATTGGAGTGGTGCAGGGTAGAGTGCAGTGGCGTAGAATGCAGTGGTGCAGAGTTGAGTGAAGTGGCATAGAGGGGATGGTTTAGAGTGCACTGGTGTAGAGTGGAGTGGTACAGAGTAGAGTGCATTGGCGTAGAGTGCAGTGGCAGAATGCAGGGTTGCATAGTGGAGTAGAGTGGATTAATGTAGAGTGCAGTGGCAAAGAGTACAGTGGTGCATAGTAGAGTAGAGTGGTGTAGAGTGCTTTGGCATAGAGTGATGCAGAGTAGAGAGGAATAGACTGAAGCAGCACAGGGTGGAATGGTGCAGAGTAGAGTGCAGTGACGCAATGTGGAGTGGCGTAAAGTGGATTAGCATGGTGTTAGTGGTGCAGAGTAGAGTGCAGTGGCATGGAGTGGTGCAGAGTGAGTGCAGTGGGGTAAAGTGGAGGATGCATGGTGTGGAAGCGCACTGCCAGCCATTACAGGCAACACATCTTCAATTGAAATGACCATTCCATTTGCACAGACATACAGTTTTACTGATGAAAGTATACAGCTCACAAACAATAATGTGTGGAAATGTCATCACCTAGTGTTTTGATTTGTGTTGATGGTAGTAACATATTTGTTTCCACCACACTTCAGAATTACCCCAGTAGCCAGCATGATTGTCACATAAATCCTCTCACTTTGAAGTCAGAGAAAGAAAAGCAAACACCAAGCTCCCTCTGAAGATATAGCATGACATTTGACCTCCGTCTTTAAATGCACAGCAAATGTGACAAGACAAGCACACAATTTAAAGTCCTGTTTACAGAAAGGGAGCACTTGGAAGGATACTGTAAATAAGGTTTGGGCAAGGTAAGGGACAAACTTATGCTGGACAGCCTAAAACAAATAAAGCCAGCAAATAGAAAGCAAGAAAATGTGAGTTACAAACCAAAAAGCCAATGGTAAGCAACCAGCAGAAATGCATTACCAGGGAAGCTTTTCGAATGTGCCCAGGATGTCGTTAGCAAACCAGATAGCTGCAATGTCTGGTAGGTTTCGACCTAAAAAGGATGCTTCAAAAGTGAGCAGTGGAAGGACACACATAATGGGCCTCCAGTCCAGAGGAGGGGAAAACAAGAGGAAGTAAAGCCCACATAAAAGCCAACCAATGGTAAGCAATGGATGTGCTCCCGCACCTTTGTAAGCTGACAATAGGCCTTGTTGCAAACGGACAGCTTGTGCTGTCTGGTGGTTGAGAACTAAAATGACAGCAACATTTCCTCCGATTTCCAGCATTTCATAAAGCACAAAGAGAATTTCTTCAAAACCTTTTCCATCCATCCCATTTCCGGTATAGAAAAAAAGGTTATATCTACAATACGTTCATGTGGACCAAGGATGAATATTAATGTTATTAGTGAAGCATTTTGTAGACTTCTTGCTTACAAATCATAACATAAAGGAGAAATAAAGTATCCTTTGATTATAGATGTGCGGTTTTATGATATTTAAAGCTGTAAATTGGTTATTTCTCTTTACAATTCACAGCGTGAAATAAAAATAGTCACATAGAAGGCTAATTCATTATCACCTTTGTGTATGTGCATTACACGTAAACTAAAAGGACCCCGTCGAGCAGATTGCATTATCAGAGTTAACTTGCATCCATAAAGATGTGTATTATGGAAAAGAGTCAGGAAGATTGTTTACCATAAGTGTTGAATTTATACAGCTAATTGTTGCATTTGCAGGTACTTTGAGAGTGCATGTCTAGATTGTGAAAACAGCTATTAAATCAACATGTTATGATTGCAAAGTAAAGCAAATGAACAAGCAAGGGTGATTAGCCTGCGACCTGCCAAGGTATCCAAACAGCATGCACTTCATAAACAAAAAACATCAATGATTGGGTAAAATAAACAGTAAACAAACACTAACTAGCCAATTACAAGTTAAAGATCATGTTCCATCTGTTGTCTAAAAATAGATGACTTAAGGCCCCATCACAAATGGGCACAAATAGGGAAATGTAACCATCCACGAAATACCAAAGCCATAGACAAGGAATCAAAGTAACAACAAACCATGACAATCACAGGAAAGCCAGTGACTGAGAGCACTTTATACAAAGCACAAATACTTCATACATTTTAAAGAACCTAGTACTAGATTTGACAGCAAAGAGTGTAGCCAGACCCAAAAAGATGCATCTGCCCATCTTACATTCTATAACTGAAATGAATGTCTTCAAAATATAAATTACAGATTTAAGTGTTAAGTCTGCATTATTACTTTGTAAAGGTCATGTGTATTTATGCTTTAAATAAACATTAGCATTGAAAGGATTTCAATGTGAGGTTCAATATAGGTTTATCAATACAGTCAATGAATGTATTTCGTCAAAGTAGTGGTCACTGATTTAGCATTTAAGTTCTGTCAAATGCCAGTGTAATACTTTCAATAGTGCCAGCCTGACATAAGGCATTCAATAAAGTGGGGTCCATGAGGCAAAACTAAACTGCTTCTCTTATTGCTCAGTCACCAACATTTATATAGAAGCTTGGTTCGACTTGACCGGTCCAACCCTTCAAAGCAGCATTTACTGGGTGGTTTCCACCAAGCAATCAGGGGCCCATCTCCCATTCTGACTGCGCAGAGCATCTAGAAGAGGTGCATGCAAAAGGGACTACCTGGAGTTTAAGGTACCCCCTGTATCACCACTGTACATTGAAGTAATGTTTGGGGCTTCCATGCCATCATGCATGTGCCACAACAATTACCCAGTTTGAGCCAGCTTAGGGCTTGCCTGTCAAAATCATGACGAAATTGCCTGAACAGCAGGATAAAATTTGGCTGCTTCCAACCAGTCCAGCGCCATTGTTTTTTCTTTGAACCACACTGCATTTGCAGCTTAGTTTGCTGCCTTTAAACAGTGGTGCAGGATAAGTATTTACCCAGTTTGTTATGTGCAAAGAAAATGCACAAATGCTTTCCACTTGTACCACTTTATAGTCGTAGCCATTTGATGTTAAGGGAGTAGCTCTGATGGCAGTGAACAGTTGATCTTGCAAGGGTCTTTCAACTCCGAGGTGACAAATTTGAGTTGCTTGATTTTAAGGACTTGTTCCGGTTCCCATTGCTAGGACTATGGGCCTGATTACGAGTTTGACGGTGATGGTCCCACTGTCGCGACGGTGTTGGATTTCCCGACTGCCGAATTTCAATGTTGGCAGGTTGCTGTACGGAAGACCGCAGGAGTACCAACAACACGACCAGCCATTGGCAGACTGCTGCTATGACGGCAGGTGGAAAACAGCTGTCAGAGGGCGGTACAGACAAGGTTACTGCTGTACGGACTACGAGTTCACTTTCTATCGAGCCGACAGTGGCAGTGAGACCACCTGCTTCGAGCCGGCAGAATCGAAGGAAATGGGGTGCATATTCTTCTATTTCCTTTTTTCCCCTTCAGTCTTTCACGTGGATCCCTTCCTCCAGGGCCCCCTTACACAGCAGCAACTTGACCCCGAAGAAAATGATCCTGTCGGCGCTGAAACCCAGGTAAGTCTGTTTCGCACTTTTCACCCATTGACTGGACTGGGCACATATGGTCCGGGCCCCGGCAATAGCAAAGTACACGTACTAGGTATTTTTATACGTGTCATGCATATGTGTACAATTAACACTTTTATGCAATCAAAATGTACACACCTACATCGATCCATATGGTAAAGTATTCCCCGCCATCAGAAACACCGCAGCTGGGCCAGCAGAAGTATCGTAATACGGTGGGTGAGATACTGCTGAGTCAGGAGTGCACTTGGGACTGTCGCAGCGGTGGTATGGTGGTAAGACTGCCAAACTCATAATCAGACCCTAAGTCAGGCCTACTATGTGCCAACTCTACAAAGATTAGTCACTGCTCCTTTGCTACTTTTTAGTGCCACCACAGGGCTTATTAGCTGCTGTGCTTCCATACGATTCAAAGCAAGCATGGACTTCATAGTAAGGAATTTGCCTCTTTGGAGCAGTGAAACAAAGCCCACGTCTTAAGCATTGATCTATTCAAGCAGAAATAAGATATGCCAAGGCAGGCTGGGGCTTTGATAGTCAGCCAGCCTCGGTCCGTGCTGGTAACAGCAGTGGGGCAGCGTTGGGGAGGATTTCGAGGGACGATGCCGAGGGGAAAATTAAATAAATAATTAATTTTCCCCCGGCATCGTCCTTTGAAATCCCCCCCAATGGGGCCTGACTGCCCCACCGCTGTTACCTGCACGGACCGCGGCTGTAGTCAGCTCATTCCGTTTACTCTTAAATATATCCACACATTATGCATGTGTGTTGACAATCTGATCTCCTTCTCTGAAGAAAAAATGTATTTAAGGCTATGGAGGGGTTTGCTAGACACTTACAGTAAAGGTGACCTTTATCTTCTTCACTTGGTTGAGGCTGCATGTGTAGCTTGTGCTAAGGTGTAGGAGGGGTCAGCTTTAGGTAGCAAAGGTTGCAGTTTAGGCAGCAGACTTAGGTTGAGGCAATGGAAATTAGGGTACTGTAGATGTATGATAATAGTACCAAAAGGGGACTGCTTAACCTTTCGTAATAGGTTGCTTGAATGAAGCCTTGCATTGTTCAATAGTTAAAAAAAGTACCACCCCATCAAAGAAGAGGAAACTTTTGTGCTGGGATCAAAAATAGTAGCCATTGAGAACCACAAAAAACAATTCTATGAGGTAGTGAACAGTAAGGGTTTTAATAAATGACACCAATCACTGAGCAGCATTTGAAATGGTCCCATCAGGAGTCACATCAATCGACTGGAGCAAGCCTGAGATGTACTTTTTAGTGTTAGTTGAGATCACGTGATTTCTCAGGGCTATGTCCAACCAGGCACCCCCCTGCAGTACGCTTGGCACTGTCCCCCATTATTGTGAGCTTGTGCCCAGGTTCTAGAGAATTGTAGCAATGTCCAAGTTATAACAAAATGTAATTCTCTGCTGCTTCTGAGAGGAATAGAAGATTTTTTTTAAATAGAAGTCTATTGAATCCGCTGCTCAGGGTAAATGATGTAGATTCATTTAAGGTGTGATCTCCCAAATGCCCATCCAACTGCTCTTCAAAGCTAAAATACAGTACCTTTTAAATTATGCAATACTTTTGTCTCTCTGCAAACGAATAATGGCTTAGGCAGCTATTAAAATTGAGTTAAAACAGGTTTTGTCTAAGCTGAGAAAAGGGATTATTGAAAAATGTAAATACTCCACACACTTAAGAATCAACCATGTCTTACAGGCATAGAGGTGAGGTTCCATTCACTGCAAACACAAGATGATGAATGGATTGCTGAAACTTTACAAACACTCTCCTTCAGTCAATGGATTTGGGTTAAATCCATCGTTCTTTTGCTTACCATGCCACCCCCAGTTTGGACGCAGCTCTATGCAAATCAGTTTCAACCCTGCTCCCCATGGAAGCAGTCCAGCCCGAACTACCAAGCCAGGTCCTCCCTGGCCCGGAAACAAGCATCCTGGGACCGAATTCGGGGCATGACCCCTCATCAGCCAGGCTAGCTTGAATCCAGTGGCACAGTGAGCAAGGGACCCACGTCTGGGCATACCCTTGGCCACTTAGGGCGAACATAGCAAACACAACAAGAAGATGAACGGAGTGCTGAAGCTATTCAAACACTCACGCCAAGTCAAGAGGTATGGGTTAAATCCATTATTCTTTTGCTCACCATGCCAACCCAGGCTGGACCCAGCCATTTGCAAATCAGACTCGACCCTGCTCCCTGTGGACACAGTCCAGCCCAACTGCCATTCCAGGTCCTCCCTGGACCGGAAACAAGCATCCTGGGACCAGTTCCATTCTCTCCCTGGCTGAGCCAAAAAGTTCGGTTTTATTATGAGGAAATGTGAGGAGAACACCGCCTAGCCAAGGACAGCCAAGAGGCACACCAAGCCCTAAAATCAGAGACACCTAGAGCTTCACCTCCATTTTGGACAGTCCTCTGGACCCGGAAACAGGTAGCTTCCTGGCTGACTTCGAGGCATGTCAGTTGATTCAACTGGTCCAAGGCCCCACCCATTCTGCCGGCCACTTGTTGGATCCAGTTTTTTCGAACCTCCGCTCCCTTATAGTCAACTCCCCTGTTCCGGTGTGCTGGTCGGACCATTACTTAATATCTATGATTCTCACTGGGGTTGAGCCCGTTCAGAGGGCGGTTCAGCACTCCTCCTACAGGTGCCCGTGGCATAAATTAAAGACCAAGCAATTTCATGCCCTTCTGTCTGCAAATACCCTTAACCTACCGGATGATCCGGACGCTGCTGATAAAGCATTGTCGGACTGGATCCTTCAGCCACTAGACGTGCTTATTCCGGCTAAGTGGTCCAAGTGTCGCAACACCAAGTCCAGTCCGTGGTACAGTGATAAGCTTGCCAGCATGCGTAAAGTTTGCAAAAGGTTGGAACGGGTGTGGAGACGCGATTATGATTTGATCTCAAAGGGGCGTTATCAGGCAGCTATTAAGGACTACCACAGGGCCATCCAGTCAGAGCGGGCACCCTACTATGCAGCTGAGATCAAGGGCAGTAAGAACCCCGCTAAACGTATGTTTGGTATACTTAAAGATCTTAAACAGGCGGGGTTACCCCCAGCGCCCCGCATGACATCAGATGAGCAATGTGAGGCTCTCGCCACCTTCTTTGTGAAAAAGGTGGAGAACATTTATAATTCCTTCCCGCTAGCTGCCCCATCTTTGGGCTCAGCCCTTAGTCCCTGTACCACCTACACTCTCGCGTCCTTTCCATCAATCTCCCAGGACGAGCTGCGTGTGTTATGCAGCAAGGTGAAATCAGGCTCTCCTGCTGACCCCCTCAAACCGGAGCAATTTATGAACTCTCTACCCATGCTCCTGTCTCCTTTATGTCAGGTGATTAATATGTCCCTGTCCATGGCAGTTGTCCCTAGGACATGGAAGCAAGCAAGGGTGACCCCCTTGTTAAAAAAGCCTTCCCTGGACACAGCCAAACTGGAGAATTTCCGTCCCATATCTCTCCTGCCATGGGTATCTAAGATTGCTGAGACCCATGTCAATTCCATTCTGACAGGCTTCCTGGAAGACAATAACATCTTAGACCTCTCTCATAACGGCTTCCGCCCAGGCCACAGCACGGAGTCGGCCCTCCTAGCAGTGACTGAACATCTAAGGGCCGCACTGGATGAGGGACGTACATCGGCACTGATTTTATTAGACCTCAGTGCCAAGTTTGATACGGTCTCCCACCAGATTCTGCTGCAACGGCTGGAGGAGGTGGGGATTGTGGGCTCTGCCCTCGACTGGTTCGCCTCCTTCCTCTCTGAGAGGACCTTTCAGGTGACGGCTCCCCCTTTTTGCTCTTGAATTCATACTATTCAACAAGGGGTGCCACAGGGCTCAGCACTGAGCCCTACGCTGTTTAACCTTTATGTTCAACCTCTAGCAGCGGTGGCTAGGAGCAGAGGCCTGACAATAGTATTGTATGCCGACGATACACAGTTGGTAGTGGCACTCTCTGGTAACTCAGCGCAGGATGCCTCCACGTTCCGGAGCGATCTCGTGGCTATTGCTGAGTGGATGTCTGCCAACTGTCTGCAGCTTAACGCAAGCAAAACTGAAGTCCTGTTGGTTGGGCGGGATGGAGAGCTGTGGAGTGAGCATTGGTGGCCTACATCCTTGGGCTGTGCTCCCACCCCCAAACAGATGGTAAAAAATCTGGGTGTTTGGGTGGACTCTGCTCTCAGCTTTCAGGCCAAACTAAGAAAGTGGTAGGGACCTGTACTGGTATTCTGCGGGGGCTTAAACCATTGTTAGGTTACTTTGATCCGTCCACACGACAGGTTATCATTCAAGGCTGCCATTTTGTCGAGATTGTATTACGCCAGCTCGCTCTACTTGGGGATCAACAAGTCAGAGATCTTGAGATTACAGAGGGTTCAGAATGCGGCGGCCAGAACTCTTCTTGGCCTCCCGAGAACTTGCTCTACCTCTGCTGCCATTCGCCGACTACATTGGTTGCCGGTGGCCAGACGTGTGGAGTTTAAGTCCCTTTGCATCGCTTTTAAAATCTTGAACTCTTCTTCCCCTGGCATCCTGGCCACCCTGCTCTCGCCCTACATTCCCTCCCGCCAACTTCGTTTTACGGGCCAACATTTGGCGGTTGTTCCTAGGGTAAGGAGAGTAGGGGCTGGGGGGCGCGCTTTCCGCACACTGGCAGCCAAACTTTGGAATTCTCTCCCAATGTCTATTCGTAGCTTAAATAATTACTTGGCATTTCGTAAGGCAACTAAGACTCATCTCTTCCCTTCACTGTACGTCCCTTTGCCTTGTCTGGTGGTCTTGCCATCTGACTGTTATTAGCGCCGGGACGCCCCTTTGCTGGGGCAGCTGTGCGCTCTATAAGCTATATAACATAACAACATAACAACATAACATGAAGGGCCACCAACACTAGTTAAACACCAGATGAAAGAATGAATAAGCAGACAGCATCATGGAATGATTCTGGTAACATAGGAAATAAAAATATAGGCCCTTATTTACAAATGTTTGTCGTAGGGCAGCACTGTAAGCCTTACTGCTGCGCTGCCCTGCGTCAAAAGAAAAGGGCAACAATGCGCTGTATCTATGAGATATGGAGCATTCCTGTCCTCTTCTACTTCGCTGGTGCACAAATAGCTGCCTAGCGCCAACATAGGCACCCTTGTACCATGGTGCAATGGTGCCTGTGTTGAAATCAGTTTGTTTTTGTGTGGGAAGGTACACCTTCCGTCACAAAAACAACCCTTATGCCACCCCTGGGGAGATGTAGGCTATTTATGCATTGCCAGGTTTACAGCATTTTGTAAATCTGAGAATGTGTCAAATGCCATGGGTGTAACGTGGGAACACCCACTGTAACACCCATGGCATGCCTCCCCATACCAGTGTGAGGCAATGCAGCGCCTTGCGGTGCGTTGCCTCACACCATATCTAAGAGGCCATGAGAAGCTTTACGTGGCCTCGTAGATATGGCTCTGAAGTGTGTACCACCGGAATGTCATTAAAAGTGACATTCCGGCGGCGCACAGGGCTTGTGAATGAGCCCCCTAGATTAGCTCAACCCAGTCACTACCAGTCTTTCATACCTCAAGGATCTCATAGGCAAAACATGGCTTAACCTTAAGGGGTGAATCTATGATCATGTCCTGAAATCCAGCAAAGAGAAATTCCTGAGTCATGCCATTATGAACACTCAGCTATTGACAGTCTGTGCTGAAGTTAAGTTGCTACAGGTAAAGATGTAAGAGCCTTTAATTTGCCATCCCAGTTTTGAAGATTACAGGACCTACAGAATCTGACATTTGTTCTTCCCTTGATTTTTCCTAACTTACACTACTTTGTCCATTACAGATTAGGGAATAGAAGGGTATATTTAGAACAGAATGGCAGAGCGCGGTGTTACACCACAATTGGTAATGCTGCGCTCTGACATTCTGAAAATGCAGGGATGCGCCAAATTGACAATAATCCTGCGCACCCCTGCGTTTTCCCTAGTGCCAGCGCAGGCACCCTTGCACCATAGTACAAGGGTGCCTGCGTTGTAGGGAATGATTGTTCATGTGCAGGAAGGTGTCCCTTTGTGCACATGAACAATCACTATTGCCGATTTGCTTTTTCTATGTGTGCTGTAGAATGCAGCACACATAGAAACAGCAAAAACGAGGAGAAATTATTAATTTCTCCTCGTTGCACCAGTTTAAGACCAGGGGCATATTTACAAGCCCCTATCGCCACCATAATGTCACTTTTTTGATGTTGTGGTGGTGATAAGGCTTCGCCTTATTTACAAGGCAGCGTTAAGCCACTTAACATGGCTTAACGCTTCCTTGTAAATAAGGCCCCCTTTCACGCTATACTTAGCGTGAAAGGGGTGGGCAATGGCTATTGCCGTGGGCTTTCCACAGCAACACCCATTGACTTTGATGGTGCTATATATTTACAATGGTGGTGTAAATATGGGGCAGCGCTAAAATTAAGACCAGGGAAAACCTGGTCTTAACAGGGCGCAACAAGGAGAAATGCATTATTTCTCCTCGTTTTTGCTGTTTTCATGTGTGCTGCACTGTGCAGCACACATATAAACAGCAAAAAAACATGCATGATTGTTTATGTGCAGGAAGGTGATCGCCATTTAAGATTGTTTATGTGCAGGAAAGGACACCTTCCTGCACCTAAACAATTATTCCCCCCAATGCAGGCACCCTTGCACTATGGTACAAGGGTGTCTACGTTGGCGCTAGGCAGCTGAAATTAGCTCCAGCGCACGGTGAAACGCAGAGCTGCACCATATTGTTGTAAATACGTTACAGCCCTGCATTTCAGAAGTGGCGGAGCACGGCGTTAAGCCAAGAAGGCTAACGCCGCGCTCCATCACTTTATTGTAAATATGCCCCTAGGTTTTCCCTGGTCTTATTTTTGGCACTGCCCCATATTTATGCCAGCCTTTTAAATAGGGGGCAGTGTCAAAAAGCAATGGGTGTGGCGGCGGAACGCCCACTGCCACACCCATTGTCCACCCCTTTTACGCTTAGTGCTGCATGAATAGGGGCATTATTTACAAGGCGGCGTTAAGCCATGTTGAATGGATTAACATCGCCTTGTAAATAAGGTGAAAGGGTTATTGGCACCAGAACGTCAAAAAAGTGACGGTCTGGTGGCGATAACCCCTTGTAAATATGCCTCAGAGTCTTGCCCCTCACCTAAAGCAGTACTCTCAGATGACCTAGTCGGTAGATGGCAAAAAGTTATTTTCTAGTGCAGTACATTGCATCCACAGTACTGAATTCAAACAAGTCTTCACCCATGTGTAAAAGTTGTTTTAAGAGAGTGCTTCATACCCTAAGAAAATAATGAGCCTATAAAATGATGCTTACTGGAGCATGGTATCAGAACCGAAGTCTGCATCACGGTACCAGTTGATATGATCCTATTCAGATCCTAATGCAGACTCAGTTTCCAGATCCACCCCTATATGGTGAAGGATCTCCTGCACAGATGATCCAGCCAATGGAATGAATCTGAGTAGCTAAAGTGAGAACAAGATGACTGGAGCCAGTTTATATGGTTTAGCTAATACATCTATAATATATTGACAATTTATTTCGGGACACTTTTCTAGTATCATACTAGATGATGAATCAATTTATAGCGTTCTAAGCTGCCATTGGAAATGTGGCAAAGTTGGATATTGCTGGCGATGGTGGCCATGGACCATCCATGTTAATGTTGTACACAAAATGCAGCTGTAGTGACCTGGAGATTTGTCAAACTACACTAAGAAAGAAGAGATTACTACAAGTAAAATGATCTGGAGATCTTCCATCTGAAAGTGAGGTGATTCAGTAGAAGGGAATCACAGATTCGGTAGAGGGGAACACTAGAAGAGTTGTCCGGAGTTTAAGAACCAAGGTAAAGGGCACAAACCCAGCTTGCTCGTGATATATCCAATAAATATTTAGAAGCACAATACCTACAGTGTATTGTACAAGTTGAAATCCAACCACAAGAACCATTTGGAGGAACTGGAGGTAAACCTGGTTCAAATGTTTGCTTTGCCATTTTTCAATGAGGTGGTTATGGTGTATAGAAGGCAAATCACAGCAAGGATTGGCAGTAGGTCTGGCTTTCTCTGCCAACCTATTTGTTTTGCCAATGCTAGTTTCCTTTGCATTATTATTATTTTTTAATCAGCTTATAACAATTCAAATATGGCCACCTGTATGTGCACATGGTCTTGAGCCAACCCAAATGGTTAGCCATCTTGGAATGGTTTTCTATACAGGATAATACAAATTCAAGCACTGTTATCCTAGAATGGTTTTATACTTTAGTAAAAATCATTCAAAGATGTTTGTGCATGCGTATGTGGCAATCATTGAATGATTTTAAAGCCAGTATTGAGATGGGCTCCACCTGCAGTGCCAGTGCATGCTGCAGTGCACTTCAAACAGCAGCAAAGTCCCAGTGGCCATCCCATGGGAGCTGCCAGGTCTTCCAAAACATAAAGGTGTTAAAGGGAAGAGGAGGGGGCATTTGTTTAATTAATGGCACAGTCATTTCAGTGCCAGGGACTGGTGAGCTGAAAGAATAATCCTATGTATCTCAATCTGGGGAGGACAAACTGTGTCCCGAGGGCCCTATGGTATTTAAACCACGTTGAACAGTAAATGCCTCCAAATAACATTGCTAATCAGCAGTGCTATATCTAGACCCCACCAGCCTATGGTGCAGTTGAAATACCGAAGGTGGGTCTGCTTTTTTCCAGGAATACACAATCGCTAATGTCAGAGCACCAGGCTTTGCCATTATAGTGGTCGACTAGCCGGAGACAATCTACCAACCCCGCTCTGTCTCAAGCCTAAAAGCATGGCCCCTCCCTTCAGGAAGATGAGGGAAGCTCAACATCTTCTAAGACTCTCACTATTCCCTCCTAAAACTGTACAATTTGGGGACAGTTCCACAGGTGTGAGATGCCAATTAAAGATAATTTTATAGTGTATCTTCCGATTCTGTACCAAAAGTGAGCTTTTGTGTAAATGGAACTTCAGGGTCTCACATTCCTTCAGTGATCTGTTTAAAGCTTTCTCCCACGAGGACCTATGTTTCCAATAAGTAGACTGCATATCCGTGATTACATACAGTGTGGGAGTTCTTTGGGTGCTGCTTGTTGGACCCCATGATGTTAGAGTATGGTGCATTCTCTCCATTTCATCGCAAGAGAAGTATATTTTACATTGTGTGAATGCCTTAATTATTCCTCCTCCAAATAGGTCCGCCACTATTCGGCACCCACCAAAACTCCACCTATCAAAGCGGCCTAGCCGCATTGCTCATAGGATTTCGCCATTGAAATATAAAGGAGAGTACAGGGATGGAAAGTTGCAAGATCCAGTCTCACCACCATTGTGCTCCAAACATGGAGGGAGGTGGCCACTGGACTGGTGAATACACGCTAAGAGACCTTTGCTTTGTGTCCAGCTATGACGCCCAGAACCAGCATCGCAGCCAGTTTTAGGAATAAGACTGTGGCATCCCTCATGAAGATGCCATTATGCCCAGCTCTGCAAATTGATTAGAGACATGTCTGTTTAGGGATTGAGGACCATAGGTCTTGTAAAAACGGCCAGTAAACCTATCTGGTCCTGTGGGCTTTCTTTGAAGGTTTTAATTGCTCTGATGACCTCTTAATCTAGAATTGTCTCGTCTAGTTCCTGCCTCTGTAGGTTATAGCTTGGTTAAACTTGCCCTGGCCATAGATTGTGCTTGGTGAGCAGGAGAGGTCATCTGTGTGGCTTAAGGCTGCATAGAAGTTCCTTTGCTCAAGCTTTGGTTTCAGACTGAAAGGTCGTCGCTTGGACAGTCTTCATTTCTCTAGCATTCTCTTTCGCTTTTGCCTTCTGCTGGCATGCTAGGAACGTGAGCTCCCCTGGTAGATTAAGCCTCCAAAGGATTATTTGAAAGGGTTTGTTTCTCTGTTTACTACTCCTCTGGCTCCGTGAAATTCTGCTTCCAGCTTCGGAGTCTCCCTAAGTCGGAGTCTGCAGAGATGTACCATAAGGGCATTACACTTGCTCCGAGTCACCACCTTTGCAGCATCCCAAACCCCCTCCAGAGTGGCTTCTGATTCCTCACTTAGGGAAAGGTATTCGTCAATCTGTTATCCAATTTCTTCCCTAACGACTGGTTGTCTCAGCATTCTCGGATGCAGTCTCCATAACTGACATTTCTCCCTGCTGCTGCCTTCAGTGTTTGCCCAGACTCACACCTAGGCACTGTACGATGGTCCAGCTCCCTAACTCGTCACCTCCTAGAGTAGTGCCCAAGGCAGTCCAGACGCCCTGATCTGGCTACAGCAAGTACTCCTGGCCCACCCATTGAGAATTAGGGCCATTTCGCTAAACTATACATAGAAAGGACTTTGTTCTACCCACAGGAGTATTATTTATTTATTTATTTGTTTATTTTAAGATTTTATATAGCGCTAGCTAGACCCTGAGGTATCAGAGCGCTTTACAGAATCGAGAGCAAGGCACTAATCAGTCATTGAGCATATGACGTGCAATAATCATAGGTTCAAGTATACATAAAATATATACAAGTGAAGTATAGTTAGGCAGAGCGAGAGGAGCACACAAAAATATATACACAGAAATTTTTTTGGACCATGAGGGTGGAATTACAGAATTGAGGTCCATTCGAAACATTAAGGGGCATATTAGCAAGAAGAGGCGATAATTATCGCTAACCCAGGTTAGCGTAATTTTTTTTATCGTTGTCGATCCCTGATAGTTATCGCCATGTTAGCGACGTATTACCAACACGTCGCTAACAGGCGATAGCTTCAGGGATCAGCGCCGAAAACTGCCGCTAACCGCAGAGTGATGGCGATAGCGGGCGGAATCTAGCGATGAAGCCAAACAGCGATAAAAAAATGCACGCTAAGCAGCAAGTGTGGAAAAAATAGCCAATAAGTCCACCTCCCATACAAAAGATGCACAAAAAAAAGTTCAATGCAGCTTCCAGGGCCAAGTGCAGCACACATCAATAACCCCCTCAAGCCACCCAACATCCAGGATGACCAGGATGACCGCCTGGATGCCTCCCTGGACCTGCGTCAGGTGCCAGGATGCCTCGCTGGACCTGCGTCTGGTTCCTGGATGCCTTGCTGGACCTGCGTCTGGTGCCTGGATGCCTCGCTGGACCTGCGTCTGCTGCCTGGATGCCTCGCTGGACCTGCGTATGGTGCCTGGATGCCTTGCTGGACCTGCGTCTGGTGCCTGGATGCCTCGCTGGACCTGCGTCTGGTGCCTGGATTCCTCGCTGGACCTGCATATGGTGCCTGGATGCCTTGCTGGACCTGCGTCTGGTGCCTGGATGCCTCGCTGGACCTGCGTCTGGTGCCTGGATGCCTCGCTGGACCTGCGTATGGTGCCTGGATGCCTTGCTGGACCTGCGACTGGTGCCTGGATGCCTCGCTTGACCAGCGTCTGGTGCCTGGATGCCTCGTTGGACCTGCGTATAGTGCCTGGATGCCTTGCCGGACCTGCATCTGGTGCCTGGATGCCTCGTTGACCTGCGTCTGGTGCCTGGATGCCTCACTGGACCTGCCTCTGGAGCCTGGAGAGGGATGTGGAGGAGCCGTGGAGTCGATGAGCCGTGGCTGGAGACATTGATGTGCGACGATCACCCGTACCTGGTGGTGAAGTCTGGCAGGTCGCATGGAGACACGTTGCTGACCTGTGTGAGAAGTCCGCCTTGTTCACCTTGGAGCAGTTAATGGTAGAGGCGCTCATGCGCACCAACGTAGTGGGGTCCGCATCGAATACTACAATCCACCACTACACCGGGGTGCACAGAGGGGATCACCAATGGTGGATTCCGTCTCCCTGCATCACAGGACGTATGATGTTGGGCTGGCCGGATGCTCTGGAGGGTGAGGCCCCTGTGCTACGCCGCACTTGTGTGGTCTGAGCGCTGCAACTACACGCCTAAGGGAGCCCTGCTGCATCAACTGCATCGGGTGGTCCACCAGCGGACAACGCGGTGACTGCTGTACCCAGCCCAGTGAAAGCACACCTGGCTCAGGCTCCTGCTGGCTGAGTCACAGATTTGGAGAGAGTGCAGTGGGCAGCGCCACGGGGTCAATGTAAAGGTAAGGAGAAGGTGGGATGCGTAGCGCAGGAGGGCCGGGGGGGGGGAGTTGCTCATGCCTATCACATGTAGATGACGCACCACCAGTGGCGGCTCTACCGCTATGTTGGAAGAGCGTTGCCCCACCACCTCAAGCAGTGCAGAAGAGGAACAATCATCACATGATGATAACACAATCAATCAATCACTCAGGGGAATTGTAAGCATGCTACTCACTCGTGAGGGTCTCAAGGCACTGAGGGGTATATTCACAAGAACGTGCGATAACTACCGCAAGAGTAGCGTAACGCAACTTTCAATATCGCAGCCTATCGCGGGAAAATAACCCCGTGTCAACGTGGAATTCACAACAAGGCGGTAGCATGCGATAGTCACCAGATAACGCGTCAAATGTCAGCGTGAAAATCAACGCCACGCCGAAAAAATGCGAAACGCGAGAAATCATGCGATGAGGCCAATCGCGGTACAAAAAGTAGCGAAAAGCAGCCACAGGCCTGCAAATCCCACGAGTCTGGTGGGAAATTGCACCATAAAAACCACAGAAACAACACACCAGAAACAAGCCAAAGCACGTAGCAACATGGATGCACCCTGACCCAGCGCAGAGGTCAACACGAACCCCACAACCCCCACAGACCACCAGCAAGGAACAACGGGGTCGGGGAAGGCCAAGGAGAAAAGGGAGAGGAAGACGGGGTGCAGACCGCAGGAAAACAAGACCAGCGCCACGGAGTCACAGAACACTACCAGCAACTGACCCACAAGCAGACCACCTGGAATGCAGTCGGAGTGCTGAGGAGGCCAATCCAGGAGGCCAATAGGTGCAGCCAGGACGTGACAACCTAAACCAGGCACAAACCCGCTGCCAACAGGAAGGCAGCAACGGCGACAGGAGGTGGCAGTCCAGCGCCACAGGAGGAGCTGGAGGCAACCTAGGCCACAGTCATCAGAGTGGAGACGGTGCAAGGAGGTGGGAGTACGGACACAGCTCGACAGGACCCGACACAACAACAACAGGGTGAGGATCCAACAGGGACTGGGGGGACGGGGGTGATGGGCACAATGGCACACATGCACAACGAGGTGTAGCACACTGCACACCCACAATTACCCAGGGACATGTCCCCCATCCCCGTGGCACACTGCAGCACACACACATAGCAATCACAGCACATACCATGACAATGTGGCACAAAGTGCAGCACCCACACTGCAGAACAGGGGACACAACTGGGTCCGCCCAGGCACAGAAACAGAACAATCACATTGGACAGAGCAGGGAACTGTGAGATGCATATCTACGGCTACAACCCCACATCAGCCATGTAGGCCAAATGTCCACTGTCCCAACTCAAATAGCCACCACCGCCCAAACAGTCACAATGTACATTGTCACACAGTCTGCATGTCGACAAGAACAAGGCGCCAACACAATGCCAACATGCACCTCCCTTCACAATGCAGAGGCACAAACAACACCTCCAGCAGGTCAGAACAGACAACCCATCAGTGATGCCGGAGACGAACACCACACCTTCGACACCGACGCCCTACAACAGCCCATGGACATCCCACACAACCCACCACCAGGACCAGGGCAGACAAGCTACTCAGAGGAGAACCCAGCCCCTGCAACAGACCACACAGCATGAAGCACCCGCAATCACGTCTGGCTCACAACACTTCACCGACCCACACATGGCACCCCAATGCCAGGTGTCAGAACGCCGAAAGGAGGTGGCCCAACAGGTGCGGGTGTTGCCGAACCCATGGAATGCGAACTAGAACACATACGTGGGTGTCCAATACCCTTCAGGGACCACCTACACCCCACAAAGGAGACCCACACTGCCATAGAGACACATGCAGATGCACATACCCAGTACAGAACCACACCCAGGGGCACGCACATATCAGTCACACACCCACGTTGGCTCTGCGTACGACGGCACAGTCCACTCCCCTTACAAATTGAGTGGGTGACGACAAAGCTACATGTCCAGGTTCTAACCCGCTGCCTGCGGTGACATGTCTGCGTCCGCTGTACACAGCACAATGTAATGTCGTAGGGCCCAGGGTCCCCATGCATACAACAAGACCACAGGGACACATGCACATATCATGTTGAACTGGCTACTGGCACGTGCGCCCGGCCCCTTTATTGGCAGGGCCACATGTACAGTGACGCCTGTGCTGGATGTGTGTGGGGTGAGTATAAGCCAGCCCGCACGGAGTGCTTGGTGCTGGCAACAACCTGAACAGTGGACACCAGTGTAATGGAAACAGAAAACACCAGCATAACAGAGTCAACTGCAGAGCAACATGGAGGGATCCGGAGTAAGGACAGAGGTCACCCAATATTCAGTCAGGAGGTTCCGTGAGTTGCAGTGCACTGAGGTAGGGGCACTAGAGAAGAGCGCGCTCATGTGAAGAAATTGCTAGGATTGTGTCCCTTCGGGTTAGTCCTGATGCAGATGCAGTGGGGTATGTTACACCTGCATCAACTTCCTCATCGACGTCCCAGGTCTACCACACTGCCTGAGGTGACAGTTACGTCCGCAGTCCACAGCGCAATACCCAGTAATAGATCCGGGTGTGTAGCTTGACTACCACCACCAGTCTGCATTCCTGCCTTGGGGCTGTTGCCTCCTGCCCTCCCATTGTCTGTGCCTTCTCCCGTCCGCACACTTGACACATCTTCCTCATCATAGTCCCAGGTCTTCCCCACTGCATGAGGTGGCATTGCTGCGCAACCTCACAACAGCACAAAACGCAATCAGTAACGGACAATGGCTTGTGGTGCACTGAGTCACTGGCACCTGGAGTGCTGAGCAGGGTATCAGGCCGATGATGGCATCCACGACAGGTCTGAGCAACTCCGTAGGTCTGTCAGGACCAACGTTTCGACTCTGGCAGATGGCGGTTGGAGGTGGCCCTTGCGGTGGTGGCGTGTGCCTCCTGCGGTGATGCGATGTCCGGGCCGGTCAAGACTCAATGCTATGTGTGGGCCCTGGTGGCCCGCAGTTAAGGCCGGAGGATGCGGACAGAGCAGGGCCACAGACACATGGCATTGATGACCCCAAGACCATCGCTACAGAGGCTATTCAATGTCTCAGAAGAAGGGGTCCCAGGCCTGAGCAGCACAGAGTTAGTGGCCCCAGATGCACTGCGGCCGGCACAGGCACCCAGCCACGGGACGGTGACTTGCGGTGCAGTCAGATGGGCCATGCGACTTGAGCGGGTCCCCATCAATGTCCGAGGTGTATGTTGCGGAAGGTTGCGGGGGACAGTGGAAGGTGTCCTCCAGGGCATGATGCGGAAGGTCTGATGTTATCTGGAAGCAGCAAATGGAGGAGTGGTAAGCGCAACCCTCGTTTTCACCAACAATTCGGTATCAGCTATATGAGGATGAAAACTAGCCCCTATTCCATAGACTCAAACGCCACCAATGTACGATCAGTGAGTGCCCATGAATGTCGGGGAACACACTTAGTGGCACAGGTGCTGAGAGGGGATGCAGTCTGCGATGATGCCGGTACACAGATGTGAACTCCAACATTGCCAAATCAAGACTCTGTGACCTACTGGACCGCAGTGTAGGCCGGAGGCAGCGGTCAGCAGTGGCCCACAGCCACGTGTCATTGGCTCGCCAGGCACAGAGTTAGTGACACAGTGGCAGTTGTCGGTAGTATTCAATCACCTCCGTAACGATGATCCTGTTCCCTCCGGACTGCAACGCGTCATCCTCTTATGCCTCTCCGTGCGTGCAATGAAATTTATTCTGCCTTTTGAATTACCGATGTTCAGTTCCAAATCTGTGATCCCACTTGTGCGCAGCGAGGCCGAGGGCAGTAGTCCGCGTAGGCCCACAGACACGTGTGGTTGTGATGCCATGCACAGACTTGTTGCCACCACATCGAAGGGTGTATAGTGAATTGTTCTCTGCCTTAAATAATGTTCACTGCTATGGTGTAATCAAGACTCAGTTCCAAATGTGTGACCTACCTGACCGTGGTGTAGGCCTGAGGCAGCGGTCAGCACGGCCCATTCACCGAGTGTCGCCGGCATAGGTTGGATGGCCCCACCGGCCTGCGTGTTCAGGTTCAGTGGCACCACGTTTTCGGTCACCTCCGTGTATGTGACCCGGCATTCGTCCGGACTGAGCCGCATCTTCCTCTTACACCTCTCCGTGCGACCACTGGTGTGGACTCTGCCATTCGTGCTTTGCGATTAGGTGCTGGATGTGTGACCTACTGGTCCGCAGGGTAGTCCTGGTCCCTCATCCACGTGTCGCCGGCTGGCGTTGAACAGGGTTAGTGGCACCACGTGTCGCCGGCTGGCGTTGAACAGGGTTAGTGGCACCACGTGTTGCCGGCTGGCCTTGAGCAGGGTTAGCGGCACTACGTGTCACCGGCTGGCATTGAACAGGGTTAGTGGCACCACGTGTCGTCGGCTGGCCTTGAACACGGTTAGTGGCACCACGTGTCGCCGGCTGGCGTTGAACAGGGTTAGTGGCACCACGTGTCGCAAGATGCCCATATGGAACTATGCCTCACAGTTCGGGGGGGTCTGGTGCTGTGGCCGCTGGCCCGGATTTGGGGTCACTGCCATTCATGACTCAGGACACAGTTTCACACATGGGAACTACTGGTCCGACGAGTGGGCCGAAGGCGGCAGTAGAGTGCGTCAACGAGAAAGGAGTAAGGTGGGCCTGTGTCGTGGAGGCCGTGATGGTCTGAGGAGGCTGCCAAGGTCGCGGGCCTCGGGCTTGGAGCTTGCGCCGGCACGTGGTGGGCCCTCCTTGACACACGCCGGTGTCGGCAGGTGATCAGTGTGGCCTGGCTGCGCAGGGGCGGGCCTGACGGGTTCGTGGTCCAGCATGCCGGGGTCCGGCAGGCGCACAGCATCGCAGGCAACTCCGCTCACGAGGACAGCATCGGCCTTGTGGCGGGGGTGGGAGGCGCCGCCCTGGCAGAGACGTGGGTCTTTCCGGAAGAGGACCACGCCCAGGCCTACGTGCATTTTATTCACACCCCTACGCTGGCGTGGCGTACGCCAGGCCATCCCACTCCGGTGACGCTTAGGGGGGGCGTAACAGGCAACATTTCCGTGAGGTCCCCCACTGGCTGGGGTGACATGGTGGCGTCCACTGTCCACTACACTCCATACACCAGCGGTGTATGTCGCCATGGATATGGGTGTGTTCTGCATACTGCGGTGTGTCCAGCACATCTCCGCCACTCTTGGCATTGTGTACTTTCCCAATCATGGTTCTACTGCATCCCTCACACATGCCTGGTTGCCACCTCTCCCCACATTCGGCTATTATGTGGCTGAGGTGCCATGCCATTGCTGGCTCATGTTCAGGGCTTGCCCATGTGAACATTGTAAGTTGTTCTGTCGTGTCTGGTGGGTGGGCATGTTGTTGTGCCTGTTGTATGTGATTTTGTGACGTGTGCATTGCCAGAGTTGTGAGTTGCATGGTTGTGGAGTTGAGGTGTGTGGGGTGTTCATTTGAATATTGCCAAGGGACTGTGCATTTCCCTTGTTGCCATCCTGGGAACGCTGGTTGATGATGGACTGTCGGAGGATGAAGGTATGATGCACACTGGCTGTGTATTTGAAGGCAACATTGTTGGGGGTTCCACGGTGTTCTGTTGTTGCCTGCACATTGATGTGAGACGTGTGCTTCCTGTTGCGGTGATTGTGTGCTGTGTCACCAGGGGGCACAGGTAGTACATGTGTGCTGTGTATTGCCCCCAACACGTGCGTGCATCCTGCTTGGGCGTATGGTCCTTGCTTGGTCTCCAGCAGATCCTGCGCATTGTGTTGTACGTATGGGGACTGGGGTACCAGGGTGATGGTGATGTCCAGGACAGGTGTGGGGGACTTGGAGGTGGCTGGCTGTGAGACTCCTCCGACTCTGGCGGGTGTTGGTTGGGGGGTCCCAGGGGCCAACAGTTGCAGCCAAGCCAGCAGCTTTGTGTGGGGTGGGATGTTGGTTGTCCGCTCTGTTGGTGCCGTAGGCCTGTTAGGCGATGATGGTCAGGATGCGTAGGATGTTTGTCACTTTCAGCCTGTAGTGGACGGTGACATTGTCAGATGTTGGGTCTGTGCGGCTGGTACGCTTCCTGGGGGTCCGCTGTCTTTGTCTGCGCTGCATCTGTGGTGGTCCGGGGGGGGGTTCCGGGTGTTGGTTGGGGTCCTGGGGTGGTGGCGGTGGGTGTTGTGGCCCTCTTGGCTGTCCGGGCCGCATGATGAGTGGCTCCATGGCATCTGTTGCCCTTCGGATGTGGCCCTGGGCTGTGCTCCCTTTTGTGGTGCTGGCTGCGGTCCGACTTTACACCAGGTCAGAGCAGGTGTAAATTTCCTGGTGCTAACGCGCCTTATCGCCTGTTTTGTGTTCTTATCGCCGATGTGGCTGGTCGTTGTGAATGTTGAGGTGTGATGTTGACTCGAATTTTGGCACGGGAACGCCTACTCTGCATCTCATTAGCGATATTTGCGGGGGTCCTCTGTGGCGATGTTTTTTGCGGCTGCTATCGCGGGTAAACTGGTGCTGTGGGCTGTTAACACCGGCTTGTGAATGGGGAGGTAAACTTATCACGACTTTGGCTGCGATAAAGTGCCGTTAATTCGGCGATAGCTCCTTGTGAATATGCCCCTGAGTTGGGGTGCCGCTGATCTGTTAGCTGAAGAGCCAGGTCTTGAGGGTCTTCCTGAAGGTGTACAGGGAGGGGGCACCTCTGATGTCTGCCGGTAGCTCGTTCCCGGTATTGGATGCAATGTGGGAGAAGGATCTCCCGCCTGCTCTGGCTCTGTGGATGTGCGGGGTTTCGGACAGTGCGAGGTTGGAAGATCGGATGTCTCATTTATGTACGTGGAATTTGATTCTGTCGTTGAGGTATTTGTTTACGTTGATGTGTAGTTGTTAGAACTGGGGGTCTCTAGTTGGCAGAGGTAGGTACCTTTGTCCAAATAGGGACCCTTGCTTCTAGTCAGGGTAAGGGAGATACACAACTAAAATAACCCCTGCTCACCCCCTTGGTAGCTTGGCACGAGCAGGCGGGCTTATCTCAGAGGCAGTGTGTAAAGCATTTGTGAACACATACAGTAACACAGTGACAACACTACAGATGGACACCACACAGGTTGTATTATAAAAATAAGTATTTTTATATAGACTTAACACAAGACCCAAAACGACAAAAATCCACAATACACTATGAAAAATATGACTGTCAATGGTAGAAAATAGTTCAGTTCAATAAAGATGGTAAATGCGACACTCAATGTACCTTTGGATGCGTAACGCGATACAAACAAAAGAGTTGCAGGGAAGGTGATGCGTCGGTTCCTTACACGCAAGAACGGTGATGCGTCGGTTCCTTTCTCCGGGGGAGGTGATGCGTCGGTTCCCTACTGCTGCGTAGGGGACGGTGATGCGTCAGTTCCTTACCGGAGAGGAGGTTATGCGTCGGTTCTTCACCGTGTGGGGAGGTGATGCGTCGGTTTCTTACTGCGCTTCTGTGGCGATGCGACCCGCAGCGCCGTGATGCGATGACGATCCGGTGCAATGAAACAAAATGGCGTCTTCTTCTCGATGCGACACTCAGGGGGCGATGCGTACACGCCCGACGGCCGTGCGGCGACTTTGTGAATCATCTGAGCCACGACAGGCCCTGCGACACGCTTCTCCGATGATGCGACGGCGTCTGATGCGACAGCGACACTCTTCTCCGGTGATGCGAGGCGCTTCGGCGATGCGATGGCGACAGCGGCGGCACGCTTTCTCGGCGATGCGACGACAGCGGCTGCGGCGGCGACACGCTTCTTCCTCGTAAGTCGCGCTTCCAGCTCCCAGCGCTCCCAGCGACACGCAGTCTCTCAGAAGGCCCCACACAACAGTAGGCACTTCAAATTCCCAGCAAGGGAATTCAGGGGAGCTGGTTGGTGAAGTCTTGTATCCCTGAGACTTCAGCAGGAGGCAAGCTCAATCTTCAAGCCCTTGGAGATGTTCTGCAAGATGATGAAAGTAGCACAAAGTTCCTTTCTCCTTTCTTTGGCAATCAGGCAACCACTGCAGGCCAATCCCTCAAACAGCACACAGCATAGGGATAGTCTCCTCCTTCAGTTTCTCTGGTTCCTCTCCTCAGCAAAGGTTCGTCTTGTTTGTTCCAGAAGTGATCTAAAATCTTGGGGTCAGGGCCCCAGTATTTATACCCATAAATCCTTTGTCCTCTGAAGGCAGATGGTCCTGTACCTAGTCCAAACCAGTTCTGGGTGCATTCTGCCAGTGCACACCTTCTCTCTTTGTCAGGGTGGGCCAGGGTCATCAGACACACCACAGGAGGTGGAGCCAGCATTGTGGAAGGCAGGCACAGCCCTATTCAGACCCAGGTGCCACTCCTCCCACCACTCTACATGCAGATAGGTCTATTCAGCCCTGTGCTGACTCACCCTGCCTCCTGGAGTCCCCCAGCCCCTGTCACTCACAAACCCAGACACACAATACACAAGCTAGCAGAGGCAGACTGGATGGTTTAGGCATGAAAATACCTACTTTCTAAAAGTGGTATTTTCAAACACAGAATGTTAAAACCAACTTCACTAAAAGATGTATTTTATCATTCTGAGTTCAGGCATACTAAATTCGTTTTTCTACCATGTTCCCTGGGTCAGTTAGGATTATAAGATGTAATAATCAAACTGCCCATTCTGGCCTATGGGGACAGGTAGCCTTGCAATAGTGAACAACGAAATTGGCTGTAATTCACTATCAGGACATGCCACACACACCAGGGCATGTCCTACCTTACACATACAATGCACACTGCCCTAGGGCCTACCATAGGGGTGACTAATATGCAGGAAAGGGAAGGTTTGGGGACTGGTAAGTGGGTGCACTTACCAAGTCGACATGGCAGTACCAGACTGCACACAGGCTCTGCAATGGCAGGCCTGAGACACACTTTACAAGCTGCTCCTGTGGGTGGCACAACCAGTGCTGCAAGCCCACCAGCAGCATTTGAATCACAAGCCCTGGGCACAACCAGTGCACTGTACTAGGGGCTGACAGTGAATCAAATAGGCCAAACATGGAGTCACTAATCCATACATCAATTTATCATAGGGAGCACTTGCACTTTGGCACTGAATAGCAGTGGCAAAGTGCCCAAAGCATCTAATCCAGCAAAAACAGGTCAGTAACAGAGGAGGCATAGCGCAAAAAATGGAAGGGAGACCCACGCCAATGGTACCAGGTCTAACACGTGTCCCCTCCAGCTGAAATGTGGGGAGAACTACCCATCCCCTTGGGAGTTCTCATCGCTAAGGCGGAAAAATCTGGACAGACCATCAGCATTGGCGTGTTCTGTACCAGGGCGGTGTTCCACCGTGAAGTCCATCCCCTGTAGGGAAATGGACCACCACAACAGCTTTGGATTCTCACCCCTCATCTGCATCAACCATCTGAGGGGCCTGTGGTCTGTCTGAACCCGGAAGTGAGTCCCAAACAGGTATGGTCTCAACTTCTTCAGCGCCCAGACCACAGCAAATACCTCACGCTCAATAGCACTCCACCTCTGTTCCCGTGGAAGTAACCTCCTAGTGATGAAGGCTACAGGTTGGTCTAGGCCCTCCTCATTTAACTGTGCCCGAACAGCCCCTACACCATGCTCTGAAGCGTCTGTTTGAACAACATATTCTTTTGAGAAGTTGGGTGCCTGAAGCACGGGGGCAGTGCACATGGCAGTCTTCAAGGCGTCAAAAGCTCTCTGACAGGTGTCAGTCCAAATCACTCTCTTGGGCTGCTTCCTGGAAGTCAGCTCTGTCAAGGGTGCAACAATGCTGCCATACCCCTTGACAAATCTCCTGTAATACCCGGTGAGTCCAAAAAAGGCTCTCACCTCTGTCTGGGTCTTGGGGGGTTTCCAAGCCAGAATGGTATCAATCTTGGGCTGTAGGGGCGCCACCTGGCCGCTTCCAACCTGGTGTCCCAAGTACACCACGGAACCCTGCCCGATCTGGCACTTACTCGCCTTGATCGTGAGGCCTGCCCTCCGCAGCGCCATCAACACTTACCAGAGGTGATGCAGATGTTCTTCCCAACTGGCGCTGAACACTGCAATGTCATCCAGGTAGGCGGCACTGAAATCTTCCAGTCCAACCAACACCTGGTTGACCAACCTCTGAAAGGTGGCAGGGGCATTCTTCATCCCAAAGGGCATAACCCGGAATTGGTAGTGCCCATCTGGTGTGGAGAATGCTGACCTCTCTTTGGCCCCATCAGTCAAGGCAATCTGCCGGGCAGCCCCTAACCGATCAATGAGCTCATCAGCTCTGGGGATGGGGTGCGTGTCAGTCCTGGTGACTGAATTGAGTCCTCGGTAGTCCACACAGAACCGGAGTTCGGGCGTGGCACCAGGCACGGCAGCCTTTGGGACCAAGACCACTGGGCTGGCCCAAGGGCTGTGAGAGGACTCAATCACCCCCAATGCAAACATCTTGGAGACCTCCTCCTTGATGCAGGCTCTCACCCTGTCAGTCACTCTGTAAGCCTTGTGCTTGACAGGAGGACTGTCTCCAGTGTCCACATCATGGACGCACCAATCAGTGACACCAGGAACCAGGGAAAACAGTTCAGGAAACTGTCCCAACAGTTGGCGACAGTCTTCCTGCTGCTCAGGTGTCAGGGAGTTAGAGAGGTTCACACCCTCCACTGACCCATCTTGCTCTGTTGCAGACAGGAGGTCAGGAAGAGGTTCTGTCTCCTCTTCCATTCCATCATCCGTTGCTAGGAGTATGCCCACTTCAGACCTCTCAAAATGGGGCTTCAGGCGGTTGACATGTAGGACCCGCAAAGGGTTCCTGGGAGATCGCAAGTCCACCAGGTAGGTGACGTTACTCTTGCGCTCCACCACCTCAAATGGTCCGGTCCACTTATCCTTGAGCGCGCAAGGCTCCACGGGGGCCATGACCCACACCTTCTGTCCAGGCTGAAACTCGATCAGAGTGGCATTCTGATCATACCATCATTTCATCTCCTCCTGGCTGGCTTCCAGATTCGCCTCAGCGAGTTGTCTGAATCGCCTAGTTTGGTTTCTAAAGGCCAGCATGTAGCTAAATACATCCTGGGGAGGTTTACTGGGAGCTTTCTCCCAGCCTTCTTTCACCAAACTCAGAGGTCCTCTTACCGGGTGACCATAGAGCAGTTCAAAGGGACTGAACCCTAAGGACTTCTGTGGCACCTCACGGTAAGCAAAGAGAAGGCATGGCAAGAGGACGTCCCACTTATGCCTCATGGGTTCTTCCAGACCTATAATCATGCCCTTCAGGGTCCGGTTGAATCTCTCAACCAGCCCATTTCCTTGGGGGTGGTAAGGAGTGGTGAACTTATAGGTAACACTGCACTCCTGCCACAGGGACTTCATATACTTGGATATGAAGTTTGTACCAAGGTCACTCACCACCTCCTTGGGGAACCCCACACGGGAGAAAATCCCCATCAGTGCAAGTCCCACCACGGGGCCGTCACTGTTCGAAGACGGATGGCTTCCGGGTACCGGGTGGCATGGCCCACCAAGACCAGGATGAACCTGTTGCCCATGGCTGTCTTGAGGTCCAGTGGCCCCACAATGTCAATACCCACCCATTCAAAGGGGGTGCTGCCCACAGGGAAAGGCTGGAGGGGAGCCTTTTGCTTCCTCCCACTTTTTCCACTTTCCTCGCAAGTCTGACAGGTCCTGCAGTGAGTGTCTGAACTCCTGCGCATCTGGGGCCAATAAAAGTGGGTGACAAGCCTTTCAAAGGTCTTGCCCTGCCCCAGATGTCCTGCTAAAGGCACATCATGAGCCAAACCCAGTAGGAAGGCTCTGAAGCGCTGGGGTACCACCAGAACACGGGCTGACCCAGGCTCAGCAACCTTAGGCTCGCTATACAGGAGACCATTCTCCCAGTAGATCCAATGTGATCCAGACTGATCACCTGCTGCCTGGTTTGTGGCCTGTTGCCGCAAACCCACAAGAGAAGGGCACTTGTTCTGCTCCTCACAGAACTCCTCCCTGGAGGGTCCTCCCTCCTGCTGCCAATGGTCAGTTCAGGTAGGTCCCCCAGTTCGGCCACTTGCTCCCCTGTAGGTTCCAGAGCATCCCCCTCAGGTTCTGCTTCCTCTTGGACCGTGGGAACTACGGGGCCGGTTTCCCGCGCCCCCTGCCTCTTCTCTTCAAGGCAGGCACCTGGGCCCCACTCTCAGGCTCCAGGTCCTCTTGAACACCTCTACTGGCTGCCATAGACTGAGTGGTCGCGCACGCCCACTCAGGCAGACCCAACATCTCTAAATGAGACCCTCTCTCTCCACCTCTGCCCAAGGTGAACTTTCTAAATCGTTGCCCAACAGACAGTCTACAGGCATGGCTGGCCTCACAGCTACTTGAAAGGTACCTGAGACCCCCCCCACTCAAAGGGAACCTGAGCCACTCTGCAGTGGCTCTCTGAGTTGTCCGCGGCAACTACTGGGCAGAATGCATTGGGGATCACCTGCTCTTCAGACACCAGCCGACAACTGACAGCTATCACACTGGCTCCGGTGTCTCTCAGAGCATCCACCCTTTGGCCATTGATGGTCACCCACTGCCTGTATTTCTTAGTGTTATCAGGCAGTTGGGCCCTGGGGACCATCTCACTGTCTCCTAAAGAGACCAAGGACATTGCTACGGGACCCCACCCACCTTGGGCACCCATCTCCTCCCCCAGGGCTACACTAGCTACCTGCCAGGGTGGTGCACCAGTGGGTGCTGATTTTCCATACAAGGGACATCTAGTCTCCCAGGAGCAGTGGCCCACTTGACCACACTTAAAGCAAGTCTTGGGCCCCCTGTGAACAGGCTTATCTGTCGGGGCCCCTGGCTTCTTTTCAGGGGGAGGCTGGGAACCCTTCCCTTGGTTCCCTTGGGGATTACTTTGGGGCCCTTTCTGGAACTCCCTCTATTTACCCTTGTCCCCCCCACTCCTCTGCTGGGGACCCTGCCCACCTTTGGTGGAGTCTCCCATGTGACCCTTGTGAACCCGGGTGCTCACCCAGCGGTCCGGCTCCTCAGCAAGCTTCCTAGGGTTAGTCAGCCTACTATCAATAAGGTGCTGGCGTAGCTCTGGAAAAAATTTCCTGACAAGTGCTCCCATGCAATCAAATCAAAGAGAGCGTCAAAATCATTCACTTTGCTACCCTTCACCCAACCATCCAATGCTCTGCAAAAAAAAGTCACATATTCTACCCAGGTACTGCCCTCCAACTTTTTGCAACTCCTGAACCTCTGCCTATACAGTTCAGGAGTCAACCCATACCTGGACATCAATGCTTCTTTCATATGACCATAAGAATTGTGGACTTCAGAGGGCAAGTCTAGTAAGGTATCCCGCCCCTCACTAAGGAACCGCCCCCACAACCCCGCTCCCCAATCCTTCTCAGGGACCCGGTGGGAGGACATAGCTACCTCATAGGCTTTAAACCATTGCCCAATGTTATCATTTTTATAAAACTCTTTGACCACATCTTTAGGTATATACACCCTGGCTTCAACAGGCATGGATGGTGTGCTGCCACCAGAGGGAGTAATCTCTAAGCTCCTAGCTTTCAACTCCAACTCCCTCAAACTTCTCTCATGCTCCATTTGCATCCTCTTTTCCTCTAGGGCCAATTTCTTAATTTCCAATTTTAACTGCCCACCCATCTTAAGCTTGGTCAGCTCCATTTCATGCATCCTACTTCTCTCCCTGTCCTCCAGCTCTCCTGGGGACAGGCCCTTGGAAGAAACACTGCTGCCTGCTGGGGAAGGTGCTCTCCTCCCCCTAGACCCAGTGGCCCATCTAGCTGCCCTTCTGCATTCTCAGCCCCCTCCTCCTGCTCTTCCACATGCTCTGGGGTGCTCCTTGCTTCCACCCAGGCCCTCAGCGCCTTTTGGAACTCATCCTACTTGGAGAGACGGGTCATAGCAACTTTAAATTTCCTGCAGAAGTGCTTCAGCTGTTTCACAGTGTAACTTTATAGTTTCTCTTCCTCAAAATCAAAATCAACAGATGCGATGGACGCTGTTTTGCTCATGGTGACTAAACAAATTGGCAGTTCTTGGCAAAAATAGAAATCCCAGGAAAAACAATCTACCAAAAATGTATATGGTTGCGTTTGGTCTTCACTCACTAGTAGTGTACACCAATTACTGTATATGATTCACAAATGCAAGTCCAGAATCCTCACCGCTGACCACCAATGTTAGAACTGGGGGTCTCTAGTTGGCAGAGGTAGGTACCTTTGTCCAAATAGGGACCCTTGCTTCTAGTCAGGGTAAGGGGGATACACAACTAAAATAACCCCTGCTCACCCCGTTGGTAGCTTGGCACGAGCAGGCAGGCTTATCTCAGAGGCAGTGTGTAAAGCATTTGTGAACACATACAGTAACACAGTGACAACACTACAGATGGACACCACACAGGTTGTATTATAAAAATAAGTATTTTTATATAGACTTAACTCAAGACCCAAAACGACAAAAATCCACAATACACTATGAAAAATATGACTGTCAATGGTAGAAAATAGTTCAGTTCAATAAAGATGGTAAATGCGACACTCAATGTTCAATGTACCTTTGGTTGCGTAACGCGATACAAACGAAAGAGTTGCAGGGAAGGTGATGCGTCGGTTCCTTACACGCAAGAACGGTGATGCGTCGATTCCTTGCTCCGGGGGAGGTGATGCGTCGGTTCCCTACTGCTGCGTAGGGGACGGTGATGCGTCGGTTCCTTACCGGAGAGGAGGTGATGCGTCGGTTCTTCACCGCGTGGGGAGGTGATGCGTCAGTTTCTTACTGCGCTTCTGTGGCGATGCGACCCGCAGCGCCGTGATGCGATGACGATCCGGTGCAATGAAACAAAATGGCATCTTCTTCTCGATGCGACACTCAGGGGGCGATGCGTACACGCCCGACGGCCGTGCGGCGACTTGGTGAATCTTCTGAGCCGCGACAGGCCCTGCGACACGCTTCTCCGATGATGCGACGGCATCTGATGCGACGGCGACACTCTTCTCCGGTGATGCGAGGCGCTTCGGCGATGCGATGGCGACAGCGGCAGCGGCGGCATGCTTTCTCGGTGATGCGACGACAGCGGCTGCAGCGGTGACACGCTTCTTCCTCGTAAGTCGCGCTTCCAGCTCCCAGCGACACGCCGTCTCTCAGAAGGCCCCACACAACAGTAGGCACTTTAAATTCCCAGCAAGGGAATTCAGGGGAGCTGGTTGGTGAAGTCTTGTATCTCTGAGACTTCAGCAGGAGGCAAGCTCAATCTTCAAGCCCTTGGAGATGTTCTGGAAGATGATGAAAGTAGCACAAAGTTCCTTTCTCCTTTCTTTGGCAATCAGGCAACCACTGCAGGCCAATCCCTCAAACAGCACACAGCATAGGGATAGTCTCCTCCTTCAGTTTCTCGGGTTCCTCTCCTCAGCAAAGGTTGTCTTGTTTGTTCCAGAAGTGATCTAAAATCTTGGGGTCAAGGCCCCAGTATTTATACCCATAAATCGTTTGTCCTCTGAAGGCAGAGGGTCCTGTACCTAGTCCAAACCAGTTCTGGGTGCATTCTGCCAGTGCACACCTTCTCTCTTTGTCAGGGTGGGCCAGGGTCATCAGACACACCACAGGAGGTGGAGCCAGCATTGTGGAAGGCAGGCACAGCCCTATTCAGACCCAGGTGCCACTCCTCCCACCACTCTACATGCAGATAGGTCTATTCAGCCCTGTGCTGACTCACCCTGTCTCCTGGAGTCCCCCAGCCCCTGTCACTCACAAACCCAGACACACAATACACAAGCTAGCAGAGGCAGGCTGGATGGTTTAGGCATGAAAATACCTACTTTCTAAAAGTGGTATTTTCAAACACACAATGTTAAAACCAACTTCACTAAAAGATGTATTTTATCATTCTGAGTTCAGGCATACTAAATTTGTTTTTCTACCATGTTCCCTGGGTCAGTTAGGATTATAAGATGTTATAATCAAACTGCCCATTCTGGCCTATGGGGACAGGTAGCCTTGCAATAGTGAAAAACGAAATTGGCTGTAATTCACTATCAGGACATGCCACACACACCAGGGCATGTCCTACCTTACACATACAATGCAACCTGCCCTAGTGCCTACCTTAGGGGTGACTAATATGCAGGAAAGGGAAGGTTTGGGGACTGGTAAGTGGGTGCACTTACCAAGTCGACATGGCAGTACCAGACTGCACACAGGCTCTGCAATGGCAGGCCTGAGACACACTTTACAAGCTGCTCCTGTGGGTGGCACAACCAGTGCTGCAAGCCCACCAGCAGCATTTGAATCACAAGCCCTGGGCACAACCAGTGCACTGTACTAGGGGCTGACAGTGAATCAAATAGGCCAAACATGGAGTCACTAATCCATACATCAATTTATCATAGGGAGCACTTGCACTTTGGCACTGAATAGCAGTGGCAAAGTGCCCAAAGCATCTAATCCAGCAAAAACAGGTCAGTTACAGAGGAGGCATAGCGCAAAAAATGGAAGGGAGACCCACGCCAATGGTACCAGGTCTAACAGTAGTCATTTGTAGGCGTGAGTGATGATTTTGAAGGTCACTCTTTACACCACGGGAGACAGTGGAGTCTACGTAGGCGTTGGCTGATGTGTTAGTGCCGGGGAATGCCGAGGACGAGTCATGGCGGCGGTGTACTGTAATGTCAGTACTTTGCGGAGTAGGGACTTGTAAATGGCGGCGTAGAGTGCATGTCCATAGTCCACTCTGCTGGTGATGAGTGCATGGGTGACTGTCTTCCTTGACTCTGGGGGTATCCATTTGAAGGGCTTGCGGAGGATGCGGCGGGTGTTGAAGCAGCTGGAGGTGACGGCGTAGACCTATCTGCTCATGGTGAGGGATGGGTCGAGTAGGATGCCGAGGTTTCTGGCGTGGTCCGAGTGGGTAGGTGGGCTTCCGAGGTTGAAGGCCACCAGGTGTCCCATGCTGAAGGGGTGGTTCCAAGGACAAGGACTTCTGTCTTCACGGCGTTGGGCTTCAGGCAGCTGTTGGTCATCCAGACTGCGACGTCCTGCATTACTTCCTGGAAGTTGAGTCTGGCAGCGGTGGGGTCTTTGGTGAGGGAGAGGATGAGCTGGGTGTCATCAGAATAGGTTACGATGTTGGGATCGTGTTGTCGGACGGTGGCGGCGAGGAGGGCCATGAAGATGTCGAATAGGGTCGGGCTCAGAGATGACCCCTGTGGGAGTCCGCATGTGATTCACGTGGGATAGGAGAGGAAGGGTGGCAGTCTGATCCTTTGGCTTCTTCCGGGGAGGAATGATCGGATCCAGTCTAGGGCTGTACCTTGTATGCCGGCGTCGTGTATTCTTGCGACAGGTGTGCGTTGGGAGACGGTGTAGAAGGCCGCTGAAAGCTCGAGTGGGATGAGGTCTGCGGAGTGGCCTTGGTCCAGGAGGGTGCGGATGTCGTCTATGGTGGTGAGTAGGACGGCCTCGTTGCTGTGGTTGGTTCGCAATCTGGATTGTGACGGGTCGAGGATGGCGTTGCCATCAATGAATCGTGTCAGTTCCCTGTTGCCTGTTCACTTTGCAACTTTGTGCGCGAAGGGGATGTGCGAGATGGGCCGGTATTTCTTGAGGTCGGTGGGGTCAGCTGTGGTCTTTTTGAGCAGGGGCCAGACTTCTGCACGCTTCCAGTCATCTGGGTAGGTGCCTGTTTTGAAGGTGGTGTTGATGGTGCATTGTAGTTCGTGTGTGATGGCGTCCGTTGCTCCGTGGTAGATGTGAGGATAGCATGGGTTGGTGGGCGCCCCTGAGTGGATGCCTTTCATGGTTGAGGCAGTGTCTTCGGCTGTGACTGGCGGCCAGGTGGAGATGGTGGGCTGGCTGGTGTGTCCGTGGGCCGGGGTGTCTGTAGACGAGGGTTCCTGGGAGTGTGGAGTTGTGGTTGTTCTGGATCTGGAAGTGCAGGTGTTCAGCGGTGGGGAAGAATTTGCTGGAGGTGGTGAGGGGGAGGGTGGTTTTGGGGGCAAATGCGAGGCCCCCTTCCGTGTGGTTGTGGCGGTCCTTCCTCTGGATCTTGTATCCGTTCGGGATGGCGAGGTTGATGTCGGGTGCGGAGGAGGCGTTGGTCTAGGTCTCTGTGAAGAAGGCAATGACGGGCGAGAGAGAGTCGAGTAGGTTCCAGATTTCCATGGCGTGTTTGTGCACGGAGCGCAGCCTGAGGAGGATGCATCTTAGGGTGTCGCCGGTGCTGGCGTCGGCTGTGTTGGAGTCCGGGCTGGTGATTACGCTCTGGCGGCAGTGGAGGCAGGAGAACTGGCCGTGGGTCATGTTAGCCGAGGCCTGTTGTCAGTCTCTGACTTTTCCAGGGTTGAGTGCATGGAGGGTGGCTGTGCTGTAGCAGTGGGTGGCCCGTGATCCAGGGTCCCTGGCGCTGGTCGTGGTTGGGTTGCGGACGGGCGCAGATGGGCTGGTATTAGGCGCGCCATCTGTGCGTCAGCGGCGCGTGTCCGCTGCGCAATCGCGCAGCGTCCGCCATGTATGAAGGGAGGGTGGAGGATCGATCAGCTGGGAGGCGGGAATGGGCAAGGACAGGGGTGCGGGGCCGCAGGGGCAGCAGCGGCGGGAAGCGGGAAGTGCGGGCTCAGAGAAGCCAAAAAATCATTTATAAAGGGGGAACACAAGGGCTAACTAACTGATGTAATCATGCTATGTATCCTCGGGGGGAGGGTGGGTAGGACTGCTCCAAACACGGAGCAGGGCATGGGCGGATTGGCATGCCCACTCAAGTGCGCAACAACTGTTTGTTCGGCCCACTCAGGCGGCCCAATGCAGTCATGCACACTTCCCTGTTCGCAATGCAGGCTGCATTACAGCCTGCATGGATAACATGCCCACCCCTCCGGTCCCGGGCTGCATGACTTGTCCCGTTGCCAATTACCAATCCCACCACTGCATTGCAGTGTTGTGATTGACTCCGGGGAGGGAGCCTGGCTGGCTACTTCCTATTCCTGGAAGTAGACGCAGGAGATCAGGAGCTAAGAAGACACGGGACCCGGCTTGGAGGTAAGACTTCCCTCAATAAATGTTCACAACACCCGCTCACACACACATCCCCGCGTCCATGCACCATCCAGTGTTCTTTCCGGCGTTTACCACCCCACAGCTGTCCAGACCCCCCGCACTTCTCACTGTTGTCCGCTGTGCGCCCATGCACTGCGGGCGTACCACTCGTGTGCCAAAGGCACATATGTAGTTGCGACGCATGCCATGACCTCGCATTCCATTCCAATGCATACTAATACTAGGCACATTGCAACAGTAGGGTAGGTGTTGTATGGCGGAGACATCAAGATCACTGTTCCCACTTCAGTGAGTGCAACCCAACACTAACCTTTGCACAACAAAACCTAACATGAACCCTTGAATCCCTTTTAGAACCCCCAGAACACACCGGAAAATCACATTTGAGACAAATGCACACCCTATTTTTCATATTTTATCCCACAACACACCCCAAATTTCATATTTTACCCCAAAACACACCCCAAATTTCATATTTACCCCAAAACACACCCCAAATTTCATATTTTACCCCAAAATACACCCCAAATGTCATATTTTACCCCAAAACACACCCCAAATTTCATATTTTACCCCAAAATACTTCCCAAATTTAATACTTTACCCCAAAAGCACACCCCATTTCTCAAATCTGACCCCCGGAAAAACAACAATTTTCCTTTTTGACATCCAAAACACATTCACACATGAAAAAGTTAAAATTACCCCATAACTGACCTCACAATGCGTTGTAATCAAATGCGATGTTAAGGCACCCGCGTTGTCGGTGTTGCGTTGTTAACGATGTACTGCCTGCATTGTAATGGTCGTCTCCCGTGCCAAAGGCAGCCCGTAGGCTACGTCGTTTGCGTCCGTCAGCCCCTGGACCGCGCTCAGCACCAAGGAGCATTCCTCTTGGCCACTCCACCACTACGACGCCTGCACCCTCCTCACCATCAACCCTGGACTCCAGCTCGCCTGCCAGGACCTACCTCTGCTCCGTACCAGACTTCACCTTCGCCATAACAGACGGCTGCAGTATCACCCGCAAGGAGAACTCCGACAGTCAAGGAGGAGGTATTGCCGTCACCTACAGGGGCACACTCCGACTGACGACGCACTCTAATGTGCCAAGGGTGGCCATGGACCACGTCAACTCCCAGATCCGGACCAAGCCCAAGAACATCCCCTGCGGCACCCTCATGTGCAGGCCCCCCGGGCCGTGGCCCCCCATTCTCCAATCCCATGTAGGACCTCATTGCACCCCAGGGTCTCCCATCCACCAACAACATCCAACTCGGTGCACTCAAGTTCCACCTGGGAAACCCCAGTGACCTGAGCACCACCCCCTCCTGGGGAAGGTCACCGACATCAGACGCAAGCAGCAAGTCACCTCAACAGGCCACATAGCAGGACACACGGTCGGGCACGTCACCTCCGCCAGCGGGTACTTCAACTACAGCCACAACACGGACTCTCCTGCACTACCATCATTGGATGAATGACGTCTTCACCTTGCCCACCGGACGCCAGCGCCAACATCGCACCCCGTCACAGCTGGATCCAGGCCACCGCAGAACGTCTCGTCGACTCCCTACGCACCAACACTCCACCAATGCTTCCAAACGATGACACCACAGCGTGCAACCACCACCGATGGATCTCCAACATCGCAGACATCCGGGCACCCCTCATGAACGGCACTGCATCAGTACCTTCCGCCTGCCTGATGGCAGGCATGAGGGTGATGCTGTGCCACAGGGATGGGCTGGCCCCATGCATTGCTGGAGTTGCGTCATGGTTGTGACACGACTGCAGCAATGCATGAATTTAGCGCAGAAAGATACGTCAGGATTCCTGACGTATCTCTCGTTACTTGCGTCATGGAGCGCTGTCCAGTGAGTACAGCGCATCCATGCTATTGCAAGGAGGGCGCGATGAGAAGTGTTGCAACGCTGTCTTGTCGCAGCGCATAAACACTTTTCATGACTGGGGCACAGGAATGCGCACTATCTTAGTGATGGTGCGCATTCCTGCACTATGGGGCAGATTTACAATAACTGGCGCATCCCTGCAGATCAGCAGGGATGCGCCAGTTATTTTGTGTGACGTTAGGAACCCCTTGAGCCACCATGGATGCGCTGCATTTACAATGCAGTGCACCGTGGCGCAAGGAGAGACAGATGCATGACGCATCTGTCAGCGTATAGGTGACGCAGTGCTGGAGTCGTGTCGCAAGCGCGACGCTACTCCAGCACTGCTCAGGGGCATCCTATACTTGCAATGCTGCGTCACTCCTTATGCCTGCTACAAGCAGGCGTAAGGTTTTGACGCAGTGGGGACGTAAAGTGACTCAGTGAAATCTTGTAGATTTCACTGCGTCACTTTTACGGGGCTTCCTTGCGACGGAACGCCCACCCTGCATACATTATACCTGACGCAGGTATAATGTAGCGCAGGGCTTTACAACGTGACGCATCTTGTAAATCTGTTGCATAGTGGTGCATTGTTTACGACGCAGCTGCATCACATAAGTGGCGCAACGGTGTCGTAAAGATGTCGCAGGGGGATTGTAAATCTGCCCCTATATTTTTGTCGCAGGGCAGTACTGCAACATTGCTTGCAGCGCAGTCCAGCACCAAAAACATGCATAGGTGTGGGCCCAAGTCTTATCCACATTTTTAAGACCTGCTTTTTTCTGGTCTTAAATTCCTGCAGCTAACAGGCCTTAGCGACACTTTTTTTATCGCTTCGCGGGTCCGGGCCATCCTTGCTAATAGGGAGAAGTTCGGTTAGCGGGCATTTTTGTGAAGTTTAGAGACAGAACGCCTACCTTGCATGTCATTACGATAAATATCGCTGGCATGCAAGGCGATAAAAAAACCGGCCGCTATTGCCAGTAAGCTGTCGCTAACGGCTGTTAGCGACAGCTTGCTAATAGGGCGATAAAAATATCGCCGCTTTAGCAGCAAAAAAGTGCAGCTAAAGCGGGCGATGGGCCCTTGATAATATGCCCCTTAGAGTCCATGGAGAGAAGGACATCAAGAACAATAGAGGCAAAAACAAAGAAAGAAACAGCCAACTGATCAGTTTGAACTGAGCAAGAGAGCCTATTTGAACCAAGTTCAGTTTGATTCATGAGTTCCAGTATTTATTGAGGAGATGGTGCTTCAAATCTCTTTTGAGGCCCGGGAAGGAGGGGTTGCATCGTAGGTCCCTTGGGAGGGAGTTCCAAATGCTGGGAGCATTACCTGAAAAAGCGCGAGCCTGGGTAGTTTTGCTTTTTAATTTGGGAGGCATGAGAAGAAGAGCGAATGAGCTTCTCATAGGTCTGGTTCTTCCTGCTTTTGTGAGTTTGTTGTCTTAATAGTCAGGGGAATGTGAGTGAAGTGCTTTGTGGGTGATGCACGCAGTCTTGTAGATGCATCTTCCTTCGATGGGACGCTAGTTTAGGGACTTGAGGGCAGGCGTGATGTGTTCATACCGTTTAATGTCTGTTATGAGCTGGGTTGCCATGTTTAGTACTGATCTGAGGGGGGCGAGGTGAGTTTTCAGGGAACCTGTGAGGATAGCATTCCCGCAGTCGAGCTTGGAGAGGACCAGAGATTGAACAACCCATTTGAAATCGTCCGATGGAATGAATGGTTTAATTTTTTTGAGGTGTTTTAGTGTGTAAAGCGCTCCTTTGGCTGAGTTTTTGATATGATCCTCCATTGACAAATTTTTGTCCAGGGTGAAACCTAAGGATTTAGCTGAGTTGGATAGAGTGAGCGAGCAATTTAGGGCCTTCAGGTCACTGATACAGCCTTGGATTGGAAGGTGATTACTTTTGGGGAAGAACAGAATAACTTCTGTTTTGATGGGGTTTAATTTTAGATGGTTGGAGTTAAACCAAGATTGAATCTTACTCAGTGTGACGTTAAGATGTAGGACGTCACTGTGTGATTTGATTTTGTAGTAGAGTTGCGTGTCATCTGCATAGAGGTGGTATTTGATCCTTGCTTGTTTCAGGATGATAGTAAGGGGTTCCATGAAGAGGTTGAAAAGTGAGGGGGAGAGGACTGAGCCCTGGGGGACACCAAGAGTGACAGGTGTGGGTTTCGAGAGGCAAGACTTGATTTTGATTTGTTGTGATCGGTGTTATAGGTAAGATGTGAACCAATTTAAAACTGTGCCATTGAAACTGGAGCGGATCTTCAGTGACTCCAGTAAGGATGGGTGATTAACTGTATCAAAAGCCGCTGAGAGGTCAAGTAGGATAAGTAGGCAAGCATCTCCATTCTCTAAGGATCGATGGAGGTCATCTGCAATATTGAGCTGCAGCCTTTCCTGAAACCAGATTGGAAGGAGTCAAGTAGGTTGTATTCACCTATGTGCCTGTTGAGTTGTTGTAAGATGCATTTTTCCATGGTTTTAGCTAGGAACGGGCGGTGAGAGATAGGTCTGAGGTTGTTGAGATCGTTAGGGTCTGCCCTGGGGTTTTTGAGAATAGGTGTGATTTGACCTAGTTGGAGGGAATCCGGTACACACCCAGAGGCGAGGGAATTATTGATGATTTTTGTCCAACACGGTGCGATGATGTGGTTTAGTTTATGTACTATTTTTGCAGGAGTGGATCTTTGGTGTGTGAAGTAGGCTTTAATTTTGCAATAATATTAAAGACTTCTAGTTCAGTCATGGGTGTGAAATTTGACCAATTGGCATTGTTTTTCAATTGGGAGTAAAAAAGGTTGTTGTATGTTCCAATTGGGGTTGATTGATTATTGATAAGTTTGGGTGGTCGGACTGCCGTGGAGGGAGGAGTATCAGTGAGGGTGGTTAGCAGGGGAGGTAGGGTTGTGACTTGAGGGAAGGATTGCTGAATTTTTGCGATTTTGTCTGTGAAGAAGCTGGCAATTTCTTCACATCGTTCTTTAGAGGCTATTATTTTGTGTGGGGAGGAAGATGTGGTTTGTCGTTTGATAATGTTAAAGAGCTCCCAGGGCCTATTCTTTGCACGGTCAAGTTGGATGCGGAAGAAAGAGACTTTTTCTCTGAAAATGTGCTTCTTGTATGCTAACCTAGCAGTTCTGAGGCGAGTTAGATGAAATGACGAGGGGTTTTGTCTCAATGTCCTTTTTGCTAGTCTGAGTTGCCTTCTTTCGTTGTTGAGATCAGAGTTAAACCACGATTTTGATTGGATTGATCTTGGTTGTTTTAATTTGAGCGGTGCGACTTGGTCGAGAACTTCCGTTATCGCCGTGTTGAAGTGGGCAGTGATCTCATTTACGTTTTGAGTGTGCGGGAGATGTTGAAGTTGTTCACGAATCTTGGATTCAAGATCCGTAGAAGGGACTTGTTTGAGGTTTCTGGTCCACTGCTTAGATTTGTTTGTTAAGTCGAGTGAGGTTTGGCGATTGTCTCGATGTTGAACAGTATGAGATAATGGTCAGACCAGTCAATTGGTACGATGGCACTAAGGGAGACCAGTTCATTACTAGTGATAATAGCGTCTAGAGTAGCTCCTTTGATGTGGGTTGGATCATTGCAGAGTTGTTTTTGGTCATTCATCTCAAGAAGGTTCATGAGGCACCTGACTGTAGAGTCTTCTGTGTTGGTCCAGTGAATGTTAAAATCACCCAAAAACACGTCCTTCATGTCGATAAGGGAGAACTTAGGTCAGATAACTCTTCAGTGAAGAGGGGGCGATCACCAGGCGGGTGGTAGATGGTGTGAAGTTTGATAGGTGGGGAGTCTTCATCTTTAAGGATTTCAGCTTTGTGTATTATGGCCAGACCTCCACCTGTTCTTTCAGTCCTGTCATGTCTAATGATGGAGAACCCAGGAGGAGTAAGTAGGTCAAGTATGTCAGTAGAGTGGTCATTGAGCCAAGTTTCTGTAAGGAAAGCAATATCAATTCTCTCACTGAGAATGGTTTCAGTGATTTCTGTAGCGTGTTGTGCTGCCGATCTACAGTTGATGAGCATGCAAGATAGAGGGCAGGGATTATCCTCAGCAGATTTTAGGGTATGGATGGTGGTGTATTGAGCGGGAGGCCTGGGCGAGTTAGAATTTACAGGGGTTCTATTTATGCCGACTATTACTGGGATTGTAGTGGGAGGATTATGGACCATAGCCTAGGTCTTAGGGAGGTAGGATTCGCTAGGAGCATCCACTTCCAGAGCGGATAGAGGGCAGTGTGAGCGGTGGGGCCTGTGGGCCAGCCGGCATAGGGGAATGGTGGGCCAGGGGAAGCATTGTAAGGTAGTTAGATAACCTGTATGAGGACTCTCGTAAGTGTGAGAGAGGGCAAGGATGGCCTGGTTAGAGAGATCCTGTCTAAGATGCGCTAAATCGGTCACAAGAGAGTTGAGTTTATGCTCCATTCGATTCAGAATCTGTGAGAGAGAGTTAGAAGTGCATCCCGCATTAAGGGTGGGGGAAAACGCAGTGGGAGCTGCGTATGAGGGAGAGGAGATTGCAGCGCTATGGGGGTGGTCTATGTTGTTAGGACTAGGATTGAAGATAGTCTGGGTGGGATGCTTAGGGTCTGCCTTGGGAAGGGGGGAGTGTCGGCTGGGTAATTAGTCGATGATGGTCAAAGGATAGGGACATTGTCACAAGGTTTGCATTGGGCATCATATGGATTTGTTGCCGAGGGATTGAACGTCAAGGTGGGAGCAGGTGGGGACCTTCTGGTAGGCAATTGTCTAGGTTGAGTGTTGGAGGGGGTATCAAGGTTGTTGGTTGTGTCCGGGGGAGACCGAGAGTTGGATACAATGAGAGTGGGAGAATATGGGGTAATGCTCACGCCATGTGCTATTGACTGTTGCTTGTATCCTTCTGCTCCTTATGAAGTGTGTGCATTGCAATGCATGAGGTACTATTCAACATCTCAAAAGTACTGATTAACCACATGTAATACTCAAAGTAATTGTATACAGAAAGCAATCAATGTTTTGTTTTTTCACCATCACAGGTTTTTTTTTTTAAAGTTTTAGTTGGTGCTCCAAATGCAAGCCAGACTTGTTAACTTTGCCAATACTTGTTACACATGCTTCTAATGAAAGGCGGCAAAAACATGTGAAGCACTGTTTGCTAATGTGTGTGAAAGGTTGTTTGAAACAGACAAAGCTACCTTGTAAACAACTTTGTACGGTTTTAAATATATCAGTCAAGTGGTTCCATGCCATGTGGCTGTGCCTTCAGCTTCCCTTTACTATGTTGTCAACATCCGTTTGCATGTTGCGATGTTTTAGAGTGTACTTTCAGTGATATATGCAAAAATATCACACATCTGAAATGCAACATGCTGTTGGCAGAAAATCAAAGTGAAGTCACTGCACAGCTGTATGAAATTAAAAACAAAAGTCCTCGTTGTCCAGCACATACACAACGCACACCATATTGGGGGAGGAGGGTAGTCAGTTACATTTTGAACAACCTTCAAGCCTCCACCCCTTCCAGGATGCCTTCTGCCGAACATCAAACTTGTGCAGTCACGCGGTTGCCTATCTTTGGTCCAGCTCAGGATGTGGCAGCTTATACGAGGTATGCACAGTGCTGGAAATGCAAACAATTTGTCGAAAAACCCAAAAATTGGGAATCAGGTTGTGGCAGCAAAAAGGGGGCGATTGTGGCAGTTAACTATCCTGGCTTACTTAATTGATCACGAAGAGGTTGCATTTAAAATATCTTACAGGGTTAAGGGACCTGCTGCAGAGATGGGTTTTGTTCTGTCACAATTGATTCAAAGTGGCATAGAGGGTTAACGTGCATGCTGCAAAGCATTCCATGTAATATGCAGATCATAGACTTGTATTTTAAATAGATAGGTAAGAAGGAGGGTTACTGCTTTGGACAGTGATGCTTTTGTTCCTTGCAGTTCATGAATTGTAATCCCAATACAGCACAGTACGCCATGTATGAACCTGCATTAAGGAGCTGTAGGCAGACTGCAAGGCATTAATTTAAAACCTTTTTGGATTAGTTCCTCAATCTGTCGTTATTCTAAGGTTGTGAAAAAGGGTTAATTTGAGTTAAAAATATAATAAAGTCTTATTATAGCCGCGGGCTATACCGGCTATTAAAGGCCCGCTCCCGCGTTAAAGGCCCGAGCCGAAGGCAAGGGACTTTAACAAGGGACCGAGACTTTAATAGCCGGTATAGCCCTGCTACGAAGGGCTATAAGGCTATTAGGAACATTCTGCCACTAGAGGGCAGAATGTTCTAACAAATAAAACAAAGGCTTCTCGAAGCTTGAGGGGATTTAAATCCCCTCGAGCTCCGAGAGGCCTTTAGTAAACATTGGAATGTTGCTCTGCGGGCCTTTACCGGCCCGTAGAAGCAGGGAGCACTCCATTGTCTTCAATGGAGCTCCCAACATTCCAATGTTCTAATAATAGAAATAAACCCAACAACTGCATTAGGTTTTATATCATTACTGTTTCTCCTGATCATTCACTCTTAACATATAATGCCTAATAATGTGGATGACAAGCAACTCCTATACCTTGTCACCCTTATTGTCTCATGTAGCATTTGCTGTACATTGATTTACACAGTTGTATGATTTATTTTTTGTAATATGTGTCTGCTGTAAAGCGCTCCTTCTCCCTACATTGTAAGGAGTAGCGATATAAAATAATTGTATTAAAAATTAGTAAGGGCCATTTAAATCGTTATTTGTTTTTTTTTTTTTTGTTTTTTTTTTGTCCTCATCTCACCAATAAGCTTCTGCGGATCTTATAAAGCCGATACAACGATCTGGGAGCCTTCCGACTTACCGCACTCGCTTAGGTTGCCCGACCGATCCCCTTAGTGAGGGAACTTAATGTAATCATTGGACAAACTATATTAGTCTTTGTTTTCGACCCCAACTCATGAGGGGCTGCCAGATGTTTATTGGCTTGTCCCCTTCGCCTTCGTACTCCAGGCGGGCCATAGCAAATGCGGCTTTAAGCCAGTCTTCTCTTTTTGGGGGAGATGCATCTTTCCACTTTTTACAGACCTCTCTCCGTGCTAGCAGTATTAAATATAATAGCAGCCCTCTATGGGACTGCGATGCTGTCTGACAGTATAATCCATCATCCCCGAAAAAAAACAATGACAAATTCACATCAATATTAGCCTCGAATATAGCGTGAAGGGTATCACCTATCTCCTTCCAGTAATTTTTTAGTTCAGGACATTCGAAAAAAATGTGTAGGTCATTGGCTGTAGGCATCATACATCTAGGGCATTTTGGTATTGGAGTAGGGGCGAACTTTGCTATCTTTGCTGGAGTGTAATAAAGCCTGTTGATAACAAAAAAGTGATTCTTTTTCAGACTTGCAGGTTTGATGTATTTATATAGCACCTTCAGTGAGGGTTCAAAAAGAGCATCTATTGATAGTTCAAGGGGGGTTTGATTCCAAACCGTGGATAAAGATGGAATCTCCAAATCTTCTGCTTCAAATAGATGATTATACCACACAGATATTTCTTTCGTTATCGAATGTACATGTTGACACTGCCTCTCTATATCCCCATTCCCCCTTATATCGTCTTTTTCTGCATCAAACCATGACACCAGCTGTAGATATTTGAATCTTGAAAACCCTATACCAATCTTAGCTCTCAGAAATTCCCAAGGATGAATCCCCTCCGAATCTACCAAATCAGACCAGATAGTTATACCCGCTCTCTTAATAGGTACCGCCAAACTATCTCTGAGGCAGCTAGGTGTTCCAGGTGAGTTCCAAATTGGAGCTAGATCTGAATAATAACCTATCCCCCATTTGCGTCTAACATTGTACCATATTTCCAGAGCTGCCCTCAAAACCTTCAGACGTACTCGCTTAAAGTATTTTGGAGCCCCAAACTTATATAGGAAGGCTTCATCGCTCCCTCCTTCTTCCGTTCTAGCCATTTCTCCCAACAACCTTCTCCATGCAGATTCTTCTGGTTTCCCAAGCAGCATCCGAATGCCCTTAAACTGAAATGCTATTGCGTACCAACTAATATCAGGTAAGGCCAGCCCACCTTTAATAAGTCTACGTCTCAGTTTCTTCCAGGCGAGCCTGACCCCTTTGGCACCCCAGATAAAACTCCCAATCTTACTCTGTACTTTACTAATGCTCTTGTACGGAAAAGCCAGAGGTATAGCGGAGAATAAGTATGAGAGTTTCGGTAGAATGACCATCTTTACTAAATTGACCTTCCCATAGATAGTTAAAGGGAGGTTCCTCCATCTACTAAAAAGGCGGTCAATTTCTTTAATAGATCTATCAAGATTAATCTGGGGGATTTTTTCCAAATCTTTCACAATATAAATACCCAAGTATTTTAACTCTGTACTGGTTGCTCCCCCCCATTGATCCAGATTCCAGCACATCACCTCTGTTTTTGATGTGTTAGCTAAATATCCCGACAGGGACCCAAATCCATTAAAAAGCGCCTCCACACGGGGAATAGCCACCTCAGGGTCGTTTGTATATAGTATTAAGTCATCCGCATATAAAGCCAACTTACAATTATAAAGTTGGGACCTATAGGGAGTTATGGATTCATCCATCCTGATTGCCTGCGCCAGAGGCTCAATATAGATATTAAACAAGAGAGGCGAGATTGGGCAGCCCTGCCGGGTCCCCCTCTGAATATTAAAACTTGAGGTCAATAGACCATTTAGAAGAATCCGGGCAGAGGCCCCCGCATAACAGTTCCTCAAAGTTTGTATAAAGATAGGACCAAAACCCATTATTTCCAATACTTCCCAAAGATACACCCAACAGACTCTGTCAAACGCCTTGGCCGCGTCCAAGGCAATTATTGCCAATGGATCCGATCTTTCAGTGGCCAGGTCGATATTACCAATTAACAGTTGCGTCTGTTCCTGGATGTACCTTCCCGCCACAAAACCCTTCTGATCTGTGTGTACCAACTTGGGGACCAATTTCGCCAATCTCCCTGCTAAAATACCCATAAAGATCTTATAATCGGCGTTCAGCAGGGAGATTGGACGATATGAATCAGCTTTTAGGGGGTCCTTGCCTGGTTTTAGAATCAAAACAATTGAGGCCTCCTTCCAAGACGCAGGGACTTTACCCACAGGGCAATATACAGAATTAAAGGTAATACCCAGTATAGGGATCAATTAGTCTGCTAAAAATTTGTACACTTCGTTTGGGAGCGAGTCTGTACCTGCAGCCTTTTATTCTTACATTTTTAATTTGCTCAATTATCTCCTCCGATGTAATAGGTGCATCTAAGTTGTTCCGACTCTCCTCTGACAGAGAAGGCAGGGATTTAGTCCTCAGCCATGAACGTATGGAGTTTGGGGAAGGAGCCAAGTCTTCTTTGTAAAGGTCCGAAAAGAGAGACAATAAACAAGTTTGCATATCTTCAAAGCTACTTGATTTCTCCCCGTTACTATTCACTATCAACTCATTGATATTGTTCTTAGTGCGATCCACTCTAGCTTTCCAGGCCAATAATGCACCTGCTTTCTCCCCATATTCAAAATTTTGCATATTCTTAATATGCCATTGTGCCTGCATTTTGAATCTAATTTCTCCCCTATACTCCTGACGTGCATCGTCTAGCTTGTGGTAAACATTCTGAACCCCCATGGTTTAATCTATTCCTCTCATTCTCCAGCTGGCTTATGTTTTCCTCAATTGAGTTTAGAGCCCTGGCCTCATCTCTATTCTTACAACAAATGAGGCTGTGGAGTTTCCCCCTTAGGTTTGCTTTATAAGCATCCCAAATATAATCCATAGTTGTAGAGCCCATGTTCAAAGAGAAAAATTCTAAAGAGGAATGCTTAACAGCCTGAATAATTTCAGGGTCCAGAAGCATGACTCTATTAAGCGTCCATCTAGACTGCAGAGGAAGCCCTTTACTATGGTATGAAAATTGCACTGGGGCATGATCAGAGAGGTGACTTGGCATAACCGAGATCTCCTCCATGCCTATCAAGGCGGGTCTATCCGCGAAGATATAATCAATCCTGGAGGAGTGACTGTGCTTTTTACTGTAGAACGTAAAGCCCTTTAAGTCTCCCTTCTTTGCCCTCCATACATCAACCAAGTCCAAGTCGTGTAACATGTTTAACAGAGCACGACGTATCTTTGGAGCCCCAACATAGTGGCTCAGGTTAGACCTATCTTTTAAAGGGTCCAAGAGAACATTAAAGTCACCTCCAATAATAAAAGGAGGGGTTTCCAAGGACAATATTGATTGTAGTTTATAAATGTAAGTTGGATCGTCTATATTTGGACCGTAAAACGAGGCACAAACTAAGTCAGATTTTTCCAGGGCCAATTGTGCTACCAGCCATCTCCCAGATGAGTCCGACTGTGAATTTTTTATAGAACAAGGAGCGCCACGTTTAATCAAAATTGCCACACCTCTACTGTGGGTCGTCTGTTGTGATACACAGTAACACTTTATCCAAGGGACCCTAGAAAAAATAGAACAGCTTTCCGTGTAACTCAAATGGGTCTCTTGTAGAATACATACTTGGGCTAAGGAAAGTTCCAGATGTTTTAAAATCAGCCTTTGCCTACGAGGACACCTTAACCCGTTAACGTTCCAGGAAATGAAGATAGTCTTTCTAACCCTTAGGCCTTGAGTTCCTGCCATCTACCTGTATAGTTGTCATATCAGTATAGTGGGTTTTCCATAAATCTAAGGTGAGAAGAGGTCTATTTTTTTCTTTTTTACCCGCTGCTCGACACCCATAGTGCCCTTCCCCCCCCCACCCTGCTTCCCCAGTGCCCCCCCTTCCCAAGAGGAACCCTCCCTTCCGATAGGCAAGCCTATATGGCCCCCCCTCCACCCCCTGGGATAGAAAAAAGACCAATTATTACTAGGTTCTTGCCAGGATCTTGTTATCAAAAAGAAATCATGTACTTCTACTTTCCCTCTCTATTCCCCTACTTTCCCTCCCGATCCGATTTAATTTTCACTATTAAGGCATCCGCTTCTTCGCCGGATCTAATCTGATGCATGTGATTGTTCCACATCACACGGAGTTGTGCAGGGAACTTCAGCTGTGCCTTGGCCCCAATACTGTTCAACTCCTCCAACCTTTTCCCTAGCTCCCATTGTCTTGTTGCGGTCGTATGGGATATATCAGATCTTATTTGAAAAGCGAAAGGACTTGAACCATTGAATGTTATGGAGCCTTCTTTAAGAGCAAATGACAAAATCTGTTCCTTAACTGAATAAGTCAAAAAGTTAACCAGTATCTTCCTCGGCTTTTGTTTAGCGAGGTTCCTTTTGAAAGGGTCACGATGTACCCTTTGAATCTCATACACGAAATCCACTTCTGGTGCATTCTTTAATACTGTCTCCTTTAATACAGAAATCACAAACCCCTTAATGTCTGACCCTCCAAGGCTTCCGGGACATTTAAAAGCCTTAGATTGTTCCTCCTGGAGTAATTCTCCAGGCGCTCAAGGTCGTCTCTCAGTTCTCTATTCTGAGTAGATAATTTGGCAAGCTCCACTGCGGTGTTTCGTACGGTGTCATTTATTTTGGGGATTTCCGATTCAATAGCCTCGGTTCTTAGTGTAACATCGTCCAGTCTTTTTGCCAGTGCCTCACAGGAGGCTTGGATTGCTGCCTGATTCGCTTCGGAGATTGCAAATCTACTAGAGATCTCCGCCTGGTTTGACTCAGACACAGTAAATCTATTAGAGATCTCAACCTTCATTGCCAATAGTATATCAGCCAGTGAACGCGATGTTGTATCCGTTGCGTCTGTATTTTCTAGTCCAACCATTGTAGCATTATCATCTGTTACACTAATAGGTACAAGGTAGGAAGTCTTTGATAATTTATCAGGCAGAACTAGAGGGTCATTTATGGCCAAAACCGAATATCTATTTGTGAGGGCTTACTGCTGAATGCATTGCCCTCTCCTTTGAGGGGCTCGAGGGCTAGGAGCCTCCGGGGGGCCATCCGGGGTACCCTGACCCATATTTTTTAAAATATCCCCTGCTAGAGCATTCGAAGTGGAGGGAGTAGATGTGATAGAGGTGGAGGTAGACATAACTTTATAATAAGTTTTGAGCGAGGGGGTGATTTTAACTTTAGAAGAAAACCCCTTCTTGCCCCTCCCTCTTCTCCTGCCTGTGTCTACCTCCTTATCCTTAAGATCGGAGCCTTTATCCGTGGCGCCCCCTTTAAGTCTGGGCTGTCTTTTAATGGCCTTCACTTCGGAGATTACAGGTGAAACACACGGAGAATAAACAGATTTACCAATATTCAAGGAGTAGACTGCTCTCGTACGAAGAGTATATCTATTTATTTTAAATGCGCTTAAATCAGCTGCCGCTGCATCCCCTGAACCTCCTGTACTGTGTGCCCCTCCTTTCTCCATACACTTTACTGGTGCATTGTCTTGTGCTTCGAATTTCTTAAAATCAAACAGCACTTGGGCACTATGGGGATCACGCGTGCAGAGTCTCTCCAAGAGGAAGAGCTTCTTCCTACCTTCGTAACTGCTCCCAGATGTAACGTCCTCCAAAGGGGAGTGAGGCAAAAAACGTCGACTCCCTACCTGGGAACTGCCGGCCACTGGATGAACACCGCAAGCGCGGGGGACTGAAAACGCGCAAACACTTGCTCCAACCCGGCCGGAACATGGCGGCTGTGAGCTAAGCGGCCGCGGCTTACCTCCCCCACTGGTCGTCTTTTAACTTATGGGTTTTTGCCAGTTTTGTTTTGTTCATAATTTCATTTAATTTTTTTCATTTTTGTATACTTTCCCTCCGCTCCCTACCTGAGGAAATGCATACGGACTGGGCTCTCCTTGGCGCCGGATCTTTGGAGCTTTCGGGTGCTTGCGGCGGGGAGTGCGGAGCGGGCAGAGCTCGAGAAGTGGATCGGGGCTGGCGCTGGGAGGAGGCGGCTCGGACCCGCTGGAGACGTGACACGGCTCTGTTCCTGTTCCGGGTCAAATCGTTATTTGTGTAATTACTCGGCTGAATAAATAGAATATTCTTGCAGTGAAAGCATAATTCTAACTTACAGGGGTTGAACAAAGTCAAAAACCTGCCTCCAAATTATAGTTTCTTTTAAGTAAAGTGATAACAAATTGTGTACCTTTATTCCCTTCCACTGCATTGGCATGTAGGTGTTAGGCTCCATATATTCCCAGCCAGTGTGACCCCTGAACAAGAGGACAGCTGATAACCATTTAAATAAAAAAATTGTTTTGGGCCCAGCTGGTTGCTGCTTGGAACAGAAAGCAGAAAACGTGCAGGCACTGCTGAAGTGCCCCAGTATCCACTTATTTAGGACTTCCATACAACCTAGCTGGTTTCTTTCTGCTGACTTCAGGCCACCGCTCCCAAGCGAATCTGTGAAAGACAACACAACCCCCACACAGATTTAAGGGGGTAGATCCTGCCGGGACTCATACCCAGCAGCAATTAAAATGACTTTGAAGCTCGTTTCTGTTGGGCTCCATAGTCTACTGGCAAACACTGATCAAATTCTCAACAATGACTGTAAAAGCCCTCAAGTTATTCCATATCAGTGATGCAATCCCTGTTGGCATTTAATCTCTTACTATCCTTCATGCCATAAGAATATTTGCTTCCCAAGCTCCCCATACCACTCTCCCCCAGATGTTGGGCTTCTGTAAATTCTTTTTCATGACTCTTGTATAGTGTATACTTTCAACTGAGTGGCCTCCAAGTGTGTGAGTGAGTTCAGGTCGTGGGTGGGTGTTTAAGCTAGCAAAGGATTGAGGGCTGTTAGGTTGAGGCAGGAGGCAGTGCAATTTTGTCACAGTGCATGTCAATGGGCCAGAGGTGTGCAGACTACAGGCACAACCAGCGCTTGGGCTCTCTGGGGTAGGCACAGAGCAGTGGCTGCATATGTGCCAATTGGAATTGTGGGAAAAAGTGGGATATCTAAATGGAGGATTTCAGGAAGCTGTGGGACAAAAAAGGTGTGTCTAGGATTTGGACATTGCAGGGAAAGAGGTTTAAAGCGGAGAATGACAGTGATTGAAACACTCCAAAAACAATATCAATTCAATATAATCATTAATGATGGGAATTCACAGTCTCGTTTTAAGAACTGAAACTTAATTTGTATTTTTAAGGCAAAAATATAATTTATCTGATACTGCTAACAAGAAGTGGGAAAGCCAATAGTTCTGGCATGTGCATGTATGTTCGTTTGAGTTATGTATGGATGCAATGACAAAGTTCAGAGAGGCACTCAAATATTCAGGTAGCACGATTTTAGTTTCCAGGTTTAAGCTATGCCCTTAATCACATAGGCCACGCCTCTTGGAAATGATTCCTAGTTATGCCTCTTTAGCCACACCCCTTTTCGAGACACCACCTTCTTCAACCTACTTGAAGCACTGCTTTTCCCAAATTCGTTCATGGGTCATTGGTTCAAGGGTCTGTGAGCAGTTTCAGGGTGCTCACAAGTTTAGAAATATATTTTTTTAAAGTTAGCTCCAAGCCTTTTACGCAGCCCACAATAATTAATCAATTAGTATCCTGAAACAAAGGGTCTCGAGCAGAAAAGAAATACACTAGTGAAAGGTGAGCTCAGAAGTGGGAACCTGAACAGAATATTCTAGCTCTGGTCTTGTTGGGGATAGACATTCCAGCTGTGGTATAGAATTCCAGATGCTCAAGAATTACACAACCTTAGGAGCTTGGGGCCTGTGAACAAACAGTGAGATAAGACAAACAAATTCATGGCACGTGAACTGAATGGTGGAGCCAGGGCAAGAGATGTGAACAAATGCACTGCTACAGGTGGAGTACAGAATTTTTAAAGACAAACGTTTTTTGTTAGTTTAAGCGGTGGTGTGGCTCAGTCAGTGAGATTCAGGGGGTGTGAATCTCAAATTTCCCAACTAAAAACAAAACAGCGGGCTGCAGGCTGGAGGGGTGAGATGTCCAAGGTTTGGGATGGACTGTTTTCACAAGGAGTAGGGTCAGTAGTGATTTGCATTAGGAAGGCCTCTGTCCAGAGTGGCACATTGAGCAAAAAACGATCAGCTGGAATGACACCCGAGGGATTGACACTGGTTAGACAATTTTTAGGCATTCGTCCCATCGCCTTTTCCATGTTTGATTGCTAGTAAAATGCCTGGAAACTTGAGACTGGTGCAGCTTTCCAAGTCTACCACTGCCAATGATTGGGAATTCCAAAAAGTAATCAATTTGCACCCATTTAAGGAGTACTTTTATGGGTGCAAATTTACAGCATTTTTTGGTAAACTAGTCACTATGGGGCATATTAGCAAGACCCACGTTAAAATTATCGCCGTTTTAGCGGCAGGAAACTGCCGCTAAAACGGCGATAATGGGCTTGTAATATGCGTTATGGAATTCCAATAGAAGCCCAGGTTAGATGTCCTGCACATCTAACCTGGGCTTCTATTGGAATTCTACAACGCATATTATCAAGCCCATTATCGCCGTTTTAGCGGCAGTTTCCTGCCGCTAAAATGGCGATAATTTTAACGTGGGTCTTGCTAATATGCCCCTATATATTTAAGATCCAGTGGCGGCTGGTAGGGGACTGTGGTGGGGCGGCGCAAGGGGGCTAGGAAAAAAAAAAAAAAAGACACCTGTGAACGCCGCCGCCTCTCCTCCGTCCTCTTCTCTCGGAACGGAAGCACCCAGGCCCCCAGACTCTCCCAGCCAATCACGACGCTGCCTTACAGCAGCGTTGTGATTGGTCTGAGCGCTGTGGTTTGGTGCTCAGAGAGGGACTGGGAGCCTGTGCATGTTCTCCACCCAGGCTGTACAATACAGCCGGTGGAGAACATGCACAGTGCACATGACTGTTTGGCCGGCCCTGTTATTATCATTTTATTTTTACTTTGCTCTGCTCTTAGAGCAATGGGGCAACGTTCCTCTGCCTTAGTGGAGGAGCCGCCCCTGTCCAGATCAGAAAAACAAACAAGTTAAAATTGAGCGAATTGAGAATGACTAGAAAAACTGACTTAGACATAGCAGAACAGACTCAGGAACCCCAGACACAACTACTGAACCAAGGGTCATATTTACTAGCCCCTTGCGCCATTGAAGCATCACGTTTTTTGATGCTCTGGTGGCGCACAGTGAAGGCCCATATCTGCAAGGCCATGCAAAGTCACCCCGCATTGCTTTTCATGGCCTTGCAGATAAGGTGTAAAGTCACGCAGCGCAAGTCACTGCGCTGCTTTACATTGCAGCAGGAAGGCGTGCCATGTATGTTGCTGTGGGTGTTACCACGCAACACCCATGAATTTTTACACTGCCTCACATTTACAACATAGCGTGATTCTGAGGCAGCGCCAACAACTTACGCCACCACAGAATAGGCGAAACGAGGAGAAATGTTCACATTTCTCCTCGTTTTTTTCTCTTTCCACCGCAGCACATATAGAATGAGGAAAATGCATCTTGTGATTGTTTTTGTGCCAGAAGGTACCCCTTCCTGCTCAAAAACAATCATGCCAACAACATTGTTTTTGTGCAGGAAGGTGCCCCTTCCTGCTCAAAAACAATCATGCCAACAACACAGGTGTCTGCGTTGGTGCGCAACTTCAATTTTTGCACTGGCTGAAAGGACAGGAATGCACTGTATCTTGGAAATACGGTGCATTTCTGTCCTTTCAAATTGGCATAGGGCTGCCCAGCAAAATGACTTGCGGCGTTGCCCTACTCCAATTCATTGTAAATATGCCCCCAAGAATGCATTTGAGAAGTGTCACATGCCAAACACCCCCACTGAAGCTACGCACCAGCCTGTGCCTCCTGACCCTGGTAGTTCTCCCTGGGAACTCATGTCTACGATCATGCACAGAACAACGTCCTAGAGTCCTCTCCTGGAATTACTTATTTTAAATGCATCTTCACTGCACAAACACTTCTTCATTTTCTACAAGAAGCCTTGATGGTAGAGTTGTCAATTCGGTGCATGTGGGCATGTTCTATGTTTCTAGTCCTCGCCTTTTACGAATCAATTTATTATCTAACAGACGGCCCCATGTACTAATCCTGAGTCACAAATAGAGGAGGGGGCGCAGGCAAATGAATAGGACGCGATGAACCGAGCTATGGGTTTTGGTTGACTCTATGGGCCTCATTTATGGGATTTTGCCGTAGGGCAGCGCAGCAGGCCTTGCTGCTGTGCTGCCCTACGGCAAAAGAAAAGGGCAGGAATGCGCCATATCTATTAGATAAGGCGCATTCCTGTCCTTTTCCCCTGTGCCTGCACACAGTGGGCTGCCGAGCTCAAACTCAGGCACCTTAGCACCATGGTGCAAGCGTGCCTGCGTTGTGGGGATGATTATTTTTGTGCAGGAAGGGAAACCTTCCAACACAACAACAATCACAAGAGGCTTTTTCCTCTTTCTATGTGTGCTGCAGAATGCAGCACACATAGAAAGAGGAAAAACGAGGAGAAATAAAGATATTTCTCCTCGTTGTGCCTCCCTAACGCCTCCCCTGGGGAGGCATACGTTTTTGGCGCTGCTTCAGACTTACGATTTCTCGTAAATTTGGGGCAGTGTCAAAAAGCCATGGATGTTGCTGGGAATGCCCCCAGCAACACCCATGGAACATGGCTTTACGTGGCCTTATAAATATGCCAGTGGCACATTGCACTACCGGAACATCAAAAAAGTGACGCACCAGCGGCGCAAAAGTGCCGGTAGGTCCTCATACATGAGGCCCCCAGTATCCTGGTCAAGTTCAATGCCTGCATGGCTGAAATCACCCACTATAAGAAGACTAACTGTCTAAAGGTAAACACTGGAACACTGGCCTGACCAAAATCATGATTTTCAGAAAGAGCATATCACCGTGGGACTCCACCTGGTGGCCAACAGAGCTAGGACAGACAACCACCCCACCACCCACGCCATGAACCTTGGGCTCATAATCGACGGCAAAGTTGACATGACTGCCCAACTCAATGCTGTCACCGCCTCATGCTTCCATACTCTGAAGAAGCTGAGGAAGATTTTCAAATGGCTCCCACTCAGCACCCGGAAAACTGTCTTGTGCGCCTAGGTCACAAGCAAGCTGGACTACAAGAACACCCTCCATACTGGGATAAAAAACTAAATATGCACTAGTAGTAGTTGTGGTGTCTGGAACAACACACTGAAGCAGGGTCCCAATAGGATGAGGGTCTGCTTCAAAGTTTGAAACCAAACATTCTACAGGGAGAGATAAAACACAGTAGATCCAACATCTTGTACCATTTCATGGTATCAAACACACAAAAGGTGATTGGAGGAATGCTTGCGATAAGTCTAAAAAATGGCAATTTCTCACTGTAGCATTCCAACCCATTGTTCTCTTGCCCACCATGCCACCTCAGTTTGGACCTAGTCATATGCAAATTAGTCTTGCCCTGCTACAATAGGACCAGCCCAGCCCAGCCCAGCCCAGCCCAAACTGCCAAGCCAGGTTCGAGATTTAGTCAAGCATTCCATCCATCACTTTTTTGTATACTTCAGTCTAATGGTGTTTGCCATGTTGGCTGATTCATCATTAATAAATATGGCAAGAATTCTTTCAAATTTATAAATAAATGTTGCCACATGGAGCCTTGGGACCCTAAAATAAACAGGTGTCGTGCAATTATGATCGCTCCATCCCTTTTGATAGGCCTGTTTCCAGTCACTGAACCTACAGAAATATATAGCTGCTTGTTGCTCTGGTGATCAGGAAACCTTTTGTAGTGACGAAGAGGATTAGACACCTCAAATGGATTTTAATGAAGCCAGTCAATTTTAAAGCCAGAGAGTTTTGTTCTGAAGAGACCCGCTGACTAATGCCCAGAGGGTCGAAACTTCAACAATTCAAACTCTAGGGCCCAGACTTACAAAGGTGTCACACAACGCAGCATCCAAACGTATTGTGCTGCATTACATAACAAGGAGAGAGCAGGAGAGCGCCATATCTACAGAGATATGTCGCTCTCTTGCCCTCTCTATTGCGCCAGTGCCGAATTTTGCTACCGAGCGCAACGCACACACCTATGCACAGTAGTGAAAGTGTTTGTGCATGAGTCTAGCATAGGTTTTGTACTGGAATTGTATCCTTTCAGTACAAAATCCTATGACTAGACAAGTTTTAAAACTTTTTGTACTTTGTATGTGTGCTGTACAGTGCAGCAGACATGCACAGTCGGAAAAAAGGAGAAATGAAAACATTTCTCCTTTTAATGCCTGCTTTCTAGCAGTGTTATTAGCATGGGTGGTTGCAAGGGAACACCCATGTACCACCCATGAATGCCCCCAAGACGCTAAGTGACGCAAAGCAACAGTTCGCGCTGGTTTGTGTTCTTTTTCCTTACAAACCAATGTAAATACCAATTTGCGTTGGTTTGTAAATCCCCAAAAGGGTTTGGGCATCGAGTTTGCATTAAAAAAGTAACGCAAACCCGAAGCAAAACCTTTGTAAATTTTGGCCGAAGACTGCTTCAAGAATCGTGTAGCAAAGAGCTCAGAGGATTTTATAAACTCATGCTGTTCATTCGTTGGTATTTGTGTCAACTTAGATGTACTCTGTCAATTGAATTTGGGATGAGTTAATAGTGATGCATGTTATTTATGTTTTTTAATATACAAATATTTGCATATTGATATTACCACTGAAATCAGGGGGTCAAATGAAATAGATGAAACACGTGTATTTTAAAACCTCTATAAAAAGGCAGAGAAACAAGCTGATCCACCAAATGCGTGAATCATATTCATAAATGTTGCATTTAGTTTTTGATTGACAAAAGAATATATTTTGTGCATAGTCTATATCATGAGTAGCAGTGTGCTTGGGAAAATGTGCATGGGTGCAACCAAATGTTACATGCAGGGAGATTGACTGTAGCTGGCAGGTCATGTGGCAGGCACAAAAGCTGGTGCATTCCTGATACACCCATGAATTCACCCGCCTGTGTTCTTCCATGACTTCTCATCCCTGGGGGCCTCATTTACATGAGGCTGCGCCACAGGAGCGTCACTTTTTGCGACGCTCCGGTGGCGCAGGGGTCTGCTCCATATTTACCAGGCAGCACTAAGCCACTTTGCGTGGCTTAATGCAGCTTTGTAAATATCATTCCCTTTAACACAGTTTTCTGCATTGAAGGGGTGTGCAATGGGTGTTGCTGTGGGAATTCCCAGCAACACCCTCGGATTTTTGACACTGCCCCAAATTTACGTGGAATTGTAACTCTGAGGCAGCGCAAAAACGTACACCACCCCAGGGGTGGCGTAAGGGAGGCGCAACGAGGAGAAATACCTTTATTTCTCCTCGTTTTTCCTTTTTCTATGTGTGCTGCATTCTGCAGAACACATTGGGGCATATTCTCAAGAACGTGTGATAATCATCGCAAATTTAGCTTAACGCAACTTTTCATATCGCAGTCCATCGCGAGAAAATAACACCATCTTAACGTCCAATTCCCAACCCCTCGGCACCATGCGATAGCAGCATGATAACCCGCCAAATGACCGCGTAAAAAGCAACGCGATAAACAAAAAATGCGAAACACGATCACCCAAAAAGTTGCGATGCCACAAAGCGCGATACCAAAATCAACGAAAACCAGCGACAGGCCTGCAATACCCACGCGTCATGCGTGAAAATGCACTATAAAAGCAATAAAAAAACAAACCCCAAAACCAATCCAAACTGCGTAGCACCATGGATGCACCCGGACCGAGTGCAGAGGACAAGCCTAACTCCACAAGCCCCACGGAGGACCAGCATGGAACCCCCTGTTCGGGGGAGGGCAAGGAGAAGAGGAAGACGCAGGAAGACCAGATCACGTCATGGAGGTGATAGAACACTACCAACAACTGTTCGTCACCTCCACTGTGTCTTTGGCAACACAAACGGAAATATGGCAGTCCATCGTCACCAAAGTGAATGCAGTCGGAGTGTCGAGGAGGTCAATGGAGGATGTCAAGAGGCGCTGGCATGAAGTGCACAGCCAAACCAAACAGAAACTCGCTGCCAACATGAAGGAAGCAAAGGCGACTGGAGGTGGGAGTCCTGCGCCACAGGAGGAGCTGGATGAGCTGGAGGAAATGGTGGCCACAGTCATCAGTGTGGAGACAGTGCAAGGAGTTGGAGGTCTGGACACAGCCCGAAATGTCCTGACCCAACAGCAACAGGGTGAGTAACGACCAGGGACTGGGGGGACGGGGGCAGATGGGCACAATGGCACACATGCACAATCATGTGCAGCACACTGCACACCCGCAATGAGTGTGGAACATGTCCCTGATATCCTTGGCACACTGCAGCACAAACAGAAACACCAAGTAGGCCCCCGTCCACAATGTGCACAAATGGGCCCCCCTCCATATCACCAATGCCACAACCTACCCATGCACATGTGCTGAATCCAGAAAAGCAGCGGCTCTGTGAGCCACACTGACAATGCAAGTGACACTGCATGACAGATAGCATGGCTGAAGTCACAATACAAGACATGGTGCACGAGACGACACTGAGGTGGCTGAGTGTGGACCACATCCGTAAAGGAGCCGGTCACACTCTGACACATCCACGTGCACCTACCACCCATGACGTCAAGAACACATCTGCAGATAAACAATGCACAAGAGTACCAAATATCTCCAGTGGCACAAAAGACCCAAGTTGTAAACATCCCAGCACCCGAAAAGCACACAAGTCAAATGCACACTGACTCAAAGGGATAAGGGTCTGCCAATGCAGAGCTGCAGGGGTGAATCGCCAACAATGCAGCACACACACATAGCAATCACAGTACATCAACATTGACGACAATGTGGGACAGAGTGCAACCCCTACACCACAGGACAGAAGACACAACTGGTGCCTCTCGTGCGTAGAAACTGGCCAATCACATCTGGCAATGCATGACACTGTGAGATGATAATGTACGAGTACAACCACACATCCATCATGTAGTCGAAATGTCCACTGACTCCCATTAAATAGCCAGTTTCACCAAAACAGTCACATTGTACACCGTCATGCAGTCTGAATGTAAACATCTACAATGCGTCAACATACATGGAACACACTGTTAACCTGCATCTCCCCTTACATTGCAGAGGGACAATCAACACCTCCTGCAGAGCAGACCACACATCTCTTCAGTGATGATGAAGAGGACACCCTGCCCATTTGCCCAGACACAGTCCAACGGCTTGTGGACAGCCTCCTCACCCCACCTCCAGGAGCAGGGCAGCCCAGCTGCATCGCGGTGAGCCCACACCCTGCACAGACCACACAGCAGGAAGCACACACCACCACGGCTGCCTCCCAGGACCCCCACGACCAACACATGGATTTCAAACGCCGTGTGTTAGGGTGCCAGGAGAAGATGGCAGATCAGCTGAGGCTGGGTTTCGAGCTCATGGCAGCCAAACTCGATGACATACGTGGGTGCCTGAGTCCCATCAGGGAGCACCTACAGTCCCTAACGGATACTCACTGTCCGCACCATGCCCACCAACAATCCTTGGCTGACATCGCTGGTTCCATTACTCGGATACAAGAACTGTCTAGGCAGACAGGCTCCAGCGATGACAGCACAGAGTTGGCACAGATGCGGAGGACAATGGAGACCATGGAGCCGATGCAGGCTGGAAGTATGGCTGCCACTGCGGAACACCAGAGAGATGTAGCTGCGATCTTCCATGCCTTGCAGATCCTCATCTTGCCATTGCTGCCACTGAGCCTGTTCCAGATGACTGCTGCAGGAACCTCGACAAACACATCTCCGACCCCTGATGTGTCAGTGGCACACAGTGATGCAGCCCCATCACCTTCGCACCCTGATGTGTCAGTGGCACACAGTGATGCAGCCATTACACCGCCGCACACACCGGACACACCCGACACAGAAGAAGTATCAGAGGAGTAAGATGTGGATGGTAATTACTGAGTGAGGAAGGAGGCAGTAGCATCCATCACCTCCATATGGTTTGCCCTGCCTGGCTCTGCCCTATGCAACATGCCCTGGGACAACACCTTCCACTGACCCCCGGAACACTCTGCGACATTCACCCGGACCCCGACACGGACTGCCATATCTCCACTGCTTGACAATTACACAGCAATCCTGCTGCGTACTGCACTCCCCCTCTTCCAAATCACATTTCAATCCCCAAAGGACTCTGGTTGGCCCACCACTGGGCTTCCATGTTATGTGGGCTTGGATGGCCATGGACAGCTCCCTCTCCGTCATTCACCAGAATGTGAATAAAACATTCGAAATCATGCAGATGTGTCATGACTATGTTCACTTACGTATGGAAGTATGGCTGGATGTAGGGACAATGATTGCACAAGAAGGTACACCCTGGTAAATGACATCAATGCGCATGTTCATCCCCGAGACACATGGCCAATTGGATGACTGTGAAGGTGGGTACTAGTTGTGTCCCCATAGCACATTAGCAACAATCTCACAACCCCCCAACGTAGAAACAAGTCCATGTATTGAATAGGGCTGTGTGTAGGAATGACCAAATCGGTAGCAGGCCAGAAGTGGTGTCCTACATCACATGTGACGACAGAACTTCACGTCACATGCCTACTCACGCACATCTGTGTGGACACATTCTGTAATGATTCATGACTATGCTCAACATGGTCAGAGGTTGGACACCATACTCACATTGCTGAAGACACGTAAGAGCACAGGTCTACCAGCAACTATCCCAAAACAATGTCTGGCTCACAGAGGTGGAGCTGTCAAAAGGGACCCACCCCCATTGTACATGCGTCAGTCAGTTCCTCCCTGTGTAGGGACGATGCTCATTGTGGCACATGAGTGGTCAATCTAATCAACACCCATCACAGTTAGACACCAGTGGTGTTGCGTAGACTTTATTGGCATGTGCGTGTCAGTACGGACAAGGCAACGGCCACAACAGGCAGGGACATGCTTAAGACACTTACACGCAGCATGGGAACATGTCGAGGTGCAAGGAATGGGGAGGCAAAAATGAACATCAATCATCACGGATGGCAACGGTCTCAGCCCACGTTGCCTTGCTGGACGAGTCATGTGTTGTTTGGCATCTGCCCATTGCCCCGTGTGAGGGGGCACAACTCACAGCCCATGGGGTCTGCATAGTTCTCTGCCACCCGACTGCGCCGACTGTCTGCTCTGCTGACAGTGATCAGGTGAAAGGGTCCGACAAGTTCACATGTCGTGCTACATTGCCATGTGTGTACTCTACCCCCAGCAGTGTGTCCGACTTGGTAACGTTGCCAAACGACGCTGTGCTGCTCCGACCATGGAACTGCATCACCTTGCACAGGTGTGTGTACACACGCGTAGTTCCACGCACATGCATTCAGAGTCCAGACGAAGGCAGACATGTCCTCTGTTGTGGTGGGATATGTGAGCATTCCCCACGATGCTACAAGGTGTTGGGACCAGTGCTGTGGGTGACAATCCGATGTGGCTGCAGGGACGTAGTTACTCGTCCATGAATGCCAGCGCCGTCTTCATGTGCAATGTGTTCCAATAGTACGTTGTTGTCGGGTTCAAGGAACACCAGGGTGAGCCAATCCATTAACTGGTCCAAGCAGATGTGCTCAGTCCACGCCGTTTCCCCAATCCGCAACACAACCCAATAGGGGAGCGCCTCGATGTGGTCACTGCACACGAGGAGTTGTGCAATCTCCCATGGGCAACTGCCAGCACATACGCCAAGGATCAGTGCATCCCATGCACGGCTATCCAGGTGACACTCCTGTTCGTGGGCCAACAGGGGGCGCACTGTCAGGTCATAATCCAATTCAGCTACCGTTGCGTTGGATAGGCCACTCGCATGTGCATGATCGACAGTGGAACCAGGGCTGGACGCAGGTGACGTAGGCAAGACGGAAACTCAGACGGAAACTGATTCGCAACACTGCCATTGCAGGGATCCCAACAGATGCAGCATTCATGCACGATACAGTTCCACGTGACAGGGGTTGTGCATGTGCCCGGGAATGCCTGCCATTGCGTTTGTTGGTCTCATGGCACAGGCACTCCTCAGACCGACGGATGTTCGGTGGACGATATGCCAAAGCTCTGGGCAATGAGTCGTATGTGTGTGCAATGTTTGGACGTATGGGTAGTTCTTGACCAATGTGTCAAGGGCATCCCTTGCAGGTGTAGGTCGTGCAGGGGGTGTGGGCACGTTGGTGTTTCATTAGCGCAGTTCGTGGTGTGGGAGTCGTCGGAGGCTGGTATGGTATCTCAAGCAGGGTGTGCCAGCTGCATTCAGGACCAAGGTCGGGGTTTGGTTGGCCTTTGGCCTTGTGTGTTGAGACAAAGGAGCTTTCATTCCTGATTTTCGTCTGACTACTGCTTGCATGTCTTAATTGTGATGTGGAGTTCGCGCTGACTTTGATGCCAGGCCTGTGATTTGGGGTGCGCAGATTTCGAGACACGCAGCTGTTGGCATGTTTGCATGAGCCAAGGGCCCGATTGGCCTTGCGCTCCTTGTTCAGTCTCTCTCTTTCTCTCTCTTTCTCTCTCTTTCTCTCCCTGTCCTTTGATGGGTGCCTGACACACCTTCTTATCTTGGATTTTGTCTTGCAGGCTTTGAGTCACAGATTGTCCAGGGATGCCCCGCCATGACTCCTCATAATAGTTGTTTGGTGACAAATTAGAATGTGACATTTTGTTTGGTCTTTCAATGGTGTATGTATGAATCAGGATTTCAGTGCTCACATGTATGTTGATTGTTGCAATTGTGCGACATCAGGCGGGTGCTTGTGTTCATGTTTCCGTGCAGTTGATGTGCTGTGTCTTGGTCCGGGGGAGGTGGGGGGTGCCCAGGGTGGAGCCCGGGGGGGTGGGAGTAGGGTGGGGTGTGGTGTGGTCCTGGGGGTGGTGGCGGTGGGTGTTGTGGCCTTCTTGGGTGTCCGGCACGCATGTTCAGTGGCTCCATGGCATCTGTTGTTCTTCAGGTGTGGCTCGGGGCTGGGCTCTCTTTTGTGGTGAAGGCTGTCGTCCGACTTTGCACCAGGTCGGAGCAGGTGTTAGTTTCCTGCTGCTAACGCGCCTTATCGCATGTTTTGTGATCTTATCGCGGATCTGGCTGGTCGTTGTGAATGTTGAGGAGTGGTGTTGTCGCGACTTTTTGCACGGGAACGCCTACTCTGCATCTCATTAGCGATAGTTGCCGAGGTCATCTGTGGCGATGTTTTTTGAGGCTGCTTTCACGGGTAAACTGGTGTTATGGGCTGTTAACACCAGCTTGTGAATGGTGCGTTAAATTTATCGCCACTTTGGCTGCGATAAAGTGCCGCTAACTAGGCGATGGGTCCTTGAGAATATGCCCCATAGAAAGAGGAAAACACCTCTTGTGATTGTTTTTGTGCAGGAAGGTTTTCCTTCCTGCACAAAAACAAACATCCCTGCAACGCTGGCACCCTTGCACCATGGCGCAAAAGTGCCTGCATTGGCACATGGCAGCCCATTGTGCGCCAGAGCAGGGGAAAAGGACAGGAATGCGCCGTATCTGATAGATACAACGCATTCCTTCCCTTTTCTTTTGCATAGGGCAGTGCAGCAGGAAGGCCTGCGACACTTCCCTATGGCAAAATCTTGTAAATGAGGCCCTTGGTTTGTACAGAGGAAAGCAATTAAATTGCCTGTGCGCAATTCATCCCACCGTATGCCAAAGTTTATGTAAGGCATGGGTTTTGGTGACCTCTTTTTATTTCAGCGCCTACATCAGGGGTTAGAATGATATAGTATATTGTCCTTCATGGCAATTCCAGAGTAATTCACTATCCCCCGATTCCCCCGGCAGGGGAGCATCACCTGACTTCAACACTACCCTGTCACTTCATCCATGCAGCTCAAGGAAGTCTATGGGGCATATTCTCAAGTAGTAATCGCCGATTTATCGGCACTTTAGCACCGCAAAAGTGGCGATAGATTCATCGCCCCATTCACAGGCTGGTGCAAACTGCCGACATCGCCAGTTTTCCTGCGATAGCAACCGCAAAAAACATCGCCATGGATGAGTGCTACAACTAACGCTAATGATATGCAGAGTAGGCGTTCCCGTACACAAACACACGAAAACACCACTTCGCGAGATTCTCAACGACCAGTCAGATCTGCGATGTGAACCAAGAACAGGCGATAAGGCGCGTTAGCTGCAGGGATTTAACACCTGCCTTTTGCTGGTGTTAAGCAGGACGACTACCTGCAGTATGAAAGGGAGCCCAGCCCAGAGCCACATCTGAAGACCAACACATGTCATGGAGCTACTGATCATGCAGATCGGAGACCCAAGAGGGCCACAGCACCCACCACCACCACTCCCAGGCCCTCCCCCCCCCGGACCACCCCACCTAGATTACCAACTAGGCAGTGCAGGACAGCGGACGACCCTAAAACGCACCAGCCCCAGAGACTCAATGCCAGAGGAAGCCATTGGCCAACACAGGCTCAAAAGGACAACCATCCTCCGCATCCTGACCCACATTGCCCACAGGCTAATGGCACCAACACAGCGGACAACCTACATCCCCCCGCAGACAAAGCAGCTGGCTGTGCTGCACCTGCTGGCCCCTGGTACCTTCCAACCAACAACTGCCGGAGTCGGAGGAGTCTCACAGCCAGCCCCATCAAACTCCCTCACACATGTCATGGATGCATGTCCACAAAAGCAACGGCGGGCCCCTGTATCCCCACCACACGATAGTTCCAATTCGTGGTGTACCTGGCAACCAACCCCAACGCCAGCCGTGCTAGACGCCTCCGTGCCCCAGACCAAAGATCGTAGTAATCGAAATGTGGGTGCGCCAGGTCATGAAGTCCAGTAGTCAACAGTAGTGTAAAAACAGAACTTTATTACAAATACACAAACAAACAAAACGAAAAGCTCAGCCAACGCGTTCCATTCCCAACGGGGAACTTCAACAGGGCAACGTGTCTTCAGAAACCTGTGGGAGAAATGGTGACAATGGTCAAAATAGTCACATGCTTAATCTGGTACAGGGTACTGCACTTTGACAAACCGGAATGCTCACAGGCATGATAAACCATGCATGAGAAGACCGTAACAGAAGTTCGTGTGGCCGTAACCGTCGTAGGAATGAAGAGGAAGGTAACGACCACACGAACTGCTGTTACAGTCACATCATGCAGGACTCATCATACCTGAAAGCATCACGGTGTGTGTCAGCTCGATACCCCTGCCCCTCATTCCCCCCACACTGCGCAGGAACATCTTGAGACCATGCAAGGGAACTACGCCATAGCTGGCGTCACGCACGTGTTGGGGGCAATCCACAGCACACGTGTACGACTTGTGCCCCCTGCCGACACAGCACACAATCACAGCAACAGCAACCACACGCATGCCATCACTGTGCATACAAAAGTGGACCACCGTGGCCTGTCCACCAATGTTGTCGCAAACGCCCCAGGCAGTGTGCATGATTCCCACATGTCCGCAAGTCCGCCAACAACCAGCGCTTTGAGGAGGGCCCCCATGGAAATGCACTGCCCATCGGCAAGTACCAACTGAACACACCTCAACTCCACAATCCCCCAACTCACAACTGTGGGAATGCACACGTCACAAATCCACCACCAAAGTGACTACTGCGTGTGTCTCAGTCTCCGCCACAACCTGTCCATAGGCCTACACACACGTGGCCGACCACCTTCAACGGGCACATACACACTGGAGACGAGGTGGCTACGTCCCAAACCAACCTGCGCACATCACGTCATCGCATGCTGGGTCATGTCAGCAAGGGCGGCGCCCCCCACCCAGCCACGAGTCTGCCGCCGTGACCGGTGGTGCCTGCGTGATCCTGTGCGCCTGCTGCACCCCAGCCCTGGTCCCCAGACCGGTCCTCCGCCCAGCGATGACTGGCCGCCCCTGCGCACCCAGGCCTCAATGCCCACCTGCCGCCACCGGCGTGTCTCCAAGAGGGCCCACCACGTGCCGGTGCATCCTCCTCAGCCGATCGCTGGATTCCACGCCACAGGCCCCCAGCGCACCCTGCCGCACCGCACCGCGGAGTCATGTGTGTGCTGACAGCTGCCTTCGGCGTGCACTACGGTCCAGTAAGGACTCACAATTCAAATCGAACCACGATTAGCAGGACGGCTCATCGAGGCCTACGCATCATCGCAGGCTGCACACCCGCTCAGCTCTTCAGGTGCCACTAACCCTGTGCAACGCAAGTCATCGTCACGTGGCGGTAGGCCCCTGCCAGCCGCAGTGCAGCGGGTGCCACTGACCCTGTGCAACGCAAGTCATCGTCATGTGGCGGTAGGCCCCTGCCAGCCGCAGTGCAGCGGGTGCCACTGACCCTGTGCAACGCAAGTCATCGTCACGTGGCGCTAGGCCCCTGCCAGCCGCAGTGCAGCGGGTGCCACTAACCCAGTGCGCCACAAGTCATCGTCCTGTGGCGGTAGGCCCGTGCCGGCCGCTGTGCATCGGGTGCCACTAACCCAGTGTGCCGCAAGTCATGGACCCTTTATTATTGAGTCTCGTGGTGCGGACGCCATCATGTCATCTCCGGCAGTGGGGAATGTGATGTGCTAGGCCCCTTTTATTGGCAGGGTCACATGTCCTGTGATGCCTGTGCTGGATGGGTGTGGTATGGGTGTTAACCAGCCCTCAGGGAGTGGCTGTGGCATGCTGACAACTAGACCAGTGATCAGCTGATCACTACAGGGAAGACCTGGGACATGTAGCTTTGTCGTCTCCCCCTCTGAGCGTAAGCGGAGTGGACTGGCCTGGCGTATGCCAGGCCAGCGTAGGGGTGGGAACAATGAGCACGGGGCTCTGGGCGTGCTTCAGTCCTGGGCTGGACAAGGAAGTAACTGATACTTGTGTCTCTGTTGTAGTATCTACGCCACCCGGACCGCAATCGGCAATGTTGCACCCTGTGACTCAAGTCCCATGACATGAGCAACATGGACGTAAGGGGGAATCACTGACCCTACATTCATCCATACTCTCATACTTGAATGATCAAAGGCATGAAATATTTGTGCGATTCTGAAAGTTTAATTCACATCCAGTGGAGTGTTGCAGCTGGAGAAGTACAGGGCCATGCAAACCCCTCTTCACATTATTGCCCCATGGAGGGCCAGCCAGAGTCCTTCAGGGAATGACAAGTACATCGGAAGAAGAAGAGTTCAGTCCGCAGTCTGATCGCTGTGTCATTGGTAACCAAACAGAAAATGGCAGTCCATGTCGAGGTCCAAGGTGAGTGTCGTAGAGTGTATCGGGGGACAGTGGAAGGTGATGATGCAAAGGGCAGAACCAAGCAGAAACAGGCCATATGGCGGAGATGAATGCTACTTCCGCCTCCTTACCAGTAAGGTTGATTCACCCGCATCTTTGTCCTCTGATGTCACATGTGCCTCACACGTGGCCGGAGGTGGATTGCCTGCCGCACTGTGAGGCACTGACACATCAGGGGGCGGAGATGTGGATGTAGAAGCAGCAGCAGCATTCATCTGCACAAGGCCTTGAGGCAGCAATGCCATGACGATGTGCTGCAGGGCATGGAAGGTCCCAGCCACATCTCGCTGGTGTGCAGCCACGGCAGCTATTCTTTCCGCCGTCACCGCTCCATGTCCTCCATGAGCCCCCGCATCTGTCCCAACTCCCGGCTGACATCGCTGGAGCCACTCTGACTGGACATTTGTTCTTGTCTCAGTATCATGACTCCAGCGATGTCAACTTTGGATCGTTGGAGAGCATGGAGCGGACTGTGGGTGTCCGTTAGGGACTGTAAGTGGTCCCTGATGGGAATCAGACACCCATGTATGGCATCAAGTTTGGCTGCCATGAGTTTGAACCCCACCCGCACCTGATCAGCCATCTTCTCCTGGACCTCTAACACACGGCGTTGGAAGGCCATGTGTTGTTCGTGGGGGTCCTGGGAGACAGCCGGGGTGGTAGGTGCTTCCTGCTGTGTGGTCGGTGCAGGGGGTGGGGTCTCCTCGATGCAGCTGGCCTGCCCTGCTCCTGGAGGTGGGGTGCCGAAGCTGTCAATGAGGGTTTGGAGGGCTTCGGTGTCGATGTCGGGGATGTCCTCATGGTCATCAGTGAAGAGTTGTTGGTGCTGCTCTGCAGGAGGTGTTGATGCTGCCTCTGCAATGTGAAGGGGAGATGTAGTATTACATTGTGTTCACATGTATGTTGTCGCATTGTACAAGTTCACATGCAGACTGCATGACAATGTACATTGTGACTGTTTAGGAGGAGCTGCCTATTTGATGTGGGACAGTGGACATTTCGTCAACATCACGGATATGTGTTTGTACTTGCACATTGACATCTCACATTTCCCTGCTAAGCCAAATGTGATTGGCCAGTTTCTACACACAAGCAGCACCTGTTGTGTCCTCTGTCCTGTTGTAAACGTGTTGCAGTTTGTACCACATTGTTGTCAATGCTGATGTGCTCTGAATGTCATGTGTGTGTGCTGCATTTTGGGAGAGTCGCCCCTGCAGCTCTGATTTTGCTGCCCCTTGTCCCTTTCAGGTGGTGTGCCTTTGACTTCTGTGTCCATACAGTACTGAGATGTTGCAGACTTGGGTGAATTTGGGTCTTGGTGGGAGTTGGGACTCTGGGGCATGGTTTGTCCGCAGATGTGTTGTTGACGTCAGGAGTTGTTTGTGCACGTGGATGTGTCAGAGTGTGACCTGCTCCTTTACGGATGTGGTCCACACTCAGCCACCTCAGTGTGGTGGCGTGCACCATGTCATGATGATCGGACTGCAGCCATGCTAATCGTCACTTGCATTGTCAGTGTGGCTCACGGACCCGCAGCTTTGCTGGGTTCAGCACATGTGCATAGGTTGGTTGTGGGATAAGTGATGTGTGGGCGGGCCTCCTCTGGGCACATAGTCGACGGGGGCCTACGTGCTGTTTCTATGTGTGCTGCAGTGTGCCATGGGGATCAGGAACATGATCCAGAGTCATTGTGGGTGTGCACAGTGCTCCGCTTGATTGTGCATGTGTGCCATTGTGCCCATCTCCCCCGTCCCCCCAGTCCCTGGTGGTTACTCACCCTGTTGCTGTTGTGTCAGGTCATGTTGAGCAGTGTCCGGTCCCCCAACTCCTGCCACCGTCTCCCCACTGATGACTGTGGACACCATTTCCTCCATCTCATCCAGCTCCTCCTGTGGCGCTGGACTCCCACCTCCAGTCTGCATTGCTGCCTTCTGGTTGTTGGCGAGTTTCTGCTTGGTTTTGCGCTTCACATCATTCCAGCGTCTCTTGACCTCGTCCATTGTCCTCCTCAGCACTCCGACTGCATTCACCTTGTCCACGATGGACTGCCATGTTGCATTTTTTGTTGCCAATGACACAGTGGAGGTGACGAACAGTTGTTGATGGTGTTCCATCACCTCCCTGATCAGGATCCTGTTTTCCTGCGGACTTAACCGCGTCTTCCTCTTCTTCTTGTCCTTGCCCTTCCCTGTCCCCGAGGTCCCAGGCTGCTCCTCCGGGGGGCTTGTAGGGTTCTGGCCGTCCTCTGTACCTGCTCCAGCTGCCTCCATTGTGCTTCGCTGTAGTTTGTTTTTTGTTTGTGTTTTTTTTTTCTGCTTTTGTAGTGATTTTTCCCGCCTGACGTGTGTGATTTGCAGGCCTGGCGCTGCTTTTCGCTGATTGTCTTATCGCGGTTGGGCCCATCGCAACTTTTTTCGCGTTCGGGTTTGGATTTTCATCGCCGTCCCGGTAATGTTATCGCAGACATTTGACGCTCGGGAGACTATTGCATGTTACCGCCGTGTTGAAAATACGACGTTAACACAGAGTTATTTTCCCGCAATAGACGGCGATATAAAAACTTGCGTTAACCTATTTTGGCGATGTTTATCGCACGTTCTTGAGAATATCCCCCCATGCGTATTAAAACATCAGGCACAATCTGGGGTTGTCTGGCAATTCTGCCACTCAAGTGTTTTCCCAGAAGGCTGCAGGCTTGGGTCTGCTGTCGGAGCAGGATGGGCTGCCTTTTGCCACCCATGGCCGATCATACTCGTGTTCTCCTGTAGTGTGGGGCTGGTTTGAACATTTTTCCAGGACTGATTTTGTTTTCCAGTCCGGCTCTAGGCATAATACTTTAATAAGCAAGAAAAAGAGGGCTGCACATCACTTGCAGCAAGCCTGGATCTCCCCAATACATACAGGCCATGTCTGTGAATAAAGTCCTAAGTGCAGTCACATTGCATTCGCACATCTCCTATTTGCAAGTACAACACTTTTGCAAGTTGTGCCTATGAGGCATGGTGGGACCGCCAGGGGGCATATTTATGAGCCCCTTTGCGTCGCTCTTGCACCACACAACGTGATGCAAGAACAACGCAAATTAAAAATGTGGGGGCTTATTTACAAGCCCTTTGTGCCGCTGGTGCGTCACTTTTAATATGGGAAAAAGTGATGTACTGTGGTGCTAGGGGCTTGTAAATAAGCCCCGAGATTTATAAAGTCACGCAAGGCCACCTTGCTTGGCCCTGCGTGGCTTTATAAATCTCGAGTAATGCAACGCAACATAAATTGCTGCGTTGCATTCTTCAGCACACATATAAAGAGGAAGGAGCCTCTCAGAATTGTTTTTGTGCAGGAAGGTGACCCTTCCTGCAAAAAAACAATCCTGCATGCAATGCAGGCACCCTTGCACCTGCAGTGGTGCTAGGCAACCCATTGTGCTCTAGCACTGGGGAAAGGACAGGGATGCGCCATATTGCCTTAAATACGGTGCATTCCTGCCTTTTCTGAGTGATGCGGCGCAGCAAGGTGACTTGCTGCTCTGCGCCACTTTTACATAAATATGGGCCTAGGCGTATGTAGACAGGATTCAACATTGAGCAGTCACTTCACTACATGTAGTCTGTGTTAGTCATTTAGACAGTGGTTGATAGTCTGCTGGTCTCCCATGAAGGAGAGGGACATGACCTCCACCATCCTTGCAGTGGCCTATCCTCCCTATTTAGAGGTCCTCGCCTGCCTGGTGAGGCGCTCTGTATTGTGAAGGGAACCGCTATTACGATGACTCCTCCTTGAAGCACTGCAGCTTTGCAGAGTGGGCACCATGTTTAAAGCACCTGCTCAACAAAGATTTTGTTTTCTCTAATAAATAATGGCCCTGATGTGCAAGGAGTTTCTCCTAATGCATTTCCATGCCCTTGTCCACCATGCTTCGTATGATCGACGAGGGCAGAGAAAATTGGGGACGGTTAGGTTGCTCTGAATGTCACCAGGCAATCTCCACTATAACCCAGCAATCCTGTTTCTGCTGGTTGACCTGGTGTGGACTTACAGCTGGCAGAGCCAGGTGAGGCTTTACCAATGGACTAACTACAACGTCCCTGTAACCTTTGTATATTCACTAAAAAAGCCAAGGTTACAGGGACATTATAGTTAGGCTCAGATTTTCCTCATACAAAACCAGAGAAATTCAGCCGTTATAGTTACCTGAGTTAACTATAACTAGCACCCCCGCAATGCACTGCTTGTGACCTCACATATTACATCACTCATGACATGGTCAGTGACATCACTGATGACATCACTGATAACATCTCAAATGACATCACTGATCATTTAATTACCACTTTTTGTGGCTTAACGCTGCCTTGTAAATAAGGCCACTTTACACGCATCACTTAGCGTGAAAAGGGCGTGCAATGGGTGTCGCTGTGAGCGTTGCACTGCAACACGCATTGGGCCTGATTCACAGAACTAACTTACGTCAAAAACGTAAAGTTAGAACTTTTGGTATTCACAGAATACACTTACTCATTTTGGTATTCACAGAATGAACTTACTCATTTCGGTATTCACAGAAGTTAGTAGTCCTAACTTTAGGACTCCTAAATGCCTTCTGTGAATACCGAAGAATCTTAAAGTTAGGATTTTTCTCAGTTTAGGAGTAGTAAATTAGGAACTTTACTACTCCTAAACTGAGAAAAATCTAACTTTAGACTTTCGGTATTCACAGAAGGCATTTAGGAGTCCTAAAGTTAGGACTACTAACTTCTGTGAATACCGAAATGAGTAAGTTCATTCTGTGAATACCAAAATGAGTAAGTGTATTCTGTGAATACCAAAAAGTACAAACTTTACGTTTTTGACGTAAGTTAGTTCTGTGAATCAGGCCCACTGCTTTTGACGCTGCCCCAGATTTACAAGGAGGCAGCGCCAAAAACTAATGCGATGCAAGAGCAGACGTAAGAATGGCGAAACGAGGAGAAATACGTTTTTTCTCCTCCTTTTTGCTTTTCTATGTGTGCTGCTTAATTCAGCACACAAAGAAAGAGCAAAATGCCGTTAATGATTGTTTATGTGTAGGAAGGTGTCCATTCCTGCACATAAACAATCATTAAATAATGATGATTTGCTACTTCTATGTGAAGTAACAAATTGCCATTAGTGATTGTTTAGGTGCAGGAAGGGATACCTTCCTGCACGTGAACAATCATTCCCTGCAACACAGGCACCCTTGCACTATGGTGCAAGGGTGCCTGCGTTGGCACTAGGTAGCTAAATTTAGCACCATCACTAGGCAAAACACAGGGGTGCGCCGTATTCTTGTGAATATGACTCAACCCTGCGTTTTGAAAATATTGGCGTGTGGCGCTGCCAAATTTGGTGCATCTTCGCGCTCTGGCATTTTCTCATAAATATGCCCTTTAGACCCCTAACACCAATAACCTATAGATAAAAAGGTCACAACTGCAGAGAATATCCGTAATAACCTTGAGTAAAGAAATCACTCTAATCTCAAAAAATAAAAGTAAAGCATATTGATGACCAAGTATATAAAACAACATAGTTTTATTTATATATCCAAAACAGAAAGTTAACAAAAAACTGAAAAAAGAAACTGTGAAAAAAGAAAAAAAAAGAAATTCTACAATAAAGAAGACTTACTCAAAATTGCACTTGCAAAAATGCAGTATATGTGATTACTTGTCCATGTACAAAAACATATATAGGGATGACCACCCAAGAAATCAAAGAGTGAGTAATCCAACATAGGTCACTCATATAGTGTAAAACAATGACAGCCCCTTAGACAGCCATTATCATGAGATGGGCCATGCAGCAGTCCAGATTTCATGTACAAAAATAGTCATACTTGAGAATATTGATAGAGGAGGTAATCTATTACATAAACTAGCAAGAAGGGAAGCTTACTGGGATGGAAAGCTTAAAACTGCGATAATGAGCCCTAATGGCCTAGACAAAATAATGAACCTCATGGTATAACAATAAATATTTAACAATTCTTTTCACACTGTCTCATCCATGCAAATTTCTATGCAGATGGAGGATTACTCCCTTAAAGAGAGCCTACCTGTATGTATAGATCGATAATTCCTTGCGATGGAATATGGGTTATTGAGTAAGTCAAATTATGTTGCGTACACAACACATGGCAACTTTGATATGTTTGCTATATAAACAATTTATGTAAGAAAAATTAGACATTCTTGCCATCGGTGTAACATATTTCCTCAATGCCATTGTGAGCCTTTGTAATTTTTAAGAGTTATCATACAATCAGCCCTGCCACACATCGGGTCAAAGTAATGCATTTTAGGGTTGGTGTCTGCAAAACTGCACTAAAATTCTAATGTCACTCATTTAGTAGCTCCTACATGATCCACAACACACTTCAGGCAGCTTTGTTGAATATGGCAAACAAAACAGCCAGAGCGCTTTGTCCTGCTACCCCAGTAAAATGTAGTCAATATAAATTAATATATACTTTTACTACGCATGCAAATACATCGCATGCCATTACAACGTGGTGGTTACAACAACCGCATTGTTACCACGCATACAATTACATCGCAAGTCATTACTACGACTTGCTGTAGGGGGCGCGCTGGACTTAGGAATAGTATTATTTACTATTCCTACTCCAGTTTGTGCAACAGCAGGGAAGGTGTTGGATTCTAAATCCAACATCAGTGCGCCCCCTACAGCAAGTTGTAGTAATGACTTGCGATGTAATTGTATGCGTGGTAACAACGCGGTCGTTGTAACCACCACGTTGTAATGGTACCGCGTTGTGGAGACAGCGTTGTAAACGCTGTTTCCCATATAAACCGGGCCCAGATTGAGGAAAGATCATTTTTTGCTGTGGTGATTGATGGTCTGTGCTTGGCTATATTGTTTACTTTTCAATTAACTCTTAGGTTGAAGCCTACCAGACAGCACAGCTGTCTGGTTGCAAAGACTTAATGGCGATAAGCTGAAAGCTTCCCTAGGAATGCATTCCACCCATTGCTTACCATTGGCTTTGTGGTTTGTAACTCACATTTGCTTGCTTTCTATTTGCTGACTTTATTTGTTTTAGGTTGTCCAGCAAGTCTTTGTCCCTTCAGAGGAGCATACCTGTTTACCACCTCTCTGACTCGCTCTTTGTATTCTACCACGAGTGCTCTCTATGAGAGCACGTGTTTTCAGTTGTCTCCCTTGAATGCTAGTTCACAGCAGTAAACGTGCTGTATTTCTTTGAAAAGTTTTCCTGCCTCCTATCTTTCTGCTTGACTGATTATACTTATCTCTGCCACTATCAGTACATCAATCTTGCATACTTGTGATAAACAATGTTTGGCCTACAAGTTTGTTTATTTTGGTCAGTACTCTTTACCAATAGCATAACTTAAGCAATCTTCTTCCTCATTCTCATGCCCATACCATAGGTGCTGGAAGAATGGGAGTGGGGATTGCTGAACCACCCCTAAAATAAAAATGCTTGAGTTCAGAAGTCAAATGAGCAATAAAGAGGCCTTTAAATTTTGTTTCTTTTTTTATAGCACCTAAAAAATGTGAAATACCTTTAAATGAACTGTACAAATATTTTAGAACATATTAGAATTCGGAAAGTACAAATGAAGCAAATTTTTTTGAAATTCTAAAGTCTGGTGAAAACAAAGATTTTAATATGACCAAAACAATCAATACACTAAGTGATGCTGAATTTCCATACATTATCGTTTGTGAACCGTATAGTTTTAACACTAAAACTGTTTGTCTGTGCAAATGCAATGGTGATTTCAATGGAAAATGTGTTGTCTGTAATGGCAGTGTGTCACCACACCATGCTTTAGTAATATATTTGCAGCAGAGTGCTCTAAAATGTACGACCATCTCCACATCCTTACCACTCTCTTGCTGAATATGTGGGCTACACTTGTTTTCTGTTTGACACATGCATTTTTCACAATCCCTAAGACTTCACTGATCTAACATTAATAGCATCATCCCACTCTAAGAATGATTCCAGCACCACTGGTGCATGCCAATTGTGAAATGTCAATTCATTCAGGAGCCTATGCTGGAACACGTCTTTTCAGCTTTCCTGTTTCTATGCAGGTCTTGAAGGAAGCAGCGTACCGTAATTTAAAAAGGATTTGCTCAAATATCTGGTTAGCACTTCTCAGCTTTTCCTTCAGTAATGAGTGTTAATACACAGTAGTAGAGCATACATACTGTGTTATTTCTAATTCACTTCTCAATTAAACATTATCAGGGACACATTCAGAGGACTTTTCACAAGTATCTAAAACTACACAGTGACATAATTAAGAACAATAGAAAAAAGTATCTGCACAGACATTACAAACGACTATTAGAAGAACCCCCAATATACTCTTTTTTATCAGCAACACTTACAGTGGCAGCTGGTAGGGGAAAGTGGCGGGAAGGTGGGGGGGGGGTAAGGAAAAAAAAACATACCTGATTGTCGCCGTCGCCAGCCGCTGCCTCTCCGCTGCAGGAACCAGGAACAGGAAGCACCCAAGCTTCCAGACCCCCCCAACCAATCACGACACTGCTGGGTCTGGTTTGGTGCTCAGACAGGGGCTGGGGGCCTGAGCATATTCTCCACCCAGGCTGTAATGTAGCCTGCAGCTTGGGTGAAGAACATGCAAAGTGCGTATGACTGTTTGGCCGGCCAGAGACGGACGGCCAACCAGACATGTGCACTTTAGGTGCAACTAAAGCCGCTCCTCCTCCCTCTGGGTCAAGGAACCTAGCCCGCCCGCCCTAATCTGGTGGCAACGGGAATGCAAAAAATAGAATGATAATAACTTCCATTATTATAATTTCATTTTTTCCATTGCACTGCTTCAAAGCAGTGGGGCGACACTCCTCTGCCTTAGCGGAGAAGCCGCCGCTGAACACTTATAATGCAAGTTTCGTCAAAGAGAAGGGGTCTTTGTCAAAGAGTTTTTATAGCACTTGCTACCTTAGCAGAGGCCTAAGATCCTATTTCATTCAGATTCAATAACCAAGTTACTTCCTTTGCACACTTGACTCGCTAAAGGTAGCGATAGCTAGCAGAGAAGGCTTCCCCCTGGGTGTGGTAGAGTGAACAGTGACTCAGCTGCAGTATAGCACAATATTGTCAAATCTGTATTTCTTCTAGAGACAAGGGGCATAATTTAAAAGCCAGTAAGGAATGAAACCCGCAAAATAACTTCATGATTCACAGTCCACATGATGTACATCCTTGACCCCACCTACACCCACCTTACCTCCACCTGTCCCCTGACCCCCCACCCTGCTAACATCAATGCAGCCCTCGGCTGCACCACAGACCATACTTTTTGACCCCTGGAAAAATGTTTGTGAGTATCCATGGTGTACAGCATAACTAAAGACCAGTAGCTAAGCCAATAGTTCCCAAAGGTGAGACCTATTAGCCTTGCCAATGCTTGTTTTGACTTTCACAGTGAAGCTGCGGCCTCCAGTACCAGCCCTACTCACCATGTGAATCCGGTGCCACATAAAATTGAAAACAAAACATTCTCTGACCTCAGTCTTCACCATTCTGCACCTCCTGTCCACATATTCCAACCCTGGAACAGGTCTGTCTCCATCCGGTTCAAGCAGCAGCACCTTTAAGCACTGCACCAACCTCAAGATTTGATCAGAGCCAGGGTCCAGCAAGCACAAAGGAAGGCTGCCTCTCTGAGCAGAGCAGCACTGAGTTAAGCAGCACTAAGAGTTGCACATTTAAGGAGCACTGTGCAAGGCCAGTCCTGACAGGCCCCCGCCTGTACCAACAGTCCATGAAGATGTCTGCAAACTCAGGGGGGCAGACTTGCTTTAAACTTTCGTGTTCATTGAACAATCCGACTGGGCCAGCAGTGGAGAGTGAGCCTGTGACTCAAAGCTCCTGGTGATCAGCTGCCACAGAAGCTCCTGCTTCAAGGTTACCTACTGAGGTCAGTCTCTATTGCAATCCACTGACCTCCAAAGCAAAACCAAGAGGGGGCAACAATCCTCGGGTTCCAGTTCAGAAAGCTTGGCAAGTATGCAGTTGCAGTATAAGTCTCATGTTTAATGATTTTTTATAACAAGAAATTGAGTCTGTATAATTATAACACAGCATGTTAAGCCAAGCTGTCATTTGACGTTTTAACAATGTACCAATGCTTTAGAAATCACATGTAAAAATGCAAAGATGATGTGTAATACGTACTCAATTTCTTTTTAGAGTTTTATAGAGAGAGAATTCGACCCAAAGGCATCAGAGCACTGTACACGAGCACCAGTTACTGTTACAGACGAACACAGTCATTTTGTTAGGCACGGGGAGATTAAGGGATTTGCCCAGAATCACAGGGTGTGGAGCCTCCATGCCAAGACTCAAACCCGGTTCCCCAGCTTCGAGGTTAATCGCTCTAGCCATTAGGCCACATCTTCTCCCATAAATGGATCCCCGTGAATGCAGATATTCATTTGTAAAGTGGTTACAAGATCAAAAAAAGAATCATGAGTCTTAAAATAATGCTTAGGGTTTACCGAGCCAAATAATGGCACATAAGTAACTCAACGAAAAACATTACTAATTAACTTCTTAGTGTATTTTTAGAACTACCCCCTACTTTGTTAATTACAACTTCTGAGACACTCAGGGAAGGAGCCACACAACACTATACCAATTCATCAACATCTTAAAATAATTAAGACACACACAATCCCCAGCACAATAGCTAAGACCCAAAGTAGTCAAACAAATAAGACAAATGAACTACATACTAGCCTGTAAAGTTCACCTATTCCAAAACAATCAAGGCCTACGTTATATCTAGAGTCCATTACTGTGAAAGAATTGACAACACACAAAAATAAATAATTATACCAACCAACAAATCCTAATACCAATATATAATAAACGGTTTGACTTTCATTAGAAGCGCGAACTCTTACCATGCCATCTTTATTATTTTGACAATGGGGTGCTGGGTGATGCCCATCATTTTATCTTACCTTGTAAGTTTCACTGGAACAGAGGTTCTGGCCTGAGTTCCTATCTGCCCCTAAATTGCCCAAACAGGCAATGCCCTTGTCTGTGTCTGCCATTGACTAGCCCAAACAGGCTTTCCATTTCCTCCGAAAACTACTGTTAGTTTTTAGGCAGCAGATTGTTTAACTTCACAGGTGCTCACATCAAGACTGAGGCTGCCCTCCCACCGAAATATCAATCCTACATCCTCATTTATATAAAATTACCCCTTCAGTATACCACCCGTGGATCTATGTGGCTTCCTAGCATGGTGAGCTTCACACATGCAAAGTGGAAAAGGTTAGAAAAAAGCAAAGCATTTCTCCTTTTATTACTGATGAACTTGTGGGGAAAGTGAGTGTGAAATGTCTAGTAGTAGTGGCATTAATAATTTTCTTGTACTATTAAAACACTTGCTACGATAGTGAAGTAGTGGTAGGCAGCTTAGTGATATTTGTGTTTACAATCATTAGATCAGGAGCATGTTTGAAAGAAATGGCTGCCCTACTACAGACTTCAGTTATTGTATGTAGAAAATCAACGTATGATTATGATACCCCTATCAATGATAAGCATTAAGAGATTGTGTTAGTCTAGTTGAAAAACCAGTTGGTAACTTTATTGAACTAGCCATGCATTGTATGCTCAGAGTGCATACACCAGAAATGAGTACTGTTCCATTTTCCCTCATTCACTTAACCAACAGCAAAAGTCCCGATACTGATTAATGCATGCGGGAGATCTGCCAAAAAAGCTTATGTCCCATCTGCTTTCCCCTTTCTGTGCCCACTTCATTTATTGTGAGGGAAGACAAAATCCCTGTGACAAAGCCACCACCGGCTCCACTTCATTTATTGTGAGGGAAGACGAAATCCCTGTGACAAAGCCACCACCGGCTCCATCATTTGTAACCTCATTTTGGTGGATCAAATACTCAATGAGCCCTAAGTGCCTAGATGTAATGCCTATCCAGGCACCTGCTTAATTGTGTTTGCATTCCCTCTCCAGTTTGAGGGAATAACGTCTTCTTATATTTCTCTGTGAAAACAGACACATATGGGGACAACATTTTTTTGTAGAAAGATCACATCATTGTTAACTCTGTCACTCACCATCTGTCTACAAAGCTTCATAATAATCTTTGGAAACACTCTTACACATGTTACTCTCCCAGTCTGATTTTTCTCTGTTTTGTAGACTCTCCGCCCTGGGTCACAAAATTTTTTTTGACTGGAAGTATTCATTTTCTTGGTGGTAAATTAAGGCAGTGCTTGGTGAATACATGTTTTACCACCATATTATGAAAGCAGGTTTCAGTAGGGGGTATTGTGTGGTACTAATATTTGTTTTTATTTGATGTGTGACATATTGCTGCGGAGGCGGGGCCATCACGGTCTAGTGTAGGTTTCTTTAGGAGTGAGAATCTTTTTCGGTCTGCTTTTGTGCTGCATTCTTGCAGTGTAGTGTTGTTGTTTTGCACAGTGATTGTTGTGTTGCATTTTGTTTTGACTGTTTTGTTGGGCTCAGTTTCTATTTTAATTGTCCTGTTATGTTGCTTGGTGTATGTTGTCAGAAAGCACTCTCGATTGGAAGGGATTAATGGCTCTTGGCCCTTCAACCCCTCACAACACCCACTATTGACCACACAGAGTAATAGGAGAAATATTAGAAGCAGGTAAAGGAATACAGGAGAGAACAGAGGACCTCTGACCTTGGCCAGGGACCTCCTCTCTCCCCCTGTAGCTCCGGTCTGCCGTGCTGTGCCTCTGCCCAGGCTGGTAGGGGTTCGAGCCTAGGTTGCCTCCTGTTGGTAATTCTCTCGCTTTTGCCCACATTGCTTGTTTGTTTTTGCCTTTGCTTTGCCTCGTTGCGCCTGTTATCTCTCATTCACTGTGCCATTATTGTTTTCTATTCGTGCCGTTCCGCCCGTTTCCCGCTCCCCCACCCGCCGCTGCTGCCCCCGTGGACCCTCCCCTCCACTGTTTCCCGCTCCCGCATCCCAGCTGTACCTCCCTCCCACCTCCCCTATAAAATGCCGGCCGCTGCGTGGTGAGCGCGAGCAGGACCTCTGACCTTGGCCAGGGACCTGCTCTCTCCCCCTGTAGCTCCGGTCTGCCGTGCTGTGCCTCTGCCCAGGCTGGTAGGGCTTCGAGCCTAGGTTGCCTCCTGTTGGTAATTCTCTTGCTTTTGCCCACATTGCTTGTTTGTTTTTGCCTTTGCTTTGCCTCGTTGCGCCTGTTATCTCTCATTCACTGTGCCATTATTGTTTTCTATTTGTGCTATTACGCCCGTTTCACGCTCCCCCAGCCGCCGCTGCTGCCCCCGCGGCCCCTCCCCTCTGCCGTTTCCTGCTCCCGTCTCCCAGCTGTACCTCCCTCCCACCTCCCCTATAAAATGCATCCACCAACTACACCCTGCTGGGAGACCTCAACTTCCACCTCTACAACCAACTAGACCCCAACACCACATCTCTCCTGGACAACCTCCACAACATTGGACTTCGCCAGATCGTGACCGAACCCAAGCACGCAGCGCGACACACTCTCGACCCCCACTTCACAACAGGAAACTACATCACTTTCAGCCACACCACCGAACTCCCGTGGACAGACCATCGATGCATCCACTTCTCCTTCAGAACACCCACCACCCACAGACACCATCACCTGCTCCCACGGAGAAACTGGACTAAAATCACCAACGACCAGCTCACCTCCTCACTCAGCAACTCCACCCCGACCACCGCGGAAGACGACGACCCCAACACCGCTGCCCGAACTCTGCATAGATGGATCACCAACAGCGTCAACACCATAGCCCCCCTCAAAAAGAACAACAACGCACATGCCAAGAAGGCCAGATGGTTTACCCCCGAACTCCGAGAGTCCAGGCACACCTGCCGCCACCTCGAGAAAACCTGGAAGAACTCCAAAACCACAGAAGCCCACAACAACTTCAAAGCCGTCACCACCGCCCACCACCAGCTCATCAGAAACACGATGAGAACTGTAATTGAAGAAAGAATCTCCACACACGCACACAACAGCAAAGAACTCTTCAACATCATCAAGGAATTCGCCCAACCCACCAGCGAGTCGACTGACATTCCACCCTCATAAGACCTCTGCAACAAACTCAGCACCTTCTTCCACCACAAAATCAAGAACATCTACGACAACTTCGACGAAGACAACCAACACACGGAACCCCCACCAGCCACCCCGACACCCTGAAGCCGACGATTGACAGCTGGACATCCCTCACCACCGAAGACACACTGAAGACGATGAAGTCAATCCACTCCGGGGCCCCCACGGACCCCTGCCCCCACCACATCTTCAACAGAGCCGCCGACACCATCGCACCCATGCTTCGCCACACCATCAACCGCTCCCTGGCGAACGCCTCCTTCCCCGATGACTGGAAACACGCCGAGATCAACCCCCTCCTGAAGAAGCCCTCGGCGGACCCCACCAACCTCAAAAACTACAGACCCATCTCCCTGCTCCCGTTCCCAGCAAAAGTCATCGAGAAAGCCATCAACAGCCGACTCGCCACCTTCATCGAAGAGCACAATATCCTCGACCCGTCCCAATCCGGCTTCAGAAAAAACCACAGCACAGAAACCGCCCTCCTCGCCGCAACAGACGACATCTGTTCCCTACTGGACAAAGGAGAAACAGTAGCCCTCATCCTCCTCGACCTCTCAGCGGCCTTTAACACGGTATCCCACTGCACCCTAATACGCAGACTCCACGATGCAGGGATCCGGGACAAGGCCCTCAACTGGATCTACTCTTTCTTCTCCCGCAGAACCCAGCGGGTTAGACTCCCCCCTTTCCTCTCGGACCCTACACCAACCACCTGCGTAGTCCCCCAGGGATCCTCCCTCAGCCCATCGCTCTTCAACGCCTACATGGCTCCACTTGCCCCCATCGTCAGAACCTACGGACTCAACATTGTTTCATACGCAGATGACACCCAACTCATCCTCTCCCTTTCCAACGAAGCCAACGCAGCCAAACACAACTTCCAAGAAGGCATGGAAGCTGTTGCCAAATGGATGAAAAGCAGCTGCCTACAACTCAACACGGACAAAACAGAAGTAATCATCATGGGCCCACACCCCGACGCCTAGAACGACCCAGGTGGCACCCCGCCTTCGGAAGCCCACCCACCCCCACGGACCATGCACGCAACCTTGGAATCATCCTAGTTTCCGAGCTCAAAATGGACCGCCAGATCAACTCAGTCACATCCTCCTGCTTCCACATCCTCCGCCTCCTACGTAAGACCTTCAAATGGATCCCCCTCGAGCACAGAAAAACCATCACCCATGCCCTCGTCACCAGCAGACTCGACTACGGCAACGCACTCTACGCCGGAATAAACAAAAACCTCACCCGCAAACTACAAAACATCCAGAACGCCGCCGCAAGACTGGTCCTCAACCTGCCAAGACACTGCCATATCTCCCAACACATGCGCACACTCCACTGGCTCCCCATTGAGGCAAGAATCACCTTCAAGATCCTCACCCACACTCACAAGGCCCTCTACAACACCGGACCAGCATACCTCAACAGCCGACTCAACTTCCACGCACCCCCAAAGAACCCTACGATCAGCCCAGCTCTTCTACGCCGTGGTTCCCCGCGCCAGAAAGACCAGATCAGGAGGCCGCTCCTTCTCCTTCCTCGCGGCCAGAGCATGGAACGCCCTACCGCTCCACCTCAGACAGACAACATCACTCCCCATCTTCACGAGAAACCTCAAAACCTGGCTCTTCGACGGACCCCCTCCTTGAGGGACTGGAACCTACACCTCCCCTCCTACCCAGCGCCTTGAGACCCTTACGGGTAAGTAGTCGCGCTTAACAAACCCCTGATTGATTGATTGATTGATTGATTGATTGATTGATATTACCGCTCTGCCTCATGCTGGGCACTGATGTCTGCAGGTCAGAGTGGTTACCTAAAAGCAAAAAAGAAATCTTTAACTGTTATCTGTGAAGTGATATACCTTAGAGATATCACAGAATGACCAATTCCCTGTATTCTTGGTATGAAGCTTGAGTTTCTGATAGTAAAATGTTGCAAGACATAAGTGACAAATGAAATACTTGTAACCTCCCTTCCAAATGAACATTAATCAGCTAACCTTTAACAGAGAAAGGATATACCTTAAAGATATCTCTATATATCCAACTCCCTGTATTCTTGGTTTGATTGATTGGATAACTTTATTTGGTTGAAAAGTACAACCATAAAAGTAAAGATACATAAAAAAATATGTTAAAATACTAAAAAGATAAATAAATCTGCACTTAACAAACATTAAAAAATGTAAAACACATATAGTATTTAACATCTATGTTAGGCCTATGGCGATGATTGAGGAGGAAGCTGGGTTGTCTCTTTTTTCATACGCCGATGACACCCAGATTGTCTTCTCCCTCTCTGCTGATGGGGAATTTAAACCCTCCCTGCTTCAGGCCGGCTTGAGGAATATTGCAGGTTGGATGCATACCAACCTGTTAAAACTCAACGGCGAGAAAACGGAAGTGCTGATTGTGGGCAAAAACAAAGATCTGGGGGGCCCCCAGCATTGGCCCACTGAAATGGGTCCTTTACCTCAGCCTAAACACCAAGTCCAAAATTTGGGCGTCTTAATTGACGACCAACTGTCCATGAAGCAGCAAGCAGTGAGAGTAGCCTCTACTTGCTTCACAATCCTGAGATGGCTAAAAAAAATCTTATGGATGTTGCCTCCTTCTACCCAACGTACTGTGGTCCAGGCGCTCATCACCTCTAGGCTGGACTACAGTAACATTTTGTACTTGGGTGCCACCAAGGATGTGTTACGCAAGCTTCAGTTAGCACAGAATGCTGCTGCAAGGCTGCTGTGTAAGATTCCTAAAACTGCTTCTATCTCTGGATCACTTTGAGATCTCCATTGGCTCAGGATTGAGTGCCGCATTAAGTTTAAGGCATTGAGTCTTATGTTTAAGATAAAATCTGGAAAGGCACCTCCCTACCTGAAGACTCTTGTTCACCACTATGTACCATCCCGTGCACTCCGCTCAGCCACTCAGGCCAAGTTTATTATTCCTAGGACGAGACTAGTGCGTATGGGCGATTGCTCCTTTTCGCATCTGGGTCCTTCTTTACGGAACTCCCTTCGTGCAGGTCTCCAAAGTGAACCTTCTTATGAGAATTTCCGGAGGGGCATAAAAACTTGGCTATTTAACATGTAGATTTCTTTCCCTCTTGCTCTTGGCTCTTTTCAGGTGGCGCCGGGAAACCCTAGGGTAGCTGTGCGCCTTACAAAATCAAAATAACAATAACAATATCCAAATTATTCACAATTGTCACAGCTTAAGTAAAGTGCATAGCGCCCCGTGATCTTGGTATGAACCTTACTTTTCTGAAACTAAAATGTGACAAGAAATAAGAAACTACTGAAACTCCGGTTTCATATGTATATGCCTGCTGAATGATTCTGATTGGTGTTTGGTACAACTGAAAAATATTGAAAATTAATTAACACTCGGGGGGGGGGGATATGTACAAGGAAGTGGAGGAGAGAGGCGTTAGCCTTCCTGGCTTAACTCCTCTCTCCTCCACTTCTGAAATGCAAGGCTGCACCATATTTACAAGAATGTGGTGCAGCCTTGCGTTTCCCCCTGTGATGGTGCTAAGTTTAGCAATTTAGCGCCAACGCAGGCACCCTTACACCAGAGTGCAAGGGTGTCTGCGTGCAGGGGAGAATTGTTTATGTGTAGGAAGGTGTCCCTTCCTGCACATAAACAATCCTAGAAAAGCCATTCTGTCACTATCATGCGTGCTGCTTCATGCAGCACAGATGAAAGTGACAAAATTGCATTTTTTTTGTTTGTTTATGTACAGGAAGGAACACCTTCCTGTACATAAACAAACCATGGCATTTTGCTTTTTCCATGTGTGCTGAACAAGGCAGCACACATGGAAAAAGCAAAAACGAGGAGAAATAATGCATTTCTCCTCGTTTCGCCAACTTAAGACCAGTTTTTACCTGGTCTTAATTTTGGCTCTGCCTCTTATGTACGCCACCCTTGTACATAGGGGGCAGCGTCAAAATTAATGGGTGTTGCTTGGAACGCCCACCACAACACCCACTGCCCACCCCTTTGACGCTAACCATAGCGTGAAAGGGGGCCTTATGGTCAAGGCAGCATTATGCCACATTAAGTGGCTTAACGCTGCCTTGTACATAAGGCGAAGCCCCTATCGCCACCACAACGTCAATATAGTTGACATTGTGGTGGCGATAGGGGCTTGAAAATATGCCCCTCTGTGTTTCCTAATCTTTGCTAAATACCACTTGTACCTTAAATGAACATTTTATATACATATCACAAGGAATGATGTTTGATGCTAAAACTTATCTGTTCCTTCACAAAAGAATTCAGAGTTCAATGGAACGCAATTATTCTCAACGTCTTTAACTATTAAAGTCTGTGTTAAGAACAAGTTCAACGTTTGTTTCACACTCACAATGCAATGCTTAATGCAGCACACATAGAAGTTGCAAAACGGCATTTTTTTTAAATGATTGTCTATGTGCAGGAAGGGGGAACGTTCCTGCACATAAACAATCATTAGTGTTTTGCTGTTTCTATGTGTGCTGCCCAAGGCAGCACACATGGAAACAGCAAAAACAAGGAGAAATAAAGCATTTCTCTTCGGTTCGCCGGTTTAAGACCAGGTTTTCCCTGGTCTTAATTTTGGCGCTGCCTCCTATTTATGCTGCTCTTGTAAATAGGGGGCAGCGTCAAAATCAATGGGTGTTGCGGTGGAACGACCACCACGACACCCATTGGCCGCCCCTTTCACGCTAAGTGTAGCGTAAAAGGGGGCCTTATTTACAAGGCATGGTTAAGCCACATTAAGTGGCTGAACGCTGCCTTGTAAATAAGGCGAAGCTCCTATTACCATCACAACGTCACTAAAAGTGACATTGTGGTGGCGATAGGGGCTTGTAAATATGCCCCTCAGCGTGATTTCCATAATACTTCTCTGCAACAACAATGCCTTTACAGCAAGCTATCAGGGAAGAAATGCTTCATCCAGAAAAAATCACAAATCCAGAAAGCATGGATGCTGATTAAGGCAAAATTGTGCCAGATTACCAACAAAGCCTCCATCTCCAAACCTGAGAGTTCAGGGATTTCTTTGAAATGGAGTTCATTTTGAAGAGGTGTTGCGTGTTTCATCCTCTACAAGCACAGAGCCTTTTGTCACACTGATAGCCTCTCCATCATCGAAATTTACTGAGTGCTAGCAGGTATGTACGGCTACCCACCGGATAGCTAGTGGTAAGCTTCTGTATCTGTGTCCTGGCAGTTATTGTGTTATGGTCTGTTATTTACTTTAGATATCTCAACAATTACTGCTACATTTCTACCCTAAAGCAGCACATTCCTTTAAAGTTGTGATAAACAGCGATTTACCACTCTCTAAGGTGGTAAAATAGTGCTGCTCCAACTTTTAAACTATGTAAGACACCAGTCAGAACAAAACTGTGTCAGGGACCATGTCTTAAATTAAATCTTGCATTGCTCATTTTGGGGCAGATTTACTAACATTTTGCATTGGATTTGTGTCATCTCCACAAAATGTTTCTTGCACTGGGGAGTTGCCTGAAAGTAAAGCAAATAGCACTTTGATATACTTTGCATTACTTTCCGTCAAGGGGACGTTCCATGGGTGGTGTGTGGGAGTTCCTATGCGACCACTCATGGTTTTCTACACAAAGCCCTACCTATAAACAATATAAAACAGGGATTTGCACCAATAAATAATTTCTCTTTGTAGCTGGTGTTAATAAGGAACATTTTTTTACTTTTCCTAACCTTTCCTTCTTTGCATGTGTGCTGAACTGTACAACACACATCTGAAATGGGAAAAGTTTTAAAGTTAATTAAAGCATTGTATTGTACAAAACCTATGCTAGACAAGACGCAGACAGCTTTGCACCGTGGCACAAAGGTGTGTGCATGGCACTAGGCAGCCTGATTATGTGCCAGCACTAGGGAGAGAGCAGGACAGCGCCATACCTTTGTAGATATGGCGCTGTCCTGCTCTCTCCATCTCACGCAACACAGCATAGCAACTTTGATTGCTGCATTGGGCGTGATATCTCTGTAAATCTACCCCTCTATGCCTTTTGTTCAGCTTCGGCACCCGTATTTCTGGTTTCCATTTCCTAAGGCTGTGCACGTTGCCCTGGTAGTCTGCTGTGCTCAGTGGAGTGCGTTCCCTGTGTTACTCCGAGCTCTACCCAGCGCCACCTCCCTCCTGCTCAAAGCTACAGCTTCACAAACAAAACTGGCAACTACCGACTCGTTAAGTGTTTACACTTTCTGATCTCTAAAAGGGGTTCCCAAAACCTAGACTTGTTTTGCTACTTTTTTAAAGGATTATCATAAAGTACCCCTCATATCTGAGGGGTGAGCTGCACAGTGTACCGATGGTGAGTTACACAGCTCTGTCATTGAGAGGGTGAGTCCAAGGCAAGGTTCCCCGTCCTATAGAAATTGTGAGTGTATACTACAGTTTTCTGCTGTTCCATCTCTTAGGGATGCTACAGTGCTCCACCACATGGTGTGTGAGTGCATAGTACAGTGTCCTGCTGTGTAGCGAAGTGTAATTATGTTGCTTGGTTATAGGGACGTTGAGTTCACTTTATGTGAACCACCTTATATGATGTAAAATGGTAATGCATAGTGGTGTGTTCTGCCATTGACCAAAGGTGAGCCAAGTGCTCTGTCCCATTGGTAAGGTAAGTGCACAGTTGTAGGAAGCTGGCTCTGTATATACTATACCAAAGTGAGGTATAGTGTGCACAGAGTCCAGTGGAACCCCAAAGGTAGGCAGAGGTAAAAGTAGATAGCACCTTACTCTCTATTTGTGGTAGTGTGGTCGAGCAGTAAGGCTGAATCAGAGGGTAGTCTTAAGCCTTTGTTGTACACACTCAATCAGCAAATGCACACTCAAAGACTGAACTTCAGACCAATTGGTTTTGTATAAAAATATTCTTTTAGTTATTTTATTTTCTAGAACCAAGCAAGCCTGGCACAGGTAAGCAATAAATACTTTACAGTAGTAATACGGTTTGTAAACAGTTTGATTTACAATTGTATATGTACTTTGATATCATTACAGTAGAGCTACTTGTAATGCAATGCTTTTGAAATACTTTACATATACTTTGTATTGGCCTTTTAGTAGAATGTTAAGTAGATTACTTTACAGATTACTTTTCTTACACATTATATATGTATACCTGGATACTGCACTGGGACATTTCCTGTAAACAGGTAAGTAAAAGCGTTTTTGTTATTTAGTTACAGTTTTAAAGGTTTTCATAGATTTTCCAACTCCACACTTAGAAACTTTTCACAGAAAAACAGTCAATGTTATCCTAAGGAGGAAAATAGTGTTATGGGTTAACAGGTAAGTACTTTGTTGTGGTAGTTGGTATTGTGGGGTTAGACTCAGGGGTCCCCCAGGGTCAAGAATGTACTCTTGTTACACCCTCAGTGGCACTAGGGCGGCTGGGTGCAGAGTGCTGAGGCCCAATGTTATCCATTGAGGGATAGGGGGCCTCCGGTTGGTGGCGGCTGACGAGCAGGCCACTGGGTAGTGGGAGCAAAGCTCCTGGACTTAAGCTTAGGGCAAATGGGGTTTTCAGCTAGCACAAAAGGTGCACCCTCAGCAGCACTGGGGCGTCGGGAGCCCTGTAGCTTTCAGTGGGGAGTCTCCGGTTTGCAAACACACTGCAGGCTCGGGACGAAGGTCTTCTGGGTGCGACCACCACTTGGAGAGGTAAGTTGGGATGCTGGGGGTTGGTTAGGCACCATCGGTTGGGCCACCCAAGGCCGTGGGGCATTGGTTGTAGTGGTGCCTTTTAGGGTCGGATCTTCTTACCAGCTCCTGGTCGCGGTTGGGGGGACCTTCCGGTTTGAGGCTGCAGGCGTCAGCTGGAGGCTTGAGGCAGGTCAGGGGTCGCCGGATCTCGGGTCAAGATCACCGGGGAGACCTCCTCTTGGTGTTGGGCCACTCGAACTCGGGCTGTGGGCGTTGGGTGCAGAGTGGTGCAGACTCGCTGACTTTGGTGAACCTGGAGTCTGTTGGTGAACAAATCCGGTGTTCACGGGAGACAGAGTCTTGTCTTTTGAAGGCAGGACAGGTCCTCGGGGTTCTTGAGGCTGCTGGCTGCAGGACACACCGGAGTTTCGCTTCTGCAGGTTCGAGGTGGGGATAGGCCGGTAGGGCTGGGGCCAAGTCAGTGGGTGTCCTCCTCTTGTTAGCTTCAGCACGGCTCTTCGGTCCTTCTTCTTCTTTTCTTCTTCTGGTTTCTTGTCTGAGTTCTTGGTTCAGGGTTGCCCCCTAAATACTGTATTTAGGGGGCGTTTTAGGGGTCTTGAGGTTAGTAGCCAATGGGCTACTGACCTTAGGGTGACTACACCCTTTGTGTGCTCACCCCACATGGGGGAGTGGGCGCAATCCCTAGTCCTGATTGGAGAGTGCCTGCCATCTGCAAGATGGCGGGCACTGAAGAGTGGGCTTCACCTCGCCTCCCCCACCTGAGGGGTGGAGTTGGCAGAGGTGGGCACACCTTCTGGGCTGTGCTAATTTTTCCCGCCTGTCTTCCTGCCGAAAAGGAGGGGAGACAGGAAGGGGGCCTGCTCCTGATAGCAGGAGAGGCTGGGGGTCGCATTACAAAGGCACAAGGCCTTTGAAGCTCCCCTGCCACAGATGGCTCTTCCTGGCCTGGGGGATGTGTGAACACCTCTGTCCAGGAAAGGCTTTGTTTCTGGGCTCAGGGAGCAAAGGCTCCCACCACAGGGGTCCAGAAACATGTCTCGTGGTGGCAGGAGTGTACCAGTCAGTGAACACACCAGAGGCTGGTCGTTTTTCAGGGGACATCTCTAAGATGCCCTCTGAGTGCATTTTTCATTAAATCCCACACTGGCATCAGTGTGGGTTTAATGTGCTGAGAAGTGTGATACCAAACTTCTCAGTTTTCAGTAAAGCCATTATGGTACTGTGGAGTTTGTAATGACAAACTCCCAGCACCATATACTCTTAATGGCAGTACTGCACTTACAATGTCTAAGAATTGACTTAGACACTGTAGGGGTAGAGGGCTCATGCACCTGTACCCTCACCAGTGGTATAGTGCACCCAGCTAGAGGGGTGGCTGATCTATGCCAGGGCAGTGGGTTGTAGGCATTGCACACAGAGATGTGTGCCATGTCGACTCTTCACTTTGTTCTGCACCAAAACACGCAGCCTGCAAAGGCAGTGTGTGAGTGTAAAGGTACAGGGCCTCTAAGGGTGCACAATAAGTGCTGCAGCCCTTAGAGGCCTTCCCTGGTCACAGTGCCCTGGGTACCTGTGGTACCATTTACCAGGGCCTGACCTGTGGCCAGATAGTGCCAATTGGGGGTACAAGGTACAGTTTTTGGAAAAGAACTCTGGCCCATGGAACCTGATTGGCAGGGACCCAGGGCACATCAAGTCAAAGTGCATCAGTAGTCTTTCAAAAAGTGGGGGGGTTACTGCAACAGAAACCAAGCTTCCTACGACAGTGGAGTGCAGCCTCAGACAGGGAAGGTGGGTGGAAAGTGAAAGATTAGAGAGGGAAGGTGATTGCGTTGTTCATGGCCGCAGGGGTAGAGATCTCTCAGTGCAGCATAGATCTGCCTTAGAACGATGGGGCATTGAGCAAGCGTGTGCAGAGACCTGCGTATCTGGGCATCATATCCACGTCTGTTATTTTGTGCTGTTCACCCTGTATGACATAGCTTGGGCGGGCTATTTTACTCTTACCTCTTCACCTGCTTTGATGGCTGCCTGGAGCCGTTGCACACATGCTTTACCTGTACCGCACAGGCGATAAGCAGTCAGTGGGCCTGTGTACTTGCCCGCAGTGTGTGTGTGTTGGCACATAGAAGGTTTACGGCGCTCCATCTGTGTGAGAGGAGGTGTATCGTCCTTCTTCTTTTCTTCTTCTGGTTTCTTGTCTGAGTTCTTGGTTCAGGGCTGCCCCCTAAATATTGTATTTAGGGGCGTTTTAGAGGTCTTGCGGTTAGTAGCCAATGGGCTACTGACCTTAGGGTGACTACACCCTTTGTGTGCTCACCCCACGTGAGGGAGTGGGCACAATCCATAGTCCTTTTTGGAGTGTGCCTGCCATCTGCAAGATGGCGGGCACTGAAGAGTGGGCTACACCTCGCCTCCCCCACCTAAGGGGTGGGGTTGGCAGAGATGGGCACACCTTCTGGGCAGTGCTAATTTTTCCCGCCTGTCTTCCCGCCGAAAAGGAGGGGACACAGGAAGGGGGCCTGCTCCTGATAGCAGGAGAGGCTTGGGGTTGCATTACAAAGGCACAAGGCCTTTGAAGCTACTCTGCCACATATGGCTCTTCCTGACCTGGGGAGGTGTGAACACCTCCGCCCAGGTAAGGCTTTGTTTCTGGGCTCATGGAGCGAAGGCTCCCACCACAGGGGTCCAGAAACATGTCTCGTGGTGGCAGGCTGGTGTGTACCAGTCAGGGAACCCACCAGAGGCTGGTCGTTTTTCAGGGGGCATCTCTAAGATGCCCTCTGAGTGCATTTTTCATTAAATCCCACACTGGCATCAGTGTGGGTTTAATGTGCTAAGAAGTTTGATACCAAAGTTCTCAGTTTTCAGTAAAGCCATTATGGTACTGTGGAGTTTGTAATGACAAACTCCCAGCACCATATACTCTTAATGGCAGTACTGCACTTACAATGTCTAAGAATTGACTTAGACACTGTAGGGGTACAGGGCTCATGCACCTGTACCCTCACCACTGGTACAGTGCACCCAGCTAGAGGGGTGGCTGATCTATGCCAGGCCAGTGGGTTGTAGGCATGGCACACAGGAATGTGTGCCATGTCGATTCTTCACTTTGTTCTGCACCAATACAGGCAGCCTGCAAAGGCAGTGTGTGAGTGTAAAGGTACAGGGCCTCTAAGGGTGGTACAATAAGTGCTGCAGCCCTTAGAGGTCTTCCCTGGTTACAGTGCCCTGGGTACCTGGGGTACCATTTACCAGGGGCTGACCTGTGGCCAGAGAGTGCCAATTGGGGGTACAAGGTACAGTTTTTGGAAAAGAACACAGGCCCTGGGAACCTGATTGGAAGGGACCCAGGGCACATCAAGTCAAAGTGCATCAGTAGTCTGGCAAAAAGTGGGGCGGTTACTGCAGCAGAAACCCAGCTTTCTACACAAACCCCCTCCCAGCCCAAAGGCCAGGAGACTCAGCCAAACCTGGGAGAGTCTTTCTAGTCATTCAGGCGAGGAAGAGTAGAGGAAGTGGTTTGAAAGTTGCAGGGCCTTCTCTGCCTTACATCCTTCTGTCCAGGTCAGTCCCTTTGGGGAGCTGGCCTACCTCAACAGTTTTAGGACCTAATTCCCATTGCTCCTTTCCTAGCTCTTTAGTGTCTTTACCCCATCTTTTAAGTTTGGGTTCAGAGGCGCCTACCTCTACAAATTCTAACTTTGAGAGGGCGAAACCCATCTTACCCACAGAGGTTACCCACAGCTTGAGTAACCCCACCATGACCTATAGGGTCAGAGGGCCTATCTTGCTATTTGGCAGGGGGCTAGGCCACCATGCCAATGACAGTGCTGCCATGAAGGCTAACACCCAGCAGAGGCCACTGACAGCTGTCAGTGCCCAGAACCACACCCTTAGCTCTTCACTGGTTACAGGTTTCTGTTGCCTGTCTGCTGTGTTAGGGTGGGGGGGGTCTCTACTCCTTGTAGTGAACTCCCTTCTTCCACCCTCTGTTCTGTCAGCTGAGGAGCCACCAACTCAGGCTGGACAGTTGCCTGACTAGTCACGTCTTTTTGTGGGTTAGTGAGGACTTTGCCAGTGCCAACTTTGGAGTTCTCCCTTATTGGGATAGAATCTCCCTGGCCTACTGGGACTGTCGCTAGCAGTTGTCCACCTTTCCTACACTTTCTTTTCTTTCCCTTTTTGGGCTTACCTACACTAGCTGCAGGTTCAGCCCTCCCAGGGTCCTTGTGTGAAGACTGGCCCTGGACAAGTACCTCACATTAGCTCAGACCAACCTCCGGGTGGTCATTCCCAAGGAGACAATCAAAGGGGAGGTCTTTACTGACAACCACCTTTCTCCAACTAAGGGTCCCAGCTACTTCTAGGGGCACTAAAGCCACAGGCCTGACAGTGACCTCCCCTGGGATAGTCCTTACTCTCTTTGTCTCCCCTGGGACATACTGGTTTGAGAGTACCAGCCTGTCATGCACCACAGTGGGACTGGCACAGGTATCTCTCAGGGCAATGGCTGGAATTCCATTCACCAGTAGATGGTGGAAGTATCTACTTCCCCCTGGAATATCCAACTCACCTTTTGGGCCCATGTTCCAGCTGAAGGCTATGAAGACTTCCTCATCTGAGGAACCACCCTCCAAAGCTACACTGGCAACCCCTGGTGCTACACTAGGGGCCTTGTTTTTAGGGCAGCTAGGGTCCTTGGTGTGGTGTCCGGTCTTTTGACAGTTGTGACACCAAACCTTGTTGGGATCCCAAGTCTTACCTTGGTACCCAGTTTTAGTTTGTGAGGTGTCTTTGGGCCCTCCCTCCTGGACAGGGTTTTGGGGGGCTACCTGGGACTCCTTACTTTTATCTTTTGGATGCTCATTGTCTTTCTTCTGGGGAGGTTTTGTAACCCCTTTCTTTTGGTTACCCCCAGTGGTTGTTTTGGTTATCCTTGTTCTGACCCAGTGGTCCGCCTTCTTTCCCAATTCTTGGGGAGAAATTGGACCTAGGTCTACCAGATATTGATGCAACTTTTCATCAATGCAATTACTTAATATGTGTTCCTTCATAAATAAATTGTAAAGTCCACTGAAGTCATGCACCTTATTTCCAGTTAACCAGCCATCTAGTGTATTTACTGAGTAGTCTACAAATTCCACCCAGGGCTGACTCTGGGTTTTCTGAGCCCCCTGAATCTAATTCTATACTCCTCAGTAGTGAGTCCAAATCCCTCAATCAGAGTGCCCTTCATGAGTTCATTGGACTCTGCTTCTGCCCCACTAAGGGTCAGAAGTCTGTCTCTGCACTTACCAGAGAACAGTTCCCAAAGAAGTGCCCCCCAGTGAGTTTTCTCCACTTTTCTGGCTTCACAAGCCCTCTCAAAGGCTTTGAACCACTTGGTGATGTCATCACCATCCTCAAATTTAGGGACAATCCCTTTGGGGATTTTAGGATCATAGGACCCCTCTTTTTCTAAACTTTTTTAATTGCTGCCACCATTGATGGGTCCTAGGCCCATCTCTGCTCTTTCTTTTTCTAGAGCCAGGAGTCTGGTCTCTAGGTCCAATCTTTTGGTCAACCTGGCTAGCAGGCTATCCTCCTCATTGAGGCTGTCCTCAATGTCCTCAGTAGTGCCTGATCCACCTGTGTGGGATCTAGGTACTGAGAGGTTGATTTTTGGTTTCAGGGCCACAGGGGCCCTTCTCCTCCTATGAAGTGGGGGGGTGTTGGTCTACCTCCTCATCCCCTCCATCTTCTTCCTCATCTGATTGGTCTTCACCATTTTCAGATGGCGTGCCCAGCCAACAGCTCCTGGAGCTTTTGTTTGGTGGGATGGGACCCAATGGTTATGTTTTTAATTTTGCATCGGGACCTTACTTCCTTAAAAGTTAAGTGGAGGTAAGGGGTGAGGTCAAGCTCCTCAACCTGGTCCTCTATATCATTGTGGTTATTTTCACTAACAGCTGGGTCTTGTTAAGAGACATAGCTAAAAAAAACTTCTAACCCCTCTTATCCCTAACTAAAGTTACTTTTATTTTTCTAAAATTCTAAAGGGACTTCACCAAGGCACTAACAAGACTTGTAGTAATTTTGAAAAAATGTCAATTAAAAAAAATCAGAATTCTAAAGACAATTTAAAAGTTCTGTTGTGTGATCAGGTGGTAGCCAAGCTAGTCCAACAAATGCAAAGTTGTATATCCCACCGCTGATCCACCAATGTAGGAAGCTGGCTCTGTATATACTATACCAAAGTGAGGTATAGTGTGCACAGAGTCCAGTGGAACCCCAAAGGTAGGCAGAGGTAAAAGTAGATAGCACCTTACTCTCTATTTGTGGTAGTGTGGTCAAGCAGTAAGGCTGTATCAGAGGGTAGTGTTAAGCATTTGTTGTACAAACTCAATCAGCAAATGATATCACACACTCAAAGACTGAACTTCAGACCAATTGGTTTTGTATAAAAATATTCGTTTAGTTATTTTATTTTCTAGAACCAAACAAGCCTGGCACAGGTAAGCAATAAATACTTTACAGTAGCAATGCAGTTTGTAAACAGTTTGATTTACAATTGTATATGTACTTTGATATGATTACAGTAGAGCTACTTGTAATGCAATGCTTTTGAAATACTGTACATATACTTTGTATTGGCTTTTTAGTAGAATGTCAAGTAGATTACTTTACAGATTACTTTTCTTACACAGTGTAGTATACCTGGATACTGCACTGGGACATTTCCTGTAAACAGGTAAGTAAAAGCGTTTTTGTTATTTAGTTACAGTTTTAAAGGTTTTCATAGATTTTCCAACTCCACACTTAGAAACTTTTCACTGAAAAACAGTCAATGTTATCCTATGGAGGAAAATAGTGTTATCGGTTAACAGGTAAGTACTTTGTTCTGGGAGTTGATATTCTGGGGTTAGACTCAGGGCTCCCCAGGGTCAAGGATGCACTCTTGTTACACCCTCAGCTGCACTAGGGCGGCCAGGTGCAGAGTGCTGAGGCCCAATGTTATCCAATGAGGGATAGGGGTCCTCCAGGTGGTGGCTGCTGACGAGCAGGCCACTGGGTTGTGGGAGCAAAGCTCCTGGGCTTAAGCTCAGGGCAAATGGGGTTTTGAGCCAGCACAAAAGGTGCACCCTCAGCGGCACTGGGGCGGCTGGGTGCAGAGTGCTGTTTTGGCGTCAAGAGCCCTGTAGCTTTCAATGGGGAGTCTCCAGTTTGTAAACACACTGCAGGCTCGGGGACTAAGGTCTTCTGGGTGCGACCACCACTTGGAGAGGTAAGTTGGGATGCTGGGGGTTGGTTAGGCACTGTCGGTTGGGCCACCCAAGGCCGTGGGGCGTCGGGTGCCTTTTAGGGTCAGATCTTCTTACCAGCTCCTGGTCGCGGTTGGGGGGACCTTCCGGTTTGAGGCTGCAGGCGTCGGCTGGAGGCTTGAGGCAGGTCAGGGGCCGCCAGATCTCAGGTCAAGATTGCCGGGGAGACCTCCTCTTGGTGTTGGGTCACTCGAACGCGGGTCGTGGGCGTCGGGTGCAGAGTGTTGCAGACTCGCGGACTTTGGCGGACCTGGAGTTTGTTGGTGAACAAATCCGGTGTTCACGGGAGACAGTCTTGTCTTTTGAAGGCAGGCCAAGTCCTCTGGGTTCTTGAGGCTGCTGGCTGCAGAACACACCGGAGTTTCGCTTCTGCAGGTTCGAGGTGGGGACAGGCCAGTAGGGCTGGGGAAAAGTCAGTGGGCGTCCTCCTCTTGTTAGCTTCGGCACGGCTGTTCGGTCCTTCTTCTTCTTTTCTTCTTCTGGTTTCTTGTCTGAGTTCTTGGTTCAGGGATGCCCCCTAAATATTGTATTTAGGGGCGTTTTAGAGGTCTCGAGGTTAGTAGCCAATGGGCTAATGACCTTAGGGCAGAGGTCTTCAAACTTTTTGCTCTGAGCCCCCTAAGCAAAATGTTTTGAGGTCGGGGCCCCCTCCAAAACTTTATGGCAAGGATTGGGGAGCAGGAGGGACACGGTTGCATGCAAGTGTCAGGTCTTATGAGATGATTTCAGGAGTACTTTTTCTATAGCTTATAAACTGCTCTAAATATGAGACTTATAAAACAGCAAATGCATCAAACAAAAACATGCATTACCCCAAACATACATATCCCCATAATTGGGGTGGTGTGAGCCGCTCACACTCTTGGACCCCAAAGCAACTACACCTGCTGCGCTAATGATAACTGTAGTCCTGAGTAGCAGGCTACTCCTCTGCATCTTTTACCTCTTACCCACCATGACGGACCATCACCTCGGTCCTAATGCTAGAAAGGAAAATAAGCTGCCATGCCCCTTTTTTAAAGGTAGACAGTCATAATTGTGATGCAGTGGGCCCCTCAAACCCCTGTGCCCCAGTCCTGCTGCATCTGCTTCCTTAATGATAATCAGCAGTGGCCACTTACACTCCTGGCAGCAGCTCCAGCTTCACTAATGAATTAACCTTTTAAAAAAAGTTAAAAGACACTTATATTGTCCCCTTCTTTGGGGTATCTCTCTGAAAAAGCTGTCTCTGGCCATTTGTAAACATAAAAATGAGTCCCCATACAGTGCTCCCTATGCTGGGCCTTCTCTTTGACAATATCTATGAATTTCACTCCTTTCCTCTGTCTCTTAGACCATTACTGTGAGGCCCCAGGGGTCAAGAGGATTAGGGCTCTGCATCTGAATGCAATCCTGCTGGCCTTCTACCTGCCACCCCATGGACTCAGCTTTCACAAAAAAACTGCCCCTGAATGGTTAATGCTGACTTTGAGGTGCCTCTGCCTGAAAGCGAAGGGTGTGGAGGTAGTGCAGAAAGTTAAAAAAAAAAACAGCCGTTAATTGATTGAGTCACTTAAAGCCAGGGCCACTGGAATTATGAGTTTCTGCAGCAGCAGCGTTTTCCACATAATTATGTGTTTACCGCATTTGCTACATAATCCATAATCTGCAGATTCCAACAAAAAAAACTTGATTCTAGCTCACACGGAACACAATTTACTTAAAACGTGGCAAAGTGTTCCAGGGCAGTGGAAGGCCATTTGCAAAGATTGACTGGTAATCTTGTAGTTGCTTACTGCTGTATTTAGGTGTTTTCATAGATTTGACACATAATCCACCATTTGCCGCATCATCTGCTGATATTAACAACAACAAAAAAATGGTTCTAGCTCAAACGGTTCCAAAGTTAGTAAAAATGCTATGACACATGGTGCCGCGCGGTGGAAGGCACTTTGCAAAGCTGGCCTGGTCTTCTTTCTGTTGCTTATAGTTATATTTCGGTATTAAACTGGTCCTAATGATGTGCAATCAATGCCCAGACAGTGTTACCAAGTTTTAAAATGAAAAAATAATGAAGCAATACTATTAAAAAACGTGCCGCATAATTTGCCTATTCTTGCCGCATCATTTACTCAACTCTGTCTCATAATTTGGCCCTCTTCTGCCGCATGATTCCAGTGGCCTTGCTTATACCCTGGACCTCATGCTAAGCATTCTAGGTTCATGTGAGGTACAGGCGCTCGCCAAGTCTAGAACTAGGCCCGGTAGCTCTCAGGCACCTATGACATTCCTACCGAATATTAGAACTACCCACTCTTTGATGTGCGCATTTTAAATGTTAATAAAGTTTTTGAAACAAAAAATTATTAACTCTTCATCCCATAATATAATATGACAACCGTGAACCGAGACAAGTGAAAGCAGCAATCCCTCCTCGTGCTCAAAACCAAGACACTGACCAGCAAGACTCATCCTCGTGAAACACAACCAAAAGCATCAATAAATAAACGAGGGAAAACTCAAAGTACAAAAGTTGTATTTATTACTGCACAGTTAAAACGCATATTCAAACAAACTCTCAAACAAATATAGTTTTCACCAGGACAAAACACACCACGAACTGATTTCACATTAAGTATTTGTGCAGCCTTTACTTATTGAAACATAGAGAAAATACATGTTTCAGGCAAAATAAGTCTGTCCATTCATAATTACACAAATTGCAAACACCGCAAAATTGGTTCCTCTGTTTTTGTTGAGGGTCGTTCATTGACCAGAGCTTCTTTGATAATATGTCTATAACTCACTTAAAATTATGTACAGGGGTCAATCACAATATACGCGCTCATGCGGTTTCAGACCCGTTTCTTCATTTCACCCTGGTGCAAAAACCTTTATGTAACATGGACTTATAAATGCCTCTTCATCTATGCAGCATTAGGTGAGCAGAAAGATGAGCAATGGTGAAGGTAGACTTGACATGCTCTGCACCAGTGAAAATGTTCCGTGTCCCAGCCCCTGTTGGGTTTCACTTGTGTTGTGCTTAATACAAAGCTATTCCAATTTGGGACATTTATGCGTGCCCGAGAGTTCTTCTACTACGTCTGTTTAATAAAACATATGCATTATTTCAATGGAGTTTCAAAGTCTATTCACTAACGGTCTTTAAAGGCTAATTGTGAACAGTAAGCGCTGCAACGCCCAGGTTTCCTGGCAACACCTTCCTTTGCAGCATAAATCATAGGCCCCCGGAACCAAATAACTGCATATTTAAGTAAACCTTAATTGAAATTAGTGGCATGAATAATAGATGAAATCTCAACGTGAAGAAAGAACGAGCAGTTGCTATGCAATAGGTCTCGCATTTATGCGAGTTTGAGCTATTGGCATTGTAAATGGCAATGCCTTTTATTTATGTTTTGGTTTTTAAAACCTAAATAAAAGGCATTGTCATTTACAATGCCAGTAGCTTAAATTCCGACAAATGCGAGACCTATTGCATTCCAAATGCTTGTTAGTAATCGCTTTGACCCTGCCAGCCACACTCACTGACCTCTGCCCCCACGGCACTCAAATCACGGGCTCGCAATAAATGAAGACAGCCTGGAAATGCAGCAAATAAACATCGCTCGCACTTCCAGGCCATCTTCATTTACATATACTTGCAGAGGCATCTGCGCCCCCCTGGGAACCCATCCAAGCCCCCCTAGGGGGGCGCGCCCCACAGTTTGAAGACCTCTGCCTTAGGGTGACTACACCCTTTGTGTGCTCACCCCACGTGAGGGAGTGGGCACAATCCATAGTCCTGATTGGAGAGTGCCTGCCATCTGCAAGATGGCGGGCACTGAAGAGTGGGCTACACCTCGCCTCCCCCACCTAAGGGGTGGGGTTGGCAGAGGTGGGCACACCTTCTGGGCTGTGCTAATTTTTCCCGCCTGTCTTCCCGCCGAAAAGGAGGGGACACAGGAAGGAGGCCTGCTACTGATAGCAGAAGAGGCTTGGGGTCGCATTACAAAGGCACAAGGCCTTTGAAGCTACTCTGCCACATATGGCTCTTCCTGGCCTGGGGAGGTGTGAACACCTCCGCCCAGGTAAGGCTTTGTTTCTGGGCTCAGGGAGCAAAGGCTCCCACCCCAGGGGTCCAGAAAGATGTCTTGTGGTGGCAGGCTGGTGTGTACCAGTCAGGGAACCCACCAGAGGCTGGTCGTTTTTCAGGGGGCATCTCTAAGATGCCCTCTGAGTGCATTTTTCATTAAATCCCACACTGGCATCAGTGTGGGTTTAATGTGCTAAGAAGTTTGATACCAAAGTTCTCAGTTTTCAGTAAAACCATTAAGGTACTGTGGAGTTTGTAATGACAAACTCCCAGCACCATATACTCTTAATGGCAGTACTGCACTTACAATGTCTAAGAATTGACTTAGACACTGTAGGGGTTCAGGGCTCATGCACCTGTACCCTCACCACTGGTACAGTGCACCCAGCTAGAGGGGTGGCTGATCTATGCCAGGGCAGTGGGTTGTAGGCATGGCACACAGGGATGTGTGCCATGTCGACTCTTCACTTTGTTCTGCACCAAAACACGCAGCCTGCAAAGGCAGTGTGTGAGTGTAAAGGTACATGGCCTCTAAGGGTGCACAATAAGTGCTGCAGCCCTTAAGAGGCCTTCCCTGGTCACAGTGCCCTGGGTACCTGTGGTACCATTTACCAGGGCCTGACCTGTGGCCAGAGAGTGCCAATTGGGGGTACAAGGTACCGTTTTTGGAAAAGAACACTGGCCCATGGAACCTGATTGGCAGGGACCCAGGGCACATCAAGTCAAAGTGCATCAGTAGTCTTTCAAAAAGTGGGGTGGTTACTGCAACAGAAACCAAGCTTCCCACAACAGTGGAGTGCAGCCTCAGACAGGGAAGGTGGGTGGAAAGTGAAAGATTAGACAGGGAAGGTGATTGCGTTGTTCATGGCCGCAGGGGTAGAGATCTCTCAGTGCAGCATAGATCTGCCTTAGAACGATGGGGCATTGAGCAAGCGTGTGCAGAGACCTGCGTATCTGGGCATCATATCCATGTCTGTTATTTTGTGCTGTTCACCCTGTATGACATAGCTTGGGCGGGCTATTTTACTCTTACCTCTTCACCTGCTTTGATGGCTACCTGGAGCTGGTGCACACATGCTTTACCTGTGCCGCACAGGCGATAAGCAGTCAGTGGGCATGTGTACTTGCCCGCAGTGTGTATGTGTTGGCACATAGAAGGTTTACGGCGCTCCTTCTGTGTGAGAGGAGGTGTATCGTTTCCCCCACACCTCAGGGTTTATTGTTTGTTGACCGCAGAGGCTGCTGCTCGGGGATGTGGGGTGGCAATGAAGGGACACTCGTCAGTGCGCTGCCTTACTCTGTGTACTTGTAGGTTCTGCCAGAGGTGAGCTTGCGGCCTGCAACTGTTTCAGGCAGTTAAGAACTTGAAAAGTAGTGGGTGTGTGCTCAGTAGCGCTCTAAAGACACTACTGGCATTGTTGTAGTTGTGAAGGACTAGTTACACTATCTTCAATAAAGATACAGATATAATACAGCCCTGGCTGACAAGTACTTCCATGTAACTAGTGACACCTTTCTCTAGTCCTGGCTTTTTACCAAACAGTGCTTCCCATGCGGTGCCTCCATTTTTTGTAAATGGGAAAAACAAAACTAAATGTCCCAGAGTGCAAAGTACTGTAAGTAAAAACACAGAAAACAAAACATGACTGTCTAAGGTGTTGGGAGTGACAAGGAGCCACTGTGCAGGTATGCAGAATATTGCATACTCTTCTTCACCAAACATATTTCAGAGTCAGTGGGCTGTATCTCACTAAAGGGGATGAAGTTTCTGTGATTGTTTCAGGATGTTTAAAATGAACACCCAAGCCTCTGTAGTAAATACTGATGGGAAGTGTTTTTAGCTGTTTAAGAGCTTCGGTTTAGCGCTCGCTACCCAAGAGTCTCTAGGCGCTCGGGTTGTCAGTGGGGCTATTGTTTCCCTGAGGTCAAGGGGCACAGCCATAAAGCCATGCGCACCCGCGCCATCATTACTTCATCTCTTAAATAACTAACATCGAGTCCAGCGTTGGTCCACGAGGGCTAGGTCCATGCCAGATGTTCAGTATATTACATGCAGTGGTTATCCTGAAAACCTGCATTGGCACCTGCCCTCCTGGCCCCCTTCATGCGAACTCCCCTTCTCCCCATCTCCCCACCCCCTCGTTGTGAAATCATTTCGGGGTCTCTGACTACAGTCATGGGCTGATCTTAACATTTTCCCAGGGAGCGCTGAGTACCAAGTTTTACCATGGTTATTCTAATGGCTAAAGTCATGACTTGTGATGCCATTTATTCCTGTCTCTTCCATAGTAAAGTGTCCTTGTGCGAGTGTATATGCTGTCTTTATGTACACTCACATAATCTCTTAGTACATTTTAGTAAGTGTATAGGGTACAACATATTACACATACAAATGAACAAGTGCACCTGCTTACCCTGCAGAACGATAGGGGTTGTCTTTTTGCGTGTCCTCTGTAATTCTTAAATTTTATTAGCTCAAGCTTTCGAGACCTGTTGGGAATTTGAGTACTTCATCTGCATTTATTTCCTCCTGTTGCGTCACCAGAGGCCAGGTAGGCCGCAGAATGCAGCACTCAGCGCCCGCCTTGCGCTCAGATACTAAGGCACACACACGGTATTCAGTTGGGCGGAAAGACCTCGAGCGGTCTCCACCCCTTTATGTTATAACCTCGGGCCACGCCTGGCCTGAAGGTGAATGGTGTCTACATCCAGTGTGCCTGCCGCAGGAACAACAGGACTGCTAACCTGCAGCATCCCCTCCCAACTTGGTTCTTGTGACAAGTCAGTCAAAGTCTTTTAGGTCGCATGTAAAGTCTTTTAGCCACAGGCTGGGTTGGGGGTTTGGTCGAAGGCGATACCTGGCATGCTGGTCGCGACTGGGTGGTTCTTGGTGCTCTATTCTGGGTGGCGCGCTGCTCGGTACGTGTCCTTCTGGAGTAGTCACCTGCCGGTTGGTTAGTTATATCTCCGCCCCTGAGGATCCACCTGCGCAGAACCATTCTTCTTCTTCCACTACCTCGCTTTCTGGATTCTGGCCTTATGGGGCTATTTCCACCCTTTTAAACCACAAGATGTTCCTGGCTACAGCCTCTCACCATTTTGCCGCTGTTATCATGGTTCCGTTTATTTTTATACTGTCCATACACCTTGCTCATATGGTGTTCTGAATTTCCATCCAGGACGCCAGTCTTTAATGACCACTTGATCCCCTGGTCTGAGATCACGGGACTTTGCTCCTCTCTTGTGACTCGTCGCGGCATTCTGCCGTTGTCTACATGCCTGAGTTCTGAGTGCATCGTTTAGTGGTGATGTTCACCCCTGACACGTAAGGATTGAGTCTCGGCGTGGTCCGTTGAACATTTATGTCCATGGGGGTTGTTGGGTGGTGCTGTGAGACGTGCCCCTATAATCCCTCAGTAAGGATTGGAGAAGACGTTCGGGATCTGTTTGTTCAGCCGGAGCATTTTGTTGAGGGTCCTCATGAATCTTTCGATTTCTCCATTGGCTTGGGGCCATTGTGGGTGATGTGGCGATGGCAAATTCCGTGTTGTTTTAGGAGGTCACCGAACTCCCCACCTTGGAATGGCGGCCCGTTGTCGCTCTTGGTTTCGGTTGGGAAACCAAACATCGCAAACATCTTGTCCAGCATAGGCGCCACGTGTGTGAACGCCGTTGAGTTGATCACTTCCACTATGGGGTACTTTGAGTACGTGTACATCATGACCATCGTGACTCTCCCAACTGGGAAGCCTCCGAAGTCTATGCTTATTCTCTCCCAGTGGTTGTTGCATGCCTCTTCCAGGATTATGGGTGCGGGTTGATCTGGTGTGCTCATCAGTTGGCATGCAGGGGCACCTCCAGACGATTTCTTCTACTAGGTCTTCCAGTCCGGGGAACCGTACCTTCTACCACATTCGGGATTTCATCTTCATCGACCCCTGGTGTCCTCCATGTGCTAGCTGTGTCACGTGGCGCTGCAGGTCAGCTGGGATGACGATTCGGGATTCCCTCAGGATGACCCCGTCTGGGTTCACGCTTAGCTCATGTCTGACCCTCCATATCTTTGTGAGGCGTTTGTGGTCGTGCCCTGCCCACGCATTTGCATCTTGCAGGAAATTCTGCCAGGTGCCTCCTTGAATGGCATTTCGTACTTTAGTAAGGATCGGGTCCATTTCCGTGGCACCCTTGATGTTGGCTAAAGTCAGGGCTTGGGTGCTGGCGGCTGAGATCATGTTGATGTAGGACTCTTCGGCTTCCTAGTTGTGGCCGTCCACTTGTGATTCTGGAGGCACTGGGTGGCGGGACAGGAAGTCCGCTGGATTCTTCGCTCTGGGTCAGTAGACAACCTCCATCATGTACTGTTGTAACTGGATGGCCCATCGCTCGATTCTCGGGGTTGGATGTGGGGCCGATCCTCGAAATAATGAGACCAGCGGCTGATGGTCGGTGATGTCCTTGAATGACAGACCACTCACCTAGAGAGCTAGGGCTTCCCGCTTGATCTGGGCATATCGCGCCTCGGTGGGTGAGAGCGCCTTGCTGGCGAATGCTAGCGCTGCCCAGCACACCGGCTCTTGTTCTTGGGCCAGTACTGCTCCTAGGCCCACCGGGCTGGCATCTACTAGCAGTTCCATGCGCTTGCTGGGGTCAAAATATGCCAGCGCGGTGTTGTCAAGGAGTGTGTCTTTAATGCTCTGGAATGCTGCTTCCTCAGGGTGGCCCCAGTTCCACTTTGAATCCATCTTGTTGAGGGCTCTTAACGCTCTGCAATAGTAGGCAGGTCTAGGATAAACCAGCCACAGTACGTGGCCATCCCGAGGAAACTCCTCACTTCGGACACTATCGTAGGCAGTGGTGCTTGTTTTATTGCCTGGGACTTCCTGGGGTCAACCTGGATTCCACTCTGATTAAATATATACCCAAAGAATTGGATTGAGGGTTGAAAGAATAGGCATTTCTCTCGATGCAGTGTGACGCTGTGATCTTGCAGGCGTTTCAGGGTCGCTCACAGGTGCTTGTATTGTTCAGCTGACATGGCGGAGTGGATGAGAATGTCGTCGCTGACATTTAGAACACGTGGCAGCCCGGAAAGGGTCTCTCGTGTGAGTTTTGAAATACCGTGGCAGCTGAGGAGATGCCGAAGATGAGTCGCTTATAGCGGCGTAGTCCCCAATGTGTGCTGAAGGTTGTTATGTACCTGCTTTCTTCTGCTAAGGCCAGTTGGTGGTACCCAGCATTAGGTCTAGCGTCAAGAACCACCGGGATCCATTAACGTCTGCTACAATCTCGTCAATGGTTGGGGTTATGTGTCGTTCTCTTCGGATGGCCCTGTTTGGGAGCGGCATGTCGAAGCATAACCTTATCTTTTCAGGTTGTTTCGGCTTCTTGGCGTTGGCCATTGGAGAAACCCAAGGTGTCGGCCTGCAGACTTTTTCAATCACTCCTTGCTCCTCTAGCTTTTGCAATTCACGCTCCACTAATGGTCGAAGGTGGAATGGGATGCGGCAATATCGGAGTGCTGTCGGCGTCACTGTGGGGTCGATGTGCAGGACACCCCAGACCTTGAAAGAGGTTCGGGAATTGGTCAAGCAAGTCGTCCGTTTGATTTGATCTCACGTTTCTTGCAAAGGACCCCAAGCTTAGGTCCTCTGCAGAGTTGCTGCTGATGAGCATGTCGGCTTCTTGATCGATGTCGTGGATGGTTGCTGTGATCTGGTGCTCTTCCGATTGGATGGGTACCATCATCCGTCCGCATAGGGGTAGCGGTGTCTGACACCCGTATGCAAATAGTTTTGTCTTGGACGGCATGAGTTGTGGCCTGGGCCGGAGGTAGTTGTATTATTGTATGCCCATGACGTTCATAGAGGCCCCGGTGGAAATGACGGCCTTCCCCCCTGACCCTACAAATGCGGACTGTGCATGTGGGTTGCAGTCGACTTCACCTCTTCAGTTCTCTTGTGAAAAAGATAAGGAATGTTTCTTCCTCGTCTTCCTCTTCGGGTGAGGAATCCTCTAGGCGGTTGGAGGGGTGCTCTTTGGGTCATGGGGATTGGTCGCACTTGAGATAGATAGTTGGTGTATTGCTTTCCGCAGGAGTCCTTGTCTTAAGTTTCTTCCAGCAGACTGAGGCGAAGTGATTCTGGTTCCCGCAGTTTGAACACGTGCAGCCTTTTGCAGAGCAGGCATTGATTGGATGATCTTCTCGCCCACAGTATCCACAATTGTTTTTCTGTGGCTGGAATGGGCGCCCTCTGGGAATAATCCCCCTCTCCTTCGTCCTTACGGCGTCTGCTCACTCTGTTTTGACGACTACGGTTTTGTCAGTTGTTTGTGTAAGTGCCAGGTCCATCTCATCAGCACATGTGGCTGGCAGGTCATGTGACCTTGCGAGGATCAGGATATTGTCCAGGCTTATGCTTGGTTGCCTCAAGATCAGACCTCGTAGTGTTTCGCTATGGCACCCTTGAATTAGCTGTGTACTGATCTCTTTGAGCTGGTCATCAGCTATGCAGGTGCTCGCTAACTCTGGTAGCCTGGCCTAGAAAGCATGGAGTGACTCGCCTTCTCATTGGCGGGTTTGGCGTAGTTTAAATCTCTCAAAATCCGATGTTTAACTGCGGATCAAAATGAGCGTTGAACGCTCTCACGGCTGCGTCGTAGTCGGTGATTAGCCCTGTGTTAGGGAAGTGCTTGAATACGAGGTAGATTTCTTCCCTGTGCAATTGTTATTTCTTGTGGCTATGAAGTAGTTGTCTAGCCATCCTATCCATATTTTCCACCTGGGGGAGGAAGTTGCTGGGTCGGCTAACTCGCTGAACGGGGTAACATGCCCGTGAGTGCGTGCTGCGTGAAACCGTGGTTTGGCTGTTGGGCTGTATTGGCTGGGTTGGGTTCATCCCCCATTTCGACTGCTGTTTGCACCGACAGCGTGCCTTCTGAAAGTGTGTGTTGCTGTCCATTTAATTCTCTTGTCCCCCTTCTTTTGTTTTGTTTTTCTTTTAGGTCTGGCAATTGGGCTGGCACTGGCCTGCTGCTATGCCCTGACACTTATTGGCAGCCCCTTATGTGTACAGTTACCAATACTCCTCCAGTGGTGGGGGAATTTCCCATGTGGCAGTGATGACAGGGTAGCAGGGCAAGATGCAGTGCTCATGTGGCAAGGGAGACACCTGCACTGACCAGTGCTTGATGAATATATCCTGCTAGGTCTTTGAGAGTATAAATGGGTGGGGCCCGGTACCTTGAAGCATGGTTTTGACTGTTGGAAGCAGCAGCGGTGTGATCAGACCTGCAGGAACCACTCCGCCGTCAGTTGCGAGGCCTCCGTCTGCGTTCCTAACGTGTGGGGCCTTCTCATCAGGGCGCACATGTGCGCGGTCGACTGCTTCTTGCCGGCCTCTGCTGAGCTGGCCCACGTAGGCTTTCTTGGTCCCGTGCAGCGTACCGTTCAGGGATGCAGGTCGGCAGCACAGGGGAGAACGTGTGGGCTGGCCCCCGCCCTCGTTGCCAGTGTTGCGTCACCAGATGCCAGGTAGGCCGCAGGATGCAGCGCGCAGCTCCCACCTTGCGCTCAGATACTAAGACAAACACACGGTAGTCACAGTTGGGTGGAAAGACCTTGAATGGTCTCTACCTCTTTATTTTATGACCTTGGGTTAATCCTGCCCAAGGGTGAATCGTGTCTTCATCCAGTGCGCCTGTCGCAGGAACGACAGGATTGCTAACCTGCAACACCCCCCAGAGAACACCTCCCACCCCCTCCCCCTCTTCTCCCCAACAGGGTGTGAGCATCAGAACCCAACCCCCATCAGAAGTAGCGAAGACGTACTTCCCCCTCCCGGAGCAGAGATGGTCCGTCTCAGCCCTTAGAGAGGGCAGCACCAGCTCTCAAGTAGGGGGATTACTGATCTGCGAAGCATGGCCATTGCTTTGGCCTGTTAGTCTCATCCAAAGACCTCGTTCACTTAGTCCTTGCGGCATGCATGTAACGTGACCCCCTCCACTTACATGTGTGACAAACCCATCTGCGAGCCTGGGCAGGCCTGGCCCCATGATCGTCATCGACTCCTTTGGGCCTGAGTAGACTTTCCAGGATACCCATACGTTGGCGTAGAAAAAAATGCAGTACCTCATAATTTAGGCCTCGCCTAGACAATATTGTTTTATGGGTTATATGTAAATTAATGAAAATGCGTATAACACTTTCTTATTATAATGTTAACATGCTGCACAGCACCCACGCTGCTCTACAACATAGCTTAAAGACATTGGCAAAGCCAATAGCTCTGGCTAAATTCTTATAAGTTCCCAAAAGCGAGGCCTTTTGGCTATGCCAATGCTTGTTATATTTTATCATAGGAAATGTGCATAGAGAGTCCTCAGTGTATCTGTTCATTCTTCCCGCCTCTTCACTCTTTAAATGTTTTTACTTCATAAATAATCCAGCATGTCAATTTGGAGGATGCTTTCTCTATTACTGGGGATTGGAGTGAGGGAACAGGCATGATGAGAATTGCCCTTAGGCCTTACTTATTGCCATATTAAAGTATGCTCATTTTGACCTTGGATCTAGCAGACCAGGGTTCTGATCATGGGTTTAACATGTTAGAATGTGGGCACATTGCTGTATGTCCAATTGTAGTGTACAAAATGTACATTATAATAGCTAACTGTGGAGTTTAGAGTGCACTGACTAGTAATATTCTACCACAATGTTTACATTCTACATCTCCTATACATACTAGTTTCTGTAATCTGGTTGCAACCAGGATCCACATACACACATGCACACCATGGCATGTGTGCATGGGTTGCAGTTGCAACCGGAATACAAGTTTGAGATGGTGCTCCTGACATACAAATGTTCTCCATAAAGCTCCCAGTCTTCTTAGGTTCACAATATTTAGCCCTTAGATTGCATACACACTCTCTCTTGCTTCCTTTCTCTCTCTTCTCATCAGCACTTTCTATAAACGGCCAATTTATGTTCCTTGCATTTGAACCATTGACCAGCAAACTACTAAACAGATTGCTGCAGCAAACACTGAACCTCCTGAGCTAGCTCAGTGTGTTTTTTTTCTGTAACCTGCAGCTGTCACCATTTTTGTAGCAAGTGCTCAATTCATCGGTTTATGTTTTTCTATAATTCATATCATTTTTTCATATCACACACAGAGACCTCAATACTTGGAATTATTAGAAGGGCTCAAACATGCATGTATTTTATTTTTATACATATCTTTAATTCATTCAGGGGCAGATTTACAAGCCCCCTGCGCCACCAGTACGTCACTTTTTGTGACGTACTGGTGGCGCAGAGGCTGCTCCATATTTACAAGGAGAGGAAAAGCCACCCAGCGTGACTTTTCCTCTCCTTGTAAATACGGCCCCTTCACACGCAGCACTTTGCGGTGAAGGGGCGTTCCATGGGTGTTGCTGTGGGTGTTCCCACGCAACACTCATAGAACAAGACACATCTCCAGAATTACGAGTAATCGTAACTCTGGAGATGCGTCTGAAAGCTACGCCACCCTAGAGGTGGCGTAGCGAGAGCGCACCGAGGAGAAATGTTTTCATTTCTCCTCGTTTTCCTCTTTCAATGCGTGCTGCATTCTACAGCACGCATTGAAAGAGGAAAATGGTTGTAGTGATTGTTTTTGTGCAGGAAGGTTCCCCTTCCTGCACAAAAACAATCTCCCACGACGCAGGCATCCTTGCACCATGGTGCAAGGGTGCCTGCGCCGGCGCATGGCTGCAGTTTGTGCGCCAGCGCAGGGGAAGCACAAGGATGCGACATATTCTTGTAAATATGTCGCATCCCTGTGCTTCAAAACTAACGTAGCGCGGCGCAGCAAAATGACTTGCTGTACCCCGCTGCGTTAGTTCAACGTAAATCTGCCCCGTAGCACTTTAAATAACCATCGCCTTGCGCAGGTGTAGAGTGTGGAATCCCAGGTCTTAAAGGGGCTAATCAATATTATTCAATAACTATTTCCTTCTACCTAATCATATCTCAACAGATCACTGTACACAGAAGCAGCTGAGCCATCGGTCTTCTATTTTTGGCTGGGATGCCAGTAATTAATAGCAAGTGTGAACGTCTGTGTTTTTAGCTAGACAAGTGATTTAGATCTAGAACTAGTAATTTAGATATGGTGGAAAATACCAGGCAAAGTACAAAAATGGTAGCAAATGTTAAGGGATAGTTCATTTAAGGAAAGGGTAATATTGAACCAGAGAGTGTGAAGTAAATTATCTAACCAAGTCTGCTCATGTATGGAGTACTAGTACAAAGAGGTTAACTCTACCATTTAAGAATTCATAGTAGCTTTTCCAATTAAGAGGCATACCTTGAATTAACTCTTTTTACATTTTAAAATTAATAAAAATTGTTACATCAAAAAAGACAGCATGAAAGAGTCAGGCTAATGGTGAACTCCTGTTTTATACTGATATGTCACATCCTCTTCAGACCTTACCTGTGAAATTATTCAATGAGTAATTGTTCTTTAGTTGATACTGTACTCTGAAATGAAACTATAATGCATGGCCGGCAATAACACTTGGTAACAGGCATTCTGCATTTCGACAGAAAATGTCAATTAGCAGTGCTAAGGGAAGGGTGGACAACAATATGGACAAGAGTACATTCCATGTAATACAACAGTTGTATTGTATTGTTGATTGTGCAGCATAGTGATACATATTGAGGGCCAAAGGAACAGTCCCTTCATGTTAACATTATGTGTAAATTATAAGGGCGGCTGTGATGGCTGTATGTTAGTATACCATCGAAAAAACTATCGTCTGAAATAAATATTGTATTCTAAATATCATTTATATATGTAGACTTTATATTATTAACTACAGTAGGGAGATATTTTTGAAGATAAAAGTTAGAATACAATACTTGTTCAACAATTTTTAGTCCACAATATTCTGATACCATCCCACAGTGATACATGGACAAATGGAGAAACTAGCCCTTACATTTGTTCTACAGAGATTTACAGTCATCAAGAGAATCCCATAGGACCCTTATTGTCAACCTGGACATAAAAACTGTATAAATATGTATGTGGCGGGACAGTAGGGTGGGCTCCGGGGTCACACAACCACTTACAGCAGAATCGACCAGGAGGTCAAGGCATCACGATAGCAATGGATTTTCACCCCTATTGCCTGATGGACCCATCCCTCCCCCCTTCTTTTTTTATCTTTTTTCTTTTCTTTTTTGTTCCGTTTGTATTTCATCCGAATATTCTGAGTTCCTGAGTTCTATGATAAAGAGATCTGTGGCTCTTCACAACGCAATGCAGTTACAGACAAACAAAGACCAACAAACACACAACAGGTGTACGCATGGCTGAACATTCACAAACTGATCTATAGCAATATCTCATGAGGCTTGATATCTCCAATGTTATAGCATTGTAGACCAAGATACAATCGATATGCATACGTTTGCCATTTCATAGCCTAGAAGTAGCGACGAACAGGGGAAAGCTCTATGTTCGAGCAGAGTGGACATATGTAAGAATGGGAATTATATATAGTCTGTATAATGCTTGCGGTTATTGTAATAATTTTGTACATTGACAAAATCTTAATAAAACAGATCAAACAAAAAATCAAGAGTATCCAATTGTACTCCAGAGAGTGTTGTGGAGAAAACAACATCCTAGCTGGACCTGGAAACTGGATATCTTATGGCCAATCACTACTGGTGAACTACTGGTGGCATTTGAAATAAAAATGAAATACCAGCATTTGTAAAGCGCACAGCTACCTCCGAAGAGGTGTCCCGGCGCTGGCGGCCCTCGGGAAGATTAAGCGAGCTATTGCCCAGAGTCACATGGTGCTGGGCTAACCTGCCACCGGCAGTGTGGATCGAACTGTGAACCCTGTGGTCCGGAGTCAGGCACCCTGGCCGCTGCACCACACCTCTTCCACATGCAACTAGGGCACTACCACTGGCTGAACTATGCTGCCTAGGCAGCTATTCTGATAAATTATAAATATTTTCCAATTCTTGTGGTCTTAAAATCATAATGACAGAATGGGAGCTCAATATCTTAAATCAGGCACCGGTGTCATTGACATACGAGGCTAAAAATGTAGGCCACTAAAGGGCACATCAAATATAACATTCTATTGTATCGTAATTGCATTTTTATAGCCCTTACTACTCCTGATGAGGCGCTGACAGCTTTACGCCAGGCAGCACGCTTCTCCGGAACCCACGGTTAGTGGTTAATCTAGTTATTATTGGCTATTTTTGGTTATTGAGAGCTGTTTGGTTCTCGCAAAAAGGCCATTCCATGAATTTGCTCCAGTTTCTTTCGTAGATTAAATTGACAGGGTTTGATGTGAACATTAGTGGGAGCAAAGTGAGCTCATGCAAATGATGGTGGGTATTAACGGATAGGCTACAGGAGATTAAGTATTGGTAGACTGCAGGGGTCTTGTTTCAAAGAAGGAGATGCTGTGATCTATGAATTGAGATTTTGAAATTTTAGCGAATACAATAATAGAGATTAAGGCCAACATGCATGGGACTTAGAGTAGACTATACTCTGAGAGAGGGAGACTGCACAGAGTGATGGGTAAGGGGAGAGTCATCTGAAAGAAAACCAGGAGAGGCAACAGTCAAACGCTTTGTCGGAGTCAATTTTTCATGCAGGTTTTTAGACTAAATAGAGGAGGCTTTATGAGAAAGCATACAGTATGAGGATGCAAAACAGTAGACAGAAACAACAGTATATGCTATGGGGATAGTCCTATATTAGGTAATTTTTAAAAGTACTAGAAGCAGGCAAATGGATGCCCACTGTTAGGCTTCCTATAGACCATTGACATTAAATAGCAGAATAATGTGTCAAAGAAAGTAGGGTTCACTGACCACTCTTGTCTAAAGTTTTGTTGTAAAGGGAAACCCAGAACCTAGCACTGACATCCCATGTGCATGGCACGTGCATGTATGTGTACAATCAGCATGTGATACATGTATGACAGCAGGGCTCTGTGTGTGCGCGTCTAAGTACTGTTGCCAGTGGGATCAATGTTGCATACTCCTGGTTTAGCGCAGTACAAGATGGAGGGTGATGATTGTTCCCCAGACAATGGAAGAATATTGCCTGCATTGCTGTGCATGAAGAGTGGAGAACCAAACACTGAAGTGAGGAGCATGGAGACATGGCTAACTTTAGAAATTGCATGAACACTCTGTAGGCAAGGGCTGCTAATTAGTACTTCCTTAGAGCAGCCATTTGGTGGATGGCAGGAGTGAGAGATGGGACTGCAGTTTCTGTTTTTCAAAGTGAGGATGTTTCTAGACCGGGCCTACACTAAAAGCAAAATGCTGAAATGTCTCCTGGTTCCTGCTGGGTTGCCTAGGTACAAAGACACTTCTACTGGATGAAACTGTGAAAAGCATATGCTCCCTGCTTTCATTAATGAATGTCAATGTGCTGAGGACACTGGGTTGCAGCCATTTTAAATCTCCACAATAATCCTCTTTCAGCATCTCTCTACCTTTGTAGTCATTGGCCTTACCGCAGCCATGACTGAGGTATGCTGTGCTACATAGTTGATGTTGTTGGCAACAGAGCTCTGATGCTACGACCCCAAGCTCTGTTTCTATGTGTGATAATAAATAAGGAGTTATGTGGACAATAATTATGACATTGTTAGAATTACACATAATGTACTCATTGTTTGCCTACATAACCCAATGCTACATGTACATGTGGGGATGATGATGGGACATTTGTGGGGATTTGGGTAGTCCATTGGCCACACAATCATGGGCATAGCATGCATGTGATAGCAGAGCTTGCCTCTGTTGATTGTGGGTTATGTGGAGTGTTTTGAATTTCATATTCTTGGCTAATGGGGCTACATATTGCTGAGTTTTATGCAGCCTGGCACTGAGCCCTTCTGCTCCCAATCTCAACATTTACTGGAAATACCCTACCATATGACTATACTATTTAAAGGTATAGTCTCCAGTGTAACTGCTACCTGTGTGACGTGGTCTTTTTCTGTGTTATATTTGTTGACGGCTTTCTGTGGTCTTCTGGGTAGCCTAGTAAATCGACATTTCCTCACAAAGGGAATGGCATGGCATCAGGACATTATTCTGTTCCTTACCGGATCCTTCCATCTGTGTTTCCATGACTGACAAACAAGTATATTTGCTTTACTACTTCACAGATATGTGTGTAGAATTTGTGAATTTTTAGGGAGCATTGCACCCTGGTACTTTTGTAGACACATTTTTAGGAGATGCAGTGCCTGGTCCATTTACTGCCTTGCTTTTTGGGCAAATTACTTATGAACTGGCTTCTATAGGCGCATGTGTTTTTATGATTGAGATAATTTATCTCAATTGTTGCCTTAAATAAAATTAAACTTTATGTGAATCTATGCTGCAAACGTTTTATTTTTAGATTTCATAATAATTTCATGAAATCTCAGTGAAAAATTATTAGTGGGAAAAACTGTTGCTTGCAAATGGTGTTCTTTGCCTCCTGGGAGCCCGACAATAAAAGTGTATTTGACATTTTGTTCAGCACTGCATCAGCCTCCCAGAGCTGTGTACTGGTAGGTAGATTCCTCCATTGTAGCTCTGTAATTATTCTCACATTTTCTTGCAGAAAAGATCTTCATTCGCATACATATTTCATTTGAGTTGCTGTGTTGTGTTATCAATTTTCCATGATGTTCAAACTAAGGCAATGCTTGTTTGTTCTTGTTTTAGCAATTCATACTCTCTTGGCGTTCTAGCTGGAAACGTTTCAAAGTTTAACTCCTTCGTGTGCTTTTTTATTTCCCTTGGGATTAGATTGTCATCCTCTTCAAGCAGTGAGTACATTCCGAGGAGGAAATTGAGTTATAGCAATCCATGTTAATAAAATACGATGTTAATCTTTTCAGCGATTCCCTCTTCAAGGCAGAATAGAGATTGGCTTTGATGTGGCTAAAGCTTCGTTATTGGACAGGTCCTTCCAACTGAAAGTAACGTCTCTAACTAATACATTTTAATGTTAACATTTTCTATTTTGTATTCCCCGTGTATGTGTTTCTATTGTTGTCTAATCATGTAAAAGCATGCTGCATGTATTAATTTAATAGTGCATGCTCGATTGATGTCATGTAGTCCGAAGAGTGTCAGTGTTGTTGACTAGTAGAGACATTGCGGACTTGACTCATATCGGTAAATATGTGACATAGGTCTACATTCTGCAGGGACGGGTCCTCCTCAGGAGCGTCGCCCCACTGGCTGCAGTGCAGCAGCACACACAAATAAATAAAATGGCATGGCAATGCCATTTTATTGCCATGCCATTTTATTTTCTACCGGGCTCGCGCGAATGTGAGGGCCGGGGGCGGGGCTGAATCCTGCCATTGTAGGATTACATCTGCCCCTGCAGTGCGCATGTCGGGTTGGCCAGCTCTCTTGCTACGCCAGCTGACATGCGCACTGTAGACTTAGCAATCCCTTGGCTGTGATTCACGGAACTCCAACGTAAACACAAGTGTTACAGTGTATGTTGTTAACAGACGTGCCTGATGTATGCATATGTTTCTTAACTGTATGTGTGTAGAACGTTCACACTGCATTACTTCTAAAGGTGCGTACTTGGAAAATTAATGAATTACTATCAACATGTTTTTATTTCATTCTATTGAAAATTCTGTTTCGAAGAAATTGTGTTCTGTTCTTCCTACACCACTTAAGCTTCGATATTTTAGAAATGAAGAAAATGGGGGAAAAGCATTGCAAATGTTTGTGAATTTCTGCAGATTTACCACTGTGCAGTCATCCCTTTACTGCTATGAATCTCCTTGAAAGAGGTATAGTGAAACATCAAACGTAATATGCATTTCACAATCACAGGCCACAGCCAGAAGCGCTAATTCAAATTGTACAGGGTCATACAGCAGTGTTACAATCCCATTCACAGATACCTTATAGAATCAAGAAGCAGACAGGTTACACCAATCTTACATGCTGCAACCTCAGACAACAGGGGTGTTACTTTCTCGAATAGCTTTATCAATATAGAGAATGGAATGCCTATACAGATGTAAAAAAATAATAGCCATATTAGTAAATGTCATGTGATACAAAGAAGCTAAGTAAGTATCTCAGACAAGCATTGTCACTTAAATATCAATAGCATTAATTGTCACTATAATATCAGTTTTAGAATATTTCCGAAATGCAACAATTTTCTCTTTAAACATCAGCTTACCATTCTCGTAAAATAAAAATGTTTTTCTAGACAATATACGTTATTAACTATGCAGGAGTACTTCCAATTCCCTCAATTGAAGACTTTGTCATCTTCACGAGCAAAAAACAATTGTTTCCTCAAATACCAGCTTTAATTTTTAACAAATACTTGTTTAAACTCCTAAATTAGCTTGTCATTTTTATCAAACATTCATTTAAACAACTGCTGCCCGTGGACATATGTTGCCTGGCATGATCATTTATCATCATCAAATGCCAGGGTCATTTATCACATGACACAGATTTCTACCACTAATCTTTCCATAGAGAACCAGAATTATGTCAGTAATTCCTTCAAAGAGTCACAGATAGGTCTGTTATACAAGGGGCATCATTACACCATGAATAGCTAGAATTATGCCACAATTGCAAAAAAATTGTCATTGATGGTCATTTTTTACACAATATGCCAGGACAACCATGATTTCAGGCCATAGTTATGTCCAGAGGGCCCCTTGGAAGTTCGGGCTGCACTGGGTCTAATCTGAGGAGCTATGGCGTGCAAAAGAACGATGGATTGGAATGCTACCTGAGTGATTGCCAGTGCTAAGACTTATTGCAAGCATTCCTCCCATCACCTTTTGTGTGTTTGATACCCCCAAGAATGTCATTTTTGGGCCAGGGCTTCTACTATGTCAGGGACAGCCGCAACTTTGTCATATATGCTCAGAATCCAACGCCACCACAGTGACAAGAATACCCACAATTATATAAAGAATGTCCCCAGAATATGAAGGATGATCAGCATTCATCCAGGACCACTGTGGTGTAAGGGATAGCAGCAGTTATGCACTGAGATAGTACAACCTCATATACTCATTGCCTTTAATACCAATGCTTTGTTACATCAATGTGTGCTGACATATTGCATAACCAAGTTTTAATGTTGTTCTTGTATTAATCTGACGGGTTCATTTGCTTTGATATGTATGTTAGGTTTCATGATTCTCTGAGACCCAGAAACCATTTGATTTAGTGTTGTACATTTGCACATTTTTTGCATCTCATAGCAAGCGTAGCCTTGTTTTCATTGTTGGAAATCAGAAGCACAATTTTCAGAAAGTAGCGTGTTCAGCAGTATGTTTATGTATCACTATCAGTGTCTCTCAGACTCCTTACAGTCTTCTCATTAGAAGATCCCTGCCTCCTGCTCATTATTAAGTTTTATTGAAGTAACAGTTTCTATCATGTGTTCATGTCCCAATTGACTTGCATTTTAATTAAAGTGTATAAAAACCTATCTTCCAACCTTGCATGTGTGCTGTACTGTACAAAGCAGGCTATAGCACAATGGATCTGTGTGCTGGTGCATGGCAGCCAAATGTGTGCCAGTGCATGGGAAGAGAAAACATGCACCATATCTTACTAAGTATGGTGCATTTTCTTTCTCCCGGCAAAGCAAGGCAATGCACCAACTTTGACTGCTGCACTTGCCTTGCATCAAATATTAGTACATCTGGGCCCTGATATGTCTTTTACCTAGGTGAGGGGTTTGGGACTGAGATCCTGCTCGAGGTCCTTCCCATTTCTTGCCTCCCATCTTGCCACCTGTCAAGAAAATGTAATCACAACGCAAGTTATTTTTTTCTGCTGGTGTTTATGCCAACACCACTTGGTCAACCCCATCCCGAAGAGATATTATGAGCAAACACTCACCTTTTGAGGCATTTTGGGAAGGGTTGCACTTTCTCTTGAGTTCTACAAACTGAAGTGTTGTCTTTCATTTACAGAAACTTTCAGAAAAGTGCCCATTTTCTAGTTTTAGGTCACACTACGGGCCCGATTCCGATCTCGTAAGGAAAGCCCTCCATACGACTCGGATCTGGAGGGCTTTCTGAGAGAGACATGCTCCGGGAGTCCGAACGAGCGAGTACAATGCTGCCGTATGCTTACGGACTCGGCTCGCTCGGACTCCCATTGAACTCTATGGAGCCCGTGTACAGACGCGTACACAGGCTCCCATAGCAAAAAAGGGGTGGGCAGGGAAAAGCGTACACCCTGTGGTTGGCATCCTATGTGGCCCGCCACACTGTGCATGCTTGGATCGGGGGGACCCATGCGCATCCCCTCGTGACCGAATCGGAGGGCTCCGGGTAAAGGGGGGCCTGCTATGGCCCCCCGAAGTCCGAATCCGACAGCCGTTTCGTCTCGATGAGACCGAGGCGATACAGCTGTCCGATTCGTGCATCGTACTCGCTCGGTCGGAAAACGGCTCCATTGCGCGGCACGATTCGGCTACGAACGTGTCGGACGGACAGGTTCAGGTTCGTAAACGATTCGCATGGCGTGTACAGGATACTCGCATCGTACTTGCTCGTTAGGAACGGGGGACGATTCGGGCGGAAAGATAGGCTCCGAATTGGATTTGGTCTTTACAAATCTCGTTTTGAGGCCTTCCTTACGAGATCGGAATCGGGCCCTACGTCTCTATTTGTAACAATGTGCAGACAAGCGTATTAATGTGAGTTATAAGCTCTCTCATGCATGTTAATACAACTTCACAAATCAACAATAAGGCTACTAGCTCACTCATGCGTGTTATTTCGAGTTTGTTTTCAAATTCTCTCTAGTTCCATTCTCCGATAAGTTTGATCTCCCAACATAAAATTGTGCCGATGCCCACAGATAGTCTTCAGATTATAGCCAAAGTCTCACTCAACACATATCTTGAGGGCTCACTGTTTGTGCACTCAAGGCCAATACAAAAGTCCGATTGGATTACATACAATTATCCACTCAAACATCAGATCTGGAATTCTGGCTTCTGCCCAAAAGCCACTTAACTCAGACTTAGCCTCCTAACATAGGTAAATTTTGCTACTCGCTGGCATTCCTTTCAGGAGAGTGGGCCACTGGCTGCTCCTGGTCCTGCTCCCTTCAGATAGTCAGTGACAAATAACGAGAGTCTGAAGGGTACCGTTTTTATAGCCTCAGCATCCAAAATACTGTTGAGATTTCCAAATCTCACTAGAACTTGTTTTTATAGCGCATGTAGCGCATGGTTTGTATTTTCTGGAGCGCTGGTGGCATGAAAGATATTGGGTACCACTCAATGGCAAGTAGAGGTCTCAGATCATAACAACTGGTTTTCTTCTTGGGAAAGTGCCTGGGCACTTATTTAGTAAAAGAAACAAATCTATTTCACCAAGGAAATTACACTTAGCATGATATTGTAACAGTTCTTAACTAAGTACCTCAAGGCTACAAGAATAAACAAGAAAGGGACCCTGAAAAAATTCAATAGGTGAGGAAGGAACCAGGGAAATAGTTACTGCAAAAACATATGAGCCTTCCCTCACACATATACATCTAACATTGGCCATAAGTCCATAGTTTAAGAAAACCCACAGACCAAAAATTATATTAGTAGAAAAAAGTTTGTTTTAAATCATTTATTTATCAAAATATATTTGCTTCATGATATCATATGTATTTTTTCTTTTTTTCCCTTCCATTTACATATGAGATACAAAAAACATTCAATAAAAACAAGTCAGAAGCCCAGCATCATAATGTAATGGGGTACCTATGAGTAAATATACATGAAACCACCCCAACCACCACATACAACAAAACCAACAATAACTAGCAAAAAGCCTTACAAAACAGATATTGACAAAATACAATACATACAACACAAATAAACAAGAAAAGAAAGCGCCGACGCGCGTTTCGGAGATCCCATGTATATAACAAACTCCTTCTTCAGGGCGCACTTTGTTAGATCATTTTAAAGATGACCATCATCTTGACTGTAAATACATATTCCCATCATATTGGCTGTAAACATTTGTAGGGGCAACTAACGGGCTTCAAATCACAATAAAATATTGGTTCCGAGTGGAATCCAAATACACACACAGATTAGATAAACACGAGTAGTACACGCCTCCTCCGGTCAGAATTCATACAATAGATAGAGAATATAGAAATCCTATGGGCAGTAGTGCAGAGAGTTTACTTAAAAGATGCAGCATGGATAGTTCAGAATTGAAGCGCCACAATGAGCATAACGACAATCCTAATGAGCAAAACTCTAGATCCCAGAGTTACCGCTTCCCGCACTTAGTAAAAAGGGCCCGGTACCGCCGAGGGAAACTACCTCCACGAGCACGATCATAGGTCTGGCGTCCTCAATCCTACACCACGGGAGTTCCAGCTTGCAAATGCGGCCTCAAAAATGATTTAAAACAAACTTTTTTCTACTAATATAATTTTTGGTCTGTGGGTTTTCTTAAACTATGGACTTATGGCCAATGTTAGATGTATATGTGTGAGGGAAGGCTCATATGTTTTTGCAGTAACTATTTCCTCAAGGCTACAAGGCCCTAGATGGTCTTAATATCCTCTGTCGCCACAGATTGCTCCAGGATAAGGGGAATCCAGGAACAATCATTGGAACTATATATATATATATATATATATATATATATATATATATATATATATATATATATATATATATATATATCAATGAAAATAAACAGAGGTTACAGAGATGTTGTAGTAACGCTCAGATTTCACTCGTACAGAACCATAGAAATTCAGCAGTTATAGTTACCTGAGCTAACTATAACTTACGCCCCCGCAATGCACTGCTTATGACCTCACATACTACATCACTCATGACGTGGTCTGTGACACCACTGATGACATTTCAAATGACATCACTCATGACATCACTGATTACATCATCCACAGAAGCACTCACACACCCACTCACATCCCTATACAACCTCTAATACACCCACTCACACATCCACACAACCAGTCACATAGTAATTCACAGTCCCACATAAGTACTCACACAACCACTCACTCGTCCGTAGAGCCGGTCAGACACCCACTCATTTACTCATACAGGCACTCATACAACCACTTACTCACCCATAAAGCTACTCATACAACCAGTCATTTACCAATACAGCCGCTAATGGAGTCACACACTCACCCAAATACCTACTCACACACCCACTTATTCACCTATACATTCACTCACACACCCATACAGCCTCTCTACCACACCACAGCTGCCTACATTCTCCACCACATGTAGGAAATTATCAGTTAAAGAAATATAGAGGGCATAAAGAGTTTTCTTTTTCACTATTTTATTTCATAGTGAACAGTCAAAAGAATGATTTTAATCGTATTCATTTTTCTCCTTTCTTCAGTTTTCTTTAGGGTCTTCGTGGGACCGCCTTCTTCCTTTCTCTGCCGGATGGGGTGGGTGCCTCAAAAGGAACAGAAATCCTGGTAAGTATTCTTTTATCCTCTGTAGTACGTAATGTTTTTAGGGTGGGGCGGTGATGGGGAATTATCACCTTAATAATAAACCTCCACCAATGTGGTAAAGATACAGGCTTTGCAATGCTCTGTTTCTTGGTGTTGATCTTATTCACCACTTCTCAGTCTTCTCCACCCTCCTCCATACCAGGCCCAGTAAATGAAGATGTACCTGGGAGAGCCGCGCTCCTCCAGGAACATGGCTGGACAGCTCGTAACACCGTTGGCTCCCGTCTGTCCTTGTGGTTTCCTCCGGCTAGTCGTGCTCGCGTATCTTCTCCGTCCTTAAATCGGGTAAGGAAGATTCTTATGGACTTAGAACCTCTGAGATGCTGTCCAGCATATCCTTGATGCTAACAGAGCCGCATACGTCCTGCTGCACTTTCTCTGGTCGTGTTGGCATCCCGTTAATGCTCTTGGTGGGCATCCTCTTTTCAATTCTTCCGGAGTTTGGTAGTTTGGGCAGGAAATGGCTCTGGTTGGTCCTCCTGTCATGTGACCCTGGAAGGGAGTTCAGTATTCTGGGAAGTTTCGACCCTTAAGGGGACCTTGTTCATTATTGCCTTCCTCATCTGAAATGCATGTCGCGACTTGGCGGTATAGCTGTGAATAAAAGAGAGATGCGACATGAGGGGGGAACTGGTCATCTTCGGTTTCCCTTTCACATTCGTCGCCAAACGGATCCATCACTCCATGACAATGTGTGCTGCTTGTTACGCCTTTCCTGGGGAGGCGTAGGCTTTTGGCGCATTCTCAGGTTTACGGGTCCTTGTAAATTTGGGAATGTGTCAAAATCCATCAGTGTTGCATGGAAAAACCCACCGCAACGCCCATGGAACGCCTCTTTGATATAGAGTAAGGAAACGCCGCAACATGCGTTGCTTTGCCTTACTCCATATCTACGAGGCCATGAAAAGCCACACAAAATGGCTTTGTGTGGCCTCATAGATAAGGGTTTGCACTCTGCGACCCCGGTGCGTCAAAAAAGTGACACACCAGCGGCTCAATGGACTTGTAAATAAGCCCCTAAGTATACTTCTCAAAGCACTGAGATGGAAAAAAGAAATTATTAGTGATTAAATTGTGACGTCATTTTTAACTTGGAGTTCATATAAATGGTTGTGGCACATCTACATGTTAACTGATGTTAAACAGTTATGCAGGTTAGTAACAGTACGGTCAAAATCCTGTTTGACTTTTAATACAATATGCGTATCATCAGCATAAATAAAAATAGAAATGTATCTGAAGGATTATATAAGGAGGAAGTATATGTGATTAAAAAGAGGAGCTGAAAAGACTCAGCCCTTAGGAATGAAGCATGCCAGATGTCACAGTAAGTAGAAAAAGGTCCTTTATCTGAAGAAAATCTTGTAGCCATGTGAAAGCTGTAGTGTGGACATCAAGATGACCCAATCTTGAAATTAAGATAGGTAATCTACAGATTCAAAACCTGCAGAGAGATCTAAGAGTATGTATTCAGTTGCTTGGCCCTCCTCTAAATAACAGCGAATATTACTGCTATCGACACTGCTGCCGCCAGGGCAGAACTCTGCCTTAAATGGATGCAGTATGTTGTTTGTTTCTACATTTTCTAGCAGTTGATCTTACACCACTTTCTCCAAAAGCTTTGACAAAGAAGAGAATTTGAGTAAAGTCTAAAATTTGAATGTATTAGGATTCTTGTTTTATGCCATTTTGTGAGAGATTTTTCCACACAGGCCACAGTGCTATCATAAAATGATTTCAAATGGATTTAAGTGATTTAGCCCGATATGATTGGGGGAATACATTATTTGTCAATTTGGCCAACAAAATAGGTCTGCCAACTTAGGGGCCGATTCCGATCTCGGTCGGAGGCGCACCTAACATCATTCGGTCGGGAAAAAAGCCATGCGAATGCCTGTTTCCCGACCGATCCGCACATTATTCCGAACGAGCAAGTACGATGCGCACAACAGCATAGATTCCGACCCAGTCGTACTCACCCAATCCAGGTCCTGTTCCCCGACCGAGCCGGATCCGTAAACGCAGAATCGAGTCGCACGGAAGCCAAAATGCAGCCCTGTCCGGCCGGACAAGTACGATGCGCTTCTCGTACGCGCCGAACCCGTCGCTACGCACGGCACGTCAAAGCATCCGGGAGAGGCGCACATAAGCTCCGATTCGCACCACAACACGATCCACGGCTACGAGACGAACACGCCAGCGACGAGGACGAGGCGAAGCAACGAGAAAGACGAACGAGACGAACCAACCATGAATCCCATCGTGCCGATCCTACCAATATTCTACATCTACTACCGGAACAGGCACGGACGCGTACGGCGCAGAAGGTAAGTCAGACATCAACCACAAAAACAAACTACACGTACCCGACATATCACACACACACAGAGGGATGCAGAAATTACTTACACCAGCAACAGCAGCACCATAGGGGCGGGATGGCCATCACCAATGCCACATATACACATAGGGGCCCGGATGCCTACCACTACTACCACCTCTACCCAGGGGGTGCCAGATGCCTACCACTACTACCACCTCTACCCAGGGGTGCCAGATGCCTACCACTACTACCACCTCTACCCAGGGGGTGCCAGATGCCTACCACTACTACCACCCTTACCCAGGGGGTGCCAGATGCCTACCACTACTACCACCTCTACCCAGGGGTGCCAGATGCCTACCACTACTACCACCTCTACCCATGGGGGGCTGGATGCCTGTCACTACTACCACCCTTACCCAGGGGTGCCAGATGCCTACCACTACTACCACCCTTACCCAGGGGTGCCAGATGCCTACCACTACTACCACCTCTACCCAGGGGGTACCAGATGCCTACCACTACTACCACCCCTACCCAGGGGTGCCAGATGCCTACCACTACTACCACCCCTACCCAGGGGGTGCCAGATGCCTACCACTACTACCACCCCTACCCAGGGGGTGCCAGATGCCTACCACTACTACCACCTCTACCCATGGGGGGCTGGATGCCTGTCACTACTACCACCCCTACCCAGGGGGTGTCAGATGCCTACCACTACTACCACCTCTACCCATGGGGGCTGGATGCCTGTCACTACTACCACCCTTACCCAGGGGTGCCAGATGCCTACCACTACTACCACCCTTACCCAGGGGTGCCAGATGCCTACCACTACTACCACCTCTACCCAGGGGGTGCCAGATGCCTACCACTACTACCACCCTTACCCAGGGGTGCCAGATGCCTACCACTACTACCACCTCTACCCAGGGGGTGCCAGATGCCTACCACTACTACCACCCTTACCCAGGGGTGCCAGATGCCTGTCACTACTACCACCCCTACCCAGGGGGTGTCAGATGCCTACCACTACTACCACCTCTACCCAGGGGGTGCCAGATGCCTACCACTACTACCACCCTTACCCAGGGGGTGCCAGATGCCTACCACTACTACCACCCCTACCCCGGGGGTGCCAGATGCCTACCACTACTACCACCTCTACCCAGGGGGTGCCAGATGCCTACCACTACTACCACCTCTACCCAGGGGGTGCCAGATGCCTACCACTACTACCACCTCTACCCATGGGGGGCTGGATGCCTGTCACTACTTTTAAGAGGCGCAGACGGGTTATTGAGAAAGAACTTTATTAAGTTCACAGGAACAACCCCTAGACACGTCCTCCTTCTGCAACTGCCAGCTCTCCTCTCATGGTCAACTCAGAACAAAGCATCCTGGTTACCATGGAAGGAATGCTGAGCAGGTTGCCAAGATACCATGTTAAGATGCAACACATCTTCCTTCCTTAACAATCATACAATTAAATACAGGTTACGGTACAGAAGAAAACACAATACAACAAAGATAAATAAATAAGATATTAACAACATTTGCAATATGTAATGCATAAAGTATATCAATAGGTCACAGAGTCACTGTGCCACTTTGGAACCATCCTGACACATTTATCAATGTTCACACTATCACCTCCTTTATCTAAATGATTATCACCTTCTTTTTCCAACCAGGTATTGACTTCCAATTTGTTACACAAAGTTACACTACGGATGTTCCACACCTTGCCATCACTCAACCAAACACTGTTACCGCTGACTTTGGTTATGCATTTTGGTACAGACCATTTTGACATACCTCTTTTTTGCAATCCCATACTGTACGTTCTTACCCAATCTCCAACTGCAAAGATACGAGGATTCTTTTTCAACTTGTCGTTGTGCCTGTGCACATATTTATCCTGATGTTTCTTTACCCTATTCTCTAAACTCTTACTGCATACAGGTCGTGAGAAATCCTTAAACATCCACCCAGGAGCAACCTTCGTGCCTGGTTGTCTACCTTTCAGAAGTTTGAATGGGGACTCATTAGTGACTGAGTGAGGTGTGGTGCGGTAGCTCCACAACATTTCCTTCACCGCCTCTTTACTATCTCCACCACTCTCCTCAGATAATTGTACACATTCTTTCAGTACTCTGTTGAATCTTTCCACAAGACCATTTTCCCTGGGATTGTAAACGGCTGTGGTATGATGAGTAATGCCCATCTTGGTAAGGTATGTCTTGAATTCATTGGAAATAAATTGTGGACCATTGTCCGTGATTAATTTATCTGGACATCCCTCTCTGCGAAAGATTTTGTCACAAAATTCAATGACATTACCTGCTTTAATGTCACCCGTAAATGCTACTTCTGGCCATTTAGAGTGGTAGTCAATTAACACCAATGCATACTTGTTTAATATTCCTTTGGCCGAAAATGGACCACAAATGTCCATGGCAACCTTTTCCCATGGTCTGTTGGGAAAATTGGTTGGAGATATAGGTGACTCCTCTGCTCTATGGGTTTTGTCACTGCACATGCATTCCATGCATTCACGTACATGCTCCTCTATGTTTTTGTCCATCCCTGGCCACCAAAAGGTTTCTCTAGCTTTCCTCTTCATTCCTGACATACCACTATGTCCCTCATGTAATAACTTCAATAGTCTATTTTGCAAGCTTTGCGGAACCACTAACCTACCACTCCTGCGTAGCACACCATCCACAACTGAAAGTTCTGTCCATACTGTCCAAAATTCCCCAAATTTTTTTTTTAGAATGAAATTAGATCCAGATGGATTTGACAATTCCATAATAAGTTCCTTGAAGATAGTGTCGTTTGTTACAGCATCTTTCCACTCATCGCATGATATTGCACCTTTACATGACTCAACTATACTTGCTACCACGCAATCATCGTTTGAATCTACGTCATCATCATCACATTCTAATGGTAATCGTGATAAACAATCGGCATTAACATTGCGAATACCCGGGACATATTGCAATGAAAAATCATATCCTTGAAGCCTAAATATCCATTTGGCAATTCTGGGTGTTGCCTTTGCAGCTCCTCTGGTGGTGAACAACTCTATAAGCGGTCTGTGGTCAGATCTAATTTCAAAACGTGTGCCCCATATATAATTCTTGAAATAGTTTACTCCCCACCAGCATGCAAGTGCTTCCTTTTCTATGACCGAGTAAGTAGCTTCCGCACCCTTGAGGGTACGGGATGCGAACGCTACTACTCGCTCATGTCCCAAGTGCTTTTGCATCAACACTGCTCCTAGGCCATATGCACTTGCATCCACTACAATTATGCTCTGATGAGAAGGATTGAAAGGTTTCAAGGAAACCGCTTTGACAATTTGTTCCTTGATGGAATTAAAATCCACTTGACATTCATCTGTCCAGTCAAATTTGACCCCCTTTCTCATTAAGTTTCTGAGCCTGTGAACTTTGTCAGCAAAGTGCTGAACAAATTTGGAATAAAATTCCGCAAGACCCAGAAAAGAACGCAATTGTTCTTTGTCTTGCGGTGATGGGGCATTTGTGATGGCATTTAATAATTTCTTTTTAGGTTTAACTCCATCCCTGGATAAGGTGTGCCCTAAATAATCAATTTGCGTAGCAGCAAATTTACACTTCTTAACTCCAACCGTCAAACCTGCATTTTGCAATTTCTCCAAAGTTTTTGTTAACATTGAATCATGATCAATTCGATTGGACCCCCACACCAATACATCATCTTGGAACACCAGCACATTAGGTAGTCCCACCAATATTCTACACATTACTCTTTGGAAGACCGCCGAGGCGGATGCCAAACCAAATGGCATTCTGATGAACTGGAACGCTCCTTCTGGCGTTATGAAAGATGTAAGATGTCTTGAGGATGAATGCAATTTGATCTGATGGTATGCATTAGACAGGTCAATCAAAGAAAAAAATTTGGCATTATTTACAGAAGACACCATTTCATTGATGTGGGGTAAAGGATATCTGTCAATTAAAATATTACGATTGAGGTCTCTCAAGTCAATACACATTCGTAAGTTGCCGTCCGGTTTTTGTGCCAAAACCACCGGACTAAGCCATTCAGACGACTCAATGGGTTCAATCTGCACGTTATGGTGTTATGGTGATTTGAGTAATAATGTTCACTGTTCACAGATCTTAGGTTACCTGAAAGATAAGATAAGGTGAGAAAGAAAAAAACTAACAAAATTAATGTAGTCACCGTCGTCTATGTAGCATAGTTCCTATTTGCTCCTCCTTGCAATGAGCAAATTCCTTTTTGCCTGCTGAAGTATACAGTTCTGTCAGCTGTCTTCTTGGAGCGCAACACCGGCTCTGTTTCACCCTAGTCGTGACACTCTCTCGTGTTTGGTTGTTATGACAACCTCTCACTGTTTCCTGCAGGCGTCGGCATACGCTGTACGTCACAACGCAGCGCGGCACCCACACTGCTTTGCGCTGGTGACGCGTCGGAATTCAAGAGCTGCACGTCTTCTCACTGTGATGCGCAGCACAAACCATGGAATGGAGACATCCACAACACGAGGAGCAACCAGTGAGCAAATTTAAAACATAACATGGGTTTGGTTTGAAGAAAAACAAGACGTACTCCCGGTCTCAGCGCAGCCTCAGGGGAAAGCTTCAGTTGACGCAATTCACAAAACCACCAACAGTGGTTTCCTCGCACCCCCGTCGATGCTCCTCTGCTCCCAAGTTCTCCCGCTCCACTCAGTGTGCACCCCAAGCAATCAGCTCCCAGATTCCGCCTCAACACACTCCAATGCTGCTCCTGCAGAATCGGCACTACTGCGGAGACAGGTTGGCTCCACGCTTGACTAATACAGTTCAGGCACCCAGAGGAGTATAAGTGAATGGTCACTTCTTACCCGATCCACACGTGTATAGATATTTCCTATACGATTGCAGCGGCGGATTCTATTTGCCGATGCCAGTTGTGTCAGTCTTCCAATATTCCAGCACAGCAGCACGTTCCTCAGCAATGATGCCAGTTGTATCAGTCTTCCAATATTCTAGCACAGCAGCACGTTCCTCAGCAATGTAATGCCACAGCACAGTAGTTGGTGCCGCTAAGTGCCAGTTAGGTAGTGATCGGTCCAGGGGTTGTCGTCTCACTTCATTGCACGACCAGTCTGCCCTCTGGGAATGTACATCCCATCCTCGTCGCCACTTTTAAGAGGCGCAGACGGGTTATTGAGGAAGAACTTTATTAAGTTCACAGGAACAACCCCTAGACACGTCCTCCTTCTGCAACTGCCAGCTCTCCTCTCATGGTCAACTCAGAACAAAGCATCCTGGTTACCATGGAAGGAATGCTGAGCAGGTTGCCAAGATACCATGTTAAGATGCAAGAACTACTACCACCCTTACCCAGGGGGTGCCAGATGCCTACCACTACTACCACCCTTACCCAGGGGGTGCCAGATGCCTACCACTACTACCACCTCTACCCAGGGGGTGCCAGATGCCTACCACTACTACCACCCCTACCCAGGGGGTGCCATATGCCTACCACTACTACCACCCCTACCCAGGGGGTGCCAGATGCCTACCACTACTACCACCTCTACCCATGGGGGGTTGGATGCCTGTCACTACTACCACCCCTACCCAGGGGGTGTCAGATGCCTACCACTACTACCACCTCTACCCATGGGGGGCTGGATGCCTGTCACCACTACCACCCTTACCCAGGGGGTGCCAGATGCCTACCACTACTACCACCCTTACCCAGGGGGTGCCAGATGCCTACCACTACTACCACCTCTACCCAGGGGGTGCCAGATGCCTACCACTACTACCACCTCTACCCATGGGGGGCTGGATGCCTGTCACTACTACCACCCCTACCCAGGGGGTGTCAGATGCCTACCACTACTACCACCTCTACCCAGGGGTGCCAGATGCCTACCACTACTACCACCTCTACCCAGGGGGTGCCAGATGCCTACCACTACTACCACCCTTACCCAGGGGGTGCCAGATGCCTACCACTACTACCACCCCTACCCAGGGGTGCCAGATGCCTACCACTACTACCACCTCTACCCATGGGGGCTGGATGCCTGTCACTACTACCACCCTTACCCAGGGGGTGCCAGATGCCTACCACTACTACCACCTCTACCCAGGGGGTGCCAGATGCCTACCACTACTACCACCCTTACCCAGGGGGTGCCAGATGCCTACCACTACTACCACCCCTACCCAGGGGGTGCCAGATGCCTACCACTACTACCACCTCTACCCATGGGGGGCTGGATGCCTGTCACTACTACCACCCTTACCCAGGGGTGCCAGATGCCTACCACTACTACCACCCTTACCCAGGGGTGCCAGATGCCTACCACTACTACCACCTCTACCCATGGGGGGCTGGATGCCTACCACTACTACCACCCTTACCCAGGGGTGCCAGATGCCTGTCACTACTACCACCCCTACCCAGGGGGTGTCAGATGCCTACCACTACTACCACATCTACCTAGGGGGTGCCAGATGCCTACCACTACTACCACCCTTACCCAGGGGGTGCCAGATGCCTACCACTACTACCACCCCTACCCAGGGGGTGCCAGAAGCCTACCACTACTACCACCCCTACCCAGGGGTGCCAGATGCCTACCACTACTACCACCTCTACCCATGGGGGCTGGATGCCTGTCACTACTACCACCCCTACCCAGGGGGTGTCAGATGCCTACCACTACTACCACCTCTACCCAGGGGTGCCAGATGCCTACCACTACTACCACCTCTACCCAGGGGTGCCAGATGCCTACCACTACTACCACCCCTACCCAGGGGGTGCCAGATGCCTACCACTACTACCACCCCTACCCAGGGGGTGCCAGATGCCTACCACTACTACCACCCCTACCCAGGTGGTGCCAGATGCCTACCACTACTACCACCCCACTACTACCACCTCTACTCATGGGGGGCTGGATGCCTGTCACTACTACCACCCCTACCCAGGGGGTGTCAGATGCCTACCACTACTACCACCTCTACCCAGGGGGTGCCAGATGCCTACCACTACTACCACCCTTACCCAGGGGGTGCCAGATGCCTACCACTACTACCACCCTTACCCATGGGGTGCCATATGCCTACCACTACTACCACCTCTACCCATGGGGGGCTGGATGCCTACCACTACTACCACCCTTACCCAGGGGGTGCCAGATGCCTGTCACTACTACCACCCCTACCCAGGGGGTGCCAGATGCCTACCACTACTACCACCCCTACCCAGGGGGTGCCAGATGCCTACCACTCCTACCACCTCTACCCAGGGGGTGCCAGATGCCTACCACTATTACCACCTCTACTCAGGGGGTGCCAGATGCCTACCACTACTACCACCTCTACCCATGGGGGGCTGGATGCCTGTCACTACTACCACCCTTACCCAGGGGGTGCCAGATGCCTACCACTACTACCACCCTTACCCAGGGGGTGCCAGATGCCTACCACTACTACCACCTCTACCCAGGGGGTGCCAGATGCCTACCACTACTACCACCCCTACCCAGGGGGTGCCAGATGCCTACCACTGCTACCACCCCTACCCAGGGGTGCCAGATGCCTACCACTACTACCACCTCTACCCATGGGGGGCTGGATGCCTGTCACTACTACCACCCCTACCCAGGGGTGTCAGATGCCTACCACTACTACCACCTCTACCCATGGGGGGCTGGATGCCTGTCACTACTACCACCCTTACCCAGGGGGTGCCAGATGCGTACCACTACTACCACCCCTACCCAGGGGTGCCAGATGCCTACCACTACTACCACCCCTACCCAGGGGTGCCAGATGCCTACCACTACTACCACCTCTACCCAGGGGTGCCAGATGCCTACCACTACTACCACCTCTACCCAGGGCATGCCAGATGCCTACCACTACTACCACCTCTACCCATGGGGGGCTGGATGCCTGTCACTACTACCACCCTTACCCAGGGGTGCCAGATGCCTACCACTACTACCACCCTTACCCAGGGGTGCCAGATGCCTACCACTACTGCCACCTCTACCCAGGGGGTGCCAGATGCCTACCACTACTACCACCTCTACCCATGGGGGGCTGGATGCCTGTCACTACTACCGCCCCTACCCAGGGGGTGTCAGATGCCTACCACTACTACCACCTCTACCCAGGGGGTGCCAGATGCCTACCACTACTACCACCTCTACCCAGGGGGTGCCAGATGCCTACCACTACTACCACCCCTACCCATGGTGGGCTGGATGCCTACCACCAACAACACCCCCACTCACAGGATGGCTAATACATGACACAACAAGCACACACCAACATAAAGAATGCAACATAAAGACATCCCCCCCAACACCATGACAAGCGTGTGTAGACTGTGTCAAATGCCTACAACACTGAACATGACTTTGAACATACAATGTGACCCCCTATCACATGTGCCACACATAAATGTGTGTGGCCCCCACAATGCAAGCAGGCCATGACCATTGTGGCAATGGGGTCCAAAACCCCATCATCACAGTGACCAAAATGTAAGTGTGGGGTCCATAGCTGAAGCACATCTTGAACATTGTGGCAATGGGGTCCAAACCCCCATCATCACAGTGACCAAAATGTAAGTGTGGGGTCCATAGCTGAAGCACATTTTGAACATTGTGGCAATGGGGTCCAAACCCCCATCATCACAGTGACCAAAATGTAACTGTGGGGTCCATAGCTGAAGCACATTTTGAACATTGTGGCAATGGGGTCCAAACCCCCATCATCACAGTGACCAAAATGTAACTGTGGGGTCCATAGCTGAAGCACATTTTGAACATTGTGGCAATGGGGTCCAAACCCCCATCATCACAGTGACCAAAAGGTAAGTGTTGACATTGAAAAAGCTGCAACTGCCAAACTGCATGGATGATTCCTGGTCACAGAACAACAAACACATCAGTGGCAAAGTAGTGCTTGTGTCCCATAGCAACATAGATTGGGGGAGGCAAACAGTGCAGTGCAAATAAGACATACCTTTGGCCATGTGCAGACAAACATCACCCATGGGGGCTGACACTGTCAACATTCATCAATGACACAATGACAGAAGTGACCATCAGAATGCAGACCCACATATTTGCACCAATGGGCACACAAATGCAGATACCCTGTGGAGACTGTAGATGTGAGGTGAACAGATACCATACCATGGCAGCAATGGGACACACAAACAATGATCATTGTGCTGACTGATGACCTAGGAGTCCCAGGGACAGCAGGGGAAACACACCAAACAACATACAGCCAATGGCACACTAAAGATATGCCAATGCAGTGGTGCAGATGCACAAACACAAACAGGCAGACCCACACTGCACATCAAACACAACAGGTGAGGGGGGTACCAGTGTCCCCAGGCAACCACACAACACATGAGGAGGCCTGAATACCAATTACACAGATGTGCATACAGTGCCACACAAAGGTAACTCATGGATCCAAATCCCCTATGTGGGCAATCAGGCATTGTCAGATGAGAGGGAGCACAAATCACACATGTCACACAAGCAAGTAGGAACAGCAACTGACACAGCAAGACACAGAGACACCACAGCACTACCCCCAGGGCCCCCACAATGTGGTGACCCTGGGCTGCATTACAATCCCACTGTGATGACAAAGCTAGATGTCGTTCACACTGTGAACCACAGTCATGTGTCCTGAGCAACAAACTACCATCACACCTACACAAGCACAAATCAATCAGCACGGCCAGTAAGCCAAGGCCAACATGGAGGCAGGGTTCTAGCCGGGCAACAACGCTCATCTGCACACACTCAACACCACACACTTCGACCTCCAACAATGTGCAGCAGTGAAGCTCACATGCACTGGTGACATTGCACATGCACCCATGACAATCCCAGGGGAGGGGGGTGGGAACCAAGGTGCAGAAACACATCACACATGGCCACTCAACAAGACTCCTGAATGTCTGACACACTGCACACTACGCTGTACATGGACATGATGGCAATACCACACCAACCAATGGGATCCCAGCCACAGTCACACACCAATGAAGAAGCCAAGGTCACCCACAAAGAACACACATAGACAACTACCAACATTGCAGACCTGACCCTGAGGAGTGCCAGCAGTCACACACACAACGTGTCACAACCAATGAAAGCTAACACAAACCGGAAATCACATGACAGGTGTAAACAACAAGTGCCAAGGGGAATCCTGACTGTGACCCATCAGCGTCTGCCCACAAACTCAGCCCTGACAGCAAACACACCTATGGGTGACACCCTGATGACCAGTAATGTGCCATGCACCCACATCACAGAGAACCCAGGGAGAAGACTTTGGGGGAACATAGGTCAACTCAGCAAGCATCACAAACAGGAACATCACTAGGGATCCCAGCATGCACAGCAAAATGGAAGTGAACACACAGACATGCTCATACAACACACACCTTGGGCGCAGGTGATGTCACAGGAGTACACACTGCCATGAGGGGACTCCACTCCTGTGTGAGGAAAGCTGTGCCATATGTCGCCTCAGTAGGGCTCCATCATGTCAGCAGAACACTTGGTCACACAGTCAACAATTAGCACCAAATGAAGGCTCCCGCCACATCAGCCTGGTCATGGGAGTGTCAACGAAATCATCAGCACAGATCCAACACACATGTATAGCAAGTTGCACTGACAACACAGATGAGTCCTTCCCCATTGATGCCCAAACCTGCATGTCCAGTGGAGATGGCCACACGGTCAGGGAAGTAGACTAATTGAACAATGGCAAGCACAACAGATGTGCAGGGGTGGAAGCCACAGATGTGACATTGCTAATGTAAGTAGGAAATCCCATTGCCAAATATTGAAAACATGACACCCTCAGATGCTGCTAAGGATGACATGGATACACCACAGGATAGGACACAGTCCCCCTGGACCACATGGGTTCCTGCACAGTAACACTTCATATTCATGAGACCAAATATCACCATCACTGCAGCAAGGGCATGGTTAGCATCATCAACATCATGTACATCAGAAGCAAAAGCACTAGAGAACCGAAAGTTGCTTTATTCAGCATATGTGATTTCAAAAGTTGAAGTCATGTAAAAAATAAACAAAGGCCAATGGCCAGTCCATCATGAAAGTCAAAACAGGGTGACAGTGGCAGATGTCACCCTACGCATGCCTGCACTGATGAAAACCAGGGACAATCCCCTCGGAGGGGCATACGGGGGGGCAGGCCAGGCACCGTAGGGACAGGATCAGGGCTCACCAGAAGGAGGCAGGGAAGGGGTGGTGGGTGCTGGAGAGCCACTGACAACTGCAGTGGAGGTGTCTGACATGGTGTGTGCCGGCACAACTGGGGGCATGACTCAGATGGTGTGGGTGCCGGCACGACTGCAGTGGACCGTGCAGATGGAATGGACAGGTTCGCCACTGCAGTGCCCAAGTCAGACAGGGTGGTAGTGGACTCCACTGCAGTGCCTACCTCCAGGGGAGGAGAATGGGGATCAGGTAAGGTGGGCAGGACAGAGGGGGAGGACACCCTCACCACACCAGTGGCACAGACAAGCGCAGCAGGGGGTGTAGGGCCGGAAGAGCAAGTGGCAGGGGGAGAAGGCCTGATCCTTTTGGGGATGGTGTATCTGTGGGTGGGGGAACCTGGGGCAGGGTGTGGTGGGGGCACCTGTGGAGTGGGGGCCTGAGGGATGGAGGAAGGAGACTTGGTGCCTGAGCTGCAGGGCGGCGGCGGGGTCTTGCTCTTCCGGGTCCGGGGTGACTTGCGGGTGGGGGCGTCAGTGGGTCTGAGCCTGGGGGAGGGTGTCCGGGGGCGAGGGGCACTCCGCTCCATGTGGGTGGGCTTCCTCTTCCCCCTGAATGCTGGATCAGCTGGATCGGAGGGGAAGAGGCCGAGGTCACTGAGGAAGAGCCGCTGTGTCTTTAGGGTTGCAGGTGAGGCAAGGGAGGGGGCTTTGGAGGGAGAGGCAACTGAGGACTGCGCAGTGCTCGTGGATGCGTGTGTGTGTGCCTGAGCCCCATCCCCTGTGAGTGTGGTTTCAGTCCCCTGACTGTGTGTGCGTGTGCGTCTTGTTTGTGGCGTGTGTGTCTGTGTGCTGCTTGTGTCTGTGCTGGTGTGTGCCTGTGCTGGTGTGTGCCTGTGCCGGTGTGTGTGTGCTTGGGACAGGTAAGGTGCTGGGGAGTGTGGATGGGGCAGAGGCAGGAGGGGTGAGGGACTGTCGGAGGAGGGACACTGCTGCCGTCAGGGAGGAGTCCATGGACCTGTTGCCCCTCTGTAGGGCAGACATGCCCGATGAGATGCCCTCCATGAACGACACCAGCTGAGTCAACAGAGTGGTGTGTGCATGGAGGACACTCAGCATCGCTGTCTGCCCTACATGGAGCTGGCGAAGGAGGTACACAGACTCCTCACTCAGGGCAGCAGGGGACACAGGGGCAGGGGGTGCGGTGCCTGGCCCGAAGGAGACACGCTCCCGAACATGGGAGCCTCCACGGACCTCGGGAATGGGAGCCGATGGGAGGGCGGTGGTGGTGGTGGTGGTGGCGGGGACAGCAACACTAGCTGGGGTGTGGTGGCTGCTGACACCCGCCTCCATAAGGGAGTCATCCTCCGAGCTGCTGTGGTCCTCAGCTGAGGTGGATGGTGCTGAGGACTCCTCGGTGTGGCTCCCTCGCCCTCCGTGCCACTGGGTCCCTCCGACCACACCTCGGCTGCTGACCCAGTCTGGCTCTGCGGCTCCTCCTGGTCCGTGGAGCTGTCCCCTCCTGTGGCCGTGGATGTATCTGCAATCAATAGGGAAACAGACAGACATCAGTCACCTGCACCGAACGCACACACCACAGTAAGTACAGCACATTACAGAGCAAGCCCTGGCATCCTTAGTTGAACATTGCTAAAAGTGCCCAAACAGAACAGGAGAAGCCAATTGTCAGTCTGATGGTCAACCATGGCACTCACATCCCACCTGGCCTTGCACCCATCTGTCTGGTGTCTGTTGGATGGCAATACCCCAGTGTGGACACATGCACCACCTACACAGTAGTTGGACAGTGCAGAGAACCCGGTGAAGCATGTGAACATGCACACATCACAACTCTTGCCACTGAGTCAGTACAGGTGTCCGGATGAAAGGGATGCCCAGAGTCAAATAGGAAATGCATGTGATGCATACCAGCGACAGACACCATGATGCACCCATGTCCTGATAGCCATTGCCACAATGGTGTGCATGTAGCACATGTCACTCCCCTGCAGGATCACTAATAGGAAGTCACATGCCATGGCACAGGCATGCCTGCTAAGTCATACATCACTGTCTCCAGTCACATGGGCAGGGCAGCCAGACAACAACACTCTGCACTGTGTCACAATAGTAGGTCATGGGGAATGCAAGTCCTGGAGCTGAACAAGTGCACATGTACATCCCCCACACACCACATCATCTGAACCCTTATCTGTCCAGGTCATACCGATTGGACATATGGGAGACCTGTAACACAACCCTCTGAACCTGAGCACCTCACAATCTGCTGTGAATGGGAAACAGCTGCCTGAACTTCACATTCGCATACCCCAGTCTGCACGGTCAGGTGATCAAACACCTATGTGTCACACAAGTATCGTCTCCTATGGTCACATCTCCGGTGGCATGCTGAGCCCCAACCGAGAAACACCCCAGCAGTCCTGACAACGAAGCCACAGCACACTGACACAGAGGCAGACACCTGAGGGGACAAATCACTGAGCACAACGTGTCAGCTGATACACGGGAGTGGGAGTACAGAGTGTATTGTATGGCCTGGAGTAGGCATGACTGTCCTGCCCCACATGAATGAGGGATGAGCCCTGGACAGTAGGCAGCTGGCTAAGTATGTGTGACACACGTAATATACACACTCCTGGGGCCCAAACATTGTTCCCACCCGCAGCATGGGTGTGTGCCAGATACCCCAGGCACATGTGGTGGATCAGCTCAGCAATTGGACCACATATCAAAGTAACACGCAGATTACATGTCAGAACACAGGCATTGTGTAAGCAATGGACCCACCCATGATGCCCACCACAGAGTTAGGGAAACAGATGCTGTCCCCCACCTTGAGTCAAGCAAACTGCAAGGACACAGTACCCAAGTGACACAATTCCCTGACTGTAAGGGCCACACCTGGGTATCAGATGAGGAGTGGGCAGTGCACAATAGAGGGACATGGGTCCTGGACCACATGACTGATGTACTGTGGAAGTTTAACCAGGCCAGAGGAGGGCACATAGCATGGCAGACATAGTTCACAATGCAGTCATGGACTCACCCCTCCTTGCTGCTCTCTGGCCTTCAGCTGCCCATCCAGATCAGGGAAGACCACCGCCAGGATCCTGAGCATGTGGGGTCAGGGTCCGGTGTCCGCCCCTCCTGCGAGGAGGCGACAGCTTCAGCTGGACCCGTGCGATCCTCCGGGTCCAGCCCCTAAGGTCCTGCCACCTCTTCTGGCAGTTGCGGATCCGGCGCTTGTAGACCCCCACGGATCTCACTGCCCGGACGATGGTCAGCCATATCTGCTGCTTCTGGTGGGCATCAACCTGTGAGGATGACAAAGTGAGAATGCCATTACTACACATGCAACATATCCGTGCATTACACAGTTGGATATACATGTCTCAATCACAGGGGCACATGATGTACACAGGCAGTGCAACGATGGCCATGGACAGTATGCCAGCAGTTACTACATGGTATCATTGCCTGGGAAGTAAAACCTTGTTTAAATGCACTGTCACTGCACTATACCTGTCCAGTGCATGTAACTACACACTATGGGGGGTGACAACTACTCAGTGAGCCTGCTAGCCAGTGGCGTGCAGACTGTTAGCCTTGCTAGTCAGACAACATGCACATTTAGAAAGGCAGTGGACAGAACACTCACCTGCTCCCCTGCTTTCCCATACAGCTTGCTGTACTGTGGAAGGAGGCTGTCCAGCAGGGCCTGGTTCTCCTCAGTGCTGAAGGCTGGGGCTCTCTCCACAGTACGTGCCATTGCAGGGTCCAGAGGGTGCAGATACAGCAGCAGTGGTGGTGGCAGATGTCGTCCTGGAGCATGTAGTGCAGGCAAGTGAGCTCTCAGGGGAACAGCCAGCATTATATGTGTGCTGCAGAGGCAGATACTGTCCCATGTGTCCAAAGTGATAGGTCCAAGTCGTTTGCATCTTCTGAATCTGGCCAATCCATGGAATTGCACCACTTACACACGCCCACAGCATCCTTCAAAAGTTCAACTTCATGACACCCATGAATTTGCAACATTGTTGTGGGTGACCAACTGAATTTACAGCATCAGACTCGTTCAAAATTTGAAAACGCGTCCGTTGCCAGGCCAGGCCATAGCCAATGGGTGCGCACCGATCGGTCCATTGCTGTTCAACGCGTACCTAGGATACAACGCGTACCCGCACACATTGAATGCAATGGGCCGGCCGGGCACACCGATCGGTCCATTGCTGTTCAACGCGTACCCAGGATACAACGCGTACCTGCACACATTGAATGCAATGGGCCGGCCGGGCACACCGATCGGTCCATTGCTGTTCAACGCGTACCCAGGATACAACGCGTACCCGCACACATTGAATGCAATGGGCCGGCCGGGCACACCGATCGGTCCATTGCTGTTCAACGCGTACCCAGGATACAACGCGTACCCGCACACATTGAATGCAATGGGCCGGCCGGGCACACCGATCGGTCCATTGCTGTTCAACGCGTACCCAGGATACAACGCGTACCCACACATTGAATGCAATGGGCCGGCCGGGCACACCGATCGGTCCATTGCTGTTCAACGCGTACCCAGGATACAACGCGTACCCGCACACATTGAATGCAATGGGCCGGCCGGGCACACCGATCGGTCCATTGCTGTTCAACGCGTACCCAGGATACAACGCGTACCCGCACACATTGAATGCAATGGGCCGGCCGGGCACACCGATCGGTCCATTGCTGTTCAACGCGTATCCAGGTTACAACGCGTACCCACACACATTGAATGCAATGGCCAATGTGTGCGCACCGATCGGTCCATTGCTGTCCAACGCGTATTGCGAATACAACGCGTACCAGCACACATTGAATGCAATGGCCAATGTGTGCGCACCGATCGGTCCATTGCTGTCCAACGCGTATTGCGAATACAACGCGTACCAGCACACATTGAATGCAATGGCCAATGTGTGCGCACCGATCGGTCCATTGCTGTCCAACGCGTATTGCGAATACAACGCGTACCAGCACACATTGAATGCAATGGCCAATGTGTGCGCACCGATCGGTCCATTGCTGTCCAACGCGTCCCTGTACAAGTCACTGGCATATGTCACCATGCCTGTCACAGGTGAACATATGCCAGCCACATATACTTCCCAGGGAGTGAGGGGCACACCTACAACACCACAGCCTGTCCAAACTGTATCCTAAGGCATGTAAGGCTGCATTACCTATTCCGTGTATGGGGGTGAACATGTTGTTCTGTGGGTGTCACTTGGGGGCAGCCACCCCCAGGCTGTGCACGTGTTCATGGGGACAGAATCCTTGGTGTTTCGTGTACATGACCACTGTGATGTGCAACTGTTCATATCTGAGCATGTGGCATGGTCACATTTCACGGTGGTGTATGTGTATGTCATGTCACATACCCCCTGAGTCCCATGTGGGACGGTATGTTTAACCCAGGGTGACCCATTGGCACAATAGTGATGGTCCTCCACAGTCTGTGTGCATGTTGTGTTTACAATGTCTCTGATTTCATGTGCACAATGGGAGACAGTCTCCACATCCACGTTGTTTGTGCATGGACTTTGATGTTGTGCGTGTGTGTGTCACAGACGTCCATGTCTGTCCTGCCGAGGCAACAGGGACCACTACCTGTGGGGGTCATGGTTGTTTTGCTGTGGTGTATACATGATACACCATGTCATGCCAGTGTCCATGTGGCAATACTGGGTCCCTGGGAATCTACCTGTCGTTGAGCTGTGATGCCTGGGGCACATCTGTCCTCACATGTCACTGTGGGGTGTGTTTGTAACGTGGCAGCAGGAGATGGGAACAGTGACACGGCCTCATGATATCCAATGGCACAACCTGGGACTTATTGATGCCACTTGTTGAACTGTGATGTTAGATGTTGGCCATGTATGTGCCATACATGTCCTTACGGAACTGCACACATCATGTACTTGTGCCTCATAATGATGTATCATGTGATATTGAGTGTGTTCAATGCCACATATGTGGGGTGACTGACAATCTTTCTTTCTTCACCTATGCACTGCAGGGCACCAGCTGTCCATAGACCATTCCCTGACCTGGCAACGATGGTGGAACGTGACAGCATCCGACGGTACCGCTTCACCAGGCAGCTGATTGAGGATTTGGCAGTGCGCTTGGCACCACATTTGCAACCTGGCCGGCCGTACCCTACAGCGCTGACCCCCAAGGTGAAGGTGATGGCAGCCCTACACTTCTTTGCCACCGGTACCTTTCAACACACTGTGGCGACTGCTGGTGGGATGTCACAGACCATGTTCAGCCGTGTGCTCCGCGATGTTTTGGAGGCTATGTTGATATACCTGAACCAGTACATCTATTTCCCTAGACTCCAACAACTCACTGACGTGAAGAGTGACTTCTATGCCCTGGGGAGGATGCCGCATGTCATTGGCTCCATTGATGGGACACATGTGGCTTTGGTACCACCACAGGCCCAAGAGCAGGCATACAGGAACCGCAAACACTACCACTCGGTCAATGCACTGGTGGTCTGTCTTGCAGATATGAGCATCTCACACGTGTGTGCCCGTTTCCCCGGTTCTGCACACGATGCCTACGTGATGAGGAGTAGTCGCATCCCGAGGATGATGTCACAGATGCGGAACCAGCGTGCCTGGCTTGTTGGTGTGTACTGACTTTGTACCATTGTGTGTGTTCTGCAATGTAGTGTTCCACCCTCTTTTCCAACTCAGCTAATGTGCAATTGTCTGTATGTAGGTGACTCCGGATACCCCAACATGCCGTGGTTGCTGACGCCCCTCAGGAACCCTGTGACACCAGCCCAGATGCGCTACAATGAGGCACATGGTCGGACGAGGAGAGTGATTGAGCGGACATTTGGTCTCCGGAAGAGCCGCTTCCGCTGCCTGGACAAGACAGGAGGGGCCCTCCCATATGCCCCAGCAAAGGTGTGCAAGATTGTCATCGTCTGCTGCATGCTACACAACCTGGCAGTGCGGAAGGAGTTGCCTCTCATCCTGGATGACGATGACCAACATCCGCCACCTGTGGAGGATCCTGGCCTGGACCACGATGCCAGTGATGATGATGATGATGGTGATGGTGATGTCCGCACACAGCTCATCACCAACTTCTTCAGCTGAATGTGAGTATCCAGAGATGTCATGTCAATGATGTGAGTTTGCATGATATGTGTTGGTGGTGCTCTGGTGCTGTTTGAGTGTGTCCATGGGCTACATGACTGTATGCGTGTAGCGATGTGTCCTTACAGGTAGTCTGTACTCCCCAACAGTGTTGACATGCTAACTTGGTTCTGGGCGGGTATCTTGTGACATTAATTGGGCATGAGTATTGCAGTTCTGTCCTGTTCTTCAGTGCTTTTGACTGTGTGTCATTTCTGTCCTTCACAGGGTACTTTCAGAGTCGTTTGGTCAACTGTGATCCCCGACACCGTGATTCGACTTCCAGGGTGGTAGCTGTTGTGTCCCTACAGGTGATGTGCGCCACACCCATGGACTTCCTTCCTTCTACACTTGTTGACTGTGTGCCCGCTGCCAGGTGGGATTACCTTGCATCTGTAGTGGTTACAACATGTTGCAAATGTGTAATAAACCTGTGCTTCACTTTGTGATGTGCGTTGTCTGTGGTCACACATTTGACTGACATTTGCTTACTGCACCAGTGGGCTAGTTGACTAAGACTGTGAATAGGTGTTGTGTCTGTGCATTGCACCGTATTTCCTGGCAACATCAGTGTAGGCAATGAGTCAGATGGCCTAGGTGTGTATTTGTTGTGTAGCCCTGGTGGTGTGTCTCCCTCATATGTGTCACGTTGCCATGACTCACATGCCTGTGTTGTACTTGCTGTAGCAGTTAGCATGCACAGTGTAATTTCGCTGGTCATCATCTCCATGACAGAAACCACGTTGGAATCACGACAGAGGCAGGTATGGTGTATTAGTGTGTTTATTGTCATACATGTGTGTGAATAGTGCACAGGATGGTGAGTGCTGTACATTTTGATTGCAATCCAAAGTTCCTAGATGAATTGGAAGTCCTGGTAGCAGAAATGTCCTGTATCAAGTCCACAGTCATCTGAGACATTGGTCCAACTTGTACTCCCCATGTCATGTGGGGGAGTTGTGTTGCAGTCAACAGGGTGAACAGTTTGCGCACAAAGGTGATTATCCAGAACAGGTGTTGGCTTCCTGGGGGTTGTGCATGGCCATCAGCCTCTCAGTTGTCCTTCCTCGGACGACCCCTCTTCTTTGGGGGGGACCCTCAAGTGCAGGCTGCTGCGGTGCAGGGGACTCTCCGCCAGAGTCATCCTCCCTCCCTGTGGCAGTTGCAGTTGTTTCAGCACCAGATGTTGTGGGCACACAGGGAGGTGTTGACTGGTTGCTGCTCATCTGGCGGAGGCATTGTAATATGTCCCTATGCACCGCCGTCATCTCTTGCAGTGTGTCCCACTTGGACTCCACGCGGGACATGTGTGAGTCCAAGCGGGCATGATGGGCAGCCTGCTGCTGTTTAATGTCCCTGAGGAGCCCCACTACCTGGCTGAGCTCTCCGGTGCTGGACTGGTACGCATCGGCTATGCGTGCCAGTTGTGGGTCATCATGCAGTCCAGACCCCTCTGCGAGCAGCGACCTATGTCTCCCACCCCTCCCACCACCCCTGGCGACACGTGCAGTACCTGAGGTGGCACGCACAGGTGACCCTGGGCCCCCTTGGGGGTTGTTGGTGGTGTTGGTGTCCATGGTCCCACGTTGGTCCAGGGTCCCTGTGCTGGTGGTGGTGGTGCTCCTTGGTCTGTCCATGTCGGCAGGGGTGGTATGTGTGTTGACAGTCGTTGGAGGGGTGGGTGCAGGGGGTGCAGCTGGTGGTCCTGCTGGTGCTGCATGATGACTTGCTCCGGAGGTGCCAGGTGGGTCTTCTTCATCCGAGGAGGGCAGAGGCTGTTCCACACCAGTGAGCTCCGTATCCTCTTGAGCCTGGGACAGGGACTCCTCAGCGTCTGCTGCTGTGTCCCCATCATCACCTGTTTTTGGGAGACACACACAATGTATGTTATGTTTCTGCAGGCATCAATGGTTGACACACCTGACAGTTGTGACTGTGCCTCTGGATGCGGGCCTGTACATTGTATTGTCCTAAGTTGTCACAGTCAGGGGTTGATATTGGTGTAGCACATTGTCCTGCATTATTTGGGCATTTCTATGTGAATGTTGGGGTGTGTACATGGTCTGCATTGGTTGTATTTGGTTGACATCCGGCCCTCCTTCCCACCCAGCCAGATATCCCACCATGGAACGTGCTTCCATTGCAGGGAGTGCAAGTTGTCTTTCAGGATGTCAGTCAGTGGTGTCCTGCTGTTGGTTGGTGCACAGTTGCCAGCAGGGCCTTGTGCTCCCCACAGCAGTAGCCAGTGTCAGCCATCTTGTAAGTTGTTTTCCACTCCCTGTGATGTGCGCATGGTTCAGGGTGGTGTTGATGGGACAGTTGTGGGGGTGACCAATATCTGTGACTACCACTCCCATCATGCTATTGCCTCCACCCCACTTCCCAGCATGCCCATACTTACTTACTTTTGGGTGGACTTCACTGTGTGTGAGTGTGAGAGCAATGGCAAGATGGCTGACAGTGGTGTCCTGCTGTTGGTTGGTGGCCAGTTCCCAGCATGGCCTTGTGCTCCCCACAACAGAGCACCAGTGTCAGACATCTTTGATGGGGCTTTCCACTCTCTGTGGGGTGTGCATGCTTGAGTGTGAGCTTGCTGGGCCATGTGGGTGGGGGATGTTGAGCTGTGACTACCACTCCCATCATGCTATTGCCTCCACCCCACTTCCCAGCATGCCCATACTTACTTGCTTTTGGGTGGACTTCACTGTGTGTGAGTGTGAGAGCAATGGCAAGATGGCTGACAGTGGTGCCCTGCTGTTAGTTGGTGGCCAGTTCCCAGCATGGCCTTGTGCTCCCAACAACAGAGCACCAGTGTCAGACATCTTTGATGGGGCTTTCCACTCTCTGTGGGGTGTGCATGCTTGAGTGTGAGCTTGGTGGGCCATGTGGGTGGGGGATGTTGAGCTGTGACTACCACTCCCATCATGCTATTGCCTCCACCCCCCCTTCCCAGCATGCCCATGCTTCCTTCCCTTTGACTCTGCTTCCCTGTGGGGTTGTGTGCCTGTGCTGACAAGATGGCTGACAGTGTTATCCTGGGGTTAGTTTTGCTACAAGTCCCATGTGTGTCCCTGTGCTTCACTCAGCATGACCCAGGGTTGTGGTTCTTTGTGGGATATTTGATTGGTGTGTGAGGCAATGCATTCTCCCAGGTGAGTTATGTGGAGTTTGTGTTAGGGGTGTGTGTGAGAAACGCTGCTGGTAACTATGGTCAGGGCTGTGAGTCCTCCTTCCCACCCAGCCAGATATCCCACCATGGAACGTGCTTCCATTGCAGGGAGTGCAAGTTGTCTTTCAGGATGTCAGTCAGTGGTGTCCTGCTGTTGGTTGGTGCACAGTTGCCAGCAGGGCCTTGTGCTCCCCACAGCAGTAGCCAGTATCAGCCATCTTGTCAGTTGTTTTCCACTCCCTGTGATGTGCGCATGGTTCAGGGTGGTGTTGATGGGACAGTTGTGGGGGTGACCAATATCTGTGACTACCACTCCCATCATGCTATTGCCTCCACCCCACTTCCCAGCATGCCCATACTTACTTGCTTTTGGGTGGACTTCACTGTGTGTGAGTGTGAGAGCAATGGCAAGATGTCAGTCAGTGGTGTCCTGCTGTTGGTTGGTGCACAGTTGCCAGCAGGACCTTGTGCTCCCCACAGCAGTAGCCAGTGTCAGCCATCTTGTCAGTTGTTTTCCACTCCCTGTGATGTGAGCATGGTTCATGGTGGTGTTGATGTGCGCATTGTGAGGGTGGGCAATATCTGTGACTACGACTCCCATGATGCTATTGGCTACACTGACTTGCCCAGCATACACAGAATTCCTTCCTTTCAGTGGGCTTCACTGTGTGGTGGTGTTGTAGTGGTGGCTACATGTCTGGATGTGTTTGTTAGTTATATTTGTGCCACTGCCTAGCTGTAGTTGTAGTTGTGTTTGTACATGTGATGACACAGTTACATGTCACTATGAGATGGCATGTGTTGTGTTTATCTGACTGACATACACATTTTGGGATGATTCTGTTCTGGTTGCTGTGTATTTGCTAAGGGTGCATGGTTTGACTCTCCCTTGACAGTGATGTGTGTGTATTGTCGCACAATATTGTGTACATTTGTTGTGTACTCACCAGGCTCTGGGATGTTTTCTAGTCCATATACGCTCACTGGTGGTAGGATGGCCCGCACCTTCTCCTCCCAGGGCCTGAGGTATACTGGCTTGGCAGGAGGGCCACTGCCGGTGTGTTGGCTCAAGAGGTAGTCCTTCTTCAACAGCTCCCTGACCCTCCTGCGCACGTCATACCACCTGTTCTGGATGTCTATCTTTGTGCGCAAACATGGTGATTGTGCGTTCACCCTATCGACGATCCTCTCCCACATCTTGGTTTTCTGCGACATGGGTGTCTGTTGGACGAGTGTACCAAACAGCTGTGGCTCTACCCTGAGGATCTCATCTACCAGGACTTCCAATTCACTATCTAGGAACTTATGATTCTTCTTTGGGGGCATGGTGATGGGTGGTGATGGTGAGTGATGTGTGTGTTGGTGTGCAGGTGAAGGTGTGTGAGTGTGTGTTTTGCTGGGTGTATGTGAGGTTGCTATTTGTTGAGGTGCTGATGGTGTGTGGCTTGTGTGATGGATGAGCTGTGGGTGTGTGGTTGCTGTCTGTTGAGTGCTGGCAGGTAATTTGAATTTGCAAAGGATCATGGTTGGGATTTGTGTCCTTTATATGGGTGGAGTTGTGGGTGTGTCTTTGTTCCCTGCACCCCCCCCCCAGTATTTATTGGCTTTGTAATTGCTTGTTTGGCCTTTTTTTGTGTATTTTCCCTTTGTACTTTTTGTGCATGTAGGAGACGTTCTTGTGACCGAGTCGGACCCTGCAGTTGTCTCATACGAGCTTCTCCGATTCGTTCACGCTGTGTTTGTGCTGTTTTCTATGCTGCGTACGCGTCGGTCGCGGTGTTTTGGGTTGCTTCGGCTCGCAGTTTTGTATGCGTGTCGGTCGTACGGCTTGTCCTCCGTGCGACTCGGTCGTGTTTTCCACGCGTTGCATCGTACTTGGCGGGTAGGAGTTCGCGGGTACGTTTCGTTCGGGATTGTTCCGGGTGCGTGTCGGTCGGTTCGATTCGCGTGTTTTTCCGGCCGGAATGCTGTTTTCCGCGCGGCTCAGTCGTTCGGCTTGTGTTCCGTACGAGTCGGTCGGGTTTTGCACGCTTCTCATCGTACTTTGCAGGTCGGGCTGCACCGGTACGTGTCGGTCGGAATTTATTCCGGCTCCGAGTCGGTCGGTACGTTTTCCGGCCCGAATCGGAATCGACCCCTAAATCAAAATCCACAGTAAAATCAACAAATATGGAAATAAAGGAAATGACCACCACAGAGATATAGTGAAACTATCTTCATATTAAGGCAGTTATCCACTATACCAGGAGTCTCCAACCTTTCCTATAATGAGAACTACTTCTGATCAATGAAAATAGTCCCGAGCTACTAAAAGTAATAATCATTGTTGTATTAGTGACCACATCAGATACAACCAAATAGTGGCCATACCTTGTAGGAATATAGGGGCCCATTACGATGGCGGGCGGAAGCACAACCGCCGTGCTGGCGGATGCAAAAACCACCAGTTACCGCCGGCACGCAGCAGTCCACACGCCCGCCCAATTACGATGCGAAAAGTAGGCCAAACACCGCCGGCAAGCCAGCAACACCGTCCGCCATCAAAGTGCGCCCGTACACGTAGCGGCGCAGCCCAATTGACACACACCGTCCGACGAAACACGTCCCGCCCGGCGTATAAATTACGATGCCGCAAACAAACAGCTCCCACGGCCAAGAGATACCGTACGACAAACCGAAGCGGTAACACGGACGCCGAGCACGGACAACGAAGAAGCGGCTCCCCCGAGCATGAATCCAGCACTGCAGGCCCTCCCCATGCTCCTGCTGATGCACCACCAAGGACGCAACGTACCGCGGAGACGCAGGTAGGCACACACACAACAAGTGCACGCAAACAGCGCACACAGTGCAAGGGCGGAAAAGCGGACACCCCCCCACCAGCGCGTGTACACTACACATCCACCATTGCATCCACATATGACACACAGGCCAAATCGTAACATCGCGTAACACATGTGTACACACCACCTGGGACTAGGAACCAACGACCCCGTCACAGCCCCAAAGCGGCGATGACGCCGCCACACATGCGCATAACGCAGAGGCCAACCGCAGCGCCATGCATGCGTCGCACACAGACACAGGGACACAACCAAGCAGCACACACATCAGCCCCACCCCGAACGCACATGACACGTGACAGGCCTGCCACAGACATGTCCCCAACGCCCAATTCACGGACAACACCCAACGCCACACAACCGACGCACACATGTCAGTGAAGTCACGCAACAGCAGGACACACCCCAGAGTAACAAACATGGCGTAGCACACAGCGGCGGCAACACCAACTAGGAGAAGCAGGGCCCCTTCGGGAAGAGGAACGCCAGTACCACACTGAAACACCCATACCACCCTGCACATATGAACAAGACATATAAAACGGAACACCAAAGAGCCCGGGGACCGACAACAGGTGGCCCAAGAATAACATTCACACACAAGGCCCAACGCAGAGCGGAAAGGCAGCCTGCCGCCCACACAAGGGAGAGCAGACAGCACTGAATGACCTTCCATTCCAACTCCGAAACCACAGCCCTACGACAGAAGCCGGTGAATACAGCCATTGTCCAAGAATAGACCAACACAGGCATGCCGAGGAGACCGACCACAGGGCAGATAGCGCATATCACAGAAGCACACAACGGACGGGGAAGAAAGAAGAAAACACTCCCCCATGTCGGCCACATGCAAGTTAATTGGAAGGAGTCACACATCACTGACCTTGAACTGTCTGAGAAGCATGTGGGATGAGGGCCCGTGTCCTCCAAACAAGCCAACAGAACACAAGTCCTGTCTCCCTACGACTACACAGAGCTCACAGCAACCTCGGAGCGTGCACATTGCAGACTGCACACACATCCGGAGCACGCCACCACAACGCACCGCTGCGAAATGGCAACCGCAACACACCTACCCAACTACGCCGGACAGCTCAAGCTGTACAAAACCAACCTGTTACATATATTGGGATGCGATCTCCTGTCCCTGCTGAACGTAAGTTACCGACTGACTTACCGCATCACATTGTTCAGCTGCGTCATGCCCGTCTTCTACTGTCGGAGGTGTCCCTACCAGCATCCCGTGGAGATATGCCTCTCCAACCCGGCATGTCTAAAGGCGGACCTGCTACCACTACTCCTCCCTCTGGACGCACACAACAGGGCCTGCTCTGCCTATGGGGGCATGGCGTATGTGGCCAACATCGCACCCGCACTGAAATGGGACCACTGTGCCTCCACACGACGGATCATCGAGAACAGCTACATCGAATGTCACCCAGCATGCCCCATCATGGTCCTCCAAGGGACAACTTACGAACAACACCTTGACAGCCACCATCCGCTACATTGGCTGGCAAACATGTACACCACCAATGACATGGAAGCCCTGCTGGACGGCATCGCATACCTGACAACCTGTAAATTCGTCGGACCACAACGCAGGTTCCCCGATTGACCTATGATGTCCAACCCCGCACCCATGCTTAGCTTCCGCACGGACTGGCCAGTCACCACCACAACAGCCATACCAAACGACCGGCAACTGTAACCACACCATCAACGACATCGCCATGACATCGGATATGACCGGGACATGCACACTGTTCCCCATCACATCCAGGAACACCGCATGCATCGTGGGAGGCAGTGGCATGGGGTCTGTGTATCGCACCCACATGGACGGAACTGCACGAACAACCAGGACACGACATGGATCCAGCGCCCATGGACACACACACCGCTCAGTGGACATGAATAGGTCGCCTGGAGTCTGTGGGTGCTGCACCCCTCCCACCCCCGGAATCCCATACCAGGACCTTTGCATGGACGACAAGTGCATACAACAACAACACGACCCCAGTGACTGTGACATGTCCAGTAACCACCACAGTGCAACAACAAGTGGCACGCCGCTGCATGCACGCAAGCACATGCCCTGATGTCATCACACATGCACGCGTGCATGAGGAACAACCTCAGCAAACCTGTCACATGGAACTGAGATGGCCTGTGCCCATGATGCCAAGCGGTCTGGTAGGCTACATGTATACCGTCTGTGTCAAAGTCTGCAGCTCCGCAGCTATACGTAAATGTACATTAGCACAGCCTTGGCCAAGCAGATGTAACTCTGAAGCCCACATCCCACATGCAACAGCCAATCACATGTAACCCCACACCCTATCCCATTTGCAATCATGCTCAGTATATCCTCAACATGTATTCCGCTGCCAGTAGTGTCCACTATACTGCATCACAGAGGACAGAAGACTCAATATAATGTTTGAAACCAAAACTGTCTCCGCTGACTCATTTCACAAGTACGAATGAGAGAGGATGAGAGTATGTGAAGTACACGGCAGTCGTGACATGACCATGTAGTCCACTGGTATTGGATGTCAACGCAAATGAGTAGCACAACTGTGGAAGACACACATGTGTCGTGTGAAGTCGTATGGACGCAGTGCTCAGGTGGGTGGGTGTGACGGGTAGATGCGCACATGCCAAGTTGGAGCACGCCGTGTCGGGAGGGGTCATGAACAGTACACCACCGCTTCCCTGGGCATTGTGAGAGGACACCTGTCGGGGGGAGTGAACACGTGTGTGCACAGCAGCCGGGCACACGTACAAAGTGGTACCAGGCGCACCTCAGCCCACCCTCTGTGGACAAGCTGGATCCTGTTGTGCGCCCGCCATGCCCCTTCACAAGGCACACACAGCCCCAGTCGACCAGGTGTAACCCCAACATAGTCAATCCGCACAGGCGATACAGGGCACGGGATGGCAGTGGAGCATGGTGTGTGAGAGGTCTCCTCGCGCTCCTCCTGGTCATATCACGCAGGCAATAGAACCTCAACGTCTAGCATGGCACAAGTCAAATGGAAGTGTAGGGGACGCACCACAGCACGAGCAGCACTGACGTCACGGGAGGTGGCTCGCACCATCCCATCCATTGCCCATTATACCAACCACGCCACATGCCATTGCGACTAAGTGCAAGCGCGTGCGCCACCACCCCGAGCCCTCCCCAGAGAGGCCAAAGAGTGAATGTGTGGGCCATCAGTCACAGACGGACACGGCCTGGCCGCAAGGGCAGCCACAGCCACTGGGTGTCGCAGGTGGCGGATCCGGAAGGCGAAGACTGTGATGCATAGTCCATGCAGGCCGGGTCTCCATTTGGGGCACCACGCAGGTGGACGGCGTCCCGCAACACATCATACCCTGAGACAGCCCACTCGTGCAACTGGACCCACACATACACTCCTTGCCCTCTCTGGTGCGAGCTTGGGGCTGCCTGTGCAAGCGCTAGCCTCGCAGGTGCACATGCATATTGGGGGAGCGAGGGGAGGACATGAGGGCTGGGGCGAAGATGACTGTATCACTGTCAGTGAGTACAAGGGATGACCCAGATGTGGAAAGGAAGAGACGTGTCCCGTGTGTACTGCAACTAGTCGCCAATCCAACTACCCCCCATGTCCGGAATGTAAGCCCGCACCTAGGCCCGCCCATCCGCCACATCGAACATACCACCAGCACGACAACCTTCCCATTCGAAACACTGACTGGGGTGGCGACCAGTGAACAATCATGTGTAGCCTACCCACGCGTACATGTGGGCCCTCCATGATCCATGTCACCTGCGGCAAAGTCATGACATGCGCAATGAGGGAAGTGAGGAGAGCTGTCCGCCCCACGCACAGAAGGTGCATCAGCTCCACAGACCCAGCAGCGAGTCCAGCAGGGGTCACATGTGCAGGGGCAGCTGTGCCTGGTGTGAAGGCACATGCATATAGACAGCACATCGACCAATGTGTAGTCTGCCCACATCTACAGTCCATCATCATGCGGACATAGGAATTGAACACAGGGCAACACATCTTAGTGGGTGCACCCACCGTGACCAACAATGCGCAATCATCGACGTACCCGCCCTGTGCATGGCCCCCACCCAACGGAGGCACATCCAGTGCCACCATCCCACACACACAAGCCTTCCACGGAACATGCTGTGTCCAATGGTCAGTACAGAGTCAGCGCCCATCTGGTGGATCCTGAACAGGAGACACATGCACACACATGCCAGCTCCCACTATGTACGTCTGCCACCTGGCACGTGCAATGTAACCTCTCACCTGTGACGTGTGACTGCAAGCACACAGCCGTCTTGGCATGGGGCTGTCAATGTGGACACCTGTCAATGTTTCGGGAGGTGTGATCCGTACAGTGCTGTACATAGGGTGCAGTGCTGACACCTACTACTGTCTCATATCCCCTCGTGCCACAGGTCCCACTTGTTTTGGCCGCTCAGCCTGTGCCCACATCGTCGTCGTCGTGTGCCATACTCATCCAGCCTCGGAAGCAGTTCCATGCTCAGCAGACATTCATGTTGCCGTGGCGTTGCCGCTTGACGAATATGCAGTCAGTCCCCATCAGCACGCCCCGCAAGTCATTGTGGCCTAGATCCCCATGTGCATGCACATGGCAGTGGTTTGTATCACTAGCCATTGCCATTGTTGGGAGACCTGTGTAAGTGTATTGTGGCCGTGCCGTCCCAGCTTGACAGCTGGGCTGTGGCTCATGTGCTTGCTCAGTCATGTCAGTGATGTGTATGCGAAATTGCTATGTGTTGTGTTGCTTTGACATGTGTCCACTGCCAATTTCCCTAGGCGGAGACCGAACATTGACCGCCCATACCAATTGCTGGCGGACATGGACGATACAGAGGTCATTAGGAAGTTTCGGCTGGACAGGCCAACCCTGCATCGACTGTGTGCCATGTTGGAACCCCATCTCCGTCCCCGCAGGGTGTATCCGACAGCTGTCACCCCCACGGCTAAGGTGATGGCCGCCATGCATTTCTTCGCCACTGGGTCATTCCAGCACACAGTGGGCAGTGGAGGAGGGATGTCCCAGCCCATGTTCAGCAAGGTGCTGAGGGATGTACTGGCAGCCATGATGCTGTACCGAAACAGGTACATCCGCTTCCCCAGGACTCGTGAATTGGCGGCAGTGAAGGGTGCATTCTATGCCCTTGGCAGAATCCCACACGTCGTTGGAGCCATTGACTGCACACATGTTGGCCTTGTTCCACCACAGGCCACTGAGCACCTGTACCGCAACAGGAAGCACACGCACTCCCTGAATGTGCAAGTGGTGTGCCTTGCGGACATGGTGATCACCCACGTGTGTGCAAAGTTCCCAGGCTCGGCCCATGACGCACACATAATGCGCAACAGCATCTTGCCACGACTGATGTCCAATCTGCAACAGGATCGTGGCTGTATTGTCGGTGAGTATGTGGAGTGGTGTAGCGTGCTGGTTGTGCGATGCTGTCCCCTGTCCAGTTGGAATAGCAACGGTTCTCTGTGTCCCTCACACCCAGGTGACTCTGCGTACCCGAATGGGGCATGGCTGCTCAGTCCATTGAGGAATCCTCGCACCCCAGCAGACGATCGCTACAATGAGGCACATGGGAGGACCAGACGTGTGGTTGAGCGTACCTTTGGCCTCCTCAAGTCCAGGTTCAGGTGCCTGGACCGCACCGAGGGTGCGCTGGCGTACTCCCCACAGAAGGTGTGCCAGATAGTGGTGGCGTGCTGCATGCTGCACAATCTGGCCATTCGGAAGCAGATCCCCCTCATCGTGGATGACGGAGATCAACCAGGGCCCCAGCCCGCAGACCAGGACAGCTCGAGTGAGGAGGACAGCGGAGAGGAGGAAGCTGGTAATGTGCGGCAGCAGCTCATCGCCCACTACTTCACTTGACGGTGAGTGTCCATGTACGACGGCTGATGTGGCTGTATCTGTGCAGGTGTGTGTGTGCTGTGTCAGGGTGGCCGTTTGTTCACTGCGTGCTGTGTGTCAACGCTCCATGGCCAGGGTTGTATGCCACTGTTGGTGGCTGTGGCATTGTGCCCTATTGCTCTGTGCGATGTGTGTACATTGCTTGTAGTTGTTGACATGTACTGTGTGATGGGTGTGTGACACACTCATTGAATGTGCTCCTGTTCTGTCTCCCACCCCTAGGTCCCTACAGGCCCTCCGGTTCCATTGCCATGCCACGCATCAGGTGCCTTTCCGCCCAAGGTGGCCGTTGTATTCCGTACAAATAAAACACAGGGCACAAACAGCAGTTTGTGTAAGAGGTGCATTTATTTCAAACTGTGACATGTGATTGTGTGTAAGGTGATGACAAAAGTGGTGCGTGCAGTGACAATGAGCTGTCGGTCATGGCTGCGTGATGCTCAGGGTGTACCCACTGGTTCTATGTCCATAGTCCAACACACACATGCCATCCAGATGGCTGTGTGGAGTGGGATCGTAGTCCAAGTCAATGCAGTGGGTGGTCAAGGAAGGCTGGCTGGCTGCCTCACTTGCGTCTGGAGCGTGCGAAGTCCTCCCGGGAGATCTGTTTCCACTTCGGACGGCCCCTTCCACGTTTGCGAGGGGGTGCCTGCTTGCGACATGCTGGTGGTTGAGGTGTGCTCACTGGCTGTGGACGCAGGGGAACTGGACACTGCTGCTCGACCCTGCGCCCCGGCAGGTGGTGGCGGAGGGGAGCTGCTGTCCCTGGCTGTGACCTCACCGCCACCACCAGCTGGCCCATGAGGTCCACGAGTTGGCCCATACGGGCGTCCATGGACCTCAGCACCCCCAGCACCTCACGCGTGTCTGTAGCTGACCTGGCCCATTGTCCTTGGGCCTCTTCATAGGCCCCAAGGACTCTGGCCATTTGAGGCAGGGCATGGCTCCCAGGGAGGCTGGCGTTTCCCTGACCCTGCTCCTCCTACCAGTCCTGCTGCCACCGGCCTGCCCACTAGCCACATTGCTCACCACGGTCCTCGCTGTGGCTCCCAGGGTGGATCCAGTCGGCCGGGCCACCACCTGCGCTGGGGCTGGTGCCAGCGAAGACGTGGTGGTGGCGGCGGTGGTGGTCGGTGCGGCGATGGTGGCGGTTGCGGCAGTGGTAGTGGCCGCAATGACCGTGGGTGTGGCCGCAATGACCGTGGGTGTGGCCGCAATGACCGTGGGTGTGGCCGCAATGACAGTGGCAGCAGGGGGCTAGGAATGTTCAGCAGCCCTGGATGATGGGTTGGTGGGTAGGAGGGGTCCTGGGGAGCGGCTGGGCCCTGCCACACCAGATGGGCCTGCTTGGTGGTCCGTGTCCGAAGAGGTGGACAGATCCTCCACATCCGTGTGTCCTCGTTGGGGGCTTGTAGGCTGGCTGTGCTGGCTGCTGTCTCCATCCCCAGCATCCAGCAGTTCGTCACCTGTGGAGAGAATGAGATTTGTTATTGTGTTGCACCTGGCGAAGTATGTATTTGTCGTCTGACATTCACAGTTCGTGCAATCTCGTACATGGGTTTCCCGGAGGCGTGTGTGTGGCTGTACCATTTGTAGTTGTGTGTGCTTGGCAATGGGACTGTGTGCTGTGCACATGTGGCATGGGACGGATTGGCCATGCCGATGGGTGTGTTGATGTGCCCCTACTTATTGTGACTCTGGTGTATGCGGGCTCCTGGCCCATCCTGGGTCTGGTTTGTACTTTGCTTTTGGTGTTCAAATGGGACGCTTAGGAACGCATATGGCAACATGGGGGCCATGCCCCAGATTCGCATTTGGGAGGGAATATGCTTTTGGGGTTCAAATGGGACGCTTAGGAACGCATATGGCAACATGGGGGCCATACCCCAGATTCGCATTTGGGAGGGAATATGCTTTTGGGGTTCAAATGGGACGCTTAGGAACGCATATGGCAACATGGGGGCCATGCCCCAGATTCGCATTTGGGAGGGAATATGCTTTTGGGGTTCAAATGGGACGCTTAGGAACGCATATGGCAACATGGGGGCCATGCCCCAGATTCGCATTTGGGAGGGAATATGCTTTTGGGGTTCAAATGGGACGCTTAGGAACGCATATGGCAACATGGGGGCCATGCCCCAGATTCGCATTTGGGAGGGAATATGCTTTTGGAGTACATGCTGTGAGCCATGGGTGCCGAACGTGACATGTGTTGTGGCAGCATGACAGTGCATGGTCTGAGGTGTGTGCATGCCTGACATAGCCTGCATATTTGCTGTCTGTTGTGATTACTGGACATGGCATTGGACGCATCGTTATGAGTGAGTGATGGTTGTGTGCCAGCCAACGTATTGCAGTTGTCCCATCTCCTTGGTGTGCGTGCTGCCCTGTGCCATGTCCATCACTGCAGTGCTCGTGGGGGGGGGTGTGGCCCATGTTGTGTGTTGTTGCTCACAGTGTGTTGTGCGCTTCATTGACTTCTGGCACATGGTTGGTCATGGGCATGTATCTTAGCGTGACTGCTGTATGTGTGGCAGCTGTGCGGATGACATGCCTTTCATGAGACTGGGGCTGACGGATGGGATGGATGGTATGTTGTATGTGCATGGTGTGTCTGTGTGTTTGATGGGTTCAGTGGTGTTCGTGTGCATTTATGTTGTTCCGCTCTGTTGCGTCTAGTGTTGTTTGTCTTACATAGGCGTAGTTGTGGGGTGTGTGGTTGACAGGCAGTAGGGGCTACATGGACAGGACTTCAATGGTGTTTCGGTTGTGTGTGATGAGTTGCACAGTGGCTGCCGTGTGGTACTATATTCAGTGTGGCTTGTGCATGCAGACGTGGCTCCTTGGGTGTTGCTGTGTCTGTGATGGGTCATGTGAGGTGTGAGTCTGTGGTTCATGTCCGTGTGCACATTGTTCACTTGTTCGTGACGGTGGGCGGTGCTGCGTGTTCGTCTGCTACGTGACATGTCCCATGTGTTGGTCGTGTTACGGTCCTCATGCCTCCAGTAATCCAGCCCTGTCCAGTTTCCCACCTGCAGGTTGTTCGGGCGTGCACTGTACTGGATGCCACATGGTTCTAAGCGGGGGTGCTCCATGTTGCAGGTCTGTGGGGGTGGGGGGTGTTGTGGGTCGTGGTGGTGGCTGGACACCCACTGACACCGATTGCTGTGGACCGTGATGTCTACCTTTCGGCTGTCGTTGTGCACTGCGGTGGCTGACACGTGGCTGTGGGGTGTGGGGGATGCTCCTCCTTGCTGTGCTGTGGGACTAGGGGCCTGGTGTGTGTTGTACTTGGGCTGTCCACCCTCCCACCCACTGCACTTTGTGTTCCTGCCACTTACCTGTTACTTGTCGGTTAGTGCAGCTGTGGCGGACACATGGGTGTGGTGGGTGCTCGTTGTGGCGCTTCTGGCATATTTGGGGACCTGTTGGTGGTTACGTGGCTGGCTGAGTGTACACATGTCCCCACGCATCTTACAGTTGTTCTGTTTGGGCTGTGTGTGGTGGTGTCTGTTGCATGTGTGTGTGATGTGTTGTGTATTGTGTGCTGGATATGGGGGTGTTTATCCCTGGGAGCTGTGGCATGGTGGTAGTGCATGTGAGTACATAGCGGTGTGCTGGTATACATTAGTTTGTACTTACCAGCCTCCACTCCCCCTGCTAATCCGGCGAGGATCTCGGGATGTATGATGACTCGCACCTTCTCCTCCCACGCTTTGAAGGTCTTGAAGAGCGCGGGATTCCCTCCGCCAGTGACGGCAGCCAGCTCTCTGTTCTTGGTCTCCTTCTTCTTGACCAGGCTCTTGACGTCATTCCACCGTTTGTTTATTTCGACTCTGTTCCTGGGCAGGGTCCCGACTGCATTGACCTGGTCTACGATCCGGTTCCACATTCTGTTTCTGGTGGCTAGTGGTGTGTGCTGGACCAGGTTCCCATAGATTTGTGGGTGCACCTTGATGATCTCGTCGACCATGACCGTCAGCTCAATGGGCGTGAACTTGGGCATTCTTTGTGGTGCCATGGTGTTTGTGGTGCTGGTGCGGTGTGTGTTGTGTAATGTGCAGGGGGTTTGTGGTGCCGGTGTTTGGTGGTGGTGGTGGTGGTGGTTGTGATGTGTGCGTTTCTGTGGTGTGCTGCTGTCCTTGCTGTGTCACTGTGTCCTCTCCTCTCCTCTCTAGTTTGCAATGTTGCAAGGGGTTGTGGTCTGTGGGAGTGCTGCTTTTGTACTTACCTATGTGGGTGTGTCCTCATGGTCTGTTGTTTTCAGGTGTGTTGTGTCTGGGGTTCTGGCCTTTGTAGTTTTTGTTTGTCCAGGGGGTGTTTTCGGGATGTGTACTGTGTTTGTGTATTTGTGCGTGCCTTGCTGTGTGGACTTGTTGGCCATGTTGTGTGCGATTGTTTTTGTCAGCGGATGGTTTCTGTGCAGGGACGTGGGCGCCATGGCTTCTGCCGTGTCGATTCTCATCGGCGTTGTTTGCGCAGGCGGGCGGTATATTTGTAGTTTTCCCGCGCTCATGGCGGTGCGATCGTAATCTCACGTGCAGTGTGTCGGCCGTGAGGGCGGGCGGTTTTGTGTTGTCGTGCGTGTTTCCGTCCGTGGCGGGCGGTTTGACTCCGACTCGGACGATGGCGGGCGGTATTTTGTGTGATTTTTCCGCCGATGGCGGTTTTCGGTTTGTGTAATCGTAATGGCGTGGTCGGTGTTCAGACGGTGTGTGCGGGCGGATTTTTGCCGCTTCCATGCCTGGCGGATTCTTTTACGCCGGGTATCGTAATGGGCCCCATAGTATTGACTATCCAGATGTATGTCACGATATCAACTGACAAAAGTCTATTATCCAAACATCCCAAATTTTGCATTCAGAGTACTGATTTTACTATTCATAGCTTCATTTCTCCACATCTTGAAGAGATATATAATTGATAGATAGAAATATAGTTTCAATATGTGGAGTTAAGAATGTATATATAACTATACTACCTATACATACACTCACATTCATGATGTTTTGATTGTCAATATTCTGGATACATTATTTTGGGTGTGCAGACAGAATATCGAGTTTTTTATATCGACTGGCAGAAATATCGAATCATAAATATCGTGAGTGAGAAATATCTACAGCAAGAATATCGTGGCCAAGAATATCGACTTAAGATAAGTAATATCGCTTTTAAAAATATCGAAGTGTTTAATATTGTTTGCAAAAATATAGTTGTTAAAACTATCGATTTTTTAAGTAATGTTATGTATTTTAGTATATGTTTTAAATGTATGTGATGTATTTTTTTTGTATAAGAATTGTTTATATTTTTTAATATATGTGTTAAATTTTTAGTAGTTATAAAAAAATTTTTTTTAATTTTGCATTTTTTAGTTTCATCGCGGGTTGTGGGTTTATAGGGGAATAGGGTGGGATGTAATTTAATTATGTTAAATTAATGATTATTTTTTATTTAATAAAATTTATTTAATTGAGATGTTATAGTGTTAAATGTGTAAAGTAATTTATTAATTAATAATTAGTTGTTAATTAATATTAATTAATTAATTGTAATTAAATATGGTAATTGTGGAATTAATTTTAGGTGTGCGTTTTGGTGTTTATAGGTGTAAAGGGTGGGAGGAATTTTATTTTTATAGATGAATTAATAATTTGTTGTTAATTAATAATTAATTAATTGGAAATTAATTATCGTAATTGTGTAATTAATTTTAAGTGTGTGTTTTGGGGTTTATAGGGGTAAAGGGTGGCAAGTAATTTTTTTATTACTATTAATTATTTGTTAATTGATATTAATTCATGTAATTAAAAATAATTATGGTAAATGTGTAATTCATTTTAGCTGTGTGTTGTGGTGTTTATAGGGGTAAAGGGCCAGAAGTAATTTGTGTTTAATTATTTAATATATAGTTGTTTATTAATGTTAATTATTTGATATTTATTTTGTGTAATTGTTTATTTGTTTGATGCATTGTTTTTACTTTTAAAGAGGCAAAGGGTGGGTATTAAAATAATTTTAATTACTTCATAATTAGTTGTTTAATAGTAATAGTTTTTAATTTTAAAATAAGTTTTAATTGTGTAATTTATTATTTTACAGTTTAGGTGTGTGTTGTGGTGAGTATAGGGTTAAAGTGTGGGTAATTAATTAATTTGTATTAGTTTTTTTTATTAATAATATTTTTTTAATTGATAAATAATTATGTTAATTATGGAAGTAAATAAAAAAAAAAATTAGAAGCGTTTTGTGATTTGTGTGATGTTATAGGGTAGGAAATAAATTAAAGACATGTATGTTATAATTAATGTTTTTGTTTGTAAATCTTTTCTAGCTTAAAATATTTATTTATTTGAAATGTTTTTTTTATTTTATATTATATAATATTTTCCTCTACTGGCTCACGATTGCTGAAACCCACGGTGCATCAAACCGGTGCGAACCTCGAGGCAGAGCCACACCGTTAATTATTCAAACACAATCCTTTTTAGGGAAAATGAAGTCGCATTCGCAGAGAAACGGTTTTCCAAGTTCTTTAACTTTCAAGGTTTTCTCAGGTTGAAAGACCAAACCGACGCGTTTCGTTCTCACAGAGAACTTGATCACGGTAGGAATGACGATGTTTGTTACAACCAATAAAAATACTTTTTGATAACATGTGACCCAATTTTGACCTAAAACTCCATTTAGAGGTATTATGGGAATTGTAGTGCTTTAGTGCTTGGATATTTATTTTTTATGTGTGTGTGTCTATTTTTAAATAAAGTAGGTGAATTAATAATGTGATGAATGATGTGATGAATTCAAAAATTATATAAATGATTAAAGCAATTCAATTCTAACACATTGGTGCTAATGTACTTATGTATATGTGCACATGGGAGTTATTTGGAGATTTTGGAGATAATTATGAGTCACCATTTTCATGATATATCTTCATTAATGCTAAATGCACATCTATATGCACATTTTGAGGCTTGTTTATAACTTATTCTGTTGTTACAAGGTTCACTGTACACCTATAGTTCCTAGTGATGCCCTCCAGTGGGCATTACCATTCTAATCACTTTAATTATATTTGATGTGATTCAGCTTTTTTCTTCTTCCTCCTCCCAGTCTATAACCCCTTCATTGGATTTATTAATTTTTCCTTTTAAAGTTCATCGAAAGATTTCACTCGAGAATTCTGTTCAAATCAGTTCATAAATGGACATACAGTTCCTCGCTTTGGTTCAAACCAAATGGAGTAAAAGTTCTGAAATTTAAGATTTGTCTCGATTCTCTCTGCCGTAACCTCTTCTCACGGTTGCCTCCTCTCTCACTGTTCGGTATTGTTTCAATTGCGTAAAAGTTTAGCAGCTTCCAGTTTCCCTCATGGTTGGACTCCATGTGTTTAGCTACAGCATTTCCTCGATCTTTATTGACTGTTGCTCTTACATGCTCAAGGATCCTCTTCTTCAGTTCACATATTGTGCTTCCTATATACTTCATAGAGCAAGGGCACTCTATCACGTAAACAACATATTTGCTTTTGCATGTTATTAATTCTTTTATTTGCCACATTTTATTGTTCGCCATTTTTACCTCTGTCGTGTTTCTAGCTATCTGACAAACCTTGCAATTATGGCATTTTATGAAGCCTTTTGTTTTCAACCATTGGGTCCCTTTCAAATTCTTTTTCTGTTGATGGTGGCTGTGGATTAATTTGTCCATCAAATTTTTTGCCCAACGGAACGTTATGTTTGGATGCGTTCCCATTATTCTCCCTACTGTAGGGTCAAGTTGGAGAATCTTCTAATTTTTTCTCAAAATGTTGGTGATTTTTTTGGACTCACACGAATAATCCATAATCAGTCTCACAGGTTCCAGATTTTGTTGGGTTGCCGCTGGTTTTATTTTTGCTTTTAGGGTTCCTTCCCTCGTTTTTTCATTTGATCTTGACCAACACTTCCTTACATTGCTGTCTTTGTACCCTCTTTGTTTGAATCTTAATGATGTTTTTATACTGTGTTTTTCCCATTCGGATTCCTCTGAACAGATCCGACGAATTCTAAGGAATTCTCCATACAGTATGTTCTGAATTACTGATGCTTTGTGAAAACTGTCTGCATGCAGAGTGGCATTTGTTGATGTTACTTTGCGGTGTAGTGTTGTATGGATTTTGTTATTTACGACATAGATTTCAGTGTCTAAAAACACGACTCTGGAAACATATAGCAGAGTTTATGGCAAATAATTTGCTGAAGCCTCAAGGAGGGCAATTACTACCAGGTGAAGTCCTTCCTACTGCCATTTTTGTAAAGAGGGAGAACTGGACTGTCTTTTTAAGAGTGAGTTATGGAAACTGTACCTGACCACAAGCCACCTTTACCAACCTCATCACCAACTTCATTGCTCCACTCACCATGGACTCCTGAGCCTACATTCTCCTCTGTGACCTCAACTTTCACTTGGAAGACTGAAACGACCCCTGCTCCACAGCTCTCCCCGAAAGCTTGAGCAACATCGGACTCACCCTGCTCTTCCCAGAACCGTCAAATGCTGGACCCCATCTTCACCGCAAGCGACAGCATCAAATACAACTCTACGACACCACTCACATGGACTTACCACTCCATCATCAACTTCCAAATGGACGCACCTCAAGTCAACACCCCGACCAGATTGAGCATTCCAAGCCACAGCTGGGGTAAAATCACAGGATGAGACTGGCTCAGCCACCTCAGCACGGATCAGCCTAGCCTCACAGATAACCTCGACAAGGACATCAATGACTGGATCAAGAACTGCACAGTCTCCCTTGCACCCATCAAACCCAAGAAGCATAGTAGATCTAGCAAGCAGGCCAGCTGGTACACAGAAGACCTCCAAGACACCAAAGAACACTGTAAACAGTTAGAAAGGAAATGGAGACCCAACCTTGACACTATTGACACTCAAACGCTATCACCAGCAAATACGAGATACCAAGAAAACAGCATTAGTGGACCGCATGGAAGGAAGCTACAATAGCTGCAAGGAGATCTTGATTGTTAAGTATTTCACCCTCCCTCAGCCACTGTCAAACAACATCACTGCCTCCCAACAACTCTGCGACAACCTATTCTACGTCTTCAGCAGCAAAATCGCAAACGCAAACATCTACAGCAACTTTGCACACCAATCCAGCCCCAGAGAACTCATTGCTAACCAACACACCACCATCAAGGACAGCCAACTGACCGAATGGACAACCCTTACCAAAAATAACACAGTGGCAATCATGCGGACCATCCACTCACGGACCCCAACTGACCCATGCCCCACTACTTCCACAACCTGTGATATCACCAATCACCACCAACCTGACCCACATCATCAACACCTCCATCATGTCTGCCACTTTCACAGATAAATGAAAAGTTTCAGAAATCAACGCCCTCCTCAAGAAGCCCACAGCCGGCCCGACCCATCTTCCTGCTCCTCTATTCAGCCAAAGTGGTTCAGAAGGCCATCTACAAGCAGCTCACAACCCACCTCGAACTTCACCATCTTCTATACAACACTGAATCAGGATTCAGAAAGAATCACAGCACTAAAGCAGCACTCATCGCGGCCACCGACCACATTAGAATCATCCTCCGCCAGGGAGAAACAGCAGTCCTCATCCTGCTCGACCTCTCCGCGCCTTTTACACTCCCATAACACCCTCATAAGAAAACTCTGCAAGATTGGCATACAAGGATCTGCTCTCAAATGGATCTGTACCTTCGTCACGGGAGAAACCAAAAAGTCAGGCTGCCACCCTTCACATCAGAGACCAAGAAACTGATATGCGACACCCAGCTCATTCTCTCCCTGACGAACAAGACAACCACCACTAGAACCAACTTCACCAACTGCATGACCATGGTAGCAGACTGGATGTGAACCAAAGGGAATATTTATCATAGGGTTGTGTCACTTTTGCGCCACACAACGGGCTGCAAAAGAGACGCAACCCTTAAGTGTAATTTAGCACACCAGGCAAGGCCACCTTGCATGGCCCTGAGTCGCTTGTTAATTCTGGAGTAACGCAACACAGCGATTCCCCCTGGGAGGTGTTCCATGGGTAGTGCTTGAGTGTTCCCACGCAACACCCATGGATTTTGGCTCTTTCCCCAATTTACCATTACTGGTAGACCTGGGAATGTGTCAAAACTGCTACGCATCCCCAGGTGATGTGTAATGAGGAGAAATATGTTTATTTCGCCTTGTTTTTTTCTCTTTATGTGTGCTGCACTCTGTAGCACACACATAAAGAGGAAAATGCCTCAGAGGACTGTTTATGTGCATCAAGGTTACCCTTCCTGCACACAAAAAGTTGTGCTTACAACGCAGGCACCCTTGCACCATGGTACAAGGGTGCCTGCGTTGTCGCTAGGCACATTGTGTGCCAGCACTGGGGAAAGACAGGAATGCGCCATATATTGAATACAGTATTCCTGCCCTTCCTCTGTCACGCAGGGCAGGGCAGCAAAGTGACGCACTACGCTGCCAGACATGTTGATAAATATGCCCCCAACTGCCTGCAGCACAAATCCGACAAGACTGATGTACTGGTCTTCGGCAACAAGACCTCCCCATGGGGCCAAAAATTTGGAGAACATGGCGGCTGCAAGCTGAGCAGCCGCTTGCATCCGGAGGCTCCCGCGTCTGTCCCTAATGAGGCAATTCTAGGACTCGCTACTCGGCGTCTCCCCTTCGTAAACCTGCCCTGAAGTTTCCTGGTAAAAGCGCTTTTCTTCCTTTTACCTTTTTTTTTTTAAAGTTCCCTGGTGTTCCTCTCGGTCCTCGTCTCCCGCCGGGGATGTGTTTTGGAGTCTTGGTTTCTGCGGCCCCTGCTCCTGCATTGCGCTGGGAGATTGCCGCCCTGGAGCTTAGGAGGGGCCGCAGAGCAGCGGCTCGCGGGCTCCTCCGGGTCGAAACCGGCAGCGGCAGCACTGGGCAAGCCTCCTGCGTCCTGGAGAGGACTGTCTGTACAGAGGAGACCGGCGACCAGCAGGATCCTGGGCATAACGAGCCCCTGCCATCTCTTCTGCAGCCGCAGCAATAATCGGTACAGGTACAGGGTACCCAGGCAGTTGGGGTACAGTTAAGTACAGTGCCTCAAAACAAAAACAAAAGCATTAAAAGAGGTAAAAAACGTGGAGAGACGGCGCAGGGGCTGGCAAGGTCAAAAACTGAGGAGAGAAACACTAAGCTGCCCCCTGAGGAGAAACTTGTGGCAAAGAACAGTGGGAAGGGTCGGGGTCAGGGGAAAGCTAGCACTACTCCAGCAGTGCCTACGGAAAGTAGTTGCTCATTTTTTCAGCGCTGCGAAGTTAAAGGGAGGAGTATAAAGGCAGGTAGAGTGAAAAGCAATCTGCTTGATTTGAAAGTCAGGATCACCCCCTCTCTACGGTCGTACTTTAAAGTGCAACCCCTCGTGCTAGACGTTGTGAGACAAGGGGAGGCCCTTAGAAAGAGTACTGCTGGCCAGTCGAATTTAAGGTGTAACTCGGAGTAAATGGAGGCTGTTGGTAGCCCCCCCCCCAAGTCATCATCCTTATTTGCAATCCCGGGAGTCGTTCTGGATAAAGGAAAGGGGTTCGCAGGAGGGGAAGCCTCGGTTGGTCAAGGCACGGCAGCCAGCTGCAGTACTGGGGTTGATAAAGTCTCGGAAGATTTCGAAAGTAGGGGACCCTCTGTGGCCTCTCTTGAAGCCCTTTTTTCCACCCTCTCAGCAGACATTGAGAAGGGGTTCTCAGTCTCCGAGGCCAATCAAGGGGAGATTAGGGCGTTCTGTGAGTCGCTCGAGAAGAAAATTGCCCTCCTAAACTCAAGAACACTAGTTTTGGAGAACACAGTAGGAGATCGAAGAGATAACCTGGGAGCAGCAAAAGCCGACATAACATCTCTCAAGAGGGAGGAGGTGGTTCTACGGGAAAGGCTCGAGACATTAGAGAATAACTCTCGGAAAAACAACCTGCGTATTTTGAATGTCCCGGAGGGGAAAGAAGGAGAAGATCTCAAGTCCTTCATTGTGTCACTCCTAAAAGAATCGATGCAGATTGAGGAATCGGAGGAGGACTTGAAAAAAGATATTCAAAGGGTTCATAGGGACCCTTTCAGGAGGCATCCTGATAGGACAAAACCTAGAAAGATTCTCCTGAACTTCCTCACCTACTCCTTAAAGGAAAAAATTCTTAATTCGGCCCTAAAAACGAAATCATTAAGAGCCGGTGCCTTCTCCTACGAAATCCGTTCAGACCTTTCTCGTGTCACCCTGAATAGGCAGTGGGAGTTGGGCAGGAAGATGGACGAGTTTAGAAAGCTTGGTGCGGTGGCCCAGCTCAAATATCCTGCTACTCTAAAAATTATGCACAATAACAAAATGCATGATATAAGATCAGTGCAAGAGGCAGATGAGTTACTACACAGTCTCGGAAAGTTGTAAAGGTAGTGGATGGTCGAATAGCTATACACGGCATCTTTAGTTGGGATCTGGGACTATCTAGGGGTGGCTTTGGTTATATGGGTTCCCCTCGTGTCATTTCACTTGTATTACTCCACCTTTAATTTTTTTTTTTTTACGAGGTCTCTATTAGGTTTTAGATATCTAATCAATATATATATACATGTGTTCACATTGAGGCACCTATGGGGACACTTAGGGGCACATTACGATGGCGGGCAGACAAAGTCCACCCGCCACCGCAACGGAATGCGGGACCGTCCGCAAGTGGTGCGGCGGTCCCGCCATGGGTATTAGGATGCCACCGCCACGGTGGCGGTGGCATCCCGTATTGTTCGCATTGCGGCGGGCGGTGCTGTCACCAGCACCCGCCGCAATGCGAAAAACGCATGTTGTGCATTTGAATGCACAACGTGACAGACACCACGCGGTGCCTGCCACCTTGTGCATTCAAATGTAGGGGGGTACCCCCCATGTGCACCCCCCACCTCCCCCAAATCCTGGGGGCCCGCAACGGGCCCCCAGAAGCAAAGACCACATGCCTTTCCATGGCGGCAACACCGCCATGGAAAGGCTGCTTTCTGCCTACATCCTAATATGGATGGCGGTGTCTTGCAGACACCGCCACCATATTAGGGTCCTTTACCGCCCGGTCCGCTGTGGGACCGGTGGAAAACAGGCGGACGGTCTTTCCATCCGCCGGGCTCCCCCCGCCATCGTAATATGGCGGGAGGGAAATGGCATGCGGGCGGTGGGAAATGGCGGGCAGATCGCCACCGCCATACGGGCGGTGGCGATCCGCCCGTCATTGTAATGACCCCCTAAGTTAGGGGTAGCAGAGGGCTGGTCCTTTCGCCCCCTTTCATGTTTTTATCCGTATAGGTTTATAAGGGGACAGGGCGGGCTGCCCCGGGATGCAACAACTGGACTACATCTGTCCAGATAAATGGGGGAAGGGTTCTCCAGGGAGGGATTGTCTGGGAGGAAGGGATGGGGGGTGTTGTGGGTAGCACGGGGAGGGGGGGCATAGGGGTAAAAAAAGAAAAATTTCCTCATTCACCTTATCATTTGGTCAAATTAGCCAAGTCTTGTCACGATTGGTCTGGTATTGGTTTCCTCAGAGTTCAGGTCGACTTATAGCTCTGCTCTCTAAACCTCCATGAGAACAATTCAGCTTCTGTCCTGGAACGTTAATGGCCTGCGGGTGAAAACCAGAAGGGCCAAAATATTGCAGTATATAAAAGATTCTCCAGCACAGGTCATTATCCTCCAGGAAACCCATCTTTTGAAAGAGGAAATGATGGAGATGGTTAAAAATTTAAAGTGGGTGGAACATATGTTCTGCTCTAATCAGAGGCGTCGCCATCTTAATTAAAAAACAAGCAAATGCCCGCATCCTAGACTCTATGGTTGACTCTAGTGGCCGGTGGGTCATTGTGAAGCTGACCATATTAGGCACTTTGCTAACTTTGGTGGGCTATTATGGTCCCAACCAGGATGACCCCTCCGTTTTAAAGACTATCTTCTCAAATCTTTTGGATTATCCAGACTCAGTGGTTATGGCCGGGGGCTTTAACATCGTTCTCGACCCTAAACTAGATAAGTCACCTAGTAGTAGAGCTAAGGTGCCTTCTAGGTCTCGGATATACCTCCAATCTATGATGACACAGACTGGTCTTAGTGACATTTGGCGGCATAGATCAGGTATTAGGCCTGGGGTCTCATATTATAACAGTAAATATGGCCACAGATCGAGAATCGATTATATCCTGGTCAGCCACAATCTAAGAGGTAAAGTTAAGGATATTGGTTATCTGACTCCGCATCTGTCCGACCATTCAGGGGTCTGGATGGATTTGGCCCTGGTAGAAGGCGAACAACGTAGAGTTTGGACATTTGATCGGACTTTACTTCTTGACGAAGCTGAGATGAAGTATTTATCTCAGGAGACCGAATATTTTTTTAACACGAATCTGGGCTCAGTTGGGATTTCGGTGGTCTGGGATTCTCTAAAGGCCTTAAGGGATATGATCACGAACAGGGTATCCTATAAGAACAGACAATACAGGGAGGAGGTGGTCCACAAGGAGGCAGAGAGGAAGACATTAGAGTTGAGCTTAAATAGAGAGGTCGACCTTGAGAAGCACCAGGAAAATTTGGTGAAACTCTGTAAACTAAAGGAACAGATGAATAACATTATTCAGACTAGGGTTACTAGGAGGTGGGAGGTCAGCAAGCTCGCTCATTTCGAGTATGGAGAAGGTGCAGGTAAGCTCTTGGCGTGGAAGGCCAAGTCAGATAGGACGCAAAATTTAATAAAACAGATTGACAGCCCAGACAGTGCTAAAGTACTGTCTTCAGATGAAGAGATTGGGGATGCTTTTTTTGCTTTTTTTCAGGAGCTGTATCGAGAGGACAGCATGGTTGATAAAACCACAGCAACGGAGTGGTTGCGGGGCAGTAAGCTTAACTCTTTGAGTTTGTCCCAGCAGGAAGATCTAGATCAGGATATATCTCAGGAAGAGGTGAGAAGGGCCATCTTTGCTGGTAAAAGATGGAAAGCCGCAGGACCCGATGGGCTCCCTGCAGAACTTTATAGATCTTTGGGGGAGGTGATAATTCCCACTCTGACGCTGCTCTTCAATGAGATTTTATCTGTGGGCACAAGACTCCTGGGTTCATGGGGCAAAGCCACTTTTACACTTATCTTGAAACCAGGTAAGAATCCAGCGAGTTGTGGGTCCTACAGACCCATCTCGCTGTTGAACACCGACTATAAAATCTTTGCCAGGATCCTGGCGGATAGGTTAAGTTCAGTAGCGGGAGGCATACTCCACCCCGATCAAAAGGGCTTTGTTAAGGGCAGGAATTTAGTGGACCTCACCTACGACTTGGTGGCCGCAATAGATTTAGCTACCGCTTTCTCACTTCCCCTTGCAGCCAGGACTTTGGACGCCACCAAGGCTTTCGACAGGGTCAATTGGGTATACCTCTCGGCAGCCTTGGGAAAATGTTATTTGGGCGAGAAGTTTTGCAGAGCTATTCAGCCCATTTATCAGGACCCATCGGCGAGACTCCTGGTCAATGGTAAATTGACTAAACCGTTTAAGATTACAAGGGGCATGAGGCAGGGCTGCCCCCTCTCTCCCCTTCTTTTCGATCTATATATTGAGCGTTTAAGAGAAGAATCTAGCATAGTGCCATTCAAGTATGAGGGTTGGGAGAGGAAGGTAGCCCTGTATGCCGATGACGTTTTGATTTTCTCTGCCGATCTCGCAACTACTTTTCCCCTTGTCATCAGCTTGGCACAGGACTTCGGGCGCGTATCCGGTTATGAGATTAACGCAGAGAAAACTGAGATCATGACCTGGAACCTGCCGGAGTGTCGCTATCAGACCAAGCGTGACATGAGATACTTGGGGGTGAGAATAGTGCAGGATATTGAAATGATCTCAGGGATTAACTTGGCAAAAGTCTCAAGGGAGTGTCAGAAACAAATGAAATCCTGGGTTCATCTCCCTCTGACTGTCTTAGGAAGGTTTAATCTGGTTAAGAAGGTAGTCCTACCAAAAATCACCTTTTCATTTAATACTATCCCTTTACACTTTGAAAAATCAGCCATAGCCAAGCTTCAGCAGGCAATAAATTCTTTTGTTTGGGCGTACAGGGCAACGAGGATTGCCTGGAAGAAGCTGAGGCGTGGGAGGGAGAAGGGGGGCCTTGCACTTCCCGATTTGCAATATTATGCATGGACCTTTCAGCTATCACACTCAAGAATGCTTCTAAAAACCCCGGACCATACAGGGGTGGGGGCCATGTTTTCTGCAATGTTAAAGGGTGCGGGTCTTTCTCAGGAGGGATTCCTGTTCAAATTTGGAGAACAGAAGTTCTTCAAAAAGATTAGATTAAAAGTCCTGCTAGGGATGGCTCGGATATGGGCCAGTATTAAACAGTGCACTGGTCTTAACTACTATTCGAGTCAGGCTCCTTTGTGGGACTCTCCAGGCGCACCAGAATGTCTGAAAGACAGGTTGGCCCTACAACTTAGAGCAGCGGGGCTTAAGGTGTGGGGGACCTTGCTTTTGACGGCTCACTTCTACCATGGCAGTCATTATATAATAAGTTAGAAGCGGGCATGTCTAAGTTCAAATATATCCAATTGCAGAGCTGGTCTCAAAATCTAAAAAAACCTATAGGTATAGGGAACACCCTTAAGGAACAGCTAGTGGTTAGACCATCGGGAAAGAAGGAAGTCTCTTTCCTCTATTGGGCCATTGAGGAGGCTATTGACGGAGATTTCAAGCTGCCTGATGAACTATGGGGGCCTCTCTTGCCTAATGAACAGTGGGAATGCTTGTGGCAGACATCTTTTAACACCTTGATTGCTACTGTAAAACCAGTCTGGTTAAGGAGGAACCACCTGTTCACGGCTCATAGGGCCTATTTATCTCCGCTAAGATTGACCAAAATGTCGAAGGGGACCCCAGCATCCTGTACAAAGTGTGATTTAGAGAGTGCCTCTGATATCCACATGTTTAAGGAATGCCCTGCGATAGCAGAATTTTGGGAAAAAGTTAGCAAAACCATCACTGACATTTTGGGACTTCCTTTTCAACTCACTCTTTCCTTGATAGTTTTTGGTATTTCCAGTGAAATCTCGGGTCCCGCTAGGTCGTTTCTTTTCTATGCAATCCTGTTGGCTAGAAGGGAAATTTGTAAAAGATGGGTAGAAACTACACCTCCCTTACATTCTCAGTGGTTATCTTCCCTATTTACTACTTCTAGGACAGATTTGTGCAGAACCCAGAGTAAAAAAAGACAGCTTTCTGGGGCTATTTATCAACCTGGTCCAATGCTTAGTTTGGGGAATTTAGTATCAGGGATTTATAAATCACGGATTAGACTTTTTACTTATGAAGAAAACTGGTTCCTATGATTATGCCTCTTGGCAACTCTCTTGACTGTGTTGCCCCCCCCTTTCCAGTTCCATCTTCGTTTATAGGCCAACATTAACAGTCAGCCGGTTTAACATGATCCGGAGGAGAGCGTGATCACCCCTTGTTCCATATTGGGGCCAGTGCCATTCTAAGACTGTCTTGTACCGGTAGGCGGGGCGCTTCCTCCTGGTCCCCTTCCAATTGCCTACCTCTCCACAATATTGAGGAACGGTACGGATGGCTTATTTTCTTCACTGCGGTCTGAGGCGAATGAGGGAAAAAAAAGACCTCCCCATGGGACTACACCTGGTGATCATCAGAGCTAGGACCATGACCCACAGACCACGCAAGAAATCTAGGAATCATCCTAGACGACAAGCTGAACATGATGGCTCATTTCTGCTTCCACATCCTACACATGCTACAACAGATCTTCAAATGGTTGCCTGGGAACACAAGATGAACTGTCACACCAGCAGTCTGGACTATGGCAACCTTCTCTAAACCGTAATTTCCAAAGAACTCCGACACAGACTCCAGACTATCCAGAACACTGACGCAAGACTCCTTATTTGACCTCCAATGCTGCACCCTATCACACCGCACCTCAAGAAGCTTGACTGGCTTCCCATTCACATGTGCAGCTAATTCAAACTTGTCACGCACACATACAAAACCCTATGCAACACAGGACCAGAATACCTGAACAGCCACATACACTTTTACCAATCCAACAGACACCTACAATCTGCCTCACTCTCACTCGCACACATTCCCCGCATCCACAAAAGCAAAACTGGGGGTCGCTCATTCTCCTACATCGCACCCAAGACATGGAACAATCTCCCTCAACATATCATATCAGAGCCTCCTCCTCACTTCTTGAGTACCGTAAGAAGCTGAAGACCTGGCTCTTTGTATAAGCACCTTGGGGACCACACACCTACACACCTGCCCAAGTGCCTGGATAACCTCTTGGGTGATTAATGCGCTATACAAATCAATATAACACACAGGAATTAAGAACCTTAAATAGATCTTGAAGCCATAGAATTTATTCCTTTTTCATAATAACTATTACAATACCATTTGGTCCTTGATGATTTTTTCATTGAGAAATCCTGACATAATTCATTATCTACATTTTTACAGGAACTGGGACCCTAACCACTGTAGTGGTTGCTGCTCTACTTTTAATTTTTGTGTTTTCAATTTCAACTGAGTTTTTTGATTTGCAATTTTAGAACAAGTAACATTTGTGTGATAACAGGTCTACAAATATGTGACAAAGAGCATTTGATAATGAAAAAGGTTAATATATTTGATTTGGTACCCATACCCCTGGCCAGAACTCCTTTGAATTCTTGCTGGGTGCCACAGGTTATCTGGAGAAATGCTATGTCCTGCATAATTACATTTCTGGCTTCAGATAACGCTGCAGCATTGAGTTCTTTGTCTTACACATTCTAGATGACAACCTTCTAACCGCAGATGAAGATGACCCCTGTCTTCTGATATTCCTGGACATCTCAGCTGCCTTCTATACAAGTGACCATTTAAACCTAATCCACATCCTGGACCCTTGAGTGGGATTCACTCGGAATTTTGTTCAATGGTTCTCATCCTCCCCCTCCAAATAAACACTAGCTTGTTCTCATGGGCACCTCCAGGTCCCAAAAGATTCCTATCTCCAGTGGAGTCACCAGGGGTTCCATACTGTCTCATGTCATCCTTAACTTCTACAAGGAGCTTCCTAGGGCTCTTCTCACAGATAATAGTATCAAGATTCACCACTACGTCGACGATAAACAGCTCTATTTACTTCAGTGCTCCAATGCTCAAATGCCTCAAGCACTTCCTGCATTTCATCCAGACCTGGATGCTCAGCGACTACCTCAAGCTTAACCCAACCAAGAAGGAACTCCTGTTATTTGCCAATAACAACAAGCAAGAAATAGTACAAACCTGGCTTAGTGACATGAACCTTGACAGGTTGAAACCCAAACTTTTTTTTTTTTTTGATAATCAAATTTTATTGTTTTACAGCGTATGAAACAAATCAGCAAGTACACGATGGACAATGAATCAATGAAATTTTTGCAGTTAAAGTATCCCACATTTCCGCACTCCATAAGACCTGCACAGACAAAAATAACGAGACAAATCATTCCGAACCTTCTACCGTACCCAGCCACTTCCCCCACACCCTTCGGTATTTCTTGGGGCACCCTCTCGCCACGTAAAGGGCTTTCTCCTGGGTCGCACACCAGTCCACCCCCGGTCGCCACCGCCCAATATCCGGCGGTTCAGGATTTATCCATGCCGCCGCTATGTCCCGCTTTGCCACCATCATGGCTGTATTGAAAAATAATTTGTCATTCCGGGACCCATCCAGCCCATCCAGGATTCCCAGTATTGAGTGCCGTGGGTCATGAGGAACCTCCCAACCCAGGACCTCCGTTAGCTCCTCCTCAATTGCCCCCAAAATCTCTCCAGTTGGGGGCAGGACCAAACCACATGGAAGAAATCAGCCGGGGCATGGGTGCATCTCGCACAAGACGCATCGGGACGCAGGCCCGCTCGGTGCAAGCGCAGGGGAGTAAGGTAAGCAGCATGTAAGTAGTAAAGTTGGATCAGCTTAAGTTTAGCAGAAGTGGTGACTGTCTTGGGTGCCATGAGGGCGTCGCGCCAGTCCACCTCGTCGAGGGGGCCCACCCATTCCACCCATTGGTCCTTCAACTTATCCAGGGAGGTGGAAGTATTGTTGACTAGGGTGCGATATATGCGGGAAATGCCCCCCTTACCTAAATCTCCCAGCATTGTCTGCGCCTCTGTAGGGCTGTGTTCGGGGAGCCGCGTGTCATCCGCAATGTGTGTCCGGAGTGCATGCCTCAGCTGCAAGTACTTATAAAATTGGGAGGATTGTAAGGAGTAACGAGTTTGGAGCTCCTGAAAGGAAAGCAGGTGGCCTTTAGCCCATATATCCCCTAGTTGTGTAATACCAATGAGATCCCATGATTTAAACCCCTGCAACCCACTAACTTCCCGGAGCCAAGCCCCATGCCAAAGGGGTGTACACCGAGTGAGCCTACTCGTCCACCCAGTGTGACGCAACGAGGCCCGCCAGGCCAGGAACACGGAACGTGTGACATCGGGTAGCTGGGATGGGATGGGCCTCCCGTACAGCATTGCTTGAATGGCGGGTAGTCCCAGCTCGCTCAGCTCGAGCCGGTAGGCCGGTTCGGACCAGCCCCCGTTGAACCAATCGTGAACCACCAGGAGACGCGCAGCCAGGAAGTAAAGGTATAAGTGTGTCATCCCCATTCCCCCGTCGAAGGAGGGGATCCGGCAAGTAGACAGAGCCAGGCGTGCCCTACCCCCATTCCAAAGGAACTTGGTGGTAATACTGTCCAACTCCCGGAACCAAGACCTGGGGAAGCAGAAGGGAGTATTCTGGAGGACGTAAAGAAATCTGGGGAGTATCATCATTTTAAACAGGGCGACCCTCCCCAAAGGGTTAAGGGGAAGAGTCTTCCACTTATGGAGATCCTCCTTGGCCTTCTTAACTAATGGGGCAACATTGAGCGCCCAGCCCAGTTCGGGAAGGAGGGTGATCCACAGCCCCAAGTACTTAAAGGATTGTCGCCGTAGCGGTATGGTGGATTGCCAATCGTAACATTCCCTAGAGAGGTGCAGTGGAACCAGGACGGACTTCCCAGGGTTCAGTCTAAGCCCAGAGGCCTGCCCGAAGTATTCTAGGGTCTGGAGGCCCCGTGGCCCCGAGGAGGCTGGATCGGCCAGAAAAATCAGATCGTCATCCGCATAAAGTGCGATCTTGTCCGCTTCCACACTCGGCCACTCCCATCCACGAATACGGTCCTCAGCCCACACCAGAGCGGCCAGGGGCTCCAAAGCCAGGGTGAATAGCAATGGTGAGAGAGGACATCCCTGTCTAGTGCCCCTGTTAATAGGGAAGGCTTCTGACAGTACACCGTTGGCCAGCACACGCGCTCGCGGGTGGGCGTAAAGGACCTGAACCAAAGCTCTAAATCGAGGCCCAAAACCCAATTCGGTCAGGACATCCTGCAAATACGTCCAATTCACCGAGTCAAATGCCTTTTCGAAATCGATGGACAGGAGAGCCAAGTATGGAGTTAGCAAGTGCCGGTGGGCTAGAGCCAATTGCAGCCTCCGGAGGCAATGACGGGTCCCGCGTTGAGGCATGAAGCCACACTGATCTGAGTGGACCAGGGAAGCCAAGTAGGGCTTCAAACGTTGAGCCAGAATGGCGGCATACAGCTTAATCTCCGTATTGAGGAGAGAGATAGGACGATAGTCCGCACAGTGACGCGAGGGGGGCTGGGATTTCGGGAGGACCACGATGGTGGCAATATCAGTTTCTGGCGGAAAGGAACCTCTTTCCACTGCTTCCTGAAACAAAGCGGCCAGACGGGGCACTAGAATTTCGCGGTATGCCGCGTAATATTCCTGAGGAAGGCCATCGGGGCCCGGGGTCTTGCCCGAAGAGGTAGTGGAGATGGCTTCCTCGATTTCTTTCAGAGAAATGGGCCGTTCCAAATCCTTCTGGGCGGCCGCTTCCATGTAGGGAAGACGCACCTTACCCCGTTCAAGGAGATCAGAAAGCGAGAGGTCAGGGGCACGCGCTGCATATAAACACTGATAATAGGTGGCAAAGGTGTTGGCCATCGCCATAGGGGCGCAGTGCACCGTTCCTGCCTCATCCGCCACTTCTGAGATAATGCGGCTCGCCCTGGGGTAGGTGGCTAGCCTGTGCAGGATTGTACCGTTCTTGTCCCCCCAGCCATAAATTCACGCTACCGACGACCTCCATAAGAGCTTGGCAGCGTCCAAAGATAGTTGCTTAATTTCGTCCCGAAGGTGAGTAAGTTGTCGGGCCTGGGCGGCATCATTAGACAGAGATACTAGTTGTTCCAAGCGAAGCGCCTGCGCTTCCTTGAGGAGATTTCTTGCATTTGCGCCTGTCTTTGGCTCCTGAGCTGTCCCTTCGCGACCCCCCGGATAGTCGCCTTTCCCGCCTCCCACAAGATACCCGGCGAGGCCACGGAGCCGTCGTTGGTGCGGAAGTAATGCTTGAGTTCCGTCCCCACCACCTGTTTAAATTCTTTGTCTTGGAGGAACCAAGCGTTCATTCTCCATGTTTGGCGGGCTGAAGGAGGGGGAGTCCCTGTACTAAGAATCACTGGAGAATGGTCAGAGATACCTCGCGGTAGGATGCGGACATCTACAATCTCTGAGCATTCAGGTGCAGAGACAAAGACCGCATCTATGCGTGCCTGTGTTTGGTGGGCCGCGGAAGTGTGTGTAAATTGCAGGGTGTGGGGGTGCCATATACGCCATGTATCACAGAGTCCCAGCGACTCGGACCAGTTCTTGAGTTGCTTCGCTTGCGCCTTACGGGAGATGGAAGGAGGACACAGCGTTAAAATCGCCTCCCACAATCGTGATGCCCAAAGGCATATTGTTCATCAGAGCAGCGGTGTGGGTGAGTGTAGGCGTGAGCATCGATGGGGGAGCGTAGACAGATATCAGATTGATGGGGGAGCCAGCTAGGGAACCGCAAACTGATACAAAGGACCCCTGCGGGTCGTGAGTAACCTGGGAAAGGACAAAGGGCAGAGTGCGCCTCAGGAGGATTGCCACCCGCGGGAACCCCTGGAGAAGCCGGAGTGCCATATTCTATCGTATCCATAGCGCGCCAGGAAGGGACAATGATTCCCAAGGAGGTGTGTTTCTTGAAGCATGAGGATGTCTATATGGAGGCGTTGTGCATAGCGCAGGACCGCCGTGCGCTTATGTCGGTCAAGAAGACCATTAACGTTCCACGACAGCACGTGGAGAGATGCCCTAGGTGTAGTGTTAGCAGTCAGGTCGGGAGGTCACTACTGTGGAGTGCATAGTCTGACAGGGGTGCGTGAGCGTGTGTGGGAACCTGCAAATGTATGGGCCATCGCTTGCAATAAGGGCATACCCGTTTCTTGTATAGGAAACATATGTCATTTCGTGGATGCTGAAACAAAAGGGTAAACAAATAGAAACATAACAGAAAAAACTTCCCCAAACCTCCCCTCTCCCCCCCACCCTACACTTCGAGAACGGAAGCATCTGTCGACCCCCATATGAACAATACCAAACTACAACGTTCGTATTTGGGTGCGTGGAGGACCCCTCCAGAAGGTCGGATAAGCAATGGATCGGCATTAGAACTGAATGTTAAACTTGTAAATCTACCAGTGGCAGAGAGCCCCAGCGTGGCAGCGACCTGCCCTGATATTCAGTGGACGGCACAATAAGCCCACCAGGCCCTCAAAGAGTCGGAGTGCGAGAAAGATCCGAGTCCGGTTTGGGTGAGCCCACCCGAGACGGCGACGAGGGCGGTCCAGGCAGATCCTCGGCAGAGCGGTGCCTGCCGCTTGGCGGAGAGCCCGACTGGCTGGAGGAGTCCCGGGACCCCCGGGCCACCATGCTCAAGGATCTAGGTGTTGTCTGCGATTGGCGCCCCTTGCGAGACTGTGTTCGGCGCCGGTGCCGGCGTCCCGGCAACCCCGGCCCCCGGGGCCGGGAGCCCCCAGGCCCCGGGGCGGGGGCACTCCCTTGTCGGAGAGGGTGTTCCTCCGTCAGCCATGTCCATGCTGCCTGAGGTGAGTCAAAGAACTGAGTTTGGCCTTGGAAAATAACTCGTAGGCGCGCAGGAAATTGGAGTTGATATTGTAGGCCAAGGGCCCGCAGCTTTTGTTTAACATTTGCGTATGAGCGCCGGAGTTCTTGCACCTCCCTAGTGTAGTCCGGGAATACCATAATGTTATGATTTTGGAACTGGAGTGGCCCCTTCTCTCGTGCCGCTCGCAGGATAGCGTCCCGGTCTTTAAAGTTAAGAACTTTTAGGATGATGGGGCGAGGTGGAGCCCCTGGAGGAGGCCTGGGCGCCAGGGACCTGTGGGCTCTTTCCACCACGAACCAGGACGAGAGGGCGTCCTTAGGCATCCAGGATGTGAACCAATCTTCGACGAAGGTGGCCACCTGTCCCTTCTCGACCCCTCGGGAAACCCCACCAGGCGGAGGTTATTACGGCGGGCACGATTTTCAGCGTCCCCGGCCCGCCGGTGGAGCTCCTTGGTGTGAGTGCTGAGGTGGGCCACTTGTTCCTTTAGCTGTGAGATGTCGTCTTCCGTGGTGGATATACGAGATTCAGCCTCCGTCAGCCTCGCAGTAGCATTACGGAGGTCCTGCCGGAGGAGGGACACGTCCACCTTGACCTCCCCAATCTTCCCCTCAACGGACGCCTGTGAAGTACTGATGGCCTGAAGGATGGTGTCGAGATCCCTCTCCTGGGGAGGGGGGAGGCCCCCTTCAGCCCTTCCAGGGGGATCCTGTTCCGAGGTAGTGAACCGGTCCATTTTGGTCTGCGTAGGAGCCGGCGCGGATTTGGAGGCCCTGTCTCTCCCCATGGCTGGCGGCAATTCCAGTCGCCGGTTGAATAACAAGGGTTAGGTGTAGGGAGGGAACCCACCTCAGGCTCGGAATTCTTGCCAGGGGACCGGGACCCCGCCGGCGCACGAGAGAACCAGGCAGTCAATCGGGGATCACGCGGGGGGGCCCCAGAATGCCACCCGAAGAGATGGCCGTATACGTTGGCCCGACCCCAAAAGCACAGAACACGACAGGCCTTGCCCCGTTAACCTTCCAGGCCATGCTCCCGGTTCCGCAGACCCCCACACCACACGTCCGAAGAAGGGACACACCAAGGGACCGGAGCAGTAGATGATAGTGGGGGGGGGCCCCTATGCCATCCCCACTCGCCTCGCTGCCCGATACGACAGCCGGTCACCCGCTCCACACACCGGAGGATGGAGATACCTTCAGGCCCAGTAGGAGGGCGTCTCGAGAGCACAGGCCGCAGGCGTCAGGGGAGGAAGGGCCCAGCTCCGCCCGCCCAGCAGGCTGCACCGCAGGCCTTAGAGTCCTCCACACGGCCCTCCAGCGCCCCCCATTCCGGCCTCACAGCCCCGAGAGCGGTGGGATGGACGTAACTGCCCGGGGGGGGACATACAGTGTCACCCGCGCCGCTGCCCGGTCCGACAGCCGAACCCCGGCCCCCACCTACCGGATGATCCTGCCGCCTCCACTAGCGCTGCTCAGCGGGTCCGGTCACAGGCGCGGCAGACAGGCAGGCCCAGGCCGCCAGCGCAGACACAGGACAGGCCCCAGTTCACCACCTCACATCGGGACGGACGGGAGGGGGGGGACACGATCCCGGCCCCCTCACCGTGAAGGTCAGCAGCAGGGTAGACTTGGCGAAGGGATTCGTTGGCGCCCCTCACCTCTGCCAGCACGTCGCGCCGCCCGCCAGCCGAGCCGCCGGCCGATCACCGGATGACGCAGGGCGCGGACCTCAAGGCCGCCACCAGCAGCTCCCCGAGCGCCGGGCCGCCGGACCTCCAAGAGCCACCCTCGCCCGTCAATCTCCAGCACGCGGCCCAGTGTCAGGGCACCAGGGATCGTCCGGTCGCCGCCGTCCCAGGGCTCCTGCCCGCTCCGATTCCCACAGGGCGCCCCCGGCGCCGTCAGCAGGGTGCCACCACCTCGGGAAGAACAGGCCGCTGCAGGCCGCAGACAGCACCAGCCGCATTGGCCGTGCACCGGGGTTCCGGATTCCGGAGGATGAAGTCACCACATCAGGGGTCCCCTACATATAGGTAGGACTTGCGGATGACTGCCGATACGGGCTGGATACGAGGCGGATGACGGAGGGGTCCGGAGCACGCTTAGAGTGCGACCGCCATCTTGACGCCTCAGGCCACCGAAACCCAAACTTTTACTGAATGCCAAGTCACTTGGATTCTGCTTGGACACCAACCTCACCCTGAAGGAACACATTGTCAAAATAAATGAAGACACACTGGTGCCAGCTCTTTGTTCTCAAGAAAGTGGTACCATTTCTTCCAGAACCCATTTCAGGAACTGCTACTGCCCCATCTGGATAGTGGTAACACCCTGCTCCGTGGCCTTCCAGACTCTGCTGTTCACGCTGCAGTAAGTTGAAGCAAGGGCCCAAAGAAATATGTTCACATTGACCCCATCCTGATGGCACTCCATTGGCATCATTTACAGATTTATCACTACCTTGCGGACAAGCTCACCATCTCTGATGACTGCCTCAATGCTGTGCCAGTTTAGGAAATCCAATAACCAGCTACCTCTGCTATCACATGCTGATTGTACACTTGCCTATTACACTATACAAAGCTCCACTGCCTTTTAATGTAGGTTAGCACTATATAAATACTACCGGAGTTTTGGATCCATTGGATTTTTTTTTACCATAATCTGTATTGCTGATTCAAAATGTAGGCTCCACTACAACTCAGGATTCATAAAGTGCAGTCTTGTAACACCATTGCCCCGCTAACATGAGTCTTCCGGAAGTGGCCGGAAATTTAGTCACAGCTAAAGTCATAAATGATTATGCTGTTCTAACAGTGTTCTATATGTCTGTCCACTCTTCATCCTCCTGTTATGCTGTCTATATCCACATTTGACTTGTCCTGGAGAAACATTACTTTTGTAACTCTTTGTTGTCAGGGCTGACACAGTTGTAGGACATATAGGTTAGGCCTTCGTCCTTTGCCCCAGCGCATTCCACCTTTCCTAGGAACCAAGTAGGGTTCTGCCCCTTCTACACCTAGTGATGGCAGTAACTGGTTCACCCTTGTCCCACCAACAACAGGCAGTAACTTGTCCAGGGTTCGTGAGTTTCGAGAATACAATCGCACAGACCACACCCCTGATTCCCGTTGTTAATATTGATAATAGTGATTGTACAAGTAGGGACATGGTTGCCATAAAAAATGATCCGATGGTCTTTGGTTGTTTGACATGGAATGTGGCTGGTCTTTCTAGTAAAGTGTAGAATGATGACTGACTTGAGTCAGTAAAGGGTTACACTGTCATGTGCTTAAAAGAAACCTGGGCCAGGGAAGCCGCTTACATAGATGGCTATGTCTCTTTCCACACCCCAGCCGGACAGGCTCTGGGTAGTCATCATAAAGAGGGCCTACTGACACTATTAGCAACCACCCTAGGAAATAAGGGCTCTAAGACAGCCCTCTGGTGTCACCACTTTCAATTTATCAACATCGCACTCAAACCAAATGTTACATTTGTTATTGTTAATTTTTACCACAATAATTTCGTGTACCCAAACACTGAAATAGCAGAGAAGCTTGAGAACTCCTTAAGTGAACTTGTTAGAAACATTAAGACCGACTATATTATATTCTGGGGAGGATATATTAATTGTAGATTGTGTCCCTTATCTCAGACATCTGTTTGCAGCCTAGGGGGTCGAGGGTTTGGAAGAAAGATGCCACTTTCAACACAACCCATGTGGCGATATTTTCAATACTTAACTGTCAAAATATTCTCGTTTATTAACAATTGATTTTACTGCGGAGTACATACCAACCAAAATCACATACATGGGTCGAGGCCAAGGCAGCCTTATTGATTTTATTACCATTTCTGACTATTTTAAACCACAGTAAGTTCGTTTTTCTATCTTAGAAGAATGTTTAAGTGTCCATTTTCCATTATTGCTTCTTTTTGTAATTGATAATAAGAAATCCAGCAAGATATCAAAATTACATCCTATATCACATCATAACAATAAGGGCATATTACGCAAATGGCCAACTATAAACCCAGATGCCATCTTGGAACAGATAATGTCCAATAATAGAGCTCAAATAGAGGAGTGCCCGAAGAGTACTAATAATCCAAATTGTATGCTTGTGGCCTTTGCTTACATAATTGGGTCAATTAATGTAGCATTGCAGGGGGTGGGAGTTCAACATCACGAAGTGTCTCCAAATGGTTTGACAGCAATTGCACGCGGACACACACTAATCTTATAATGGCCCTGAAACAAACTTTTATATAAACAAGCATGTGCTAGTCACAAACTGACCATTAGACAGGAGGCCTGGGAGACACTCCATGAAGCCAGTGTTAAGAAGGATTCTAGACTTTTCTGGAAGGTTGTAAATGCCCCCTTCTTTCATGAGAGTCATAATAGCCATATTGATGTTGTTATTTCCCCCAAGAAATGGGTTGAGCATTTTGCTGCAGTACATAGAAGTGAGGGGGCGTCTACCGGATCCTCGGTATCTGTGGGCTATTGCCTAGATGCAATTGCGGGGTGTTTGCCACCACCAACTTATGAGGAACTTATGAGGAAGTTAGAAAAGCCCCAAGTCAAACCATTGCCAATAAAGCAGCGGGACTGGATGGTGTTCCAGCCGATCTCTTCCTGGCTAACCTCGATCTTTGGGCTCCAGTTTTAACCAATATCATGAGCTGTATAGCTCATGTAGGCCCGCCTAAATCCTGGGCCAATGTGACGATAGTACCCATCTTCAAGAAAGGGGATAGGGCGGATCCTAAATGTTACCGCCAAATCTCGCTGACCGACTGCACTTGTAAGATAATGGGCAGGGTTTTACTGGATCGACTAGAAACCTGGGTAACTGAGAGAGGGAAGCTATCTGATATCCAATATGGCTTTAGAAGAGGCCTGGGAATGGTCAAGCAGTATCTCAATCTACACTTGTTCATAAGTAAATACACATTAGCAAAGAATGGATCGCTCTAGCTGGGATTTATGGACTTAACATCCGCATTCGATTGGGTAGACAGAGGGAAACTGTGGTTAAAAATGCTAGCTATGGGTTTAGACCCCCCACTGGTTTACTTTTTAGCGCAAATGCACCAAGACGTAACTGGCAGAGTAAGATATGGAGCAGATGGGGAACTCTCCCCCCCCTATAAGAATGAATTGTGGATTACGACAAGAGTGTGTGCTAGCCCCGTTTGTATTCTGCTTATATATTAATGATCTAGAGAACCACCTTAGTCGAGGGCAGGCTGATGTTCCAAGGGTGGGCTCTAGAAATTTGCCAGCATTACTTTATGCTTATGATTGTGTTTTGATGTTCAAGACTGGGGTGGATTTGCAATTACCTGTAAGTAGTTTTAACGATTTTATGTGCGAACTTGGATTAAAGACTGATACGGCTAAGTCCTATGTTATAGTTACTGGGCAGACTCCTCGCCCATTAAAAACCTGTTTTATTAATAGCGATAAATTACTTTAAGTGCCAACCTTTTTGTATATAATTATACCTTTTGATCAGCGAGGAACATGGTGTCTTCTTGTGAACACCAGGAAGAGCTCCTTTGATCGAAATGTGAAGGCACTATTCAGGTTTGCAAAGAAGTTGGGCCATAAGCGGGTAGACTCCTTAATTCCCATATATAAGGCCCACTGCTGTGCTGTTATCTTGTACGGGGTGGGAGTGTGGGGCTTTTGCAATTCAATGTGCCTCTAGACAGCAGAAAATCTTTTCCGTAGACGTTTCTAGCAGCCTGCCAATTATTTTATATCATACGGAACTAGGTCTAATTCCGTTATCGCATTGTGTAAAAATTGCCCCAATAATGTTATGGCACTTGGTGTGTGTCAAAGAAGAGCCCGCGCTTAACCGCGCAATAATACTAGATTGTCTCAGCCTAAAACTTATGCAGGAAATTCCTTGGCTTGGCCATATTAAGAAATTGTTAGAACGAGTAAGAAGAGGGGAATGTTTTAGTACTCCACAAACAACTGCAAATATTTCAAAATACCAGCTCAAAAAGGATTTGTTATCCATGTTAACATTAGAAAATGAGCGCATAGGGCTGGGCAAAAAGAAAAAGTCCAGGACAACTTGCCGCAGGTCTGCACTGAAAACATAGAACCTTATTTACTGTTCCCCCTAAGCCACTCTGCAAGATTTTATTTGGTCTGATTCCGGTTCAGCATAACTCACTTTTTGGTTTCCTATCTCTGTAAGGCGTATTGTGATGCTGAGCACCAACTGTGTCCGTGTGATTCAGGGTCTAAACAAAATATGGTGCATTTCTTATTTTTTTGCCAGCTATATTCCGGGCCACGGAGAAATTTCATTATCCCACTTGTAAAGACTCTGAATATAAGGAAATGTAGACCGGCTCTGTATTATTTACAGCTTTTGAAAACAGAAGAAATATGCCAGATGGTTTATAATTTCATCTCTTCAGCGGTACGTTTACGCAATTTAGTAGGAAGATGATTAATACGCTGTCCTGTTCTGATAATGAACAATACCTCCTATGTATAATGCATTTTTCTATTTGGGGTTTTTAATTGTGTGGTAATGAGCCTAAGTGATGTGTATTGATTTATGGTGACTTTTTGATAAGTCGAACGGGATTGATATATGTTGTAAGTTGCTCACCTAACATGGATTTTAATAAGCTTTTACTAATTTGATCTGTATGCACTTTGGCACGTGAGCACTTTGCCCATTGATTTCTCCTTTGTAAAATCATCATGAATTGCTTCTTTTCTTGTTTTAACAGTACACAGTGATGAGTTATGTTTTTAATTGTATTTTAACTGTATGTTTGTACTCTTTTATGGTTATGGAAATAACCGAATAAAGAAATTTGTTGTTGTTGTCCCTTGCTGGAACCTTTCTCTTCAAGAAAGTAATCACCTCACTATACTTTATCATCACTGTAGGCGAAGGTGCACAGGTGCGCAGATCCCATGAGGGCTCTGTATGTGGCCATTGCACAGCTATCTTGCATTCATCCCAAAAATCACTCAGCGCCACAATGTCAAAAAAGGTATTCAAATGTGTCCTCAAATATTTTCACAAGTCTGTCCACCTGAGTATACAAGTGAGCAGAATTCTCCCTCAATCAAGTTGCTTGTGAATGGTGTAAGACCACCTCAGCTGGATGGCACATCAACATACCATCCACCCGGTAATCCTAAATTAAATGTCAAAGTCTCATCTTTATCTGGGGGTACTGAAGACAGCTTACTATTTACCCCTACAGTGTATGGTTCTTCCTTTTTCAGCCCCTGCTTTTTCACCCACTTACTCTCTAATCTGTCAAAATCAAACCATTTCTTAATGCATTTGACCGGTTTGGCAATGTGTAGCTGAATTCCTGAAGATCGCATGGTAACAATCACTTCATCATCTAAGTGTGCCCTAAAACCTTTCTGTAAGGGAATACTCTTAGAGAGATCCACCTCATATTTCTCTGCTAATTCTCTCAAGTTTTCTCATGTGTAGTAACTGCATGTCTTGTAATTTCCTTACTCAGGTATATCAGTTCATTTTCTTGATATTGATTCAAATGTGAGATAACTAAACATCGCAAACACAAGGAGATGATGGACGGAGCGCTGAAACTTTTCAGACACTCACCCCCAGTCACAGATCTGGGTTGAATCCATCATCATTCTTTAGCTCACTTCGCCACCTCAGTTCAGACCTAGCAATATGCAAATCAGTCTTGACCCTGTGCCTCATGGGAACAGTCCAGCCCGAACTACCAAGCCAGGTCTTCCCTGAACCGGAAACAAGCATCCTGGGACCGGTTTCTGGGTAACACCCTTCATCAGCCAGGCTAGCTTGAATCCAGTGGCAAAGTGAGCAAGGGACCCACGTCTGGGCATACCCTGCCAACTTAGGGCGAACAAAGCAAACACAAGAAGATGAAGGACGGAGCGCTGAAACTTTTCAGACACTCACCCCCAGTCACAGATCTGGGTTGAATCCATCATCATTCTTCAGCTCACTTTGCCACCTCAGTTCAGACCTAGCTATATGCAAATCAGTCTTGACCCTGTGCCTCATGGGAACAGTCCAGCCCGAACTACCAAGCCAGGTCTTCCCTGAACCGGAAACAAGCATCCTGGAACCGGTTTCTGGGTAACTCTCTTCATCAGCCAAGCTAGCTTGAATCTAGTGGCAAAGTGAGCAAGGGACCCACGCCTGGGCATACCCTGCCAACTTAGGGCGAACAAAGCAAACACAAGGAGATGATGGACGGAGCACTGAAACTTTTCAGACACTCACCCCCAGTCACAGATCTGGGTTGAATCCATCATCATTCTTTAGCTCACTTCGCCACCTCAGTTCAGACGGATCACTGACAGAATTTCGACGACAGGAATATCGAGGTACACAAATATCGTGTACAGAATATCGATGTCAAGAATATCGACATCCTATCTCTACAAAGGTAAGTACAAAAATATCGAAACCAAAATATCGTTATTTAAAATATCGTTGTTCAAAATATCGTTTTTTTAGATGTCTTAAAAATAATATAAAATAAATTAAATAATAAATATAATTAATAAAAACATAGGGGGTCATTACGATGGCGGTCGGATGGCCACCGCCCGGGCGGCAGTGGGACCGCCGTGCCGGCGGTGGACATCCGCCTGCAACCGCGAGCCAGAAAACCGCTGGTCAAATTAGGATGGCGGTGGAGACCACGTGGTGGGAAATTCCATCCGCCGTTTTTCCGCCGGTTGCCTTCCACACTCCCGCCTGGCGGGCGGATCAGGACCGGGATAATGTTGGCGGTGCAGTGCAGGCTCCGCCGGCGGTAGCCACCCTTTCCTCAGCGGTCAGACCACCATTGGAAGGCAAGCGGTGATTATCTACCGGGGGCCCGTTGCGGCCCCCAATGTTTTGGGGGGGGGTGCACTGGGGGGTACCCGTGGGCCCCCCCTACATTTCCCTTTACCAGGTGGCAGGCACTGTGCAGTGCCTGCCACGCAGTGCAGGGACATGCAGGACATGCTCCTTTTGGCATCACGGCGGTGCTGCGGGCAACAGCTACCGCCGCAATGTTGATGCCTGCGATCCGACCGCCGCAGTCGGATTTCTACCGCGGGCATCGTAATCCGACCGGCGGTTTTCCCGCGGTCCATGTGGGCGGTCTTTTCCCGCTACCATGGCGGTCGGGGAGGTTTTCCGACCGCCATCGTAATGGGCCCCATAGTTAGAATTATTAAAAAATGTTAAAAATTATAAATCATACATGTAATATAAAAAAACAATTAAACATACATATATAAAAATTATTATATATATATTTACTTAATAATATTAATAAATAATTATTTTATTAAATTATAAAATGTTAGAAACATAATAAAAATTATAAATACATATATATATACATACACCTGTAACATAAATATAAAAATAAAATATATATATATATATATAATAAATTAAAATATTAAAATTATTATTTAATTTTAAAACAACATTTTACACTACATTAACTAAAACAGTAGGGAAAATGTTGGATAGCATAGAGGATAAAATTACTATTCCCACTCCACGGAAAGCAAAAGTAGGGAAAGTGTTGGAAAGCGGAGGGGATAAAATTACTATTCCCACTCCAGCGAGTGCAACAGTAGGGAAAGTGTTGGATAGCGGAGTAGAATAATTTACTATTCCCACTCCAGGGAGTGCAACAGTAGGGAAAGTGTTGGATAGCGGAGGGGAATAATTTACTATTCCCACTCCACGGAGTGCAACAGTAGGGAAAGTGTTGGATAGCGTAGGGGATAAAATTACTATTCCCACTCCAACGAGTGCAGCAGTAGGGAAAGTGTTGGGTAGCGGAGGGGATAAAATTACTATTCCCACTCCAACAATTGCAACAGTAGGGAAAGTGTTGGATAGCGGAGTAGAATAATTTACTATTCCCACTCCAGCAAAATAATAAACATTAATTAACAAATACTTAAATAATAAAAAATAATTTACCTCCCAGCAAATCCCCCTATAAATGACACCACCAATATTGTAAAACATGACACAATTAACATAATTGCTTAACAATTAATTAATTAACTAATAACAATGAACAATAAAATTAAAAACAATCAGTAATAAATTAATTCACACTATTAAGACTACAAAATAGCAATAACTAAATATGATTTAAAAAATATATTACATTTTAATTACTTCCCACACTACTCCCCTATAAATTCACAACCTGCTCCTAAAAAATGACACAATTTACATATTTACCAATTAATTATTAATAATTAATAACCAATTAATGATTAATTAATAATAAATTATTTAACACAATTAACAATATAAAATATTAAATACACAAATATTAATTAATAAAAATTATTAATTAATTATTTATAATTAAATTACTTCCCACCCTACTCCCTAATAAACCCACAACCCGCTCCTAAAAAAATAAGACAATTAACATATTTACCAATTAATAATTAATATCCAATTAATAACTAATTAATAACAAATTATTTAACACAATTAACAAAATAAAATAGTAAATACATAAATATTAATTAAAAAAATTATTAATTAATTAATTATAATGAAATTACTTCCCACCCTACTCCCCTATAAACCCCCAACCCGCTCCTAAACAAATGACACAATTAACATATTTACCAAGTAATAATTAATAATTAATAACCAATTAATAACTACTTAATAACAAATTAATTAACACAATTATCAATATAAATTATTAAATACATAAATATTAATTAATAAAATTATTAATTAATTATAATTAAATTACTTCCCACCCTATTCCCCTATAAACCCACAACCCGCTACGGAACTAAAACGCAATATTTAACTTTTATAAAATTAATAACTTCTAAAAATTATTCATAAATATATTATAATTAAATTACTTCTCACCCTATTCCCCTATAAACCCACAACCCGCTACGGAACTAAAATACGCAAACATTACTTAACATAAAATTAATTACTTCTAAAAATTTCAAACATACATTAGAAAAATATACTATACTTTTAACACATACTAAAATACAGAACACTAAAATAAATTTCGATATTATTAACAACGATATTTTGACTAACGATATTACTAACTTCGATATTAACAAAAACGATATTTCTTACCTGCATGTCGATATTCTGGTCGACGATATTCTTGCAGGTTGATATTGTGTCACATCGATATTTAAACATCGATATTATGGCATATCGATATTTAAACATCGATATTATGACTCTATACCAGTTCAGACCTAGCTATATGCTAATCAGTCTTGACCCTGTGCCTCATGGGAACAGTCCAGCCCGAACCGCCAAGCCAGGTCTTCCCTGAACCTGTTTCTGGATAACTAAACATCCCCTAATGATTTTGCCCAGTTCCACCTTCAATTTTGGTACATCTGGGGGCCTAGCCCTCTCTTGACTTGTGGATGGCGTCTCTGTATCTCCCGTTCCCCTACTTGCAAGAGTTTCTTCAAATCATGGGGGCAAAATCTCATTGGGGCAGGGTATCCTAGTGCAGAAAAGAAAGGCTAATTAGCCTGTTAGCCCAATTACATGCTTGTTAGACCTGGCACCATTGGCGTGGGTGTCCCTTCCATTTTTTTCTGTTGCCTCCTATGTTTTTGCTGGTCTAGATGCTTTGGGCACGTTGCCATTGCTGTTCAGTGCTCCCTATTGTAAATTGTTGTAATGGATTAGTGACTCCATGAATGGCTTATTTGATTTACTTGTCGGACCCTAGTACAGTGCACCATGAGTGCCCAGGGCCTGTAAATCAAATGCTGCTGGTGGGCTTGCAGCACTGATTGTGCCACCCACAGAAGCAGCTTGTACAATATGGCTCAGGCCTGCCATTGCAGAGCCTGTGTGCAGTCTGGGGCTGCCATGTCGACTTGGCAAGTGCACACACTTGCCAGTCCCTAAACCTTCCCTTTTCTGCATGTTAGTCATCCCTAAGGTAGGCCCAAGGTACCCCTGTGGGGAGGGTGCATTGTATGTGAAAGGTAGGACATGCCCTGATGTGTGTGGCATGTCCTGATAGTGAATTACAGCCAATTTCGTTTTTCACTATTGCAAGGCTATCTGTTCCCATAGGCCAGAATGGGCAGTTTGATTATAACCTCTTAACTCTAACCTCTAACTGACCCTGGGAACAAGATAGGACAATAAAGTTTAGTATGCCTGAACTCAGAATGTTAAAATACATCTTTTAGTGTGGGTGATTTTTACATTCTGTGTTTGAAAATACCACTTTTAGAAAGTAGGTATTTTCTTACCTAACCATCCAGTATGCCTCTGCTAGGTTTGTGTATTCCATGTCTGGTTTGTGAGTGACAGGGGGCTGGAGAGGGCTTTGGCTCCAGCAGTCTGATGAGTCAGGGCTGGGCTGAATAGGACCTGCATTGAATAGAGAGTAGGGGGAGGAGATTTCTTTCACTTGCCTGAGCCTTCATAGAATAGAGAGTAGGGGGAGGAGATTTCTTTTCAGCTACCTGGGCCAGGTCTGCTTTCAACAATGCTGTCTCCACCTCCTGCCAGGAAGCTGCACCAGGGAGGACAGAACTGGTTTTGGCTGGGTACAGACACTCTCTGCCTTCAGAGAGCAAAGGATTTTGCAATATAAATATTGGGGCCCAGACCCCAGAACATTAGATCACTTCTGGGAAATCAAGAGGAAACCTTTGCCAAGGAGAAGAGCCGGATAGGCTGAGGAGGAATACTGCCCCTGTGCCTGTTTGCTGCCTGGGGTTGGCCTTCAGTGGCTGCTTGCTGCCAAGGAAAGGAGAAGAATGACTTTGCTGTCTTGCTTTGTCACCTGCTTGAAGAAAAGATCTCCAAGGGCTTGAAACTGAGCTTGCCTCCTGTTCTGAAGTCTCAGGAACACAAAGACTTCACCCCTTCTGTCTATTGGCATCTGGAACTGCTGTTTCAGCTGCTATAGAAGGAAATTGCAACACCGACGCTGGTGAGCGACGCCGTAACCTGCACCGAAGCCGTGGGCACCGCTTGTGAAGAGCACGACGCACCGCCCCGACTTGCACCGTAGGCCCGACGCCTGCTAACGCCGTGCCGCATCGACTCCGAAGCCATCAACGAGGCCGCTGCCTGCACCGGAGCCGAGGACACCCCTCGTGACATCCCCGACGCACCGTTCCGACTTGCACCACAGCCCCGACTTCACTGACGCAGTGCTTCATCAACGCGGAGCCAATCCTCGATGTGTGTGATTCCTGAATCCATCGACACCGCACCGTCGTAAGGAACCGACGCCTCGCCGCCATTCGTGACGCCACCTCCCCAACACAGTCAACGAAGTATCACCTCCGGACGCCGTGCACCGTCTTTGCTTTCATCGAACTCCAGGTACTGTTCTTTGTGGATCTACTTGACTCCGGGCCCGCCACCGCGTACTTCGCGGTCGGCGCCGTACTTTGGGATTTTCATCTGTCACAACGTCGTAATAGCTCCAGGTGGAGTTATTTGTTGCTAGAGACTGCATTTAAGTGAATAACCTATTTTTAAGGATATTATGATACTGTACTGTGGATTTTTGTCGTTTTGGTCTTTTGTTAAGTTTAGATAAAGATTACTTATTTTTACTAAACTGGTGTGGTGTCCATTTGTAGTGTTTTCACTGTGTTACTGTATGTGTTCACAAATGCTTCACACACTGCCTCTGAGATAAGCCTGTCTGCTCGTGCCAAGCTACCAAGGGGGTGAGCAGGGGTTATTTTAGGAGTGTACCCCCCTTTCCCTGACGAGAAGCAAGGGTCCCTATTTGGGCAAAGGTGCAAACCATTGCCAACTAGAGACCCCCATTTGTAACATTGGTGGTCAGCGGTGGGGATTTGGACTTGCGTTTGTGACTTACATACAGTGATTGGTGTACACTACTAGTGAGTGCAGACCATTACGCGACCACATACATTTTTGGTAGACTCTTTTTCTTGGAACTTCTATTTTTGTTGAGAACTGCCAATTTTCTTTCACCATGAGCAAAGCAGCATCCATTGCACCTGCAGATTTTGATTTTGAAGAAGAAGGGGTTGATACCTACACTGTGCCACAACTCAAAGCTGTTTGCAAAAAATTTAAAATCTCCATGAAGGGCCTCACCAGAAAGGAGGAATACCAAAAGGCGCTGAGGGCCTGGTTGGAAGCAAGGAGTGCCAGTGAGCACCCTGAAGATCCTATGGTGGAGGGGGAGGATTTAGAGGAGCAGCAAGACGGGCCATTGGGCCTGGATGGGGGGAAAGCGCCTTCCAGAGTGGGCAGCAGTGTTTCTTCAAAGGGCCCTACCCAGAAGAGCTGGAGGACAGGGAGAGGAGTAGAGTGCATGCAATAGAGCTAGCCAAGCTCAAGGTGGGCAGTCAGAATGACATAGAAAAGGGGAAATTGGAGTTAGAAAATAAGAGGTTGGCCTTGGAAGAAAAGAAGATGCTTTTAGAGCATGAGAGAGTGGTGAGGGAGCTGGAGCTCAAAGCAAAGAGTTTAGAGATCACTCCCTCTGGTGGCAGCACACCGTCAGTGCCTGTAGAAAGTATACATTCCCAAAGAGGTTATTAAGGATTTTATGAAGCATGAGGACATTGGGCAGTGGTTTAAGGCCTACGAGGTAGCAATGAAGTGCCACCGGGTCCCGGAGAGAGATTGGGGAGCGGGGTTGTGGAACCGCTTTACGGGTGAAGGAAGGGAAACCTTACTAGCTCTGCCCACTGAGGATCAGATGTCCTATGCCCCCATGAAGGAAGCCTTGGTAGCCAGGTATGGCTTGACCCCAGAGCTTTATAGGCAGAAATTTAGAAATTGCAAGAAGCTGGAGTCTAGTACCTGGGTGGAGTATGTGTCTTTCTTTTGCAGAGAATTGGATGGTTGGGTGAAGGGTAGCAAAGTGAATGATTTTCGGGCGCCCTATGATTTGGTTGCATGGGAGCACTTGTCCAGTAATTGTTTTCCAGAGCTACGCCAGCACCTGATTGACAGTAAGCCAACTGTGCCCAGAGAGCTTGCTGTGGAGGCGGACCGCTGGGTCAGTACCAGGGTCCACAAGGGTCATATGGGAGACTTTGCCAAAGGTGGGCAGGGTCCCCAGCAGAAGAGTGGGGGGGACAAGGGTAAACAGAAGGAGTTCCGGAAAGGGCCCCAAAGTAATCCCCAAGGGAAAGGTTCCCAGCCTCCCGCTGAGAAAAGACCATGGGTCCCGCCAGGTAAGACTGTGCAGAAGGGTCCCAAAGTCTGTTTTAGCTGTGGTCAGGACGGTCACTTCAGGGGAGACCCCAAGTGTCCCAAACCAGTTGCCACTGCACCCACTGGTGCACCGCCCCGGGAAATGGCTAGTGTAGCCTTGGGGGAGGAGTTGGGTGCCCAAGGTGGGTGGGGTCCTGCAGAGATGTCCCTAGTCTCTTTAGGAGACAGTGAGATGGTCCCTAGGACTCAACTGCCTGATAACACTAAGAAGTACAGGCAGTGGGTGACCATCAATGGACATAGGGTGGAGGCTCTGAGAGACACCGGAGCCAGTGTGACAGCTGTCAGTTGTCGGCTGGTGTCTGAAGAGCAGGTGGTCCCCAATGCATTCTACCCTGTAATTGCCGCTGACAATTCAGAGAGCCACTGCAAGGTGGCTCAGGTTCCCTTTGAGTGGGGGGGTCGCAGGTACCTTTCAAGTAGCTGTGAGGCCAGCCATGCCTGTTGACTGTCTGCTAGGCAATGATTTGGAGAGCTCCCCTTGGGCTAAGGTGGAGAGAAGGTCTCATTTGGAGATGTTGGGTCTGCCAGAGTGGGCGTGTGTGACCACTCGGTCAATGGCAGTCGGTAAGGGTATTCAAGAGGACCTGGAGCCTGAAAGAGTGGCCCAGGTGCCTGCCTTAAAGAGAAGAGGCAGGGGGTGCGGGAAACCGGCCCCCGAAGTTCCCACAGTCCAGGAGGAGGCAGACCTTGAGGGGGATGCCCTGGAACCTACAGGGGAACAAGTATCTGAACTGGGGGACCTGCCTGAGCTGACCCACTGGCAGCAGGAAGGAGGCCCCTCCAGGGAAGAGTTCTGCGAGGAGCAGAAGAAGTGCCCTTCTCTTGTGGGTTTGCGGCAACAGGCTGCAAACCAGGCAGCAGGTGATCAGTCTGGATCACATTGGATTTACTGGGAGAGTGGTCTCCTGTATAGCGAGCCTAAGGTTGCTGAGCCTTCCTACTGGGTCTGGCTCATGATGTGCCTTTAGCAGGACATTTGGGGCAAGATAAGACCTTTGAAAGGCTTGTCACCCACTTTCATTGGCCCCAAATGCGCAAGAGTTCAGATACTCATTGCAGGACCTGTCAGACTTGCCAGGCAAGTGGTAAGAGTGGGAGGAAGCACAAGGCTCCTCTCCAGCCTTTCCCTGTGGTCAGCACCCCCTTTGAAAGGGTGGGCATTGACATTGTGGTGCCTCTGGATCCCAAGACAGCCATGGGCAACAGGTTCATCCTGGTCTTGGTGGACCATGCCACCCGGTACCCGGAAGCCATCCCTCTCCGGACTGTGACGGCCCCCGTGGTGGGTCATCCGTTGATGGGGATTTTCTCCTGTGTGGGGTTCCCCAGAGAGGTGGTGTCAGACCGCGTTACACACTTCATATCTAAGTATATGAAGTCCCTATGGCAGGAGTGCGGTGTAACCTATAAGTTCACCACTCCTTACCACCCCCAAGGTAATGGGCTGGTTGAGAGATTCAACCGGACCCTGAAGGGCATGATTATGGGTCTTGAGGAACCCATGAGGTGTAAGTGGGATGTCCTCTTGCCATGCCTTCTGTTTGCTTACAGAGAGGTGCCACAGAAGTCCTTAGGGTTCAGTCCCTTTGAACTATTGTATGGTCACCCTGTAAGAGGACCTCTGAGTTTGGTGAAAGGAGGCTGGGAGAAAGCTCCCAGTAAACCTCCCCAGGATGTATATAGCTACATGCTGGCCTTTAGAAACCAAACTAGGCATTTCAGACAACTTGCTCAGGCGAATCTGGAAACCAGCCAGGAGGAGATGAAACGGTGGTATGATCAGAATGCCACTCTGATCGAGTTTCAGCCTGGACAGAAAGTGTGGGTCATGGCCCCCATGGAGCCTTGTGCGCTACAGGATAAGTGGACCGGACCATTTGAGGTAGTGGAGCGCAAGAGTGATGTCACCTACTTGGTGGACTTGCGGTCTCCTAGGAACCCTTTGCAGGTCCTGCATGTAAACCGCCTGAAGCCCCACTTGGAGAGGTCTGAAGTGGGCATGCTCCTAGCGACAGATGATGGAATGGAGGAGGAGACTGAGCCTCTCTCTGACCTCCTGTCTGCAAAAGAGCAAGATGGGTCAGTGGATGGTGTAAACCTCTCTTCCACCCTGACCCCTGAGCAGCAGGAGGACTGTCGCCAACTGTTGGGACAGTTTCCTGATCTGTTCTCCCTGACTCCCGGTGTCACTGAGTGGTGTGTCCATGATGTAGACACTGGGGACAGTCCTCCTGTAAAATACAAAACTTTCAGAGTGACTGAAAGGGTGAGAGATTGCATCAAGGAGGGGGTCTCCAAGATGTTTGCATTAGGGGTGATTGAGTCCTCTAACAGCCCTTGGGCCAGCCCAGTGGTCTTGGTCCCAGAGGCTGCCGCGCCTGGTGCCACCCCCGAACTCCGGTTCTGTGTGGACTACCGAGGACTCAATTCAGTCACCAGGACTGACGCGCACCCCATCCCCAGAGCTGATGAGCTCATTGATCGGTTAGGGGCTGCCCGATACCTCAGTACGTTTGACTTAACGTCTGGGTACTGGCAGTTCGCCTTAACTGACGGGGCAAAAGAGAGGTCAGCATTCTCCACACCAGATGGGCACTACCAATTCCGGGTTATGCCCTATGGGATGAAGAATGCCCCTGCCACTTTTCAGAGGTTGGTCAACCAGGTGTTGGCTGGACTGGAGGATTTCAGTGCCGCCTACCTGGATGACATCGCAGTGTTCAGCGCTAGTTGGGACGAACATCTACACCACCTCTGGGAAGTGTTGATGGCGCTGCGGAGGGCAGGCCTCACGATCAAGGCGAGTAAGTGCCAGATCGGGCAGGGTTCCGTGGTGAACTTGGGACACCAGGTTGGGAGCGGCCAGGTGGCGCCCCTACAGCCCAAGATTGATACCATCCTGGTTTGGGAACCCCCCAAGACCCAGACCGAGGCGAGAGCCTTTCTAGGACTCACAGGGTACTACAGGAGGTTTGTCAAGGGGTATGGTAGCATTGTTGCCCCCTTGACAGAGCTGACTTCCAGGAAGCAGCCCAAGAAAGTGAACTGGACTGGCAACTGTCAGAAGGCTTTTGATGCCCTGAAGACTGCCATGTGCACGGCGCCCGTGCTTCAGGCGCCCAACTTCTCAAAGGAATTCATTGTGCAGACAGACACCTCAGAGCATGGTGTGGGGGCTGTACTTTCACAGATAAATGAGGAGGGCCTAGACCAACCGGTAGCCTTCATTAGTAGGAGGTTACTTCCACTGGAACAGAGGTGGAGTGCAATTGAGCGTGAGGCATTTGCTGTGGTCTGGGCACTGAAGAAGTTGAGACCATACCTGTTTGGGACTCACTTCCGGGTTCAGACAGACCACAGGCCCCTCAGATGGTTGATGCAGATTAGGGGTGAGAACCCAAAGCTGTTGAGGACCTCCATTTCCCTACAGGGGATGGACTTCACGGTGGAACACCGCCCTGGTACAGAACACGCCAATGCTGATGGTCTGTCCAGACTTTTCCGCCTTAGTGAAGAGAACTCCCAAGAGGGTGGGTAGTTCTCCCCACATTTCAGCTGGAGGGGACACGTGTAAGACCTGGCACCATTGGCGTGGGTCTCCCTTCCATTTTTTTCTGTTGCCTCCTATGTTTTTGCTGGTCTAGATGCTTTGGGCACGTTGCCATTGCTGTTCAGTGCCAAAGTGCAAGTGCTCCCTATTGTAAATTGTTGTAATGGATTAGTGACTCCATGATTGGCTTATTTGATTTACTTGTCAGACGCTAGTACAGTGCACCATGAGTGCCCAGGGCCTGTAAATCAAATGCTGCTGGTGGGCTTGCAGCACTGATTGTGCCACCCACAGAAGCAGCTTGTAAAATATGGCTCAGGCCTGCCATTGCAGAGTCTGTGTGCAGTCTGGGACTGCTATGTCGACTTGGCAAGTGCACACACTTGCCAGTCCCTAAACCTTCCCTTTACTGCATGTTAGTCACCCCTAAGGTAGGCCCAAGGTACCTCTGTGGGCAGGGTGCATTGTATGTGAAAGGTAGGACATGCCCTGATGTGTGTGGCATGTCCTGATAGTGAATTACAGCCAATTTCGTTTTTCACTATTGCAAGGCTATCTGTTCCCATAGGCCAGAATGGACAGTTTGATTATAACCTCTTATAATCCTAACTGACCCTGGGAACAAGATAGGAAAATAAAGTTTAGTATGCCTGAACTCAGAATGTTAAAATACATCTTTTAGTGTGGGTGATTTTTACATTCTGTGTTTGAAAATACCACTTTTAGAAAGTAGGTATTTTCTTACCTAACCATCCAGTATGCCTCTGCTAGGTTTGTGTATTCCATGTCTGGTTTATGAGTGACAGGGGGCTGGAGAGGGCTTTGGCTCCAGCAGTCTGATGAGTCAGGGCTGGGCTGAATAGGACCTGCATTGAATAGAGAGTAGGGGGAGGAGATTTCCTTTCACTTGCCTGAGCCTTCATAGAATAGAGAGTAGGGGGAGGAGATTTCTTTTCAGCTACCCGGGCCAGGTCTGCTTTTAACAATGTTGTCTCCACCTCCTGCCAGGAAGCTGCACCAGGGAGGACAGAACTGGTTTTGGCTGGGTACAGACACTCTCTGCCTTCAGAGAACAAAGGATTTTGCAATATAAATATTGGGGCCCAGACCCCAGAACTTTAGATCACTTCTGGGAAATCAAGAGGAAACCTTTGCCTAGGAGAAGAGCCAGATAAGCTGAGGAGGAATACTGCCCCTGTGCCTGTTTGCTGCCTGGGGTTGGCCTGCAGTGGCTGCTTGCTGCCAAGGAAAGGAGAAGAAGGACTTTGCTGTTTTGCTTTGTCACCTGCTTGAAGAAAAGATCTCCAAGGGCTTGAAACTGAGCTTGCCTCCTGTTCTGAAGTCTCAGGAATTCAAAGACTTCACCCCTTCTGTCTACTGGCATCTGGAACTGCTGTTTCAGCTGCTATAGAAGGAAATTGCAACACCGACGCCGGCGAGCGATGCCGTAACCTGCACCGAAGCCGTGGGCACCGCTCGTGAAGAGAACAACGCACCGCCCGACTTGCACCATAGGCCCGACGCCTGCTAACGCCGTGCTGCATCGACTCCGAAGCCGTCAACGAGGTCGCTGCCTGCACTGGAGCCGAGGACACCGCTCGTGACATCCGCAACGCACCGTCCCGACTTGCACCGCAGCCCCGACTTCACCGACGCAGTGCTTCATCAACGCGGAGCCGATCCTCGACGTGGGTGACTCCTGAATCCATCGACACCGCACTGTCGTAAGGAACCGACGCCTCGCCGCCATTCGTGACACCACCTCCCCGACACAGTAAGGAACCGACATCTCACCTCCCCTGCGCTGCAGTAAGGAACCGACTCATCACCTCCCCAGGGGTCGTAAGGAACCAACGCCGCCGGCGCCAACGAAGCATCACCTCCCCGACGCTGTGCACCGTCTTTGCTTTCATCGAACTCCAGGTACTGTTCTTTGTGGGTCTACTTGACTCCGGACCCACCGCCGCGCACCTCACGGTCGGCGCCGTACTTTGGGATTTTCATCTGTCACAACGTCGTAATAGCTCCAGGTCGAGTTATTTGTTGCTAGAGACTGCATTTAAGTGAATAACCTATTTTTAAGGATATTTTTGATACTGTACTGTAGATTTTTGTCGTTTTGGTCTTGTGTTAAGTTTAGATAAAGATTACTTATTTTTCTAAACTGGTGTGGTGTCCATTTGTAGTGTTTTCACTGTGTTACTGTATGTGTTCACAAATGCTTCACACACTGCCTCTGAGATAAGCCTGTCTGCTCGTGCCAAGCTACCAAGGGGGTGAGCAGGGGTTATTTTAGGAGTGTACCCCCCTTTCCCTGATGAGAAGCAAGGGTCCCTATTTGGACAAAGGTGCAAACCATTGCCAACTAGAGACCCCCATTTCTAACAACGCTGATCTAGAATAACCAGGTTTTCCGATTCAGCCTGAAGATGGGAAAAGAGCTGGTAAGGAGAGGGGAGGTTTGTTCCTGTTATTTGTGACTAGGTGGGAGAAAGGTGGGAGAAAGACTAACCCCTAATTCATTGAGAGTCAGATATGGGCAACCACGACCAGCTTCTGAGTGGAAGAATCGGGAAGGCTGATGAAACAAAGACTCTATTGGCGAAGTACTGGGGCTCGGTGGGTATGGCATAGATATTTGTTCCGTGCTCTTTACTGGATGGGTAGCCAGTGTAGAGATCAAAGAAGGGGTGAGGACTTGGAGGTTGAGCACTAGTCAAGCAGTGGCGTTCTGGATGGTCTGAAGTCTCTTGATAAGGCATTTTTCTGCTCTTAGCCATTTGGTGCCTGCAGCCTCTATTGGGTCACATGACTGGGTGTAACTCACAGTTAAATATTGTGAATTCCTCCCAAACAGTCACACAATAGAGGGACTAGGTGTGCCTGAATGGGCTATCTGCTCTGCAGGATGGAGGCGAAGCTGGGCACAGCCCCACTTACAACTAAATAGGCTGTGATCTGTCTTCATGCAAAGGGCTTATGACCTCCACATTTTCAATGCAGCCAGTATGGAGATAGGGCAGGGGAGTCAGGAAATTCCAAGCACTTCAAAGAGAAACCTCTAGAAACTTCTTACACCTTCAAAGGAGGCACTAGGTATAAAAATAGGACCCCCAGACCCACTCTTCAGTTCATTTTCTGGTCTTACCAAAGGATTCTCAGGTGACTGCCTGCTGCTATGACCTGCTGTGCACTCTGAAAGACTGCTTTGCTGTACCTGACCAGCCCTGCTGTTTGAGCCCTGCATCTTCACCTGAACCCAGGACTACCAGAGTGACTCCAAGGGCTAGTTCGCTGGCCTCCTGTTCATAGCCACAAGGGACATAAAAGGCTCCCACCATCTTGAACACGCACCTAGACCCAGCCTGAGTGAGTCCTGAACCCCCAAGTGGTGTCCACAAGTCCTGGACCCTTGGTTGTGGAGCTAAAGGTGCCCAGATAGCCAAAATCCAAACTTGGGACTTGAAATATTTCTGGCTTACAGCTTCTCTGAGCACCAAGGGGAGGCTGGAACCAACCTGATCGTCTAGCAACTTAAGGTGCATCACCGGTTGGCTTGACTTTGCGGTTGCTCCCGCTACGTTCTTTCCCTCAGCAGCAAATCCTGTTCAGCGGTTCTTCGCTAAAGAGGTATCCGAGCTCCTGGAATTGTCTTGGGCTACAACCTCCTGCCTCGTCCTGCTGGAGATTTTGGACTTCCAAAAAAAGACTAAGTCTGAACATAGAAAACTTCACAGCGACTTTGCGGTTGCTCCCGCTACGTTCTTTCCCTCAGCAGCAAATCCTGTTCAGCGGTTCTTCGCTAAAGAGGTATCCGAGCTCCTGGAATTGTCTTGGGCTACAACCTCCTGCCTCGTCCTGCTGGAGATTTTGGACTTCCAAAAAAAGACTAAGGGGTCGATTCCGATCTCGGCCGGAAGCGCACCTAACACCATTCGTCCGGAAAAAAAACAAGCCGAACGCGTGTTTCCCGACCGATTCGAACAGTCGTCCGAACGAGCAAGTACGTTGCGCATAACAGCACAGATTCCGAGCGAGCCGTACTTACCCATTTCAGCTCCTGTTCCCCACCCGAGCCGGATCCGTAAACGCCGAATCGAGTCGCACGGAACCAAATACACAGCACCTTCCGGCCGGACTAGTACAATGCGCCTTCCGTACGCGCCGAACCCGTCGCTACGTCCGGCACGTCAGAGCATCCGGGAGAGCTGTACATAAGCTCCGATTCGCGCCACAAGACGATCCATGGCGACGAGACGAACAAGCCAGCGACGAGTACGAGTCGAAGCCACGAGAAACCCGAACGAGACGAACCAACCATGAATCCCATCGCGCAGGTCCTACCAATACTCTACATCTATGACCGGAACCGGTACGGACGCGTACGGCGCAGACGGTAAGTCAAACAACCACAACACAAACAAACGACACGTACCCGAAATATGTCACACACACATAGGGATGCAGGAATGACGCACACTAGCAACAGCAGAACCATAGGGGCGGGATGGCTATCACCAATGCCATACACACCCATAGGGGTCTGGATGCCTACCACTACCACCACCCCTACTCAGGGGGGGCTGGATGCCTACCACCACCACCACCCCTACTCAGGGGGGCCTGGATGCCTACCACTACTACCATCCCCACTCATAGGGGGATGGATGCCTACCACTACCACCACCCCTACTCATGGGGGGCTGGATGCCTGCCACTACTACCATCCCCACTCATAGGGGGATGGATGCCTACCACTACCACCACCCCTACTCATGGGGGCCTGGATGCCTGTCACTACTACCATCCCCACTCATAGGGGGATGGATGCCTACCACTACCACCACCCCTACTCATGGGGGGCTGGATGCCTGCCACTACTACCATCCCCACTCATAGGGGGATGGATGCCTACCACCACCCCTACTCAGGGGGGCTGGATGCCTACCACCACCACCACCCCTACTCAGGGGGCCTGGATTCCTGTCACTACTACCATCCCCACACATAGGGGGATGGATGCCTACCACTAACACCACCCCTACTCATGGGTGCTGGATGCCTACCACTACCACCACCCCTACTCAGGGGGGGTGGATGCCTACCACCACCACCACCCCTACTCAGGGGGGCCTGGATGCCTGTCACTACTACCATCCCCACACATAGGGGGATGGATGCCTACCACTAACACCACCCCTACTCATGGGTGCTGGATGCCTACCACTACCACCACCCCTACTCAGGGGGGCCTGGATGCCTGTCACTACTACCATCCCCACACGTAGGGGGATGGATGCCTACCACTACCACCACCCCTACTCATGGGTGCTGGATGCCTACCACTACCACCACCCCTACTCAGGGGGGGCTGGATGCCTACCACCACCACCACCCCTACTCAGGGGGTCTGGATGCCTGTCACTACTACCATCCCCACACATAGGGGGATGGATGCCTACCACTACCACCACCCCTACTCATGGGTGCTGGATGCCTACCACTACCACCTACTCAGGGGGGGCTGGATGCCTACCACCACCACCACCCCTACTCAGGGGGGGCCTGGATGCCTGTCACTACTACCATCCCCACTCATAGGGGGATGGATGCCTACCACTACCACCACCCCTACTCATGGGGGGCTGGATGCCTGCCACTACTACCATCCGCACTCATAGGGGGATGGATGCCTACCACTACCACCACCCCTACTCATGGGGGCCTGGATGCCTGTCACTACTACCATCCCCACTCATAGGGGGATGGATGCCTACCACTACCCCTACTCGTGGGGGCCTGGATGCCTGTCACTACTACCATCCCCACTCATAGGGGGATGGATGCCTACCACTACCACCACCCCTACTCGTGGGGGCCTGGATGCCTGTCACTACTACCATCCCCACTCATAGGGGGATGGATGCCTACCACTACCACCACCCCTACTCATGGGTGCTGGATGCCTACCACCCACACCACCCCTACTCAGATGACGGGTAATGCATGACACAACCAGCATACTCCAACATAAGGAATGTCTGAAAAACACATCCCCCCAACACCATGACAAGCGTGTGTAGTCTGTGTCAAATGCCTACAACACTGAACATGACATTGAACATACAATGTGACCCCCTATCACATGTGTCACACATAAATATGTGTGGCCTCCACAATGCAAGCAGACCATGACCACTGTGGCAATGGGGTCTAACACCCCATCATCACAGTGACCAAAAGGTAAGTGTGGGGTCCATAGCTGAAGCACATTTTGAACATTGTGGCAATGGGGTCTAAACCCCCATCATCACAGTGACCAACATGTAAGTGTGGGGTCCATACCTGAAGCACATTTTGAACATTGTGGCAATGGGGTCTAAACCCCCATCATCACAGTGACCAAAATGTAAGTGTTGTCATGGAAAAAGCTGCAAATGCCAAACAGCATGGATGATTCCTGGTCACAGAACAACAAACACATCTGTGGCATAGTAGTGCTTGTGTCCCATAGCAACATAGATTGGGTGAGGCAAACAGTGCAGTGCAAATAAGACATACCTTTGGCCATGTGCAGACAAACATCACCCATGGGGGCTGACATTGTCAACATTCATCAATAACACAATGACAGAAGTGACCATCATAATGCAGACCCACATATCTGCACCAATGGACACCCAAATGTAGATATCCTGTGGAGACTGTATATGTGAGGTGAAGAAATACCATACCATGGCAGCAATGGGACATACAAACCATGATCATTGTGCTGACTGATGACCTAGGAGTCCCAGGGACAGCAGGGGAAACCCACCAAACAACATACAGCCAATGGCACACTAAAGAATGCCAATGCAGGTGGTGCAGATGCACAAACACAAACAGGCAGCCTCACACTGCATATCAAACACAACAGGTGATGGGGGTGTGCCAGTGTCCCCAGGCAACCACACAACACATGAGGAGGCGTGAATCCCAATTACACAGATGTGTATACAGTGCCACACAAAAGTAACTCATGGATCGGATTCCCCTACGTGGGCAATCAGGCATTGTTAGATGAGAGGGAGCCCAAATTACACATGTCACACAAGCTTGTAGGAACAGCAACTAACACAGCAAGAGACAGACCCACCACAGCACTACCCCCAGGGACCCCACATTGTGGTGACCCTGGCCTGCATGATAATCCCACTGTGATGACAAAGCTAGATGTCGTTCACACTGTGAACCACAGTCATGTGTCCTGAGCAACAAACTACCATCACACCTACACAAGCACAAATCAATCAGCACGGCCTGTCAGCCAAGGCCAATATGGAGGTAGGGGTCTAGCCGTGCAACAACTCTCATTTGCACACACTCAACACCACACACCTTGATCTCCACCAATGTGCAGCAGTGAAGCTCACATGGACTGGTGACATTGCACATGCACCCATGACAATCCCAGGGGTGGTGGTGGGAACTAAGGTGCAGAAACCCATCACACATGGCCAGTCAACAAGACTCGTGAATGTCTGACACACTGCACAGTACGCTGTACATGGGCATGACGTCAAATCCACACCAACCAATGGGATCCCGGCCACAGTCACACACCAATGAAGAAGCCAAGGTCACCCACAAAGAACACAAATAGACAACTTCCAACATTGCAGCTCTGACCCTGAGGAGTGGCAGCAGTCACACACACAACATGTCACAATCACTGAAAGCTACCTCAAACTGTAAATTACATGACTTGTGTAACCAACAAGTGCCAAGGGGAATCCTGACTGTGTCTCATCTGCGTTTGCCCACAAACTCAGCCCTGACAGCAAACACACCTATGGATGACACCCTGATGACCAGTAATGTGCCATGCACCCACATCCCAGAGAACCCAGGGCGAAGATTTTGGGGGAACATAGGTCAACTCAGCAAGCATCACAAACAGGAACATCACTAGGGATCCCAGCCTGCGTAGCAAAATGGAAGTGAACACACACAGACATGCTCACACAACACACACCTTGGGCTCAGGCAATGTCACGGAATTACACACTGCCATGAGGGGACTCCACTCCTGTGTAAGGAAAGCTGTGCCATACGTTGTCTCTGCAGGGCTCTATCATGTCAGCAGAACACTTGGTCACTCAGTCAACAATTAGCACAAAATGAAGGCTCTCGTCACATCAGCCTGGTCATGGGAGTGTCACCGAAATCATCTGCACAGATCCAACACACATGTATAGCAAGTTGCACTGATAACACAGATGAGTCCTTCCCCATTGATGCCCAAACTTGCATGTCCAGTGGAGATGGTCACACGGTCAGGGAAATAGACAAATTGAACAATGGCAAGCACAACTGATGTGCAGGGGTGTAAGCCACAGATGTGATATTGCAAATAAATGTAGGAAATCCCATTGGCAAATATTGAAAACATGACACCCTCATATTGCTGCAAAGGATGACATGGATACACACCAGGATAGGACACATTCCCCCTGGACCACATGGGGTCCTGCACAGTAACACTTCATTTTCCTGATATCAAAAATCACCATCACTGCAGCAAGGGCATGGTTAGTATCATCAACCTCATGTACATCTGAAGCAAAACCACTAGAGAACAGAAAGTAGCTTTATTCAGCATATATGGGTGTAAAATAGAAAGTCCTGAAAAAAGACAAAGGCCAATGGCCAGTCCATCAGAAAAGTCCGAACAGGGTGACAGTGGCAGATGTCACCCTTTGCTTGCCTGCACTGCTACGGACCAGGGACATTCCCCTCGGAGGGGCATACGGGGGGCAGGCCAGGCACCGCAGGGACAGGATCAGGGCTCACCAGAAGGAGGCAGGGAAGGGGTGGCTGGTGCTGGAGAGTCACTGACAACTGCAGTGGAGGTGTCTGACATGGTGTGAGCCGGCACAGCTGGGGGGCAAGAGTCAGATGGTGTGGGTGCCGGCACGACTGCAGTGGGCTGGCCAGATGGAGTGGACAGGTTCCCCACTGCAGTGCCCAAGTCAGACGGGGTGGTAGTGGACTCCACTGCAGTGCCTATCTCCAGGGGAGTAGAATGGGGTTCAGGTAAGGTGGGCAGGACAGAGGGGGAGGACACGGTCTCCACACCAGTGGCACAAACTTGTGCAGCGGGGGGTGTGGGGCTGGAAGAGCAAGTGGTAGGGGGAGAAGGCCGGATCATTTTGGGGATGGTGTATCTGTGGGTGGGGGAACCTGGGGCAGGGTGTGGTGGGGGAACCTGTGTTGTGGGGGCCTGAGGGATGGCGGAAGGAGACTGTGTGGTTGAGCTGCAGGGTGGTGGCGGTGTCTTGCTCTTCCGGGTCCAGGGGGACTTGCGGGTGGGGGCCTCAGTTTGTCTGTGCCTGGGGGAGGGTGTCCGGGGGTGAGGGGCACTCCCCTCTGTGTGGGTGGACTTCCTCTTCCCCCTGTATGCTGGATCAGCTGGATCGGAGGGGAAGAGGCCGAGGTCACAGAGGAAGAGCTGCTTTTTAGGTGGGGTTGCAGGTGAGGCAAGGGAAGGGGTCTTGGAGGGAGAGGAATTGGAGGACTGCGGAGTGACTGTGGATGCCTGGGTGTGTGTCTGTTCCCCATCCCCTGAGGGTGTGGTATCAGTCCCCTGAGGATGCTTGCGTGCACGTTTTGACTTTGTTTTGGGTGTTTCTGTGCTGCTCGTGTCTGTGTGTTTGGGTGATTGTGCAGGTGTGCATGTGCTTGGGACAGGTAGGGTGCCAGGAAGTGTGGATGGGGCAGAGGTAGGAGGGGTGAGGGACTGTTGGAGGAGGGATACTGCTGCCGTCAGGGAGGAGGCCATGGACTTATTGCTCCTCTGTAGGGCAGACATGCCCGAAGAGATGCCCTCCATGAACGACACCAGCTGTGTCAACAGAGTGGTGTGTGCATGGAGGACACTGAGCATTGCTGTCTGCCCTACATGGAGCTGGCGAAGTAAGTACACAGACTCCTCACTCAGGGCAGCAGGGGACACAGGGGCAGGGGGTGCGGTGCCTGGCACGAAGGAGACACGCTCCCGAACACGGGAGCCTCCACGGACCTCTGGAATGGGAGCCGATGGGAGGGCGGTGGTGGTGGTGGTGGTGGCGGGGCCAGCCATACTAGCTGGGGTGTGGTGGCTGCTGACACCCGCCTCCACAAGGGAGTCATCCTCCGAGCTGCTGTGGTCCTCAGCTGAGGTGGATGGTGCTGAGGACTCCTCGGTGTGGCTCCCTCGCCCTCCGTGCCACTGGGTCCCTCCGACCACTCATCGGCTGCTGACCCAGTCTGGCTCTGCAGCTCCTCCTGGTCCGTGGAGCTGTCCCCTCCTGTGGCCGTTGATGTATCTGCAAACAATTAGGGAAACAGACAAACATCAGTCACCTGCACTGACCGCACACACCACAGTAAGTACAGCACATTACAGAGCAAGCCCTGGCATCCTTAGTTGAACATTGTCAAAAGTGCTCACACAGATTAGGAGAAGCCAATTGTCAGTCTGATGGTCAACCATGGCACTCACACCCCTCCTGGCCTTGCACCCATCTGTCTGGTGCCTGTCGGATGGTAATACCCCAGTGTGGACACATGCACCACCTACACAGTTGTTGGACATTGCAGAGAACACGGTGAAGTATGTGAACATGCACACATCACATCTCTTGCCACTGAGTCAGTACAGGTGTCCGGATAAAGGGATGGCCAGAGTCTAATTTGAAATGCATGTGATGCATACCAGCACCAGACACCATGATGCAGCCATATCCTGATAGTCAATGCCACAATGGGGTGCATGTAGCACATGTCACTCCCCTGCAGGATCACTCTTAGGAAGTTTAATGCCATGGCACAGGCATGCCTGAAAAGTCGTACATCACTGTCTCCAGTCACATGGGCAGGGCAGCCAGCCAACAACAGTCTGCACTGTGTCACAATCCTAGGTCATGGGGAATGCAAGTTCTGTAGCTGACAAGTGCACATGTCCATCCCCCACAAACCACATCATCTGAACTCTTATTTGTCCACGTCATACCAATTGGACATATGGGAGACATGAAACACAACTCTCTGAATCTGAGCACCTCACAGTCTGCTGTGAATGAAAAACAGCTGCCTGAACTTCACAGTCGCATACACCAGTCTGCACAGTCAAGTGATCAAACACCTATATGTCACACAAGTATCGTCTCTCATGGTCACATCTCAGATGGCATGCTGAGCCCTAACCGATAAACACCCCAGTAGTCCTGACAACGAAGCCACAGCACAATGACACAGAGGCAGACACCTGAGGGAACATTTCACTGAGCACAACGTGTCAGCTGATACACGGGAGTGGGAGTACAGAGTGTATTGTATGCCCTGGAGTAGGCATGACTGTCCTGCTCCACGTGAAAGAGGGATGAGCCCTGGACAGTAGGCAGGTGGCTAACCATGTGTGAACCACTTGATATACATACTCCTGAGGCCCAAACATTGTACCACCCGCAGCATGGGGGTGTGCCAAATACCCCAGGCACCTGTGGTGAGCCAGATCAGCAATTGGACCACATATCAAAGTTACACGCAGATTACATGTCAGAACTCAGGCATTGTGTAAGCAATTGACCCACCCATGAAGCCCACCACAAAGTTACGGGAACAAATGCTGTCCCCCACCTTGAGCTAAGCAAAATGCAAGGACACAGTACCCAAGTGACACAATTTCCTGACTGTAAGGGCCACACCTGGGTATCAGATGAGGAGTGGGCATGTCACAATTGAGGGACATGGGTCCTGGACCACAAGACTGATGTACGGTGGAAGTTTAACCAGGCCAGAGGAGGGCACATAGCATGTCAGACAAAGTTCACAGTGCAGTCATGGACTCACCCTCCTTGCTGCTGTCTGGCCTTCAGCTGCCCATCCAGGTCAGGGAAGACCACCGCCAGGATCCTGAGCATGTGGGGGGTCAGGGTCTGGTGTCCGCCCCTCCTGCGAGGAGGCGACAGCTTCAGCTGGACCCTTGCGATCCTCCGGGTCCAGCCCCGAAGGTCCTGCCACCTCTTCTGGCAGTTGCGGATCCGGCGCTTGTAGTCTCCCACGGATCTTACTGCCCGGGCGATGGTCAGCCAGATTCCCTGCTTCTGGTGGGCATCAACCTGTGAGGATGACAAAGTGAAAAGGCCATTACTACACATGCAACATATCCGTGCATCACACAGTTGGATATACATGTCTCAATCACAGGGGCATATGATGTACACAGGCAGTGCAACGATGGCTATGAACAGTTTGCCAGCAGTTACTACATGGTATCATTGCCTGGGAAGTAAAACCTTGTTGGAATGCACTGTTACTGCACTATACCTGTTCAGTGCATGTAACAACACACTTTGGGGGTGAGAACTACTCAGTGAGCATGCTAGCCAGTGGTGTGCACACTGTAAGTCTTGCTAGTCAGACAACATGCACATTTGGTAAGGCAGTGGACAGCACACTCACCTGCTCCCCTGGTTTCCCATACAGCTTGCTGTACTGTGGAAGGAGGCTGTCCAGCAGGGCCTGGTTCTCCTCAGTGCTGAAGGCTGGGGCTCTCTCCACAGTACGTGCCATTGCAGTAGCCAGAGGATGCAGAGACAGCAGCAGTGTTGGTGGCAGATGTCGTCCTGGAGCATGTAGTGCAGGCAAGTGAGCTCTCAGGGGAACAGCCAGCATTATATGTGTGCTGCAGAGGCAGATACTGCCCCATGTGTCCAAAGTGATAGGTCCAAGTCGTTTGCATCTTCTGAATCTGGCCAATCCATGGAATTGCACCACTTATACACGCCCACAGCATCCTTCAAAAGTTAAACTTCATGACACCCATGAATTTGCAACATTGTTGTGGCTGGCCAACTGAATTCACTGCATCAGACTCGTTAAAGCTTCGAAAACACGTCCGTTGCCATGCCAGGCCCTAGCCAATGCGTGCGCACCGATCGGTCCATTGCTGTACAACGCGTACCCGCTCACATCATATGCAATGTCCAATGCGTGCGCACCGATCGGTCCATTGCTGTACAACGCGTACCCGCTCACATCATATGCAATGTCCAATGCGTGCGCACCGATCGGTCCATTGCTGTACAACGCGTACCCGCTCACATCATATGCAATGTCCAATGCGTGCGCACCGATCGGTCCATTGCTGTACAACGCGTACCCGCTCACATCATATGCAATGTCTAATGCGTGCGCACGGATCGGTCCATTGCTGTACAACGCGTACCCGCTCACATCATATGCAATGTCCAATGCGTGCGCACGGATCGGTCCATTGCTGTACAACGCGTACCCGCTCACATCATATGCAATGTCCAATGCGTGCGCACCGATCGGTCCATTGCTGTACAATGCGTACCCGCTCACATCATATGCAATGTCCAATGCGTGCGCACGGATCGGTCCATTGCTGTACAACGCGTCCCTGTACAAGTCACTCGCATATGTCACCATGCTTGTCACTGGTGAACGTATGCCAGCCACATTTACTTGCCAGGGACTCAGGGGCACACCTACAACACCACAGCCTGTCCACACTGTATCCTAAGGCATGTAAGGCTGCATTACCTTTTCTGTGTATGGGGGTCAACATGTGGTTTTTTGGGTGGCACTTGGGGGCAGCCACTCCCAGGCTGTGCACGTGTTCATGGGGACAGAATCCTTTGTGTGTTGTGCACATGACCACTGTGATGTGCAGCTGTTCATTTCATAGCATGTGGCATGGTCACATTTCCAGGTTGTGTATGGGTATGTCATGTCACATACCCCTGAGTCCCATGTGGGAAGGTATGTACATCACAGGGTGACCCATTGCCACAATAGTGATGGCCCTCCACAGTCTGTGTGCATGTTGTGTTTCCGATGTCTCTGATTCCATGTGCACGATGGGAGACAGTCTCCACATCCACGTTGTTTGTGCATGGACTTTGATGTTGTGCGTGTGTGTGTCACAGACGTCCATGTCTGTCCTGCAGAGGCAACAGGGGCCACTACCTGTGGGAGTCATGGTTGTTTTGCTGACGTGTACATGATACGCCATGTCATGCCAGTGTCCATGTGGCAATACAGGGTCCCTGGGAATCTACCTGTCAATGAGCTGTGATGCCTGTGGCACTTCTGTCCTGACATGTCACTGTGGTGTGTGTTTGGAACGTGACAGCAGTAAATGGGTACTGTGACACAGCCTAATGATTTCCCATAGCACAACCTGGAACTTGTTGTCAACACATGTTGAACTGTGATGTTAGATGTTGGCCATGTAGGTGCCATATATGTCCATACAGAACGGCACACACATCAGGTACTTGTGTCTCGTAATGATGTATCATGTGATATTGAGTATGGTCAATGCCACATATGTGGGGTGACTGACAATCTTTCTTTCTTCACCTATGCACTGCAGGGCACCAGCTGTCCATAGACCATTCCCTGACCTTGCAACGATGGTGGAACGTGACTGCATCCGACGGTACCGCTTCAACAGGGCGCTGATTGAGGAATTGGCGGTGCGGTTGGCCCCACATTTGCAACCTGGCCGGCCATACCCTACAGCGCTGACCCCCAAGGTGAAGGTGATGGCAGCCCTACACTTCTTTGCCACCAGTACCTTTCAACACACTGTGGCGTCTGCTGGTGGGATGTCACAGACCATGTTCAGCCGTGTGCTACGCGATGTTTTGGAGGCAATGTTGAGATACCTGAACCAGTACATCTATTTCCCTAAACGTCAACAACTCACTGACGTCAAGAGTGACTTCTATGCCCTGGGGAGGATGCCACATGTCATTGGCTCCATTGATGGGACACATGTGGCTTTGGTACCACCACAGGCACATGAGCAGGCATACAGGAACAGGAAACATTATCATTCGATCAATGCTCTGGTGGTATGTCTTGCAGATATGAGCATCTCACATGTGTGTGCCCGTTTCCTCGGTTCGGCACACGATGCCTAAGTGATGAGGAGTAGTCGCATCCCGAGGATGATGTCACAGATGCAGAACCAGCGTGCCTGGCTTGTCGGTGTGTACTGACTTTGTACCATTGTGTGTGTTCTGCTATGTTGTATTCCGCCCTCTTTTCCAACTCAGCTAATGTGCAATTGTCTGTCTGTAGGTGACTCCGGATACCCCAACATGCCGTGGTTGCTGACACCCCTCAGGAACCCTGTGACACCAGCCCAGATGCGCTACAATGAGGCACATGGTCGGACCAGGAGAGTGATCGAGCGGACATTTGATCTCCTGAAGAGCCGCTTCCGCTGCCTTGACAAGACAGGAGGGGCCCTCCCATATGCCCCAGCAAAGGTGTGCAAGATTGTCATCGTCTGCTGCATGCTACACAACCTGGCAGTGCGGAAGGAGTTGCCTCTCATCCTGGATGACGATGACCAACATCCGCCACCTGTGGAGGATCCTGGCCTGGGCCACGATGCCAGTGATGATGATGATGATGATGAGGGTGATGTCCACACACAGCTCATCACCAACTTCTTCAGCTGAATGTGAGTATCCAGAGGGTTGTCATGTCAATGATGTGAGTTTGCATGATATGTGTGGGTGGTGCTCTGGTGCTGTTTGAGTGTGGCCATGTGCTACTTGACTGGATGCGTGCAGCGATGTGTCCTTACAGGTAGTCTGTACTCCCCAACAGTGTTGATATGCTAACTTGGTTTTGTGTAGGTATCTTGTGACATGTATTGGGCATGAGTATTGCAGTTCTGTCCTGTTCTTCAGTGCTTTTGACTGTGTGTCATGTCTGTCCTTCACAGGGTGCTTACATAGTTGTTTGGTCAACTTGGATCCCCCGACACCATGATTCAGCTTTCAGGGTGGTAGCAGTCGTTTCCCTACAGGTGATGTGCCACACACCCCTGGACTTTATTTCTTCTACACTTTTTGACTGTGTGGCCACTGCCACGTGGGATTACCTTGCATTTGTAGTGGAAACAACATGTTGCAAATGTGTAATAAACCTGTGCTTCACTTTGGGATGTGCGTTGTCTGTGGTCACACATCTGACTGACATTTGCTTACTGCACCTGTGGGCTAGTTAACACAGACTCTGAATAGGTGTGGTGTCTGTGCATTCCACTGTATTTCCTGGCAACATCAGTGTAGGCGATGAGTCCGATGGCCCTGGTGTTTATGTGTTGTGTAGCCCTAGTGGTGTGTCTCCCTCATATGTCTCACGTCGCCATGACTCACATGACGGTGTTGAACTTGCTGTGGCAGTTAGCATGCACAGTGTCATTTAGCAGATCATCATCTCCATGACAAAAACAACAGAGGCAAGTATGGTGTATTAGTGAGTCTATTACATACATGTGTGAGGATAGTGCACAGGATGGTGGGTGCTGTACATTGGTATTGGAATCCAAAGTTCCCAGATGAGTTGGAAGTGTTGGTAGCAGAAATGTCCTGAGTAAAGTCCACAGTCATCTGATACATTAGTCCAACTTAAACTCCCCATGTCATGTGGGAGAGTTGTGTTGCATTCGACAGGGTGAACAGTTTGCACACAAAGGAGAATTTCCAGAACAGGTGTTGGGTTCCTGGGGGATGTACATGGCCATCGGCTTCTCAGTTGTCCTTCCTCGGACGACCCCTCTTCTTTCTGGGGGGACCCTCACGTGCAGGCTGCTGCGGTGCAGAGGACTCTCCACCAGAGTCATCCTCCCTCCCTGTGGCAGTTGCAGTTGTTGCGGCACCAGATGTTGTGGGCACACAGGGAGGTGTGGACATGTTGGTGCTAATCTGGCGGAGGCATGTCAATATGTCCCTCTGCACCGCTGTCAGTTCTTCCACTTGGACTCCATGCAAGACATGTGTGTCTCCACACAGGACATGTGTGTCTCCACACGGGACATGCGGGAGTCCAAGCGGGCATGATGGGCAGCCTGCTGCTGTTGAATGTCCTTGAGGATCCCCACTACCTGGCTGACCTCTCCGGTGCTATTCTGGTACGCATCAGCAATGCGTGCCAGTTGTGGGTCATCATGCAGTCCAGACCCCTCTGCAAACAGCGACCTCTGCCTACCACCCCTACCACCACCCCTGGACACACGTGCGGGAGCTGCCATGGCACGCACAGGTGACCCTCGGCCCCCTTGGGTGTTGGTACTGGGGATGTTGTCCGTTGCTTCACGGTGGGCTGTGGTCCCTGTGCTGTTGTCATTGAGTGTCCTTGGTCTGTCTGTGTCGGCGGGGGTGGTCTGTGTGTTGGCAGATGTTGGAGGAATGGGTGCAGGGGGTGCAGATGGTGGTCCTGCTGGTGCTGCATGATGACTCCCACCGGAGGTGCCAGGTTGGTCTTCGCCATCCGATGAGGGCAGAGGCTGTTCCACACCAGAGAGCTCAGGGTCCCCCAGAGCCTGGGACAGGGGCTCCTCCTCATCTGCTGCTGTGTCCCCATCATCACCTGTTTTTGGAAGAGACACACAATGTATGTTATGTTTCTGCAGGCATCAATGGTTCAAACACATGACAGTTGTGACTGTACCTCTGGATGCGGCCCTGTACATTGCATTGTCCTAAGTTGTCACAGTCAGAGGTTGATATTGGTGTGGCTCATTGTCCTGCCAACCTGATGCATTTCAATGTGGATGTTGAGGTGTGTGCATGACCAGCATTGGTGGTATTTGGTTGACATCCGGACCTCCTTCTCCCCCAGCCCAGTTGTCCCACCATGAAGCATGCCACACTTGCAGTGGGTGCAGGTTGACTCTCAGGATGTCAGTCAGTGGTGTCCTGCTGTTGGTTGGTGCACAGTTCCCAGCAGGGCCTTGTGCTCCCCACAACAGAGCACCATTGTCAGACATCTTGGAAGTGGCTTTTCACTCACTCTCTTGTAGGGCACGGTCCCAGGTGTGTTGTTTGGAGTTAGTGGAAGTGGTGTGTGTGTAAGGGCCTGCTGGTAGCTGTAGTCGGAGCTGGCACTCCTCCTCCTCCCAGGCCAGACATCCCACCATGAAACGTGCTTCCATTGCAGGGACTGCAAGTTGGCTTTCAGGATGTTAGTCAGTGGTGTCCTGCTGTTGGTTGCTGCACAGTTCCCAGCAGGGCCTTGTGCTCCCCACAACAGAGCATCATTGTCAGACATCTTTGAAGTGGCTTTTCACTCCCTGTGAGGTGTGCATGCTTCAGTGTGAGCTTGCCGGGCCATGCGGGTGGGGGATGTTGAGCTGTGACTACCACTCCCATCATGCTATTGCCTACACCCCCCCTTCCCAGCATGTCCATACTTCCTTCCTTTTGAGTGGACTTCACTGTGTGTGAGTGTGACAGCAATGGCAAGATGGCTGACAGTGTGGTCCTGTTGTTTGTTGGTGCCCAGTTCCCAGCAGGGCCTTGTGCTCCCCACAGCTGAGGCCAGTGTCAGACTTCTTTGAAGTGGCTTTTCACTCCCTGTGAGGTGTGCATGCTTCAGTGTGAGCTTGCTGGGCCATGCGGGTGGGGGATGTTGAGCTGTGACTACCACTCCCATCATGCTATTGCCTACACCCCCTTCCCAGCATGCCCATACTTCCTTCCTTTTGACTCTGCTTCCCTGTGGGGTAGTGTGCCTGTGCTGACAGGATGGCTGACAGTGTTGTCCTGGCGTTTGTTTGGCTACAAGTCCCAAAAGTGTCCCTGTGCTTCACACAGCATAACCCAGTGTGGTTGTTCTTTGTGGGATATTTAATTAGAGTGTGAGGCATTGCATTCTCCCAGATGAGTTGTGTGGAGTTTGTGTTAAGAGGGTGTGTGAGAAAAGCTGCTGGTGACTATGGTCAGAGCTGGCAGTCCTCCTTCCCACCCAGCCAGATATCCCACCATGGAACGTGCTTCCATTGCAGGGAGTGCAAGTTGGCTTTCAGGATGTCAGTCAGTGGTGTCCTGCTGTTGGTTGGTGCACAGTTCCCAGCAAGGCCTTGTGCTCCCCACAGCAGTACCCAGTGTCAGCCATCTTGTCAGTTGTTTTCCACTCCCTGTGATGTGAGCATGGTTCAGAGTGGTGTTGATGTGCCAATTGTGAGGGTGACCAATATCTGTGACTACCACTCCCATCATGCTATTGGCTACACTGACTTCACCAGCATACACAGAATTCTTTCCTTTCAGTGAGCTTCCCTGTGAGGTGGTGTTCTAGTGGTGGCAAAATATCGGACTGTGTTTGTTGGTTATATTTGTGCCACTGCCTTGCTCTATTTGTTGTTAGGTTTGTACATGTCATGACACAGTTACATATCACTATGAGATGGCATGTATTGTGTTTATCTAAATAACATACACATCTTGGGGTGATTATCTTTTGGTTGCTGTGGATTTGCTAAGGGTGCATGGTTTGACTATCCCCTTGACAGTGATGTGTGTGTATTGTCACACAATATTGTGTATATTTGTTGTGTACTCACCAGGCTCTGGGATGTTTGATAGTCCATATACGCTCACTGGTGGTAGGATGGCCCGCACCTTCTCCTCCCAGGGCCTGAGGTATAGTGGTTTGGCAGGAGGGCCACTGCCGGTGCGCTGACTCAAGACGTAATCCTTCTTTAGTAGGTCCTTGACCCTCCTGCGCACATCATACCACCTGTTCTGGATGTCTTCCTTTGTGCGCAAACATGGTGATTGTGTGTTCACCCTGTCGACGATCCTCTCCCACATCTTGGTTTTCTGCGACATGGGGGTCTGTTGGACCAATGTACCAAACAACTGTGGCTCTACCCTGAGGATCTCATCTACCAGGACTTCCAATTCACTGTCTAGGAACTTTGGATTCTTCTTTGGGGGCATGGTGATGGGTGGTGGTGGTGATTGATGTGTGTGTGTGTGTGTGCAAGTGAGGTTGGGTGAGTGTAGGTTTTGCTGGGTGTATGTGAGGGTGCTATTTGTTGAGGTGCTAATGGTGTGTGGCTTGTGTGATGGATGAGCTGTGAGTGTGTCTGTGGTTGCTGTCTGATGGTGTTCTGTGCTGGCAGGTCAGTTGAATTTGCAAAGGATCATGGTAGGGATTTGTGGCCTTTATATGGGTGGAGTTGTGGGTGTGTCTTTGTTCCATGTTTTTCCCCCCCAGTATTTATTGGCTTTGTCATTGCCTTTTTGGCCCTTTTTTTTGTATTTTTTCCTTTGTATTTTTTGTGCATGTAGGAGACGTTCTTCTGACCGAGTAGGACGCTGCAGTTGTCTCGTGCGAGCTTCTCCGAGTCGTTCACGCTGTGTTTCTGCTAGGTTTCATGTGCGGCGTACGCGTCGGTCGCGGAGTATTGGGTTGCTTCGGCTGGGTTTTGTATGCGTGTCGGTCGTACGGCTTGGGCTCCGTGCGACTCGGTCTGGTTTTCCACGCATTGCATCGTACTGCGCGGGTCGGAGTTCGCTGGTACGTTTCGGTCGATTTCATTCCTGGTGTGTGTCGGTCGGTTCGATTCGCGTAGTTTCCCGGCCGGATAGCTTGTTTCCGTGCGGTTCGGTCGTTCGGCTTGTGTTCCGTACGAGTCGGTCGTGATTCACATGCATTTCATCGTACTACGCAGGTCGGGCAGCGCCGGTACGTGTCGGTCGGACTATATTCCCGTACCGAGTCGGTCGGTATGTTTTCCGGCCCAAATCGGAATCGGCCCCTAAGTCTGAACATAGAAAACTTCACAGCGACTTTGACCCAAAGATCCCTGACGATGAGGCTCCCTTATCGGAAACCTCCTGCAGCCTTGCCCTGCTTAACTTTATCTTCTCAGAACATTTTCATCTAAATTTCCGAAGGTAAGCACCGACCTGGCTCAGTCCACTTCTTGTACCCGACCCGCGCTCCATCGCAGTCAGACATATTTTTCAAATTTGACCCGGTCTTGCGTGACTAGATGTCCACAGTTGCCACTTTGATCTTTTAGGCACTAGCTTTTACAAAAAACTTCACAAGTCCAGTTCTACTGATTGGATTTTGTGTCATTTGGTGTCAAATACTTTATTGAAATGTACTCTATTTTTCTAAATTGATGTGTGATTTTCCTTTTGGTGTATTTTCACTTTATTATTGTTTGTGTGCTGCATGAATACTGTACACATGCCTCTAAATTAAAACTGACTGCTTTTTGTGCCAAGCTACCCAGGGTAAAGTACCAGTGAATTTAGTGACCTTTTGTGGTTCACTCTGTCAGGGTTTATAAACGTTACTTGACCAGGGCCCACACCCTAGTCAGCCAACAATCCAATTACTCACAGCGGGCAATAGAAAGGACCTTCTACCAACATTGGAGAAGCCCTGCAGTAAAAGGAGGGTGAGAATGGATGCATATTTAGGTTCTTGATAGTTTCTGCATCATAGATTAAATAAATGTACAGCAGAGTCTTTCCATACACAAGTATGACATTAAGCGCCAAGTGTAGCATCCTAATGTTTAGGTACAATCTCAAATGCCCAGTACAAGCTCCTCAAATACATTTGGAACCTTACATGCCCTTTCAGACTCCACATGAAGAGGTATGACAGTAAATACTCAGTTAAATCTTCCATTATGCAGGTGTGCTCTCAAAACGTTGCTCACAGCCTCTAGATGCACAATTATGACTCAAGTACGCAGTGCAGCCTGCCCATGAGCAGGTCCTGAATGGAAAATTACACCATCAAGATATTGCAGCATTGATCACATAATTTTCATTACATGAGAAAGCAATTATTGCAGCACTCAATCAATCAATCGTATATTTAGCAACATGAATGTTTATTAATTAAATCCCTAAAAGAACTGTTTTCCTGGTTTACAACTGTATATTTTTTTGGGGGGGGGATTACATGATATATATATGTGTGTGTGTATATATATATATGGTTACTTGCATGCTGCCTCTGAGGAAGGACAATGAGTTTGAAACGCGTAAGGCATGCGATGAATTTTTCACCGATGTTGTTCTTTTGCCATTAAATTTACTTGCTGAGAGTGCACTCTGAGCAAGGCAGTTTTGTTGATGAATAAATTACGGCCCGCCAGGTCGTGGAGTAGCACCATCATGTAATACAAGGCGAGTCCGTGGCACGTAAATAAAGGCTGCCACAAAGGAACAACGAGTTGGGCTGTATTTTTGGACAACAGCTGGTGAATGCATTGAGCAGAAAAGAAAAGCAAGTGTGCTGTTTAAATCTAATATGTTCATGATTCTCCGACCCATGTGGGTATAATTAGGACTCCAACTCCCAAGATGCAAGAGGCCCATCGGGGCTGGATAAATTGATTGAGACATTGCAGTTGGTGGTTTAACGGAAGGAACATGGTTACTTGCATGCTGCCTCTGAGGAAGGACAATGAGTTTGAAACGCGTAAGGCAAGGCATGCGATGAATTTTTCACCGATGTTGTTCTTTTGCCATTAAATGTACTTGTTGAGAGTGCACTCCGAGCAAGGCAGTTTTGTTGATGAATAAATTACGGCCCGCCAGGTCGTGGAGTAGCACCATCGCGGAATACAAGGTGAGTCCGTGGCACGTAAATAAAGGCTGCCACAAAGGAACAACGAGTTGGGCTGTATTTTTGGACAACTGCTGGTGAATGCATTGAGCAGAAAAGAAAAGCAAGTGTGCTGTTTAAATCTAACATGTTCATGATTCTCCGACCCATGTGGGTATAATTAGGACTCCAACTCCTGAGATGCAAGAAGCCCATCAGGGCTGGATAAATTGATTGGGACATTGCAGTTGGTGGTTTAATGGAAGGAACATGGTTACTTGCATGCTGCCTCTGAGGAAGGACAATGAGTTTGAAACGCGTAAGGCAAGGAATGCGATGAATTTTTCACCGATGTTGTTCTTTTGCCATTAAATTTACTTGTTGAGCGTGCACTCCGAGCAAGGCAGTTTTGTTGATGAATAAATTACGGCCTGCCAGGTCGTGGAGTAGCACCATCGCGGAATACAAGGCGAGTCCGTGGCACGTAAATAAAGGCTGCCACAAAGGAACAACGAGTTGGGCTGTATTTTTGGACAACTGCTGGTGAATGCATTGAGCAGAAAAGAAAAGCAAGTGTGCTGTTTAAATCTAACATGTTCATGATTCTCCGACCCATGTGGGTATAATTAGGACTCCAACTCCCGAGATGCAAGAGGCCCATCGGGGCTGGATAAATTGATTGGGACATTGCAGTTGGTGGTTTAACGGAAGGAACATGGTTACTTGCATGCTGCCTCTGAAGAAGGACAATGAGTTTGAAAGCGTAAAGCAAGGCATGCGATGAATTTTTCACCGATGTTGTTCTTTTGCCATTAAATTTACTTGTTTTAAGTTCAGAAGTAAGTTTATTAAGGAAAATATAAGTCACAATACAGAATACAATATAACAATATATAGTCACATGAATCAAATTTTAAATTTAGAAGCAAAATAGTTGGATCTATAAATGAAATTAGCCTACCTAGAAGAAAGAGAATTAATAAAAGTACGTAGATCAATTAGCGTAAACAAAAGGGGGTTGCACATCATATAAAACAAAAATTACAATCCAAAATCCAAAATGATCTTATATATATAAGTACAACAAAAGGAAAGTCATGGAGGTTTAGAAACTTCTTGTTGTACAGGAGTTAGGGTGGAGGAGCGTTTAGCACTAGCATCAATGAACAATGTGATAGGTAACCATAAATACAGGCGTTTCGTTGCCATGGGAATAGGATACACAAGAGTTGTATCTAATCTGTGGTTGTAACACACGGCATACCTCCAAGCTTGATAAGATAATTTGGTAAAGGCTTTCCAATTTTTGGTTATCTGCTGAAAGGCAACTGCCAACAATAAGTCTATTATCTTTGTATTAGAATTGCAATCTGTCCAAACCGAAGACAAGCTTCCCAAAAACACATAAGAGACAGAGAAAGGACATTTGGAATGCAAAATGTAATTAATTTGAGCCCACACCTTTTCCCAAAAATTACAAACAAGTGGGCATGTAAAAAGTAGATGATGTAAATCTGCATGTGGGGAGGAACATGTCCAGCAAACATCCGAAAGATCAACGTGGCTTTTATTTAAAGTGACAGGGGTTAGCAAAAGCCTATTATATACAAAAAAGAGTGTCTGTGTAGTATTGGCTGCTCTTGAAGATTTTCTGATTTTATTCCATATTTTATTCCTTGTGTCTGTGGACCAATTGACTCCCAAATCCTGTTTCCAAGAAAGTTACACCTTAGTTTTTTCTCGTTTAACACACGAGATCTGAAAGTAATTATAAATAACAGATGCCTTAGGTTTGGTTTGTAGAAGAGAATGCAATTTGTCAATTGAGGAAGGTGTAGGATCAGTGGGAGGGTCTGGAGGTATGTATCGGGCATGAGCAGTCAGAATAGCTTGTTTCAGGAGGATATATTTAGATTGGAAAGACATTGGTAAGTCAAAGAGTCCTCTAACCTGCGCAAAAGACATAATCTGATCTTGTGCGTATTATTGATGTATCCAAATTAATCCTCTTTGCCTCCAGGATTTTCAGTAAAAAGGTTTGCTACTTATCAATATACTAGTGTTATGCCATATCGTGGATCTGGAGAAAGAAATCCAATTTATAGGAACCAATGGGGAATTGGGTTTCAAAATTTTGGCTGTGTGTTTAATTATGGGAGTCGAAAGGTGTTGTGGTTTGCGAGAGAAAGAGAGGTATTCTTGAAATGAAAAAGGAGAGAGAAAGGAAAGTTCAAGTTTAGCCCAAAGAGGACAATCCTTAGAAGGGTTGGAGAGCCATTTTGATGCTTGACGGAGCAAAAAGATTTTTGATATATAGGAAAATTAGGGAAGTTAACAACCCCTTCTGACTTAGGACGAATCAATTTTGATAAGGACATGCGTGACTTTTTGTTACTCCATAAAAAAGAGGATAATAAAGAGTTTATTTTCTTGAAAAACTTTAAGGAATGGATACTGGGATATTGGAGATTGTAAAAAAGAACTATAGAGGATAGCATCATCTTTATGGTGTCCAGACAACCCCACCAGGATAAGTATAGAGGGTGCCATTTCGCGGTTAAAGAGGTTATTCTCTGTGTACAATTGTCCATACAGCGTGAAATTGTATTTGAGATGGAAGAAATAAAATGTAAACCTAAATATTTAATGTACTGAGGGCTCCATGCGAAATTTGAGAGTAAGAAATCCTCTTTAAAAGTATATTTTGTTAAAGGTAATATTTCGCATTTATCTTTATTTAATTTATACCGGGAAACAGCTGCAAAGGAGTCGACTTCATGTAGGAATGCAGGGAGAGAAGACTGGGGTTGTGAAATAAATAGTAATATATCATCAGCGTATGCTGCCAATTTAATTTGAGTGTCGTTAAAATTAAATCCATGAATGTCCTTGTTTTGACGAATCCGTGACAAAAAAGGTTCTAAGGCTAAATTAAAAAGAAAGGGGGATAATGGGCAGCCCTGACGGACACCTCTACCCAGACTAAAATAAGGAGATATAGTACCATTTGCACATACAGTCGCTCTTGGGTTTGAATATAGGATTGATATTAAGGAAATTATTTTAGGTCCAAAGCCGAACCATTTAAGAGTGTGAAAGAGGTATGTCCATTTCACTCTGTCAAACGCTTTCTCTGCGTCCAGTGCTATTGCTGCCAGGGAGTGCGAGACATGGGAGGATTTAAATAGAATGTCAAAAAATAAACGAGTGTTGTCAGTGATAAGGCGACCTTTAACAAATCCAGATTGTTCCATTCCCAATAAGTCAGGTAAGTGAGATTCCAAACACATGGCCAGAGTTTTTGAAAACATTTTGTAATCAACGTTAACTAAAGATATGGGTCGAATGTTTTTACAGTATCTTAAATCTTTCCCTTCCTTGGGAATAAGACAAATAAGAACCTCTGAAAAAGAACCTGAGGACTTACCTGAATTTAAAAGAGTTTAATAAATTATGTAATTTGGGAATTAATAAATTAGCAAAATGTGTAAAAAAAACTCAACAGTAAAACCATCTGGCCCAGGGGCTTTATCTTTTTTAAGTGCCTGTAGTACAATAGAAAGTTCTTTTTGTGATAGGTCAGATTCTAAAATAGTCAAATCTGGTTGGGTAATAGGTGGGCGTTGGATATCAGATAAAAACTGAGAAATGTGATGTTCTATAGGAGGGACTTCTGATGTGTAGAGTGTTTTGTAAAATTGAAGAAATTCATTTAAGATTTCAACATCTTTAAATTTCAATGTCTGTTGCTCGTCCATAATGGACTCTATATTGAGTTTGTTATGCTTAACTTTCAAATAATTTGCTAATACTTTGCCAGCTTTGTTCTGTCCCCCGTAAAACTTCGCAGTAGACTTTAATAAATATGTTGAAGCATTATTTGTCGATTCCTTGTTGAACTGAAATTTGACATTTATAAGTTCTGCTAAATAATCTTTTAATTTTGAGGAATAATAAGAATGCTCCAATTTCTTTATCCTGGCTAAGAGGGATGTGGTGAGTTCTTGTGATGTTTTACGCTTTTTGGAGACATAACCAATAATAAAATCCCTAGCTGCTGCTTTAAAAGCATCCCACACCACATGAAAAGGTAAAGCATCAGTTTGATTAAACAAAAAATAATCATTAAAAAAGGAGACAAAAGAGGAGGTGAATACTGGATCTAAAAGAAGAGCGTTATTAAAGCGCCATTTATGGGGGGTGTGGTGTTTCTGTAAAATATCTAACCGCATGGTAATAGGAGCGTGATCAGATATTAAAATGGATCCAATATCTGCTGCCAATAATGATTGGGATACATTATGTGATATGAAAAAATAATCCAATCGTGATTGAGTATGATGAACTGGAGAATAATAAGTGTACTCCTTGGTAGTAGGATTGCAAAGTCTCCAAGCATCTATAAGCTTATATTGTTTAATAGTTTGTATGAAGAGCTTATGAGCTTTATGAAGGACAAAAAAGACCATTGAGTTACAGTCTAAAAAAGGGTCAAAAACTTGATTACAATCACCTGTGAGAATAAAATTGTCATCAATACAATTTGCGAGCTGTTTGAGTTAGGGATATCCAAAAAGAGGGGTCTCCAGCAGTAGGGGCGCATACATTCAGTAAAGAAACCGGAGCATTACCAATCAGAAGTTTAGTAAACAACCATCTGCCATCTTCATCAGAACATTGTGAAAGTAATTTAACAGAAAGTGATTTACGACAAAGGGTTAGGACCCCATTGCGTTTGCCATCTCCCGGTGAGTAGAAAACCTCCCCAACCCAACCTCTCTTTAATTTTGTTGATTCCTCTACCGTTAAATGGGACTCTTGTATACAGGCTATGTCCGCCCCCAATTTGGCTAGATGAGTCCGTACCCTTTGCCTTTTAATAGGTGAATGCAAACCTCTGACATTCCAAGAGACAAGATTTAAAGACATAGGATAAATGAAAGAATGGATATAAGACACCAATCAGACATTAAATTTACTTGTTGAGAGTGCACTCCGAGAAAGGCAGTTTTGTTGATGAATAAATTACGGCCCGCCAGGTCGTGGAGTAGCACCATCGCGGAATACAAGGCGAGTCCGTGGCACGTAAATAAAGGCTGCCACAAAGGAACAACGAGTTCGGCTGTATTTTTGGACAACTGCTGGTGAATGCATTGAGCAGAAAAGAAAAGCAAGTGTGCTGTTTAAATCTAACATGTTCATGATTCTCCGACCCATGTGGGTATAATTAGGACTCCAACTCCCGAGATGCAAAAGGCCCATCGGGGCTGGATAAATTGATTGGGACATTGCAGTTGGTGGTTTAACGGAAGGAACATGGTTACTTGCATGCTGCCTCTGAGGAAGGACAATGAGTTTGAAACGCGTAAGGCAAGGCACGCAATGAATTTTTCACCGATGTTGTTCTTTTGCCATTAAATTTACTTGTTGAGTTTGCACTCCGAGCAAGGCAGTTTTGTTGATGAATATATATATATATATATATATATCTATATATCTTCCAAAGTTGCCCCAGAGCTCAAGGACGCCACTCCTACGGGAGAGAATTAAACAGAAAACACAGCCTTTCTCAATAAATTTATCAGTCCCTGACACGTTTCGGTGACACTTCACCTTAATCATAGGGCGGGGCAAAAACAAACCATGGAAAACACACTGCAAACGTATTGTTCCACTAGCATGCACTCTCCAGTGAATAGCATGCTGGGTGTTGCAGTGCCGATATTTCCCTCAGTAGGATCCATGTATTTGTCCAAAGTTACAACATCCCCACTGTTCTCACAATGTTTACAGCCCTTCAGTGGGCCTCGGGAAAGGATGTGCAGTTTTTAATCAGTTTCTCCTCCGTGCTGCGATCGGGCTGCCATTACATTACAGCCCCGCAGTCCTGAAATCATTGAGCCAGGCGGTGCAATCCTCCACGGCCGAGGCAAAAACGAACCATGGAAAACACACTGCAAACGTATTGTTCCACTAGCATGCACTCTCCAGTGAATAGCATGCTGGGTGTTGCAGTGCCGATATTTCCCTCAGTAGGGTCCATGTATTTGTCCAAAGTTACAACATCCCCACTGTTCTCACAATGTTTACAGCCCTCCAGTGGGCCTCGGGAAAGGATGTGCAGTTTTTAATCAGTTTCTCCTCCGTGCTGCGATCGGGCTGCCATTCCATTACAGCCCCGCAGTCCTGAAATCATTGAGCCAGGCGGTGCAATCCTCCGCAGCCGAGGCCGCCGCGTATTAACATCCTCCAAATTTGCCCCAGAGCTCAAGGACGCCACTCCTACGGGAGAGAATTCAACAGAATTTTTTATTAAAAAAACAGCGCACCCTTTCTCAATAAATGTATCAGTCCCTGACGCGTTTCGGTGACACTTCACCTTAATCATAGGGCGGGGCAAAAACAAACCATGGAAAACTGCCATTCCATTACAGCCCCGCAGTCCTGAAATCATTGAGCCAGGCGGTGCAATCTCCACGGCCGAGGCCTCCGCGTATTAACATATATTCTGGTACAGCGCGGCATGTGATCAAGACCGCGGAAACGCGGTCGAAACACGTCAGGCTGGACACTAGTCTCCGAATTTTGATGATGCTGATTTGATTTTTATCACGCAATAAAGCACTGCAATTGATTTATGAACACGCTGTGGTCCGTACCTGTTTGTCCTGTGGTACACGAGGTAAACCAGGAGTCTGGTTGCTGTATACATATATAAATATATATATATAAATATATATATAATGTAAGCCAGGAAAAAAGTCCTAGTATCTTCCAGCGCCATATATATATATTTTTCTTTTTCTTGCTCAAACCCCAAATATCTGGGTTTTTTCCTAGGGCACACTGTTCAGGCTTTTTTCTTTTTTGTTTTTTCAAGCTAATCAACGGACTACAATAGAATAAATAACTTACTTTAGTGATTTCCTATTGGGAAAAACTGAGCTTACGTCTCTGCATTTTTGTAAATGTATTGTGGTGCACCTATTCTCCTTCTAACTAATAACAAGCACTGGTAAAGTCAACAGGTTTTCCCTATGCGAGATCTATTGGCTTTGTCAATGTTGTTTACCATGTTGTACTGCAGCGCGAGCTGTTGTGCAACATGGCTTAAAGTTTTTTTTAAAAGCGCTATGATGCAGTCAGCATTGACCGAGTCATAGTGCTTTTTTTTCCTTTAAGCCATGTTGCACAGCAGCCCGTGCTGCTGTGCAATATGTCTTAAAGCAGAGTGGGAGGTTGGGGGAGAATCAACATGAGAAGGGATAAAGGGAGTCTGGCACGGGGTGGGGCAAATAGATGGGATAGTGGGAGCAGGGTGGGAGGTGGGGAAAGCACAATGGACATTGGGAGTGGTGCAGGGTGGGGGAAACACAACAGACAGTGGGAGGAGGGCAGGGAATAGGGACACTGACCGCAGGCAGGAAGATGTACTTGGTGATGAGGAAGCCAACCAATGGTAATTAATGGTGAGTAACGGGCGGGCTTTAAGCGCATTGCAAGATTTGTTTTTTAGTTTACAAGAGATTTCACAAGCACAGTGCAAGCACTTAGGGGAAACCTAAAAAAGACAATTCTCACTTAGTCCAAAACATGTTGGGGCATATTTACAACGAAGTGACAGAGTGCGGCGTTAGCCTTCCTGGCTTAACGCCGCACCCCGCCACTTCAGAAACGCAGGGCCGCACCATATTTACAACAATATGGTGCAGCCCTGCTTTTCCCCTTGTGCTGGCACTAAACTTAGCAGCCTAGCGCCAACATAGGCACCCTTGCACCATAGTGCAAGGTTGTCTGCGTTGAGGGGAAGATTGTTTATGTGCAGGAAGGTCTCCCTTCCTGCACATAAACAATCTTTAAATTATATTTTGTAACTTTTATGTGTGCTGCTTAATGCAGCACACATAGAAGTTGCAAAATGTCATTTTTTTTTATTGTTTATGTGCAGGAATGGTCACATTCCTGCACATGAACAATCAATGGCAATTTGCAGTTTCTATGTGTGCTGCACAATGCAGAACACATGCAAACAGCAAAAACAAGGAGAAATAAAGCATTTTTCTTCGTTTCACCTCTTTACGACCAGGTTTTCCCTGGTCTTAATTTTGGTGCTGCCTCCTATTTACGCAACCCTTGAAAATAGGGGGAAGTGTCAAAATCAATGGCAACACCCATTGCCCACCCCTTTCACGCTAAGTATAGCTTGAAAGGGCGCCTTATTTACAAGACAGCGTTAAGCCACATTAAGTGGCTTAACGCTGACTTGTAAATAAGGCGAAGCCCCTATCGCCACCATAACGTCACTAAAAGTGACGTTGTGGTGGCGAAGGGGCTTGTAAATATGTCCCGTTGTTTCTTAGCCTACCTGTGTATTTGCCTCAAAGTTTAATTTGTAGTCCTCTTTTTAGTCTTCTTTTCAGTCCTCTGTCAAGGCAAACCAGGGCCTCCTTCATTCTCCAATGGTGAGGAGAAAGAAGGCTTTCCTCCTTTATTGCTCTGGAAGCGATCTGATTCGTTATTGAAACTGGAAAATATGTGCAGGACTGTTCATCCATTTTAATCTCTTACTTGTCATACACCCAGCTTCAGTTTTTGGCCCCAATTCAATTGTCTTTTTAATACAACCTTCTACAGTGAACACCACTAACCTTCTTGGGTGTTTTAGGAGTTGAGTACAACAGGAACTACCTGTCAGGCGACCAGTACCTGTAAAAAGTCCCTGAGCTGATTTCTCAGAATTATTCGAGGTTTTGCAACATGGTGGTCAGATTTTCGGGGGCGTGCACAGTACCACAGAGACTCACACATTTCAGTAGCTGAGCTGCATGGAATAATGAATGTGTGGCAGTTTTCCATTTATTTTCACCCCAGTTCCACTGGAATGTTTCATGTCTCGTTTTTGTCGGTAAATTGACGGTGTTATTGCTCTACATGGCAACTGGCTCTTTAACTGATACAGTGCAAATGTGGTGTGCATCAGTTTGTTGTTATCGACAATGTGAATTTAACAAGGTAAAGAGTACAACGTTTACATAACCCTTCCCGCAGGTCAGCTCGTGCAATGGTAAATAATAACATCAAGGAGACAGGCTTGCATTGATCTGGGAGCTCAACGTCCTCATAATGAAGCAATCAGCGCGCGCTGCTGGGCTGTGTGGGAGTGAACCATGATTCATCGCGGCGCCCTGGGCGAACATCTGCCCACTGCCCGCTTCACTCTAGGACAGTGACAGCACGGTGGGGTTTTACATGTGCAAGGAGCGGCTCCTATTTTCGATTCAGACTGCACTGCATGACATAGAAAAGTTACCCTCGCGCCAGAATCAAACGGAAGCCCGACATAGTCCCAATACCGGCAACGTCCCCCACCTTCCCATAGATAAACGTGCATGAATAAAGACACAAGACACTTTGTCTATGGGAAAAACTTGTCGCAGGTTTATTCCATACAAGAGTATGCAATAAGGTGGGTTATCTTACGGGCGATCCATGGGCAGGCAGCCATCCAACCTATGCTGCCCCTGCCCGCCTGATGAGCCAGCACTGTGGGATGGATGCCCGATCAGCGCTACACCTTTGTTGATCCACCACTGGATCACGTGTCCCTTGTTATCATCCTACTCACGCCCCTTTCAGGGCGGAGCGTATCAGGGCAAACCCCCGGTTGGTCAGGCCCCCAACCGCCCGAAGGACTAATGGGGCGCCGTCGCGGTTCTCCAGGACCCTGCCCTGAGGGTCCTGGTCTTTGGCTCTGGCACCCCTATTGTGCCGCGCAGAGGTACCCTTACTGTACCTGTCTGCCGCAGAGGTACCCTTACTGTACCGGACTGCTTCCAGATCGCCCTGTAACTCTGCCTGCAACGCAAAAGAAACATTAAAACATTCAGTACACTTTAACCTCCAGCCAAGCCGCAGGGTTAGAGGAAGGGAGGGAGACGGCGTGGCTGGGCAAAAGAGGCCGTTGAGAGGGTCGGGGGAGGTATACATACCCTCCCTCCAACCCGGGCGCACAGGAAGTGACGCCCCCACGCCCTCTGGCCAACGGGCTCCCGGCGGAAGCCCCTGGAAGCTAGAGCGAGGGGGGTAGGCTTGTGTCGCAATGGCACTAAGGGGCCGCCCTTTTAGGGTGCCCCCTTTGGGGGCGCGGTCAGCCGCATAGTCCCAATACCGGCAACGTCCCCCACCTTCCCATAGATAAACGTGCATGAATAAAGACACAAGACACTTTGTTTATGGGAAAAACTTGTCGCAGGTTTATTCCATACAAGAGTATGCAATAAGGTGGGTTATCTTACGGGCGATCCATGGGCAGGCAGCCATCCAACCTATGCTGCCCCTGCCCGCCTGATGAGCCAGCACTGTGGGATGGATGCCCGATCAGCGCTACACCTTTGTTGATCCACCACTGGATCACGTGTCCCTTGTTACCATCCTACTCACGCCCCTTTCAGGGCGGAGAGTATCAGGGCAAACCCCCGGTTGGTCAGGCCCCCAACCGCCCGAAGGACTAACGGGGCGCCGTTGCGGTTCTCCAGGACCCTGCCCTGAGGGTCCTGGTCTTTGGCTCTGGCACCCCTATTGTGCCGCGCAGAGGTACCCTTACTGTACCCGTCTGCCGCAGAGGTACCCTTACTGTACCGGACTGCTTCCAGATCGCCCTGTAACTCCGCCACAGCCCTGGGGGCGGCCACCGTCGCAGCCAGGGCCCCCCACCACTGCACCTCCTATTACCTGCAACCTGCCCTTTCCAATATTCCTGTAAATCCAGGAGAAACCAGTCCATCCCCAACGGGGACAAGTGGACCCCGTGCCCCTCAAAGTAACCTTTGACGAATGTTCTGCTGCCACCCTTGACCTGGCGCCACGCCAGTGAATGCGTACGGTTATTTCAGACCATCAGCTCGTTTCTAACCTGCACCTGCTTTCTAGGGCCTCTTGGATGTCCAGTGGAACGGTCCATGCCCCCCTGTGACAAATGCACCCCCTGCATGTCAACTTAACCTTAGGCGTACACCTGGGTGACCCGTGCCCCCAAGACAGCTGTCTTCTCAAGTGCCCCCTCTTCTTACGAGGACCCCCTAGCAAGACCAAGAGAACAAATACATTCCCAATGGGGACAGTGAACACTCTTTTTAACAAAGTAGCCATTACCATTGGCCTGAATCTGCTCTTGTCTGATGTAACCCAGACCCCTCCGGTCTGCGAGCCTACGCCTTGAACTGTTCTCTCTTTCGGGGGTGTTCAACGGCCTCATCTGACTTGGCCCCGTGCTACACTATGCGGGGGATAATCCCAGGCCCTTGACCCATGTGTTTGCTGATTTCCCCTAAGACAGCTTACCTGGCTTGTCCCGGTGACCCCCTCCCCATGGCAATGGGGTTGTTACCCCTTATTGGTGTCGAAACTGGATTGAAACAATATCTGTATTGTGAACTAATACTCCAACCCAGTTTGACCCCGAACTTTGGGCATCAAAGAAGTCATCATGCCCATTAAGGTGCAACTACCCCAGCATTGACTATCAACGTATCTGGGCATCCCGTATTCCTTATGGGAATTCCGTCAGTTCCCTCTGTGGAGAACCCCCCTAGGCATACCAGCTAAGGGGATCTGTCTGATTCAATGCAGTGCGCACTGAGCGATAGGGTGCCTAACATTAAGGATTGTCCAAGTCCTACCTAACCCCCATCCCAGAATATTCCCGACCAGGGGGACAGGGGCGTTCCCACTGCCCACCCTTGGGCAACCCCATAGGTGGAAAATTGCCTGCTCCGCTAAATTTTACTCATTGTTGATCACTGGACGTGCCAAATGTTCTTTTACATAGTAGCCTTTTGTGCTTGACACCCTGTTTTCCCCATTTACTGGGACAGCCGCACACTATGTTGGCTGACAGCGTCCCCACCCAGCGTGGCTAATATAGCTAACCGGGAGGGGCATTTGAGCTTAACTGCAGCAACATGTCACCTACCCTTGGTTCTGGGGTGCACTTACTTCGCCCCGTTGCCCAGGCAATTGCACAGACCCCTTTTTGATTGCTAGACCCTGGTGAACACCTTATTGATGTCAAATCTGGTTAGAAACAATATATGTATTGTGCCCACTATTGGCGGCACCTCACCCTTTCGTGAGGTTACAACTTACACAGCGCACACCGCTGGCTTAACTGCCGTCGGATCACAGATGCCAGTACCTGTTAACCATCTCTGACCCTGGATGCTTAAACCCGCAAAAGTGTCAGAATCCCAGATTCCCAGTTTCATGTTAGCTGCAGTACACCTTCAGTGGACCGCTGGGAGATACCACAAACCGCATTGGTCATGAGAGCCTTAAGAAGCACCCAATTTACACCTGGGCGTACCTCTAAATGAGTCTGGCTCCACCCAGCTGTAAGGCCAGAGACACACATATATTAAACCTATTTACTGGATTATGCCACTTGGCACCCTTCCGCTTGCAGCTCTGTGTTTTTGTGAAGCGCGCGTGCCCCCGGGGCATGATGTCGCTGAATAACCGGTGTATGTTACCCACTTGCTGATACTATGTATCGCTCACTGCCCTACTTGTATTGACGGAATGCTGAATGCTTCCTGGGGACTGTAGCTTACTGCTCCAACCCAGTTTGACCCCCAAGCTTTGGGACAACCTAAGTAGTAACCATGCCCTTCATGGTACATCTACCCCAGCGTTGACTATCAACGTATTTGGGACACAGGTCGCAGAAGATGCCCCTTCCAGTCTCTGGTTCTAGCCCATGGAAGGATAACCCAGGGGGCAGACAAGTCTGTGGGAACCGGAGGGGAACAATATGTGCAAGTACCTGCCCGTGTCTGAATATTGGGAATGCCAAATGGTCTATAATACCTTGTCTTCATTTTTGTTCTAACGCCGTGTTTACCAAACTTATTTGTACCACAGTCCACTTGTTAGATGACAACTACCACAACCCGCCTGCTGCCCTGGCTAAAGCGCGGGTGAATATGTCTTACTGAGGCGACCTGTAACCTGCCCTTGTTTGCGGAGGGCACATTTTAGATGCATCGACCAGACATAGCAAGACGCAGCGAGATTGCGAGCCCCACTCCCCACACAACTAAAATTAAACATAGTCCAACAGGGGCCTTGCCTTTGCCCTCTGTGGAGTGACCTGGTCTGCTGGGACAGGGCGTCAATACACCGCGAGGCCCCTGACGCCAAAGCTGAAGCCCGGTCGTTTGGGCTTTAGCTCACTCCCTAGCCAGAACTGCCCATACTTGCAGAGCTCAATCCCACCCGGATCATACTAGTTTGCCCAGTCCAGGTTAGCCTAGGTGGATGTTCCCTCTCAGCCCTCTAAGGGGCCTACTTCACCCTCAAGGAAATGCCTCTTCTCTTGACTTTGAATGATGCAAGATTGAACTGGCGGCTACCATTCTCACTCACGCCTGCATATACTAGGATCAGAACACGGAGCACTTGCTCTATAATCCCTTGGATTCCAGCCTGGCATTCCTATGTCCACCTACGCCAATCGATAATGGCTCTACTTGATCATACTGACCGAAGACACATCAACCCCGCGGAAACCAGGTGGGAATGCAAACCTGCCCCCCAAACTGCGTGAACCGCAGCAAGTGCAAGCTTGCGACAAACATGAAAAGCTGCCCACCAGCAAGCCAACCCCAGCAACCGGGGGGCATCCGCCATTCCTTGGCTTGTACCCTGACTAGCTGAAGGTCAATAATGGTATCGAAGGACCCATCTCTGAGCGTGTGCTGGGAATGCCAATAGTTCCTTAATACATTGTAGCCTGTTTGTGCTTTGGCTTTAACTTTACTGCTCCAACCCAGTTTGACTCCAAAACTTTGAAACAACCTTCGCAGTAGCCTGCCCTTACGTAGAACATGCCCAAAATGGTACATGGCGTTCTACCCGCACTGCACAGAAATCCCCCTCTGACCAGCAGCCATTCTGCTGAAAGCCCTGTGTGCCTGGGGGAGGGGAGTACTACTAACCCTCAAGACCTCAGGAAGCTCCCTCACTGCTGCAAGTGCCCCAAAGCATTTATTATAAAACATTTAATGGGTAACACGCCTTGCGCCCACCTTAATGTGCCAGGCTGTGAGCAATTAGGTACCCCACATAGCTCTTCCCTATGAAAAGATTAAACAAAAGGGCCGAAGCACAGTGCCAGGCAGTGAGTGTGCCCAATGAGACAACCCCAGTTCTGTGTGATACAAACGTTAACGCACTGTGTGCCAGTTTGTGCGTATCATTCTGGGGTGACTAAACCCCAATGTGCCCCTTTACCTGGATGATCCCCAGTACCAGGGTACAGACTGATGACCGGGTGCTGCAGCAGCCAATAGCCTGGAGCCATGGAGTGATTTACGCTCTCTCATGCCCTACAAGGCTGCTCGGTGTGCCACCTCGCCTAACCCAAGACATGGGTGGATCACCATGTACTCATAGCCTGCAAACCCATCCGTCATCTATACTGACGGATGCTGTGCCACCATGCTGGCGTCCTTCGCTCAGCATATGTATCACATAACAACAGTGCTAAGGTATCCCAGCGTGCCAAAATGTTAGCCAATGTATTTGGATATGAGGACATGGAGTACAACATGAGCAACTATGCCCGCCCCATCTGAATTAAAATGTCAACTGTACTGGTAATTTACGGCATTTGTGCCCCAACCACATCTTCCCCGGCTGTTGAAAGATAGCACACCTTTTATGAAGCTCCTGGGTTGGTGAAGACGGAAGAATCTCCCCATAACATGTGTTTATTGATACTGACTTAATGGTGATAGACCTCGGGAGGATGAAAAGCTGGGTGAGGACCCTACACAAATGAGTCTAAGACAGCGAGGCATAAAGAATATCCTAAGTAAAACGCGCACAGACCAAGGGCGAGCGTGTGGGCCATGCCTAAATGATGTACTTTGCCCCCAGCTGGGCAAAAGGCTTCCTGGAGAGCCCAGGGCCTGGCCGCAAGGCAGCGCCCCATGGCCACACAAGGGACTAACACCATAGGTCAACCTGACCTGAACATGCGCAGGCAATAACAGAGAAATCACACCTCCCTCCACATGGCCAAGAGACGGCTGGACACAAACAAGGTGGACCCTTCACACTATGTGATGGTCCGTCTCGGGCCCGAGAGGAAGTCCGCTAAAGCGGTGGACACTTATCCCGCTCCCCTGAGGGCCCCTGTCTGTGTACCAACATCTGAAGCATGGCAGGACAATATGTGTTGGGAAATTATACCCTAGTGCATTAATCAGTGAGTAACCATGCTTCAATCCCGTCAATGTAATCCACTTCTGGACACAATGGAAACAATTCGCACAAGAGTCCCAAAAGGCTGTTAATAAATTATCAGCGTTACGTCTCAATGTCGGTGACATTTCAATATCCGCAAATATTTTCCAGGCCACCCACCGCTCTGCGAGAGCGACACCATTTCACTAGGGAATAACACTGTTCCGCGGAGCTACAGCATCTGGCAGGGAGGTGCTGCACACAGGGGGACGACACGATAAACTGCTGCAAAAACAATATGCTTAGGCTGCCCCCCCCCTAGATCCTTAAGAAAAGAGGGGGGGAGCAGCGAAGGGTGCTAGTGTCGACAGAACTCAGCCGCCTCACATCCGCCGAGTGAATCACCCGTGTTGGAGCGCCAGAAACCACTGGCTCAGTGCGGGCCGAGCCAGGGGGCGCTACGTCTAATTCAATTAGAGACATCGGTACTACATCAACAACCAGAAAACAATTTGGACAGAGGTTCAAAGACCGCCCACTCCCCCAGACCTGTGGGAGACGTCCAAGCAATACGCAGGCTAGGTTGTGGGAGGCGTGCCCGTGGCGGGAGTTGCCATGCCCGTCTGAAGCGGCCCCTCGGAAATGCAGGGTGCCCTCTTCTGGACTTGTAAAAGCCTGCGATTCGGTTTAGCAACCCCAGGCATGGGGCAATCTGTCTGATACAAGGACTCCAACGCTGAGCAAGGAAAAGAGGCTAGCCTATATCACGCTGACTCGTCCCCAGAGCCGGTAGTTAAACTTTTTTGATGGGAGGCATTACTTTATTCTCGGCCCCCAACCTCACGCCAACGCTGCATCTTGGGGGGGGGGGAAATCGCCAGCCGCCGCGCGCATCGACCCTAAGGAGGCGGTGGGGGACTACCTCCTGCCTCCACGCGCTGGGCCGCCCGGGCAAGCCCCCCCCCGACCGCGGACAAAACCACCTAAGGCGGCAAACACCCGTGAAGTGACTGCAATAGGAAACGGCACACCGGCTCAGTGCGCAGAAAGTGGGTCTTGAAGCTACGACCCCGTTCGTAAGTAGATGCCAACCCCCAGAGATGCCGCCGAAATACACACGGCCCAGGCACCCTCCCCGCCCCAGCCTGCATACAGGAGGGGAAGGCTGGGCTCGGGCAGCGTCGTTCCTCAACCCGCAGACCGCCAAGTGCAGGGTGGCAGCCACCAAACTCTCCTGCGCACCAGCCGGCCCGGCCAGGCAGTGACAACGCACGACCACCAAACCCGGTACGAGCCAAGATGTGAGACCCGGTACGGATGGAGGACGGGGGGGGGGCTTTCCCCGGCTCCCGCACGAGAGCATCTGCTGTTCCCTAAGACGCTAGTAGAGCAGCGGCGCCTAGAGCCGATCAAACCTGGCATGCCTGGCTCGTCTCCAACACCTGCGCCAGGCACGGCCCCCGCCAGGAAGCATGCCCGAAGGCAAAGCAAGGCAAACTGCCCCACCCTGGGGCAAATCACGCTGCCACTCGGGCGAGGGGGGGGAGGCAGACTCACCGCATGAATCCCCAGCGCCTGCCGCAGGCACGCGATAGGAGCCGGCAACCACACGCGAAGATCACATTGCAGGCGGGAGCAAAGCCATGCAGGATCAGCCATGGCCAAGGGAACGTTGGTGGCGGCGGGGGCAAAACGGGCCACACGCGCCACCAGGACCCAAAACGCGTGCGGGTGGTACAGCGCGCATCCTGCAGGGGACAGCAGGGACTAGAGTTGTGGCCTCGAAGCCAGGGAAAAATTCCTCAATCTCCCTGTGCCCACTGAGAGCCCAGTTGCACTACCTAGCCTAGCCACACGGACTCTAACTACTCTGCCCACCACGCAGCCCCCTGGGCTCACCCACACCGGCCACACTACCCACGTGTGAAAGGCCCGGGCCCTGCCCACCACGCCGACTATGGACAGTATCGAAGGGCGGGGGGTGGGGAGGGGGAGAGAAGGAGTCGGTCTAAATAAAGGTAAGGCTACCCCGGAATTTCAACACGGGGGCGGACACTGCCGATCGCCCCCCTGTTTCCCAGCCCGGCCCCCGCTGCGTGTCCGGCCGCAATGCCCATGGCAGGAGGGGGGGGGGCACCAGACTGACCCACTGCCCGATCGCGGTCTGTAGCACGGGCATCCAAACATGAGTGGCGGGGGGGGCTATCTACCGGGGCCTCTCCCCCCAGCCCGGCCATGTCCCCGGTGGAAATCTGCAGAATGACCCGGCCGTCACCCACGCGCTGGCACCCGACTAGGCCAGCGCGGCCTCCCTCACCGTGCCCACATCAGTGCAGGCAGACTCCTATTAGTACTACCCGGCCCGGCCATGGCACCCTAGAGCCCATCCGTCGGGGAGGGTGGGACCGGGGGGGAGGGCAGTTAAACCGCCCCTGGGCCAAGGCCTCGCAGCCGGGCAGCGGAGCACTAACCTGACATCGATGATGGCCACGACACGAATTGACCCGCACGACCTTCCGAGACGGCGAGGCTAAGAGGCACGACCTTCCGAGACGGCGTGGCTGGGCAAAAGAGGCCGTTGAGAGGGTCGGGGGAGGTATACATACCCTCCCTCCAACCCGGGCGCACAGGAAGTGACGCCCCCACGCCCTCTGGCCAACGGGCTCCCGGCGGAAGCCCCTGGAAGCTAGAGCGAGGGGGGTAGGCTTGTGCCGCAATGGCACTAAGGGGCCGTCCTTTTAGGGTGCCCCCTTTGGGGGCTCGGGCAGCCGCATTCTATCATGGTTGCGTCACGTGGCCTATCCAGACTGTCTCACAGACGGTGGTCCTACTTTAACTAATGCGAGTCTTTCTTCTCTATTTGCTCTAGCGGTCTGTCGGTCAAGCAATGCTGTCTTCGTTATTATTTCCCTAATGTAATACCAAACACGTTGCCCTTCATCGTCAGTACGAAATAACCGTGTTCACATTTCCAAGCATTGCTTTTGGATAATAAAAATATAAATACAAACCATGTTTCCATGAATTCATTCATTTGATTGCTTGTTCAATGGCTGTTTATTAGGACATTATTTTGGCATGGTTAGAAGGAGCAGGGGCCACACATATGCAGATGGAAACTGTTAGCGCACTGACATAAATGGCAATTTTATTTCACAATGACGTTTGATTATTTGAACGTTCATGGGAAACTCAAGTTACATACATCGCATCTCTAATGCAGAACTATTTCTTTCTCCCTCGCTTGAGGCCATTTGTACTTTATTATTTCATGAAGTGGTGGGCAGGTGCGCGAATTTCATAAAAATCTGGCTTCCTGTGCTAATGTTTCAGCAGGCATGGATAAAAAAAAGGCAGCCGTGCCTTGGCATGAGTCGACTCTATTGCCGGGAACCCCGATCCACCACTTGGGACATTTTATCCAGTTCTCCAGGACACTGGATATGTTTGTCACGTCGTGCCTTTGATGGGGCTTTCCTATATGTGTGGGAACATATGTGTGTATCAGATCTTCGAAAATTCATTGAAACTAATGTGCTTGTATGAATAGCTCAAACAGGGCCGGTTTTAGCGCTGGTGGCGCCCAGTGCGTGTATGTTTGTTGTCGCCCCCCAACGACCTCCTTCTCCATGAATTCCCTCCCTTACCACCCTTTAACAGTGACCTTCAAGTCTCCATAACCACTCTCACATGCTCTTCTTTTGTTTTATAGAGCTACTCACACCAGTGTAGGGTGTCGTAGCACTGTACATCACACAGAGACAATGAAACACGTGTGTAAATGCGTGTATAGGAAATGTTACATTAGAAATAGGACTAGAAGGTATAGAAGTCACATGTTATTCATGCTGGGTATAGTTTAAGAGTGCTTGATCTGGAGAAGCACAACCTCAGAATTTAAAATGTACCACCATGGTCAAAACAAATGAATTGCCTGTTTATAATGTTTATTTCGACTGAATGAAATGAATCATTCTCCACTCTCCTGCGCTCTTTCTCCTGGGTTCTCTTTCCACCTCCTAAACTGGCATAACTCCTCTGCCTTTTACTTCACTTCCACCTCGGGGAGGACGGAGGGGGGTGGGGGAAGGGTCACCTCGCATTCTACCAGGCGGGAATCCATTCCTCTTCACTGAGGCATTCCCTTAATGTTCACCCATCCTCAGGGTAATGGCTCCTCCCTGCTGCTACCTCTGGGAAAATAACCCAATTTCTTACCAGTGATCTTCATTGCGCTTAGTTCAACTCGTCCTCGTCATTGCTACGTGAAGATTATAACCATTTACAAGAAACAGGAAACAAAACAGGAAATGCGACTTATAACCCCATCCACCCCCACCTGGGTGCTATAAGGAGGTTTGCACCCCCAGCACTTACCCTAACTCAAAGCCTCATCAAAAGTGTGAACCAGGGAGGGTGGCATGGTGATAATGACTAGGACAAGGACGTGTGAGTAATGAAGATTACCAATAAGTAAACAGGCCATAACCTCTACGCCCCTCATCCTTGTCCCACTCATTACTACATGAGGTTTACCAAAGCAACTGCAGCCCATTGATGCAAATGTCACCACAAGTATCAATATAATGTAACTCCCACTGAAATTGTAATTGTTAGATAGTGCATAATATTCAAAAAAATGCTCTAGATCAATAACAATCAAACCATAGATGATTGCAATACTCCCTCACAAAAGTTATTTTAGACTCCTTATACATTGTATAATATCTTATGAGGGTGTGGTCTGAGGCCTAAGTGCCGGCCCTACAAATCTTCTCCAAAGAGACTCCGTGCATGCTTAGGAGGCCACCACTGATATGGTTGAATGGCCATGTACACTCTCTGGGATTATCTCTTTTTGTCTTTAATTAGACAGTCTAATAGTCTCTTTCAACCACGGACTCAAAGTTCCTTTGGTTGCCTTTTTTCCCTGACCAGAAAGGTCAAAGGTTGCAAACAGAGAATTCATCTTCCTGAATGCACTGGACCTGTCATGATGATCAGATATGGCACTTTAATGCTCAACAAAATCAACAACCTTTCTTCCTCAGAAGGAGTTGGAAAGAAAACCCTGCCAACATAATTTCCTGAGAGGAGTGAAATTTAGATTTTTGAATTAAAAGTGAAATCGGATCTCCAAACCACTGCATCATCCAAACATCTCAGAAAGCATGGATGATAAAGAAATGCAGAGTTCCCCCAACCTTCATGCTGAAGTGACTGTGACCAGAAAAGAGACTTAATATGGCCTTATAGCCCACTGCCGAGTTATAGCGCCGAGCTGCAGGCGATTCAGGGCCTTTAACAACTGATATAGCCCGAGGCAGAAGGGCTATAAGGCTATTAGAACATTCCACCTACTAAGGGTAGAATGTACTGACATAAAAAGGAAGATACATGAAGACAAACATTGGAATGTTGGAGATCTGAGCTTATATCAGAATTTACAAGCTGTAGTAACTGCATTGTCTTCAATGGAGCTCTCAACATTCCAATGTTCTAATATACCTTTATAGCCCTCTGCCGAGGTCTATACCAGTTGTTAAAGGCCCTAAACCCTAGTTATAGGCCTGAGCAGCCGCAGGCAAGGGCCTATAATGAGAGAGAGGGCCTTTAACAATCTGAATAGCGTGAGGCAGAAGGGCTATAAGGCTATTAGAACATTGCACCCAATGAGGGTAGAATGGTCTAAATTTAAAAAAAGAACAACATCAAGACAAACATTGGAATGTTGGAGCTCTGGGTTTATACCGGCCACTATAATCCCGGAGTAACTCCATTGTCTTCAGTGGAGATCTCAACATTCCAATGTTCTAATAAGAAAGAAACATAATATCTGCCATTTCTAAATGTTCAAATAGAAAGGATTGTAAAGATTTCAAAAACAATGGAAGACCCCAAGGAGGGGCAGAATAGTGACAAATTGGCTGTGAAATCAAGAAACTTTTAAATAATCTATTCACTAAAGGCTCAGTTTTGTGAAATGAAGATTCTGCTTCAAGAAAAACATTGAGAGCAAACCATTTTTATTTCAAGGTAGAAACAGCCAAGTTCTTGTTAAACCATCCAGTAAGAACCATAGAATAGAAGAAACTGGACAAGAGAAAGAAGATGGATTTTTATGAGAACATCAAAAGTCAAAAAGTTCCCCATGCTTAGAGTAAGGCTTCAAAGTAGATGGCTTTTTATAATTCTGGATTATTTTTAAGGCAAACAACAACCTCTTTAGCTACTTCAGGAGCAAATCATCTATTCCCATGCTTCCTTTTGTGGATATCTTGTGCAAAACCTTGGCAGGTGGGAAATAATCATGGATGCAAAAGTTCTATGTAATGGGTGCCTGATCGTGAGCATATCTGGAGAAAGACCTCTCTCAGTGGTGACAGATTCCGAGAAGAAGCGAACATTCTGCTCAACTGATCTGCTTTTACATTGTCCAATTCCCTGGTGCGAACTGCCCCAAGATGTTCCCCTGCCCATAAACTCTGGGAACCTGCCACCTTGTTAAGGAACCTCGAGTGTGTGCTGCTTTGATCGTTGATATAGGCTACAAACACTGCATTGTCTGTTCTTATGAACACGTTGAAGAGCATTAGGTGAAGTTCGAAATGGAGTTGAGTTGCGTACATTGCTGTTAGCTCCCTCCAATTCGAGGGCCTCAATGACTTTATCAAGGACCATCTGATAAAACAAATTCCCAAACGTTGCACCCTAACTTACTGCAATGGCATCCGTCATTAGTATCAATGGTGGTTCTGGATGCATATGAACTCGCTTGACAAGATCTTCTGATAATATCCTCCACTGCAGCACTTTCTTGATGTCCTGTGTTCCAGACTCTGGAATGATGGAGACCAATATGTGTGGAGGTGATTCAGCAAAGGTCTGTGGTGCAGTCTCACCCAGTGTACTATAAGTACAGAAGCTGCCATGTGCCCCTATATCTCCATCCACTCCAATGCTGTCACCTCTTCTTTCTGTAGTGGCAAAAGTAACATCTTTTGAAGTTACTCTTCTCTCTGTAATGGTAGAAAAACTGTCCCCAATTGGGTGTTGAACGTTGCTCCAATGAAAATTCGATCCATTGATGGAACATGTTGACACTTTTCTCTGTTGAGTAGAAACCCATGTTGATTTAGCGCAGCAAATGTCAAATCTATCTGAAGATTCAGATACTGCTCTGATGGAGCTTGAGGCAGCCAGTTGTTCAGAGATGGGAACACTGATGCACCCTGTAGATAAAGATATACAATAAAAGGCACTACCACTTTGTAAAAACTCTTGAGCATGACCTCAACCCAAATAGGAGAACCACAAATGATGACTCCACACAAAACCTCAAATACTTCAGATGAGATATTGCCAGGGCTACATGCAAACATGCATCCTTTAAATCCAACATTGTCAGGCAGTGGTTCTTCTGTACCGATGGAATTACGTGCTGCAACGTCTCCATTTTGAATGGAACGTTCTTCATCATCACATTCAGTGACTTCAAATCTATAGCCATCCAATAATCGTGATGTACATTTGGCACCAGGAATGCTACTAAGTATCATCCTTTCACCTTTTCTTACTCTGGTACTGGAATAATGGCTTTCTTTAACCACATCATCAACCAATCATATTTCGTCCTTCAAGGTCTCCTGTTTCATCTTGGATTTTGGAATAGGAGTAGGAATGATCTCTGAGTTCCTAGGATAGGATAAAAACTCTGGGCTTATTTACAAGCCCATTGCGCTTCTGATGCGTCACATTTTTTGACGCACTGGCAGTGCAATGGGCTTGCCCATATTTACAAGGTCACGTAAAGTCACCCTGCTGGACTTTTCATGGCCTTGTAAATATGGCCCCCTTTCACACATTACTCTGCGTGAAAGGGGCGTTCCATGTATGTTGCTGTGGGTGTTACCATGCAACATCCATGGAACTTTGAGCATTCCCAGATTTGCAACATTCTGTAAAACTGGGAAAGTGTCAGAATCCTATGCCTCCCCAGGGGAGGCATAGGAATGGCACAACAAGGAGAAATACTTTTATTTCTCCTAGTTTTTTCCTCTTTCTATGCGTGCTGCATTCTGCTTTGACAATGACGCAGATCGGCACAGCTAAATGGCTTGCGGCATCATGCTTCGTAATTTGCTCTCCACTCACCTGTCTGATCCAGATCTTTATCAACATTCCAGGAAACAATGGATCCTGCCACCAACCATTATCTCCTGATCACCAACTTCCTGATCTCTGCCATAGTCAGAAATACTTCATTCTGGCATGTTCTTGTTTCTGATTCTTTTGATGCTTATGGTGAAATCTTTTATGTTGAACTCTGAAAGCACCGTCAATATTTTGTTGCTTCATGGATGTTTCCTGAAAGATGATTTCTCTTAAACAAATCAGCTGTCTTAGGCTGCTGTAATTTAAATTAAGAATAATATTTCCTTTTTGAAAATCTTATGGCACTTGTCCTCCAGTTCATTGCTGAACAACCTGACTCCTACATAGGGAATCCTCAATGCAGATGGTCTCTGGGCCGTGAAAACTATTCCAGTCTTCTAGAAACAGTCATTTAGCCTTGCTGCCACCGAAGCACCACAGACCAACACAGAAGCCCTCACTGCATCAAAAGAAATTTTAGAGAGGAACTCTACTTGTTTCTCCATGTTCTCTACCAAATTTAAACACTCTTGTCCTTCTTGAACTGCCTTCAGAAGCTCTTTAAAATCAGAAAAGAGTGATTGAGATGTATAGGTCCCATAAACCCCTGTAAATAGAGCCCAATGAAATCCAGAGTAAATCTTCCTGATGGCTGCATCGACCTCCTTGTTTGGTGGAACCTTAAAAATATTCTCCTCTGCCATGAAGGATCTACGCACAAGACTTGCCACCACTAAGTCTACACAACAATTGTCTTGAAAAGTGCCCATGGACTCCAACGTGTGCAATTTTACCGTAAACCTACCAAAATTGTACGATCTGGATCCATCCATTCATTAAGTATCACATCCATGACATATTGATGAATCGACAGCCCTACACTCTGTGGTGGTCTATATTGGCGCGAAACAGTGTGGGCCTCATTTATAAGGTTTTGCCATAGGGCAGCGCTGCAGGCCTTTCTGCGGCGCTGCTCTACGGCAAAAGAAAAGGGCAGGAATGCGCCATATCTATCAAATACGGTACATTCCTGTCCTTTTCCCCTGCGCCGGTGCACAACGGGCTACTGTGCACCAACGCAGGCACCTTTGCACAAAAATAATCATCCCCGCAACTCAAGCACCCTTGCCTGAGTTGCGGGGATGAATATTTTTGTGCAGGAAGGGAAACCAACCTGCACAAAAACAATCACAAGAGGCTTTTTGTTTTTTCTATGTGTGCTGCAGAATTCAGCACATATAGAAAAAGGAAAGACGAGGAGAAATAAAGATATTTCTCCTCAATGTGCCTCCCTTACGCCTGCCCTGGGGAAGTGTAAGTGTTTGGCGCTGCCTCAGATTTACGATTTTTCATAAATCTGGGGCAGTGTCAAAAAGCCATGGGTGTTGCTGGAAACGCCCCTAGCAACATCCATTGCACACCGCTTTAACGGAGAAAACTGCGTTAAAGGGAATGATATTTACGAAGCAGCATTAAGCCAAGAAAAGTGGCATAGTGCTGCCTCGTAAATATGGAGCAGACCCCTGCGCCACCGGAGCGTCGCAAAAAGTGACATTCCGGCGGCGGTGTTTAGAAGAGCCGGCTTCTCTTCCACAAGAAAACTCATATTTTCCCGAATGTAATTCAACATATCTGACAGCAAGCCTTTAGTGATATATTCCCCCTTCAGCTCAGGACCGGAAGCCCACATCTAATCCAACAACTCTGATGCAGACAAATCAGAGTACATGGATCCTTGCTCTGAAATACCGTTGCTGTCCCCACTTCTCGTCTTCAAAGATTCTAATGTCTCCAAAATCAGAGTTTTATCTTCTCATCCTTTTTGTCTAATTCCTTAGAACTTTTATCAGGAGGCAACATAGGAGCAGAAGAAATAAAAGAAGACAGAGATGGGCAATGATGTCTTCTTTTCTCTGTATGCTTCCTCATGATTTAGATTTTCTACAAAAGTAACGCAATATCCCCAAAAATATATATCCACAAACTACCAAAAACAATCACAAACTCAACCTTCCTCCTTAAATGCTCAGCAGTAGTAAATAACGCTACCATTTCACGTCTACTGAAAATGAAACTATGCACGTGCACAGACTGACCGTGGTCCATGCATGCACAGTTCTCTTAAATCAACTTCCCTGAAACACTAGCCACGCACATGGGCACACTGGCATTGAACACACTGAACTATACCACTTCTATGTAAATCCTCACAGTGCATATTCAAAGCAATGATGGCACAAAGCAAGACTGTCTGTGGCCTGACTTTACTGAGACAGAACACAGCAATATTGGGAGACGCCATTCAGCCAGATGATAGAGCCGCATGCATCATGACTGTACTGATTCTAGCAAAGGAAACTGCCAACTACGTCTTCCCTCCAGGGAGTCTTGTGGGTAGATCCTGCATGGCAGAGGAGAATATTTTTAAGCAGCAGAATTACTCACATCTTTCAAGCTTTGGGGGTTCAATGCAAAACACTCCCCATAGTAGGCTGTTGCTTCTACATAGGTACAAGACTCTACCCAAGCCCAGCAGGGAGATAAACCTTGGTACAATCAGTGGAGACAGTAGCACACCTACCACCGGGTAGCATTTATTTTTTGGTTCCTTGTAAATGGTTACATTTCCTCATGTAGTAATGATTGGTATGAGGATGCGTGACGTAGTGGTAATCTCCATCGTCCTCTGGGGGAATCTGGGGGACTCCTGGCTCCTAATTTTGGGGAATCTCTCACGCTACCACTGCCAAGGGGAGAATCATCTTCCTTCCAGTTACCGCCAATGGGAACACCCCTCTAAGGTTCAGTTAATATCTGTCTCAGGAACCCTCGAATCCCCTATTGTCCTCCATCCCCATGCTAAGGAAATGATTTGGGGTGTCCTCTTAAGGAACCCTTCCTCCTCCTCCAATATAGAATTCACTACTTGCTGTGTTTATCCTAATCGAAAGTTATCTTTTTGAATGAACTGAATCGAATTGTATTCATTCAAAATATATATGCACTAAAGTGAACTGTTGTCTGTGTGGCCATGGGGAGTGTGTTTGATTGTGTGCATAGCTGAAGCAAAATCCACTTTTGATGTGCTCCTTGCTCATAGATACCAAATTGTTTTCATTTTTTTTTAAAAATAAGACTTTATTTATCAGCCATTTAAAATGCAGTAAATAAAAACTGTACTGTCTATGTTTCTGTTATTATCAACATTCAAGGCTTAACACCCCAACAGAACCTACTACACTCCTGCGCCGCTAGCAGCACCACAGCCTTTCTCCAGAATCACACCTTGGACAACAAGGCCATTATGATTACAACATTCAGTTCTGTTGCTCTGTTGTGTGTCCCTATTAAGTAAGTATGCAACAAGAGGGGGCGCTAGAGAGCCCGCTGCAAAATGGCCGCGCTGTAGCGTAGCTCTGGCAGCCGGAGCGGCGGATGGCCTGAATATCGGCGGATCCAGCGGGAAATGCAGCATTAAAAGCATAAAACTGTGAATCGGAACTGCGGCGGCACAAGATGATACCAGCGTGACCGTCTGACGAGCTGCGGTTCATTGTGTATCTCGGAGGCGCCGCTAATCATCGTGACCAGTAAGGAAAATGGTGGCGCCCGATGCCCAGTGACGGCGGAGAACATCGCTACACAGATAATCCCTGCAGGTATGTGAGGAGCTCCATACGTGCGCTGCTGCTAAAAGCCTGCCCCGCTGAGTTTTTGTGCGCTTACTCGCTGGGAGCAACTCAGCGCGTCCACTGAGCGCCGAACGCACTCTCAAACAGACAAAATTGCGACATAGTGCTGGGGCCCTCCCGAGACCTGCTGTCGTTCCGCTGCTGCATGCCCACGGACTCGCCCCTTTGCGCACAGTGAAATACCTGCTCTCAGCGTGGCGGTGGGCCTGGTGTGGAACCCCAACTGTTGAGCAGCCTGCAGCGACCCTACATAGGCTTCCTGACGGCGACGGTGCGATAGCTGGGTGAGTGCCCCGGGAGCGGCATCACGGGGGCGCTGCGGTGGTGTGGTCGCCCTGCCTTTCTGCTGCGACACTTACTACCTGCTCAACCCCAGCCTGACAGCATTTGATGACACTACACCGACTGTCACCATAGCTCACCAGTAGCAGCGCCGTCCTGCCTTTGGTAAATCTCTGCACCACACACCACGCAGCCAACGGTGAAATTAGCCCGCGAAGACCACTGGGGCCACATTGCTGGCGTTGGCGAGTGCCCTTTCCATGCAGCAGTGATATCGCACTACACCTCCCTGCTCCAGTTGTAGGCCTGCGTCTGGGGACCCGGTGGTGGTGGCTGGAGGATGGGCAAAACGGATCACCATCAAGCGAAGTTGCCATTTACTCCCAGACGAACGTCACGACTCCCGGGCGCTACTGCTGACACAGATCTGGACGTGGCCTCAGGATCCGATGCCAAGATGGAGGCCGCTCTCATTGCCATTAACCAAAGTCTACATGCTATTGATGGCAAGATAGACGCCTTAACGATCCGGATGGATCACATCTCAGCTCGCTTAGACAAACATGGCGAGCGATTGACGGAAGCTGAGCAGCGGATCTCGACGGTTGAAGACGAGGCCCATACAACCACCTCTAAGTGCGGAGATATGGCGAAGCTCCTCGAGATTATACAAGCTAAGAACGAGGATCTCGAATCGCGCTCTCGTCGTAATAATATCCGCATTGCAGGCGTACCAGAAAGTACCAACACGGGAAGACTTGAGGACTACGTGGAGAAAATGCTTAAGGATCTGTTTGGGCCAGAGAAGTTTTCACCGGTGCTCATTGTCGAACGGGCGCACAGATCCCTTGCGCCAAGACCAAAACCGGGAGCACCTCCGCGACCTATAGTGGCCCCTATTCTAAATTATCGAGATAGAGACGCGGCGTTGAGGCTGGCCCGGGACAAACACCCTATGGTATACAACGGCTGCGAGATAGCATTCTACCCAGATTTTACTCTAACTGTTCAACTTGCTCGCAAGGAGTTTGCACTGGTAAAAAAGAAACTCCGCGACATGAGCATTCCATACGCTATGCTCTATCCAGCCAGACTACGTGTCACCCATGCAGACCACACACGCATCTTGTCGACTCCTCATGTAGCACAAGAGTTCATTAAACAGATCAAGAAGCAGACGCAGCGTGACTCGCGATCCAATCCGCATTCCGAATCAGATTAAAGATACGTCGCTCCTGATATTGTGATGTGTCTGCTATGAGGCACCACTGAGAACACTATCCAGATGACCACTGTTGTAGGGTAAGACGCTCTGTTCATTTGGAAGAGGAGGGGGGGGAGGAGGAAGGGAAAAAAAAAAAAAAAAGGGGGGAAAACGACTCTGGACCATCAATCTCTTTCTTTTTCCTCTCCCTTGAGCGAACTATGGACATGAAGCGAACACTGGGAGTGTCACAGCACTGTTAAGAAAAAGGGAAAAGAGGAAGGACATTTTTTTTGTTTTACCTTACCTGCTAGTGTCTGGTATCTGATATATACTAAGAACTACTGCTTAGATGTTGCTAATCATTGCTGAATTGCCTGCTGCAATTTCATAGGTCGCCTTTCCGCTCCGGCTCCCCGTCTGCTCGCAGATGGTGCATCGAGCACCTAGCCGCCCCCTTACGGGTGTACCCCGACACCATTCTGTTACTGTTTACTCTTGAAAACTGGGTTTGTCTTTGGCATGGTTGGGATGCTGAAGTGGGTGGGGGGAAAATTGGGTTTTATGTTCTGTTCGCTCAGGCAAATATTGAAAGTTCATCACACAGCATGCGCATACTAACACCTTATGCTCTCCAATTTGTAATCACGGAAGCAGAAATCCTTACACGTAGGCACAGAACTAGACTACCATGAATACAGCGACCAAAATGCTCTTTGTAGACACAACATGGTACCTCCACCACCACTAAGAATCATCACATGGAATGTGCGAGGACTTAACAACCCCCGCAAGATCAGGCAGGTCCTTGCATATCTGGATAGGCATCAAATAAGTGTAGCTCTGTTGCAAGAATCTCATATGCTCCAACACAAAGCTATTACACTGGGGAAAAGATGGGCAGAGATGGTAGCTGCCTCTTCCTACTCCACATACGCCAGGGGCGTCATAATGCTGATACGTAAAGGAACGCAGTTTATACAAGAGCAAACGCTCCAGGATGATAAAGGTTGTTATGTCATAGTGACGGGTGCCTTACTTGGCTCTAGGGTGGGAATAATCAACGTATACGGTCCTAACACTGACGATCCCGCTTTCTTCACTGAATTATGGAATACTCTAAGACGTCTTCCACCTATGGAACTGATCTGGGGTGGGGACTTTAATGTCACACTTAACGATGCATGTGATCGTTCTTATGCCACCACAGAACATCATCGCCAAGCTGCTGCTGTCATGCGTAACGGGATGTTAGAATTCCACATACAGGATGTCTGGCGAATGCGAAATCCACAGGCGCTAGAAAGCACTCACTCATCCACCATACACGGTAGCTGGGCAAGGCTTGATTACTGGCTACTCACAGACTCCACCTGCGCTTGGGTGCATGATATCCAACACTTACCTAAAACGCTTTCCGACCACAAGCCAGTTGTCTTATCTCTTAACATTCCAACCTACACTCCACCCCCGTTTATATGGCGCTTCAATGCCACCTCTCTATTGGACCCACTATATAAGGAAACCATTCATACTGCGATAGAGGAGTTCTTCCTCCACAACACGAAGTCTGTAGATAGCGCAGGCACATTATGGGAGGCATTTAAAGCGAATATACGTGGTGTATGTATTAGTACCACTGCTGGTATACTAAAAGACCTCCGAACGCAATTAAGCAATAGCGAAACGCGGATAAAAAGCTTAGAAGCTGAATATGAACTCACAAAGAACGCGGCTCTTTTAGGGGCCATCAGAGATTAAGTCACCCAATACACACAGCTTGCAGATGATGAATTGAAATATATTACCCGCAGATACGCAGCACGTAAACTGGGTGAGGGAGGCAGACCGGGACGACACTTAGCGCAGCAAATACAGGCTGAACACAAGCAACACATTGTATTGAAAATGGTGGATAGCGCGAACGCAACACATTATGACAACCAGGGCATCTTGGGCACTTTTATGGAAACGTATGGCGAGCTATACTCCGCACGTGCCACAGCCGCTTTACCGGAAATACTCGAATATTTGGAAGACATAGCACTTGTATGGCTCACGAATGATCAGAGAAGCTTTCTAGCACAGCCCATCACTGTAGAGGAGGTACAAACTGTCATCAAATCCCTACCCAACAGTAAAACCCCGGGGCCCGATGGCTTCACTGGGGAGTTTTATAAAGCGTATTCAGAGCTAATAAGTCCCTACATAGTCGCAATGTATGATGAGGCTTATCATAACCAGATTCTCCCACCAACATTGCGAGAAGCAGTGATCGTGGCGCTGCTCAAACCGGATAAGCCACCTGAACGTGCAGAATCATACAGACCACTTTCCCTGATCAACACAGATGTTAAGATTCTAGCCAAGATTCTAGCCACACGATTACAGCCCTTCATGCCACTGATAGTTTTACCGGACCAATCTCGTTTTATACCCAACCGATCAACCTCTTATAACCTACGTACCATCTTTGCCCTTATGCATCAATTAAATCCAAAGCTGGAGGCGGCGGCTGTCCTTTTAGATGCGGCCAAAGCCTTCGACTCTATTGAATGGGTATATTTGTTTGCAATTCTGCAAAGGATAGGTCTTCCACCCATGCTCCTAAATTGGATTAAGTTGCTATACACCAAGCCAACTGCGCGTGTAAAAGTCAATGGCCACGTATCAGACATCATACACATACAGAGAGGTACGAGACAGGGATGCCCCCTGTCACCTCTGTTGTTCTCCATAGTGATAGAACCCCTTGCCTGCAAAATTCGCCAAAAACATGCCCACACTGCGCTGCGATTCCACCTCCGTCCTATTGGTATCTCCATGTATGCCGATGACATGGTGCTTTCTATCTGTGATCCAGGCACGAATTTGGAGCCGATCCTTCGAGAATACATTAAATTCGGCCGACAATCTGGCCTACAGATCAATTGGGGCAAATCCGCCATACTACCCCTGACTGAAATCACAACGCCACAACCATTAGAATTTCCACTGATCTGGCAAACAGAACCCATCAAATACCTGGGTATCTGGATACATCGTGAGCAAGAAACAGTCCTAAGTGCTAATTACGGTGTAGCCATAGAAAAAATTGAGACACAAATAAACATGGATTACACTTCCTCTCTCACTTGCAGACCGAATATCACTAATTAAAATGGTGATTCTACCCAAGCTACTATATCTCTTTACAAACATCCCCATTACTCCCCCGGCCCCGTTATTTCACAGACTGCGCTCGCTTTTGGTACACTTGATATGGGCGGGTAAACAGGCCCGGATCAGCTTGCATACTCTAACTCTACCATACACATCAGGCGGTTTCACGGTCCCTGACCTGTTTTTATATTACTTGTGTGCCCAGGCCCAATACGCCTATTATTGGTATCACCCAGTTCGTTACATGCCACATCTAGCGGTGGAAGATGGTGATGCTAACCCCATCAAACTAACTAGTATCTTAACACATAAAAGGCCACACCTATCCACACAGGAGATAAACACAATACGCACAACCACAGATGCCTGGCTACGTATTGGACATCTGGCGAATAAACTCCCCTTATATGCGCCAGACATGCGGTTAGCGCAACACCCCTCCTTATCGGTCACTCAAGATCTAGGCAGTATGGCGTTACTAGAGCAAATTGGTATCACCTTATTCGGAGACCTCTATCCCAATGGGACCTTCATAACCCCAGGTGATCTCTCATATGTCAAGAATCAGACGATGTTATTCAAATTTACCTATCACAGGCTTAGGGACGCAATAAAGAAATTGTACCCATCCTTTCCAAATTAACCACCTACACTCAAATCGTTACAATTACTCATTACCACTCCTAGTGGCAACCATATGGTGGCGAACCTCTACAGGGCCATTCAGTCTGACGTTGGCACTGGCACATCGAAGGCCCATGAAAAATGGAACGCAGTCTTGGATGTGCCCCTGGAAGATGCAGACTGGCAGGCCTGCTGCGCACTTACTACCCTACTCACTCCCAATGGGAACCTACGTATTATCCACTATAAATACTTACATCAAGTGTACCACACCCCATTAAAATTGCATAAGTATGGTCTACGAGATAACGCGCACTGTAAACGGTGTAGTCATGATCAAGCGGACTTTATTCACTTGGCCTGGAACTGTACACAGGTGCAGACCTACTGGACTCATGTGATAAATGTACTGGGCAAAATGCTGAATTGTACACTGACATGCACACCACAACTATGTCTGTTAGGCCATGTACTGCCACTAAAATCTGTAAAGAAAAAGTTTGCTGCCATAGCACTGTTACTGGCGAAAAGAAGAGTTGCGATACATTGGGACAGTGAGCAAGCACCCATGATGAGACGTTGGATAATGGACTCTGTCTATTGCAAAGATACATTTTTATTGTATTCAGAAGAGCTTCCCACTGCCTCTAAACCTGCTAACTTTTGGGAGCCTCTCACTAGCTATCTGACTGAACACCCTGATTTATTAACAACTTCTGTATGAACTGTGCCTGTTCACTCTCTTAATGCCATGAATTCGGGATTTGTCTGCTATGCTATATGTTTTTGTTTATTTAATGTGATGGACTATGTAATGATCCTTATGTAATATTAATTATGCCGGAGCTGTTGTTAATTCTCATGCATTGTTATAATTTAAAATTTCAATATTTTTTTTTTTTTTTTTAAAGTAAGTATGCAACAAACAGAGCTGCTGTAGCATTAGACTAGGTCTGCTGGCAACATCTTTCAAATATTCCTGTTCAATGTCATGACACCTAGTATGCTCATACAGCCAGACTCTAACCCCTGTGTTTTTAACCCAGGAAAATGCAATGCAGCTGCTGGAGTGAGAATAAGTATTATGGTTTACCATTCATCCAGGCTAATCCTCGCTCTGTCAAGCCGGTGGACCATGGCCGTTGTAGCGAGAAGAGGAATCAAATCATCAATACATCAACAGTTTATCATCATTATAGGTGTGAGCCAAGGAAGAGAGTTAGGGAAGTTTAAAAGGTTTTATTAATTCAAATCTTTAGTTGCTTATCTTTATTAGGTCATCGTTTATTCATCAATCAGAATTAAACATTTTGTTAATATCAATACAATGGATAAATCATTTAAAAGCAATAAGCGTGTTCCATAAAGGAAAGAAACACTATTCTAAGAGTGAGAGAAAGGAGTCAGTTAGAGCATATAAAGAGATCTACGTCAGTGAGAGCAAGCATAAAGCTTCAGTAAATTCAGTTCAATAAAATGAGAAATATCAAAGCAGAACATCCCATAAAGAGAAGTTCAAGAAACTCAATAGCGTCTCAGCACAATGTAGCACAGGGTCTGGGGCAAATGGGATAAGGTTCTCAATCAAAGCTCCGCAAACAAAGGGTGTCTGTGAATGTGAGCCAGCGTGAGAGGTTCGCAAAAGGGAGTTAAGCAGAGAGCGTCTGGGTCTGTGGCCTATCTAGGAACATGCACCTATATAAACAACACATTTTGTTAGAATCTGCAGTCTCTCCCGTCTTCTTCCATCCAAGCATCGTACGAGGTTTTCATGGGAACCGGATTACTCCTCATCAGATCTTTGAGAGAACAATAGTCTATCAAATGTATTAGTTACATTTGTTGCTGCTAATGGCGAACAGGGTTCAAGTCCACTTATGGCTTACCTTTCCCATGTATACTTGTATTAATCTATCCTTCAAAACTAAAGTCCACAGAAAAACTATGTAGAAGTTGAAACACCTTTTAATGAACAGTACAGTGGCGGTGCGTCCATTAGGGCGCTGGGGCGTTGACCCACAAGCAGCACCCGCCGACTCCTGAGCCATTTAGCAGACAGGCTGAGGCTCAGCTCCCTCAGCGGCTCTGTCTGAAGGGGGTGGGCGGGGCAGCCAGCAGGTTGACTCCCGGCGTCATGCTGACTGTCTGACATGTCATCATTGTCAGACTCAGCAGGCCAGGGGGTGGCGCGGAGCGCACAGCAGGCAGCAGTGCGCATGTTGGGTTTGGGTCGGAGAATTTTTCCGACCAGCCCAGTCATGCGCACTAGTGTTTGCTGTGGCTGGCGGCTGCGCATTAGGAGAGCGAGGGTTGATCAATGCCGCAGCCCTCGGTCTCCTAATGGGCGGCGAGTATCCCTGCTAAGCCAATCCTGGCGCTGCTGGAGCAGCGTCTGTATTGGCTGAGAGGGGTTGCCACACTCGCGCCAGCGGCCTCTCGCAGTCCGCCAACGAGGGATTGGGCCCTGGGCTGCCATTGGCTGATGGAGGTTGGTGGCTGGGAGAGGAGGCCTGTCTCGGCTGGCACTGATTGAGCCCGCGCGCAGTGAAGAAAGGAGCGGCGCGCGGGCTGTGCTGCTGCTGCTGGAGCGAGCCGCTGCCGTTCCCAGTGCCTGCTGGAGCGCGCCGGCCCTCCCTCTTCCTTTCCCCACCGAGTGTTTGGTTGGAGCGGCGCAGATGGGCTTGGCAGATCCAGACGGCCTGCACGGACCACCGAGGCGCTCCGATCCGGGGGAGACGTGACCATCCTTCACCCCACCCTGTGCCCGGAGGTCTCTGGGAGGAGGAGCGAGGCGTTTCCGCTGCTGGGATTTCGGTAAGGGGGTATTTCACGAACCTATCTTCACTGAAGTTTGCTGCAGTTTGTTTGTTGGAGAATGTAGTAGTTCTGTCTGGTAACCTAAGTGAGGGTGTCATCAAAGAGTAGAAGAGTAGAAGAGGAAGGAGGCCCTGTAGTGGCGATGGACAGTGAAGCAGTGGCGGCAGGGTGCCTAGAGGACATGCTGGGCCGCAGTATGGCTATTGTTTTACACCCCACCACTTTCGAATGTCACCAGTAAACATTTTTGCGATGACATAGTTTGAAAAAGAAATAGGAGTTAGTTAAAGAGGTCAAAATCTAAATTATGTGCTGATTCCTCATATATGGTTGCACAGCTCTCCATTTAAAAAGACTAAATCCAAATCAATTGTAACAGTAAGCTCTATTCAAACAGAAACATTTCTACAAGAAATATGTGAGCCATTTTATAAAATGTTAATCGAATTATGAAAAAGCATCTTTTTAGCGGAGGTCAAAAGTTACACATTTTTGTAATATCTTCATTTACATGATCTTATCTTTTACTAAGAAAATCAATTCATGTGTTTTGCTTTTCTAAGTGAACAGCTTTTAGCAGTGCAATTCAACAGTTTGAGGCCTAGCACACGTACATGTGGCAGCTACGTACATAGTTTCTAAAAGCAGTTTTCTTTTGTTTAAGCTTGCACATTAATACTGCACTTTTATTATAACCTATATTATTGTTTTTATTTAAATGCCCTACCACTGCACTTCACCGCCAATAAAGTCAACACAGCCCATCCCTGTAACGCTTTGGTATCTCTTGGGTCAAGCCAGCTAACATACCTATTGGTTCCTTGGGTATCGATGCCCCAGTCATGGCCTCAACTATTTGAGCTCCATTCACCCAAAATGATCCAACACAGGGACTCCAGCCCAAATGCATGCATCAAATTGGTTCCAGCAGCTCCAAAGTTATCAGAGGCGCCTGACTTATAGGCAACATTCTCTGAAGCCATTGGGAGTATAATACAGTTGATGTATTTAAAATGCAATAACGTATGTATGTAATTATCGAATGTCAGTTTAGTTTGCCTTTATAAGTATTGCCATCGTCAGAAAGCGGGGACTCAGCCGCAACTTCTTCATTTGCAGATTGTCGATAGATCCTGGCAACATTTTGTACAAAGTTGATCCAAGCTTCCCCTCCTCTTTCATCACAATAGTCTTCTCTTATATAGCCAGGAAAGGAGGTTGTACAGGGAGGGAATCCAGGCAACAGGGCCTCCCATTTTGTGTCTTACTCTAGAGAATAAATTAAAGGCCAATACTACCTGACCTCCCTTTCTTTAAAGTGGCTCAATGTTAAGAATCAATCACCTTCAAAAAGTCACATAATTGCTTCATTATCAATGCGGGCATTAGTTCGTGCTAACTTGGAGCAAATGTTACAGATGCCCCAGGTATATTTATGCACACCAAGATGGAGATAGGTCAAGCCCAGTCATTCTCTGCTAGCCAGCTTCTCCCATGTCCACCCTACCAAGCGCTTGCCTTTCGCTTCCCTACATGTCTTTGGAGATTCTGCCCAATACACTTCCTGCAACCCCATCTGAGAAGGCTATAGCTCTTTCCAAATGTACATTTGGGAGCAAATTTACTTAAACATCACTTAATGCAGTGCAGCAACCAAAGCTGCTGTGAGTGTTGCATGAAAAGAGAGAGCAGGGCAGTGCCATATCTCCTAGGGTATGACACTGTTGCTACGTCCCCCAGTGTTGCCACACTTTAGGTTGCCTTGTTTGTGCCATGAAAACAATATTGCACCATTGTGTAAAGGTGGTTGCATGATATCTAGCATAGGTTTTTTACTGGATGGGAACCCTTTCAGAACAAAAAAATTTGCTTAGACATAGTTCAAAATGTTTACAACTTTGTATGTGTGCTTGTGGCATATTTTGTTATGCTATATTATTTTAAATATATTCATGACGAGAAATGCATAAAAAAAGAAATATACCGTTATGCATGTATTCACTATGTGCAAGTTATAAAAATGTTTTCCTACTGATTTAAAGTATTTTGCTGCATTGCATTTGCTGATAGCTATGCAAGGCCATGGAAGGCCCGGGAGCCATGATGCTTCATTTTGTACATTGCAGATTTTAGCAAGCGTTACCTCATTTTCAAACCTGGCAAAGGAAGCAGAGTTCTGTGAGAATAATAAAGTTAGTATTTGTGGATACGAATGCTATTGTCCCTTCAAGCACATTCAGTGCTTCCTTGGAGAAAAAAGTTCTGAACACCTGCATGTTAGATAGATGTTTATTGGAACCAATTGTTGTCACGTGGCCCTCTTACCTTGACGTGCATTAGGTGAAAATGTACATAAACTAGATAAACATGTGCATCTTTAAGAACACTGCTCCAACTGACCCCTTTCTGGCGTAAGCCCTGGTAATTTGAAATTACTATTGTCTTTGATATTTTGACTTTGCTGCCTGCTATTCCATATTGAACACTGTTTAGACTTGGGCTATCCTATGTGTTTATTTTTAACAGTGCTGTACAGTACAGCATCCGTGCAAAGTTTGAAAAGTTTGGAGATTTTTGTTTATCCAACTTTATAACAGATCAAAGAGGTGTAAATGTTTGGTGCAAAGCCATGTTTAAAAATTGTTAGTAATCAGGGCTTTGTGTCAGAATTTATGGGTGGTTGCATGGGAAATCCCAAACCAATAGTTTGTGCCAGTTTGCACCACTTTTGATGAACCTGCACAGCCACAAAATGTTGATAAATATGGCCTGCAGCCGTGTTGGATGGTCAGCAAACCAATGAGATATACTGAGATTGTGCAGTTAAGTATTAACTTCAGAAGTCCTGCAGCTCTAGGCCACCCTTGTCATAGGGCTTTACAAGTGTATAACATGTAACACAGGGATGACCCCACAGCCAGTGGCATAGCTAGGCCTTTCGCCACCCGTGGCGGTCCCAGCCTTTGCTGCCCCGCAGCGGCCGTAAGAGCAGGGGGTTGGGAGGTGCTGGAGAATGAATCCTGCATTTGCCGCCCCGCACGGCCGCAGGTAAGAGCGGGGGGAGGAGACCGCCACCCCCAAACCTCGTGCCGCCCGAGGCGGACTGCCCCCCCTTGCTACATTACTGCCCCCAGCCCAGAGCAACCTGATACAAACGTCACTAAAACAGCTAAATAACTCATTGGGCAGTCTAACTGCGAAGTTCAAAAACAAATACAAAAATGTAGGCAACACCACCCCTGATTGACAGTGGAAGTCTAATACACAGTTCCACCAAACTCTCAAAGCCATTTAGTACCTTACCATAGTTATTCTTGATCATCTCATCAATATTGCAGCTGACATCTATCCCCGAATACCCTATATGATCTTCCTTCCATATTGCTTGTCGATTACAGTGTAGAGTGCGTTGTCATAGTCGAGTCTGCTTGTGATGACTGCTTGCATGATGGTTCGTCTGGTGTTTTGTGGGAGACACTTGAAGATATTTTGTAGCATACATAGGATCTAGAAGCAGGCAGCACTCACTAAGTTGACATTTGCCGTTATATTGAGTTTGTCATCCAGGATGATTCCCAGATTTCTGGCGTGGTCGGTGGGCGTTGTTCCTAGTTCAGTCGGGCACCAAGCTTTGTCCCATGAGGAGGTCATGTTTCCGAAGACCAGTTCTTCCATTTTGTTGGAGTTGAGCTTCAGGCAGTTGGTTCTCATCCATTCAACTACCAGGGTCATGCAGTTGGTGAAGTTGGTAAAGTTGGCTCTGGTGGTGATTCTCCTGTCCATTCAGAAAAGGGTGAGTTGGGTGTGTTGGCCTAGAAGATGATGGTGATACCTTGGTATTGGATGATTTTTGCTAGTGGAGTCATGTAGATATTGAACAGGGTCGGGCTGAGAGTTGATCTCTGGGAGACTCTGCAGACTTAGTTCTTGGTCTCTTATGTGAAGGGAGGGAGCCTGATTTTCTGCATTCTTCTTATGAGAAAAGAGCAGATCCAGCTGAGTGTAGGTCCTTTGATTCAAATCTTGTGTAGTCTTCTGATGAGTGCGCTGAAGGAGTCTGTGTAGAATGCCATGGAGAGGTCGAGGAGGATGAGTGCTGCTATTTCTCCTCTGTCCATTTGGGTGCGGTTGTCGTTGGTGGCTGCCATGAGGGCTGTTTCAGTGCTGTGTATTTTTGTGAAACCTGACTGGGCGCCGTCCATTAGGTTGTGTTGTTCGAGGTGGCTTGTGAATTGCATTTTGATGGCATTCTTTATCACTTTGGCTGGGTGGGGGAGCAGGAAGATCTGGTGGAAGTTGCTTGGTTTGGTCGGGTCTGTCAATGGCTTCATGAGGAGGGCATTGACCTCTGCAGGCTTCCAGTCTTCCGGGAAGATGGCGGATGTGATGGAGGTGTTGATGATGTGGGTGAGGGCGGTGCTGACTGGCAGCTTGGCATATTGCTAGATGTGGTGGGGTCTTGGATTAATTGGTGTCTCGGAGTGGATGGTCTGCATGTTTTTCTCTATATCTTCTCTTGTAAGAGTTTTCCATTCGTTCAGGCGGCCGTTTGGAAGGTGATGGGCAGGTTGGGGATGAGATCTCCTGTGTCTGGTTGGTGTGTGAAGTTATCGATGTTCGTGATTTTGCTGTGGAAGCAGTTTGTTTGTCATAGAGTTTGTAGGAGTTGGTGATGGTGTTGACAGAGGCCAAGAGTGTGGTGAATTTCTTCACATTTGCGAAAATCTCCTTGCAACTGCTAGAGCTCCCTTCAATGAGTTCAGTTAGTGCTCTTTTTTCTTCTTTTTTGGTGTCTCTCCGTTCCTGGCACTGTTGGGTGCGTTGGCTTGCATTGCGTTGATTTGGAAGTGGAAAATGGAGTGCTCGGTCTATATGAGCGGTGAAGTGGAGATGTACTTGATGCTGTCCCTCGTGGAGAAAATGGGGTCCAGAGTTTTCGGAGATTCGCAGCTTGAAGAGCAAGTGTTCCAGGAATGGGGTGGTGCTGTCTGTGGACGTTGAGCATTTGATAGAGCCTATGTATACGATTGCGACTCCTCCTCTTGGTTTGCTGAGGCGGTCCTGTTGTGCAATCTTGTTGTCTGCTGGGATTGCTGAGGGGATAGTGGGTGCTGACGTGGGGGCCAGGTTTCCATGAGGAAGGGGAGGTCCAGCGCATCCCTGCTCAGCAGGTCCCAGGTTTCAACTGCATGTTTGTTGAGGGAACTCGTGCTGAGTATCATGCATGCGAGTGAGTGTTGGGATGCAGGCTTGCTGTGGCATGTTGTGTTATGTAGGGGTGTTGATGGTGTTGTTGGTGCTTGTGTGGGATGTGCGGGTGGGTTGCTGCAGGTAAACAGGCAGTGAGAGCAGGCAAAACCTCCTACCGTGGTGTGGGGTGTGTGGTGCGGTGCGGCAGCAGCGGGAAGAGAGGCATCCCCGGTCGAGTGATCGCAGGAGCGCTGTGGAGTATCGCCAGGGAGGATAATAGGGCCGGGGTACTTGCCGCTGGACGCAGTCCCAACACAGACAGACGCAGATGGACTTGCCTTTGGCACCCCAGTGGCACTGCTGCCATTAAATAGGTCCTGGGACGGGGAGGAGCGCAGGAGGTGGTGGGCGGGGCTACCCGCTCACCGGTAGATGATGCAGGAAGAAGATGCGGGAAAACACTGGTAAGGAGCGGGGGAGGCAGGAGGTGGGAATGGTGCTGGAGGGGGCTGAGGGGATCACAAAGGAAGCAAAACACAGGGAGAAAACCCAGGGGAAATGCAAAAGGGGTGCTGAAAGTGGCAGAAAGCAGTGTGAAAAAGAGAGAGATGCAAAATAAATCCTGAAAATAAAGCAGATAGTGGGGGTGAAAAGACCAGAGAAAGATGCAAAAGAGATTCTAAGAAAGCACGATGAAAAGGTCAGAGAAACATGCAAAGAGATGTTAAAAAAGAAAGCAGAAAAGAAAGTGGGGTGAAAAACAGAAGGAGGCCCAAGAAAGCAGGCGCAAAAAGCAAAAGCAAGACGTAGAAGAAAAGTGCAAAGAGAGCGGAAGAGGTGAGAGAGCGAGAGAGACAGCTGAAAGGGTGGAGTTGCAGGAGCAAGGCGGGAGCCTCGTGGCGAGAGAGCCGGGTCTGAAATGGCCTTGACTGGTCGGAGGACCATCAAATCTACAAGTATTCCCTTTGGCTTCCAACTTTACCATAGGTTAAATTCACTCAAGTTTCAGAATGACATACATTCTGAAAATCAGTCCCAATCTATACCTCATACACACGAACCTCACAAAGAAAATATATGGTGCCACAGAGTAATTGATATGTGAAAATGTAATATAAAAAATCCAAACACTTCCAATATAAGCTTATTTTGCATATATTTAAAATACAATTCATGAAAAGAATAAACCCATATTCATTGACACATTATGAAAATTGTTTCACCCTAATAAAAATTTCAAACCACTAATACAAAAGAGAGAACACACAAAACAATACACTTTGGGCCATAGGTATCAAAGTTAGGTTTACGATTCTCAAATAGCGAATTTTTGAGAATCGCTATTTGAGAATCGCAAAACGCAATGTATGTAGGATTTGCAAAAAAAATTGCGAATCCTAAATATTCCTTAATTGCGAATCGCAAATTGCGATTCGCAATTAAGGAATATCTTCCCATGCATTCCAATGGGCCTAGAGGCCCATAGGAATGAATGGGATGACATTCGCAATTTGCAAGTACCCATTAGGTACTCGCAAATTGCGAATGCAATTTCAAGGGTGCAGGGGTGTGAGAAGGACACCCTGTTACACCCCTGAAATGAGCATGGGTGCACATGTGGTGCACATACATGCCCTAAGGGCATGTATGTGCGCCACATGGCAATTTGAAAAATGCAACAAAGTGCATTTTTCAAGGAAATCGCAAATTACCACCAACCTGTAGTTGGTGGTAATTTGCGATTCCTTAAGCCATACTCGCACAACTTGGGTGCTTCATACATTGCATTTAAGGAATCGCAATTTGCGATTCCTTAAATGCATTCGCAAAATAGGGAATCGCAAATTTTGCAATTTCTTATTTTGTGAGTGGGTTTGTGTGTGATACATTGCACACAGCAAAATTGCGATTGCAAACGCTGAAATTCTGCGAATTTCAGCGTTTGCGATCGCAATTTCGAATGATACATATGGCCCTTTGTCATGAATTCATCTGCCAATTTGTGCAAATAATCAATACAGACACATTGTATATGCGTAATTCTCATCTAGTGTGCCGACATGTTCCACAAATTTAGCCTTATTTATGCGTCAACGCATTTCGGTGGTATCCAGCAAATTCTAACCACCTTCTTCAAGAAAATATCTATATCTCTCTTTAATCAATTTTTGTCATTTGCACCCAAACAAGTGTCTTCTTAAGTCCCTTTTATGTAGATATTTACACTCTTCCTTATCCGTCCAAATTTGGTAAGGGTGTAGACCATGGAACCAATCGATCCTCAGCAAGAACTGTAATGCGGGGGCTCTCCCTTCGCATAGGTTCAAACTTGATCACGAGGGCAACTTTCCCCTTTTGATATGTTTGCACGATGTCCCTCACAATGGGTTGGCCATCCGAGGTCTTTGCATCAATCCGTGGCCTCTTTTTCCTATCTACGGGCCTCATACTTTCTCAATTTCTGATCGTGTGGCTCGTCTGTACTCCCTTGGGGCTTATTTTGTATTTTCAGAGGGCCAGCCATAGGTAAGTGGGGATTTTCAGTCAAATGGAGGGGTTCAGATTTAGCCTGATTTAACAGCAGTCTAGAGTATCTACCAAACAATACTATTTCCCTAACTAATGTACAGAGATTCTCGCCAGGGTTCATAACAAATGAAAATGAAATGAAAATAAAATTTATAAAGCGCAACTAATACCCAAGGGTGTCTAGGCACTAGTCTCAGAGAGGTGAGCTGCAGTAAAGAGAAGAGGGTGGAATTATTGGTTAAAAAACCAGGTTTTAAGTGCTTTCCTAAAGGCTAACAGATCTGTTTTCCTTTTCAATTCTAGGGGGAGGGAGTTCCAGAGTCTGGAGGTGCCATCATAAAGCTTCTGCTGCCCCAGCCAGCTTTCTTGTATTTGGGCACAATAAGATTGTGGGTTGAGGCAGACCGAAGTGGTCTGGGTGGAAAGTACCATTGAAAGTTGTGCTTAAGGTACTCTAGATCTATGCCATGGAGGTTTTAAAGGCAATGCATAAAGCTTTAAAGTCAATGCACTTCCTGACTGGAAGCCAGTGCAGACAACTAAGCATGAAGAAGCAGATTCATGTTTAGGAATGCCCAGCAGAAAACGAGCAGCTGCGTTTTGTACAATCTGGATTTTAGTCATGCACTTTTTCCTGATATTCATGAATAACGCATTTCAACAGTCAACCTTTGAGAATACAAGGGCTGAAGTTACAGTTTTTTGCAGATTGGGAGGAATAAAGCGAAAGATATTTCGGGGAAGTATTAGCATGAAGAAAGAGGCAGAAGTAATGGTGTTGAAGTGGCCTCAAAGGAGAATTTGCTATTAAAGATTACACTCAGGTTCTTTACCTAGCTTACGGGGTTAGGAAGAGAGCCAAGTTCCTGTGGCCACAAAATTGGGGACCAAAAGGAAGCATTTGACCCAAAGAGAAGGAGCTCAGTTTTATTGAAGTTAAGCTTTAAACAATTTGATGCCATCCCAATTCCTGACCTGGAGCAAGCTATCATTGAAACGCGTGGCGGTGTCAGTCACAGATATAAAAATTTGGGTTTCATCGGTGTAGGGCACCCAAAGGACCCTGGGGAACGCCGCAGGATAGTGTAAAAGTTGGTGAGTTAAAATCCTCCAGAGCCACAAACTGTTGTTCTTGGTTGGTAAGAAAGGATTTCAGTATTAAGAGTGCGTGCCCCTTGATCCCAATAGAGGCGAGACGGTCTAGTAGTGTCTTTTGATTGACCATGTCGAACAGTGCAGAGAGGTCTAAAAGAACTAAAGCAGCATTTCCTTCCACATCGACAGACTGCCTAGAATCTTCTGATGCCGTGATCAGAGCGAGTTTGCTGCTGTGGTGACTTCTAAAGCCAACCTGGATGGGGTCAAGGTGTCGTGAGTCTCAATGAAGGCTGTAAATTTCTGCTTTCATAGCTTTCTCAGCAATTTTGGCAGGGGGGGGGGGAGTCTAGAAATGGGCTGTTAGTTATTAGGATTTGTGTTGTCAAGATTGGGTTTTTGGAGGAGCGGAAGAACTGATGCTAATTTCCATTTGATAGGGAAGGAGCCTGTACTAAACATTTGGTTCAAAATTTCCATGAGATGCTCCACAATAGTGTCCGGTATAGGATGAAATACCTTGGAAGGGCAAGGATCAAGTGGGGAGCCTGACTTAGTTTGGCAAAGCAGATTCGTAACTTGAGATGCGGTAAGGGATTGTGGAGAAGTGTGGCTCAATGGTTAGAGCGGCAGACCCTGATGCAGAGATCTGGCCCGGGACCAGGGTTCAATTCCCGCCTCGGCGGGTCTTGGGCTCAATTTCCTCGGACCTGATAATTCTCGCCTCGGTGCCTATTCTAATCATGGGTCCCACTCTGCAACTCTGGGCAATAGCTTGCTTAATCTCCACAACGGCCCCACCAGCGCTGGGATGCCTGACTTCACCTTGGGGGTGCCCAGGAGTGGACATTTCACAGGGAAAAGCCAGGAAGGGTTCCACAGCGGTATGCGTACAGCGCCAGGAAACCCCAGCTGGGGTAGCAGTGCGCTTTACAAGTACGAATTTCATTCTTTCATTCATTCAAGGGGCGAGAAGGATGATAATGTGGGGGAGTCAAATGAAACTCCTGCAAGGTCCGAAATTTGCTCCATAGGCAAAGTTATGGAGCTCGAACTAAAGTTAGTTAGAAGGATGCCATTGGACGAGGGCTGCCCGGAGAAGTGATTACTTGAGAAGAGGCTGTATATTGCCTTTACCTTATCCTGAAAAAAAGTTGCAAGGGAGTCACAAAAAGCTTGGCTGACATTGGTATTTTCATTTTCGGGAGGCTTGGTAAGCCTTTTTACTGTGGAAAACAGTTCTTTAGATGAGTTTTTTGAAGCTTCAATGATGTTTGTGTAGAAGCGGGTTTTCTCCGTGAGGATTAATGCCTTGTAGGTTGCTAGAAATGAAATGAAAGTTTTTGTAAAGCGCATGTTTGCCGTGGCATCTTAGCGCTAGCTGTCCTTAGTCTCAGCAACGGAAGATAAGATCGGCTATGGTTTGTGAACGAATAACCATGTTTTCAATGCTTTCCTGAACAGCAGCAAATTGGTTTGATTTCTAAGACTGATGGGCAATGTGTTCCATAGTTTCGGGGCCAAATGGAGAAAACTTCTGCCACCCCACTTTAGTGTTTTTACCCTTGGAACTACAAGTAGGGAGGCCGATGATGATCTAAGGTTTCGCTGTGGAATATGACGCCTAATATGTTGCCTAAGGTAGGCTGACCCAGCCCCATGCAGAGTCTTATGCACAATGCACATGGATTTGAATTGGATCCTAGCCTGAACAGGTAGCCAGTGCAGATCCTGAATAGCTTGGCTTATAGGGCTAAATTTTGGAATCTTAAGAAGTAGACGGGCAGCAGCATTCTGTAAAGTCTGCAGCTTACATATCGTATTCCTTTTTGCTCCCAAATAAAGTGCGTTACAGTAATCAATTTTTGATAATACCAAGGCCGTAATGACTGTTTTTCTAAGGATCATGGGAATAAAAGGTAGAATCTTTCGAAGAATTTTCAATGTAAAAAAGCATGAGGAGGTAATGCTATTGACCTGATCGGATAATGAGAGCTGGTCATCTATCTTAATCCCAAGATTTTTAACTTGTTTTACAGGCCGCGGGCAGGACCCTGCTGCTTCCGGCCACCAGGTAGAATTCCAAATGGAAGTATCCCTTCCAAACATCACTACTTCAGTTTTGCCAGTATTTAACTTCAGGCAGTTATGTAGCATCCATGTAATGATATGACTCATACAGTTATTAAAACTTGTTGCCACTTTCTCAGGTTTGGATGATAAGAAGATGACTATTTGCGTGTCGTCCGCATAGCAAATGGCAGAAAAACCATGGGAGCGTATAAGTTTAGCCATTGGGGTGACGTACACATTGAACAAGGTAGGGGAAAGTGACGATCCCTGGGACACCCCACACGGCAAAGCGTAGGGGTGCGATTTGTATTCTTCCATCATTATGGATTGTTCTCTACCAGTTAGGTAGGAACGAAGAATGTCAGAGGCTTTATCTACAATTCCTATTTCAGCCAGACGCTGGATAAGTATATGGTGATCAACCGTATCAAAAGCGGCCGACAAATCGAGCAGAATCCGTATGGCTTCCCCCCCCCCCTTCAAGTTGGGCACGTATGTCCTCTGTAGCTGCAATCAATGCCGATTCTGTGCTATGGCGGGGACGGAAACCATGTTGCGCTGGATCAAGTTTATGGTTTGCCTCTATGAAAGACAATAGTTCTTCATTTAGGGCTTTTTCCAGGATTTTAGAAGGAAATGGTAAACAGGAGATGGGCCGGTAATTGCTAACCTCCACGGGATCAAGGGTTGACTTTTTCAGGATAGGTCTAACCAAAGATTTTTTCCAAGTGTCAGGAAAATGTCCTGCGTCCAGAATGTTGTTAAGAAGAGGTGTTAAGTTGTTCGCAATTAGATTAGGGGCCATGTGAAAAACCATGGCAGGACTGGGATCCAAAGGGGATCCCGATTAAGTTGACATTATTAACTTCTCCACTCTATCAGGTGTTAGAGTGTTGAATTCTTGTAAGTAGACCTGCATATTAGCCCTGTCCTCGTTGGGCCCGTCTAACTTTGTTTCTGCTTTGCTGTTAGAGAACTCGTCGTAGACTTTGACCACTTTGTCGTAAAAGAATTCTGCAAGTTTATCGCAAAACTGTCTAGTGGGACTGAACTGTTTGCTATTGCCGAATTTAGCTAAGTTGGAAACTGTTTTGAAAAGTTCACTAGCAGTGTTTTTGGAGGCCATAATTTGTTCGGTAAAAAAACTGGATTTTGCTGAAATTATTGACTCTTTATACTTTGTTAGTGCCTCGTTATACTAGAGACTGCTTGTAGGATTCCCATTCAATGGAGCCGTAGTTGAGTCTTCATTTTCTTTCCAGCCTGCGACAGGTCTGTTTCTGGAGTCTAAGACTCTCTGAGAACCATGGTTCTGAGGGCGTATTTCTATGGATTTTGTGTTTTTTGACTGGTGCTATAAGGTACAGAGATGCATTAATCCAAAAAGAAATTGCTGGATCATTAAGGTCTTTATAAGGTGGCGGGCGGTTTTATAATAAAGATCTATTCAAAGATTCTGATGTGATCGTATGCCAAGGGCGGACAACTTTGTGTGCCTTCAGCTGAGAAGGGTTGATAACACGGTATGGGGTTTGAGGGTGACCATGACAGTGGAATGATCAGACCAGACCAAAGGAAGAGAAGGTAAAGTTCAAAGAAAGTCTTTGTCAGAAAAGATTCCATCCAGCAGGTGACCTGCAGTGTGAGTGGCTCCTTTGACGCGCTGGGTGAGGCCCATGCTATCCATTATATCTATCAGATGGGCGGCGTCCTTGTCTTGGGCATCTTCTAAATCTAGATTGAAATCACTGAGGATGGTGAAATCAGAAGATTGAACTATGGTGTCTAAGAGTTGGCCAATGGTAAGTATGAATGCTATCCTGGTGCCAGAGGTTGATAGATAAGCAAACCATTAAACGAGTGATGTTTAGTGAGCAATGGTGGCGGCACAGGTAAGAGCGGTGGGGCGGGGTGGGGGTCGGGGAAGTTGACATACGACGGGATAAGTTAAATTAAATTTAAAAAAAATAAAACCTCTTACCTTGCGCTCGCCGCATTGTCGACTCGGTGATGCGGCGAGCGCAAGGTATGTGGTTTAATTTTATTGTTTTAAATTTAATTTAACTTACCCCGTCATATGTCGACTTCCCTGACAAACCCATCCTGCCCCACCCTGCACTACTGCCCCACCCCGCACTACTGCCCCACTGCTCTTACCTGTGCCGGCCACTACTGGTAGTGAGTTGAATTTTAAATAGCAAGATATTATCAGCATACATTCAGAGCAACTTGGGTCACCCTCTAAATTATTTCCCTAAAGGTCATGTTTTTCCAGAGGTTCAATAGCATGGACAAAAAGTAATAGGGACAACAGGCATCCTAGTCGGGCTCCCCATGTTAACCTGAAGGGACTTGATATACTCATATTGCTAAGTGTCCCTGCTACAGGATCTGTGTATAGCAGTCCAATTCGGAATCCTTAAAATATTAAGGAAAACCCTAGACATTTTACCTATGGTGGCGAGGAAAACCCTGACTCATGCTCTCGTCACAGCAAGACTAGATTACGGAAATGTGATGTACCTAGGTGCAACCAAAAAGGGACTTCAGAAGTTGCAATACGTTCAGAATGCAGCAGCCCGCTTGGTTTTAAATTTGCCAAGACAGGCACCCTCGAAGAATGCACCGGATACATTACACTGGCTGCCCATCCAGAAACGAATTACATTCAAGGCACTATGCCTCGGCCATCGTATCTTGCAGGGCAGATGCCCCATGTACTTGCGTAATCTTATGACCCCCTACAATACAGGTAGGCATCTGAGATCCACCGGGACCCATCTAGTGACAGTCCCGAGGATAAAGAAAGCACGGATGGGGGCCCGCTCTTTTGGCTACTTGGCAGAAAAAGCTGGAACTCCCTACCCCTGTCTCTCCGTGAAGAACCTTCAGAGAGTCTTTTCCGTAAAAAACTAAAAACATAGGGGCATATTATCAAGGGCTTTATCGCCGCTTTAGCGGCACTTTTTGGCGCTAAAGCGGCGATCATTTTATCGCCCTATTAGCAAGCTGTCGCTAACAGGCGTTAGCGACAGCTTTCAGGCGTTAGAGGCCGCGTTTGCCATCGCCTTGCATGTCAGCGATAATTATCGCTAATGACATGCAAGGAAGGCGTTCCCTACTAAAAGCGACTGAAAACAGTCGCTAATCCCACTACCCCCTATTAGCAAGGCAGGCGAAGCGATATAATAATTCACGCTAAGCGCGTTTATCGCTAGATTCTAACACCTGCTAGTGAGGACGACTTACCTGTTTAAAGTATAGGAGGTGGATTCTAATGCTGAATCCACCTTAGCGTTAATATCGCTGGTTTTCCAGCGATATTCTCGCTTTTTGCCGCTATCGCTGGAAATAATATCGCTATGGAGATAAACCTTACTAATAGGGTGTTATCTCAGCGATATTTACCAGCGATAGGCGGCGTTAACCAAAGTCGCGCTAAGCGCGGTTAGCGATAAATATCGCTATTCCTTGATAATATGCCCCACAGCTCTTTACTCAATAATGAGGTTTGTTCCTGGTCTTTCAATGTACTGATTCTCTGAGTTGCAGTAAGTAAAAATAGCGCGGGGACACACCAGTGGGTGTAACCAGGTGCTCTATAAATGCAGAAATAAATAAATAAATTGACAGGAACATCTGTCCAAGGCCTATCCTCTTCAGGACCTCTGTTTGAAAGGCCACTCAATGGACTCAAAGGCCTTCTCCATGTCCAGGAAAGCCAACATGGCTTCTATGTCTAAATGTATTTGGTGAATGAAGAGTAGAAAACACCCTACAAATGTTGTCTGAAGTAGATCTATCAGAAATGAAGCCCGTTTGATCTGGTAACATCAGGTAAGGCATCAGTAGGGCAAGGCAATTCATCAATAATTTAACTAGAATCTTACAGTTAAAATAAAGATACAAGGGTTGTAAGAATTTTAGTTATTAGGTAAAAGAGGTGAGAGCCCCACTCAAATAAAAAGCACAATTCTTGTCAGGGTGAGCCACAAAAGTCACTAAATAAACCTGTGCTTAACCTTCTGGTAGCTTGCCACCAAAGTAGTCAGACTTAACTTAGAAGCAATGTGTAAGTATTTATGCAGAACTCAAACCGTAAAGAAGTAAACGCACGACACAAGACAAATACATTTAGAAAAATAGAGATTATTTTAATTAATAAATAAAATGACACCAAAAACTGCACGAATCCAATCAGTAGAACCAGAGTTATGAGTTTTTAAAATTTTACGTAAAAATAGAACCAAAAAGACCCAAAGAGCCAACTGCGGGTATCTGGTCCCGCTGGACTGGGACAAAGTCACATGTTCAGGCCAACCACAAAGAAGCACGGGCCGAATACAGAACCAAGTTTGTCCCGCTGAGGGGTTTTACCTTCTTTCTATGGTGTGAGGTATGCATAGGGCTGCGGAGCTCTCCGGAGCTTGGAGTCAGATCCAGTGACGCCTTCAACTGCAAAATAGAGGTTTGTCAGGGCTCACGTTAGATCTGGGACAGCAATCAGATAGGATCTGCGCAGTATGACTTTGCGAGGCTCTGCATCACTCAACATCAGTTCCTGTGAAGCCTTAGATTTGTGGCTGCGTGGCTTTGTGGGGCCAGGTGGCTCTTCGTGTCAGATCTGATGGAACCTTCAGTTAGGCAGGGAGAAGTACATTCAGACCCCAGACAAGGGCTCAGGATGTGGAGGACAGCACTTGGAGGGTCAGGGCTCACTCCCATAGAGGCTAGCAGAGGGGGCCAGGTCGGGTCCAGGTGGTACTGGTCAGCTGGAAACCAGGAAGGGCCTCTGGAAGCTTATTGTGTCCCTGTAGTTCAAACAAGAAGTCAGCCGACTGACACTATGAGTCACATCTGTGATCCTGGGTTGAAGGCAAGCAGGTCCAATCTCCTTCAAACAGCAGAGCAGTCCTTCTTCTGAATCTTCTCAGGACCAGGAGTGTTCTGATGAGATATTCTGAGGGTGCCACTTTTATACCCAGTGCAAACTTGCATGGGGGAGTTACTTCCTTTGTCTAACCCGGATTGGTTGTGGTCAGTTCATCCTCTTCCCTAGAGGCTAGTTCCAATCTGTCTAGCGTAGAAAAGGGAAGGCACACCCAGGTGTGGACTGCATTTACCAGTGACAGGGTAGACAGCTTCAGAAGTCAGGAAGGAGGGGAGCACAGCCCTCGGGCTACCCTTTGAAGCTCAGAAGGGCTGAGTACAACTCCCAGGCCATCCTGCTCAGGAGAGGATCACTCTTCCCTACACCAAAGGTCCTTTTGTCCTCTGTCTGGAAGGAATACACATCACACCACAGAAGAGCCATTAACAGTCAGTCAGTCAAAAACATCTTTATTCGGATAATCAAATATCCATAAAAGGAAAACCACATTAAGAACACATAAAAACATATAAAGTATAAAATATGGAATAAAATACAATTCATCACACACAAAAGTGACATACAAAATCACTACAGTTTCAATGGGACAATCTTGACCGGGAAACAATATAGAGAATAAACACAGTTCATTACACAAGAAAATAAAAAAACAACCTATGGCGGCATGTATATTCACTGCAATTTCAACAGGACCATCTTAATCAGAAAGTATGGTACGCAATAGCGGCCCGTGGTGGGAGTGCTGCCGGGCGGTTACGTGGGGCGGGCGAGGGGCAGGGTGGGGGTAGTAAACTACGGAATACGGCGGCACAGAGGTAAGTAAACAAAAAAATAAATAAAACGAATTTCGTTCAGCGCGCTGCATCGCATTGCGATGCAGCGCGCGCAATAAAATTCGTTTTTTTTTTTTTTTTGTTTATTTACCTCTGTGCCGCCGTATTCCGTAGTTTACTACCCCCCTGTTAGAAATGGGATTCTTGGTAGGCTAGGGCGCGGGCCAAAGCCAGGCAAAAACCACCACTCTAGTCAGGATAAGGGAGTTACACTTCTAAAATAACCCCTGCTCACCCCCTTGGTAGCTTGGCACGAGCAGCCAGGCCTATCTTAGAGGCAGTGTGTAAAGCATTTGCACATAACCAACAGTAATACAGTGTACGCACTATAAAAGGACACCACACCAGTTTAGAAAAATATCCAATATTTTTATATAATTAAAACAAGACCAAAAACGATAAAGAACCACAATACTTTACTTAAAAGTTCACAATTCAAAAATACGCTGATTAAAAAGAGTTCCTTGTGTGGATAGCGCCGTCCGGGCTACCACTGCGTCGGGAACACCCAAATCCAAAACAGTTCTGGCTGACCGCGGGGTCGCAGGCCAGCTACGGTGTCGGAAAGACCCGCAAACAGTACCTTTCAGAGATGCAGGGCGATGGGGCCCTCGAAGTCACACGCGTTGCAGGTTGATCTCCTCTCTGATGGAGTCAGGAGCGCTGGCGTCGGCAGGCGTCGGGTGCTGCGGTGCGAAGTGCAGCGGTGTGGCGTGCGGTGCCCTCAGGTCGCGGTGCGAGCAGCGGCTCGGTGGCGGCGTCAGATGGCGTCGTCGGTGAGACCAGGGTCGCTGTGCGAGATGAAGGCGGTGCTCATCACGGTGCTGGCAGATCACGGTGCAAGCAGCGGCGGTGTCGTTGCTGAAGCGCTGTCGTCGGCTGACGAACTGGAGTCGATGGCGCCGGCGTCAGTAGGCCAAGGCTGCGTTGTGGGATGAGGGCGGTGTGTCGTGTAACTTACGAGCGGTGCCCCCAAACCACGGTGCAAGCAGCGGCGTCGATCTCGGCGGGAAGTGGCGGTGTCAGGCAGGCCAAGGCGTCCTCGTGAAGCCAGGCGGTGCGGAGTGCGGTGCCCACAGGTCGCGGTGCGAGCAGCGGCTCGGTGGCGGCATCAGCAGGCGTCGTCGGTGAGACCAGGGTCGCGGTGCGGCGTTGCGGCGGTGCCCTCTGCAGTGCCAAAGCTTCGGCGTGAAACGAGGCGGTGCGGAGTGCGGTGCCCACAGGTCGCGGTGCAAGCAGCGGCTCGGTGGCGGCATCAACAGGCGTCGTCGGTGAGACCAGGGTTGCGGTGCGGCGTTGCGGCGGTGCCCTCTGCGTTGCCTTCAGGACACGGAGTCGGAAGTGGCATCGTAGACGTCGTAGAGTTGGTTGTTCTTCGGGTTGCAGCACAAAACACACAGTCCCCAGTGCTGCGGGTCGAAGAACTTGAAGTCTTTGCTGCTCCTGAGACTTCGTGAACAGGGGGCAAGCTCTACCTCAAGCCCTTGGAGAGACTCACAAATTTAGGTTGCAGAAAGTCCAGTCCAGGCCTTTCACTACCCAAGACAAAAGCAGCCACTGCAGGTCAGCCAAGCAAAGCACCCAGCAAAGCAGTCGTTCCTTTTCGCAGCTTCTCCGGCTCTTCTTCTTGGCAGTCTTCTTGTCCAGATGAGTTCTGAAGTTCAGGGGTCTGGGACCCAGCATTTATGTCTGAAAATCCTTTGATCTCTTAGGCAGAGAGGGCTTGTGCCCGGTCAGGCCAGTTCTGCCTTCTCTGGTGTGAATTCCTGGCAGGAGATGGAGACGGCATTTGTCAGAGACAGAGCAGGCCCTTTGAGGTGCAAGGAAATCTCCTCACCCTTCCCCCATCGCAGCTCAGGTCTCTTCAGCCCTTTCCTGACCTACCTAGACCTTCTGGCGCCCCTCCCGCTCCTCCAGCCTTCTGTCATCCAAAACCCAGACAGGCAATGCACATTCCAGCAGAGGCCCACGGAATGACTGAGCAAGAAAATACCCACTTTCTAAAAGTGGTATTTTCAAACACAGAATGTAAAAATCACCTTCACTAAAAGATGCATCTTTAGATTCTGAGTTCAGGCATACTAAATTTTATTTTCTTACCGAATTCCCTGGGCCAGTTATGTTTATAAGATGTTATAAACAAACCTCCCATTCTGTCCTATGGGGAACTGGTAGCCTTGCAATAGTGAAAACGAAATTGGCTGTAATTCACTATTAGGACATGCCACACACACCAGGGCATGTCCTACCTTTCACATACATTGCACCCTGCCCACAGGGGTACCTTGGGCCTACCTGAGGGATGTCTAACATGTAAGAAAAAGGAAGGTTAGGGACCGGCCAGTGTGTGCACTGGCCAAGTCGACATGGCAGTTACAAACTGCGCGCAGACTCTGCAATGGCAGGTCTGAGTTACCGTTTTCAGGGCTACTCACGGGGGTGGCACAACCAGTGCTGCAGGCCCCCGGGTAGCATTTGATTCACCGGCACTGGTACACGCAGTGCACTTTACTAGGGGCTAACAGGTAAATCAAATATCCAATCATGGAAACACTAATCCATAACACAATTTACACAGAGAGCATATGCACTTTAGCACTGATTAGCAGTGGTAAAGTGCCCAGAGTCCTAAAACCAACACAAACAGGTCAGGGAAAAATAGGAGGAAAAAGCAAAAAGTTTGGGGATAACCCTGCAAAAAGGGCCATTTCCAACTCAACCCCCTTCCAGCCTAAAGCCAGGGGAGACCAATCCATACCCCGATGGGCTTCCCTGCTTGAGGCGATAGAACACGGAACCTGGCCCGCAACAGCAGGGTTTCCTTCCCGTTCTACGCCTTCCTGAACCTAGTTGGATCCCTCTATCCATACTCTCAGGGCCCACTGAGCTGACCCATGGGGGACCCCTCTCCTCACCTGTGGACCCCATCTGTGCAGCACCTAAACTTACTTGGCTCACAGATGTGTCCCAACAGGCAGACAGTACCCACATGGCCAACACAATGGTGTGGCCCAGCCCACCCCCGGGGTGTGACTCCTGTCCCCCTCCCAGGGGCAACTCTGTCCACCAGGACCGCCAGCCACAGTGGCCACTGACAAATGTCAGTGATGAGAGCCAGGCCTTATGCCTTTCAGGCCACTCCAACCGCTGTGGAGTCAGAAAGTGGGGGGCGGTAGCCCCAGGTGCCTGGCACACTTTTTCCACTCTCTCCCCCGCCAAGTCAGGTACGGCCTCCTGACACTGGCCCACCAGCCCAGGGTCTGTACCCTGTGGCTGGACAGGAGACTGGGGTGGGCTCTCCCACACCCTCTCCTTCTCCCCGGGGTTCGGTACCCTCCCACCTGGAGCGGTACCCCCTTCCAGAATTGTTAGGGCACCTGTGGCAGGTGTCCTGCACAATTCGCCCCCCAGTTCAGGGGTGCTATCCGGCAACTGGTACACCAGCCCAGGGTCTGTACCCTTAGGCTGACCAGAGGTCTCGGGCGACGCTCTCCTCCCAGGAGAAACACCCTCAGAACCGAAGACTGTCAGGACGCTGGAACCAGTCCTCCCAAACAATTCTTCCACCAGTGCAGGGCCTCGACCCTGCAACTGATCCACCACCCTCAGATCGAAACCCTCAGGTTGAACTGGGGTCAGAGGCGAGGACTCCCTTCCTCTGCACCCCCTTCCAGAGTTCCGCACCCTCCCCCCAGGAGTGGTACCCCTAGAAGACAAACCGGTCAGGACACTGCTTACAGTCGTCCTTCCCTCCAGGTCAGGCAGGACCTGAACCTGGCCTCCCAACCCAGGGACTAACCCTTGCAGCTGAGCACCTGCCTGGCGCACCAGGACTTCCTTGGGAGCACACATGCCCCCCCTGAGGGTAACACAGGACTCCTGTGTTGTGTGACAGTCTGCCTGGCACAGTTCTCCCAACCCCTGTCCATCCGACAGTGCGCGAAGATCCCCCAGCAGGACAGAAGTGGTGTCGCCATGGTCACTCCGAGGAGGCTCAGCCCTTCTGGCTGGCCCCTGACCCACTGGGTTTCCCACTGGGGAACGCATCCCCGTCTCACCCCTCCGTCCGGACTTCTGCACCCTCCACTTAGGAGCGGTACCGCCAGACACCAGGACCGCTGGAGCTCTGTTTACAGACACTCCACGCCCTCCTGCCACTAGGAGATCCCCCTCAACAGACGGCCTACCAGTACAGCCTAGGCTCCCCACCTGGTGTTCCCTCCTGGAACCACCCAGGCTCTGGGACCGGGTTTCGGGCACCTTGGGCCGCAGCCCATTCCCACTCCTTCTCCGCAGAGACAGGACGTGAGTCCCTACACCCTTCCCACGACACCGGGACCTATCTGGGCTACCACGAACCTTTCCCACCACCCTTGGTTGGGAAATACCTAAGCCACTTCCTTCCGGGTCACCCCCAGATGCTTCACCAGACCCTCTGGAATCCACCAAAAGGTCTGCCTCCAGTGCAAGCTCCCTGGGGTCAGAGAACTCACAATCCACCGGGTGTTGGCATAGCTCTGGAAAACAGGGACTTAAAATATGCTCTCCAACAATTGAATCACACAGCCCCACACAGGTGTTAACCAAACTACCCTTCACCCAAACCTCCAGTGCCTCAGAAAAGTACCCCACATCATTCTCACAAGACTGGCGAGACAGTGTCTGACTGTTGCTGTCTCTTAACCCATACTCTTCTGGCTGGTCTCCATAACCACTTACTAGGGCTTCTATCATGGGGGAACCCCTCTCCCTGCACCTCTCATCTAGAGTCAGTAGAGTGTCCCTCCCACTACCAGGAAAAGAATCCCCTGTGCCCGTTCCCCAATCCACCTCAGGGACACTGCGCACCACTGGAGTAATCTCATAATCCTGAACCCCCGGGTGTATGTCAACCCCCTCCTTGAAGCAGGGCCCCAAATGGATGTGTGTGTACCTCATCCTCAGTACTGGACTTAACACTGTCGCTGCCACCATCTGAGCTGGGCCTAGCCATACTGGCTTCCCAGTCCAGCTCTCTCATTTTAAACTCATGGTCTAACATCATCCTTTTCTCCTCCATGGCCAACTTAAGCTTCTCCAGTTCCACAGCAATTCTCCTTGCTTCCCGCCTGTCCTCCAGCTCCTCTGGGGACAACCTGCTGCTGCCTGGTTCAGAGGGTGCCCCCCCTCCCAAAATCACATCCACCCTAGGAATAGGCTCCTCTGCCTCCATGCCAAGATCCCCAAACAGCTCCCTAGCATGTCTGGCTGCTACCCAGGCCCTCAGCGCCTTTTGTAGCTCCTCTCTTCTGGTGAGGCCCCTGATTTGAATTTTGAGGTTTTTGCAGATTGCCTTCAATTCCTTCACATTGTAGGTTTCTAACCTCTCCTCCTCAAAGGCCACTTCCAAGGGTGCAACAAATGATGCAATTGATTCAGGCATGTTGTACTGGAAAGTTCAAGTTCAAAACCAATGGAAAGGCAAAAATAGACCAAAAACAACAGTATGTGGTACGTATTGGTCTGCGATATGGTAGTAGTGCCCACCAATCACTGTAAGTCAAGTGCAAACGCAAGTCCTATCCTCACCGCTGACAACCAATGTTAGAAATGGGATTATTGGTAGACTAGGGCGCGGGCCAAAGCCAGGCAAAAACCACCACTCTAGTCAGGATAAGGGAGTTACACTTCTAAAATAACCCCTGCTCACCCCCTTGGTAGCTTGGCACGAGCAGCCAGGCCTATCTTAGAGGCAGTGTGTAAAGCATTTGCACATAACCAACAGTAATACAGTGTACGCACTACAAAAGGACACCACACCAGTTTAGAAAAATATCCAATATTTTTATATAATTAAAACAAGACCAAAAACGATAAAGAACCACAATACTTTACTTAAAAGTTCACAATTCAAAAATACGCTGATTAAAAAGAGTTCCTTGTGTGGATAGCGCCGTCCGGGCTACCACGGCGTCGTGAACACCCAAATCCAAAACAGTTCTGGCTGACCACGGGGTCGCAGGCCAGCTACGGTGTCGGAAAGACCCGCAAACAGTACCTTTCAGAGATGCAGGGCGATGGGGCCCTCAAAATCACACGCGTTGCAGGTCGATCTCCTCTCTGATGGAGTCAGGAGCGCTGGCGTCGGGTGCAGCGGTGCGGCGTGCGGTGCCCTCAGGTCGCGGTACGAGCAGCGGCTCGGTGGCGGCGTCAGATGGTGTCGTCGGTGAGACCAGGGTCGCAGTGCGAGATGAAGGCGGTGCTCGTCACAGTGCTGGCAGATCACAGTGCAAGCAGCGGCGTCGTCGTTGCTGAAGCGCTGTCGTCGGCTGACGAACTGGAGTCGATGGCGCCGGCGTCGGTAGGCCAAGGCTGCGGTGTGGGATGAGGGCGGTGCGTCGTGTAACTTACGAGCGGTGCCTCCGAACCACAGTGCAAGCAGCGGCGTCGATCTCGGCAGGAAGTGGCGGCGTCAGGCAGGCCAAGGCGTCCTCGTGAAGCCAGGCGGTGCGGAGTGCGGTGCCCACAGATCGCGTGTGCGAGCAGCGGCTCTGTGGTGGCGTCAGCAGGTGTCGTTGGTGAGACCAGGGTCGCAGTGCGGCATTGCGGCGGTGCCCTCTGCGGTGCCAAAGCTTTGGCGCGAGGTGGTGCGGAGTGCGGTGCCCACAGGTCGCGGTGCAAGCAGCGGCTTGGTGGTGGCGTCAACAGGCATCGTCGGTGAGACCAGGGTTGCGGTGCGGCGTTGTGGCGGTGCCCTCTGCGTTGCCTTCAGGACACAGCGTCGGCAGTGGCGTCGTAGACGTCGTCGGGTTGGTGTTCTTCGGGTTGCAGCACAAAACACACAGTCCCCAGTGCTGCGGGTCGAAGAACTTGAAGTCTTTGCTGTTCCTGAGACTTCGTGAACAGGGGGCAAGCTCTACCTCAAGCCCTTGGAGGGACTCACAAATTTAGGTTGCAGAAAGTCCAGTCCAGGACTTTCACTACCCAAGACAAAAGCAGCCACTGCAGGTCAGCCCAGCAAAGCACCCAGCAAAGCAGTCGTTCCTTTTCGCAGCTTCTCCGGCTCTTCTTCTTGGCAGTCTTCTTGTCCAGATGAGTTCTGAAGTTCAGGGGTTTGGGACCCAGCATTTATGTCCGAAAATCCAGTGATCTCTTAGGCAGAGAGGGCCTGTGCCCGGTCAGGCCAGTTCTGCCTTCTCTGGTGTGAATTCCTGGCAGGAGGTGGAGACGGCATTTGTCAGAGACAGAGCAGGCCCTTTGAGGTGCAAGGAAATCTCCTCCCCCTCCCCCCATCGCAGCTCAGGTCTCTTCAGCCCGTTCCTGACCTACCTAGACCATCTGGCGCCCCGCCCGCTCCCCCAGCCTTCTGTCATCCAAAACCCAGACAGGCAATCCACATTCCAGCAGAGGCACACGGAATGACTGAGCAAGAAAATACCCACTTTCTAAAAGTGGTATTTTCAAACACTGAATGTAAAAATCACCTTCACTAAAAGATGCATCTTTAGATTCTGAGTTCAGGCATACTAAATTTTATTTTCTCACCAAATTCCCTAGGCCAGTTATGTTTATAAGATGTTATAAACAAACCTCCCATTCTGTCCTATGGGGAACTGGTAGCCTTGCAATAGTGAAAAACGAAATTGGCTGTAATTCACTATTAGGACATGCCACACACACCAGGGCATGTCCTACCTTTCACATACATTGCACCCTGTCCACAGTGGTACCTTGGACCTACCTGAGGGATGTCTGACATGTAAGAAAAGGGAAGGTTAGGGACCGGCCAGTGTGTGCACTGGCCAAGTCGACATGGCAGTTACAAACTGCGTGCAGACTCTGCAATGGCAGGTCTGAGTTACCGTTTTTAGGGCTACTCACGGGGGTGGCACAACCAGTGCTGCAGGCCCCCGGGTAGCATTTGATTCACCGGCCCTGGCACACGCAGTGCACTGTACTAGGGGCTAACAGGTAAATCAAATATCCAATCATGGAAACACCAATCCATAACACAATTTACACAGAGATCATATGCACTTTAGCACTGATTAGCAGTGGTAAAGTGCCCAGAGTCCTAAAACCAACACAAACAGGTCAGGGAAAAATAGGAGGAAAAAGCAAAAAGTTTGGGGATAACCCTGCAAAAAGGGCCATTTCCAACACCCCCACCCTGCCCCTCCCCCTCCCAACGTCACCGCCCGGCAGCACTCCCACCACGGGCCACTACTGATGGTACGATGGGTGTGAACTGCTGCTTTAAGAAAAGGGCCTACATAAAGCTTGTCTCATCATCTGGCATTTTTAAGAGAAAACTGAATGCCACCTTAAAATCCCTGATATTGTGTTTTTTAATGAGACAGAAGTAAAAAGTGCTTCATATATCTTAAATACAATTTGCAAAAAAGTGGAAAGTGCTATACGGACTGAACTGCCATCGCAGGGGCAAGGGCACTCATCAAGGTTCGTTTGAACACCCAGGATAAAGCATAATAAGTATTTTAATGTGACTGCTCTAAACCAAAACAACAAACTACGTTCCCAGCGCACTCTTGCTATAGAGGCAGCTGGTAGAAGGGCTGACTACAGCCATGTTTAAATAAGCTGTCACTGTTGGTTTCTCCCCCATCCACATTCAATCTAGTGGTATGCTCAAAATTAAACAGGGTTAGCTGTAGAAATTTCTTTTTTACATTCACCGTATTTTCAAGGTCTGTGAAGACTCATTGTAAACAATCTTTCGATGAATATACTCCACAGCTGCTAACCATGGGCTTTGGTGTCCCCTTTCACACCCAAGACAGTCTCTAATAATATCCCTGGTTAAAGTGGTTTCTGCATTTTTCCATACTGCCAACCAAAGTAATGCAGGGTGTGCTCTAATGTGATCTTTTATATATGGTAAGCCCAGTTCTACATGGCAGATCACATATGAGGATGATATAGGGACCGACAGCACCTTCCTGCAGAACCTTTTACAGCGTCGCAGTTGGAGATACCCCATTACCCAGCTTCGTATGTTGCGACAGAAGTGCACTGAGTTTAGTAAATATGCAACTAGGGGCTAAGAGCGCCTCCTCTTGGCAGCTGGGGTAGATTACATAGTGAGCCAACTGCCCTAGACATCTTAGTCCTAGACTAAGAGATATGAGGCGTCCAGGACCCAGAAGCAGCAAAGGTGACCCCCAAATGGGAAAAAAGTGTGGTGCATCTTAAACTGTTATTACCTAAAAAGGGTTGCTAACTGCTTGCTCTTTCGACCACATGCCATACTGTAGGACTTAACAAAGTTAGTTTGTAAGTCCGCGAACCCATAAAGTTCACAAAGGCAAACACCAGCTGACGCTGGGCTTTTGGTGTTCACGCCATCAGCACTGCGACGTCAGCATTAAAGGAGAGAAGGGAGCAGTAGCCCTTGGATTCTGGGTACATCTGGGGTAGCAGTGGCTAAAAAAGGGTGAAGCTTATTAATATATAATATAAATAAAAGAGGGGCCAGACCACACCCTTGTCTTACCCCGTAAAATATTTATATCATTGGACACCTTTCTATCCATACTTATTCTTACTCTAGCCTTCATGTCTCTGTGCAAGTACGCCATAAAGTGCACCTGTGCTTCATCCATCCCATAAGAGAGAAGAGTTTCCCACAATTTAGAGTGATTGATGCAGTCAAACACTTGAGACAGGTCCATAAATGCCAAGTATAAAGATGAACGTTTACCAACAGTATATTTTCAAATAATCAGTGACAAATTTAGACATTTCTCAGCAGTCCCCACCCGGTTTCTGAACCCGTATTGGCAAGGGTACAGAATAGACGTTTCTTGTATCCATTCTTTAATCCTGTTATATAACAGCCTCCCTAAAAGTTTAACAGATGTGTCTATTAGGGAGATGGGCATGTAGCATCCCGGGTGAGAGTTATATCCCTTCTTAAAGATGGGTACAATAATGGAGGTTTACCAAGAACTCGGTAGTGGGGAGTTAACAAGTTTGTTAAAAACATTTGTTAATAATGGTGCCCAAAATTCCAGGTAGCATTTTATAAGATCAATAGTTACCCCGTCTGGACCGGGGGCCTTACCACACAAACTCTGGCTAATGGCATCCTCTACTTCGCTCAGAGTTACCTGAATGCCTGAGCAATTGTTAACAACCAGACAGGACTCGATATCGGTAGGCGATGGTGTGTAGATTTGAGAGAAGTGGGCCTCCCAAGACTCACTGGGAATATGACAGCTAACAGGCTCACAGTTAAGTTCATTCTATGCCTTTCTGTCACAGCCGACCAAAAGAGTTTACTGTTCTTTTTGTCTGCTGCTACTGCAAGGGAGTCCCTTTGCTGTGTTAACACTTCCTGTGTCGCTTGAGAGTGACCTCTTTATAATTACTCCGCAAATTGGCTTCCACCAAGGGAACCCTTGGCTTTGCCACAAGCGCTTGACGTAATGATCAATTGGCTACAGAACATTCATGGTTAAATCACCTAGATGTGTTAGGTGGGGGACCGAAGGGTCTCGATAGGGCTCTCCTGAGGTTGGTAAATGCTCCCACCACCTGATAGTCTATGTCTTCTGCTATTAGGCAAGCTTCTACAAGCCCTAAATTCTCCTTGATCAACTGGGTAAAAAATTGGGCTTGCTCAAATAATCTCCATACCAACCATGGTGCAAGGGTGCCTGCGCCTGCCCATGGCAGCAGTTTGTGCGCCAGTGCAGGGGGAAGCACAGAGATGCGACATATTGTTGTAAATATGTTGCATTCCTGTGCTTCAAAACTAACGCGGCGCAGCAAAATGACAGGTGGCACCGCGCTGCGTTAGTTTCTTCTAATCTGCCCCCCTATTCTTTTTAGCTATACATATGCCTGAAATGTAAGCTGTCAGCCCACATTTGTGGCAAAGTAAACGTGGATATGTTCCTAAACTAATTTCAGAACACAGAATCAAGCAATGCAGTACTTTTTAAACCACCACCACCCGAAGGAACCGGGCTCTCATAAAAGTGTCAGATGAACCTGGACCTGCGAGTGGTTCGAAAGAGTTCTAGTTACTATATCAGTCTTATTGGAAGCAAAAAGCAAACCGTAGTCAAAAGTACTCTGTATAATCATGAGGAGGACCTATGCACCAGCGAATGAAAGTTGAACTCCGAACTGTCTGAATGCAGAAGCCTCTAAACATCAAACCAATGTAGCAAGTCTTGAAGATCCAGAAGAGCCCCAGCGTGATGATCAAAGCCCTCACACTAGTTGTAATGCCATCTCTCCTCTCATCCATGATTGTTTTAAAGTCTGCGGTGCAGAAGAACTGCAGTCCATGAAAGTCTCAGCATCTCACAGCCAAGGCGTCATAGATCAGGGCATCATCTGTATTTGGGCCAGAAACGACCGACATAACCGATCCGTCACCTATGTTACAGTTCACCATTACATACAACTTGGATATACCGCAACCCTGGGCATGAGAAAGACAATACTAATATGGCAGGGCTACAGCCCCTGAAGTGTGAGTAGTATGAAGAGAAGTACCTGTGGCACCCCCACCGCCTAGCAAAGGTCAAATGCCCAGATTAGGTCAAGCAGCTCTCTTGCAATGTGACAGTATTCACCTTGTCCTTGTGTCACACAATGTACACCATTACCTTCCTGACATTGATAGGGTAATTTAGGCCTCGCACGTTCCAGGTCATTGTGTTCAGGTGTTGCTTGGGGTCAGGCTCCCCTTGCCACCCCGTTCCTCAAGAGGCCCTCAGCGCCATATGATGTACACGAGACGATTCTTATGTCTGCGAATTACAGACATGTCATCCTCGAATCCCACAATGCCAGCATGAAGATGCAGCCAACATGTTCATTCTGACCCCCAACCCTCCCATACCTCCTTCACTGAAAATCTCTCAACCATCAGTGAAAAGTCACCCTCTTTTGAGGACCCCTATAACTCTTGAATCAAAGGTAAATGTAATACCAAACAAGAAGTATGTCTACTGTTACATTCATTTGCCGTTTACTAGAGCCTAGCATGTCATATCCCCATGAGTTTGATTCTCAATCAATCAGAGGGGCTTGTAGAGCGCGGCTTGCAACCTTGTCACCCTTGTCATGGCTTGTCACACTTGAAAAGTAGACATCCCCACCCTAACCAACAATTATTCTGAACATACGTCATGTGGCTTTGATCCACCGTCATGCATCATATACAGCCCGAAGAGATGCCTTCAAGCCCTTCTAGCTCACTGCCTTTTAGTGAGTATCAGTGTCAGCTAGTGAATTCCAGTCCCTTCCCGGTGTCAGTAACAACTCAAGGAGTCCTTCTCAAGCAGCTTGCTAAAGGCTCACAACATCCCCTCCGTGCTTCCACTCCATACTTCATCTTGGGGTAACCAAGCTGGAAGATCCACGTCTATGCCACTCAAAATCCATGGCATTACCTGCTGAACTAAACAAAATGGTTGTTCCATTGGAATTCGATGCACAGCTCCAACAGGAACAGCATGACATATTTAATATTTTTGTCACGCAGAACTCTCTTGACATCCATAAACGCTTTCTGAGCCATCTGAACTGCCAAAGAAAGTCTGGAAAAAATTACACTTTTAACCTTTCCTATTGCAGTGTCCACTGCGCTCATCTGTAGAATTCAATCTCTATCACTAAAATTGAGCTGTCTTGCTACGGTCATCCTGAGAGATCTACCAGGTGCCAGCCTTGCAAGAAGGAAGTGAGGAGTCCATTCCACTAAGGTGTTTATAGGGGGAGTGTTAATCAAACAAGTTTTTTCAGTAAGCTATTAAAGAAATACTCCATGCTTCCTGTTTGCTTTTTTCTTTCTATTCATAATATTCAGATATTATTTCTGTCATTGGGACCCTTCAAAGCCTTGACTTTTGCCTGCACTTCTTGAATTTCAGACCAGAGCTAACAAACAGCACTGGAAGTTGCCACCCCAAGTCCTCTTTGTCAGAGATCTCTTGTTCCGCCTGCCCAATGCTATCACCCAGGGGCATATTTACAATGAAATGGCGCAGTGCGGCGCTGCTAGCAGTTTTGCTGCGCCAAGCTGTGTCATTTCAAAAACACAGGCATGCGCCATATTTACAAGAATACGGCGCACCCCTGTGCTCTCCCCTGCGCCGGCGCACAAACAGCAGCCGTGCTCCTACGCAGGCACCCTTGCACCTGCGTTACAGGGATAATCGTGTTTGTGCAGGAAGGGACACCTTCCTGCACAAAAACAATTGTTAATGGCGTTTTGCTCCATCTATGAGTGCGGCAGAATGCAGCACACATAGGGCATATTTACAAGGAGCTAGTGCCACCGCAGCGTCACTTGTTTTGATGCAGCGGCGGCGCAACCAGTGCTCCACACTGCTCCATGTTTACAAACTAACACATTGGGCCCAATGCATCAGTTTGTAGAGGCCTGTGCCATATTATACCACAGGTATAATGTATGCAGGGTAGGCGTTCCCATGTTAAAAGCCACAAAGAACTGACGCAATGAAATTTACAGCTTTTCACTGTCACCCTATGACTTGACTGTGTCAAAATCCCTACGTCTTCTCAAACCAGGCATTAGGATTGACGCAGGCCTTTCAACATGGGACTAGTCTCTAACTTCTGATGCATTGCTGGAGTTGCGTCAATCTTACAACCAACTCCCAAAGGGCCGACCAAACAGTCAGCGCCCTCAGCAGTGGGGTAGCCACTTCTCCCCTGCTCTAGAGCTCCTCCGCCCTAATGGAGGAACTGCCCCTGGGGTCCGCAGCAACAGAACTTTAGGATAAGGGTGTCTTCGCTCCTCTGTAAAAGGCAGGATTCTCTACCTCCACATACAGTGATGAGGGATGTCACTGCAGCACACAGCAATGTCATTGTCGTCACTGGTGCAGTGCTGCATGATGGAGGCAACCCCAGCTGGGTCTCTCCACGGTAGTCAGTTTTGTAATCCTACAGCCAAAAACTTCGACTTCAAGGCACTTCAGCTGTCCTGCCATGGGGCTTTCAAAAGAGCAGCAAAGTCGGTGTATGGCACATTAAGTCCCTCCCCTCTATTTTCAGTTTTCATGGTTTTTATGTTTCTCCTAAAGCAATTCAGAAAGGGTGTGAATTTGCACTTTTTGTCTGATAATTGATTTGTGAGAATTACCAGAAGACAAATTGCAATGTATTAGAATCACAGCTCTCAAGTGAGGATGCCATAGATTCAAATTAAATCCAACAGTTGACACTGTTAATAGAAAAACAAAAATGCAATTAAAGTTCGCCTAAATTTAAATATCATAAATTATGTTGGCGAAGTATATAAGTACAATGAGGAGTTGAAAACAAATGATGACAAATTTTACAATTCTGTTGAGTTTATAATAAAAAAGCAGAAAGTATTTCAACCTCTAAGAGCCCGATTCACAATGCTATTTAGCACCTGGGTTGAGCCTAAGTGCATAAATTGCTTAATTTGCAGCTGTAGATTTAAATGTGATGTTCTGAAAAATACGAATTAACAATCCACCTGATTCTTCTTGCAGGGGCGAGGGTGGAAACTAAAATGCAAATGTAATGCATAATGCAGCTTTTAGTGCTTCTGTAAAGCTGCAGTGTTTGCAGCTTCCTTTGTTTGAGAATTAAAAATCGGAAATGTGCTCTAAATGTAAGGAGAACCGTGCCGGATAAGACGGACCCTAAATGTGTAATCAAATAGCTATTCACAAAAGTGCACTTCCTGCTGCCTTTTCCCCATACTCTATGTGAGTGAGTGAGAGTAACTTTTCTCATTTACATTTCAGGAGTGTGTGAAATATTCAGCAAAACCTGTGTAGGTTAAATCCACTTTTTTTCGCCTGTGGAGTGAAACCTCTGTTGAAATAAGATATCCAAATCAGAGCACAGATGCTTTCAGGAGCATCTTCAGGGTTCGGGCTCGCCAGGCAATGTAATTACCTTATTGCAATTATCATTAAGGCCGACCGTTGACAGTGCGCGACTGTGCACGCATTTCTCATATTTATGAGAGGCCTGCGTCACGTTTGCACCACGCAAAGTGGTACATGCATGACGCAAGCCTCCCAGTCAGATTTATGAAGCCACGCAAAGCAACATTGCACGGCTTCATAAATCTAGAGTAAGGCAACGCAGCGCAAATCGCTGCAATGCCTTACTCTTCGCAAGGGAGGCGTTCCATGTGAGTTCCCGTGCAACTCTCATGGATTTTTATGCATTCCCAGTTTTACCAAACCTGGTAAACCTGGGAATGCGCCAAAAAGATACGCCTCCGCAGGTGAGGCATAATGAGGAGAAATATCTATTTCTCCTAGTTTTTTCCTCTTTCGTCAGTGCACATAGAAAGAGGAAAACGCCTCTATGGATTGTTTTTGTGCAGGAACGTGCCCCTTGCTGCACAAAAACAATCCTACCTACAACACAGGCACCATGGCGCCAGGATGCCTGCGGTGGCGCTAGGCTTCTGAAATGGCGCCAGCGCAGGGGAAAAGAACAGGAATGCTCCATATTGCTTGAATACGGCGCATACCTGCCCTTTCCCTGTGATGCATGGCAGCACAACAAGGTGACCTGCTGCACAGCCCTGCGCTACTTTTCCCATAAATATGCCCCTCAGTTCGGAGTTCTCATTACGAGAACTGCATGTGTTGTCATGGCATTTCACGTTTTTTAAGCCTTGGCAGATGGATGATCATCCTGTGGAGACTGTGAAATTGTCTTCAAGTTTCGCTTACGATGATTGTGGTTTTAAAAAAAAGGAATGTCGGGTATTACACAAGAGCCAGAAACTGGCCGTCCTCATTTTGAGGGCCTAATTGATCCTCTCTCCTAAAACACCTTCGGAATACATACATGTAAGAAAAATCTTCTCTTTCTCATCCACAATGACTGTGTAACTCATGCTTCTTCATTTGTGCCTCCCTTTGCTTGTTTAATCCCTTAAGTGATGAGGCTTTTCCGGCTATAGTGTTGAGCCCTGTGTTTTTTTTATGTTTGGAGCTGCAACCTTAAGCCTTCATAACTTTTTTTTTTTTAACACATGAGGTATCCCAGGCCAAATTTCTGTCCATTGTTTTCCTCGTGTTTCATATTCCAAAGGACCAAGGGATTGTGGATTCTCTAGGAGGAAAATAGCCAAAATACGGCAAAAGTTTGAGTTTTTGGGGAAAATGGGAAAAAACATGCTGTGCAAGAAAATATATAATTTTTTTCAAAAAATTTCATCAACAAAGAGGTTTGCTGTGCTAATCTCACCATCTTCCCAGCATTCAGGAACAAGAAGACTTGTCAAAATAACTAATATTTTACCACAGTTTTTGCATTTTTCTAAGTGCTAGTTGATTTTTTTGTGGTTTCTACCTACCTGCAGTTTGTGGTGGAAAAAGGTGGGAAATTTATTGGTGAACCCAGAACAACATACAATTTGGGGCCACTGCTAGCTCTGACACAAAACAAAAAAAAATATTTTTAAATGCCTTTAAGGAAAACAGCCTGCAGTTACAATTTTAAAAATGAGATCATAGGCATGGTGGTCTGCTGATCCCCAGAAGACCTCAATCCCTATGATGAGATCCAATCTCCAAATTGTAGTGAGTCTCAATTTATGATCGACTTCATAAATATTGGAAATATTGGTAGGACTACGATCAAGATTAAGATTGTTTTTAACTGACCAGTTAGAACATAGGTCATTCACCAAATTCCTTTCCATTCACAAATAAGTTGGTGCTCAATTTTTGACCAATCTATGTGAATGGACATTTTGGACATCATGCCTTTATTTTTTTAACTACTAGTGTTACATAGATGTACTTTTAATGCAGGAAAAGGGCAGTTGAAGTTAGTTAAAGGGAAAAATGTGGACATTTTAGATTGTTTTTGTATTTTTACATATTTCTTTTTTAGAGGTTACTGGACTCTGGGCAAGTTGGAATAAACGGATGTCAGAGGTTTTTGTGTTTTTTAAAAAGGGTTTATGTGGATTTCCAAGGTTGTCGCTAAGAAAACCACTTACACTCCATTTTCCATTTATTTTGTGATACTTTTGGGATTTTGGATAGCTTTGCTCATGGATGAAGGAGATTCATGGATTCTAGGTGGTTGAATTTCATTGGTAGGGGGTTAATGGATGCCAACCCTTGCTTAATTACCCCCATCTTCATTTCGTCATTTTCAACTGAGCTTTTGTTTTGGGATAATTTCAAGGAATGAGGTTGTTTGACTGAAATTATTGTATCCAAAAGTGTTTAACAGTCTATGGGGCTGATTACGATGGCGGACGGACTCCAGCCCGAACTGCCTGGCCAGGTCCTCCCTGAACCGGAAAAAAGCATCCTGGGGCCGGTTTCGGGGTATCATCCCTCTTCAGCCAAGCTAGCTTGAATCCAGTGACACAGTGAACATGGGACCCACTTCTGGGCATACCCTTCCCACTTAAGGTGACAAAAGCAAAAAGAACAGATGATGGACGGAATGCTGAGCAATGCAAACATTCACCCCTAGTCACAGATCTCAGTTTAAGCCATTCTTTTTTTGCTCTCCACACCACCCCAATTTGGACCCAGCCATATGCAAATTAGTTTTGACCCTGCTCCTCATGGTAACAGTCCAGCCCAAGCTGCCTGACCAGGTCCTCCCTGAAACGGAAACAATCATCCTGGGACCGGTTTCGGGGTATCACCCCGCCTCAGCCTGAACTCATTACTTTCTCCCGGTCTTGCAGGACAGATAACCCCAAGTGGAGCTTGGGCTTTGTGGCGCTACTTTCATCTATTTCTTTAAAAATTCATGACTCCGGTTCTACTGATTACATTTTGTCATTTTGGTGTCAAAATATTTATTAAATGTTGCTCTGTTTTTCTAAATTGCGGTGGGATTTTTCTTGTGCTGTGTTCATAAATACTTTATACATTGCCTCTAAGGTAAGCCTGACTGCTGTGTGCCAAGCTACCAGAGGACTGAGCAAAGGTTAGTTTGGTTTGCTTGTGACTTCACCCTGACAAGGATTGTGCTTGCTGCTTGAGTAGGGTTTCATCTCCCTCAACCAGTAACCCAATTTCTCACACGCATATATCAATATTAACATGCAACATGAAAAAGTATTGAAAATGTATTTTTTTATGTTTAGATTGATCATAGTTAATGTAGGTCTGTATTTTAAAATGGCTCATGTTAGTAGCCACTTTGTTTTCAGAAATGTGAACTAAAGTTGCTGTGCTGCGTTGCATAAAAGGGAGAGAGCAGTACAGCGTCATATCTACTAACATATGGTACTGCTGCTCTCTTCCAGAGTGTCAGTGCACAATCTGGCTGCCTTGTGCCATGCACACACCTTTGCGCCGTAGTGCAATGGTGTGTGTGAGTCTAGCATGGAGTTTGCACTGAAAGGATATCCTTCCAGTACAAAATACTATGCTTAGATTATTTTAAAACATTTCCTACTTTCTATGTGTCCTGTACAGTACAATACACATGCAAAGGTTAAAAAAAATATGGAGAAAAGAAACCTTTTTCCCTTTTTTTCCTCGAGGAGTGATTTTTTGGATGCAAAGCCCAGTCTGCAAATGTTAGTAGATAGGGCTTTGCATCAAAATTCATGAGTGGCTACATGGAAACACCCATGTACCACCAATAGGACTCCCCCTAGATGCAAAGTAGTGCCTAGTACTACTTTGCATTCCTTATAAGGACCTTTTCCAGTGCAGAGCAAGTTTTGTGCTGGAAAGTAAATCTCAAATGAACACAGTTTGTTCAAAGTATTGATAAACCTGGTCCTTCTGTTTAGTGGCTTACAATATCTCAATGCACAAAATACAATCTGATTGTGTCTGCCACATTATTTGAGAGAGTGAAAGGGAGTCCTGTTTCACATCCTTTGGAACTTCTTGGCAGTCGCTCTTTGGAATTCCTTCTAATGTTCAAGAATAGCCTGAAAACTAAGACCTATCCATACTAAGTCGTTGTTCAGCTATCTACTTAGCATGTTTGCTGAAGATGTCAACACACCTTTGAGTTCCATGTCTACTTTATAAAAATGTGGTTTACATATAACATTTTAGCAGCCCATATCTAAACTTTCTTTTTATCCTATCCTAAAGATGTGGCCTCCAGAACAAAAAAACAGTTCCTCGCTTAAGACCTTTCCACAGGGATAGCAAAGCCTCCTGTTTTGTGCTCTATATACCTGTGTCTTTGAATCTCAATGTCCTTGAAGCTCTCCAAAGAGCTGTGCTACACGTTGTAGCCATCTCAAGGCCATTTGATGTAACAGCCAAACGATTTGGGGCGGCTACTCTGCTAAGGTGGAGGAGTGTCGCCCCACTGCTCTGAGAGGAGGAGAAAGGAAAAATAAAATGATAATAACCCCGTTATTATCATCTTATTTTTCACTACGGGCTAGGTTAGGGCAGGGCTGGGGTCACAGGGGGAGGAGTGGTTTGGACTCCCTATGTGTGCATGACTGTTTGGCCGGCCCTCTTGGGCCGGCCAAACAGTCATGTGCAATTTGCATGTTCCCCACCAGGCTGCATTACACAGCCTGGTGAGGAACATGCCCAGGCTCCCATTCCCCATCTTAGCGCCGAACCACGGCGCTCAGACCAATCACAATGCTGCAGTGCAGCGTTGGGATTGGCTTAGGGGAGGGAGCTTGTGTGCTTCCTGCTTCCATCGAAGTTGAGGAGAAGGCGACGTGGGAAGGGTCCTATACCAGTGCTGTTTAACTTATTTAGGGTTTGTGTGGAACAATATCAAAAGCTTTCCTGAGATAGAAACATACCACACTCACTTCATGATGCTCAACTGTTTTCCTAGTCACTGGGACAAAAGACTTAATTGTCCCGTGGCAGTGGTTAATTAGCAAAATAATAAGTGCCCGCTCTCCAACTTTTTCTCAGATGCCCGCAGCAGAAACTGACAAATGCTAGAATTGCTGAATACCAAGGCTGGGTAGTCTGGTTTCCACATCATGCCTCTTTCTTCCACCACCATACTCTGCCTGCCCCATTATTTCACTCAATCAAATAGGATTTATACAGCACAGCTAATCACCCACAAGGCTATCCAGGTGCTGAGAGACCTTGCTGTTTCAAAAGGGTTCAGTTGAACAGTCAGGTCTTGAGTCCTTTCCTGAATTCCAGAAGAGAAGATGAGGGCCAGAGGTGAAGGTTGTTCTATGACTTCGTAGTGAAGTAGGAGAAAGAGCATCCTGTGCTCTTGCTCTGGCGGATGTAGGGAGTGTTTGCGAGGGAGAGGAAGCCGGAGCGCAGGTGTCTGGAGGGATGGTGTGGTGGTTGATGTATGCCGGTCCTTGATGGTGAAGGGCCTTGTAGGTGTGGATCAGCATCTTGTATTAACATCTCTTCTGAATGGGCAGCCAGTGGAGCTTCTTTAGGTTAGGCGGATGTGGGTCCGTTTGGCGAGGTTGAGGATGAGCTTGGCTGCTGAGTTCTGTATGGTCTGCAGTCTCTTCAGGAGGTGCGTGGTAATTCCTATTTAGAGTGCATTGCCGTAGTCCAGCCAGCTTGACTGAAGGCTCATCTGGTGTTGACGGGGAGCCATTTGAAGATCTTACGGGCCATGCGAAGAGTGAGTAAGCAGGCAGAAGAGACTGCATGGATCTGGCTCTTCATGGTGAGCTTGCTGTCCAGGATAATGCCAATGTTGCGGGTCTGTCAGAGTGGGTGAGGGTCCTAGTTTGTAAGGCCACCAGGAGTCATTCCACGGGGAGGTGTTGTTCCGGAAGATCAGCTCTTCCATTTTGTCTGTGTTGAGGTTTAGGCTGCTGTATTTCATCCAGTTGGCGACACTCGTCATGCAACTGCTGAAGTTTGCCATTGTGGTGGAGGGGTCTTCTGATAGCGAGAGGATGAGCTGGGTGTCGTCAGAGTGGGATATAATGTTTAGTCCATGGGTTCTGATGATGCTGGCCAAGAGAGCAATGTAGGTGTTGAAGACTGTAGGGCTGAGGGATGAGCCTTGAGGGACACCACAAATGATGTTCTTGGGTTACAAGGTAAATGGGGGTAGGCAGATTCTCTGGGTTCTTCCGGTGAAGAAGGAGGCGATCCACTTGAGGGCGTCTCTTTGGATTCCAATGTGATGAAGCCTCTTGAGAAGGGTGTGATGGGATATGATGTTGAATGACGTTGAGAGGTTTAGGAGGATTAGTGCTGCCTTTTCTCCCCGGTCAAGGAGGGTTCTGATGTCGTTGGTGGCAGCGATCAGAGCGGTTTCGGTGCTGTGGTTTGTGCGGAATCCGGATTGGGAGGTGTCCAGAAGATAGCTGTTTTCCAGGTGTTCCATGAGTTGGCAGTTGATGGCAGGGGCGGCTCCTCCGCTAAGGTGGAGGAGCTTGCCCCGCTGCCTTTCAACACTGCAAAAAAAAATATGATAATACTGCAAGGTTATTATCATTTTATTTTTCCGTGCTGAGGCAGTTTTGCGATGCGGCGCTAGGCTGGGCAGCGGGGAGGAGTGGTGGCACTGTTAAGTGCCCATGATTGTTTGGCCGGTCATCTTGGGCCGGCAAAACAGTCATGCGCACATTGCATGTTTTCCACCCAGGCTGCATTACAGCCTGGGTGGAGAACATGCCCAGGCTTTCATTCCCTGTCTGAGCGCCGAGCCATGGCACTCAGACCAATCACAACGCAGCTTTGTGATTGGCTTAGGGAGCCCAGGTGCTTACTGCTTCCTGTTTGCAGAGAAGCCAGGAAGAGGACGGAGAGGACGGGGGCCGGCCAGCAGGTAAGTGATCTTATTTTTTTTTACACCCCGCTCCACTTCCGATTAGCAGGAGAAGCCGCCACTGGTTGATGGCCTTTTTGAGGACTTTAGCAGGAAAGGGGAGCAAAGAGATGGGTTGGTAGTTCTTGAGGTTTCTGTGGTCGGCAGAGGGTTTCTTGAGAAGGTGTTTGACTTCTGCATGTTTCCATTCTTTGGGGACCCTTGCAGGTTCTTTTTGATCCCTCCTACCCCCATTTTCTTAGTATTTCTGTATTTCTTTTCCTCCTACTTTCCTCTGCTTGTGTTTTTCTCTCTTTTGCTGTGGATCCAATTCTGTTGAGGAAAAATAACTGCTGGTCCCCAAAAATGATGCCAGTGTGCCCCAACTGCAACCACCGGCTCAAATTAAGCACAGTCCCGTACTTTCTACTTAGGCTTTTCACATATGATGGCATAGTGCTGTAATGCGGGGGTAAGAGGTTGCCCCTGCAACAGATAGATGGGAGAGAAATTGCAAACATGTATATGTTCCCTAGTTGAGCTCCCACATCAGCCCTGTCAGAATACTTTCCAGTGGTAAGCAAAATGTATAACAGGCATATTAGTATAGCACACTTGACCTCCTGTAGGTCTCTTGACTCTATTGCCTTAAAAGTGTCCTGCATTCACCGTTTACTGGCATGGTTCACTAAGTGTGTTTGTGAGATTGTGCTCTTGTGGAATTACAGTAAAATCTGAAGCGGCCATGTACCTTCGTCAATGCAGGATGAGTGATGATGGCAATTTTGTTGTGAAAGATCCCACTTAACCCAAGTCATCCAATCAATCAATTAGGTTTATTTCATGGCAAAGCACTTAAAACAATAAAAGACAATACACAGCTAAAGGGCTAAAATATTTAAGCATACCATTTGAAAACATCTGAATGAATGAGAGGTTTTTATATAGTGCATGGCTACTCCAAGAGTGTCCCGGCGCTTAGGCAACCAGAGACAGAGATTGAAGCAAGGTACATCAGGAGTCCTACAATCCCTAAAGTTTGAATAAAAAGGTTTTCAACTCTTTCTTGAATCTCGTTTCCTTTGTGATAGATCTCAGATGCCCAGGCAACGGATTCCACATGCTGGCCACCTTGACTGTAAAAAAAGAGTCCCCTCTGCGCTTATTTTTAAAATGGGTGCCTGAGAGTTGACTGGCATTACTGGAGCGTAGCGACCTCCCTGGTGTATATTCTTTGATCCTCTCATTTAAGTACATGGGCCCTTTGTTGTGGAGGGCTTGATGCGTCAGTGTCAAAGTCGTGTACATAATGTGTTGCCGAACCGGTAACCAGTACAGTTTTTCCCATAGCCTAGATAGCGATGCGCGATTAGGTAGTTTATAAAATAGGTGGACTGCCATGTTCTGAACTAATTGTAAACGCTGAACCAGATATTCAGGGAGACCCACGTACAGGACATTGGCATAGTCCAGCCTAGAGAGAATCAGTGCCCTGACCACAGTGACATGTGCATCATGAGGCACGAAGTTGAGAAATGTCCTCAGCATGCTGCAAATCCAGAAGCAAGACTTAACTACTGCTGACACCTGTGTACTAAAAGATAGTTGAGAGTCAAACATAACGGCCAGATTTCTGGCCGGCACCGTTGGAGGAGGTTGGGGGGAAGTTGTTGGGCCATGCTCCTGCCCACCCAGGGAGGGGATTCAACCCTAACAATAAGATCTCGGTTTTGTCTGGGTTGCACTGCAATTTATTGGCTCTGAGCCATCCAAGCAATGCCTTCATGCACAGTGCAAATGCTTCTTTTGCACTTGCAGAGTCCCCATCATAAGTGAGCAGGAGCTGCGTATCATCCACGTATGATATTTGTTAGACCTGGCATCTTTTGGTGTGTTTCCCCTGTCTTTTTGCATCCTGACCTGCTGGTTTTGACTCTGTTTGTGGCTGGATTTATGTCTCTGCGCACTTTCTCAATGCGGTTCAGTGTTAAAGTGCAAGTGCTCCTGTGGTAAATTGTGTTATGGAGTGGTGTTTCGATGATTGGCCTGTTTGATTTATGTGTCAGTCCCTAGTAAAGTGCACTGCATGTGCCAGGGCCTGTAAATCAAATGCTGTTGGTGGGCTGCAGCACTGGATTGTGCCACCCACACAAACAGCCCGTAAAAGGTAACTCTGGCCTGCCATTGCAGAGCCTGTGTGCAGTCTGGTACTGCCATGTCGACTTGGCAAGTGCACCCACTTGCCAGGCCCTAACCTTCCCTTTTCTTACATGTCAGTCACCCCTCAGGTAGGCCCAAGGTACCCCTGTGGGCAGGGTGCAGTGTAGGTTAAAGGTAGGACATGTACTGGTGTGTGTTGCATGTCCTGGTAGTGAATTAAAGTGCATTTCGTTTTTCACTACTGAAAGGCTTTCTGTCCCATAGGATAGAATGGGAGTTTGCTTATTGTATTGTAATTGCATTTATATTGCGCTTACTACCCCTGACAAGGCGTCAAAGCGCTTTTTCGGCGAGTAGTACGCTACTCCGGAACCCATAAAGGATTAGTGTTGAGTTAGTGTAGTGAAATACGAAAGTAATTTGAGTGGCGGATAGGTTAGTCAGTTATTTGGATTCAGAAGGATAGCGGAGGGATAGAAGAGGGAAAAAGGTTTGCATTTATATAACGCTTGTTACCCCTGTTGGGGTGTTAAAGCGCTTTTTTCGGCGATTAGCACGCTACTCCGGAACCCATAAAGGATTAGTGGGGAATTAGTATAGTGAAATATGAAAGTAGTTTGAGTGGTGGATATTAGTCAGTTATTTGGATTGAGAAGGATAGCGGAGGGATAGAAGAGGGAAAAAAGGTTTGCATTTATGTAGCGCTTGTTATCCCTAATGGGGTGTTGAAGCACTTTGTTGGCGAGTAGCACGCTATTCCGGAACCCATAAGGATTAGTGGTGAATTAGTATAGTGAAATATGAAAGTAATTTGAGCAGTCGATATTAGTCAGGTATTTGGATTGAGAAGGATATCGGAAGGATAGAAGAGGGAAAAAAGGTTTGCATTTATGTAGCGCTTGTTACCCCTAATGGGGTGTTGAAGCACTTTCTTGGCGAGTAGCACGCTACTCCGGAACCCATAAGGATTAGTGGTGAATTAGTATAGTGAAATATGAAAGTAATTTGAGTGGTGGATATTAATCAGTTATTTGGATTGAGAAGGTTAGCGGAGGGATAGAAGAGGGAACAGGTTTCCCATTGGGACAAGATGGGGCAATGGAGTTTAGTATGCCATGACTCAGAATATAAAAATGCATCTTTTAGTAAAGATGATTTTTATGTTCTGGGTTTGAAAACTACTTTTAGAAAGTACGTGTTTTCTTGCTCAGGCATCCTATGTGGCTCTGCTGGGTTTGTGTATTGACTGTCTGGCTGTGGAGTGACAGGAGCTAGGGATGTGCATTCTCTTCAGACAGCCACTGTGGGGGTCGAGGTGTGTCCTGCCTTTCCTGGATGAGGCAGGGCTGGGCTGAATAGACCAGGGCTGCATTTGGGCACAGCCACTCTCTGCTCCAAAGAACAAAGAGAAATACAGTATAAATATTGGGGCCCAGACCCCAGAACTTTAGAACTCGCTGGAATCAAGGAACCTGCCAAGAAGAAGAGCTGGAAGAACTGCCAGGAGGAGTACTGCCCCTTTGCTGTGTTGTTGCTTTGCTTGGTTGGCCTGCAGTTGCTGCTTCTGCCTTGGACAGTAAAAGGGTTGGACTGAACTTTCTTTACTTGTGCTGAGTATCTCCAAGGGCTTGAAGTAGACCTTGCCTCCTGTTCTGAAGTCTCAGGGACTGCAAAGACGTCACCGACCTCTGGGTACCGCCTCTACAACCGTGGTTTCAGTTGCCACAGAGGGGGGAAAGCAACCGACTCCGTCGCTGGCTCTGTGTCCTGCAGGCACCGCAGAGGGCACTGTGCGCATCTCTCACCGCAACCCTGGCCTCACCGACGACGACAACTGACGCCACCGCCACCGAGCCGCTGCTTGCACAGTGACCTGTGGGCACCGCACTCCGCATCGCCTCGCTTCACTTCGCCATCCTGGTCTCCCCGACGCGGTCTCTTCACGCTGACCGCGACTTCCGTGACCGCATCGTGGATTGGGGGCACAATCGAAAGTCTCACGATGCACGGCCCCTCCTCACACCGCAGTCCGGACTGACCGACGCCAGCTTCCTGCAACTGGCTCTGTCGCCTGCACTGTGATCTGTCAGCACCGCAATGAGCACTGCCTTCACTACGCACCACAGCCCTGGTCTCACCGACGCCACTGAACGACCGTCACCGAGCCGATGCCTACACCGCGACTTGAGGGAACCGCACACAGCACCGCTACATTTCGCATCGCAACCGCGACGGTTGCCACGACCGCCCCACACCAACGTGTCGGCCGTAACACAAAAGGTACTGTTTACGGGTCTGTCGACGCCCCTGAACAGCACGGTCAAACTGAACTGTTGGATTCTGTTGTTTACAGCACTGCGGTAGTACCGGACGGAGCTACCGACTTCAAGGAACTGTGTTTACAAAGTATTCTTGCAAAGTGCATATTTTTTTAAGTATTGTATGTTGGATTTTTGCCGTTTTGGTCTTGTTTTGGATATATTGGATATTTTTCTAAACTGGTGTGGTGTCCTTTTGTAGTGTTTTTACTGTATTACTGTTGGTTATGTGCAAATGCTTTACACACTGCCTCTGAGATAAGCCTGAGCGTGTAACTCCCTTACCATGACTAGGAAGAAGGGTCCCTACTTGGACAAAGGTGCAAACCATTGCCAAATAGAGACCCCCATTTCTAACAATATGACCTTGATGTCAAAGGATTCGACCAAATATGCCAAGGGGGTCATATAAATTTTGAAGAGAGTATGATTCGGGGAGGAGCCCTACGGCACCCCTCACTTCCACAGTTTTGCTCCAGAGTCCTGAGGCTTCATCCAAAATACCTGTTCTAGACTCTCAAGAAAAGAACCCAGCCAGCCTAGAGCTGAGCCAGTCACCCCCAGATGTTCTAGCCTGTGCAGCACGATGTTATGGTCCACCATATCAAATGCTGCTGACAGGTCCAAAAGCACCAGAGCAATATTAAGTCCAGAATCCAAGCTGTCTTAATAGATTCTAAGACCTCCAATAACGTTGTCTTGGTGCAGTGGCGAGCTCTAAAGCCAGATTGGGATGGGTGTAGCAATTTGCTTACAGCCAGGAGTGTGGTAAGCTGTTGGTTCACCACCTTCTAGGATTTTCGAGGCTGCTGGAAGCAGACAGACAGGTCTAAAGTTTGCCAGTGTTTCAGGGTCAGCATTAGCCTTTTTGAGCAATGGAATAACGTTTGCTCTTTTCCAGTCATCTGGTATAACGCCTGAGTGAAGGGAGATGGCAAATAGCTCCTGGTAGATAGGAGCAATAATATCCGAGATAGTCTTCAGGATGTGAGGTGGCATAGAGTCTTCAGGAGACTCTGGCCTGCAGTTCGCGAACTGTGCCATTAATTCCTCCAGGGTTGGGGCATGAAAGGACGCCAGTTTGGAATCTGCTGTTGGTCCCACTATGTCTCCAGACCCTAGCCCAAGAGACAGATGATTCACACCCACTAAATTGGTCTGAATTTTGAGGTACTTGTCCTCGAAGATGTCGCTGAGTCTTGAGCATAGTGTTTGGCTACTCTCTGCTGGGGGGACATGGTTTAAGGGTCCGTAAAGCTCGGGATAATTTTGAAAATCTCCCTCCTATTATTGTCTGCCTCTTTAATGCATTGGGAATAGAAGGCGCTTTGAGCCCCCTTAATGTTCTGATGATAAACCTTAAGGGCCAGTTTGTAACGCGTTTTATCTGTTTCCTGACAGTGGGACGCCACGCCCTTTCCAGTTTTTTGCACACAGCTCTTTCCAGGGCTAACTCCTGAGAGAACCATCATGCTGTACGGGCCGGAGCTACTTTCCTAACGCCCGTCATAGGGGCCACAGAATCGGCCGCCTTCATGAGCCAGGATCTATCCTGGCATTATCCATTCAGAATTGAACCCGCCAATACCCAGTTATCAATAAATATTTCCCATTAGGTTGCTAAAACAGGCTCTGCTAACCTCCCACGATCAGGGAAAAAGTAAAATGGGGGAAAGTAAAATATAATTCACTCCTAAGATTCCAAGCCGACAACAGAAAATGTGAGAGGGAGAACACCACCAGTCTTGTGGAGTCAGATTTAAATAGCTCCAGGGCATCCATCTTGGATTTACACTTTTTGGGCTACAAAGTATAGCAGTTCCAAGACATGGCCCTGTAGTTAATTGCTAGTGCATATACAGAATCACTTAATGGAAAATATATTACTTCATTTCTTTTCCTGTACCCAATCCTGGTAAAGGGCCTCTAGTGATTCAGAGGACTGAAACACGCAACAACCTTTCTGCACAAATTGTAGATGTGTCCACTGACTATTATAAAGATTTTTCCAAGGTCACAGATTTGAGTTCCATGTGTGAGTCTGGTAACTTCTCTTTATTTTCGGCAGAAGTGGATAATTGTGGAAATCACAAGCCACATAACCTTTGCCCCTCTGGAGCACACTCTAACCAAATGTGTACTATTGTTGAACAAAAGGATCACAGAGACCTCCATTTTTTTTATCATGTGACTAGTCATGAGTTGGTTAGTATCCTGCCGGATTTATCCACTGTAAGCAATTGTGCTGACAATGAAGACAGGATCTGGAGAAAAATTGCTGAACAATTTCATATATATTTCATTATCATAAATATTTGGTCACACTCTCTGCGCTATGATTCAACTTTCGATGATGGTACTGCTTGGAAGAATTAAACAGCCTCCATTGGTGGCACATGGAATTTTTTGTTGCCTGGGTTAAATATGAGCTTAATAAAAAGAATATAGTAAGCATTTTACTTCTCATGCTCCAAACATGTTTTATGCATGCCCTAATGCCCTGTTCTGAAAGGTAGCCACCCCTCAAGACGTATGATCACGAAGAAGAGATGGACCAAGACAGGAGAATATTAGCAGCACAATCTAAGCATTGCTGCTAGCATTAGCAGCATGTTGTCCTATCAGTGCCTTTTCCACATGAAGATCGTGCTGCCATTGCAATCGACAACTACGTCACCAGATACTGCTGGGGCATTTTTAGAAGCAGCTGCAGTCACGTGATCCTTGGCACAGATTCCCTCTCACCCAGACACCGTCTGGTTAACTCTTTGTGGTAGCTCGCCATTTAACCCTGCTTGTCCCTCACCCTAATGCTGCTGCATTCTTCAAGATGGTCTTTATTTGCCCTCTTATGTCTGTGCTCCTTCCTCCGGCCTCTCTTCTCTTTGTCTCACAAACTGTCATTCAAGCGTATATTATGCCCTCTACACCTCTTATTTTGCTATGAAGAAAAATGTTAAATCAGTAAAGTTCACGCTTGACTGTTTCACATTAAGTATTATCACTTCATCCCTCTTCCTTGTCGAATTCATTTTTTGTATGAGTGTTAATGCATGTCCCTTAAAAAGTCAATTGGTAATTCTGTTTGGTCTTAAAAATACATAGCTGTTTCGTCCCTCCACTTAACCTGGCTCCAGTGGTGAACAGTTGAGGTCTGGGGGTTTGGCACCAAGGGTCTTGCACTTGCAGTTTCTCTGCTTCCCCAGCTTCGTCCTACGTGGCAGAGTTCAATCCTTTACAGTGCCAGCTGCAAAGGCCATGTTGTTGTAGGCTTCCTCCTCACCCAGCTATGGGGATGAACCCGTGCCCAGGTTTGCTCCTCCTCCGAGGATGGCACCACACTTGAGGCCTCTCCACCCCAGGGACAGAGAGGGCTGGAGTTTGGATTTTTCCCAATAATTCTTATTTGGGACCCGAATGCCTTGTCGCAGCCAGATTATTGCCTTTCGCTCTTCTCAGCAACTGTTGATTGCAGTGGTTATTTATTGGTGGCTGCTGCAAGCGCTATATCTCTGCAACCTCTTCACTGTTTCACACCCGAATGGCCTGTCTTTCAAGGTCTCTCTGCCTCCAGCTCTTCCAATCATGTGCTTCGTCTGCAGACCTCATAGTTTCCAATTGTGCCCAAAATGTTACAAACTTCATGAAAATTGTTATTATTATGCGTTCTAATGCAAAAATGTAAAAATCCACAAAATTCAACGATCAAGCTGGGATTTTTGTTATTTATACACTTTTTTTAAAAGTTAACTTTCTGCTGTATTTAACAGTAAATAATAGTGATCACCTGATAAACAGGTATAAAAACGTACATGACTTTTTACCAACCGAGTTTAAATTATTAATTTTGTGAAACTATTCTGGAAACTTGAAACACATCATCATATAACATTGCACGTGCACTGCTGCGCACTAATAATCAACTTCACGTTGTAAGCGGAACGATTGTGTTACCTCGCCATTTCCTCTCAGCTATTATTAATCAACAAAACTCGCTCAAATCCCTTATTTTATGAAACACTTTGCTCCCAGCTAGCACTGGGGAAGAAGAGGTGGGGCGATGGTGGCTGAGGGACGGGTGCCCTGGGAACCCCACAAAGAAAAGATTCTGAGCCCGATTCACAAAAATGCTCACATTTAGGAATAATAGAAGTGCACAATTTGCATAAATATAGGCGTTTTGTGTATCATTTCCTTACTCATCCTGGAAAGCCACTTTCTCCTTTACAGCATTTAAATCAGCAAACATTTTCCGCCCCAAACCTACAATCACAGGATACAGTGTCACTTCCCTGTAACGTGCACTGTTCCAGCCCCGACCCTACAATTATGACAACTCTGTGTGATCTTCAACGGGGAATGTCCACTGATTCAGACCCTGTGAATTAACGCCAGGAAGTTTCCCCTTCTAGAGGGTTTTTTTTTGGTCACATTACCTCTATTTATGTGCACAAAACCACTTGTGAATTAGGGCCACATTTTAAATATCAGTTCTCAGCTGTCACTCACAGTCCCCACTCACAATGTGACGCTCAGATGTGCCATCATTCATGTACTTGTAGACTGAAGAGGCCTGGGTCACATATTTTTAATTTTCTAAATCAGCATGTCACTTACAACACTTTCGTCTATCTAGCTGACAAACTAACAATATCTGGGAGTCAAATCCAGATGAGGAGCTCCGACACCACCAGATCAAAGACTAAACACTGCAGGAAAGAACAAGCATTGGCAAAGCCAATAGGTCTCGCCTATACAAGAGCTATTTGCTTTGGCAATGTGTTTTTGTCATGCTGTACACCAGTGTGGCTGCTGTTCAGCATGGCTAAAAGTTAGTGGCATGGATGACCTAGAGTGGAGTGTGGTGAGTAGAGTATTGTACACTGGATTTGTTGAAGTAGAGAGGCGCAGTGCTTTAAATAGGCCAGTACTGCCCGGTACTGAGTATCAGCACTTTTTTAATTTGTGAGGGAGAGTACCGGCACTTCTCAAGAGAGATGTAATACTTTTAATTGGAGAGTACCAGCACTTCTCAGAAACAAGCAGGTACTCTGGTACAGAGTACCTGCACTTCTGTTTTTCCATTTCAAGCACTGGTGTGGAGTAGGGGGAGTAGGATGTCATAGAGTTGAGTAGAGCACAGTTCAGTGACAGAGTGTGTCGTAGAGTGCAGTGTCGTAGAGTGGAGGGGCGTGGAGTGGAGTGAAGAGGGGTGGGGTGGAGAGGCGCAGAGTAGAGTGGCGTAGAGTGAAGTGGAGTAGAGTGGAGTTGGTTGGAATAGGGTGGAGTGGGTTTGAGTGGATAGAGGTAGTAGGGTGGATTGGATTGGAGTAGTTTGGGGTAGATTAGATTGGGGTAGAGTGGGTTGGATTGAGTGGGGTGGATTGGAGTGGGTGGACTGGATGGGGTGGAATGGATTGGAGTGGGGTGGGGTGAACTGAAATGGAGTGAGGTGGATTGGGGTGAGGTGGCTTGGATTGGGGTGGGTTGGAGTCAGGTGGATTAGGTTGGTTTGGAGTGATAGGACTAGAGTGGGTGGGGTAGATTGGATTAGAGTAGGGTTGCCTGGAGTTGGGTGGGGGGAATTAGAGTGGAGTTGGGTGCATTAGAGTGGGGTGGATTGGATGGGAGTGGGGTGGGGTGGGGTGGGGTGGACGGGACTGGAGTGGATTGGATTGGATTGGAGTGGGTTGGATTGGAGTGGGGTGGGTTGGACTGGAGTGGTGTGTATTGGACTGGAGTAGGGTGGGGTGGATTGGAGTGTGGTGGATTGGAGTGGGGTGGATCGGAGTGGGGTGGATTCTGTAGATTGGATTGGGGTAGAGTTGGCTGGATTGGAGTGGGATGGACTGGATTGGTTGGATTAGATTGAAGTGGGGTGGACTGGACTAGATTGGGGTGGACTGGGGTGGATTGGATTGGGGTGGGTGAGTTGGATTGGATTGGAGTGGGTGTATTGCATTTAGGTGGGAGGATTGGAGTGGGATGAAATGGATTGAGTGGGGTAGACTGGAGTGGGGTAGACTGGAGTGGGGTGGATTGGAGTGAGGTGGAAAGGATTGGGATGGAATGCAGTGGGATGAATTGAAGTGTTGGTTGGGTGGGGTGAATTGAATGGAGTAAATTGTATTGCAGTGTGGGTGGATTGGAGTGAAGTGGATTGGATTGAGTGGGGTGGGTTGGGTTGGATTGGATTGGGGTGTGGTGGGATGAACTGGATTGCGGTGGGGTATATTCAATTTAGGTGGATTGGATTGGGGTGAGTGGATTGGCGTTGGGTGGGATGGGGTGGATTGGAGTGGGGTGGATTGGGTTTGACTGGAATGGGGTGGATTGGATTGGTGTGGGGTGGATTGGATTGGATTGGAGTGTAGTGGATTGGATGGGGTGTTGTGTGGTGGATTGGAGTGGGGTGGATTGGTGCAGATTGGACTGGGGCAGTGTTGGACTTGGCCCTTATTGTCCTAAAATGTTTCGCTTTTCCCCCTAGCCTTTTTACTGACATGGAGTGTCTGAACTGAAAATAATAAATGCTGTGCAATGGTGTACGCACCTTTATTTCCACCATTGTAGAAATGCACCTTTGTAAAATGTTACTTTTAAAATGGACGCCCTTCCTGTCTGCACATGTGCCGCCTGTCTGAGGTGAGTTGGCGGTCTAGCTGTCTGCTTCCCACCCCCAGCTTTTGGAGGGAAGCCTGGCACCCAGGATGCTCTACACCTCCCCCTAAACCAGTTGCGACCGGTTTCCCAGGGAACCTTCCAGAAGCTTCCAGCCCTTTCTGGTAGGTGGGGTGAGGGGGGCTGTGCCTCCATGTGCTCAGACGGAGCGTGGACTAGATTGAGAGGGGACACTCTGCCAGGAGGTACCGCCACATTAGGCCTGTGTGCTGGCCCCTGTGCCCATCTGCACCCCTCCGCTGTCCACAGGGCCAGTGAGAGCCCTTTACTGGAGTGAAGACTGCTGTGTCAGGAGGAGTGCCACTTTATGGGAGATGACTGCTTCTAGGAGCTGCTGTCCTGTTCTGATGAGTACCCACTGCCTGCTGATCTTGCCCAGTATTGCCTGCCTGCTCTCCTGCCGTCCTAAGCCCAGCACCTGGTGAGCACTATATCTTACTGCCAGCTGCCTGCTGCCTAGCACCCTGTGAGCACGTGGTCTGCCCAGGAGAAGAGAGGAGCTGATGCCTGCAGCGCTGTGCTACTAAAGCGCTATAACTGTGCCACAGGGGAAGAGGAGCGCTGCAACTTTATTTTGTGGGACTTAGCGCTACAACCTTATTCCTGCACCAGGAGAGCGCTGCTTCCAGCCCTGCCCAGGAGAAGAAGGTGCGTGGGTCCTTCAGCGCTGGGCTGCCGGAGTGCCATATTTGCATTGACTGTGCTCTGCTTGCTGCGAGAGCGCTATAACTGTGCCCAGCAGAAGAGGAGCGCTACATTTGAAGTGACTGACCATCCCTGCCTGCTGGCTAGTGCCTGGAGAAGAAGAGCGCTTTATCTTATTGCCCAGGAGGTGAGGAGCTGACATCTGCAGCGCTGTGCTGCGAGAGCGCTATATTTCCAGTGACTGTGCCTTCCTGCCTGCTCCCTAGCGCCTCGGGAGGGCTATATTTCATTGCCAGTGAATGGGAGCGCTACCACTTTATGGTGTGGGACCTAGCGCTTTGTGGGCGCTACAACTTAATTTCAGCCCAAGAACTTTCCTGCCGCCTAGCGCCTCGTGAGCGCTATATGTAAATTGCCAAGGAGTCGTCCTGCGACGGAGGGGGCCCGAGGCACATTGTCGGTGCCTGCCCCTCCGCGCTGCTGACGAGGAGAAGGCTCCGCTGAGGGTGAAGCCAGGAGAGGTCCCAGAAGCGGGACCTGTCGGGGCACATTGCCGGTGCCCGGAGACTGCAGAGACATCCAGAGGGGCCCCAGACTGCCGGTGAGTGGGGCTCAGTCATCCTGTGGTTGGGGGTGTCGGGGCACATTGTCGGTGCCCGCCCCCGGTGCCAGTATTCTTTGGAGGGCATTGGTTGTGTTTAGAGTCCCATAGGAGGGGGCTCCAACGTGCCCAGTACTTGTTTCCTCCCTCAGCTGCACGACAGAGGCATTTTGGGAAATTCTAGAGTCCCAGAAGAGGGGCTCCACCGTGCCAGTGTTCTTGTGGGCAGATTCCTGTTAGAGCCCGGAGTGGGGCTCCCATCGCTGCATTGTTGGCGCCAGTGCTTGTTGGGTTTACCCAGCTACCCCGCAGGACAGGGGGCAGCTGCCACGCATTGGGGGCATTGGATTACCCAGAAGGGAAAGAGAGAGGAGTGAGGGACCCTCCTACCCTAGCGCTTTGCGCACCTTTGTTTTCGCCGCCAACCCTGACTGTGTGGGACAGAGGGCATTTGAGCCCCCGAGAGAGGCCAGTTGGCCTGGGGCCAGTCTCAGTGTTGTGCCCCCGACTGGGGCGAACTGCGGTTATGCTGGCGAAGCCTATTGCCCCATATGATTTATGGCATAATATGGTTGCATAATGCATTTGTACCTAGGATGCTACTTAAAGCTTTTCCCTCAGGTTTGCAGTGCTGATGGTAGGCCTATTGGGTTCCTGCGGAGGAGGAGCCACATGCTAAATGTGTTTCTATGCCCTATGTTCACATGTTTTATGCCCCAGGCTCAGGATGTGCCTAGTGTGCTTTTATACCTAATGCTAATGATAATGTTTTCCCCCGTAGGCTTATATCGTTGGAGTCCTGCCTAATGCATCTATGCTTATGATTATGCCAATGCTAATGGGCATGTTTAATGTGATGTTCACAGGTCTATGCCTACTATGGTTGTTACGGCCTAATGCTCTATGTTACTGATAATGTTTTTCCCCTAAGGCTGACTGCTGATGGTTTTGCATTCAATGTTAATGCTTTTTCCCCAATGCCGGACGACGTCTTTATGCCTCAGGTGACGCCTCATGGCCTGCAAGCATGTTTTCCTTTCAGGTCTGATGCCAATGTGTCCTAATGCTGATGGACTTTACATTTATTCTTTCTTTGTCCTGGTGATGGTTCTGGCAGCGGCCTGATTGGCCCTGCCTTGTAAATAGTCCCCCCTGTGAACTGTTACCCGGTGCCGGTTGGCACAGTTATCTGCACCTGTGATAATATCCTAACATGTTCTGCATAATACATATGCTGTTTTTTTCCACCTAACCTGGTGTGGTCTCCTTTTGTAGTGTGCCTGGTGTGTCGCCTGTGAGTGTGCTGCGCAGATGCTTTACACATTTCCTCCGGAGTTTGGCCCGCCCGCTCTGCACCACGCTACCCGTTTCTAACATTGGTGTTCAGCGGTGGGATAGGACTTGTGTTTGCGCAGTACCACAGCAACAACTGGTTGCACTACAAAGGGTGCATTTGAGAGTAATCACAGATTTGGGGATTATTTTGTCTGACTGTATTTTCTCCTGAAAGTGTTGTTTTTTAATTGTGTTCCCTGTTGCACTGTGGGTGGTGTATCCCGGGTGTATCTCGCCAGGATGGGGTTAACCTACAATGAGGATGACCTTGTGGAGTACACTGAGCAGGAGGTGATGGACCTCTGCAGAGAGAGAGGGATACCCACAGTAGGCAACATTCGCAGGAAATTGTATCTCTATGAGGCCCTAAAAAGGGGGGAACCCTTAGAGCCCTGTGGGGACCTTTCCGATTACCCCTCCGCATATTTAAGGGATGGATTTGGTAAAGACCGTGAGGAGGACTCTGAGAGTGAGGGGTCCCAGTCCTTAACCTTGGAGGGTGGTGACTCTGAGGAGGAAGAAGATGATAGGGCGGAGACGCCAGTAGCTAATGAGGACACCATAGACAGGGAGTCCCGTGCTGGGTCCAGCCCCAGGGGTAAGGCCCCATCCCTTTCCCTGTCCCCAGAAGAGTGGGTGGATAGGAGGGAAGAAAGGGAGCACCAGCTGGCTTTGGAGAGGCTCAGGATAGAGCACGCCAAGGAGTTAGCACCGCTGAGGGTGCAAGAAAAAAGGTTAGAGACCGAAAAGGTCATAGCGCAGGAAAGGATGGCGGAGGCAGAGAGGTCCTTCGCTAGAGAGAGACTAGCTCAGGAGGGTAGGTTGTCCCCTGAGAATGGTTTCAGGAGTCTGGATTCACCAGTGAGGGTGGGATCCAGTGGTGGCAGCGAGAGTGGTTCCAGTGTGGGAAGTCCCACTCCCAGAGCCTGGAAGATGGTGCCTGATCCCCAGGAGGAGGGCGGCAGGTTGGAATTTAGGGGCGGCAAGAAACTGTCCCATCAGTCTTGGGGGGAGTATGCAGATGTGTGTTGGGCTGCATTGGAGGATTGGGTGGTGGATGGCGCGGTGATCGATTGGGATGGGCTGTTCCATCTGATTATCAGGGCGCACGTGCTCAGGAGTTTTTTTCCCAGGTTGCGCCAACACCTGTTGCAGTGTGGGCTCTCTGACCCGAGGGAGCTTGCACGGGAGGCAGACCTCTGGGTGAGTGCCAGAGAGTCTGAGAGGGCATTGGGGAGTGACCCGGAAGGGAATGGTGCAGGGATCTTCCAACCCAGCGAGGTGGGAGAGGTGCAGAATAGCCCAGCTAGGTCCCAGGGTAGTGAGAGGGTTGTAGGGCCTCACGTCCTATCTAGAGGAAGGAGTGAGATGGGGCGGTGTCCCGAGGTGCCCCAACCGCAGTCTCAGGGCCTGGAGAGTTCCATAAGGGAACCCCAGGTTGGGAGCCTAGGCTGTCCCGAGAGGCCATCCATTGAAGGGGAGCCCCTAGTGTCAGGAGAACCCGGGGCGTCTGTTTTCAGAGCTCCAGGGGTTCTGGGGTCTGCTCAGTCACAGGGTTTAGGTCCTGGGCTGGGATGCCAGGTTCAGGGACTGCCTGACCTGGAGGGAGGGACACCTGTCATCAGGGTCCCTACCGGTTTGACTTCCAGGGGTACTTCTCCAGGTGGGAGGGTGCGGAACTCTGGAAGGGGGTGCCGAGGGAAGAAGGACTCGCCTCTGGCACCGGCTCAACCACAGGGCTTCGATCCTGGGTTGGGAGGCCCGGTTCAGGTATTGCCTGACCTGGCGCGAGGGACGTCTGTAAGCAGTGTCCCCCCGGAGTTGTCTTCCAGGGGTACTACTCCAGTTGGGAGGGTGCAGAACTCTGGGAGGGGGTGCAGAGGGAGGGAGGACTCGCCTCTGGCACCGGGGCAACCTAAGGGTTTAGACCCTGGGTTGGTGGATCGGTTGCAGGGTCACAGCCCTGGACAAGGGAGAGAGTGGTGTTCTGAGGGTGCCCCGCATAGGAGGGGAGTGCGGAACCCCAGAAGGAGAGGTAGGGGGAGGAGAGCCTCGCCCCTGACTGCTGGTCAGCCTGAGGGTGCGGACCCCAGGTGGGTGGACCAGTGGCAGTTTGGAACTGCAAGGAGGAGAAGGAGAGTGGCCAACGGGTACTATGGGCCTGGGGCTACTGCCCCCCACTCTGTGAGACAGCAAGGGCCAGAGACATCTGGATGGCCTAGGGGCCGGTCCTGGCCGCAACCGACTAGGGAGCACCAGTGGGGTGGCTTAGTTGGTCCAGGGAGGTTTGAGAGAGGGAACCATCGGGTTCCAGAGTGGCGGAGAACCTGCGGGTGCCCCTGCAGTTGCGGGCCTGCGTCCACGTTTTCTCACCCCAAGCAGGGAAGCCCATCAAGGCATTGAGTGGTCTACCCTGGCTTTTGGCTGGGAGGGGTTGTGTTGGACTTGGCCCTTATTGTCCTAAAATTTTTCGCTTTTCCCCCTGAGCCTTTTTACTGACATGGTGTGTCTGAACTGAAAATAATAAATGCTGTGCAATGGTGTACGCACCTTTATTTCCACCATTGTAGAAATGCACCTTTGTAAAATGTTACTTTTAAAATGGACGCCCTTCCTGTCTGCACATGTGCCGCCTGTCTGAGGTGAGTTGGCGGTCTAGCTGTCGGCTTCCCACCCCTAGCTTTTGGAGGGAAGCCTGGCACCCAGGGTGCTCTACACCTCCCCCTAAACCAGTTGGGACCGGTTTCCCAGGAAACCTTCCAGAAGCTTCCAGCCCTTTCTGGTAGGTGGGGTGAGGGGGGCTGTGCCTCCATGTGCTCAGAGGGAGCGTGGACTAGATTGAGAGGGGACACTCTGCCTGGAGGCCATTAGGCCTGTGTGCTGGCCCCTGTGCCCATCTGCACCCCTCCGCTGTCCACAGGGCCAGTGAGAGCCCTTTACTGGAGTGAAGACTGCTGTGTCAGGAGGAGTGCCACTTTATGGGAGATGACTGCTTCTAGGAGCTGCTGTCCTGTTCTGATGAGTACCCACTGCCTGCTGATCTTGCCCAGTATTGCCTGCCTGCTCTCCTGCCGTCCTAAGCCCAGCACCTGGTGAGCACTATATCTTACTGCCAGCTGCCTGCTGCCTAGCACCCTGTGAGCACGTGGTCTGCCCAGGAGATGAGAGGAGCTGATGCCTGCAGCGCTGTGCTGCTAAAGCGCTATAACTGTGCCACAGGGGAAGAGGAGCGCTGCAACTTTATTTTGTGGGACTTAGCGCTACAACCTTATTCCTGCACCAGGAGAGCGCTGCTTCCAGCCCTGCCCAGGAGAAGAAGGTGCGTGGGTCCTGCAGCGCTGGGCTGCCGGAGTGCCATATTTGCATTGACTGTGCTCTGCTTGCTGCGAGAGCGCTATAACTGTGCCCAGCAGAAGAGGAGCGCTACATTTGAAGTGACTGACCATCCCTGCCTGCTGGCTAGCGCCTGGAGAAGAAGAGGGCTTTATCTTATTGCCCAGGAGGTGAGGAGCTGACATCTGCAGCGCTGTGCTGCGAGAGCGCTATATTTCCAGTGACTGTGCCTTCCTGCCTGCTCCCTAGCGCCTCGGGAGGGCTATATTTCATTGCCAGTGAAGGGGAGCGCTACCACTTTATGGTGTGGGACCTAGCGCTTTGTGGGCGCTACAACTTAATTTCAGCCCAAGAAATTTCCTGCCGCCTAGCGCCTCGTGAGCGCTATACGTAAATTGCCAAGGAGGAGTCCTGCGGCGGAGGGGGCCCGAGGCACATTGTCGGTGCCTGCCCCTCCGCGCTGCTGACGAGGAGAAGGCTCCGCTGAGGGTGAAGCCAGGAGAAGTCCCAGAAGCGGGACCTGTCGGGGCACATTGCCGGTGCCCGGCGACTGCAGAGACATCCAGAGGGGCCCCAGACTGCCGGTGAGTGGGGCTCAGTCATCCTGTGGTTGGGGGGTGTGTCGGGGCACATTATCGGTGCCCGCCCCCGGTGCCAGTATTCTTTGGAGGGCATTGGTTGTGTTTAGAGTCCCATAGGAGGGGGGCTCCAATGTGCCCAGTACTTGTTTCCTCCCTCAGCTGCACGACAGAGGCATTTTGGGAAATTCTAGAGTCCCAGAAGAGGGGCTCCACCGTGCCAGTGTTCTTGTGGGCAGATTCCTGTTAGAGCCCGGAGTGGGGCTCCCATCGCTGCATTGTTGGCGCCAGTGCTTGTTGGGTTTACCCAGCTACCCCGCAGGACAGGGGCAGCTGCCACGCATTGGGGGCATTGGATTACCCAGAAGGGAAAGAGAGAGGAGTGAGGGACCCTCCTACCCTAGAGCTTTGCGCACCTTTGTTTTCGCCGCCCTTGCAGCCAACCCTGACTGTGTGGGACAGAGGGCATTTGAGCCCCAGAGAGAGGCCAGTTGGCCTGGGGCCAGTCTCAGTGTTGTGCCCCCGACTGGGGCGAACTGCGGTTATGCTGGCGAGGCCTATTGCCCCATATGATTTATGGCATAATATGGTTGCATAATGCATTTGTACCTAGGATGCTACTTAAAGCTTTTCCCTCAGGTTTGCAGTGCTGATGGTAGGCCTATTGGGTTCCTGCGGAGGAGGAGCCACATGCTAAATGTGTTTCTATGCCCTATGTTCACATGTTTTATGCCCCAGGCTCAGGATGTGCCTAGTGTGCTTTTATACCTAATGCTAATGATAATGTTTTCCCCCGCAGGCTTATATCGTTGGAGTCCTGCCTAATGTTGCATCTATGCTTATGATTATGCCAATGCTAATGGGCATGTTTAATGTGATGTTCACAGGTCTATGCCTACTGTGGTTGTTCCGGCCTAATGCTCTATGTTACTGATAATGTTTTTCCCCTAAGGCTGACTGCTGATGGTTTTGCATTCAATGTTAATGCTTTTTCCCCAATGCCGGACGAAGTCTTTATGCCTCAGGTGACGCCTCATGTCCTGCAAGCATGTTTTCCTTTCAGGTCTGATGCCAATGTGTCCTAATGCTGATGGACTTTACATTTATTCTTTCTTTGTCCTGGTGAAGGTTCTGGCAGCGGCCCGATTGGCCCTGCCTTGTAAATAGTCCCCCCTGTGAACTGCTACCCGGTGCCGGTTGGCACAGTTATCTGCACCTGTGATAATATCCTAACATGTTCTGCATAATACATATGCTGTTTTTTTCCACCTAACCTGGTGTGGTCTCCTTTTGTAGTGTGCCTGGTGTGTCGCCTGTGAGTGTGCTGCGCAGATGCTTTACACATTTCCTCCGGAGTTTGGCCCGCCCGCTCTGCACCATGCTACCCGTTTCTAACAGGCAGCCTGCTTTGGATTGGAGTGAGCACGCTGGAGTGAGGCAAACTGAATTGGACTGTAGTGGGACAGACTGTTTTGGATTGGAGTAGGGCAGATAGTTTTGGTTGTAGTGGGGCAGATTGGAGTGTGGTGGATTGTTTTGCATTGGAGTGGGGCAGATTGTTTTGTATTGGAGTGGGGCAGGTTGCTTTGGTTTGAAGAGGGGCAGAGTGTGAATGAGGCAGATTACAATGGGACGGATTGTTTTGGATTGGATAGGAGTGGGGTGGATTGGGGAGGGAGTCGGGTGAATTAGGATGGAGTGGGTGGTTTGGGGTTAAATGGTTTGGACTGGAGTGAGGCAGATTGTTTTGGATTTGAGTGAGGCAAATTGGAGCATGCCAGATTGTTTTGGATTGGAGTGGGTAAAATTGGAATGGGATGGACCGGAATGGAGCTGATTGTTTTGGATTGGAGTGGGGCAGATTTGAGTGGGGAGGATTAGAGTAGGGCAGATTGTTTTGGATTGGAGTGGGGCAGATTGTTTTGGAATAGAGTGGGACAGATTGGAGTGGGATCAATTGGAGTGGGTCAAATTGTTTTGGATTGGAGTGGGATGGATTTGAGTGGGCAGATTGTTTTGGATTGGAATTGGGCAGATTGTTTTGGATTGGAATGGGGCAGATTGTTTTGGATTGGAGTGGGGCGGATTGGAGTAGGGTGGATTGGGGTGTACTGCACGATTATGTGTTAAAGCATATTTCAGAAATTAAACATAAGAAAGAAACAATGCATCGTTGCAATATTTAGAACAAGATAATCTTCATCTTTTGAGATTAGCATCCACAAGCAAAAACAAAAGAAAACATGAGTGCCAAGTGAGAAAATAACACTTGGCAAAATAAAAGTAAGTTAACTATAGAAAATAAATCTTTGCAATTTTGTTTGTCCTGCTAGGCATGTTTTCGCCAGTCACACACCTTCCGTTTGCATGGCACTAAAAGTTAAAAAGAACACAATAGTGCCTCAATCACGTAGGGAGCAGCGGACAGGCACTGATTAGGTTGAATCAATCAGTGCTTGGCCCCTGCTCCACAGAGAGGAACGGAAATGTTGTTTGATCTGCCTTGACGAATTACAAGGCTGTAAAGAGGAGTGCCACGCAAGCTAACAAATGGGTAAACAATGGGTGGGCTCTAAGCCCTTTTTGTTAACCACAGTGTCTCGCAAGAGAGACGCATGCGCTAGCGCATGCTCTTGCAGGCACAACCCTAAAAAACAAGAAAAGAAGCCTTCTCAGCTTATATCCCCAGGATCTGGAACATCCTCTACAACATCGGAACAACACCAACCCTCCTAAAATTCAGGAAGAATTGGCAAACTCCCCTTCAAGGAACACTACCTCAAAAATTGCTGACCTCACCGTTTCCACTAACTTTGCCTTCTCCCTCTGCTCCCTCCCTCACGTACCCCTATAGGCGTTTATCTCCTGTACAGAGCTCCGTTGCTAGCCAGGTGAATTTGTGCTCTAGAAATACCAAAACATACATGCATAAATCAAGAGAAATACAGTTTGCTGTGTGTGTGTTCACAAAAAGAATGTGTGCATACAAAAACAGTCATGCATGTGAGTGAGCACATTGACGTGCACATTCATCTATGCAATGCACACTGGAGGTGGTAGGTGCAGATTCCAGTGCTTACCCATTCACAGGTGAATGCCATGAAATGAGTTCCTGCAGAAATTCTTCCCCCTTGGCAGTTCTGACCTTCCACAGAAAGTCCCCCAGTCTACGTCACAGACTCTGAAATCCAACGCCTATAAAATGCATGAGCGATGGGCTACAGAATTACATTACCCTGCTTTACTTTGGAGGAGAAAGGTAACTTTTTGCTTTGATATATACAATCCCTTTAAAGCATGCCCATGTGCTCCCATGGATGATGTGGGGGCAGGTGCACAATGCTGCTGGCATCATCACGCTGTCCCAACAGCACCTTCGCCGTTCATAAGGGCCACTGCACAAGAGCAGTGGGAGCTGGCCCATTGCTTTGTTTTTCATGTACATCTGGGGTCAAACATCTGCGCTCATTGCTCAGCCTTCCCTCTATTGATAGGTCTGATTATGAATCAGGACCTGCAGGTTCAGAAAGGTTGGCACACTCTTGCAAAGCCCATCCTTTCATTTATAGAACTTTAAGGTTTAAATCTTTTTTATTGAAGCTGTGCTAAAAGCGAGCATGCGTCATGATGGGCTACGCAGAGCCCAGGAGCATACATTGGCACTTTCATTTACGAAAAAGCAAACAATGAGTAACTAGAACAATCCCACCCACCCACCCAAAAAAAAGAGGGAAACAGGAGAGAAAAAGAAAAACAGAAAAAGGCCCTCCCACCATTCCCCCCCCCGTCCACTGAACTCAATATGGCGCAGCACGACGTTAAATGACTTCCCTAAAGTTGGTCCCGCTGGGTAGAGGGATCTGATGAGGTGAGTCGCAGGAGGCGAAGATATCTGGGACATGTCAGCTCCTGGAAATCTTGAGCGAAAAAGGGTCAGAAATGGCTGCCAAAGCTCGCCAAATGACGAACCTTTCCCGGCTACGGTAAGTGAGATCTTTTCCATACCCAGTATGTGCCACAGCCGGTGAAGCCACCCTGTGTGATCAGGAATTCGGTGGGACCTCCAGTGTAACAGTATGTTCTGAGTGGCGGTGCCGAGCGCTATTGCTATTTGCTTCCCTCTCCTGGACTTCAAGGGGTAAGTAAGCGGGTTCGGAACACCCAGGAGGACATACGCTGGGAGCCGGGGAAGCTCCGTATCAAGATTCTTGTCAATTTCGTCTAGGATTTGCGTCCAATAAGGTTGTATGTGTTCGCATTCCCATAAAAGGTGAACTAGGGTTCCCGTCTTCCCACACCCTCTCCAACAGTCCTGGCTATGTGTAGGGTCGGCTTGGTGAAGCCTCTCAGGAGTGTAGTACCAATAGTACACTAGCTTGTTAAAGGTTTCGGTGAGGCCTATATGGCTCGCAGTGTGACGCGCCCTATAGCATGCTCCCTCCCACTCTTTGCTGCTAAGATCGCGGCCAAGATCTTTCTCCCAATGCGCACGGCCTGCATGATATGTGTGCGAGTAGCGGGACAGAAGCATTTTGTACAGGTCCAAGATCAATTTCTTGTCTGAAGACCGCGTGATTAGCCATCGTTCGTACACAGTGAGATGTCTGTGCGCTTGGGATTTATTATCGGGGTGCATGGCCCAATGCCGCAATTGTAAATAATGCAGGCGTTCAGATTCAGGAAGGCCATAGTCGGCCCGGAGCTTGGGGAAAGAAATGATGCCCTCTGCATTGAATAGATGGCCTAGTGTGCGACAGCCGGCGGCTCTCCACAGTGGGAAGGATGTCGCACCCATCCCAGGGCTGAAGTCAGTGTTGTCGAAGAGTGGTGTGAGGGGAGAGGGGAAGGGCGTCAACCCATGGCGTCTGCTGGTCTGATCCCAGACCAAAAGAGTAGTGCATGTCACTTGTGAGGCATAGAGATTGAGCGGTCGCTGGGATTTCCTAAGAAAGGGGATCTTCATAAGAGAGGTGCCCGCTACCGCGCGATCTTGGAAGAGCCAGTGCTTCTCCGATTCAGTGCGACTCCACTCGACCAAGTGTCGGAGCTGTGCGGCGTTGTAATATAGCGTGAGGTCTGGGATCCAGAGTCCCCCTTCGTTAGGCGGCAGGAAGCTGACAGTCCTTTTCATCCTCAGCTTGGGCCCTTGCCATATAAAGAGAGAAAGCTCCGACTGTACCCGGTGCAGCCAGCCGGTGGGAGGCTGCAAAGGGAGCGTCTGAAAGAGGTACAGAATTTTAGGGAGGATCGTCATTTTAATAGCCGCAATACGACCTAGCCACGAAATTGGGTAGTGTTTCCATCGTTGCAGATCCGTGCGGATTTGGGTATGTAGCTTGGAATAGTTGACCATTCTCATGGCCTGTAGGGTGGGGGCCAGCTGAATTCCCAAGTATGGGACTGTCTTGTCGGACCATTGCAGGGGGTGCCGGTCGTGGAGATCTGCCAGCATCTGTGGCGACAGCGAGAGATTCAAAGCCGTGGATTTTGTGATATTAACTTTAAACCCGGAGGCCTTCGCGAAGGAGTCCAGCTCCCCCAAATAGGCTCCCAGAGCAGTCGTCGGGTCCGCCAAGGTGACCAGAACGTCATCCGCGTACAAACTTATGGTGTGCGTATCGCCGCCGAAGCGGATGCCCGTGATGGGAGGGTTGTCCCTGACTCTCTGCGCCATTGGTTCCATGTATAGGGTAAAGAGCAGGGGCGACAGAGGGCACCCTTGCCTTGTGCCTCTGCTAATAGGAAATGGGGTGGAGGTATGCCCATTTACCCTCACCGTAGCTGAGGGGGAGCGATAACAATTGAGGATGTGTGTCCTCATCTTTTCCCCCAGGCCAATGTGTATCATTGCTTGTTCTAGGTAGGGCCAATGGACACGATCGAAAGCCTTTTCGGCATCTATTGTGAGAAGCATATAATCCCCTTGGATACGGGATGCCTTCTCTATGAGGTGCATAACTCTCTTCGTGTTATCGCTAGTCTGCCTTTGAGGGATAAAACCGGCTTGATCGGGGTCTATGATCCCCGGCATGTAAGGTGCTAGCCGTGCCGTCAGGATTCCGGTGTACAGCTTCAGGTCGACGTTCAAAAGAGAGATAGGCCTATAAGCCCCGCAGCTCGTCTTGTCTTTCCCGGGGTTTAGGGATAACTGCAATTGCAGCCTCTAACATAGATGGGGGAATCAGCCCTGGGGACGCGAAAGAGTTAAAAAGCCGAGTGAGAAGGGGAGCAAGCGTGGAGCAGAATTGTTTGTAAAAGGCTGCTGTGTAGCCGTCTGGGCTGGGGGATTTGGCTGGTTTCAAGCGGGCAATGGCTGCTATGACTTCTTCTGGACGTATTTCCCTCTCTATATGTTCCGCCTGCTCTGGGGTCAACGTGGGAAGGTGAGCCTGAGTCAGATATGCGTCTATGTCCTCCGTCTCCAGGGGTTGCTCGTCGTATAGATGAGCGTAAAAAGTGCAAAATGTCTCGGCAATAGCCGCATCGTCCACGAGCACAGTCCCCGTCTGATCTTTAATTTCCTGGACTCCCTCGCGCTGTCGCGCCTCCCTGTGTTTGTGTGCTAACAGTCGCCCACATTTGTCTCCCCCCACGTAAAAGGAGTGGCGCAAGCGCAACGCAGCATATTCCGCCTTGTCGCGGTCGATGGCAGCCAGCAGCGACCGAGCCACAGTCAGTTGACGCCAGATGCGTGGGGCCCCAGTACGATGATGCATTTGTTCTAATTCGCGCACTTTCTGTGTGAGGTCCTCTCGCTTTCGCTTGCGCTCAGCATTGTCTGCAGAGGATAAGGCGATTATTTCGCCCCTAACAACCGCCTTTAGGGCTTCCCACCTAGTGGACATGGGTGTATCAGGGTTGTCGTTATGTAGTAAGTAGTCGTCCAGTGTACGCTGTAACTGAGTGACTGTGTCCGCGCGGTGGAGGAGGGTGTCACGCAGGCGCCACTGCCGTGACGGTCGGTGGAAGTTCCAGGGTAGCTACTACTGGGGCGTGGTCAGACAATGCTGCGACCAGAATGTCTGTGGACGTTGTGATATCCCGGAGTGTCGTAGAGCCCAAGAAATAATCCAAACGGGCATAGGTTTTATGGGCACTTGAATAGTAAGAGAAGTCCCGGAGCTGGGGATGTTGGCGTCTCCATAGGTCCACTAGGCCTAGGTCGTCTAGTCTGGAGAGCCCAGCGCGCAAAAGAGCACCTACCTGGCCTGTGCGCTGCGCCGACATGTCTAGTTCATTGTCGAAAACTATGTTGAGGTCGCCCCCCAGCAGTATCTTACGCTTTGGGGTCGCCGTGGCGTAGCTAAGGGCTTCATGTAGAAAGCGTTCCTGGCCGTCGTTAGGTGCGTAAATAGACCCTTTAATTATTGTGTGACCCCCTATCATGAATTGGTAAGTAAGCAATCTGCCCTTTATTTCGGCCTCCTTCTGTATCACCTTCCCCTTAAAAGTCCTAGAGACCAATATAGCCACGCCTGCAGTTTTGGAGGGACCAGAGGAAAAAAGCTGTGTCGGAAAAGCGCGGGACCTAAGCCTATGACAGTTTCTCGGGAGCAGGTGCTTCTCCTGTAGGAGGCAAATGTCAGCGCCAGTACTATTTAAATTGGAGAGGATTGCCCTGCACTTGATAGGGTTATTGAGCCCTCTCACATTAAGTGTGAGGACTTTAAGGAGGGTAGGCGACATCTAGGTCAAGGGACCGGGTGCGCTATGAGATATGCTGAACTGGGAGCTATGTACGGTGATCCAGGACAGCGGCGAGGAGCGCCCAGTGCAGCCATTGCACAGATGTAAGAGGCTGGACTCAGTGAACAGAGGACCCCAAAAAGAAGAGGAAAGAGGAAGAAGGGAAAGCGAGGAACCCTCAAATAAAAAAAAGAAAGGGGCACAACGGGTGCCTAGAAAAGTCTGAAGTTCAGGTATCAGTCCGTCATCCATGGATGATCAGGAGAAGAGTCTACTGGGGAACAGCGTGGCCGAGTGCACCACCCAGCCCCCCCCCGACCGCCCAAGGTACAGAGTAAGTGAAAAGATACATGGTCCAGGCCCGTTCATGAGGTCAGTGTCTTGGCAAGGGCCTCTGGCAAGGCATCTAGAGTTGTTTGCTGTTCCTTCCTGATGTCTGCGGGATCCGGTCGGTTAGTGTGGTGCCTCCTACTCTGCTGCCTCCATCGTGGTCGTCTGTCGCCCGAACCGCATTCCGGGGTGTCGCCGCCCTCATCGTTTTCCGGGATGCCGATCCCTAGTAGTCTACTTGCTTCCGACAAGGAGCGGAGTTGGTAGAGCTTGCCGCCATGTAGAAAGATGAGGCGGAAAGGGTGCCCCCAGGAGTATGCAATGTTGCGTTGGCGTAGGGCCGCTGTGATAGGCCGGAAGGTCTTACGCTTCTGGAGCGTGATGGCAGCTAGATCCTGATAGAGGACCGGTGTCTGATCTCTGAATGTGATAGGGTGTAGCTTTCTGGCTTTACGAAGAATTTCTTCTTTGGTGCGGAAGTCTTGAACGCAGACTAGTATGTCTGCCGGTGGAGCGGTGTCAGAACGGGGGGGGCCCACCCTGTGTGCTCTGTCCATTTTAAGATCAGTGTCCAGTGGGTTGCCCAATACATGTTTAAAGAATTCTCTCACATAGATGAAGATGTCGCCCGCCTCTTCGTTAGTTCTCACTCCTCGGATTCTGATGTTATTGCGGCGTGAGCGATTCTTAAGGTCTTCAAGATGTGTTTGTACATCCACTTTTTGATCATGTATGCGTATGACTTCCTGCTGTAAGGCCGACACTTCAGTATCCCGTGTATCACTCTTGTCCTCCAATGCTGCCACTCGCTCCCCTATGCAGTCCATGTCTTTGCGGACGTCCTTGAGTTCTGCGGTCAGGTCTCGTTTCACTGTGTGTAGGTCGTCACGCAAAGCCGAGAACAGAGATTCCAGGAAGGCCCGTGTCACTGGCTCCTCCTTAGGGGCATCCAACTGTGCCACGGTGTCCGGCAGCGGAGGGTCCGCAGCCGCTCCACCCTGGGCGTGCAAAGAGTTCCTTGAGTGATTTGTCCTTTTTGCCCCGGGTGGAGGTCATGGTCCTATCTCGCCAGGAAAGATGCGCGGTGTAAAATTGAGGCTATGTGTCTCCTTTCAGCGCCTCGCCGGATGAGTAGCAAGCGTGACCTGGCTCCGTGAAATCCTTCCAGAACCAGTGCGGTCCAAAGGCGGCCGGCTCCACTGGTCCGCTATTGTGAGGCTACACAGTCTCTGGGGGAGTGCAAACGCTGTCTCCCCGCACCCGTGTGCAGTAGGCCCACAGAGCGCGTTGCGTGGCGGTCAGTCTCTGCCCCTCATCCTCCAGAGTGCACACCTCCCGGTGTCCAGCCAGAGCCGGGGTCGAGTGGAGGGCCCCTAAGCGCACCACAAACCGCACCCGGACCTAGCCGGGCCGCTTCCGTGGAGTGCCGGGCCCCACCCTCGGCGACCGCCTCTAACGGCGACCGCGCTCAGGAACCCCCAGCGCCAGCGTCGAGTTCTGTTGAGACGGCTCGCCCCGTCACCACAGCAGGAGAAACCGGCAAGTATGCCACCAGCAGGAGTATCCCAGTTATGCTGCGCCTCGTGGGGGCTGTCTGCAAACGCGGCCCCCCCTGATGCCCTTCTCTGGGGAGATGTTGCGGGTTCGCGGTGTGAGCCCCGCCGGCGTGGAGGCCCAGCCCCCCGCGTGCCTGTCTCTGGCTGGGTCGGGCTCCGACACTCACCACCCTCCAGGAGCGTGCATCCACACACAGCCCCCCGCTCTTGATGTGGCTCCCCACTGGTGCGGCCCTCTTCTGTCGGGCCCCTGGTCCAGCTGCGCAGCTGTCGGGCAAGATGGCAGGCGCTGACTCGCGACCTCCCCCAGCACCAGACTGTGCCGCGGAAGGCCGCAGTGCGAGATGCTGCGGGCCGAGGCTCTACTCCTCCACCCGCCTCGGCACCGCTAAAGAGACCGCTGCGCCACTCACAGGGGCCAACTGCACTCACCCCGATCCCATCTGTGCGCCGCAGTGAGTCCGTGCAGGGCCATCGGGGCTAGGCGCGGCAGGCTGCGGCTCCGCATACGGCCGCCAGGCCCAGCCGCGCCGCGATGCACACTTCGTTCCGGCCCTTGCCGCCATCCAACAGGGAAATCCCGGGTTGCTCCCGAGAGGCGCTCCGTCCAGGCAGCAAATGGTGCTCTTATCAGGGCTGTAGGCGGCCAGGGACCGGTGCTTCCTCGGGCGGTCGGCGGGAGGGACAGGGAGACGCGTCCTACCCCGCCACCATCTTGGCCACGCCCCCATTTATAGACCTTTAAACATTTTTCAGAAAATGTAGGATCAGCAGCATGTCTATTCTCAGACCTCTGTTTACTGCTGACTGGATTCTAGAAATACATGGGCCTATGTAATCTCTCTCTTGTAGCAATCACTCCCAGAATTATGTCCCTCATTTTAGGATGCCTCCGAATAATAATTTCAGTGTGTTTTTGTCAGATTATTTGGTGGGTAGCACTATGAACCATTTTACATCGACCACAAGATCTCTGCCTACATCCAGACAATCCTCATTTATAAAGATCTCCTGAATGCCGGTATATTAGATAGCACGGTGAGGATATCAATTTTAGGAAAGAGCTTCAGTGCGAGCAACACTTAGAATATGATTTGGGTGCTTGTACTGTGGTACTTTTGAATTGCTAGAGAGTGATTATTGTAACTGTATAGCCATTCGGTGACACATTGGCAGGCACTTGTCTGCAAGATAAGCTAATACTTAGTGAAACAAGCATGTTTCAGATGGGATCAAAAGAATGTAAATATAGTAATGTTTCACAGTGGCTAAGGAAGGGCATTATAGAACTCACCAAAATGGGTGCCTCGTGTTCAATCTCCCATGCTGGTTATCTTGAAGTTGTTTTGTTTTAAATCAAAATGAAATACAAAAGGTTGATACACCCATAGTTAAAAGTAAGAAATTATTTCCACATATGGTCCCAGTAACACAACAACATAAAATAGGGTTTTATTTCCTGAATAGTCTAATTTCATTTGGGAAGTCAGGCTACTACCCTCCATAGAGATTCATTTCATACTCCAATATTGCAAAATGGCTTCAATTCCTATAGATATAACCATACACATGGAAAAATATTTTAGTTATATCTATTTCTTTAGATTCACTCAAAGGAGTTTCCGAATCAAAGTGTCCATAAGATTTCAGCCGACATGCGTTTTGCGACATCCAGTCGCTTTGTCAAGACTGAAAAACACAAGAATACAGAATAGAAAGCATAAAATAAAATCAGGAATAGAAAGGAACAAAAAGAAATATTTTCCAATTTAGTTTGGTATGCTCAGCGATACAAATGATGGCCAGTACTCTTAGAAGGGGCACTTTTTAAAAATAAGATGCAACCAGTTATAAGCATAGTTTAATTGAATTTCTGTCAAGAATTGCTTCATCTTGTTCAGTTCTTACTGTTGTGAGGAACTGTTATACTAGTAAAACAGCAGTCCTAAAATATTTGGTTAGGCAGTCCTACAACCCAAGAGGTAAGTGATAAAGATTCGAAAGACAGAAGACAAAGGAGAGAAAAGCTAGAGCGAGGAGTCTTCTTGTTGTACATTTACTATTAAATGTCACCAGGTTCACTGCCCCATAAACAAATTACATCGAAAACCATGCTCTTTTTCACATGTTCACAACCTCATCTCGTAAAATGGGAAAGTGATATCATAATTGGTTAAAATTCGAAAAAACATGACTATGCACTGATACTAACTATATAGGGCATGACTGTGCAATTCCAGATAAATTAGTGAACCATAAGGGCTAGGATGCGTGAATTAAACTAAGGACAGATGGTAAACTTAAGGTGTATGTTATCTGCTTAGCAAGATACAATGGGAACACAACAATGGTCAGAAATGGAGGATAGTTGACATATGTAGCTGGCCTGAACATCTGTAAGTAAACAGATCAAACTGGTCTCTTTTCAACAGAAGGTCTCTGGAGGACCAAGTGTCTCCACTGCTAAGTATGATAGTGATGTTGATTTTTTTTTTTTTAAGAAGTGTGATACATTTATGGTGCCGCTAGTCATATAAACAACATCACATTACATAAAAGTAGGGGAGGAATGTGCATGTTCGTTTCCCTTACAAATATTGCTTAGGCCAGTAGCAATTTAGAACCACGGCAAACAAGCACTGACAAAGCCAACAGGTCTAGCTTGTTGTATATATATATACATATATATATATATATATATATATATATATATATATATATATATATATATATATATATATATATGTTCGTTGTTGTGTTATATGCCTGTATATAAAAACTCTGAGAGGCATCCAAATATTGGTTAGGGGCATGCACAGGATTTAAGTTCACATGTGATATGCCAAACCCTTAATTACACAGAACCATAAGGATGTCTGCATAGCTGAGGGGGTGCACTTACTAACAATTCAATACGCTTGAGGAAGGGGCGGGGCGGGGGGTTAGGATTGGCCTGAGGACAGTTAGATGGGTGAGAGGATAGAGGTAGTTCGGTTGGTGGCAAAAGAGTGATGAAAATGTAGGATTTCAGTTCCTTTCTTAGATTGTTGTGAGGAAAAAGAACTGAGCAGTAGGGAAAGTTCTTTTCAGAGTCTTGGTGTAAAAATGCAGACGTCCACAGCGAGCTCAATAAAAATGATAAATCTCAAATAACTAAAAGCGATGAATGAGGAGCTTCAGGTCTATGGCCGACAGGAGGCATATAGATCACTAAGGGAAATTCACAGCCGGCTGTGCTATCTTGCAAGATGAATTACAAACCAGACATAAACAATGGAAAATAAATATAGAGCTTAAGAAAATATAAAAATGAATAGATCTGGGTTTAATGTGCAACACCCTGCGCTAATACAAATACACCACTCCCGAAGCAATCACACAGGCACACCACTCACCCTACACACACACCCTACACACACAAGGGGCAACCCATTTACTCTACACTCCACTAACACACAGACATGCTGCTCAATCAGCACTTCTATAGACGTACCCCTTTGTTCATACAGGCACACAGTGCACCCTGCATCACACGGCCTTGCCTCTCACTCATACAGACACACTATTCACTCTTCACTCACAAGGTCGCCTCTCTCACTCATACTATTAAACAACTTCGCCTGCACTCATAGAAGCACACTATTTACCCTAATTCAAACAGGCACAATGTTTACACCCCTCTCCCAAAGGCACAACTCTCACACTGTATTCATACAAACACACTCTTCACTTACAAATGCACACTGCTCACCGTGCACTCACACAGGCATGCCTTTCCCTCTGCGCCTGCAGTGTTACACCACTCATACTGCACTCACAAGCACAACTCACACATACAGCCACATACAAAGAGACACAAACAGGCACGCAGAAAACACAGGCAGACATAGTCCTACACTGTCAGACATAAAGGCAGTCACACCGAGGCACATGTGAAAAGATAAAGAGATGAGACGTGGATAAACAGAAGCACACATAACCAGAAAAGAGAGGAACACAGGCACAACATCTAGCATATCCGATACATATCCGCACAAATGCATATCATGGTAGATATGTTCACTGGCGTTTGTAATAAGGCTGGGTGATTGCTTCCTCCGGTGCTACAATCTTTCCATATTTGGGCAGTATTGTTTGACACGACTCTGGCATTGTCAAGCCCAGGGAAGGGGGCAGGGCCGGACTGGCTGGAGCAGGCATTGGGCGTTTACCTGGGAGACTGGAAGGGTGGGGCCGGTTTTGGAGCGGTGAGGGCCGAATTTGTTACTGGGGGCCGGGTTTGCATCGATGCTGCAATATCGGCCCCCAGTAACAAAAGCAACAGTGCTGGGGTCTGGTTTTGTTTAGCAGTAGTGCTTCATGCTGTCAACCCCCCTGCTCCCACTCTTCCGGGAGTGGGGCCGGTCTGGCAAAATTGCCAGGGCTGCTTTGAGTTCCCAGTCCGGCCTTGAAAGGGGCATGATCAGTGAGACAGGCATGCAGAGACCTTCCACAGACATGCAGAGGTAACAAGCACCAAAGCTTCTCTTCGAATCAGGGGACACGGCAGGGGTGTCCACACCAACCTTGAAGCAACGTGAAGGCAAGTTATATTAAGGTGCAGGGGTGACAGACTGACCTGCTGTCACTTCCAATCATTTTTGTGGTCTCCCTACAGCCGGCTCCAGTTGTCTGTCGAAGGCAGTTTTATGTACAACGCTCCACAAAGCCAATCTTTATGATTGGATGGCTTTCCTGTCAGCCTTGGTCTCTTGCTTTTATTTGTTGCTTACCTCCCTTTCTGTGTGACCCGCCGACAGCAGCTTTTTCGTTTCATCATTGGTAAATTTGTTGTTGTTCTTCCTGCTCTGAATGCAGCGCTGCAGCTATGAAAACAGAGCTGTGTTTAACCACCAATTTGCTGCATTTCAGTGCCACTTAGTAGTCACTAGAAAAACTGCAACAGAAATGCGGAAGCTACAACATTGATCTTGACAGGCATTGAATACCACTATAAACCAGCACTGGCAATGCCAATTGGTCTCACTTGAATGTAAAGGCAAGTGAGACCGATTAGCATTGTCAATGCTTATAATAGTCCACAAGGCTTAGTCGAGGTATAGCTGCACCTCCACTGCAGCCACCAAACTGGGCCCTAGAATAGCCAGGCACTAGTCATAGTGTGGCTAATTCCTGATGACTCAGCACAGAGCTCTATAATTGACATACTTATTCCCCAAATACGCCATCTACTCTCTCATTCATCCCAAACCCCATACCACTACTATGATCCCCAAAATAACCCTTTCTAGACTCTTCCCTACTCTACCCCTCCTTGCATCATCTCATACCTCTTTTATTATACTGATCCCCCAAAACAAGTCTTTCTAAACCCTTCCCTCTGACTCTTCCCCCTCCAGCTCCCTTTTACTCATCCCAAGCCTCCTCCTACTGCTATGAGCTCCAAAACTAACAAACAAAATATATATATATATATATTTCTAAATACTTCCCTCTTCTATCCTTCCACTATCCTTTTCAATCCAAATAACAGACTAACAAGTCCACCTCTCAAATTAATTTCATATTTCACTATACAAATTCACCACTAATCCTTTATGGGTTCAGGACTAGTGTGCTACTTGCCAAAAAAAGCATTTCAACACCTTATCAGGTGTAGCAACAGCTATATAAATGCAAACCTTTTCCCTCTTCTATCCCTTCGCTATCCTTCTCAATCAAAATAACTGACTAACATATCCACCACTCAAATTACTTTCATATTTCACTATTCTAATTCACCACTAATACTTTATGGGTTCCAGAGTAGGGTGCTACTCGCCGAAAAAGCACTCCAACACCTTATCAGGGGTAGCAAGCGCTAAATAAATGCAAACCTTTTCCCTCTTCTATCCCTCCACTATCCTTCTCAATCCAAATAACTGAATAACATATCCACCACTCAAATTAATTTCATATTTCACTATACTAATTCACCACTAATCCTTTATGGGTTCCGGAGTAGCGTGCTACTCGCCGAAAAAGTGCTTTGACGCCTCGTCAGGGGTAGTAAGCGCTATATAAATGCAATTACAATACAATACAATCTGTGACCATAGGAATTCTTTGCAAGCCCCATGTGAGCGATGCTTCATAGATGCTCCAGTACTAACTCACCGCTCTCTATAAGTAATTCACTCAAAGAGAGTTAGTGGCAAAGCCACATTTATGTAGTGTCAGCTCCATAGGTCTGCACGTGTATCGAGGAATCGCTGTGAGTAGCATGTGACCTGCTTTAATGTCTTCGTATCCCTGAATGAGTGACCTGCTTTTGACTCTGTCTTCTTGTGTATTGAAATCCATGTTGGTGGTATATGACCTGCTTCAATCCCTTGTGCACTGAGGACTCTGAGAAAGGGAGGGTGCACTTCAGCCTCTAAGCCTCTCTGTATACTGTGAAATCCCGGTAAGTGGAATGTGACTTGCAAGAGACCCTCAATTTCTCTACTCATTGAGGACCCACGTGAGGTGGCCTGTTAAGTGCTTCATCCCAATGTCAGACAGTGTACTAAGAAGGTGGGGTGGGGACATGTGATCTCCCTATAGAAACTGGGTGTACAAAAAAAAACAATCTAATTTGTAAGTCTGAACAAAGAACATAAAATGACAATGTTTCAAAAGAGTCTGCGTTGTACTAAAAGCCTTCAGCCAACAACCATTGTGTGCCAAACCATGGACTCTGCCACCTCCCTCCCAACCACTGTCTGCACTCCAAAGTCAGGTTGAGAAATTCTGTAGCTGAAAAGAGAAGTGTTGCCTCGGAATTTGGGTGGGATGTTCTGCATTCCTTCTGCACTCCCTCTCTCTCCTACCCTGGAATCCACAAAGTCTCATCAGAGCATCCACAGAAAAATGGGGGCAAACTCCTCACATTAAACAGCAAGAAAGATTAGGCACTGAATTCCACAATCCAGAGTGCCAAAACACAGAAACGCTACAATCTCATGACTTCTGTGACAAAATCTCCAATAAATTGATCTCACAAATGAAAAAGATTGAAAATTGCCTGAAGAACGCAGACAATACCACAACAACACATGACCTAACAACCATAGAAATTGACAAAAGTAATCGTCCATCAATGCATACTTTCAATATACTCTCACAAAAAGATGCCCTCAATATTATCATTTCAGTATCACCTTCAGACTCAGCACCTGCAAAAATCATTAAAGATATCCTTCTCACAATCTGTGCAGGGGAGGTAGCCAGATGCCTCCTCAACAAATTCCTGAAACTAGGTTTGTTGCTACCTGAGCTGAAAACCTCCTATGTTAGACCACACCTCAAGAAGAAAACCCTTGACCCATCTGACCCAGCAAACTACAGGCCTATATCAAATGGACAATTCTTAGGAAAAATATTTCAAAGAGCAGTATTTACTCAACTCTCAAAATGTACAGAACAAAATAGCTTAATGTCAGACCAAGAGTCTGGCTTCAGACCAGGCAGAGGTAGAGTCAACCATCATAATCAATTAAGATGATCTAGAACTCACAGTGGACAAAAATAGAGAGGCCACCCTATTCCTTCTGGGTTCATTAGCTGCATTTGACACTGTCCACCAACATACACTACTACAAGACTCCATTATCTTGGAGTCTGTGAAAATGCTCTAAAATTGATTGCTTCTTATCTCAGAGAAAATACACAACACCGCGCCATCCCTCTGGCATCAATCGATCCCTGCTATTATTCAATATCTACCTAACCCCCTACAAAACACGATTAAATCACTCAACCTCACCAGTTACAACTATGCAGATGATGCCCAAAAATGGATGGAACAGAAGACCTCTACAATTCTAAACTTGATGACTGCCTTCGTGCAATAAATGCGTGGATGATGAATAGCCATCTAAACCACAATACCACAAAGACAGAGATCATGACCTGCGGGCAATGGCAAAACTACCAGCCTAAGGAACTTGAGGCCCCCTCTAACAACAACAAGAGAAGTCTGAAACCTAGGGTCAACCATGGATTCAGACCTATCCTTGATACCACATGTCAACTACATCACTAAGTGTGCCTTCTACATAATGAAAGCACAACTTCCCTGGCTATCAACAGAAACTGCAAGTCATCCTCACATTCTAAATCTCCAAGCTTGACTATGCCAACAGCGTATACCCTGGCACACTCGCTTTCATTATATGCAAAATACAAGTCATCCAAAACGGTGCTGCATTGCTACACCTCTCCACATCCCGGCAACAGCACCTAGAAACATAATTGCACTTTCAAGCTCAATGTTCAGCTTACAATCCACAGATTGGAAACAACCAAACAAGCAAACTACTTTTGATATGCAGGCAAGCTGAGAAGGGCTGACCTATGGTTCGACATGGTATTATATAGTTATGTAATTTCATATATAATACTTATATCATAACAATCAGCAGCCAACTGTAACTTACACCTCTTACATTTATGTAATACATATTTGCTATGGGAGTTGTCCATCGACACTACTGTACAGCCAATAAACCAGCCATCACAAAGTGAACATTCTTGGAATAACTGGAGCTATCTGTCACACACTGCTGGCCAACCAGATGACTTTAATCTAGTCCAATACTGCAGGTCCCAAATATCTATACACTATGACCGCTTCTTTACATCTCAGAATGTTACTCAGATATGGGCCAATACCCATCTAAGAGATCTCTCTCTATCCAACCATGCCAGCTCAGGACCACAACTATAAACAACATTTCAGACCTGACAGTCCAGTGCAGTTATTAGCTAAGCAAACTATACTCATAAGAAATACCATAAAGCTATAAAAACCATAAAACCATAAATACAATAAAGCAATACCACAGAGCTGTTCAAAGCTGTCAGTGTACTGAAAACCATAAACTGTGCGTCTGTCTCACACCTTATCGTCCACCACACTGCTACATGCTGCAATCCATAATCGATGGTCATCACTCACTACAAGGAAACACTTTGCTTTCCACATAGGATCATAAAACAAAGACAACATTTTTCCAACCACACACCCTATATGGTGTAGCTTGCTGCCCATGTAGGTGAGCACTTCAGTGCCCCACATAGGGGTAGTAAGCACTACATAAATTCTGCAATACATACATACAATTACCAAAGTGAAACCCACCCCTACTACCCCATTTCTGATCTTGTAGACACAATGCATGAAGGAGCTTTTTCACATGGTGGAACACAGGCAGCACATGATTTGTAAACTCACTCACTGTGCCCAGATTCACACCTACACACCTCATTATTACACTGGCAGAGTGAGGTCACAGATATGATTTAAAGATCATTCCTGCAGAGCATGTTGGCCAGCTCTTGTGAGCTGACTGTGTCTGGCTGCTTACTGAGAGAATAGCCAGGCTTTAGGGGGTTTTCAGAACTGTAGGAGGTGTGGGATGGCATAGATGTCCAGAGGGCTCCTCTTGGCTCCATATACAGATAAAGAACGACCACCCCGGAATGTCAAGCCATGGGTTTGGCTGCCATACAACCCTCAAACATGAAATTACAAACAAATGTCATCTGTCAAGACACCAACAATAATAGACAGTGGACAGGGGTAAATGTATAGATGGTCCACACAAGTACCAGACTGGGGACCACATTAATCCACATACACAGAAGACCAGATTAGGAAATGACGCTAATAAACCATGTATGACCAATAGTGTGAGCCTCCCCTCTTGAGGCAATAGGAAAGGCATCCCAGATATCATTCAATGGGATCTCAGCACAATGGTGAGGGTGGAACCATCATTCATTCATATGTGGTAAGTTGTCAATTCAAAGAATGCCTGAGGTGTGCCTTGACAATATTCTTTCTAATATTTGGATTATGAATGGCAACTCATCTATTGGTCGATAGTCGTTGGGAGCACTGGATCTAGCTGCGTCCACAATGAAATGTATTCCCATTTTATGTAATGTAACTTGGTTGCCACTTCATGACCTCTTTCTTTGCTCACTCATTGAAAAAGGCCTGAATGTTGCGTCGGCTATATTTCCTGGATGATATTTTAATTCCAGTGACAATAGACACATGGCTTGACCATTTAAGTTTAGATCATGAACCGAAGGTAGATTTATTTTTGTGTTAAAAATAAACTTAAATACGAGATAAAGATTGTGCATAGGTAAAATACTCCCTAAATTGAATGATAGGAATCCAACTGTTGCCAAATCCTCTACTTGATTAACCTTTTCCTTAGTGTATAATTTGGAACTGAGCAGTAGCAAGCGCATCCTCTTTCAGTCTTCTTTTTCCCTCACATGCAGCCCTTCGCCTCATTGGTACTCCTACTATACCCTTCCCTTCTTGCTGAAAAAAGCATGTAACTAATCCAATATTCAATTCAGGATAGCCGTTTTGTTGCTGACAAAAATGATATTATTTTGGAACATAGTGAAAAGCATATTTCTGTACTGCTATGAATAACACCCCATCATGGCTGAAAGTCCTATATATAATGCGGACTTTGAAGCTACATCGGAGATGCAAAAACTATGCTGTCTTAGAGACAGGGTGATTAAAGTACCCTAAGACAAGATAAACCAACTATAATTGAACTTACAAGCATTGTCCTCTTATGAAGGCTCGGAACCAACCAACACAGTGGAAAATGAATTGTTAAAGGTGACATGCACATATATGTTGCTTCTGAATCTTTAAATAATAAGATGTCCGCATACTGTATACATCCATCTTAAAATAATATATTTCATATAGTAGTGAGGTGCAGACGTATTTTACCGAAATTATACTGGACGTGAGTGAATGCGGTTGATGGGATTAGATTGTGTAATAACTCTTTAGATGCTATTTTAAAACAAACATTAGATATTGGTTTTAATAACTGTATTTAACATGATCATGCTTTTTTCATATTGAACTTTCAGAAAGAAAATATAAGTAAAGCAAGATATTCTTGGAACTAGTGGCCCTCATCCTTGTCTGACAATTATAGAATACTGTTAAAAAATAGAATGCTTTAATTACTGCTCTGTTTGGGCAAATTTAAAAAAACTATTTCGGCTAATTAAAAAATATACACATAAGGAAACTAAATGTTTTAACAGTTGACATGAACCTTAGTAGTGTTAACTACATGAGTCATGCTACATGCAGTTATGTAAATTAATGTACCTTTCTTCTATTATCTAATATTATATCACATGCCGATACCCTTATTAAATGTTAATGCCCTGCTGCCTTCGTTTTATTTATGAAGAGCACTATTGCAGGACTAACACACGGGGGAAAGCGTGTAAAGCTTGTTGTTTTTTGCTCGGTGCATCATTTTTGCTCCAGGTGCTTCACCGTCTAGATGAAATAAAATAAAGAGCTATGCGTGTCCCTTTCACTTCAATGTAAGTGTTCTTTGGGTGCATCATTCGCAGTCGCACTGAAGTATGTCCAAAATATGTCTGAGCAATCCAAGTAGAAAATACGCCAGTGGCAATGTACCTCCTCTGATGTTCATATACGTGATACCCAGGGCTTTAAGTGGGATGAAAAAGCTGGGGGGGGGGGGGGGGTCTCTGAAAGGGGCGTGGCCTATGTAATTAAGGGTGTGGCTTAAAAACACATAAGCTAAAAATCTGTGCTTAGCATAGTGTGCTGTTTGTCATTGCATCCAGATATATGATACAAGTAACATCATACCTACAACAAGTCACGACTATTGGCTTTGTCAATGGTTGTTAGTTGCATAAGATAAATAAGCAGCAACTATGTCTTGTAGATAATATTGAAAAAGCTTCCACTTTAAGCCCTGGTGACACCATGACAATGTTGCTGCTCCTGCGTTTCAAAAAGAGAAGGGAAATCCAGAGAGAAAATGACTCTCTTTAAAGGATTTCCCTTCCCCTACAACGCTCACCTGGTAAAACATCATGCCGTAACTTCTCCACTAGTGAGAAGAGATCAGTGTGAGCACGCGCACATCGATGTGCCTGCTCTCACTATAGCACCACCATTGGCAACACTCCTCACCCCACAACACATAGCATGCATGCAAATAAATAAACACACCACACATTTTTTGTTTGGGTAAAATTGCTGCAGGTTTATTACATACACCGTTATGTAATATGGTGGGTTATCTTACGGGCGATCCAAGGGCAGGCAACCATCGGGCCGCCTGCCCGCCTGATGAGCCAAGCAGCACTGGGGCGAACCCCATCTGTGCTGCCCCTTCTGGTGATCCTCTTCCCGGATCACGTGACACATGGTCCCTTATTACTCACGCCCCTTTCAGGGCAGAGCGTAGCAAGGCAAGCCCCCGGTTGTTCAGGCCCACACCCGCCCGAAGGACTAACGGGGCCCCGACACGGTTTTCCAGGAACCTCCCATGAGGCTCCTGGGCTTTGGCTCTGGCACCCCTATTGTGCCGCGCAGAGGTACCCTTCTGTACCCATTTGCTTCCAGATCGCCCTGTAACTCCGCCTGCAACGAAAAAAGACAACATTACAACATTCTCTGCCTCCTGCCTGCCACAAACCACACCGGGTAAGCGGTAGGGTGGGAGACGGCGTGTCCGGCGCGCGAAAGAGGACGTCCAGATGGTGGGGGTGGCATATATACCCCTCCCCCTGTCCTCGCGCCCAGGAAGTGACGCTCACCTTGCACGCCTCAACAAGGCTGGGGGGGGGACTCCTCCCTGAGTCCCTGCCCATAAGGGGGTGTGGGGTGCCCCGATGGCACTAGAGTGCTGCCCTCTTTAGTGGCCCCCTGCGGGGGCCTCGGGCAGCCGCACAGTCCGGAAAAAACGTACTGCCTGTGTACAAAACAGAGCCCGATAGAGACCCGTTTCGAGGCCTCCTTTGAAAAACTGCCGGTGCTCAGCACCGGTGAGACCTAGCCCACTTAAAGCCCTGATGATACCAATTAATTATGTGTGATAGCACAGGAGTGGCTATATTTCACTTTTAAAATGCACACATGCGCTGTTGCTTCGAGGTGTAGTGTATACAGTAAAGGGCTTGGAGCCCGCTGATTACTTACCATTTGCTGGTTAAATTGTAATTCTTTTTAGCTGCCTCCGAATTGGCTACCATAAGCCTCACATCACTTCCTTTTTTTTGTCTCCAAAGCGTGGACCAAGTACCAGTTGATTTTGGTTTATTTGTGTCTTTCCGCTATCCATCCACTGGTGCACTGTGTTTTGGGGCACTTTTTTTCCATTCTTTTCTGACTGGCATTTTTTTATTTTAATTTGGCGATTCTATTTACCGAAACAAGCAAATGCCATAGATTCTTGAAGCAGTTTGTGACTTACAGTTAGGAGCTTCCTTTCACCACCAACAGCTTTGGGTTGGTTTTAACTTACGTCCCGTTCCTTGGTTTAAGTGCAGGTTTGTTTGTTTGTTTTTGCCTTCATTTTTTGGGGAATTTGGTGCTTCTTTTTACAGTAACAAACAGATGCTACGGACTCTCAAAGCAGTCCGTGTGACTGCATGTGTTTGTAGGCTGCGCTTGTTGGCTTTTTAAAGTGCCCCAATTTTGGGCAGCTCTGCAGTTAATCTATTTCTCCTTAAACCTGTATCCTCAGTTACACATGTATGCCATAATTTCTCTGTGCAAGCAAAGTATGTGTTTATTTAAAGTGCAACTTGCTCCTTAAACCTGTGCCTAAGTCGTCATTCTCACATGTATTCCATCGAAAGCGCTTTGAGGTGCTCTGTATTCATGTGCACTGAGGAGCAAAAGATGTAGACTAAAGGCCACAGCTACACTCCATTCCTCTCCAATCTTCCCCACTCTACTCCCCTCCCAATCTTCCCCAATCTACCCCACTCCAATCTTTCCCAATCCAACCCACTCCAGCTTGCCCCAAGCTACCCCACTCCAAGCTTCCCCACTCCACTAGAATCTACCTCACTCAACTCCACTCCAATCTACCCCAATCGGCTCGATTCTACCCCACTCCAATTAACCCCACTCAACTCCAATTTACCCACTCAACTCCAATCTACCCCAGTTTTACTTACTCCACTCCAAACTACCCAACCCCACCACAATCCACCCAATCTACTCCACCCCACCCCGATATACCCCACCCCACTCTACCCACTCCAGTCAACCCCACTCCACACCCCAATTTACCCACTCCACTCCAATCTACCTCAATGTACCCCACCCCACTCCACTCTGCCCCAAACACTCCACTCCACTCTACCTCACTGTACCCCAATCTACTGCGATCTAATCCAGTCCACTCCAGTCTACGACAATCTGCCCGAATCAATTCCAATCTACTCCAATCTACCCAACTCCACTCCAATCTGCCCCACTCCACTCCAATCTACCTCAATCTACCCCAGCAGACTCCATTCTACCCAGTAGAACCCACTGCACTCCAATGTACCCCACTTCACTTCAGTCTACCCCACTACACTCTAATCTACTGCACTACAGTCTACCCCTCTCCACTCCAGTCTACCCCATTACACTCTACACCACTCCACCCACCCCACTTTACCCCACTCTGCTTCAATCTACCCCACTGTACCCCAATCTACTGTGAACAACCCCAGTCCACTCCAATCTACCACAATCTACCCGACTCAATTCAAATCTACCCCACTCCACTCTGCCCCACTCCAGACTACCCCAATCCAATCTACGCCACTCTTCTCCACTCTACCCCACTCCACTCCATTCTACCCCAGTATAGCCCACTGCACTCCAATCTACCCCACTTCACTCCAGTCTACCCCACTACACTCTAATCCACCACAATCTGCCCCACTACAGTCTACCCCTTTCCACTCCAGTCTACCCCACCACACTCTACACCACTCCACCCACCCCACTTTACCCCACTCTGCTTCAATCTACCCCACTGTACCCCAATCTACTGTGAACAACCCCAGTCCACTCCAATCTACCACAATCTACCGACTCAATTCAAATCTACCCCACTCCACTCTGCCCCACTCCAGTCTACCCCAATCCAATATACTCCACTCTTCTCCACTCTACTCCTATCTACCCCACTCCACTCCATTCTACCCCAGTATAGCCCACTGCACTCCAATCTACCCCACTTCACTCCAGTCTACCCCACTACACTCTAATCCACCACAATCTGCCCCACTACAGTCTACCCCTTTCCACTCCAATCTACCCCACCACACTCTACACCACTCCACCCACCCCACTTTACCCCACTCCACTCTAATCTACCACAATCTACCCCACTCCCATCTTCCCCATTCCTCACCAATCTACCCCACTGTACCCCAATATACCCCGATCTACCCTAGTCCACTCCAATCTACCACTATCTACCCCCACTCCACTCCAATATACCCCAATCTAGCCCAATCCAATCAACAGCAATCTATCCCACTCCAATCTACCCCACTCCCCGTCTACCCCAATCCAATCTACTCCACTCCAATCTTGCCCACTCTACTCCAGTCTACCCCACTCGACTCCAGTCTGCCCCACTTTACCCAATCTACCCCACTCCACTCTAATCTACCCCAGCCTATCCAATCTACCCCAATATACTCCACTCTAGTCTACCACAATCTATCCCACTCCACTCACTTTTAGCCATGCTGAGCAGCAGCCACACTGGTGTGCAACATGGCTAAATCACATTGCCAAAGCCAATAGCGCTCGCATAGGCGAGACCTTTTAGCTTTGTCAATGCTTGTTATTATGGTCAGTTGAGCATGTCTGCTTATTTGCATTTAACCCACAAAGATGTTTTTGTGACATGAACATGTATTCTGCAGCCCCTTACAATTGGCAGGATACCAAGCAAGCTCATTTTTAGCAGGAATAATGGTAGATATGTACTAATAGACATGACATTCATTAAAGCGCTGATATATGTAATTGTCCAAGAGGGGCTACCTTTTTAGGTCTGGCTTCACAGCACAGCTGTCACCAGACCTTGTGTGAGTAGCCTAAAAACGAACTTTCAGAGAGGCACTTTGGCTCCACCCACATGTTGGTGGGCAGGAGCACTATTTGATTGGGCAGAAATTGTGTGCTTCCACAGAAAAGGGCTTTGTCGCCACACAGCTCTGATTATTTTGATTGCTTATCCTGCTGCATGAGCTTATGATTGTCTAGAGAAGGCTCACTAACTAGCATGACGTATCAAGCTTGCAGTGGGATGGAGATTGAACTTTTCAGGGAATGCACATGGCCCTGTTAAACTGTCTTACCTAAGCAGATAATTTACTGTGTTGGTTTTTCTTTGGCAGTAGCACAGATCTCCTTCCCTCTCCATCATTTAGACTTCAGAGTGCAGTTGCGTGTTTGCAAGCAGTACCGGATGCCCAGGGCTACAGTAATCTATATTCATTTTTAGGTCTGCCTTTCTACTGAGAGAGGGGTTTAGGCTTCATCTACATGTTGATTTACCTGGGTAGAGGATTTGATGGGGTCATGGTTGTGTGCTTTCACTAAAAAGAGAGCTTGATTGCACTTTTTGGCTTGTGGCAAAGTTTATACTCAATACAGCAGGAGTGAGTTGGTTACGAAGACAAGGCAATAATCTGTTTATTATGAACAGTTAAGGTCAATGGGCATTTAAAGGTGGATAGTCATAACTTTGTATCAAATCATATTTTGTTACATGATATCTCAGACTATCTTAGTAGGCAAGGGTTGTGGTGTTGATTACCCCTTGGGTATAGAAGATTTGCATTGAGAATCCTTGGAGAGACATTGTTTTGGATTGTCAACTGAAATTTTGTATACATTTGTAATTTTATGACTGTCTGTCTGATGGTTGCATAGTAGGAAAGCTTATTCTCAGTACAGTTGCCTGAATTGTTTAAGGTGACAAGTGAATGATAACACCTACAGGCCTGATTTGTGCACAGGGAAAGGTTATGCCAGATGCCATAGGGTTTGGTCTGGTTATTATGAAAAGTTAGGGCAAAGGCAATAGGCCTGGCTTATTTATTTTTGAAAGCATTTGCTAAAGCTAACAGGCCTATTAAAGGCTGTAGACCGGTATTTGATTGCATGCAATTTCACCGATTACCATAGTAGGCAAGTGTTTTGGTGTTGATCACCCACTCTGACAAACCCTCGGAGAAGATTTTGACTGTGATGATTCTTGTTAGGCCCTATGCAGAGGGTTTGTATATTGTTTTGCCAACTGTAATTCTGTACATATTGGTAATTTTATAAATGTATGCATGCTAGTTACCACTTTATGTTTAGTTCAGTACACCTGTGTTGATTATAGTGGTAAAGGCTGTCAGATTCTTTATGAGCGATCTGCTTTTAAATTACGAAAAAGCAGCTAGGCCTATTTTACTTCTTGTGAAAAGAATGTGTTAGTGTCAATAGGCTTTTAGGTGTTGATTGTTATTACACCTGTAGGCAGGTATTTGGTAGGAGTGTTAGAAATTTGTGTAATTTGCTTTTACATAATAGCATGAAATTTTGCTAAAATCACGAGAAATGCAAATCCGTCATTTAGCAGCATATTTTAGCAAGAAATCTATCCTTGTATCATGTTTTGACATGAGGACGAATTTCGTGGTAAAAAATAGGGTGAAAAACACGTGACACAAACAACAGCCTCTCGCGTCCTGGTTGTTTACATTGCTCCTGCGCTATAAATAATTTTGGAGTGAACAGCAAGGCAATTACTTCATTTGGAGTAATGGCATAATAATGCAAAATTCCCATAATTAGGTGAATAATGCTGGCATAATTTAAGTTTCGTCCAAGGCCTAGTATTTTGTTAGACGGAGTCTTGCAGATTACCATAGTAGGCAAGGACTTTGGTGATACACCTGACCAAATCATGGGGTTAAACATTTGAAATATGGTAATCCATATTAGTCTGAATAAGTAAGGATTTTGCATTGTTTTAAGAATTGTAATTTAGTACATATTTGTTATTTTATTACAGTATACCTGATAGATGACTTGTGGGAAGGTTTATGACCAACGCAGTGGGTCTAAGTTGATTATGGTGCCAAGACAATAAACCAATGACAAGGGTTATAGGCCCGATTGTTCATAATGAAAAGTTTTGATGAAGACAGTAGGCCTGACACATTGATTGTGAAATGCATAAGTTGAAGCCAGTAGGCATTTAAGGGTGGATTGTTATTTCTCTGTACTGAGAGGTATATTGTTAGATGAAATCTCACAGATTACCTTTGTAGGGAAGGATGTTGGTGTTTGTTACCCCTTCTGACAAACCCTAATGGAATCTCTTTTGAAGGCCTAACAGGCTTGGCTGTCAGCCAGTCCCACTAAACCCATGAGAACCATTAGTAAGTATTGAGTTACTATATGATGTAGAGCGCAGCATGAGCAAAAGGGGCACAACCTTTCCAAGTGTGGAACATGCACCATGGGGAGGAAGTATTGGTGCTGAGAGGCAGAACATAAAAGACTATGAAGGGTGGCCTAGGGTGGTCAGTTGATCATTGGCCATTCTTGGGTGGGCTGTCGCTACACAGTTTTGGAGCGTTGGCTTTATTGATGGCTGGGAGGATGGCACAACTACACTCCGTGGCAGCGATCTCTGAGGCAGAAGAGAAAGTGGGGGCAATGAGTGTGGCCTAGAGGCAGCACAGGGGTACCATGATGGATACCAGATGGTACAGAGGATGGAAAGTACACATGCACTTATAGCAGGGTGGCACAAAATGTCATGGATAGGTTTGTGGAACCGGGTAAGAGAACTGGCCAAGGCTCTGCTGTTGGCTGCAAGCTAACCAGCCGGCATGGTGCAACATGGCGTGGAGTGGTTTTGTGTGGCGTGGAACCCGAAATTAGACACAGGGAAGGAGCAATGTGGGTGACAGAGCCTGAGTGCTGAGTACTTCCTCCAGGGGAGGATTCATCCTGCCGAAGGCTGAGTGTGAGGCGCTTGAACAGGGCTTGTGTGCTTAGTGCCAATATAGTGATGAAGGTTTTTGTTAAGTATGAGAGGTGAGAAGCTTGTATGAGGGGTGAGAAGCTCATAGTACTGAGCGTCTATATAGCCTCTCATTGATTAGTGCACTATACAAATTAACATAACATAATATGGTAACTTTTCATTCTCATTTATACTTAGATTTTAAAATACATAACCTAACTCAATGCATGCATCTATATATTAGTGATTTTTATTAAACAAATCGGCTTTATTCCAGCATAGATAGAAATATTGAATGTAGAAGTGAGTAATAATATATACATATAAAACAATTTATGTTTTACAATTTAGTTAGCCATTTAGACATATGTACATTCATTGGTGATTCAAGATCCCGTAGTTTTGCATAAGAGTAGATTTGCACAAGAAGTCTTTACATCCTCTTTGCATCACAAAACTTATGGTAGTGTCACTCCTATCAGGCTGTGTCCTCTGCTAATAAAAAACTGAAAAAATAAACATACTGGAAAATAATATATTTCTTACATATCTCGCGTTTTTCAAAAAGGACTTTAATTTATAGGGCATCTCAAGTGTTAAGTTGGATTTTGATTCCTCATTTTATGTTTCAAGTTATTAAATATATTTTTCAATTATTTGTAATTATTTAGCTGACTATATAGCACCTTTACCACCAGGCATTAGTAAACGTTACATAGAACTAGGAGTCTAAAATAAGTAGATACACAGTAATGCAATAAGAAGAGAAGGAACAACAGGTTAAACAGGTTTGCAATTGGGGGAAGACATTCCTTAAGCTAGATAGGGATCAGATCATGGTTATTCAGGTGTAAGAGGAAAGAAATGTTTTCAGTCGTTCTCTGAACATCAAGAGGGTGGTTGCTGTTTTGTGCTCTGTTCCTTTCTTGTGAGTGTTAAATACTGTGTAGGAAACTGGTTGCAGAACACTCCCCCCACACACACTTTGTGCCTGTTATCTGGTGCAACTGTGACTGAAAGTGTGCTGGGTTCCTACTAGCCAGATCCCCAACACCAGGGTTCTTTCCCGAAACTGTACAATTGTTCCACAATTGGCACCACCTTTAGGCCCCTTGTAAGTCTCTAGTAAATGTTGCCTAGGGTCTTGGACCTTAAGGGCTTCAGCATGAATTGTGTCACCCTAAGGGACCCCTCACCAAGCTCACACAAACTGCCATTGCAGCCTGCATGGCTTAGTGCAGAGAAAATTGTAGAGTCGACATGGCACACATCCCTGTGTTCCATACCAGCAAAATACTGCATGCGGTATTGGTAACTTACGTCTACAGCAGGCCTTGCAGCCCAAAGGCAGGGTGCAATATACCCATGTGTGGGCATATCTGCCTGAGTGGACGTGTCCCCGTGATATCTAAGTTCACCCTTAGATAATACAAGTGCACAGGGAAGTCATAACGAGTACACTGACTGGACACTCGTGATTACGAGTTCCCCAGCTACATGATGGCTTCTCTGTACACAAAGGTGTTTGGTACGAAACACCTTGTCTTAATAAACCCACACTGATGCTAGTGCTGGATTTATTAATACATTCATGCAGAGGGCACAATATAGGTGCTCCCTGAAAACCTACCGACTACTAGTGCATTGACTGACTGGTCTCGACCAGCCAGCCACCATAGACAGGTTTCTGACCTCCTGAGGTGAGAGCCTACACTCTCGGAGGCCAGGAACAAAGCCTGCTCTGGGCAAAGGTGTTCACACCACGTCCAAGCAGGATGGGCAAAATCCCTGCCGCTTTTGTTATGTGACCCCGGGCCTCTCCAGATAGTGGAGGTGCCCACCCCTCTGTCCTGACCCCACTTTTTGGCAGCAAGGCAGGCGGGGAAATTAGATAGATTAGGAGGTGTGCCCACATACAGCCAGCACGACCCCTAAGGCGGGCCAGTTGATGTGGACCCCACTTTTCAGATTCTTCCATGTTGTTTTGGGAAGTAATTAGCCTTCTAGGGTCAGGGTTATGCCCACTTAGACCAAGAAGTGGTCATATAGTGGGTGTAGACACCCTAAGGTAAATGGCCCATTGGCTACTACCTGTCACTCCCCGTAAATACCCCTAATTTGAGTTTTTAGGTGGCACCCCTGAACCCAAGAACTCAGATTTGATGTTCAACAGAAAAAGGACGAAACCCTGCCGTCCTCAGCCCTCTCTCGACAATCGTGTCAAAAGTTTTGATAGCCTGCCAGCACTTCAACAAACACTGAAAGTCTCCCTCGGAGTAGAGGAGCTACTCCCCTGCAGTCCGCAGGCACCGACAAACAAAGTCGGGTCCACCACCTTGCAGCTCCCCGACCCGACCAACGCCGCAGATGACTAGGAGAATGTACTCGTGTTTTGGAAGGTCAGATCTGTCTCCCCACCGTATGTGAAGACACCAGTACCAACTGGAGCCATGCAGCACCAAACCTCAGGGTACCGGCGCTCTGCACCAAACCCAAACCATGTGTCCAGTCCGGACTCTCGCTGCACCAGGACCAAGCAGCCATCGAGGGATGTCAGAATCACTGAGACCCACTTTGAGAGTGGCCCAGCTGCCTTGACTTCTCCTCTTTCGGCTGTTTGTCCCTGACCGCGAGGTGCATCTTTGTGCACCCAGCCCAGCCGACAAAACCGCTCTGCTTCCGAGCCCCCTGCCTGGGTCCCAACGAACCGGCTGTGCACCCATGCTCCAAGACCCTTTGTGACCTGAGCCCCCATTTGGGAGCCCTCGGATTTGCCCACAAGTCCCCCTGTGCAGCCTCTTTTCGGGTGGCCCCCCTTTCTCTGTAATGCCAGCTACCAGCCTCACCAGCATCCTGCTCCAGTTAAAACCCTGGCGGTTCCCTAAGAGCTGCTGGTAGTATTTTGAAGCTTGGCCCACTATAATTGCGATCCCAGCAGGTGAACTCCTGAAACCTAACTTTATGCATCTTATACTTTTCCTCCCATAGGATTGCATTGTGCGGAAAAGCGCACAGGTTTGAGCGCTTTGCTAACCTCTGAATATTTCTATCGAAAACTGTACTTACCTTGAAACGAAGTTCTTGAGTTTGAAATATATATAAAAAGAAGTGTTATTTTTCTAAATTGGTCTCAGATTTATTCTTTGAGTATGTGTCTCACTTACTGCCTCTGTGAGTACAACAAATGCTTAGTACTACCCTCTGATAAGCCTAATTGCTCGCCCACACTACCACAAAAGAGAATGTTAGGATTATCTACTTTAGCCTCTGTAAACCAATTGGGGATCCACTGGACTCTGCACAGTGTAGTTCATTTTAGTATAATGTATAGGGAGCTAGCTTCCTACATACAGTAAGTATCTTTTGTTTAAGGAGAGCAGAGGCTTTCACTGATTAAAAGAGGCTGTACACAATTACCATGGGATCGGTGAAAGGAGAAATCTTGGGCTTTTGCCCAGTCATCTTTACCGCTGAATAGGTGTGCCATTGTCCAGCTCTTTTCATCTGACAATCCAAAAGAGACTTTCTATTTTGTGGAAACACCCATGTACCTCCCATAGTATTAAGCCTGGGCGTAGTTCGCGAAGTAGCGCTACGCGAAGCTACGTGAAGTGCAGTTCGCACTACGCGAGCTACGCGTAGCACTACGCGAACTGCGTAGTGCGCTGTTCGCGATGATTGCACAGTGCCGGATGCTTGTCCGCACTGTGCAATCATTGAAAAGGGCATCTTGCACAGTGCGAGCTGTCTTTTACTGCCGCTCGAGTAGATTTTTACTCGAGCGGCAGCTTCTCAACGCGGACTGGTAGTTTCTCATCGCGAGCGGTCGCGAGCATACGCAACCACTCGCAATGAGAAACCTGACCTCCCCGCGTTGAGAATCTCGCCGGCAGGTTTATTTTCCACGCTCGCGATCGGCAACTTGATGTTGCTGATCGCGAACGAGAAAAAGTCTCGCCAGGATGTCATTTTGCTTGCTCGCGGTCGCCAACTTGACGTTGAGGACCGCGAACAAGCAAAAAATGACCGCTGCACTACGCTTACGCTACTGCGTGTTTGCACTGTGCTACGTGCAACTCGCGTTGTGCGAAGTAGCGCAAACTTTGCAAACTACGCGAGCGTAGCGTAGTGCTTTGCCCAGGGTTACATAGTATACCACCTTGAAGCAAAGTAGCACAAAGTAGCAAATAGTGCTACTTTGCATTATTTTAGGTAACTTTCCTTCCAAATCAACATTTTGATTTGCATTGTAAAGTAAATCACACCACAACACTTTGCACTTGGTTTGTGTCACTTTTGTGATGCAAACCAGATGCGAAAGGTTAGTAAATCTGCAATAAACTTTTAGTAATTCACAATCAAACTGTACCTAGAGCAAACCTTTTTTCATATTTTCACTAGGACACATTCCAGAACTTAACTTATAACACCCGTACATTACCTCTCAAAAAGATGAAATCTTTGTCACCATGATGTCTGAAAGTGACTCCATCAAATAAAACCATATACTGGCTCCCAGTCAGCCTTTAGATTTGCTGTTGAACCATTTGCACACATTTATATTTCTTTCAGGTAGGAGGCATCCAGGAGAAAAAGCAGATTTCTTCTTTCTGTGTCTGCCTCTCCCTAGGGTTCACAGCACATGACACCGCTGTGCTTAATATGTGCCCGTGTTTGCCAGTGCTCGGCACCAGCACTTATTTACAAACACCAGACTTTATTATGCCAGTCCACCACATGGTTGCACGGTCTGACTTGTTTTAAGACTAGAAAAGTGTTTCACTGTTCCATATACTTTAAAAAACATAATGAACTTGCATTTCTAGTCGAATCTTGCAACTTAAGGTGGCTTGGAATAGTGCAAAATATGACCCTTGTATCAGCATGATGGTTAGTACTAAGCACTGGAAATGGCATTTGGCAGACCTAGCATGGACAGTGGATGGTGTGAGCCCCACTGGCTTCCTGAGAAATAGGTTGGGCTTTGGCACTTACTTTTTCACAAATTAACCACTGGGAGACCTACTCTGTTTCCTTTCAGCCAGAGCCACCTGAAAGATAGCATTATCTGTTATGGAACATTTCTAAAATGAAAACATTGTTCCGAATAGATCCCAGTCACTACAACCACTGAGGTAATCTAGCAGCCATTTCAATGTAGGGGAGGCTTTGTTGGTGTAATTGATTATTGTGCCTCATGGTGTTCCCCTCCCTCAGCCTAATGAGCCCAAAGACACAGGCTCCAACTGGGAACTGTGTAGAGTGAAATGCCAGTATGGAATTCCATTACACACAATTATAAGAGGTCCAGTGTTCTGCACCCAAATTTACTGGGAGCTGGAACACCAAACCTGTTTTTACCCGAAGGAAATCCATCAGGTAAAATCACAGTTGCAAAAGGCTGCATTGTAGCCAGAACCCATTCCATAACCCCTTGCTCAAAGCTCAGACAAGGCACAGAGGGAGTATTGCATGCCCCCCCACATCAGCGTCATTTAGGGGTCACTAGTGGTTACAGATGCAATCCCTGGCTTGCTACTTGTAGTCCCGGCACTGCTTTTGTGACACTTGCCTCAAAGGAGGTAAAATCAGTGCCAAGACTACAGGGTCAGCTCACCCTCATGGGAATGGGGCTCAACCCTCCTTGATTTTTGCCCATTTTTATTGCACTAACAGTGAATAATCTATTATTCATTCTTAGTGTAATAAAAAAATAACAATTGGAGCACAGGAGTTGGAATTTGACTTTCACTGTCAGCAGAGACAAGTAAAAAAATACTTTTAAAGTATGTTATGTGCATGCTTGCGGGTTAGTGTTTTTGTGTGAGAGAGAGCATTGTTTGTGTAACCCCGTGTGTCTGCATATGTGTGTGTGGGAGAGTGATAGGTAGTGAGTGAGAATGAGGGAGATTGAATGTAAGTAAGAAAGAGGGAGAGTGGCTTCAAGTGAGTGAGATTGGGTGAGTGAGAATCAATGAGTAACAGTTAGTGAGAGAGAATGAGTGGCAGTGGTTTTGCTGATTCCGCTTCCGCCAGCTGCCCGCACGCTTCCCACAGTTTTCTCCCTCCAGCCAGCCCATCGCCTCCCCGCAACCCTACCGCCTCCCAAGACCTACTTAATGGAGGCTGCAGTGCGCCCACGCAGCGTGTGTGCCGTCGGTACACCAAAGCTAAACCCGTCTGTGACCCTTTGCCCCTGGACCGCGCCAGGAACCCTGGCCCTCCAGCCACCTACAGATACTCCGCTGCAGAGCTCCGAGCCCTGGACCCCAGAAGCCGCAACAACTGCTGCATCGCATCTCTCTGATCAATGGCAGGACATTTTTCCTGCTGCCGCTGCCTCTTCGTCTGCATCTCAGGACCTCCCACCTGCACGGCAACCCTTGCCACTCCCACCTCTCTGACCACGACCACTATAGAATTAATTACTGCCTCCTACTCAACGCCTGATTGCTCTGCAAACACGCTACCGAAATCTGGGACACCAACCTCGTATCCGATGTTATCTTCATCACAGAGACCTGGCTCAGACCCTCCTCCCCCCTCGACACCGCGACAGTGATGCCTAATGGCTACAAGCTGTTACACCGGGACCGTACCAGCAAACATGGAGGAGGCATCACCATCAACCACAAAGAAACCATCCGTTACACCACCACCGAAGATGACAACACACCGATCATGGAACACCTCAAATACCAACTCTACACCGACAGCAGAATTACCATCAGAGGTACTCTCACCACAAACCCCCAGGACCACCCCTGGCTTCTGCAGCGCCATCCCCGAATTCATCGCCCCACTCACCATTGACTACAAGCACTACATCTTCCTCGGTGACCTTAACTTCCACCTTGGTGACCTCTAAGAACTTCCAACCTCCTGGAAAGTATGAGCAACATCAGCCTCACCCAACTGGTAACTGACTCCACACACAGCGCAGGACACACGCTTGACCCAATATTCACTGCCAGTGAAAAAGTAAAGTACAGTCATGTCACTGAACTCACCTGGACTGACCACTCCATCGTCCACTTCACCATCACAGGGTCCCCATGCACCACCACCAGGCCCCCCAGCTCCTTCCACCGCAGCTGGCACAAAGTGGCTGAGACCCAATGGACGGACAACCTCAACGCCACCCAGCTCGACCCCGCAACCAACTTTGAACAGGCCCTCCAGAATTTCTCCACCTGGATCACCAACTGCGTTGCCCGAGTCACCCCCATCAAGCCAGCCAAGACCAGCTGATCCACCAAACAAGCCAGTTGGTATACACCAGAACTCAGGACAATGTAACAATGGCAAACAGCTAGGAAGAAGACGGCGCACCAGCAGAGATCCCACAGACCGAGCCACCTTCAAGGCAGCCCTCAATAAATACCACCAACGCCTAACAGACACAAAAAGAGGTGCCCTGGCAGACCACATCAAAGTAAGCTCCAACCACAGAAAGGAACTCTTCAGCATCGTCAGAGAGTTGTCATGCCCGTCAGCCACCAAGAACAGGATCCCCCATGCCAGGAACTCTGCAATATCCTGGTGGACTACTTCCACAACAAGATATTCACCATCTACAGTAACTTCGAACCCCAACCCACTGAACTTTACAACCTCCTCACACTGACCAATGCCACCCACAACCACCCACTCACTGTTTGGGAATAGCTCACCACTCACAGTCCTACTCCGGAGCACCCACATACCCGTGCCCCAACCTCGGGAGCAAGGAAATCAGTGGCAAACTCACCTCCATCCTCAACACATCCATCACCATGGCCACCTTCCCCGACGGATGGAAGCACGCAGAGGCCAGATCCCTCCTCAAGAAACCCCCCAGCAAACTCAAGAACTGACGACTCCACCACATTGGGATCCAGGGAGATGCCCTCAGGTGGATTACCTCCTTTCTCACAGAACATCCCCAGTGAATCCACCTACCACCCTTCAATTCGGAGCCCAAGAGCACCATCTGCGGCGTCTCTCAAGGTTCATCCCAAAGGCCCACCCTGTTCAACACTTACATGATATGATGCCCCTGGCCAACATTGTCAGAATACATGGGCTCAACATCATATCCTACGCAGACGACACCCAGCTCATCCTCTTGCTCTCAGAAGACCCCTCCACCACTAGGAACAACTTCCACAACTGCATGATAAGCATTGCGGACTTGGTTAAGACCAACTGCCTGAAGCTCAACAAGACGGAAGTGCTGATTTTTGGGAACAACACCTCTCTGTGGAACGACACCTGGTGGCCCTCCGAATCAGATCCACACCCACACCGACAGACCACGCCAGCAAACTTAGCATAATCCTGAACAGCAAACTCACCAGGAATGCCAGATCAACGCAGTCTCCTCTGCCTGCTTCCACACCCTCTGCGTGCTCCGAAAGATCAGATGGTTTTCCCGTCAGCACCAGGAAAACCGTCACCATAGTTACCAGCGGTCTGGACTACGCCAACGTGCTCTACACAGGAATCATCATCCAACTCCTGAAGAGACTCCTGACGATTCAGAAAGCAGCTGCCAGACTCATCCTCAACCTCCCCAAATGGGCCCACCTCACCTCCCAACTCAGGAACCTCCACTGGCTCCCCATCCAGAAAAGATGCCATTTCAAGCTGCTGACACATGCCTACAAGGCCCTCCACGACCAAGGACCAGCATACATCAACCGCTGCCTGAACTTCCACCAACTCTCCAGACACTTGCGCTCCACCTCCCTCGCCCTGGAGGACAATCCTTCTTCTACATCGCCGCCAAGTCCTGGAACGACCTTCCCCTTCCCCTTCGACCAGCTTCCTTTCTCCTGGAATATAGAGAGACTCAAGAACTGCCTTTTCGACTTACCCCAGCAACGAACCTAGCACCTGGATACCCCCTCGAGTGATTAGCCTTGCTCTACAAATTCGAGTTGATTGATTGATTGACAGTGAATGAGTGACAGTGACTGAGTAACCATGAGTGAGTCCAAGCCAGTGAGAATCAAAAGAGTGGGAAAGAATGATGGGGTGAGAGTAAGAGTGAGTTCAAGTTGGTGTGAGTGAGAACAAATGTGAGTAGGTGAGTGAGAATGACTGGGAGTGAATGTGAATGAGTGTAAGCGAATGTAGTGAACATGAGTGGGAATGTTGTGTTATACTTGCAAGTCATTCTTTAGCCCTGACATACTTGGCTTATAGAGGCGCTCATGGCTAAATACTGGTACTGCCATACTAGAGGCAATTTGTAACATGACAGGCAACTATGACAAAATACTGGCATACTGGAGGTAATACTTGGCATATGAGACACCCATGGCAAAAGGTAAAAACTTGGCATAAAGGCACTGTTGGACTTTGTCCTCTCTGCAGGGTCAACCCAAACTTTTTGTCTTCACCCCTCCTGTTTTCTGAGCCCTTTTTTGTAGGCTTTTAGGACTCTGTGCACTTTACCGCTGCTAACCAGTGCTAAAGTGCTTGTGCTCTCCCCCTAAAACATGGTACAATTGGTTTACACCAGATTGGTACATTTAATTTACTTGCAAGTCCCTCGTATGTGGTACCATGGTTAGCCAGTGCCTGTAAATAAAATGCTACTAGTGGGAAGCAGCACTCATTGCGCCACCCACTAAAGGATGCATTTTAAATCAAGCCTCAGGCCTGCCATTGCAGCCTGTGATGCATTTTTAAACTCCCAATTCGACCTGGCAAAAGAAAACTTTTTGCTAGGCCTAATTCTTCCTTTTTAATACATATAAGTCACCCCTAAAGTATGTCCTAAACAGCCAATAATATATATATAAAGAACAAGGGGACCCCAATAGTGTGACCAGGGGTAATATATATTTGCAAAGAACAACGGTCAGAGTTGGAGGCCAGATAGGTCCTCGGATAGCCGGAGCTATTATTAATACAAAGGTAGTCTTAATCTAAGTATTATTAGTGAACACAAAGTGCCAACAAAATTTGGAGAACAAAGTATGCAGGGACACAAGGTTGTTCGAATGATACCACATTTATTAACATCATAAATGAGTATCAATCACATTAGGAACTAGTCCTGGTGCTCACACAAAAGGTGAAAAGTGCGTGAAGTGATAAGTGCTAGTGACTTAAAATTTACATCGCATTGACAACACTATACAAAACTCCATAATTAATAAAGTATATTTAAAGAGTTTCGGTTGTGAAAGTCGACGGCGTTTCGATCTCCTTAGGTTGAGATCATCATCAGGACGAGAAAGCGTGTGAGCAGATAGGATCTAGATAACAAAAGAAACCATTGGTCCGGGGACATGAATCAACATACTAAAAACAACCAATTCCTTAATGGGCGATTAACTACACTGAAGGTAGGATCATAGACATTGATATACAGTTACTTACAAAAATTTCCTTAATAGTTAATCAATTACGAGAGACAGAAGGAGCTACTGATAAGGAAGGAGCTATAGCTGCATAGTGCATGCACAAGGAGAGGATGTGCAGGGTGAAAAACATACATGGTAGGACAACTAGCATGTATGAGAAGGGGACCATGTAAGTGGGCAAGAGCGAAGAGGGAAAAAAAGGCACATAACGCGAGTGATGCCGACATGCCATGGCGTAAAGTGGCCAATTACCGCATGGAGGGACTGCACGGTCAGTGAATTAGGTAGACAGTGAGAAAGCAATTCAAGGGGAAGCAAGGAAAGAGGTACCTTGTAGCGGAACGATGTAATTAAGAATCGTCAGCGGGTAAAAATAGTAGGGTTCAACCGAATCTGCAAGGAAGAGGTACCCGGTAAGGAGTGCAAGACACTAGAATAATGTGAAGGCAATTAACACGTAGTGGAAATTGAAGTAACTAATTTGTAGAAAGCTTACGTAGTAATGTTTAGTAAGAGGTCTAGCCACTCAGCGGGGTACGTGCTGGCCGTGAACCAAGGAGGAATCAACCACAAGGAATCAATCGGGCCAACTGTGGAGAGAAGCGGGGGGAGAGTTAAACCAAGGCACAGCCGGGGTGGGTCGCTACGCGGAAGCAGGACTCTGCTGTAGTAAGCGGGGAAGGGGGAACTGGAACTTACTTAGGTTTGAAGGAAGAGGGACAGGATCCTGCTACTTCCAGGGCAGCTACAATGAATGGTGCCGGCGTCTGGGAGAATGAATCAGTCAACGTGTAGGTGAAAACACCGGAAGAGCAATTTAAAAGGGGGAGAGCGTGCATGCGTGATGACGTGTCCGGGTTCAATTAAGAGCGTCCGGAGTTGGAGGCCATGTTGAATGAGGCAGATAAAGAGCAGAAAGACTGAAATTATGTGTAAAGGACAATAGAAGATATAAAAATTATAAAGGAAACATAACAAAAATAACAAGGGAATGAATTAAAAACAGCTGACAACAGGTTAGCTGTATACAGACATTTATATACAGAATGTTATGTTAGAGACACAACCAGTTATAGTATCAAGTTCCATTCCTCAATTGTATTGAGTCCATTTTCAATTGAGCGGCATTTGAACATCCACAGGCACTCAAGCCTGTTGAGGATGGCTTGAATATCACCACCTCTTGGATTTGGGTGTACCATGTCAATGACTTGCCATCGCAGATCTTGTTCAGAGTGTCCTTTCTCAATAAAGTGTTCCACCAGCGGTGCATTGATATTCTGGCAGCGAATTCTGCTTCTATGCTGTCCTATCCGAGCTTTTATTCTCTGCGTGGTTTGACCAATATAGAGGAGGTTGAAAGGACATTGAATACAGTAGATCACGTTTACTGAATTACAGTTAGAAAAGAAATCCAGTTTGTGACTAGTAGTGTCGAAAACAAATTCTTTTGTGTTTTTTGTGAAAGGGCATGCAACACAATTACCACATTTAAAGTGCCCTATAACTGGGGGAGACCGAAGCATGAGCGCACAGTATTGGCCTTTAGTAAGGGTTTATGTGCCCTAACCAAATGATCTTTAATGTTGCGTCCCCTCTTGAAGGAGAACAAGGGGGCCTCATTAGTGATATTAATGGAAGTCAGGAGGGGCCAGTGTTTTTTAATCATCTTAGTTATTTTGTTACTGGCGGGCCCAAATGTGGTAACGCAAGGAATGCGTGTCATAGGCTTTTTGGGGGTTTGTTCCAGTAGAGTATCCCTATGTGTATACCAAGCCCTTTTCATAGATCTCCAAACCAGGCGGCGAGGGTAACCTCTGCTCATAAGTTTGGCACATAGGGTATCCGCTTCCCTAAAGTAATCCTCTTTAAATTTGCAATTCCTGCGTATCCTTAGGAATTGTCCATATGGAAGACCATCACGGAGTGCTCTGGGGTGGTTACTTTTGTAATGGAGTAGGGTGTTGCGTTCCGTGGGTTTACGGTATAGGGTGGTGTACAACCCACCTTCTGTTGGTGTGACGTTAACGTCTAGGTAGCTAATCTGTGTGGTACTGGAACCATATGTGAAGTTAAGGTCAGGTTGGGAGTTGTTAAGCCATGTACAAAAGGAATCAAGTTCAGTTGTGGAACCCTGCCAGATCATAAACACGTCATCGATATAGCGCCGCCAGCTCCTGATTTTATCGTGATAGGGGTTAACTTGGTTGAGGACATATGTTTTCTCCATGTCGTCAACAAAGAGTATGGCAAAATTAGGGGCAAAAACAGCCCCCATAGACGTGCCCTTGCATTGCCTGTAGTATTTGTCATGGAACATAAAATAATTTTTAGTCAGGGCAATCTCCAGGCGTGAGATAATAAATTCACTGGGAACCTTGTGAGGTCTAGGTCTGTTATCCAAATGGCCTTTAATAACCAAGGTGCCTTTATCCTGCGGGATGTTAGTGTAAAGGGATTCTATATCCAATGTGACAAGAAGCTCAGATATGGGATCAAACAATTCTTGCTCAATTTGTCTAATGAAATGCGTAGTGTCCTTAACATAGGCTACGGTGTCTTGTACCATATCATGAATGAAGAAGTCGATGTACCTGCCAAGAGGCTCGAGAATGGAGCCACAACCTGACAGGACAGGTCTACCCGGAGGGTTAGTTTGATTTTTGTGGACCTTAGGTAGTGTGTAGATCACCGGTGTTCTAGGGTTTTTATTATTGAGAAAAGAAACTCATTGTGGCTAATGTAGCCTATTTCCTCAGCCTCTTTGGTGATGGTCTGAATAAGATTTTGGATTTCAGATAAGGGGCTTTGGTTGAGTAATTCATAGTGGTTGGCGTTATTAAGTTGGCGCATGATCTCATTGTCATAGTTTATTTTATCCTGAATGACAATGCCGCCACCTTTGTCACAGGGCTTGATGATAATGTTATCCATCTTTTTAAGGTTAAAAAGACTTTTCCTTTCATCAAGACTGATGTTATAGGGGATGAAGTCATGTTGATTTCTCAGTTTGTCAAGATCTTTGAGAACTAAATTTTCAAAGGTTAGTACCTCAGGGGGTAAACAACCTGTAGGGGGATTAAAGGTGGATTTAGGGCGTAGCCCTGTGGTGTCATATTTGGGTGCAAACTCTTTATTCAGAAAAAGGACTTCAATCTAATTTTTCTGAAAAATTGGTAAATCTCAATTTGTATGTTAAACCAATCTGGTTTTTCTGTAATGACATATGAGAGTCCTTTACTGAGAAGGGCTGTCTCAGAGGAAGCTAATTGATGACTAGAGAGATTGAAAATGGGAATAGGCTCCATAGGAGGAGGGAAAAGGTTATCCTCCATCCTTATTACGTTTAGTATTGGTAGCCCCATTGAATTGCCTTCACATTATTCTAGTGTCTTGCACTCCTTACCGGGTACCTCTTCCTTGCAGATTCGGTTGAACCCTACTATTTTTACCCGCTGACGATTCTTAATTACATCGTTCCGCTACAAGGTACCTCTTTCCTTGCTTCCCCTTGAATTGCTTTCTCACTGTCTACCTAATTCACTGACCGTGCAGTCCCCTCCATGCGGTAATTGGCCACTTTACGCCATGGCATGTCGGCATCACTCTCGTTATGTGCCTTTTTTCCCTCTTCGCTCTTGCCCACTTACATGGTCCCCTTCTCATACATGCTAGTTGTCCTACCATGTATGTTTTTCACCCTGCACATCCTCTCCTTGTGCATGCACTATGCAGCTATAGCTCCTTCCTTATCAGTAGCTCCTTTCTGTCTCTCGTAATTGACCAACTATTAAGTAATTTTTGTAAGTAACTGTATATCAATGTCTATGATCCTACCTTCAGTGTAGTTACTCGCCCATCTAAGGAATTGGTTGTTTTTAGTATTTTGATTCATGTCCCCGGGACCAATGGTTTCTTTTGTTATCTAGATCCTATCTGCTCACACGCTTTCTCGTCCTGATGATGATCTCAACCTAAGGAGATCGAAACGCCGTCGACTTCCACAACCGAAACTCTTTAAATATACTTTATTAACTATGGAGTTTTGTATAGTGTTGTCAATGCGATGTAAATTTTAAGTCACCAGCACTTATCACTTCACGCACTTTTCACCTTATGTGTGAGCACCAGGACTAGTTCCTATATGTGATTGATACTCATTTATGATGTTAATAAATGTGGTATCATTCGAACAACCTTGTGTCCCTGCATACTTTGTTCTCCAAATTTTGTTGGCACTTTGTGTTCACTAATAATACTTAGACTAAGACTACCTTTGTATTAATAATAGCTCCGGCTATCCGAGGACCTACCTGGCCTCCAACCCTGACCGCTGTCCTTTGCAAATACATATTACCCCTGGTCGCACTATTGGGGTACCCTTGTTCTTTATATATATCATACGTGCAGTGGCTGCACTGCAAGGGTCACCACTCTCTCGAGTGGTTTGTTTTATTTATTTATTTACTCAATGTATTTTTTATTGTTGTATTAATTTATGTTATCCTATATGTGTTAACCCTATCAGTATTAAACCTATCAGGCCACTTAATACGAACATGTCCATACCATTTGTCCCCACATACACAGATGACTACATTGCCAGAATTACTAGTGGCCCTTCCTTGTTTCAAACATCAGCACCTACAACAGCTCCCACTGATGTAGCTAGAGAGAAGTTAACTGCCCTAGAACATCTGAAAAAGAAACATATCCGCACTGAGCTGCACGCCCGCATGCTCACGGAATATTTAAAAGCAGGAATAATACCAGTGGGTTTGCAAGTCCGCAATACCCCGGCCATTTTTCTACAAGACCCCAAATTCAAGAACGGCTTCGCCCATATTGGAACAACTTGTTCCAGACATTGGATGGTTCTTGGCATAGACACAGCACTAGAACACAGCAAGAAAGAGCTTGAGGAAATACTAACATTAGAAAAAGCCATTCTGGAACTTGACAGCTTGTCTGACGCTAAAACCATCCTTGAAAGATTAGAAAGAACCATTTCGGATTTCCATAAATTCGAACATCACAAAAAGGCTACCAAGGTTACCAAAGACATAAAGAATTATAGTAAAGAAAAAAACTACCCATACCTCCAAGAAGACTACTTCACAAACCCCCAGTTTGCTCCTAGACAACAGGTGGGTACGTGGGGCAGATTTAAGAACCGACAACCTGTCTCTTTCTCTGACTCATCTGCTGATTCTGATTCTTCAGATCCAGGTGCAGGACCCAGCTCAGCAAGTAACAACCCCAATTTTTTAGGGAGAGGCCAACCCTTCCAAACCGAGAGAGGGAGAGTGAAACCACGCTACAACTTCCCGCCAGGAGAACGCCAGACACGGCGGAAGTTTTATCAATGGGGCTACCAATACTAAACGTAATAAGGATGGAGGATAACCTTTTCCCTCCTCCTATGGAGCCTATTCCCATTTTCAATCTCTCTAGTCATCAACTAGCTTCTTCTGAGACAGCCCTTCTCAGTAAAGGACTCTCATATGTCATTACAGAAAAACCAGATTGGTTTAACATACAAATTGAGATTTACCAATTTTTCAGAAAAATTAGATTGAAGTCCTTTTTTCTGAATAAAGAGTTTGCACCCAAATATGACACCACAGGGCTACGCCCTAAATCCACCTTTAATCCCCCTACAGGCTGTTTACCCCCTGAGGTAATAACCTTTGAAAATTTAGTTCTCAAAGATCTTGACAAATTGAGAAATCAACATGACTTCATCCCCTATAACATCAGTCTTGATGAAAGGAAAAGTCTTTTTAACCTTAAAAAGATGGATAACATTATCATCAAGCCCTGTGACAAAGGTGGCGGCATTGTCATTCAGGATAAAATAAACTATGACAATGAGATCATGCGCCAACTTAACAACGCCAACCACTATGAATTACTCAACCAAAGCCCCTTATCTGAAATCCAAAATCTTATTCAGACCATCACCAAAGAGGCTGAGGAAATAGGCTATATTAGCCACAATGAGTTTCTTTTTCTCAATAATAAAAACCCTAGAACACCGGTGATCTACACACTACCTAAGGTCCATAAAAATCAAACTAACCCTCCGGGTAGACCTATCCTGTCAGGCTGTGGCTCCATTCTCGAGCCTCTTGGCAGGTACATCGACTTCTTCATTCATGATATGGTACAAGACACCGTAGCCTATGTTAAGGACACTACGCATTTCATTAGACAAATTGAGCAAGAATTGTTTGATCCCATATCTGAGCTTCTTGTCACATTGGATATAGAATCCCTTTACACCAACATCCCGCAGGATAAAGGCACCTTGGTTATTAAAGGACATCTGGATAACAGACCTAGACCTCACAAGGTTCCCAGTGAATTTATTATCTCACTCCTGGAGATAGCCCTGACTAAAAATTATTTTATGTTCCATGACAAATACTACAGGCAATGCAAGGGCACGTCTATGGGGGCTGTTTTTGCCCCTAATTTTGCCATACTCTTTGTTGACGACATGGAGAAAACATATGTCCTCAACCAAGTTAACCCCTACCACGATAAAATATCGATGACGCTATATCGATGACGTGTTTATGATCTGGCAAGGTTCCACAATTGAACTTGATTCCTTTTGTACATGGCTTAACAACTCCCAACCTGACCTTAAGTTCACATATGGTTCCAGTACCACACAGATTAGCTACCTAGACGTTAACGTCACACCAACAGAAGGTGGGTTGTACACCACCCTATACCGAAAACCCACGGAACGTAACACCCTACTCCATTACAAAAGTAACCACCCCAGAGCACTCCGTGATGGTCTTCCATATGGACAATTCCTAAGGATACGCAGGAATTGCAAATTTAAAGAGGATTACTTTAGGAAGCGGATACCCTATGTGCCAAACTTATGAGCAGAGGTTACCCTCGACGCCTGGTTAGGAGATCTATGAAAAGGGCTTGGTATACACATAGGGATACACTACTGGAACAAACCCCCAAACAGCCTATGACACGCATTCCTTGCGTTACAACATTTGGGCCCGCCAGTAACAAAATAACTAAGCTGATTAAAAAACACTGGCCCCTCCTGACTTCCATTAATATCACAAATGAGGCCCCCTTGTTCTCCTTCAAGAGGGGACGCAACATTAAAGATCATTTGGTTAGGGCACATAAACCCTTACTAAAGGCCAACACTGTGCGCTCATGCTTCGGTCTCCCCCCAGTTATAGGGCACTTTAAATGTGGTAATTGTGTTGCATGCCCTTTCACAAAAAACACAAAAGAATTTGTTTTCGGCACTACTAGTCACAAACTGGATTTCTTTTCAAACTGTAATTCAGTAAACGTGATCTATTGTATTCAATGTCCATGCAACCTCCTCTATATTGGTCAAACCACGCAGAGAATAAAAGCTCGGATAGGACAGCATAGAAGCAGAATTCGCTGCCAGAATATCAATGCACCGCTGGTAGAACACTTTATTGAGAAAGGACACTCTGAACAAGATCTGCGATGGCAAGTCATTGACATGGTACACCCAAATCCAAGAGGTGGTGATATTCAAGCCATCCTCAACAGGCTTGAGTGCCTGTGGATGTTCAAATGCCGCTCAATTGAAAATGGACTCAATACAATTGAGGAATGGAACTTGATACTATAACTGTTTGTGTCTCTAACATTCTGTATATAATGTCTGTATACAGCTAACCCATTGTCAGTTGTTTTTAATTCATTCCTTTGTTATTTTGTTATGTTTCCTTATATAATTTTTATATTTTCTATTGCCTTTCACACACAATTCCAGCTTTACTGCTTCTTATCTGCCTCATTCAACATGGCCTCCAACCCCGGACGCTCCCAATTCGAGCCCGGACACGTCATCACGCACGCACGCTCTCCCCCATATTTAATTGCTCTTCCGGTGTTTTCACCTACACGTTGACTGATTCGTTTTCCCAGACGCCGGCACCATTCATTGTAGCTGCCCTGGAAGTAGCAGGATCCAGTCCCTCTTCCTTCAATCCTAAGTAAGTTCCCCCTCCCCCGCTTACTACAGCAGAGTCCTGCTCCCGCGTAGCTACCCACCCCGGTTGTGCCTTGATTTAACTCCCCCTTTCCTCCACAGTTGGCTCGATTGATTTCCTCGTGATTGATTCCTCCTTGGTTCACGGCCAGCACGTACCCCGCTGAGTGGCTAGACCTCCTACTAAATCATTACTACGTAAGCTTTCTACAAAATAATTACTTCATATGCCACTACGTGTTAATTGCCTTCACATTACTCCAGTGCCTTGCACACCTTACCGGGTACCTCTTCCTTGCAGATTCGGTTGAACCTCACTGTTATCCTTACCCGCTGACGATTCTTAATTACATCGTTCCGCTACAAGGTACCTTCTCCCTTGCTCCCCCTGAATTGCCTTCCCACTGTCTACTTAACTCACTGACCTTGCAGTCTCCTCCATGCGGTAATCGGCCACTCTACGCCACGGCATGCCGGCATTACTTGCGTTATGTGCTTTCTTTCCCTGTTCGCTCTTGCCCACTCACACGGTCCCCATCTCATACATGACAGTTATTCCTTGTCCTACCATGTATGTTTTTCACCCTGCACAACCTCTCCTTGTGCATGCACCCTGCAGTTATAGCTCCTTCCTTATCAGTAGCCCCCCCTTTCTGTTTCTCGTAATTGACCAACTATTAAGTAATTTTTGTAAGTAACTGTATATCAATGTCTATGATCCTACCTTCAGTGTAGTTACTCGCCCTCTAAGAAATTGGTTGTTTTTAGTATTTTGATTCATGTCCCCGGGACCAATGGTTTCTTTTGTTATCTAGATCCTATCTGCTCACACGCTTTCTCGTCCTGATGATGATCTCAACCTAAGGAGATCGAAACGCCGTCGACTTCCACAACCGAAACTCTTTAAATATACTTTATTAACTATGGAGTTTTGTATAGTGTTGTCAATGCGATGTAAATTTTAAGTCACCAGCACTTATCACTTCACGCACTTTTCACCTTATGTGTGAGCACCAGGACTAGTTCCTATCATGTGATTGATACTCATTTATGATGTTAATAAATGTGGTATCATTCGAACAACCTTGTGTCCCTGCATACTTTGTTCTCCAAATTTTGTTGGCACTTTGTGTTCACTAATAATACTTAGATTAAGACTACCTTTGTATTAATAATAGCTCCGGCTATCCGAGGACCTATCTGGCCTCCAACTCTGACCGTTGTTCTAAACAGCCAATAAGGCATTTGTTAGAACTGGGGGTCTCTAGTTGGCAGAGGTAGGTACCTTTGTCCAAATAGGGACCCTTGCTTCTAGTCAGGGTAAGGGGGATACACTCCTAAAATAACCCCTGCTCACCCCCTTGGTAGCTTGGCACGAGCAGGCAGGCTTATCTCAGAGGCAGTGTGTAAAGCATTTGTGAACACATACAGTAACACAGTGACAACACTACAGATGGACACCACATAGGTTGTATTATAAAAATAAGTATTTTTATATAGACTTAACACAAGACCCAAAACGACAAAAATCCACAATACACTATGAAAAATATGACTGTCAATGGTAGAAAATAGCTCAGTTCAATAAAGATGGTAAATGCGACACTCAATGTTCAATGTACCTTTGGATGCGTAACGCGATACAAACAAAAGAGTAGCAGGGAAGGTGATGCGTCGGTTCCTTAAACGCAAGAACAGTGATGCGTTGGTTCCTTGCTCCGGGGGAGGTGATGCGTCGGTTCCCTACTGCTGCGTAGGGGACGGTGATGCGTCGGTTCCTTACCGGAGAGGAGGTGATGCGTCGGTTCTTCACCGCGTGGGGAGGTGATGCGTCGGTTTCTTACTGCGCTTCTGTGGCGATGCGACCCACAATGCCGTGATGCGATGACGACCCGGTGCAATGAAAAAAATGGCATCTTCCTCTCGATGCGATACTCAGGGGGAGATGCATACACGCCCGACGGCCGTGCGGCGACTCGGTGAATCTTCTGAGCCGCGACAGGCCCTGCGACACGCTTCTCCGATGATGCGACGGCGTCTGATGCGACGGCGACACTCTTCTCCGGTGATGCGAGGCGCTTCGGTGATGCGATGGCGGCAGCGGCGGCACGCTTTCTCGGCGATGCGACGACAGCGGCTGGGGCGGCGACACACTTCTCCCTTGTGAGTCGCGCTCCCAGCGACACGCAGTCTCTCAGAAGGCCCAACACAACAGCAGGCACTTCAAATTCCCAGCAAGGGAATTCAGGGGAGCTGGTTGGTGAAGTCTTTTGTCCCTGAGACTTCGGTAGGTGGCAAGCTCAATCTTCAAGCCCTTGGAGATGTTCTGCAAGATGATGAAAGTAGCACAAAGTTCCTTTCTCCTTTCTTTGGCAATCAGGCAACCACTGCAGGCCAATCCCTCAAACAGCACACAGCATAGGGATAGTTTCCTCCTTCAGCTTCTCTGGTTCCTCTCCTCAGCAAAGATTCATCTTGTTTGTTCCAGAAGTGATCTAAAGTCTTGGGGTCAGGGCCCCAGTATTTATACCCATAAATCCTTTGTCCTCTGAAGGCAGAGGGTCCTGTACCTAGTCCAAACCAGTTCTGGGTGCATTCTGCCAGGGCACACCTTCTTTCTTTGTCAGTGTGGGCCAGGGTCATCAAACACACCACAGGAGGTGGAGCCAGCATTGTGGAAGGCAAGCACAGCCCTATTCAGACCCAGGTGCCACTCCTCCCACCACTCTACATGCAGATACGTCTATTCAGCCCTGTGCTGACTCACCCTGTCTCCTGGAGTCCCCCAGCCCCTGTCACTCACAGAGGCAGGCTGGATAGTTTAGGCAAGAAAATACCTACTTTCTAAAAGTGGTATTTTCAAACACAGAATGTTAAAACCAACTTCACTAAAAGACGTATTTTATCATTCTGAGTTCAGGCATACTAAATTCGTTTTTCTACCATGTTCCCTGGGTCAGTTAGGATTATAAAATGTTATAAACAAACTGCCCATTCTGGCCTATGGGGACAGGTAGCCTTGCAATAGTGAAAAACGAAATTGGCTGTAATTCACTATCAGGACATGCCACACACATCAGGGCATGTCCTACCTCTTACATACAATGCACCCTACCCGCAGGTCTACTTTAGGGGTGACTAACATGCAGAAAAGGGAAGGTTTGGGGACTGGTAAGTGGGTGCACTTACCAAGTCAACATGGCAGTACCAGACTGCACCCAGGCTCTGCGATGGCAGGCCTGAGACACACTTTACAAGCTGCTCCTGTGGGTGGCACAACCAGTGCTGCAAGCCCACCAGTAGCATTTGAGTCACAAGCCCTGGGCACAACCAGTGCACTGTACTAGGGTCTGACAGTGAATCAAATAGCCCAAACATGGAGTCACTAATCCATACATCAATTTATCATAGGGAACACTTGCACTTTGGCACTGATCAGCAGTGGTAAAGTGCCCAAAGCATCTAATCCAGCAAAAACATGTCAGTAACAGAGGAGGCATAGCGCAAAAAATGGAAGGGAGACCCACACCAATGGTACCAGGTCTAATAGCATTTGAAAAGTAGGACATGTGTTTCTAAGTTTTACATGTCTTGGTAGTGAAAAACTCCTAAATTCAATTTTCACTACTGTGAGGCTCACCTCTCCAATAGGATTACTTTAGGTTATTTCATTACATTTAATAAGTGCCAACTTTTGATTGGTACCAGGTAGATATGTCATGTTTGGACTGAAATGAATAGTAATTTAAAATTCTCTTTAATGGTAAAGTCGGATTTAGATTACAATTTTGAAAACTGCACTTTTAAGAACGTTGCATTTTCCCGTCCTAAACTTTGAGGCCTTCTAGGAGTTTCTAGCTGCCCCGTCCTGTTAATTGGTCCCCCAAATGCAATGCGTATTGGGCTGAGACAGTGAACAATAGGACCTGGTTGTAGCTGGAAGAGGACATCAGTCTTTTGTCACCCTAGACAACTTGTAGCCTGGACAGGGGAAGAAAGGAGAAGTACCTTTCCAGAAACAAATGTGGAGGTAGACTAGAGTTTCCCCCTCCTTCAAAGAGTGGCACCAGCTATAAATATTGGACCTCCTTAGCCACTCATCAGTTCACTCCTGGACCTGCGGATGACCCCCCCAGAAGAACTGCTCTTCTGCTTGAGGTCTGTTTTGTACCACAGACGACTGCCCTGCTCCTACCAGATGACTGCCCTGGTGCTTGAGGCCTGCCTTGCTGCTTGAACCCAGGAGTACTAGAGTGACTCCAAGGGTTAGTTGGCAGACCTTCTGTTCTGAGTTACAAGAACATAACAAGCTCCAGAGGCCTCCCTGCAACTGCTCAGCTAACCTGCTGCAACTGGCCCTGCCTGGACCTGTCTGAGCCCTGCTGGAGTGAGTTCCTATATCCCATGAGGTGCCTCCCCAGATCCTGGACGCTTGGCTGGCATAATTTGAGCTCCTTATCCTCTGAAATCCTGAAGTTTTGAACTCTGCATGCCTGACTTTGAGAAGGTAACTTTCTTAGTGGGACTAGTCTGGTCCTTTTATCCGGCCTGCACTCCATCGTGGTCAGTAGGAACTTTTGACTTTGTCCTGGTCTAGCGTGACCAGATGCTCACAGTTCGCGCTTTCTGCTTCATGACGCTATTTTTACCTAAACCTTTAAAATTGCATATCTCCAGTTCTACTGACTGGTTTTTGTCCTTTGGGTCTCATTTCATTAATTACATTTTATTCTATTTTTCTAAATTGGTGTGGGATATTTCGTGTTGCATTTTTACTTTATTACTGTTTGTGCGCTGCATAAATACCTAACACAGTGTCTCTAAGTTAAGACTGTCTGCTTTCGTGCCAAGTTACCAGAGGATTAAGCACAGGTTTATTTAGTGACTTTTGTGGTTCACCCTGACAAGGATTCTGGTTGTTGCTAGAGATGGGTTTTCGCACCCTCAAATTAAAATCCAATTCCCTAAAGATACCCATATAGAAATGCTGGAGCTGGAATACTGGAGGTTATTTTTGACATAATGGGCACCCATGATCAAATACTAATACTGGCATACTAAAGATAATTCTTGGCATACGGGGCTCCTGTGCAAAAACATTGCTGCTGGCATACTTGAGGAACTTCTTGGCATATGGTCCCTGTGGCCACGTTGTATCCCCATATGCAGATGACCACTTCTTGTATGTTGGTGACATGAATAGAGATTTAGCCGCCTTGGTGTAAGTCCTATCTAAATTCGCAAACCTATCTGGTATCAGGGTGAATTGGGCCAAATCCTGTATCTTCCTTCTGCAGCAAACAAGCAGACCTCCTCTACGTCCACTACTAGATCTTAGGATTCTGTTTGAAACTACTTTGTTCTGGTACTTAGGGATCCCCATATATCATACCCCTACTGAGCTACGAGATGGGAACCTGGGCAGAGTGATATATGGGCTCAGAGCGCAGATCACATTCTGGTCTTCTCTGCCCCTGTTGGTAATGGGCCAGGGGGCCTTGGTGAAGATGGTGGCACTACCCCGACTCCCTTACTATTTCACTAACCTCCCGCTCTTACTCCCATATGCCCTTTTTAAGCCATTAGACTTCTCCCTATGGACACTGATATGGGCAACTGGATGGTGTATGGTCTCCCTCACCACGTGGAAACTCCCAGTAACAGCACGAGGACCAACCCTCCCTGACTGCGAACGCTACTACTTAGCTGCACAACTTCAGTGGGTGGATCGGTGGCTTTCTGGACTCTCCCTAAATGAGGTGGGCCTCACAATGATAGACTTTCAGAATGGCCTTGTGAACTATCTCCTATCCCCTCACACCAGCCTGAATACTCAGTAAACTGGGTTGCTTCGAGTGGCAAGGGCCTGCCTGGCAAAGACTAATAGATTGACGGGCTCAGCGACGCCATTTGCTCCAGCTATCTCTTTGTTCAGCCTACTGACCATGACAGCGTGATGGCGTGTGGGGCATCTTCACCCCTGGCATAATGCATATCTTTTCACCGGTGGAGATTGTTTTTTAATGGGGAGGTAATGGACTTCTAGACACTTGTGGCAGACTGTGATCTTCCACCCAGACAATTTCTACCATATCAGCACATATTACGCTCTTTCAGCATGCTCTTTCACACTCAACATCAGCTACCCCCGACACAAGGTATACCAAACACTACACACAGTAGGTACTTGGGGAAAACTAGTGAGATGGGTTTATAGAGCTTCTTTTACAACAGATTGACAGCTCCTGCTTACCTCTCTGAATTGCTTTGGCTGCTTACTTGGCCTGACCACTCCATGATAAGGAATGGGTAAAAGCCTCAAAAGGTATATCGGGGGCACATTTGATATATTTCCAATTGGTCTCGGGTGACACAAGTATTGTCTAATACAACCGGCCTGTTGGTCCCTGGGACCCCCTTTGCTGTACTCATGAGTTTATTTCCTTGCCTCAAACTGGGGCACCCTGCACTTCAGTTTAAAGACCTTGCTCCTCTGTTAGCAAAACCAGCACTCACTATGCATTGAAAGCAGCTAGCGACCCCCCTCCGTGGCAGCCTGGGTGCGAGCATCGTCCCGGAGAGCCGGGCAGACAGCATACTGCTATACAGAGAAGAGCATGTGGGTTTGAGGAAGTATTTTATTGTGCAGGCCTGGGACATGTTAGTGGAGAAATTCAAGGAACACACTAAAGGTGACACCCACCCACCGTGATATGCCCCTGACTCACAAATACAGATTTATAAATGCATGATGTTAAATGCTTTAACTACTGGCTGATTGGGAAGGGACACACTACAAAGGGGTCTTCATTTGGACCCCCGTCTTTCACAGCAGCACCTGTGTGCCTCTTTCGGACAAATACTAGATCAATAAGCGGACTGCTAATTACTCTGAAGATCTTGATAAAATAGGGAAGATGGGGTGGGGGGTTGTATGATAGTTGTTGTTTGCTTCAGTTGGATGTTAGTTCTGTAGAAAGCATTACATGAAGAACAATGCTCTAATGTCTAGTGTATCCTGCGTGCTTAATTTATAAAATATTAAGTACCAGGGCTCTGACCAGGAGGCCACTGCAGCTTGCACCACCCATCGCCCCTGTTATCGCTGCCAAAACAACTACTAGCCATCTTTCTCGCATGTAAATGCGACAGTTCAGATTATTCCAGGTCCCCAAAGCTAAAGGAATGGCTGGGGAGGCAGGGATTAGTAATTTTTTTTATGTATATTGTGTTCCTAAACAACTGTTATACTGCTCATCTCTAAATTACATGAGCAGCGCCACCTTGTGGCAGACTGCCCTAATTGTGGTGTTGACAATTAGGTGCTGGTGCAGAGCACCGGAAACCAATTAAGTGCCGGTGCTAAGCACCGGAAAGCGCCGGCTCAAATTAAGCACTGATTTATTGGCTCTCTACCTGACTCTCTGTACCTCACTTTTTAAAAAAGGGGGCTGTTGGCAAAATGGTGGCGCAAGCACAGTGGATTACATTTTAGGGAGGGCAAACGTGGCATCTAGGAGGCGGGCAGCCATGACAAAATTCTGGGCCTAAGATAGTAGAGGTAAATTTAGACGTGAGAGTTACCAATGGTATGTGGATGAAGTTAATAGGAAAATTCTGGGGCAAGTATATTGCATGTCATTTGTGACATAAGGGGGTACACATGACAAAATGGTGACTGTGGAAAAATGAAGGTAATTTTGGACATCTAGGGGCACTCAAAGCACATCCTGAAAAAAAGGGGGTCAAATGCTGGGGAGTGTCAGGTTTAATTGGCTCGGCACATCATGAAAGGATATTTAAGAGTGTCCTCAGAGTCCATGTTTTTTTTAGAAAATGTATGTGACATTTTGATTTAAAATGCACTATTTGATCCCATATGTCAAACTTTTCGTAGAGGAGAATCCACCAACCACCACTGGAACAGGTCTGACTCGCTTGCTACAATTTAAGGCAAGTTTTATATTACACTCCATGACTTTCAAAAATCATGTCAATATCCTAATATGTGTATCTAAAAAAGACATTTGTGCTGTGTTATTATATTAATTGCACAGTTATTATGAAACTCCAGCAATACCAATTATTGTGATGTCACGGGGTTAAGGCCAAGTGACATTATTTCCTAGGATGGTTCAGGGTCAAATGTCATATGATGTAATTTCCTTTTATGTCATTCAGGTCAAAGGATGTGTGATGTCATTTCCGCTACCCATGGCATTTTGATGAATAAACGTCCATGCCCGATGCCAGCCAATATTCTCTACTCGACCTTCCTAATCTCCTTCCCCACCCCTGCTTTGCAGCAGCTCCCTGCACACTTACCACTTGCACAAAGCTGGTGGGAAATTTTTGCATAAAACCCTATGGAAAAGGGAATACCATGAGAAATACTACCCGGTAATTCGGGTCTTCACAGTAATTCCCCATTCTGTAGCATTACTCATAATTGCACATTACCCATGAGTTGCTACCACACTGTACCTGTAATTACTGGTGTGGAGTTTGCACTAAAACAGTAGGGTGATAATCATGGCCATGGTGGGCTAGTTAAGCTGCCTCAGGATAAATCAACAAAGACTAAAGAGTCAATTATCGCGGCCGGCCACTTTTACAACTACACAGAAGGGGTACTTCACCACACTTTAACTTCGACAAATTTAAGACAATGCAAGATTCAATCAGAGTGAAATCGAGAGAGGCAATGACATTGTAGTGTATTGTCATTTGTACAGCACTGTCCTAGCCCGTGAGAGGCGCAATGAGCAGATATGACAAATGTTGCTGATTTAATTTCTTAAAGCTCTGAACATATTTATAACATCAGGCACTATTTAAACAGAAGCTGAAAGAAAAAATTATATATTCTGTCATCACATTTTAGCAGTGATTCTAAATAATGGCACAGCCCTCCAAAGCCTGTCCACTTTCCTGATCCCAGCTAATTGTTGCCTTTAGCAAAGTATTGTGGGCTCTGTAGGCCCTGCTGTACTGTGATGACACAGTGTCACCATCACTTATTCGTGCTTAATGATATGTTAATCTGTAACCCGCATAACCACTACTCATATGATTTACATGGGACTTACACCTGATTTAGTAATTATTTCACATATTTTTTCACATTGTTTTATATTTATGTTTAGCAGACTGAATGAATCACATTTAGCTTAACTTTATTTAGCATATTTATTTAAAGGTTTTATATAGCGCTGGCTAGACCCGAGGGTATCAGAGCGCTTTACATGATTAAGAGTATAGTACATGAGTAACACAAATGGTACAAATCGTAGAATTCAAACAGGTTAGAGTAAAAAAAGAGCAAATGGAATAAATACAATATTACATATGTCGAAGAGGTAAGACAGAGTTATCTACATAATTGACAAGGATACAGGCAAGACTGAACTATCTACATAAATGACATGGATACAGGTAGTCGCGATTATGTACAGAGACTCGAGATGGAGGTAAGCTCAAAGATAGGATGGTAGTAGGTGGTTGGGCGAGGAATAGTGGAGTGAAGAATAGATAAGGGAAGGGGAGGTAGGAACTAAGGGGAGAGGAGTATGGGGGGAGGGTACAAAAAGGCGAGGGGGGAGAGGGGAAAGGAGGGGGGAGGGTAGAGCAAGTGAGGAATGAAAGGATTATGGACCCCAATATTTGTTGAGCGGGTGCAGTTTGAGGTCTTTCTTAAAGCTGATATAGGAGGGGTTACAACGAAGGTTTTTAGGGAGGGCATTCCAGATGTTAGGGGTGTTTCCGGAGAAAGATCGAGATTGTGTGGTTGTCTTTAACAGAGGTGGGACCAGGAGGAGAGCGTTGGTGCTTCTCAGAGGTCGGGAGCAGCCCGCTTTGTTGAGTTTATTAGTGAGATACAGTGGGGCATTTTGATGAAGGGCTTTGTGTGTAATGCATGCAATCTTGTAGGAGGATCTGCCTTCGATGGGAAGCCATTTAAGGGCTTTAAGGGCTGGGGAGATGTGGTCAAAGCATTTGCAGTCGGAGATTAGCCTGGCCGCAAGGTTGAGCACAGATTTGAGTGGGGCTAGGTGAATTTTAGGAGTTCCGGAGAGTATAGCGTTACCGTAGTCAATTTTCGAGAGGACTAGAGATTGGACAACCGATTTAAAGTCGTCAGCTGGAATGAAGGGTTTAATTTTCTTAAGATGGCGGAGAGTGAAGAGTGCTCCTTTGGCCGTGTTTTTTATGTGGACATTAAGATTTAGGCAATTGTCAATGGTGATCCCCAGAGATTTTACAGAGTTGGAAAAGGAGAGGGGACAGTTGAGGGCGTTTAGGTCAGAGATCCATGTTTGGATAGGAAGAGGATTGTTTTTTGGAGAGAAGAGAATGATTTCGGTTTTTTTAGGGTTGAGTTTGAGATGATTGGAATGAAACCAGGATTGGATCTTAGACAGGGTGTTGTTAAGATGCAGAATATTAGTGTGGGATTTAATCTTGTAGTAAAGTTGGGTGTCATCAGCATAGAGGTGGTAGTTGATTCCAGCTTGTTTAAGAATGACGGTCAGGGGTTCCATAAAGAGGTTGAAGAGAGAGGGAGAGAGAATAGATTCCTGGGGGACACCTAGGGGGACTGGCGTAGGGTTAGAGAGGCAGTTGTAGATTTTGATTTGTTGTGTTCTGTGTTGGAGGTAGGAGGAGAACCATTTGAGGACAGGACCATTGATGCCAAAGCGAACTTTAAGCGCGTTAAGTAAGGCAGGATGGTTAACTGTGCCAAACGCGGCTGAGAGGTCGAGCAGAATAAGTAGGCAGGTCTCGCCATTATCAAGGGAGTGGTGGATGTCAACTATATTTAACATGGCAGTTTCTGTACTGCAGCCTTTTCGGAAGCCGGATTGTAAGGAGTCCAGCAGGTTAAAAGTTTCAAAGTGTTTGTCAAGTTGGAGCAGGGCACATTTTTCAAGAGCTTTGCAAAGCAGGGGGAGGTTGGAGATAGGGCGGAGATTGTTCAGGTCGTTTGGGTCGGCATTGGGATTTTTAAGAATGGGTGTGATTTGTCAGAGTTGGAGGGAGACAGGGACACATCCCGTGGTAAGGGAGGAGTTGATAATGGTAGTCCAATAAGGGGCAATGATGTGTTTTAGCTCATAGACAAGGTTATAAAGGAGGGGGTCTTTGGTGCGAGAGGACGGTTTGAGTTTAGAAATTATGTTAGAGACATCAAGCTCAGTTACGGGGTGGAAATTATGCCAGGAGGCATTGTTTTTAAGCTGTGAGTTTGAAAGGCAGGTATTCGGAGGGGTAGTGGAAAGTAGGTGAGAGAAGGAATCAGGGGGGAGAGTTAGTGAGGGGGGTGATTTAGAGGTAGAGTCAGCGGTGGGTAGGGGATTGTGAGGGATCTGAGTTACAAGGAACTGATTGATCTATTTTGGCGATTTTTTCGGAGAAGAAGTTTGCAATTTCTTCGCATTTTTCAGTTGAGGCCGTCAATTTAGGAGGGGCAGATGATGTTTGGTTTCGAACTAAGTTGAACAGCTCTCTAGGTCTATTTTTGGCACGGTCGAGTTGTGTGCGGAAGAAGGAAGCTTTTTCAGTGAAAATGTGTTTCTTGTAAGCGGATCTAGCGGATCTGAGGAGGGCAAGATGGGCGGGAGATGGGTGTTGTCTCCGTGTTTTTTCAGTTAGTCTAAGTGCACGTCTTTCGTTGTTGAGATTTGAATTGAACCACGATTTGGATGGAATATTTCTTTGAGTTTTTAGTTTAGACGGAGCAATTTGGTCTAAGACATCGAAGACAGTTTTTTTAAATGCTCGTTGAGCTCGTTAGCATTTTGTGAGAGAGGGGTGAGAAGAAGTTGTGCTAGGAGTTTAGATTCCAGTTCGCCAGGGGGGAGGCGATTAAGATTTCTGGTCCATTTCCTGGGTTGGAAGTTTTTGGTGGGGGGGGGTGGGGGTGGAGCCGTGGTGGTGATTGAGAACAGAATGCGGTGATGGTCGGACCAGTCAATGGGGATGATGTTGGAAAGGGAGGCCAAGTCATTGTTGGCAATGATGGCGTCAAGAGTGGCTCCTTTGGTGTGGGTAGGAGAGTGGCAGAGTTGTTTGAGGTCACTGATCTCTAGAAGGTTAGTGAGGAGATTGACTGTGGGATCATCGGTCTCATTCCAGTGGAGGTTAAAATCTCCAAGGAAGAGATTTTTAGGTCGAGCCTAGAGTAGCGCGCAAGCGCTGCTTCTGGCGAAGACTTTATGTAGTGGGGTTTTCAAAGCGGACCACACGCTCGTGCACAATGGCCTTTTCTGTGCGGTTACGCGCACGTTTCAGGCACGATGCAAGAGCGTGTGGTCAGCTCTGCACGCTGCCGCGCTCGCTCGCCCCGCTCCTCTCGTTGTAGATACGTGACCGACATAAAAATTATTTCGCAATGTGTTTCAGCGTAGATGTCTTTTGTTTTAAAAAGTAATCCGGTTGTGAAAATAAATCGCCGTTAGCCTGCTAGTTTCTTGTACAGCACTGCCATCTGCTGGCTATGCTTAGCAGTACTAGTTTGTTCTTGTTTCAAGTATCCTGAAAACGTCTGACACGCCCGTGTGAAGATGCTAAATGAAGCAAAAGTTCGTCCTTATTTTGGATATAAAAACAGGTCGAAATATTCCCAGGGAGATGTGTATTCCAGGTAGAGATTTTGGCAGTCTGTATTTTGGAGTTTGCGAAGGATTGTTTTGCAGGCTCTGTTTTCACACAACACCCATGCGTAAATAAGCCAGAAACGGGTGTTGCGTCCATTGGTGCAGCAGGTGCAGTGGTACCAGGGCCCACTGAACCCTGATTATTGCTGTATTTTTCACTTAAACCGCAGCCAGGAGGCCCATTTCCTTCCTTGCTGTAGGGCTCAAGGCACACTGGCCACGCCTCCTTCAGGACACTAGCTTCACAATTAACCAAGCCAACACAACAGAGATCTTGCCTTTAGACCAGAGTTTGCCGAGACGCAGTCAAAGCAATTGCTTAAATGTATTTGTTTCCCGTAAAAGGGACGCAGCAGTTTTGAACATGGCAGCAGGCCAGGGAGCGTTTCATAGCACGCTGCCCCCAGCAGCTTCCGCCGAGGCCGCGAGCCGCCTGGATGAGTAGAGCCGGGCGGTCCGGACCTCCTCGGCGCGCGAGGCGGGGAGAGGGCTGCGCGAGGCGCCGACGCTGCCAGCCCTCCATTGTATTTGGCATTTAATTTACAAAGCTGCGCTGCCCTGCCCTGGCGCGAAAGGCTCGTGCTGGTCACGGCGAGTGACGGGTGGCAGAGTCCCCTCCCCCCCGTGCTTGGGAGTGCGAGCTCCCCCCTCGACCACACAAAGCCTGGGGACAAGCCCGCTACAGGAGCACCTCCAGAGGGCTCGAGGGCGAAGCACCATTGTTGATGGCCACAGAGGACTTAAGTGACGCTGCAGGGGGGTCCCTACGAAGGGAACACGGCCCTATGCAGGAGGGATGAAATCCCACTGCAGGGAGTCCATATGGAGGGATTATGTTCCACTCCAGGAAGGAGTGTGTGGACTGAAGTCTCTCTGCCGGACGGGAGCCGGCGACCCTAAGTCCCACTGATGGAAGGCAGCCTGTGGCTTCAAGCCTCATTGCAGGAAGGTGCTCTGCAGGCCTAGGTCCCTCTGCAGGAAGACAGACAGCAGGCTTACATCCCACTGCTGGAAGGTAGTCTGTGGGCTTTAAGAAGTTCTGTGGGCCTCAAGTCCCTACGCAGAAGACATTCAGCGAGAGGGGAAGTGGTCTGTGGTCTTTCCCATCAGGAAGGTGATCAACGGGCTTTAAGTCTCCGTGGGCTTCAAGCAGTTCTCCGTGGGCTTCAAGTAACATTGCTGGAAAATGGTCCTCGATCTGGAGCCCCTCGGTAGCTAAGAGGTCGGAGAACCTACGTCTCAGTGCTGGAAGGTGGTTGATGGGCGTCAGGCAGGTCTGTGGCCTTCAAGTCCCACTGTTGGAAGGCAGTCTGTGGGCTATCCCAGCTGGAAGGCTGGCTTTGGGCTTCAAATGCCACTGCTGGGAGGTTGTCCACAGACGTAAGTGCCACTGCAGGAAGGTTGTCCACAGCCTTAAGTGCCACTGCAGGAAGGTTGTCCACAGCCTTAAGTGCCACAGCAGGACGGTTGTCCACAGCCTTAAGTGCTGCTGCAGGAAGGTTGTCCACAGCCTTAAGTGCCACAGCAGGAAGGTTGTCCACAGCCTTAAGTGCCACAGCAGGAAGGTTGTCCACAGCCTTAAGTGCCACTACAGGAAGGTTGTCCACAGCCTTAAGTGCCACAGCAGGACGGTTGTCCACAGCCTTAAGTGCTGCTGCAGGAAGATTGTCCACAGCCTTAAGTGCCACTGCAGTCTCTGAAATGTCTCGAAGCAACTGAAAGGCAACGAGCCTGCTATATAATGCGCGTTAAAATGAATGGCATTAAGCAGTGCATTTTGCTATAATCGCGGCACCAGCACTTTACCTTTAACCATGTTAAAAGTAAAGCGCCGGTGCCGCGATTGCTGCAAAAGTAAAGAAATAGATGTTTTTCTATTTCTTTACTTTTGCAGCAATCAAACACATTGGCAAAGTCAATAGCTCTGCCTAAACACTTATAAGGGCCCAAAAGCGAGACCTATTGGCTATGCCAATGCTTGTTTGAGTTAGAAAGTGAGGATTGAGTAAGAAGGTCGGATAGTTCCTCCGAGAAGGTAAGAGGATCACCAGGAGGATGGTAAATATTATGTAGCCGAATTGGAGGGGAACCTTGAAGCTTAAGTTCGAGGTATTCGAAGGTTGAAGGTCAAAGTTCTTAACAAGGGAAATTTGAAGCTCATTTTTAAAGATTATAGCTAGTCCACCCCCTATTCTCTCGGTTCTGTCCTTTCTGATGATAGAGTAGCCGGGGGGTGAGAGTAAGTCAAGGCTGGACGTTGAGTGGTCGTTGAGCCAGGTTTCCGTGAGGAAGGCGATGTCAATAGATTCGCTAAGGATAGTTTCCGAAATTTCGATAGCGTGTCGGACAGCTGAGCGGCAGTTCACACGAATGCAGGAGAGGAGTTTGGGAATGTCTTTAGGGGAAGAACACGAATGGATGATGGTAAGTTGGGGTGGGGGTCTGGGGGAAAGGGGAGAAGAGGGGACTCTGCTGGTCCCTAGAATAACTGGAATGCTGGAGTGAGGAGGGGGAGGATCAATACTCGAGGAATTCGGCAGGTAAGAGTTGCAAAGGTCAAGAAGGTCGGAGGAGGAGAGATAACTCGAAACGCGGAGAGGCCTATGAGAATGGCAGCAGAGGGGGGTAGTACTCCAAGGTTTAGGATCTGGGGTGCGTTGTATGCCAGAACCGGGGGAATTAGAATGATTGATGTGGGATCTGGAGCTGAGGGAGTTGAAGTCTTTTCTCAGGCGTGAGAGTTCGGCTGTCAGGGTTGCGAGATTGCGTTCTATGTTGGACAGTGTCTGGGTTAAAAGGAAGGGGAAAGCGGTTGAGATAGAGGGGTGGGGATAGGGTGTGTTCTGCATTGGTGTAGCCTAATTAGGGGTAAACAGAATATTCTGTTCCGCCCACGGAATTGGCAGATTTTTGGTGACTGTGTTATTCTTATACGATGAGTTCCGGCCAAATTCTGCCAATTGCCATGTGGCCAATATTTTTCCCCGCTTGCGGCTAATGGTAAGCAAGATTTGGTGTCCCCTAGCGCGATTTCCGGTCACTAGGCGGACACCTGGTGAGATTTTTCTAGCGACTGTTTGTGGTCAGAAGGCTGCCGCTCAAGTAGAAAATCTACTTGAGTGGCAGTAAAATCAACTCTAGTAGCTGCACTCTCTGGCCCACCGCATGGTGCAGTTCACGCTGATTTTGCAGCGCCAAAAGTGCTACCAGCAATAAATCACAGCACAAGCAGCGTGACGCACCTATTTCCACCCGTTGGCAGACCTCTGCGGAATCTCACAAAGTTTTTATGTAACTCTGCAGAATTCCGGCGTCAAATTCAGCCAGTTCTGCTCCCCCCTGATCCAAATATTGTCGTGAGTAGGCTTAGGTGCTTTACTCCACGTTTGAAATAAACACTGCATTTCTGATTTTTGTGCATAACATTTTTTCTGTAGCTTGCAGTTTGAAGTTTGTAGAGTAGCAACTTGATAGTTTGGACAATAATTTCAGCACCTGCACAGGATGGGAAACTGAGGAAATAAATACTCCTATGTGAGATATTGTGACGGTTGCAATGATGGAAGAAGTTGGCATTGTATTATCTGTGAGAAGAAGGCTGACACCAAGCTAAGAGAAAACATTGGTTTTTGATTGGTTCTTGCCCAGTGGGAATCCAAAGAATGCATCACTTGTTATGCTTTAACTGTGTGAAGCTTGTTAGTTAGATCACTGTCCCTCTCCAGCTTTGCAGGCAGACGTCCTATCCCTCCTCTTGAGACCACAGCTCCTTATTTTCCTGCTCATAGAGTTACTCTCAAGAGCAAATATATTCCTTCTCATTCTAATCTGAACCTTTATTTAGTTCTTCTTTCAATGCTATATTTGCTGACGCCTGCTGCTTCTGAACTTCCCTGACCTGCCCACAACCTAAGCTAAGCATTACGGAGTATCCATAATGGAAACAAGACTTTGCTTTGAATTTTCATATGTTGCCTTTAATAATGTAATATTTGTATTACTAATAGGACTACTTGGATTATATTCATGTATGCTGTATTCAGGTGAATTTCGATTTATGTCTAATTGATTCGATCGGAAATTGTAACTTTACTAATTTGCTAATAAACTTTTATGGTTTGCAAACCTTTTACTCTCTGGCATTGCTGTGGGGCAAAATCTGTTTCACTGTTAATGAATTTGTCAATTGAGCCTCAGTGTGAGATAAAGGTCCATCCTAGTGGCCATAGCAGAGTTCTGTGTTTGCCTCAAGTTAGCATGGTGCAAATACCATCCTTATCTATCCTGCTATCAACTGTGAAATTCATATGGGGTTTTCCTGCCACAGAGGCTGTTTTGGGGGTTGATTGAATGTACTTTTGGGCCTCATAACTGCCTGAATCTCAGCGTTTGTACCTCCCAAAGGCAGTTTTCCTTATTTCTGTACACTTTCTTAGCATCGTATTCTATGTGGTTCAAACTAGATATTCACAAACCACTTCAAAAATGGCAGGTATTGGCCTGTGCAACTGTGTCTGTCCTCATACATCTCTCCTACAACCAGGAGTAAGTGCAGCTACATGCTTGTTTATGTCACAATAGGTTCATCTTTCTTTTGTCTGCAATGATTACAGCTGGTGAGAAGTTCTGGCCCTCTGGCATTCTGAACATCTTGAAGAGCACCAGTAACTAGATGCTAGCCAAACAAGTTTAAGACCTGTTTTAGGCACAGATTGTCGCTGTGGCTGTATTGAATGACTTCAGCCAAAATTACAATGATGGCATTTGCACCTGCCTCATCATAGTGTTGCAGTTGGTCGTCCTGTTACTTCCAAATGAGGATCTGGAAGAAAAATCTTTTTATTCCATGACTCGTGAAAACTTGTATTGTTAATGCTATCACAATTTCTAGTCTGAACTATACCAGTGCTCGCTACATTGGCCTTCCTGAGTCAGCTATTTGCAGTCTGTAAGTCCGTCAGAATATGGTAGCATGAATTGTCATGAGGTTGCTTCTCTTTTATTTTCTCTGTTTGGAAATCCTTCTTAGCCAGCAAGAAAAAAATATGTTTAGGAAGCCTCTTAAAATTAATCTATTTTATTGATTGTATTCATAACTTTTCTGCTGTTATTAGAACATGCCTTGGTGCATAAGTGACTGACAACTCAATTAAAATCTTGAATGCATAGGTTTTAGGTATATTTAGAAACTGAGCAGAAATAACAGGTTGTGCCTCTTGTCCTTTGGAGGTGGGGCATTGTAACATGAGGGATAGCTCAGCTATGCGTAGCCTGAACATTTACTTTATGTCTAACAAAAGGCGGACCTCTTCCATCTAAAGCACACTCATATGGCAAGTTTCTCAGAGTTTGTTATAAAACAAAAGCAGGATTTGCTTTAATGTGTGTCTTGTATGTTTTTTCTCCAGGATGTTGTCTATGCAGAGGCAGTACACCAACACCCCCTTGGGTAAGGATTCCCATCCCTGTGTGCCGTCTCTTTAAGCTAGTGTAGTTTGGCAGCAAAATGCTTGAGAAACATTATTCTACTGTCAAACTAAGACTGGGTCAGTAAACACAGCATAACTCTCATATTGTCTATAAAAGATTGCCAATGCAAAAGCACTGAGCACTGAAAAGTCTACTTTGTGCACTATTTGTTCCAGTGTTACAATGACCAACTGGCGACCATGATGTCTGTCTGGGTCTCTCTTGTGCGCCATTCAAGGGTGTAATTTACTCTAGCCATGGCAGGCTAATTGTAATAATTAGTAAAGACATATGTGAACAATAATTATGGCGAATATGTTCATTCTTCTCAAAGGAATGTTGGAGACATTTGCAGCAAATGTTGCTTTTTATAATGCATATTGCCCCCACAGGATTTAAAAACAACCTTGATTATTTAGTGAATGTGATACTTTATCTGCTGGAGGTTTCAGAACAGAACTTGAAGCATGTTTTTGTTATCATGCCATGATATGAAGAGTCATGATTGCTTTATCAGTTGGAGTGACATCTTTGCAGGACTTTGTGCATCAACCACACATTGTTTGGATTCTGTACCTTGACGGAATACTTGTATTCTTTGCATGATAGAACACAACTTGTTGCTAAGAAATTTCAAACCAACTACCTCTTTTTGCCATTTTTACACCCGGTGGATTCATGGATGTAGCTCATTCATTTCATATGGGAACTGCTTAATGTGGGGTGCTAACAACTATTATTTTATTTTGATTTAGGATAGGGCAGATTCCTGGCAGCGTAATTAACAGGCAGTGATATTTACAAATTATTGGCACTCACCTATTCAATTGCAGATGGAATGAAAGATGGATAAGGAATCAGATCAGTGACTTGCCAGTCACACATCCCGCAATCAGGTGTGTTCATTCATTAAGCTTAATAATCTGAGACCTGTACATATGTGCAGCCTAAAACAAGCACATGTTGCAGTTTCGCATTGAGCAGACGGAAAACTTACCTTTGATCAACACATAAGCAGGACCTTCTTTCTGAAGATGGAATTAAAAATATTTCAGGAGCACACTGTCATTTCACAGGAGATGGCAGAGAATTGGCAAGAAGGGTCGTTGTCTTTAAATAACTGCAAAAACTGGTCCTAAAGTGCTTTGTTCTGACATTTGTAGAAGCTGCTTTTTAGTTGTCTAATCACGCATTACCCTTTTTAAAAGACTTCTCTGAGTAGCCTGTAAATATTGTAAAATCCACTAAAACAAGTTTGCTGGAATCCTGTGGGGTTTCACCAATATGTTTAAAATGCACAGTTCATCTATTGTCCTATATTACGGATACAAGATCAGCTGCGTTATTTGAAGTGTTAGCCCTACCTCTGTTGGATGACCTGTTAGTTTCCCCCGCACCCAAAGTTCGGGTCTAGTTCCGCCCCTGTGCTATGTTGCGTAAAAAGTTAATAATTCTGCCCCATGGTTTGGATACATGGCTTTCAGAGATGAGTAGGATTTAAGTGTCCCCGGAGTTTACGAGGAGGTACTACTAAGGCCAAAAACATAACCACCTGGTAACTTGAGATGGTGCAAATCACTCATTCTTGAGGGCATGGAACTTGATTCAGGAAAGCACCAGGGGTATCAGAATTGATATCCATCACAGTTTGACTCCCCCGACAATCCATTAGGCCACCCTTAGTCCACCAATTATTTATTGTGGAGTGTTAGGTGAAGGGGCAGTGAATGGAAGCTGCAGTTTTCAGACTCATAAGAGTCCTGTCGACTTTCAGTTCCTGCTGCTGCTTTCATGACCCATTGAGAACATCGGTGGTATCAAGGGCAGTACTGAAGGACAAGCTAGGTGTAGCGGTACCACCCTGGCATAATCCTGACTGATTTCCATTCATTAAAGGCATTAACAGCAATTATGGAACCAATACTTCAAAGTAAAGCGAATTCGAGCAATTACTGAAACACATTACACAATGCTCCCTTTCCTTGTTCTTTTTAAATGTAACACTAATACAAAATAATTTGTACAAAGGCTAAAGAAGGTATTGCATAGAAGGAACACTGGCGTGAACAAAACCTGGATGGAATGGCACATAAGTACTAACATGTACGACACAAATATGTCCTCGTCCCCAGTGCATCTCTTGTAGAAAAATATCTTCACACTTTTCATTTGGACTGCAGCAGCGCAGGCGACAGCTGTGACTCCAGACTGAAAGGGGACACTTTGGATAGAGCATGCGCCTCACCGCCCCCTAAGCTCTTGAACACAAGCTTCTATTCAGATATATATTTTCTAAGAAAAAAGTATTTTTTTTTATTCCCATGCTGATTTAATCTGCAAAATGAAATAGTTTCTTGATACAATATATACATAATCTGCTCGTCGATTTATTTGAGTACTAAAATAGAAGTTTTCTTTACTCTCCGTCGTGGACTTTTAAGTCACTGTGCGTGTTATCAGACACAAGTTAGGTTTACGGCTGGGATACACTTATACGTGTAACGTAAAACAATATGTTTGCCCTTATTACTATAAATGACGGACGACAAAAAAAATGAATGCACCACAATATTCTGGCGTGCAATTAAAAAAAGTTTCTTTTCTGCTTCCTCCAATATTGGTCTTCGGTCCTCTTTTGTTTAATTACAGGGTTTTCGTTTTCACTTTTTGCAAAGAAATGAAATGGGAAAATGTGAGCCGTTTTTCAAGTTAATCTGAAGCATACCGCCAGCAGCCACGTGCAGACTTGCATTGCTTTCTTGTGAGCACCAAACATACTCTCCTTCCAGAGCACAGAGACTTAACGAGAGCTCTCTCTGGGTTTGCCATGCGCCTCGAAGGCTTGCCCACATCATATATGTGTTTTACAACCGAACAAGACTGCAATGCCGCTTCCCAAGGTACCTACACGGGACTGGGCTGGATTAAAGGCGAACAATAGCACCTGCGCAAACACGTACACGTTCCCTACGCAATCACGTACCGGCCATGACAAAAAACAATAAGACTTTAAAGAGGCAGAATAAAAAATTAGCTAGCATTCGCGCCAAGAATTTTCAATTCTATTAAGGACACGGAGGCGAGGATTATGCTTCTCTTTCTTTTATTTGCTACTCTACAGCAGCCAATGAAAAACGTTTTGTATGCAAATAAAACTACATTTCCCATGATGCTCGTCCATACATCACATCCTGTACAGCCCTATAAGAGCCACTGAGTCCTGTTTCTGCTCCTCTTTCTTTGCTCGAACCTTGACGGTCAATAACATTAACAATTCCAGTCCAAAATTAAGGAACATGAGTCTCAACAATCATCCTCCAGCATGGAAGAATTATAGCCAAACTGGAAAGTTTATATCTTCTAAACCAGAAGTACATCTGCTCTGTCTTCTTCGCCAGAACCTAAAAGGAATGAGACAGGGAAAAAACCCGTAACTTCTGCTTATACAGAATATCAAATACATGAGGGTGGGTAAGGTATCATCAACATTGTAATAAAACCGGGTGGGATAATCCTCGCCTCCGTGTCCTTAATTGAATTGAAAATTCTTGGCGCGAATGCTAGCTAATTTTTTATTCTATTACAGGACCGGAGGCTTCGGATTATGCTAGTTTAACGCTTAATAAAAACACAACTACAACTATATCCCCCACCGGTTTATAACACCTGTTTAAAAGTAGGCTGAGAAAACCAATCAACAAGTCTCCAGAAATCTGGAACAGTAAAATCATCATAGAATATGGAGATGCTATGGCACCACGAACAGGAAATGTCCCAAACTGAGGGTATGAATACCGACTTCCGTCAGCTGACCTTACCCTCCTGTCTATGAAAAACCGCAGACACAGTTTTAAAACTCATGTAACATGATCACCCAACAGGGCGAACCTCCTTCGTAAGCCTTAAGGCAATGAACCCACATAAATGCCATAGTTGGAACGCATAATCTGTAACAGTTCATGACAACGTGTCGTACTGACATTAATACTAAATGAAATTCCCTCTGAAGTAGATACTGTACCTGTAAAATCCAGGTCTTTCTTGTCTTAGACATACCGACAGATAGCCAGGTTAAAACGTAGGACGGACGATAAAAGCCGTCAACATATTAGTTGGTCGTTCATCCAGGAAAAAAATAACAAGATTCGCTACTCCAATACCTTTAACCGCGGCGTCAATTCTCTCGCAGTGCGGGACAATTGAATAGTGGGCGGGGCCGCGTTGGCCAACGGACGTTGGAAACAGTAGGGAGGTAGTGCTCGGGACGGCCGCTGGCCGACGCGAGCATGAAAAAGGGTTAACTAACTAACAGACTACCGGCGCAAGCCCACCGGTTTGCGCAGCATCCGCGGATGATTTGCAGGAAAAAACGGCCGAACTGCCGCTGCGAACCGGGCGATACGCCAAGTCCTATGATCGTGGTGCTGAGAAATCATCCACAATGTAGGGAATTCAGCCCCCACAGAACCACACGTCGTGAACTTACCGGCGCACAGCCTTCCCACGTTGAGAATATCGTGTGATCGGAAGGGCTCAGATTTAGGGAGAAAAAGAACGCTTGCAGCGTGTCCGAAACCCGGCCAGTGCCATTGGCGCCGGAAAGATCTCTATGTCATAAGGAATAACTGCCCCATTAACTATCGGGCGCTGTGCATGAAGGCCCTGGAGTATCGTGGAGGGACACGGAGCACTCTGAGCAGGACGCAGCCTGTCATAAGGGTGACGGGAAACCAAGATGGGGCATCCATAAGGGAGATGTTAAGAGTGCCACTGCTAGGTGGCGTGATATTTGTATCTGCTCATCGACAAGTGGAGTGCACGGAGGAAAGCATAGGTCATTCCCACCGACAGTCGCGGGACACAGAGTCCATCGGGTTCCTGATGGATCCGGTCCCAGTCGAAAACCGTCGTAAGTGACGACGTAGTATTGACGCTAAAAGATCAATTTGGACAAAGGCCCTGAAAATCCAACAACCACTGAATCTCATTCGGTGGAAAACTGCCATCCGCTGACATCTAGGAGATACCTGGGATATCAATCCGCCCAGAGTGCAACTGTTGTGAATGTATTCTGCAATGACCTAACTCAGATGACTGAGGCAGAATGTCTAAAGGCCTGCACTATCTCCATCAGGAAGATGACGTCATACCTTCCATCTTGTTGACGGGCCTCACCGCCAAGAAATTAAAAATGAGAGAAAATATCAGGAATTGAACACGCGACCTTTGATTAGGAGTCTGCACCTTATGATACATTATGTTGTTAGCGATTCATCACGCGCGTGATTCTGCAGAAGAGCGTTCCAGCGCGAGCCCTAGACAGAGAACGTGAAACAGTGAAAAAAGAAGTAGCGGCCAAAGAGGACCAGGTTAGATGAACTAAGAAGGTTTTGATTCGGATTCTGCAATCGTATGCACTAGACGACAGTGACCCATCGCAGAATGGGTAGGATATGTCTAAGACCTGCGTGGGAAAAACAGTGAAACGAATGGAGGGGGACAGAAGAAACTTTGATAAAGGATGCTTATAGCACCAGTACTCTGACAGTGCATAACCCAATCAGAACTCTGCCAGAGACGGACAAGGAACGAGATAATCCTGGAAAGTTCTAACCCAAAACAGAAGGATACCTAATATGGAATCGGAAAACTGTGAGGCTAAGAGCTAAGCCTGTGTTAAGGGGAACCGATATATATATTCCCATAAACACGATCCGAAGGCTGCCCTGTCCCCGTAAGGGGAAGTACCGATTTTAGTAAGGTGGTGAAGCCGGAGGACGTGAAGGAGCCCGAAAGGGAAGGACCAAAGACCCCAAATATCAGTTGCGCAGCGGAACAGCCGGAAACGACGCAGGGAAGGAAGAGGGCCTAGCTGGGCGCCCTCCTATGAACGCTTGCATGTTAAGAAGTGTTTGAATAGTTCTGGCCGCAATGCGGCTTGCAACACAGTGCTAGAGACTGTAATTTCTGAGGCCCTGTGGACGACTTTAGGATGGGAATATCCCGCGTGTCGACAAGTTCTTCTAGGAGACATCCTGCGCTCCGTCAGAATAGATCACATCCTCCTTATATCTCACCCATGGAAAGCTTAGGGGTGTCTGTGTGTAATATTGTAGTGCAAAGCACAAATCACGGAGGAGTAGAGGGGAGCCAACCCTATGCACACGAGAATTGAAAAATAATGTACCTAGCTCCTCAGCAAAGCTGTAGTCGATATTATTCCAGCCCAAAGGGCGTAAGAGCCATAGAGAAATATAAGGAGTGTGTGCGCACTCCAAGGGCCAGCCTATTGTTGCAGCCGGGAAGGCGTAAGAGAAAAACTGCTCCGTCTAACATACGAGGCATTATGAGCCTCGGAGCAAACGGGGAACGCGTGCGATGTGCGTAACTCAAATGTCCAAGTATATCTATATATACATCCCCATTGGGTTACGCACCTCGGAGCGTGATTGGCTCCATCCCGCACTCTGCAACTAGGGAAAGCCTGTGGCGGTAAAGCGCGATGCCGCGCAGTGTACATAACATTTTCTGACATATCAGAGAAAGAACTTGCCTAAAATTTTACTACCTTCAGAAACAATAGTATGGAAACACAGTATTGAAAACAAATAACCTTTGGAATCAGAGTCAGACACCTCAACCACTACATCATAGTGACTCGTTAGGAACAGCGCCGCATTCAGAAGGGTGATATTAATTTGCACTTCAAATGGGGCTCAACCCACTAGCACTGACTTAGGAGGCCTGTGCCTTATCCACCAGGCGACCGAGGAATACATCAACGATGTATTAGAGTTACAAAGCGCGCCACGCGGGATCGCGCTTATGCACCCAAATTGTCTATTAAGTGCTGTAGAAAAATACGTAGCCCAATCTCGCTAAACAGTAACCCAATAGGTCTATGCACAGGAAAAAACATGGAATAAACAGGCGCAGGGCACGTCTGGCCAATGAGGGGAGCTTCAGCGAGTTAATCACCCGATGATCGCTGCCGCAGGTACTAAAACCCCAAGCGGAGTCTGAATGAAGGAGGGCAAGCGGGCCGCGATGTCAGTTTTCATCCCGACCTAGGCGGGAAATCAAAGAAACTTTCTAAGTTCAAACGTTGCCCGGACAGTGGAGATCGCCGGCTCCCAGCGGGAGCCCGCCCTGAAGAGCGCGTGGGCTAAATACGGAGTATGGCTCGCTGCAATAAAACCTGTAACATATATTATAAATGTGAGCTTGCCTCCTGGAACCAGGTCGGATCCAAACCTGCGTCCCTTGCCTGGAGACACGTAGTGTGCCAACACCTTGTGTTATGCCCCTTGTGGTGGAAGGCAAAGTAAGCGAGAGCAAAGCGAGTAGCGCATTCAAGTAATAAAATGGCGGCGCGCGCCTATGTCAGATACAATTGATCCATGTGTAAAAGGCAGCGCGTTACTCTGCGGCCAGCAGCAAGTGGAGCGAAGCCCGGTCGGGCCGTCAGTGCAAATGAAAACTCTGCTCCGGGCGGGAGCGTACCACCGATTAAGCCGCTCCCAGCGGGAGCCTCTCAAGGCGCCCGCAGGCCATCGGGAAAGGAAAAACATGCCTGAAGGGGCCGCCCGCGATGATTATGTCTTCCAGGGGGAGAGCCCCACAGATCCCGCCGCTCCCAGCGGGAGCCTTTCAAGACGCCCGCAGGCTAATAACGACAGCGCTGGCGAGCGCTAAACGGGAAAACATATGTGAACGTGAAAGGAAGACATAATTGCCCCCAGCACAAAAAACGCACATGCACACATTTATTCAACCCAGCGCAATAGAAGCGCAAACATAATTGCAATATCGTCAAAGACAAATCAACAGTCAAATAAGACAGAAATTATAACATAATGTTCTGAGCACTTAACTTTCTGCGTGAGCAGCAAAGAAAGAGGAGCAGAAACAGGACTCAGTGGCTCTTATAGGGCTGTACAGGATGTGATGTATGGACGAGCATCATGGGAAATGTAGTTTTATTTGCATACAAAACGTTTTTCATTGGCTGCTGTGAGTAGCAAATAAAAGAAAGAGAAGCATAATCCGAAGCCTCCGGTCCTGTAATAGAATTAACGTTCGCACCACACAATCACAGCAGGTAGAGTGACCCATGGGCCGACTGTGGAGGGGGAGGGGTGAGAGTGCTGGGGGATCTAGTTATTAAACAGCTGCAGGGCTTTTAGCTGCTTGAGCGTAACCCTACCCGTTGCCATGGAATTATACCATTTTGTTCGCTATTACTTTTGCTATGCTTATTAAATGAACACTTAGTGAGCATATATTTATCACGTGCGATCTCTATTTTTTTTACCTTTATGTTCTGCTGGAAAATGTTTGATGGAATAAGTGTTTGCGTTTGAAATTCTACGTACGTGTCACGCCGATGGTATGACTGGATGGTAATTAGAGTGGACTGACTGGGTGGCAAAGAGAGGAACAGGCATGCTTGAGTCTTTAATTTTTCCGATTCTAAAAACAGAAAAGATGCTGCTTAATTTTGTTGGGGTACCTCCAAGCACATAACCGGTCATTTGGGAACCCCTATTCCACAACAAAAAGCCCTGGGGTTGAGTTTTGGCCCACTCTCAGCCCTGTTGGCTGCACACAGGTTTCTTACAAACACATGCACAATTTCCTGCGGTGGATACAAACATGCTACTTGCCTTGTGCCCGGCTCTGGTGCCTTGACATATTTTAGCATTTTCTCTTTAGATGTATTTGGAAAGCCCATGGCATTTTAGGCCAGTATATGAAAACAGAGTGGAATATCTCCCAAATCCCGACTCCCGGAAGCGATTAAGCAATGTCCCGGCCCTCACTCTGTGCAATATGATCCTTGCAAAAAAAACAGATTTCAAATTCACCTGCAGCTCCAAGTCCGCAATGCAAGCATCAGCAGAAAGAGTTCAGCAGATTCTAAGCTTATATGGACACCTAAGGCCTTATTCACGAAGCTATTTTCCAAAGTAAGTCTGACAAAAAACGTGCACGTAGCGGGTTTTTATGAGTGCAGAATGACTTTTCTAATTCGCAGTAGTTTTCTACTCTTGATTTTTTTCCTTTACTAATTCTCCATTTACTGATATGGAAATGCTCTATTCCTTTTGGGGAAGGGAAAGGATCACCCCTCAGTGTGGGTTGAGTGATAGAAAAAGGGTTTCCATGCAGCAAACTATGAAAAAGTTAACTTTTACACCGCCTCCATGTTTTTATTCATATGCAACAGTATGGTTTTTCGAATTAAAAAAAACAAATTTACAAAACGTTTTCAGCATTATGACTGGAGCTCTGTGACGTAGGTTTCTGCACGTAATGTAGAATAGTTTTGCTAATTTTAAATAGTTGGAAATCTGCACCCATGTAGGGTCGGAAACGTGCTGGTCCAAAATTTTAACTGTTTAGAAGAGTCATGTCCATAAAATCTATCCTGGTTACTTCAGAATTCCAGAGCATTCAGCAGTCTGGAAGTCAACAATGTAATGCGTCAGGAATTAACAGATTCAAAATCCTCGGTTCCAACTGTGAGGTGGTCTCAAAACACTTCATGCAGAGAACTAAATTCGGCCTGTATTTTTAGGTCTCGCCCTGAAAGCCAGCGCTTCAGCGCTGACTCTGGGACATTTTGTAGTGGGCTTGCAGAAATGCGACCACAACTTTTGGCTGGCCTAGAGCATGCGAGTACGCGCACAGTAACGCGCATTCCTCGCATGCTCCAGGCCATCTGCCTTTGATGTCACTTGCTCCTCCCCCTCCCCCATCACAGAGCGCTTCTCGGGGCGGCGCGGCCGTGTCACTTTCACGGCTGCGCGTCACTTGCTCTCCCGCTCCTCCCCCACCACAGAGCGTGTCTCGCACGGCCGCTTGTTTTTCAAGCATTGGCTGCGCGCGCACACAACTCCTGCTTCTCCCCCTCACCCACCACATATCGCGTTCCCGGCGCCACAGCTCGCGTGCGAGGCAATGCTTGTTTTAACTTCTCCCAGCACCTCTACTTCCTTTCACGAGTGCTGTCTTCCACTCTTTGGCCTTGAGTAAGTTTTTGTCTGTTGAAAGTCTGCCTCTATGACTTTGCCTTCCCTCTGGTCTCTGTCATCGCATCCCCAAATCCAACTCTTCTCCCCTCTTTCCCGCCAGCACTAGTTTTGTAACTAGCCGGCCCCCAAAGTGACGTCACAGGAAGAGTCGGCAATTAGGGTGGGAGACCTATCTCCATGGAACTCCGTATAATAACCAGGAAATGGTTATACAACCTTCCGTTTTTTCAGCAAAAAGGGCGCCTCGTGTGTGTGCAGGAGTGTTGAATTGTTTCGCCTTGGAGCTCCGACTGACGCAGTGGCAAGTTAGGGAGTAGTTTGCACTGTACTCAGTGTTGCACGGCCGCTGTCCACGCAGTATTGGAAATAGAAAAACGTCCGATGCCAAAGCTGTTTTAGTTTACTTTATTGGTCCCCTCGGGGATAGTAAGCGCTATATACATGCAATTGAAAAGAAAAAGCCCTGCATCTTAATATAGCTTATTGTGTCAAGACACCTCTGTTTGTTGTGGACGTCTGTCTCAAGCTTTGCTTAATGTATGTAAGATTATCAAGGTCAATTCAATTCAACTTTATTCAGCTAGCAATCCTGCCATAAAAGCATGGTCATTAAACATACAATAAACACAATTCTGTAAAAAAAATATCCTCTAAAATATGATTAAAAATAAGTACGAATACAATTGAGGGGAATACATGCTATCCTTAACCATGCACAGAGCGCTCCTATTTAGTAACTATTCTTTATATGCATGTTGCTAAACCATACCTCTTCCTAGTGACCAAAGAACTTGAACTTTTAATTGCTAATCCCGGGTATATAACTTTTGCAAGAAAACGATAGCTGTCTTATAGTGTCTAATATTAGCAGCCCGAAATACTGGGACCAAGAAGCGTGTCCTGTGCGAGGAATGCGAAGTTGTAAAACAACATAAAGTGCAAGGTGCCTGCTTTATGTGATAGTCGGACAGTTCGAAGATTGTTAAGCCAGGTTCCCTGCGTAGGAAAGGCAAACAATAAATGAATGATATTAAAACGCAGCCCAGTGAGATAAAATCTGTACCTCTCATTTTGTATTAAAGACATAAAACTCCAGACCTTCTGAAGATTTAATAGATACATCTTTAAAAGCTGTTTGCAATCGATAAAAATCCAATAGGCATCTCTCTTCCCGCCATTTATAAAAACCTTCTTTTACCACTGTTTTAGAACCACTTGTGATACTATCAGAATTTGTTAAAAAAAAAACTCAGAAATTCCCAAAGTGCAAAAAATGGGTTTAACATACCTCAGCCACAGGATTGACCAGACATTATTCAAGCAGAAGCAGTCCTGAATCACCTCCCTAGTAAGGAGTGGCCTTAAGTGTCACCCAGGTCCTTAATCAAAGGAGAAAAGGATTAAGTTTGATTCTGTCCTCCAGAAAATTTACATCTAACTCTAGATGACATGCAAAGGTGGACAGAGTGAGATGCAGCCATCAATCTGCGCAAAAACCTGTTTTCCACTAACTGAAGGGAGTTCCTCATTTTTATCGCCCCTACATCCCATCTCCATAGGAAGCGATCGCAACACACTTAGTATTACAGATTGTAATGATTTTCCTTATCAGCTTGTGGCCCAGTTTTACAAAATTCAATATTGAGTCAATAGATCGCTGATATTGAGAGCCTGTAATCTAAATTGGAGATCCCAATTCATTCTTAAGTCAAACTCAATTCCTAGGTATATAAAAAGAAATCCTTTAGCTATTTCAGTGCTTCCTAATTTAAGGTTTCATTGTTTCTGGTAGTTTTGGCCCCACTATCATGATAAAAGATTTATTGAGATTTGTTTTTAGGCCCAGTGTATCCACAACATTTTTTAACCTGTCCAAGTGAGTTTTCAGCCCTGTGGCTGTTCTTGAGATCAGAACGGCATAATCTGCATGAAGCAGAAATGGAATTGAAGCAGTCACGCAATGGCCATTGGGCTAAAACAGCTTTAGCACCCCCCCACCTCCTGCCGTGTGCTGTAGCCGGGCTGGAGCTTTGTGGGTGCTTGTCTCAGCTTCTCATGCTGCAGGAACATGTTTTCAAGGGAGGGGGCCCCATGCTGGGGGCTCTGGCTGTGCAGGGTCCTTTAATTTAGCATTCCTCATTCTTTTAAAGGAGATACGATCGATTGCTCATCAACACTACAATGACCGAGGCATCATCTGTAATTGAAAGGATCTCTGCCCTGTTCCCAACCTGTATGTTAATCTCAGACCTTCCAAGTAAAGAAGGGACAAATTATATTCAGGGCCACCAGAATTATGTGGCAGGAGTGGGACAAATTATGCGTCCGGGTTGACAAAATTATGTGGCAAAAATGTAATGAATGCTGCATTTTTTGTGATAGTATTACTTCACTATTTTGTCATTTTTACACTTGTTAACACAGTGTGGGCACAGGTTGCACTTTATTAGTACCAGTTTAACACTCAAACAAATCCATAAGCAACAGAAAAGATGACCAGTCAACCTTTACAAAGGGGCATTCCCACTGCGTGCAACATGTGTTGCTGTGTTTTTAGTACATTTTGAACCGTTAGAGCTAGAATTTATTTTTGTTGTAAAATTTGCAGATTATGAGATCCATAATTATGCAAAAACACTGCAGCCGCTCAAAACGCATAATTCCAGTGGCCCTGATTATATTGTATGTAATTGCATTTGTATGGTGCTTATTACCCATGACAAGCGGTTGCAAGCGCTATATAAACAAACAAGCATTGGCATAGCCATAGGTCCAGCCTTTGGGACCTTATAAGTGTTTAGTTATCCAGCACAATATCCTCTGGTGCAACAACATCAAGTGTTGCATGGCTAATCACTTATAAGGTCCCACAGGCGAGTCCTATTGGCTATGCCAATGCTTGTTTTCTTTTTAAATCTTAACAATTCCCAAGGAGAAGGTGAAGGAAATTGGACAAAAAAACTATTAAAAGCGCAATTAATTTCCACCACACGATGTCAACGGCTTATGTAAAATTGCAATGCCCTTTTATTTAGATTCAGTCAATGATAATTAATGCTTTCTATTATTTAACTTGCACTCATTTAGCTGTAGGGAAAGGAAGAAAATGGATTATGATGTTGGCCTTGGGACACATCATTTAGGTAGTCTGCATGAAAGCAGTTAGAATCGCTTCATTAAAAATAAAAATAAACGTATTCTGTTCTTTCCTCTCTGGTTCTGACCTGGCCTTTAGAATTTTCAAGCTATGAAATCTACTGGCTGAAAAGAGAAATCTTTTTTCTTATTTATTCTATTCCTAAACAGTGTCGGCACTTGCATCAAGGGAACATGATATTGTGTTGTAGGTGTGTGATGGGCCTCCTTGGTGTACCAAGTACCATCAGTGTTAAGTATTGGTGAAAGTTATATGGCCACGGGTTCTGTGTTGAAGTTTATATATAAAGTACCCTCAGTGAAGGCCACACTTTTCCAAAAGGGTGCTAGGCTGCTTTCTGACTTCTTGCAAGTGTCTCTGAAGCTAACTCCTGATATTTTCTTCAATAATTATTTGTTTTAGTGCTATAAGAATCCCAAGTCACGTAGAAATCACAAAAGTAAAAATTGCAAACAAGCACTGGAAAAAGCAACAGGTCTCAGCAGTGAAACCTATTGACTTTGCCAATGCTTTTCTTTTATCCTAGATGATTGCTGTGAATCCTCACACATCTATGTTAGCCAGCTTTGCATGGTATTTGATTCAATGTTACAAAATGCAGATAGAGGGAGACAAAATAGTTGCTCACATGCTGGTGAAGTTAGCAGTGGAATAATGTATCGACCAGTCCAAACACCGTGAGACAAATGCTCCTGGCAGGGACAAACACAAGAACAGAGCGGAAAGCTATCAAATCAAGTCAGGACAAATCAAGAGCAGAAAAGTGAGATAGATAACAAAGCCATCCATTTATGAGCCAGGGCCTGACCCAAAGCTCACAGTATGCATATGTAATGTTTTGGAAACAATAGGTCTCAACAGGCAGCTAAAGCGGTCTTTAGTGGAGACCTAAAAACAACAGTTTACAACATAAGCAAAAGAGTCTGTTTTGGGTACTATCACGGTAGGGCACTAAATGCAGCACATGTCATTTTTGTGTGTACGATGAAGCAAATAGGCCTTGATTGTGATATTTACATAACGTTGGGCTTGCGTTGTAGAATACCTTTTACCTAATTAACTATATAAATATCCTAGTTTTACGGCTTGCTCGACCACTGCCATTGCACAGGGCTGGTTGCATGCAGCCATTTTCACCATATGGTTGCTCAAGCTAATGCACTACATGATTTGTTGCGATTCGAACTGCAGGTGTGTAGCCATCAGCACTTCAAGGTCACCATACAGAACAGATTGATGGCTTTTACACAGCCGTCTGCAATGTGTAAGGCTTCCTCAATGAGTCTTGGCTTTAGTATGTTATCACCATGTAATGCTTTGCAGCTGCTTCTTTATCCAGGGCACATTTTTAACATTAAAGCCCGCTGCCATTGACATCTCTGCTGCTGTTCTTTTTAGCATACTGTCAATGTCAAGGTTGGCATATGTTACTACGTATTCCACACTACCTATGAACATAAGAACTTATTTAAAAAAAAAAAAAAATCACAACTTAAAAAAGTGCATTTTAGTCAGTGGTGTGTACCAGCCCTCTTTGTAATGTCAATCAACTCACACTGATTGGTAAATGTAAAAGTAGCATGATCTACTTGAGGGTGCAATGAGATTCTTATTTCTTACACTTCTATTGGATCTAGTCACAGCAACCCCCAAGTCAAGCCAAATAGGCACCTGTCGCAGGCGTATGCCTAACAATAAAAGGATGGATCCCCATAAAGTCCACTAAAAAGAACCCTACTGAACCAATTGTCCCGTGCATGGTCTACATCCAGGGTCATTTGAAGGTGGTTACTCTTAATTTAGATACATGAACCTTCCATTGCATCCAATTTCAAGCAGCGCGATATTAGACTGCATTCCCTGATCTGTTTTTTAGTTACACTGTGTGCAGTACAATAATATTGTATAGGTTTATCCCACTTGTAAAGTCTCGCATAGGTCCTAATTACTGGCTACCTATAGTCTAGGGGGTTTCCTTCTTTTCCTAGTTGTACATGTTCGCGTAGCTTTTCCACGTAATCTTGCAATATTTTGTCAGCACAGTTAAATGGAGCTGAAAGTGGGTGTGCAATTTTCTCACAAGTTACCTTTACAAATGTTGTCCACACAGCTCCAACCTGGATGTATGTTGGCTACCTTTTTATTTATTAACAACTGAAAAAGTGGTGCCAATCCCTAATTTAAACACGAAAACCCACATGCAGAAACCTTTGCAACTATATGTAGTAATGGTATTCTCAAGAATTATGGGCAGTTCACAAGAGAACATTTTTGCCTATTGGCATAATCCTAGTATTAAGTGGCATAGTAGAAAAAGAAAGTACTGTGCAAAAACAGGTGCCCTGCAGCGTGGTGGTTGTTATAGAGTGTCATAGCTCAGAGTCATTTCAGTTCCCTTGCACAAATGGAGTGCAAGCCATTCAAAAACACAAATGATTTTGTGTCAACTCCTGCCATAACTCAATGGTTTTCAAACTTTTTCATGGCTGCGCCCCACCCCCAAATAAAAATAACATAAGGACCACCAGAATCCCAGACATATTTGTTCACAATTATTTTATCAAATTGGCAGCTCTCAACATATTTAAGACGCCAAACACTGCAGCTATACTCAGTCCTTTTAAAAATACAATCAAATATCTGATTTTCAACATTCTAGTGGCAGGCAGATCTCTCTAAAAATATCCACAATGTGGTCCTTTATCAGAAACAGGGCGGAAAGACTTTGATGGTTATTTGTAGCCCTGACTTTGACACATACATGATTGACAAAAGAAGTTACTGGTGGCCCATTACAGTGTATCAGTGCCACTCTGTTCTCCTTCACTAAAAACAAAATGCCCTAATCAGCACAGTATTTGTCTCTGTTCTCCAGGAGCCTAACAAAGGCTCCTCTGGGCCAGAATCTAGCACCCCCACTGGTGGTCAATTGAGGCCACCCATGCGGGCCCGTCCCACAGTTTGAAGACCTCTGCCATAACCTTTACAGTAGAGAAAGAAAACTGGAGTGGCGAGTCAACCTGATAAAAAAAAAATAAAGCGGCCATTTCCTGACACCAAAAGAAAGTTTGAATAGGACACAGCTGTGCCAAAACCTAGCACAAAGACTAGAAGTACAGCAATTACTGTTTTATTGATAAATATGTTGTATCTTTACGGCAAAAAAGGTCTGTGGCTGCTTCAAAATTAACTAGAATATACAAACATATAGGAAATAAAAGAAAAACTGCATTGTAACTTGCAAGAAAAATTAGCATTCTAAATTCAGAGACACATACTTGGAGTGGCTTTAAATATAATTTCAAAGATTTGCTTTTTTCCCATCTTCAGCTTCCTTACACAGTGAACAGACTTACTACATCCACAGTTCTACCATGTGGCAGTGAAGTCTTGCAACTGTTTGATGCTCCCAAACTGGGCTTGCAGGATACACAAATACAAATCAATATTTGCAAAGTATTAAAACCAATGTAATAAGTATCTTTTTATTTGAAACATGCTAGATAGTATGAAAATAAACAATAACTGGAAAAAGAGACTTTGTACAATGAACTGTCAATTCTCTATACAGTAATATAACATATTGCTGGCTTTGCTTTTTTGTGCCATTCCTTTATACGCTATTGTGTTAATGAATTGTTATATGTAGTAAACTGCATCACCCAATAATACTGCTTATGTGATAAAGTGGTTATTCTTAATTAAAATATGCAGCCGGAAAATCAGCAATATGCACAGAAGGTATCCGGACTGCTTCCCCAGGCAGCTTAATCTAGTCTCTTACTAGAGCTGCATTTATTATTTAATGCTACCGTTAATGCATTTACAAGATTTATAGGTGTCATTGTAATAGACAGTTTGTAATCACTCTTGAAAAAGTTTAATGAAGCATTCTACAAAAGTAAATCTTCTACCCGTGCTCTTCCTCCCGCCCAGTTATTTTTACTTTCCCTCATTGTGAATTTTATTTCAGATTAACTAATATACATAAGCAATTTTACAAAAAAAACATCCATGAAAGACTTTAAAATAGAACAGGTACCACTTTGTGCTTATTTTAATGGTATAACACAAACTAATAACATTTCACGATTTTCAGTATATGAGAAAACTAATCAAAATGTTTAAAAAGACAAAATGAATGACACGTGATGGTGGGTCATATTCATAAATAAATATAAAAGAAAGAAAATAAAACAAGCTGACCTCTTTTGGAAGTTTTGATACATATAGTTTGTAGCAGCAAATGTGTAAGTACCAAAGCTCCCACTCTGCATGCAGAATTTGCAATATAAATGGAGCTCAGGCACTTGTGGTCCCAATTCTTGCCACACCTATAGGAAACCAGTACTACCGAACTACCAAAAGGTGTAAAAGAAAACATGAATGAGAGGTGGTTATGATTCTTACTGAAAAAGAAACTAAACTTGAACTCAAATGTTGCACCTTTGAAACAATCAATATGCAGAAGAAATGTTATTTGCTGAATAAATATTCATGAATTACGAATGTTTCATAAACACTATATGTGGAGGTAACCGAGCTTGTTCAGCAATTTTATTCTGCAGCACCATGGTGATCACATCAAATACATCCTTAACCCCATCAACACAACTTTAAAATTACCTCCAAATATCAACAATTTTGATCAATGCCTTTTTTGCCCCATCGTTTCATCTTCAGCATCATTTTAAGTTTATGTAACAGCACACATACACTGTCCTTGTACAGAAAAATAACACACATTTGTCCCCTTTTTAAAAACTTTCTTTTTTAGCATTGAGTGAATAGAAGTAGAGAGGTTGTGCCCATCAAATGCATCCATTAACCCCATGATAAATGTGAACTGCAAATGATGATTAGTGCAAGCTCTTACAGGCAACCCCTACTTCTAAATGTATCTTCTACCAGCATCACTCTGTGAACACTTCACAGAGGGAAACAATTTACTCTGAACACTTCACATAGGGAATTCATTCTGAACACAGTGTAAAGGTGTTTATCACAGTAGCAGAAATGTGTAACATTTTAGAACCCTTGATATCATTGATAATCCCACGTAATGCCATTTATGACTTCTTATGGTATATGCTGCAGATTGAAGCATACGCAAGTACTGGTAAGAGGGTAAAGCCCTTGAAAGATGCTTGATTAACACTGCAGACATCTTAGCCCTCTGTGTAGCCAAATAACATGTTCACCACTGGTAGTGTCAGAGAAAGAGTTCCCACCTTGTGCATCAAATGGAATACAGTCTACTCTGGAAATAAAATGGTGTTTGATCTCCCCACATATACTACCAAAAATTACACAATATCTTAGTGCGTGAGGGTGGTCTTTAGCCACACGGACATTAGCCCAATGGAATAGAGACTGAAAATACAGCTCGATTCTCAAAGATCAGTGCCATTCTCAACACCAGCAGAGCTGCATTTATTAGAATGGGGACTGACTGCACTAAATAAATAAGGCTACAGGTTTGAGGACATTTAAAAAAAAGTATATGTTCTTTCATTTAATGACTGAACCGGAACAGGTGAAAGGCATCAAGATCATAATTCATTCATCTAGAAAACAATTTGAGGACAATAGCCATTCATGACCTTCTTAGCACACACATAATTAACATGTCTTCTCGGATACCTTTCCATTTCTGTCTGTAACACTTCAGAACTGAAACCCCCAGTTCCATGTAACATTTAACAGTACTTTAACCAGTTTGAAGAAGAGCAAGACTTTTTTCAGTAGTAACAATATGGTTTATGTTCATTCATGCTTTCCAATGTAAAGCAGAAAAATGTAAGAATGGCCCATGCCACAAAAGGAACTGTGGGCCTGATGAGAGGAGCAGCAAATAAACCAGAGGTTTATGTTCAAGTGTCCTAGCGGGAATGTTTGTCGAAATGCCATGGACTGGGAAAAATCTTGCAGTGCACTTTATAGGTTTGATTTGTTTCCTAAAAATGAATCAGTATGTGCAAGAATTTCAAATAGTTCCTACACGTTATCTGGTAATAGGTCCTGTTCTGCATTAAAGTGTTTCATTTCTCTAGCCCACAAATTCAGCTTTCAACAAGTGATTCTGTAATGTATTAGAAAAAGGACAATGCATACTTCATCCAATAATTTAACCAAAAAGTGGGACAATATGCAGTTCTTGCCTATGGATGATCAGCAAATTGTATACTATACATTAGCCAATTTCAGTTCTGACTAGTTCCAGCTAATCTAAAGCTAGACAGGTACTGAAATCAAGACGTGCCAGTTTTATCACTATCATATCTATATGAACAATGAGCTGCGGTCATGTTCTTCTTACTAGTGGCTAATGTATCTAATTGATAACTATCTGGCTGAATAAACCAAGATAGCTGATTTTATGTATAAAGTATAACAACCACCCGATGGGCTAAATCAAGATGGTCTTTACGGATAAAGTGTAACTGTATCATGTGAAAAACAAGGAGAACACAATCCATTAAAATACTGTTCCTTGTCTCATTTTCTCTAAAGTGACCGCTTTTCTATAGAGGTATTAAAAAAAAAAAAAAATTAACTAACTTGATATTCTGCTCCAAACGCAGTTGTTGCTTTTGCAAATACTTACAGTGGGTTTAAACTTGTAGGCCATTTCAACAAATCATGAACAATTTTAAATTATATTTCTTTAAAAAAAGGTATGCAATTCTAGAGTCAATTAAAAAAACGTGTTACACCAGGATCCCAAAAACTAAACTAAATTACAAATTTGTCAGAAAACAACTCGGTCAGCTTAATTTCGCCTTCCTACGGAGCAAAACCAGTTTTCAACATACCCTGAAAGTTAACATTAAAGTTATTTTCTATTATACACTAAAAAGATTTCCTGGTGTCATTTAAAGAGCAAACAGTGGTTTCCTTAGTAAATAGGTAATATGAAAAACAAAACATAAAAAGTTAGAAATGGAGTTCTTATACTACATAACTTTGATACTACATAGCACTCCATAAAGTATAAAAACCTGCAGTTTCCTCGAGGCAAACTATCCCAAACCACTTGCTGTCTCATTCCTAAGGGTGCAGTTTCCAAAGTCTTCAAACTACTAAGCAGTCTGAAGTAGTTTGAGGCTTATTTAAGATCACTTCCTAATAGCTCTCACAAGGTAAAGCCTAACTTCTTTATAAAGTACAGCATATTCATCAAGTGAAGCACTGCATTTAGCAGAGGGGGGGGATAAATTCATAGACATATGAAGAATATGTGTTTTATTCTTTTCTTTGGCAAATTGAAAGGTGCACTCAACTGGTGTCAAGTGCACTGGTATATGAAGAAGCACTAGGGAAGCTTTTCCGGTGGTTGACCTTGAATGCTTTCTGAATTGTTCTGGATACCACTTTGCAATAATGATAAACTGAAGGCTAGGGATGGGTGGTGTTGACTTTCAGTGACGGTGCTCTGAAGACATGATGAGATTCTGCGTACTAGCAATGTTCTGTAGAATGAGGTGTTGCCTGCGATGAATCTTTGTAGGCTGATGATTGGCAGCTTTGTGATGCTTAAATATTCTGCTGACTCTGGTGACATCACAGTAGTGTAGTTTGGTGGGTCACTGTTTGTTGATTTGGTGTCAGTTGGCTGTTTCACTAGTGTTTTTGATGGCGATGCTCTACAGATCCTTAGATGACTGTTTAATATTATTAAATTCCTGTTCCATAATTATGTGACTGCCTGTAGGAAGAAGGTTCCAATGAATGGTGAGTGACTGTCTAGAATTATGCAGACCCTCAGGTTGGTGGTGTCTTTGCTTTGTAACAAAGGTTTCCAGTTTGACGGGATTTCAGTTTTCTGATGATTAAGTATTACAAATAGAGGGCTAAAGGGAGACTGCTTGTGGTAAAAGCTCAACAGTTCATATGTTCTTTGTACTGGCAACAAACACAGTTTCCTTGTGGAGATTCAGGCGTCGTATTTTTTACCAGTCCTATGAATCTGCTGGAAGAGAGTCATGGAAAAGGCCATGCCAAGTATCTGTGAAAGAGATAGAGAGGAAGAGATTCAACATTAGGATCACTGGGAGTACTATATAAACAAAGACATATTCATGCACAAGCACAAATGTCTGGTTAGTTGCTTTTGAATAGCACAACACTCACAATCACCCTGGACACTTCACCGTAGAGTAGTTTGTTAGTCAGTGAGACATTTTAGACTTCAGCCTAAATAACATTCCTCATTTAAGCAGACTCTCCTATATTACTCCTGAGAACCAGCAGCGTGTGTAAAACAAGGCGGTACAAACATCAGTTGCACCCGTTCTTAAACTAATGCTTGTCATAGGATGAGTGCAAGTCGAGTACACTTGGTTGTTTACACCGGAAGGTACCACCAGGTCCTACCAGATGGCAAGGGCCTCCGCAAACAAGGATGATATGATTCATAACGTACAAAACAGGTACAAATACTGTTTCATCTGTTATTCCACAGGATTTAACACCAATGTATAAATCAGGTGCAACTAACTTCCAAACCACAGCACAAATGTTACTAGACCCAGCGTGTTTGTGCACCAGCAATTCACACCTAGTGTAAATGATCCCACTAGAAAAGGGCCTTTCTCCAGGGCACCGTTTGACGACCTTCTGCTCTTGCACATTAAGTAGTCGCATTGTGTAATGGATTTAGACCTTTCTAGTAAGCATTGCGTATAACAAGAAGAGATTAAACAGGCAACCGGTCGCAATACACATCTATTCTTTCTGAATGGTAGACAGGTGACCTTTACTTCTGCTGTAGGGAGCTGGCATTTCAAGATATACTACACTTTAACCAAAGGCTGCAACATTTCTACAATTATGCCAGGTTTACAACACTGTATTTGAATATTACATATCTAAGTAAAGCACTCATATTTGGGATGCATGTGTCCAAATGGTTCACCCCTGAAGGTAATTTTCAATTTAGAAGTGTTTTTCAATATTTTACAATGTAGGAGTTGCAAATACATGAGGGTGCGGGCACATTTTAATCGCATAACTGCCATTAAATAAATTGAAACACACAGTATACCAGAAGCAAGTGAAGTGTCAACAGCTATTTTGGAAAAAGCATTTAGTTGTAAAGTGTTAACATGTTAACTCCAGTGTTGAAAGAAACCTATTCTGGAGTTGGTTGAGTTTGTGCTCTATTGTCACCCACACTTTTGTGAGTCGTATTATTAAGAGAAGAATTGGTAGCCGGTAGCATATTACACCTACCACACCTGAGCTGCCACCCCCTTTCCTCACAATCATAAGCTTCCGAAACTCACTCTTAACCCAACACTTCCCTGAACCCTAGTAAGGTGTTTGGAGCATTATGTAACACTCACTCAGGACCAAAAAACAGACTGGACATAAATGAGCATGATAAACATGATCAGCTTGATTTAATGAATTATGTCCCCAGTTCTGATCAATCTTGTTCCCTTAGGATGCAAAATTCTCCTTTAAAAAAAAAATCAACCTCAAGGAAATTGGGAGGCCTGGGAGTTTTGGTTTTGTCTAACTTTCCACGTAAAATGCCTTTTTAAAATTTCTAATAACGCTGGAAGTGTTTGACAAATCTGCCCAAAATGAAGCACTTGTTTTGTTCACCTGGCTAAGTTTCAGTATGTCAAGATTCACGCAGATCTGTCTGGGTGGACAGAGGGGACACTTCGCTATAACAAGGGTCCCAGGTGATAACTTAAGAATTGACTCCTACTCTTCGCTTTCTACTGCCACTACTACGTCTGTTAGACACAAGAGCAAGAGAAGCACTGGTGGCCCTTCTAAATTCATTGGCGCCTACTGACTGGCCAGATCATCATTACATGACCACACCTTCCTTTCGTTTACCAGGACTGAGTAAGTCCTTCCAACCCTCTCAAACAGGATAAAGCAAGCATGGAAAGCTTTGACAAAGACAGCCTAGAGGCACTCATTAATGATACTGCTGTCCTAAGCCCTCAAGACACGTTGCCTCAAACATTGCTTGGAAATCCATTACCCAGACACATATTCTCCTTAAGTCGTGTAGCCCAGAAGAAAGCAGACCAACAAGTTTTTTCAGACGTCTTGGGTAAAGGAAGTAATGAGGAAAGTAATGTAGAAAGATCTGGAAGACAACAGTAGGAACCCATACTCAAAGCGAACTGAGGTTCACAAGAGCCTACAAGGCATAGGTTATCAAATTAAAGAAAAAAAAATAACACTTCAAGCAAAGAATAGGGGAGGCATATGCTCCACAAAATAATTCTTCCAAGTTGTTAAATGGCCCTGAAATCTGAAAGCAACGTAAATATTTAAAGTGACATTTCAGTCACCAAATCTAAATCTTTGCTTTATTCTCACAAAAATCTGCAAAAGTCTAGGCAGAAAGCTCCGAATCCTCTGATTTGTGCATATCTCAACCCTCTAATTTAATTTCCAGTATATGAAACAACCCCACAGTAACCCTTCTTCAAGTAGTTTGAATAACTGACTGAGGGTAGGTCACATATATACTGCAGTAGGGTTTAAGTCACTTGCACTCGCACTTCCTGGTCTATATAATCTGAGACAAGCAACTAAAGCTTCCTTGGGGGGCAGGTTTATTCCTAAAATCTTTTGAGAAGTCAATTATACCCTTCACTAAAAGCCAAAGCAGATCTGTGGAACTAGCTTATTACCAAACTTTTCCTTACCATCTAAGTGACTAGAAACGGCAGGGGTCTGGCAATTGAAAGGGTTTATGGAGTCAGGCGGCAGTCAGTGGTTGTCTCCATCTTAAACACTTAGAGCTTGATGCCAATGGAGTTAGAAACTTGCTCCATAAGGGCATGTCCATGACATCTTATTGACTAAGCGTGCAGCAAACAATTACATTCAAATTGAAACCATCTACTGCTCACTTTAAAGAGAACTTCACAAACTGTCTCTTAGCTAGGAATCCGTGGATTGCCCTAAACAGACAGACTAGTTGCCCCTACAATATATCTTTATTGGGTTCTTGCCCAGACCAGCTGGTTAAAGAAATGGGACTTCACACTGATGCTGAGCTTTGCCAACAACACAAAGAAACGCTTGTTATACTTGAAGCGTCTAAGGAGAAAATGACTAACTTTTCCTGATGCGGTTCATGAAGCGCAAGACTTGTTTGTGGCATATTAACTTTGCAAGGAGTCTGTTGGTGTTTGACTTTCCATGCACCAAATTCAGCATCTTCGTGATGCATCAGCACTTATGCTTGTTCAAGAAGGAGAGACACATTTTTTTCTACGGTTCATTTTTTAAGACGTTTTGACTATGACTAAAGCATGCCGCACAGGGTGATTTAGACAACCCACTCTATTATTGAACAATTATTACTAGCACCAATCTTATTGGGCTACTGAGGAATCTAAAATACAACTGTTTATTGATCAACTGCTGTCGCACTGATTTAAAAAAAAAAATGTTTCATTGTTATGTATTTTTTTGCAGCAATGCCCCTGACGAAGGGACCAATGTCCCGAAACGCATTGGGCTGATGTTGACAACATTTCATGATATGAAGCATTCAAATGATCAATTGTATTCTTAAGACAACATCATTGAATATTGTTGGAATATATATTTGTTGTATAACCAAAAATCCTTTTGAGAAATGTAACTGCTTATGTTTATGTGAAATTGAAATAAAACAGACTACAAGTTAAAAACATTGTGTTAAACATGCAAGAACGGATGTATATCATTCTATTGTAGTGCACACCTTGTTCTAGATACCATGTGGTCTGTAGCCTCACACACATGTTCAAGAAGGAGACATTTTATTCTACGGTTCTCTCTTAGCTACCATGGCTCTCTCTACAACGATGGTGGTGCTCTATAGATATATTGTGTACAGATACAATCTTAAGAAAACATATCATAACAGAACATATAAAATCCAGCTGAGACTGTGGGCTACATTATTATTTTCTGCTAGATTATTTTGAGCACATGGGTCCAAGTCTTTTGCACTCATTGATTTTGAACCAGGGAATATTGTTGGGATAACTAAGTGACGTCCTATACTGAACCATTACCCCATTCACCTATAATGAAGCCAGTCTGTATTCTCACCCAGCTAAGGAAACAGAGTGAAGTGGAGGAAGCCTGCTGGCAGGCAAGGCAAATGAGTCTTAGAAGTCTTACAGCCGACTTCCTCCCAGAGAGTTGAAAGGAAGATAGCAAAGCAAGGGTCATCTGGTGCAGGAAATGGGACAGTGCTGGGGATGACACTAGTGCTCCTCCAAAGTCTGGTCCACCCCCAGGCAATCAACGCGCATGTCGGGTACACCTACCACTCTATACATGTCAATACCCTTAGCCCTGTCGATGGCTGACGGAGGGTAAATGGAAGGGCTTGTTCACCACACTAATACCTCTACTCCTTCTTACTGACTTCTCCTACCCTTTGATGCCTATACGTCTTGTTGCGCCCATGTTTTAGCTGTTGCTGGGCTGGGCTGACTTCCTAGTATTTTACAATGGCACCTGCTGGCAGTGGAGCTTGCCAGTCCTGGGAGGTAAAACCTGCTGTGTAAGAAACACCAGGGGAATATTTTACCTGCAGGGAAACCACACCCCGACCGGGGCTTAGAGAAGCATCCAATTTAGCATCCTTGTGTTCGTGATGGAGCGCTCCAAAAGTGGGAGCCTGCACTCCCAGAGTTAGGCATTCACGTTCATAAAACCAGCTGGTGTAAGGTTCTGGATCTGTGATGGTGATATTCAATAAATACTGTGCAAATGTTTTCCTTTGGCTTTAGGCCTTGCTTTCAGCCTCTTCAAACACTTCTGTGACCTAATGCACTCCAAGAATTGATGTAATCTATTTTTGAGTGCATGTATGCTAAATCCACCTCATCCATCCCTCTATCGGAGTTCACAGTATGCAGCATAAGTAGGTGCCCTTACAGTGCGCTCAGGTGAGCTAGTCCTGTGCTCGCTCCCATGGTATCCGACCAACACTAATGAGATAGCCTATCATTAGACCACAAATGCTGAAATAAAGCATGATAACTATTTTCCCAGATTGTGACATTTTAGCAGTTAGATATATGAGAATGGATCAGAAGAAGGGCTTCCAATCCTACCAAGTCTGGCCATTTCCTTCTCAATTGTTCCACTTTTTTGACTATTGAGTCTGTAACCTTACAGAATCTTTTATGCAAACTCTTCTTTTTGTTTTGTTATTTTTAATGGTATTTTTTCAAACACAACAGCATGTACAGCATATTGTAGTATTCTATGATTCCATCAGCGTCAGGTTTCCGTCCCAACCGTTACAGTTGTAGCATATTATGACTGATCGGAAACGTATTGCAGTATCTTGCATTATATATCACTGTAGTGCATACAAACAGTTACATAAACTAAAACTAAACTCTCTTCTCCCCCCATGCTTCCATCCGTCTAGCTGGTCAATGCATTCAGTGTAATGTCTGAGTTCCCCTTCAGTCCATCCATAATCAGACATAACTGGGCTGTCCCCTATCCAACCTGGGCTCTGGGGCCACCCTTCCCATAGGCCTTTCATCATTTAGTCTGTGTTGGTCGCTTTTGGGCCTGGCACGTCTTTCATGGGGTCTGGTACCAGGAGATTCTGGTGTTTGTATCATAGCTCCCCATGAGATCAGGTCGTCCGTCACCCTCCCATCTCGGTGTGTCTTTCTCATGTGTACTTCTTCCGCCCCCGACTACGCCAATAGGTCTCTCCTCCATTTCTGCTGTTGGGGGGGTCGTGGGCTCAGCCAGCTAATAGCGATACGTCTTTTGGCTAATATGAGGCCCAGCATCGTAAACTTCCAACTCAGTTTCTCCTTAGTTCTGTCAGGGAGCAGACCTAGGAGACATTGTTTGATCGTGAGTGGGCCATCCAGTGCTTAATTTGAGCCAGTAGTTTCCGTGCTCGGCACCGGAACTTAATTGCCGGCACTGGCACTTAATTGCCGTTACCTGCACTTATGATCGCAGCCACATGGTGGCACTATTTGTGTAATTTAAAGATGAGAAGAAAAACAGTGGTTTGTTAATTTAATATACATTCAAAACAGATAATACTTGCCATCCAAACCATTCTTAAAACGTTGTCGCCCTCTAACAGTCTGAATTGTCACCCTTGTAGCAGTGTGATGGTTAGCAGTTGAATAAGTACAGTGTCAATGTGCGGTGCAAACTGTGGTGGCCTCCTGATGAGGGCCCGGCGCTTTTTATTTTTTTTACAAATTAAGCACTGGCGACATCCCACCCAGTTATCCCCTTGATTTGGGCCACTACCTCCACCCAGAATTTCAAAATACCTTGAAAGTTCCACACTACGTGGAAAAAATCTGCCTCTACACTCCTACATCTTGCATAGCACTGGTATGCAAACTCTTGTTATTTAGGTATCTGGCCCCTGTCATTTTGAAAAATGTTATTTTTTTATCAACAACAATTAGTACAGTCTAAATTATGGCGTTTTTAATGATCATACTCGAGCAAGTGAGATATTATGCACTGGTGCATTTAAAGCAAAACTGCAATTGATACAGTAGATCAGCATCTAAAACAGATCCACGCAGAATGGCACGCTGTACAGTCACATGCTTGTCACGAGCAGGAATCTACAGCTTAAATTTGCACAAGTAGTAATTTATCCAACAGTGGAATACGTCTGCGGAACAATGTTGTTCAAGGACTATCAAAGGTAAAGAACGAACTGTTATGATACTTAGAAGTGTCTAAAAGTTACTCGATGTTAACCTATTTTCTGCAATATTTTTCTGCATTCAGGCGATCAAGCTGGGAGATTCTGATCTTTCACCTTTCAAACCCACTCGCCAACACTATTCCTTCTCTATTCAATTCCAATCCAGGCTAAATAAACTCTCGTTCATAGGAAAAGCGAAATACACAATAAAATACCGGGGTGGGCCATAAAGTTTTCAAAATATGTATCTGGTCGAAAAATCTTAAACTTAAAGACAATTGTTTTGGAAAAATAAGACTGCAGCTATCTGTCTGGCCTCTGCGGTTTGAGATGCATGCACAGTGCAACCAACGTGTGGCTCCCAAGTCAAATGAACATCAAAACATCAGTACATGACCCTGTTTTATGAAATAAAAAGTAACAAGCGGGAACGGCGAGTCCCTAGACCAGTCTCACTGGATCAAATCTCACGGGAGTTGGTAGAGCCAAGGTTTAGAGCCGATAGGGGTTTGCATTTGGGCGCTATGTTGGAAAATGAAGATCACGGGAAGGTAAGGGTTAATCCCCTTTGTCTAATTATGATATTCCCAATATTGCGTTCTTGTATATTAGGTAAGGGTTCCTTAAGGAGGAACGGTGCAGCCATTCATCACCTTGACAGTCGAGAGGGTGGACTAGAATAGGCGAGCTCTTACTTGGGGAATAATTAGATTTGGGCTGGATGTGTGTTTGGCAGTAAGAACACAGTCCTCGCGCCTCATCAGTATTCTTGTGAGAACGTTTCCGTCCTACAAAACAGAGCGCTGGAAGCAGATGAACCACGCCGGATGCACTATAGAGTGACCCCCGGAAGCAGCAGCACACGGGATGCGTCAATCACGTACACAAATGCCCGGATGCTGGGAGTGTAACAAGTCTTACACTCCACTCCTGACAAACCACGACTTAAAAGTTGTTGCAAACGCAGGGACATTGCAAAAGGAGAACCGAACAAGAGCAGCTATTTACTGCATGTAGCCTTTGAAAACAAATGAGAATTACAGGGAGGGTGGGGAATGGTTGTCAGAAAATTATAGAAATTCATGGTCCAAAGGAAGAACAAGAGACTCTTCGGCTTATTGTTGAGACAAGAAACAGAAATAATTTCTGCATTTGTGCAAATATATCTCGGTGTTATTGATCATCCGAGACCTTTGGTGATTCTTCTCACTCCTCGAATGTGGAAGGGCAGCTGGACATTTATTTATTTAGAAGTTTTATATAGCGCTACCTAGACCCGGAGGTATCAGAGCGCTTTACAGAATTGAGAGCAAGGCAACAATCAGTCACTGAGCATATGAAGTGCAACAATCATAGGTTCAAGTATACATAAAATATATACACAGGAAAAATAGGCCGAGCGGGAGGAGTAAACCAAAATCTATACACAGAAAAACGTTTGGCTATGAGGGTGGATTACTGAAATTGTGGTCAACTCAAAATATTTACAGTTTATGGAGAGGAAGACATCCAAGAAAATAGAGGAAGAACAAAAAAAAGAAAACAGCCAACTGATCAACAGAGTCTGAACTGAGCAACGGAGCCTATTTGAAACAAGTTTAGTTTGCTCATGAGTTTCAGTATTTGTTGAGGAGATGGCGTTTCAGGTCTCTTTTGAAGCCAGGGAAGGAGGGGTTGCATCGTAGGTCCCTTGAGAGGGAGTTCCAAATGCTGGGAGCATTACCTGAAAAAGAGCGAGCCTGGGTCGTTTTCCTTTTTATTTTGGGAGGAACGAAAAGAAGTGTGGTGGAGCTTCTCAGACGTCTGGTTCCTCCTGCAGTGCATTAATGGGCACTGATCAGAATTGACATTGTGGATATTAATGGCCCGAGTCACTTACAGGCAAGAGCAGTACTCAAGAACCCAGAGGGCATGCAACCTTCATGGGCAGTGGAAACAGTAGAATGAGGATCTGCGGGGACAATGATGTTTAATGTGAACGCAGTGCTCTCTGGCCTGGATGGGCTTTGATGTGCTGTTTTGTTGATGTGTATTGGTGGTACTCAGGGCTTTAAGTGGGTTGAAAAAACTGGAGGGTCTCATAAAGGGGCGTGGCCAATGTAATTAAGGGCGTGGCTTAAAACACGGTAGCTAAAAATCTGTGTTTAGCATAGTGTGCCGCCCAACTTGTATTTTGCTGTTTCTGTCATTGCATCCAGATATATGACAAACAAGTAACATCATACCTACAACAAGTCATGACTATTGGCTTTGTCAATGGTTGTTGGTTGCATAAGATAAATAAGCAGCAACTATGGCTTGTATATAATATTGAAAAAGCTTCCACTTAAAGCCCTGGTGACACCACAACAATGTTGCTGCTCCTGAGTTTCAAAAAGAGAAGGGAAATCCAGAGAGAAAATGCATCTCTTAAAAGGATTTCCCTTCTCCTACAACGCTCACCTGACATGACGTCATGCAGTTACTTCTCCACTAGTGAGAAGTGAGCAGCGCACATCGATGTGCCTGCTGTCACTGCAGTCCGGAAAAAAAAGGACCGCCTGTGCTAGAGCACAAAACAGAGCCCGATAGAGACCCGTTTCGAGGCCCCCTCTAAAAAACTGCCGGTGCTCAGACCCGGTGAGACCCGGCCCACTTAAAGCCCTGGTGGTACTGATGGATATGCACAATCACAGGTGGCTTCAGTGGGGCACGCGGCAACACTGACAAAAAGAGGCTGCAATCCTGGCAAAGACTAGCATTGGTATCAAGGGCTTGCGAGGCCACCGGCAAATGGAATGACTGGAAGGAATTGGGGAACTGGTCCTTAAGAAGATGAATCTGCATGTTTACTAAAGACACAGGCACTCCAGGATCCTGGGAGCAGCGAGGGAAGGGACACAGGAAGGGGGTCGGTTGGAGTTTGCTGCTCGCGGAACTGGTGTTCCAACCTCTTGTCACGTTAACTTTTCAAATACTCATCTTATTTAGTGCGCTACTGATATGGAAATGATCATTGGGGGGTGACTGTATATCTGTGAGGAGTAGGGGAAAAATCATACCAGAGGACGATGAAAATACATCGACTTACTGAAACTAATTTTTTGTTAGTTGGTAGTAATTGTTGGTTACTGTAATAATTCAGGTACATCACAATATTTAATGGCAGATGGACAAACTACATCTCTTACAGAAGAAGAACTTAGGCATGTTTTCAAAGCTAAAATAGAGGACAATGCGTGCTGGTGGTCTATCTGAGTATACTAAAAAGTTTTGAAAGATACTGGCAACGACTAACCGACCTATGAAACCATTTGATGGGGTATTTGATTCCATAGATGTGGATGGAGGCAGGCAAAAATCCACTTAAAAATAGCAAGTCATGGGGAAATTTATCACCGAAAGTGCAAGTTGCCTATCTGTGCAGCATTAAGTCTGTTGTAATTACTTGACATGAATATTTACTAGCTATAACCCATGCTGGGGTTCAGGACGTTAAATGCATTTTCATTTACTAGGATCTGTTAGAGCTGTGGCACATCTTTCAATATTACCCAGCACAGGCGTTCTTGTAAACTAGGGCTTAGCTTTCTGTCAGAAGGTAAAAGTGCAGTGGCAAACGGAAGTCACTTTGAAGAGAAGAGAGTGGCAGGTGTGGCGTTACAAGGTTATATCTACTAGCCCAAATGCTTACCTAGCCATTCCAAATAGGTCTTTTATAGATGGATTTAAGCTACAATTTTGTGCAAAAGTGACCACATTTTGCAAATGGGCAGATGACACCTTGCATGCAAAAAAAATTTCGAGTGGTGGCTCAGGAATGCTTGAAGAACAATATGGGGGTTATCAATGTAGACAGGCGCAAAGACACATTTATGACTCAAACAGCAACAAAAGAGGTGTATGGAGGAGGAAGGAGGTAATGAAGAACACCCAACCGGGCTGCATACTCAGAAGGCAGCTGAGAGTTGGCATGGATGGTTCTGGTGAACATAGTGGTATTATTTCTTGCCTCCACAGATCACTGCAGAGGCTTCATATGGAGTGCGGCATCCAGTTCTGAAGGCCAACTTCTCATTCCCAATGAGAAAAAAATCAAAGACCAAAATATGCAGAGATGGGAGGATAAAAGCCTGGAACACGATAGACACATTATGAATGTTAAATGTAACAAGAGCAGCAAACGTTTTAAATCTAAATTTGATTTGGAATCTAGAAACTTTTATAAGAAAATGGAGTGGGGGATCTGGAATAAAAATGAGCTTAGCCAGTATTATGGTAATGAATGCATCTGCTTCCTGCCACCAAGTGTGAAAAACCAGATTCCAAATTTGGTTTCTAAAGGGAATGCAAGAAAGCCAAGAGGGCAGTGGACAGAAAATAGTCAACTTCAAGAATATGTAGGACTCGAGGTATTAGATTAGACAAAGTTTTATTGAGGCTTAGTAGGCCTAGCGGTGCTTATAATAATTTGGATTGTCATCGTTTCATGTTCAATCATATCTAAGGACAGTCCTGTCGAGCCACTGAATAGTAAAACTAGCTAGGATTATAGAGCATCCAAAAAGTAAGAACGGGACCGATTAATGCATGATAAATTTCAGTGAATCTTTCAAAAACCAGTTGGCGTCTGAGTGGAAGGATCTTCACTATCAACTTCCTCTCTCTTCCTTCAGGGAATAAAAATAAGGCACGGCTTCAGAAATTTGACACAATTTATATGAAACCCTTGGTTGGCTCACGCCTTCATTATTCCAGAACCATACCTGGATGATCAGGATGCACATCCCGACTGTCCCAAGCACATGTTTATTGTCATCGAACCACAGGAGTACTTTTTCGTAGCAACCCTGAAAAAAGAGGGAATTCATGATCAGGGATTCACATTTGACCTAAAATGAGCATCTCTTCAGTACAGTGTTGACTCCTGCAAATGGTTGAATACTCACGGTTTTCCACACTAAGCTTGTGGAGTTATGCCCACAGTCTTGTGAGTTCTCCATGCAGCACCGATCAGGAACAGTGTTTTCTCCAAGCACCGGGTACCAGTCTGTGTAATCTGTAACCCCGCAGCAGCGCATCTACAGTTCAGAAAATGTGAAACAATATTGTGAATTTATAACCATAAGCATGCATCCACTATGAAACACTACCATCCAATACATTTTATAGAAGACAGGGAAGGCCTGTGTTTGACTGCGGTGTCTGGATATTGTCAGGGAGAACTTGCTAAGGCCCAAAGCTGCCGGTAGCATGTTTGCTATGTTACCTTGTTACATAGCCATTAACACTGTAAATTTCACGTTTTCCTATTCACCTCTCCTGTGTACATTGTCTCTTCATTCATGCTGTGTGTTAGATTTAACAATGGTTTTCTTCGTTAATACAAAAGACATGCAAGTGAACATAATGATTTAACCTTTTTTTTTTTTACCTAACTTCAGAAGCAACAACAAACACACAGTTTCCTACACTCAATCAATCACTCCATCAGGATTTATAAAGCGTGGCGAATCACCAGATAGGGTATCCAGGTGTTGCAGGCCCCGGAGGCTTATTCAAACAGCCAGGTCTTAAGAGCCATTAGGAATTCTGGAAGTGAGGTGATGGTCCAGAGGTGTGTGGGGAGGCTGTTCCAGGTCTTTGCTGCGATGTGGGAGGAGCGTCCTCGACTTCTGCCTCGGTAGATGCGGGGAGTATGGGCAAATGAATGGGAGGCAAGCTCAGTCTTCTCAAAGGTTGGTGTAAGTTCAGGCGGTGGTTAATGTAGGTGGGTCCTTGGTTGTGTAGAGCCTTGTGTGTGTGGGTCAGCTCACTGTATCATAAATGCAATTTACAGCTTGCTTGGATCAGTGGGAGCTGAATTGTTGGGGCAAAGGCTCTGGTTTGGCCATTCACAGGCCAGCAAAAGGTTCAATTATTAAGGTTGTTCCTCTTCAATAATGGTTTTTGCAGACCGCTGGTGCTCTGTTAATCTCTTCTGTAAATGTCCTCATCTCTCTCACTTCTCGATGTGCCTTCCCGTTCCCGTTCATTTTCTCTAACACACTTTATACGCGTCAAGGAGGACTCTTCCTCAAACAATTAAACATACTGCAAGTGGGTACAAGTGCTCTGAGATAACGTTGCTGCTTGTGGTCCCCAGAGCAGAGCAGGCAGTGTATATGGTAAAAGGGTGAAGCTGCATAAGTGGAAATGCACACATTCACATCTCCTAGAGATACGAGAGTCACCCACAGTTTTTCTTTGAAAGAATATCATTTTGTTGTAGCATTTTGTTCTTTAATGATTATCCTTTGGTGATTTGAGTTAGGCTTTCCGATTTTCATAAGAACATCGTTTTTGGTGAGAAATGTGCCTTTGCCACAGTGACATCATAGGAACAACTTCAGGTGACCTCTTCCTCATTTCTCCATCCCCAGCGCTTTGAGCTCCTCACCTCCAGGCTACTCAGCCTATTTTCTGACTGGTCTGTACTCACAGTTGAAGTCATCCATGGTCTCCATCTTGTTGCTATAGTTTCCTCATCTCCCTACTAGCTGCACAAGTGCACTCAGATAGATACACCGAACTATTATCACACTCGGGCCCAGATTTTTCAACATCTGGCACAACACAGCAAGACAACTTGCTGTGGTGAGTCAAATGGAGTGAGCAGAAATGGCGCATAACTGCTCTCTCTCTGTGCTGATGCACTTTTGTCTGCTAAGTGCCAACAGAGGCACCCTTGCGCCATGGTACAATGGTGCCTGTGTTACAGGCAGGATTGTTTTTATGCAGGAAGGGGAGCCTTCCTGCACAAAGACAATCTTCAGAGGTATTTTCCTCTTTCTACGTGCTGCAAAATGCAGCACACGTAGAAAGAGGAAATAACGATGATAAAGAAACATATATCTGGTCGTTATGCCTCACCTGGGAGGGCGTGTCATTTTTACGCATTAGCAGGTTTAACCCCTTGCATGCGTCGGACGGCCCCTGGCCGTCCGACGTCACGGTGGGCGTGTGCGGACAGCCGGGGGTCGTCCGATTTGCGCACGCGTGGAATTTTCTCGCACAGCGGGGAAATTCCGGCCGCGCCCAAAGGGTTAATAGTCCTAGTAAATCTGGGAATGCACCAAAAACCATGGATGGATGCGTGGTAAAACCCACGCTCCACCCATGTAACTCCCCCACCACATAGAGTAACGCAAGGTAGTGACTTTGGCTGCCTTGCGTTACTCCAAATTTACTAAGCCGCACACAGCTACGCACAGTGGCTCTGCACGGCTTACTAAATCTGTTTTAAGGCCATGCGTCGCCTTGCGTGACCCAAGGGCAATGCAAGCCCTTGATCAGTTCCTAGGAAAGGGCAATAGTTGCTGATGGGCCGCATTACAATTACTCCGGCTATGATAGATGGAGCAGTCCTGCACTGAAAATTCAGGGTGTAAGGAAGGGTTTGAGAGTCTCACCCTCATAACAAGCAGATGCCGGATGGGGGATTTGGGGGTAGTATGTTTGCATGAAAGGCAGGGGTGGGTGCTAGATTTGGCTTGGCCCAGGGTGCTATACAAAAATAGGACATCTCTATTAATTATATCTCTACAATAGATAGAAAACTATCAATGTCTCAGAATTCTCTTTATAACATTTTCTTAGATTGATTTAAAATGCAAAGCATTAAAAGCATAATAGCAATGTCACGCATTACATTTCAAAATATCACCCAACTTTCACCTAAATTTAAATGTAATGGTTAAAGTCACTAAACGGGCCCCAAAGAGAACTGATGCATAATCCACTGAGACCGTTTATGTAAAGATGGACATCCACTGTCAGGATTTCAGAAAACAAAGAACAAGACAACAATGTGGTTCCTGATGAAAAGCTGCCTGTAAATCAAAGAACAGGGCTGGAAAACAAATATTGACTCAGTGAGCCCATAAACTGAGGTTTGGGGGTGGTGGCAGAAAATGGTTCAGTCACAAAGAGCAATATCTCAATGACAGTTTACACATTATTTTTTTGGTCTGGCTCGACAGCGCAGTTGTCGCCACACAATTATGTAAGAATCACCAGAAGAAGGGCTATGGCTCCACCCACACGTTGGGAGTTAGGAGTGCATGTTTTGATAGGGCAGAAGATGTGTGCGTCCACAGAAAATTGCTTGCCCTCCACACTGCAGTGATCATTTTGTTTATTTTATCCAGCTGCCTGAGCTTGAACTTTCAGGGTCACACACATGACCTTGTAATGCTATTAAAGTATCTTAGATAACTAGTTTATTGTGATTTTCTCAGGAAGAAGTACAAATGGAAGGAGGGTAGTCATTAAACTACATGGAGTTTTAGGTCTGGCGTGACAGTGCAACTGTCATCTGACCTTTTAACCTTCACTAATTATATTCTACGGTTATTTGCTTCTGCACTAATACATATCTATGCCCATGCTTTCTACTTGTAATGCTTCACATTGCCATACAACTTTCTGCCAGCAAAGAAAGTCAAGGTTAAATTTGAAGATCTTTTATGAGGTTTTTGTTTATCCAATTGCAGAGATCTTCCTGAATTCAGCAAGGTTCAGGCCATACTACTGATAAGACAACTCTGGTGGTTAATGCACTTGCTGGAGAGATCTGTGTGAAAACTGATCAGAGCCTTGATTAATTATAAATAGCATACAGAGTTAATGTGCAAGTTGCACAATAAAGGGTATAACATGGAAGCCCCAGATGTGTACTTTAAGTAAGAGCTTATTGGATTGGTGTTTTGTTGCCGACATTTGTAGATTACCTCAAAGTCATATGTGGCAATTCTGGCAATGTAGCTCAGAGAGTTAAGTACATAGAATCTTTTTCTAAATCTATCCTTATTGAAAGATTGCTAAAATGGGTTCCTTTGGGTAATTATAACCACCTCAGTTTTAGTGCTTCAGAGAAATTACACAACATTCTACAGACCATGCAGAGACCTACAATTCCTACATACAGACCCGGAGCGAGTGAGGCTCTGTATTTAAGGCTGTTGCTCTGCACACAAAGCACACTGAAAGAGCAGACGTGCCTACATGTGGCACAGTGTTGGCAACCTGAACGGAGACATAGTGTGGTTCATTGGGTCATCTGACTCAATCATAGATGCCAGATATGATATCCAGCTGATCCCACTCTATTCTAAAAAGAATGTACCTAGCACCTAGGAAAATGTAACAACACGTTTAGAGACCACTAACAACGAAAATAGCACTAACCATTTTCTCTAGCAAGATTTAACTAAATGAAGAGCCATATTTACATTCCAGAAACTAGTCATCTTCGGATGATAAGGTATTTTAAAACATACCTTACTAATTGGAGTGCATGCAATACACAGAGATTGTGACACAAATAGCTTGCATATATAAATGTACTGACAATCATAAATCTACCTCTCTCTCCATGAACCACTGAAAGCACCCAGTACAGACCCATTTCCAATCCCATTGAGTACCTGGAGACTTAAAGTCATCCCTACAGAACAGTGTGCACCATGAAATCCTACTGACTCGCCAGGCACCGCTGAAATCGCCCAGTCCCGAAGAAGAGTTTGAGAATTTTATACAGTGGTAAGACCAGAATTTATCTAAAAGTGTTGGTTGAAAATTCCATGATAGATGTTACCCAGGCTTGAATTGGAAAATCTGTTGACTGAGGACTGTTTTCTGTGCTGCATCATCAAACAACGTATAGATTTAGGGGTTACTGACGTGTCAGGACCCACTCTGAAGAAAGGCTTGCAGGGCCAAGGGCTTGGTGCCTGGATTCCTGCTCATGAATTGGGGTGGATGGGTGTATATGTGAATTGCAAACCATGTCCTTTTCTAAATGACTGCAAATGAAAGTTGATTAAAATTTGTTTTGACAACTTCCAGTCACTATTGTCCTCCAAGTATCTGGAATTCCAGTTTCACCATTAGAAGGAGGGACACAATATAGAGTGCGCTTTTAGCTAAATGGGCTTAAAAATACAGAAATGTACGTTGAAAGGTGTTTGAAATACCTCACTGCTTAACTGTTGTTCATTCCGAGCATCGTGAAATAACTGCATTATTGCCTCGGTGTTTCAGTTTAATGTACCATGCCCAGCACTCAAGCAAAACCATGTAACTAGATTTTGACTGGACCAGGTCTTCTCCTCACACCCCAATGGAACGAGTGGTATTTGAGAGGAACATTGACTACATATCCTGGTTGGAAATAATGTACATTTTTATACAGAATTTTGCTGTGTACAACCGTGACGGTTATGACTATGTATTTAAACTCATTCATCCTAATCCTGAATTACCTGAGGTATGGGCAATTTGGAATTTCATCAGACTGCAAAACCTTTTCCCCAAGTTTAACTGGCCAAGGTTCGAGTTTTTAGGATCTCTGGTTTTTTAACCATGCCATGTGCTGGGCGGGAACAGGCAGTGCTGGTTATTTTTCAATGCTTGCCCACTTTACATAAAACAAAGGTTAATGCAGGACTGCTGCTTGGCTATAAAGTAGGACAATACTTCATCATACCAAAATGTATCTTAAAGGAAAAGGCCACTGCGAGAATTACTTATAATACTGTTGTAGTGGCAAAGAAAGAGGAATTTGGAGGTATCCACCATTTCTTTATACACTACTGAATTTGCTGTTCCTGAAATTGGAGCTCATTTTTGCTACAGTCAAGGAATGCTTTTTCTTTTCTACTCCAATTCAGTTAGGAAGTTTACAGCACAACGCCCCATTCAAATTCCTTTTAAACATAGTAATAAGACAAACAATCTTGTAAATACAGCAAGTGTCCAATATCTATGGTGCCACATTTGCAGACTTCAGTCGTGCGCTAGCTGGATTGTCTTGCCAAGTAGTGCATTAGGAGAGGCGCTCCTCGCGCTGCATTGTGGGAAGATGCATAAGTGATGGAAGGGGCACTTTGTTTCATTGAAGACTCGACGCAGACACAGATGCCTACTCTACAGAGGCTCTATTTCAAAGCAAGCAGAGAACATACACATTCATATAATTGATGTGCACTCTCCAATCCAGTGGTTTATTTCGTAAATCCCTACAGTCGCATCGAGGCCGCATCATCGCAGAGATTCATCTGGAGCAGTTTAGCTCGCGCTGCGGCACCTGCTCGGTAAACCACTGGAGCTGTAAACAGACCCTGGGAGATTATATGCGTCTGCGCGCACTCTACTGCTTTGAAATGGAACCCTGCGCCTCTCTTACATAGGCGTGGTACCGTCCAGCCATTCGACGATGGCATCTGCTAGCATTTGCAACCCAAGTGCGCCTGATTAAAGGCGCGTGCACTGATACGTTTCCTTCGTAATGCGGTTCATGCCATTAGGTTTGCATGCCTGAAGAAACGTAAACCAGCCATTCAAGAAATATTTGTATGATTTCGATTTAGTTTTAGGGGATCCATTTTCTATGCAGCTGGAACATATATTGTTTTGCTGCTGCTGATGCATCAGCATGGAAAGAGCCCCCCAGAGAATGTGCAAACACAATTACACTTTTTCCAGTCGAGGGTATCTGTAAGCAAGTTAAACAAACATTTCTCTGATGCATTCCCTCATACACTCCCTGGGACCTGGATTGGCTGAGAGGCACGCGGCAGGCCTGCCGTGCGTGGGTGGCACTGGCACACTGGTGCGTGTAAGTGTGTAGTCGTGTCGTTGGTCCTCACAGGCTAAGCCTTGATTGATTTTATTAATTCGTCTTCGATTGATTTCGAATATCGCTCCGGCTCATCACAACGTGACGACGAACTGGCTGCGATTTCTTTGATACATACAGTAAGTCTCTTAGACTTAGTATTATTGCCCCTGTACGACAAGCGAAGCGAGCCTAAGTGAGAAATAAATAAAGTCCCCGCTCCCAGGTGAGAGGCCTCTTAACCCCTGGGACCCCGGCTGGGGTTCAACCCCTCTGTGACTGTTACACAGGCAGACCCGAAGCCGGGCCCGCAGGAGCCGTGGCCGGGTGTGCAGGGAGAGATGTTGCGTCGGGGGGTGGGGGGACTCTTTTGTCGCAGCCCAGAGGCCGTTTACAAAGAGCTATAAAATAAATGCAGATTTCATGGTGATGTAAGAAAAATCAAAGCAGCTTGAGGTATGCCTCACGTCGTAAAGCCAGGAACGTGTGTTTGTTGTTTTCTTTGTTTAAATCAGTCTTGGGTGCGCAGGCGCTTGCACTGCTACAACTCTCATTTTTTCTCCAAGTTTTATCTGAGATGCCTGAAAAGTTTTACGATGATGGCCCCCGGGGAGAGCAGGACGCAGTCTAGTCTCTCCCCGGGGAGCTTCGCGCCGGAAAGGGAAGGCTGCAGGGGAAGGGGAGGGTGTAGGTGGGGGGTATAAGGGAACAGGAGAGGAAGGGGACTTCCTCTTCCGGTTTTCCCAGCGCCAGAGGGAGGGTTAGGAGCAATTTTGGAGTGCAGGTCAGGAGGGAGCCAGGGCCTGCGGCGATTCGAGAGGCGTAGTTTTTCTTGGTAGGGCGGGCGGGAGGCGGGGAGTGTGCGCGCGCCGTGGTTTTGTGGGCTGGAGGCGGGGTGGCCATTTGCGGGGGCGGGGACAGGGGCGGCATGTCGGGTGCAGATGCGGTAAGGGGAGGCCCTGCGGGTGATCGGCAGGGCCGGCCGCGAAGACCTACTGCGGCCGGGGGTCCTGGGGAGGCGTGGATAGGCATGACGCGGACCCCCGGTCCGCGTCAGCTGGGGTTGCCGCGGCGGTGGTGGCGTGTCAAGAGGAGCCACCATCGCGGGTGCACCAGGCGGCTGGGAGGGGCGGGGCTCTGTCAAGGGGAGCCTGGGAAACGTGGTGGCAGGAGAAAGAGCTTGCCTGCACGCCTCGATTTGCCTGGATCTGGGAGGGGCAAGGGGGCAGGAAAGGGGAGTCGTCCCGGGGCCTGCAGCAGTTTCTCCCTTATGGAGTGGGGGCACCCACCCGGACGGTGGGGACCGAGAGCAGTTTGAGCCGGTCAACGGGGAGGGGGCCTGCGGTGGGGCAGGGGGGCCGGTGGATGGGGGGAGCCAGGGGGGGTGGGGTCGCAGGACCTGTTTTCATCGCAGTTTGGGTGTGCCTCGGGAGGGTGGGGGTGCCCGGGAGCCGCGCCCCTGGACCTGTCCCAACGGGCCGGAAGGGGGGCACATCGCCGAAGCGGGGGCTGACGGAAACCGGGGATGGAGCGGGTGGGGAGGGCAATGGGTCGGGCGGGCCGCCCCGCGGTCCGGTGAGGGGGGCAGCCCCGTTTCGACTGTGAGAGCAGATGGGAGCATATGTCCCTGGAGGACAAGATTAGGGACCAGCGGCGCATCATCCAGGAGACAGAGGCGCGGTGGGCGGAAATGGGCGCTTTCCGGGATTTCAGGGGGAGTGGATGGAGCGGAGGGGCCCCCACTCCCACGTCAGAGGAGGAGGCCTGGGCGGACAGGATGGAGCAGGCGGCCCCAAAAGGGGGCAAGTGGGTGTGGGAGGAGGAGGTTAGGACCCCCAGACGGGGGTAGGGACGGCCAGGTCGGCTTTGAGGCCCGCTGGCGCTGGGGCCCCCTCCGGTTGGAGCAGCCGGGGGGTGGGGGGGTACAGCCTGCGGTGGTTGGCAAGAAGGGCGGGGTCCGGCGGGGCGCATGACGGCCCCGAGACGCCGGCCGGAAGCAGCAGGGGGTCCGCGGCGGCCTTCCCTCCACCGAGGGAGCGGGCCACTGCGGCGGGAACAAGGGAGAGTGGGGTGACGCGTCCCACGTGTGGGAAAGGTGTAAAACGTGCGGGGAGAGAGTTGTTGTGGATGCCTGGGGAAGTGGACGGGGAGTTGATATTGGATTATGGGAACGACAGTGATGAGCTGGAGGAGGGTGAGTTGGAGAGAGGAGGATGACAGTGAGGCTGGGGGGAGCCAACGCACACACATCTGCTAGTATTTTGCAGGCACCGGCGGTAACACGGATCAAGGCGGGGTTGGACAACCCGAGCGGACTACGACAAGAGGCAAAGAAGGAGAAACACAGACCACCTTGTCAGGTGAGAATACTTGGTGGGCTGCCTGGGACGGCGGGCCCAAAGGGGTAGGAAGAAAACCTGCCGGTCGGTGGGTGTCGGCGAGGGGTCAGTGCGGGAGTCAAAGGGCCGGGCCCATGGAGTGGGGGACCTGGCGGGCGAGAAAGGGATACTGCGGCGAAGAAAGTGGCCAGTGTCCAGACGGACAAAAACGAGGGGCTGGAGGGAAAAGACACAAAAGGGGCGGAGGACAAGCATCAGAAGAAGCTGCCATATATGGGGTTGGCAATGCCGCTGGGGTCTCACTTGTCAGAGAAAACGAAGGGCAGAATATGGAGACACGAGTATGTGGACGTGTTTAAGCTCCTCCATAGGGAAATACAGGCTAAGGAGGGCTCGAAGGAGGAAGAGTGGGAGCTTACGCGGCGGCCTAGGGTGCCGGTGAACATGGAAAACTGGACATCGGCCTTTTTGATATATGCTAGCATATATTGCGAAAAACATCAGGACAGAGCCTTAGCGCTCTTGAAATATATGGACATAATTAGGAAAGCGCAGATGCACTTTGGGGGTTTCGCATGGCTGAGCTATGACGAAGAATTTCGGGCCAGAATTGGCGCGAATCCGGACAAACCCTGGGGGAGGTAGACCAAGAATTGTGGATGCAGTGGATGTCCTCAACACAGTCATCGGCATCAACACACACGGCGAGCGGTTTGCCGGTCACCTACCGGACATTTCCGGCGCGTCCCGCTCAGACTGGGGCGGGTGGAGGACAGGCCAGCACAGCTACCGGGGAGTGGGACACCCAAAACCAGGGGGAAACAACACGGGAGCGTGTTGGAACTACAACAAGGGATACTGCTCGAGGTATCCGTGTAAGTTTAAGCACGAGTGCTCCAAGTGTGGAGGAAACATGCCCTCACACAATGCTTCACCTTGGCTACACCTTCTGAGCAATGGCGAGCCACGAGGGGCGGGGGGTCGGCTGGACCAAAGGGCGCCTACTCCGGTTCGCATTGAGGCCATGGGCCCGTGGCTCTCGATCTACCCGGATCAGGAGGCCGCACTGAGGTTGCACTGGGGGTTTACGGAAGGTTTCCGGGTGGGGTACCAGGGACCTAGGGAGCGCCGGTGGGCGGACAATTTGAAATCAGCCAAAGAGTTACCGGAGGTCGTAACAGCCAAATTGAAAAAGGAGGTTGAGGAGGGTAGGATAGCGGGCCCGTTTGTCGACTGGCCTATAGAGGAGCTGATTATCTCACCTCTGGGAGTGGTCCCCAAGAAGGAGCCCGGCGAATTCAGGATGATCCATCACCTGTCCTGGCCGGAGGGGAGGTCTGTTAATGACTTCATTGCGGAGGAGGACTCCAGGGTGATTTACGCGTCCGTGGACGATGCAGTTTGCCTTGTCCAGAAGTATGGGCGGGGAGCGGAATTGGCGAAATGTGATGTGAAGTCGGCTTTTCGTTTGCTGCCCATACACCCGGCTGATTTCCCGTTACTGGGGATGCAATTCGGGGGGGCCCTTTTCGTGGACAAGGTGTTACCCATGGGCTGTGCGATTTCATGCGCCCTGTTTGAAACGTTCAGCACATTCTTGCAATGGGCATTTCGGAGGATCAGTGGCCACCAAGGGGTGTCGCATTATCTAGACGACTTCCTTTTCGTGGGACAAGGAGGGTCCGGTGAGTGCGGGCGGGCGCTGGAACAGTTTCAGGACATGGCTCGGCACTTTGGGGTCCCATTGGCACCGGGAAAAACAGCTGGGCCCAGCTGTCAACTGACATTCTTGGGCATTGAGTTGGATTCGGTCCAGTGGATGGCACGACTACCGGCTGAGAAAGTGGGGGACATTCAGGCTTGCCTAATGGCAGTGATGGGAGAGAAGAAGATTGACCTGAGGACGGTGCAACGGCTGTTGGGGTTGCTGAATTTTGCGTGCAGGGTGGTGAGAGCGGGTAGGACATTTTGCAGGCGCCTAGGCATGGCCATGTCTGGGGCAGTACTCCCACACCACAGAGTGAGAATTTCAATGGGGTGCGTGCTGACCTGCGAATTTGGCAGACGTTCTTGACTGATTTCAATGGGGTTTCACTGGATTTTGTGGATGACAAATTGATTTGGCAGGTGCAAGTTTTTTCGGATGCGGCAGGAGCGGCAGGTTTTGGGGTGTTTTGGGACGGGAGATGGTGCGCAGAGAAATGGCCGGCGCATTGGCTGAAGCAGGGGAGGAGTATTGCGTTTCTAGAGTTTTTTCCGCTGTTAGTGGCCTTGGCAGTGTGGGGCTCTGAGTTCACGAACCGTTCCGTATTGTTTCATGTAGATAACATGACAGTGGTTGAGCTGGTCAACCGGCAGAGAGCGAGAGACTTGAGGGTGCTGAGACTGCTGAGATATTTTATGTTGCAGTGCCTGCAGCTGAATGTGGTTTTTCGTGCAAAGCATGTGCCGGGAGCGAGTAATGACATCGCGGATGCATTGTCTCGTTCGCAGTGGAGCCGTTTTCGCCGCATGGCGCCAGGAGCCGAGGTCCACAAGACGCAGCTGCCGGACGGCATCTGGGCCTGGGGGAGTGAGAGTCTGCAGCCTAGTGGAGAAATCGATAGCTGAGTCGACGCGGCGCAGTTACAGATTGGCCTGGGCAGAGTTCGGAGGATTTATGGGCTGGACCAGCGAGAGAGAGCAGTGGTCCCTTCGGGACACAGAGCAGGGAGTGATTCGTTTTGTTTTACATTGTACGGAGAAGGGGTGGTCGCACACGACGATTGCAGGAAAATTGGCGGGGATTTCATTCTATTGCAAGCTGTGTTGGGGTTTTGACCCGGCAAAAGATGAGATCATCAGTAGGATGCTGAAAGGGTGGGGGAGGGAGCGAAGGGAAGTGGCCGTGGGGGGCCGCGTGAGGCAATCACGTTTGAGGTTTTGCAAGGGCTGTTGGAGATGTTACCAGTTTGCTGTTATGATTCTACTGAGGTAGCGCTTTTCGTTTGTGTATGGTGTGGATGTTTTTGGGGCGTTCCGGGTGTCGGAGCTCCTGGGTACGAAAGGGCGAGAAGGGCGGCAATATGGGGAGGTGAGGTTGGATGGCGGGCGGCTGGGGATATGGTTGGACCATTCCAAAACGGATCAGACCGGTCGGGGCAAGTGGATATGGTTGAATGAGAGTGGATGTGTGGGAGCATGCCCGGTGACGGAGTGGGAGGCGTTTATACAGGGCGCCGACAGGAGACAAGGGGGAATATTTTGTCACGCATCAGGTGACAGGGTGACGGCGGCACAGTTGCTGGCAGTGTTGCGCATGGCCTTGAGGAGGATGGGACGGGATCCTAAGAAGTTTGGGACACACTCTTTCCGCATTGGGGCAGCGACGGCAGCGGCACGGCTGGGGTGGTCCTGGGACAGGATTCGGCAGATAGGTAGATGGAAATCGAGATGCTGCGAGCGTTATGTCCGGAAATGAAGGGAGAGTTGCGCGGGGGGGTCAGCACGGGGTTGGTGGAAGTGTCACTGTGAGTAGGAGGGTTGCTAACATTTCTTTCTTATCGTAGGTTGCGTGGGGGCCTGGGGACCAAGACGGTCACCTGGATTGCCGGGCACTCCTTCGTGCACTGGGCGGCGCAGTATGCGGATCAACAGGTATACGGCCGTAACCTGGGGCTGCGGAGCAGTCATCACGAGGTACAATGGTGGGGAAAGCGAGGAATGCGTTGGGGGCTTTTTACCATGGCTCACGAAGATGGTCTCGCAAAAAGGATGCCCGATTTGCTGGTGATACACCTGGGGGAAAATGACTTGGTGCGGTTGTCAGGCCTGGCAATCATGCAACAGATGCAACGGGACTTGGGGGTCATGCGGCAACGACTGGCAGGGACCTGCCTAGTCTGGACGGAATTTGTGCCACGGAAGGCTTGGAGGGGGCATTGAAGCCGGCAGCAGTTGAGAAAGCCCGGAGGAAATTGAACAGGGCTATGAGGGTTTTCTGTGCGGGAAACGACATTAAAGTGATTACACACGCTGGGCTCCGGTTGGAGGAGCCGTTGTTATTCCGGGATGATGGGGTGCACCTTTCACGGATGGGGAACGATATTACATGATGGAGATGAGGGACATGATCAGCAAACTCTGGAATGAATCAATTTGGTGTAGAAGAGTGTGAGGGTGAAAGGTGCATAACAGGAACGGTTGGGGCAGGTAACCGCCCTCTAGGGGGTTCCCTGGTTGGCAGTACTTTGGAGGGGTGGGGGAGTCCTGGACGGGCCCACCCATCTCTCGGGGGAAGAGTGATGGACAAGGGTGCGGGATGCAGGAATGGGAGGGCAGGTGATGAAAAGAGGATGTCAGGAGACAAATGAAGAAATGGATGGAGAACGGAAAGGGGTTGGTGTGAAAGGTGAAGAGAGATAGGGTGCAAGAGAAAAGAACGGAGTGAGTGAAAATGGAGTGGGGGGATTTGTTGTTATGTTATTGTTAAAGAAGTTATTGTGATTAAAGTTATGTTTACAGCCTGTCCTAATAAATGGCCTTTTACGCTTCACCAGCAGCGTGGACTGGTTATTTGGCGCGATGATGGCCCCCGGGAGAGCAGGACGCAGTCTAGTCTCTCCCGGGGAGCTCGCGCCGGAAAGGGAAGGCTGCAGGGGAAGGGGAGGGTGTAGGTGGGGGTATAAGGGAACAGGAGAGGAAGGGGACTTCCTCTTCCGGTTTTCCCAGCGCCAGAGGGAGGGTTAGGAGCAATTTTGGACCACCCGCCCACCCTACAGTAAAAGGGATGGGAACTGTGGGTTGGTTGGAGCAAGCCAGTTTAGGACAGGTTGTGGGGCGAAGGCAGTACTTTGGAGGGGTGGGGGAGTCCTGGACGGGCCCACCCATCTCTCGGGGGAAGAGTGATGGACAAGGGTGCGGGATGCAGGAATGGGAGGGCAGGTGATGAAAAGAGGATGTCAGGAGACAAATGAAGAAATGGATGGAGAACGGAAAGGGGTTGGTGTGAAAGGTGAAGAGAGATAGGGTGCAAGAGAAAAGAACGGAGTGAGTGAAAATGGAGTGGGGGGGATTTGTTGTTATGTTATTGTTAAAGAAGTTATTGTGATTAAAGTTATGTTTACAGCCTGTCCTAATAAATGGCCTTTTACGCTTCACCAGCAGCGTGGACTGGTTATTTGGCGCGAATAGGCAAACAGGCTGTTTGTCTATTCGTAGGGACAGGCTACTTAAAACCACGGGTGAAAAGGCTGCTGGGCTTTAATTTGCCAACGCAACTCGAACAAAGGCCTCCGGTTCCCCATTATTTTGTTTCATTAGCTCCGTTTTTAAGAACACTTTCAAATATCCAGGCTCCTTCTTAACCCTCGCATCCATCTGATTGTCCCCGCCATGAAACCAAGGGAAGTGAATGTCAAGAGGGCCAGGGGTTATTTATCTTAACCTTGGACCCGCGCTGATCAGAATCTGGGCTCTAAATCAATGAAGGTGGCGCCTGTTCAGAATAACCTGGTCACTTTCGTCTCCCAGAAGTGCGCCGCGGCGGTAGGTGGATTAAAGGTGCATTCAGCTGTAATGAGCCGCATCATTAAAAGCTGACCACAGCTCATTGAAATGAGGTGCAGAATGTGTAATTACTTTTACTTGAGACGCGGCTTTAGTACCTGGCATGCATTTGGTATAGTTGTTCTGTCATTACTTCTAGGCTCTCCTATTATTTCTATCCGTTCTTTCAAACGGGCCAACTTGTTAATACAGATATTGCTTTACTGTAGGTACTTGTGTTCATAGCTTTTCTGTGCACCGAGACCAATTTGTTTTTAATGAGATGAACAGACAAGGATCTGCAGGTTCAGGTTATTATCCAGATTTCGGGCCCTTTTAATAATCAAAAGGCAACGACGATAGAGAGATTCTAGAGCAGCCCGTTTTACATTTTGCTTTACTGATCAGTCTGAGAGGTCTACTGAACCCTGATAATTCCTGTAGTTTACTGCCCCAACTGGAGTCAAAGGGGCCATTTTCCTTGCTTGCACCAGTGCCCACCATGGGACACTACTGCATGTTTGACTTGGGCAGACTCCAGTAAGTGGCGGGGATGAGACATAGGGATACAGGAGAGACAGGCCAAAAGAAAAGCACAAAGGAAGGGAGTGTTGATGTACATATCCATGCATTTCATTGCAGACTAGGTTTTATCTTTCTGCAATCTTCAGCAACGGTAACGTAACTCTGAAAATGTTTATGCTTTTCTTTTAACATAAATAAACGTGTACTAAAGCTGTGTAGAGGTGGGAGAGCTACTGAAAGCCCGAGCCAGGCTCGAGCCTGAAGCCTAGCTCTGGCTCAGCGTGAGGTCTTGTTGGAACCTCAAGCCCATATTGAGCTGAGATTTCATGTGGCTTCGGCCTGCTGCCCTCCTTCTACTCACTATGTGGTGTTAGGCCCAGAGCTGCCCACTTGGTAACTGGAGAACCAGGTTCGAGTTTTGGCATTGACTCAACATTCTGTGATTCTGGGCAAATCACTTAATCTCCCTGTGCCCAAAAAAATGAACATGACCTTGTGCAATGTAACTGGTACTCGGGTATAGTAAAGACTACTCAGTGCTATAAAGTAACGTATTAAAGTCAAAGCTTCCACATGCTCAAGAAATACACTACTTGGAAGAGACATGCATTTTACATGATGTTTTTGTATGATTTAAATAGCAGACATTTTCAGGGCTTGGCTGGTGCATGGACTCTAAAAACCGAGCTAGACCCTGGGCTCGGCTCTCCCTGTTAATTTGTTAACTCACCACCTTCAAAGTTATAGACAAGGCATGATTTTAATGTAATAACTGCACTTTCACAATTGCTTTATTAACCTTCCTGCTTTCTCAAATTTGCTTGAAAATGCACCATTTCTCCACTCTTTTTCAAAATTTTCTCGGGAGATAACCTCCGAACCCCCTTAGGTTGTTCGGGCACGCGCGTTACACTCTCTCGCTACGGTGCAGTATGAAAATCATTTTACGCCTCACCACTTTCAAATGTCACCAGCCGCCACTGAACCTACCTCTGCTTGGATAATGTTCCAGGCATTCTTCAGCCCAACGTTATTCTCCGTGTTGTAGAGCAACAGGCCTTCCTTCAAGTCGTGCTTTGCATTTTCATTCACCTGTCAGACGAAGCAAAATATGGCTGATTATACTACTGTTTTTTTACTCATACTCGCGTGTCTTTATCATCTAGACAAACCAATACAAGGCGCACGGCCAGGGCAGGGCCTGCTCTCGCGCGCTGCTTCCACAATGACAAGACCAGTGGAGTTTGCGCCTAATTGGAGCACGTTGACAAAACACGGAGGCTAGGATTACGAGTGGTTGGTATTCCAAGGTGTGAGAAGTTTACTGCACCCAGAGAGATTTTGCTAGCACTCAAGGGCTAAACTCAGTTACCAAACCTAAAACCTGGACTCGAAGATTGCAATGATATCGTCCTGGTTTTGACAGCTCTTCGCACATCGCCATTACCAAGAATAACTGAGATTAAAATTCTGTTCATTGCCCACGGAGAGATCTGAGTAAGTTCAGAATATCCCCAACAGTCATTTCAACTGGGTATTAGTCCTAAGGTCTTAACTGGGATGAAATAAGTGGGGAGGGTGGAGTCTCTAAAAAGGGAGTAGCCCATCTTATTAATATGTAAAAAAAAACAACAATAGTTCAGTGGGACTCTCTCATAATCAGTCACTCTCTCTTGGTATGTGAAACACTTTGCTACATTTATTCTCAAAATATATAAAATGAACGTTGAACAAAATCAATTACAGTGCAGAAGGTGCAGTGCTCAAAAGTGCAGTATTTACAATGATCAATATATACAGTGGGATGTCTCAAAAAGTTTATAGCCAAAAAACAGTTTGACAAATATTCATAGCTTAATGTCTATAAGTTAATTGAACAGAGTGACAATCCCCTTTGACATTGTCGACGTTTCGACCCTTATATCGGTTTTGAGGGTCTCTTCAGGACAAACAGTGCCGTCTGGCGCTTCAACTCCAAGCAATGTACTTATTCCTTGTGATGGAGTGATGACTTAATGATAGATGTCTGGTTCGCACTGTAAAAAATCCGATGTGTATATGTGCCCCTTCCATTCGCGTTTGAGCTTCGCGGGAAACACCTCGTCTGCCTCTGATTCCAATCAGGATGAAACCCTCAAAAGTGATAGAAGAGTTGAAACGTCGACAATGTCAAACCAGTGCACTTTTGGCTTTGTCAATGGTTATCTGTTTAAGATAAAAGAGTAACAGTGATTTTGATGCAAATAATATTAAAAATGTTTCAATTCTGAATTTGTGAGACTGTGAATTAAACCTTACTGAGTCTTGTGGGAGGAGTAGTTGTCTTCAGAGTGCCCCAATCACTCCTGTTATGTTCACTCTGTTTGAGACATATACATCCATTTTCTTTCATCCATCTGCATATCTTACACCACATCTCTTTTCTCCTCAGCCCCTTCTTTCACCCGCTCCTTAATATACTTTCTTGCATCTCCTTCACCACCCCTAAATACACAGCATAGCCACTCATTTGTAAGCACGGTATTTTCTTTTACTTTCCCCTTGTCAATATTTTGACATCTGTGTACCTTCTTCACACACTTGCACAGAATCACAACTGCAATGGGAATAGGAGATTATTGCTCTGTGCACTCTGCAGAGGCCAAGGATGATTGACTATGTATTCTGGACACCTTTTTGACCCACTAACAGTCACTGTGACAAATTTGCACTGCTTTCAGCCTCAACTCCAGGACTCTCAATCGTGGCCCATTGAAAACATCTGGATGCGACTCAGTTCAAAGTATATACTATACAAGAGTAATATGCTACACAGAAAAAAGCACAGAAACACAACATCGTGTAAATAGTTACCACTATTAGGGAATGCAAGATTGTTTTTACCATCAAAGTTTTCAATGTCTGTTTTTAGTTCGCACCGGGTCTGGGACCTGGATCACTCAAAACCCTGATCAATCCTCTGTCCAAGACTTAAGTGATGTTATTTGATTAACTTTCAATACAACATGATCCATAGTCGATGGTGAAAAGTAATCATCTTAAGTGTATCTACTGTAAGCCTGGGCGGAGTTCCGCTACGCGAAGTGCAAAAAAACCTCTGCCGCGCTACGCAGAGCTCTGCAAGCGGCGGAGTGAATTAGAAAAAATGCTGTTCGCGATAATTTTCAGTGCCTGGTGTTCGTCCGCGCTGTGAAATTATCGCGGGCGCTGCTTCCTTTCTTCCACTTGAGTAGATTTTCTACCCGAGCGGGCCCAGTCCAGGGCTATTAAGGTAACTTGTGCCTGTTGAGCCTAATTTTCTTCAGAACCCGATGCAGGTGAGGTAATGGTTTAAATGTGTACAGGTGTCCCATTGTAAATGGAATGCATCTCCCAGTGACTCCCCTGGCAGGTATCTAGCGCTCATAAATGTTGAGACATTCTCAATGGTGGGAAACAGATCTAGGTAAGGCATTCCCCATTATTTGAAGATGTCTTTTGCCACCTATGGATGGATATACTATTTGTGGCCCACCAAGCGACTCCTGCTCAGTTTGTCCACTCTGTCGTTCTGGGACCCTGCCAAGTGGTTGGCCACCAGTAAGATCTGTTGCTGGCCCAGCCATCTCCACAGATGCAAGGCCTATTGGCACAAGATCCAATAACTATTTCCACCATGGTTGTTGCAGAACTGCATTGTGATTGTGTTCTCAATGAGGACCTGCAGCAGCCTCCCCTTGATGGTCCGCACCAAGGCTTTCAGGGTCAACTGGATTGCAAGAAGCATTTAGATATTGATATGAAGATGGCGATCCCCTGGAGACCAGAGGCCTCTGATCTCAATCTCTCCCAGATGCCCCACCGGACCCCAATGATGAACCTGAAGGAAGAGTGGCCTGCTACAATTCAGGTTGTTGTTCATCTTCCACCACATAAGATCCTGAGCTATCCTGAGGGATCTGGAGGAAATCAGAGAAGCAGCCCCAGTGCCGAGCATACTGAAACCGGCGGCTCTAGTGCAGGGCCTGCATATGCCAACTGGCATGTGGAACAAGAAGGATGCATAAAGTTCGCAGCCCATGAAGCCTCAGAACCATCCTTACAAAAGTCCCAGGACTGAGCTCAAGCATCGGACCATATCCTGAATTTCCCAGGCTCACTGAGAAAGTGGAAAGGCTTTTGAAAGCCTCTGTATCCAGGATAGGCCCTATGAAGGGAAGTCTCTGAAATGGGCTCAGGTAGGACTTCAGCTCAATGATGGAAATCCACAAGGAGGTCAAGAAAGTAGCCTTTGTCTGGAAGAGGTTTGTGATGGACAACGGCGAATCTGCTTTCAGCACCCAGTCATTGAGGTACGTTAATTCATGCATTCCTTATCTTTGAAGATGAGCTGCAACCTGCAAAGGGGCAGCCTGTGGCTGGGGAGGGCGCACTGGCACAAGTCCAGCTGAAAGCCCTTGCAGCTCCCAAAGGCACACCAGAGGGAGCCTGCAGCATCTAAAAGAGCTGCAAGACAGCATCCTTAAATCCTGCTATTTGCAGACTACAGCCCAGGAAATTTGGAGTGCACCAAGATCAACTGTGGTGCCGGACAAGATTCAGAGGATGCTGGAGATGAGGAGCCACTTGAATGTCGCCTTTGTGGCTTTTCATCTGATTTTGAGTAGCAGGAAGGGGTCAAGTATTGCTTGGCTTTTTTGAGCTTTTGACTTACTTGAAGACTGAGCAAGAATGGCCTTTGCCCGGGACCGGCATTGGCCAAGAGCAGCTTTGCAATTCGAGACCACTTTTTCAAACATGGAGGCCACTTTTTCAAACATGAACTCTTCTGCTCAGCAACAGAGATTTTGCCTTGCAATCTCTAATCACCTTCGGGCGCATGATAGGATAATTCTCATCTGACTGAGTCGTGACCGGAGCCCAGGCATGGAAGGCACATGTCATGCAGATCTGCAACCAACATCTGCTTCCTGAAGTCATGGTATGGCTTTAATCCACTTGTCTTTGGGGTAGGTGACATCCCTCGCACACTGTCTGAATGATTTTCAAGTCGTCAGAGAACTAACAAAGCTGGCAGTGGAGCTCCAGTGCAGAAGAAAGGAATGGATGTCAGTGCACAGGGGTGGAGCCTAAATGTGGCCTTTGTCACTCCTAGGGTGGTACGAGATCGCAGCGGAGTCACTTGCGTCACCTGTCGGCACACAGGAGTGGTTACTAGGAGAAGTTTCGGCTGCCTGGTATACTCTAAAGCTGGGGAATCTGCAGTTACAAGTACCTATCAGAAAGCCTACGTGGCTCTTAAAACGCCCTGGTGACATTCAGTTTTGTCACCACCTGTGCAACTTCTGAGCCAAAAATCACAAAAGTGGACCCAAAGGTGGCACAGGTCAATCAAGTGCCATCAGTGCCACCCATCGCAAGTTCTCAGTGCTGTGTGTGTTCTCACACCTTAGCAGGCAATAGCAATAGCACATTATAGCTACTCTATTTTGCTAAAAATATTACACAATAGTTATTTTTGCTTGTGAGCTTTGTCAGTTTCTTGTTTTTAGCCACCGTTATTACCGGCGCCATCTGGCCTGTTTCTTCCAAGCATATGTTGTGTGTGAATCTTGCCAACACACACTGACAGCAGCTGTACTTTTCACGCGCCACCATATCACTTGAGACTACCAATTGATTAGGTTTCTTCTGATGCTCGGCTGTCTCAGTCTTTTCCCTGACATTAGCCATGCTTGCTGTAATGGCATCACACATGCGCATCCTTATTGTGTCTTCCAAGTCAATATGCGAGCAGACGCAACACAGTTTTTAAACAAGTACATCCCACACTTCGGAAGGCAAAGTGATCTAAAACCATTTTGTGTTCGCAAGGTCTGATAGCACATATGAAGATTTAATGAGCATTTTAAAAGCACTGGCAAAAATACCTACATCGAAAACATATCTAGTAAAAACAATGGCATCGCAGTGAATTGAAATTGAGACAAATGGGAAATTTAAACTAACACTTTATTAGAAAGTTATATTTGAAAACATGCATAATGTGTCTGTAAAGTCTTGCAGCACCATTTTTCAAGAAACGAACGCAATTTGCAAGCTCTAATGTTTCTACTGTCAACGACAAGCCACATTTTTCATATTAACTACCATTACTGCTACTACCAGTCAAGCTTCAGGCATCGTAGCTAAACCAAACTACAAAAACACACTAGCTTGAATGCAGTTCTAAACATGATGATTGGACAGACCAGGCCACTTTTCATTCTAGGCCTTCTTGGAGTCCTCACCGCAATCGACCGCTGGATCCTTTGCCTGGAGCTCCCTCTCCCCCCACCACCTCCGCTGCATTACTGAGTTCTTCCGAGATCGACCCGTCCTTCAAATTATTTGAAACCATATATGAAAACTATTTGGTGGGGGTGGGTATTTATACACACCTTTTCTTCACCAATCCCCTCGTGCTAAAGCAGAACTAAGGAGAAAGTAATAGAAATGGAGAAAATCCAAATCCTCGAACTATCTCCATCTCTTCAAAATAACCCCAAAATAATAGGTCCAAGTCAAAAAGTTTCAATTGCAGAGATATTGAAAAATCCTCCATAGCGCAAAATAGCTTTGGATCTCCCAAAAACCTATGCCTCGCCTTTTTCCTCAGACCTTCCTTCTTTAGACTAGGGCAGTGGTTCTTACGCTATGGTCTGGGGATTCCCTTAATGCTACTCAGGTTGCCCGTGACTGCTTAGGAAACGAAATAATAATACCAGATTAATAAAATGCATTTAAATAAAGAAGCAAAATTGAAAATTGTAAAATGTTCAATAAATAGGAAGGAATTTGGACTTGGAGGCTAAAAATGACGTTGGTATCTTCAGATTGATTTGAGGAAGCAGTCAGTACAAGTGCATCAAACAGAATATAACAGATAGGTACAGTCCCGGGCACACGTAACGAGGATATAATATCAGGAGAAATGTCTCATACTGCAGAAATGTAGAGGGTCTACACCAGAATGATAGTCATAGGTGTTTAATATAGTAACAGAGCATAAGCAACCAGCCAAAACAAAAGCAACCAGCCGACACGTGTTTTGTCACAAAGGGTAGTAACCGTGACTCTTCAGGGCTGAAAGGCGGTGCCAACAAGGTGGATTCAAGTGACCGTTCAAGAGTCCAAAACGGCAATGAAGAGCAGTGCGAACCACGGTAGGTGGACTACTGCCAAATGTAAGGAAAGGAAGACGGATATCGCCGGGCGGCGGATAAGCCAATGAGGACTATTGACCTTCAGAAAAGTCGATGCAGTCTGTGGCGACGAGATTAACCAAGTGCTAGGTAGCACAGGGGGGAATATAGAATTAGGCGTGCCAGGTCAGTAGTCCAGGACGACAACGGCGGATGCGCCGGAGTACAGGAAACTGGGAGAAGTGTTGTTCAGGAAGGAAAATGGTTCCGGAAGATGGTTTCCTTACATTTGGCAGTAGTCCACCTACCGTGGTTCGCACTGCTCTTCATTGCCGTTTTGGACTCTTGAACGGTCACTTGAATCCACCTTGTTGGCACCGCCTTTCAGCCCTGAAGAGTCACGGGTTACTACCCTTTGTGACGAAACACGTGTCGGCTGGTTGCTTTTGTTTTGGCTGGTTGCTTATGCTCTGTTACTATATTAAACACCTATGACTATCATTCTGGTGTAGACCCTCTACATTTCTGCAGTATGAGACATTTCTCCTGATATTATATCCTCGTTACGTGTGCCCGGGACTGTACCTACTTCATTTGTGTGGATTTCTATCCATACCATCACGGGGGTTTTAGGGCATATCCCCTGACCTGGTTTGCACCGTTCACACTCCTAGTATAACAAACTCAGCGCGAATTAGCTTGAGCGCCATTATTCCTGTCAATACTAAAAACCCCACACTGATACATAGAATATAACAGATGACGGGTGGCCTCAGTTGAATTTAGAAAAGCTCCAACCTTCCTATTAAAATTACATTTGAGGTTTTTAAATTATTTATTTGTGAGTTAAATAAAGTATTTCATCATTAGAGCATTTGTTTGAGGAATACTTGTGTCTGCATTTTTGTGTATTGGTTTGCGGTTCAAATAATCTAAATTGCTTAGGCTAGGGTCCCCAGCTTCCAGTAATGATTCAGTGGGGGTCCTTTGATTCCAGTAATGATTCAGTGGGGGTCCACAGAAGTCAAAAGTTTTAAAACCACTGGCCTAGAGTATAAAATAAAAACATTTTTTTTTCACTTCAAAAACCGACTAGCCGAATCCCACAGTCCCTAATTTTGAGGACTCTGGGCCACCACTTACTCTTGGAAATTTCACATTAGAACAGCAATAACTCACTGGGGATGGGCTTTGGCAGCACACAGCAACCGGTCATGGATGGAACCATGCTTACTCAGTGACCTTGATACAAGAAGGTTTATGGAACCCGCTGGTATGGCATTTCATGCAGATGTGGCATTTATTAATAAACAGCTTATGTAAGGGCAGCCAGGGCAACTAACATTTGGGAATATGCCTATGTGTGCTGTGGATGAATTTAGTGTGCCCGGGCTATGTGATAAGAGTAACATACCTAGAATTATGAAAAGTGATAACCTGTCAGCTAGGACACACTATATTTTCACAGCGAAAGGAGTAACACACTGTTATAATTATTCATAATATTATTATTCGAAGTAGTAGTGAAAGATATCCTAGGTAAATGTAGCATTAGTAGTAATAGCAGTAGTAGTTAAAGATATCCCAGGTAAACGTAGCAGTAGTGCAAGATATCTCAGTTAAAAATAGTAGTAATCGCAGTAATAGTAGTAGTGGAGAGGTGATGTGCAGCGGCCAGAGAGGCTGACTCTGGAGCACAGGGCTGATGGTTGGTTCAATCCCTATCGCCGACGGCAGCTCAGCTCAGCTCAGCACCCTGTGACTCTGGGCAGTAGCTCACTTAATCTCCCCGACGACCCCCAGCGCCTTGAGACCCCTAGGGGTGATTAGTTTGCGCTTGGATACATACATACAGTAGTGAAATATATCCCAGATAAACGTAGCACTAGTAGAAGTGCAAGATATCCCAGGTAAAGGTAGTAGAGGTAGTAGTGAAAGCTATCCCAGGGGGAACGTAAATGGCACGCTCCCGTTTGAAATGCAGCTACTAAGTTAGTTATTCTCACTAATTCACCCATTGCTAAAAGAGGATTATAAAAACAGTTCTGCAATTTCAGCCAAGGAACTCATCAGCCATTAACTACTGTTCATAGTTTCCCAAAAGTAATTGAACCACTTTTAATAAGTGGTCTCCTTCGATAGAAGCGAGACCCTCATAACCCAGCACTATCCGATACAGCTGGGCGGGTGGTCGCCATCTTAGCGTAAGCGAAGCCCTGCGTGAATGACGCGCGCGAGCCAGATAGGCGTGGAGAGAATGATACCAATGTAGACAATGCGAGTAAAGTGCCCAGACTCCTCTGCGGCACATTAGCCCCGCTCTGGATCCGGAGCTGCACAGCATAGGCACATAGCGAACTAAGGGCTTCACTAAACACGAATTAATTTCCATCAGCTGCTGGAATCCACTGAATATATTTGTTTTAAGTACTTTAAACTCATTACCAAATTACAGTGAGTTATGGCCAGTGTAACAAGGACTGTCAAGCTCGGATAGCAGTGAGGAATGGCTACAATAACGCAATTACGGGCCCTAGCTAGCATCAATGTGAGGAACCGCTGTTTATGTTTGCATTTCTTTTTTGTGTCAGGACTGCACACCTATTACCAAGCGCCGCACCTCCAGTGTCAACAAATCTGTGCAGCTCATGTTTGCTGGTGGGTTTGTCTTTTTACCAGGCTGACCTGCAGCTCTGTGCTCTAGGAACGTCCAGGGCCTTTAATCACCACACTTTCCACCGACAGATATTAAACTGAATCTAGAGTCTATAAAACTTTACCGCAGTCTTCCATAATTGAGCATTGAATCAGCAGGCTCGTGCCACCTGTTACACGCGCCTACATATATCTAGTGAGCTGCAGACAGCCAGGCCTTCATTACTTACTGCCACAGTGCAGTGGAGGGCAGCAAAAACAGGCAACAGGGAGAGGTTCAACCGGAAAAGATGAAAAGATGACGATGTGCTCATGTTGGCACAGTTGCAAGTAAACAGGTGGTGGGATGGGGCAAGAAATGGAGAGCTCGTACAGTAGTGACATGTGGAACAAGCATTTGCAATGCAATAGGTCTCGCATTTGCGAGAGTTTAAGCCATTGGCATTGTAAATGACAATGCCTTTTTTTTACTTGTGTTTTAAAAAGCAACACGTAAATAAAAGGCATTGCCATTTACAATGCCAATAGCTCAAACTCTCACAACTGCGAGACCTATTGCATTGCAAATGCTTGTTAAGATAAGCCGAACCCCAACCTCTAAGTGCCGTCGAAATACTTTTAATTACAATTTATAATCTAAATATCATTAACTTTAATTAAAGGAATACCATGATCACACATTATGCCTTGCACCTGAGGTGTGCTGAGACAGCTATGCGAACGCCTAGAGTCCTCGTGGACTACTGGCCACCCAGGGCGGGTCTCATTTCACCCCTCCAAGGATTTAGAGCTGTAATTGTAACCTGAACCCCGCTGGCGAGTCAGATGGGAATGGCTGCAGATAGTGCTGCTTGCTGCTCAGAGAAGCCGGTGCTCCGTGCCTACGGCAGAGAAGAAAAAGCGGTTGACGTCTGCGAGCTGCGCGAGACCAGGGGATCCCCATCTCGAAGCTCCGAGCCGGGGAATCCCTCTGCCAGCGAGCCCTGCGCCCGCCCGCCTCTCGTCGGCGCCGCGGGATGACAGCTCGGCTCTGAATCTGTCACACTCGCCTGGCGAGGCGGCGAGATGTCAGGTGCCGCCCGAGAGCTCCCCGGGGACACCACGCCTGCTGATCATGACAGGTACCATGTTCCTAAGAGCTCCTTTTAGAGCTGGTTAAGTGCTCTCCTTCCATTTTAATTGGCCGGGTAGTTAACATTGGCTCTCCGCCGCCAGTCTGCGTGGCTCTAAAACACTCCCCGTCCCCCCTATTATAATAGCACAGAAAGGACTTAACCACTCACTGACTGGTGGAAAAAGAAATCCTACAGCCTGTCTTGATCACGCTGCCTGCACGCGCCAGTAGGCTCTCTAATTGGTTGACAAGGTCCACCTATCACAAAGCTTCTTTGGTGGTTGCCAACCAATAAGAGAGCCAACTAGCCCGTGCAGTCAGCGTGAACAACACACTCGTAGACTCGCTGTCTCATGGGCGTGTCAAACAAAGCCACAGGGCGGTAACATAAAACCCTGTAAACCAATAACAACCGAAAGTTTTAAATAATTATGAACGTTGCCCAATTGAAAGCAGGGGCGGGAACAGAAGTCCCTTTACACAAAATCCTTTACCCCAATAAATCTCTCGCTGCGCGAGCAGTGCTCACACTGCAACGCTAGGCGCGAGACCTAAAAAGGTACAAGCACTTACGAGTTCTTTATTTGTGGTAGGAACTGAAGCATTCCTAACAAAAATCCTTGAGATGGAAACTAGTCGTTGATACAAAGCCCAGTTAAGTAGTTTAGGGTGTGACAAACATTTACATAACGTGTAGGAAGGTGGTAGATGAGCCAAGAGTCATTAACACTAGAACAGACATATAATTTATAAATGCTTTTACTAAGTAGCATTAGGAAGTGCTATTTCACAGATCGCTGAGTCCACACTACAGGCAGAGGGCTACATATGTTGACAACGTGTAACACTATTGTGGACTTAGTTTCAGCGGTGTGAGTAAGACTCAAGGTTGAGGAGACACAATTTGACAGGAGTTTTGAAAGCTGGAAGGGAGGAACTGACCTTGGGATCAGCCGGGAGGGAGTTCTCATGGAGGACACAGATCAAGGAGGAATGAAGGAGGGAGAGAGGGGGAGTTGAGCAGAATAAGAGGGAAGTCTGCCACAGTGTAGTGAAGGAGGACGTTGGTGGGAGATGGAGTCAGCAAGACAGAGATATGATAAATCATGGGTCGTATTGAAATGTAAACCGGGGACCTTCACGGTGGTAACTAGTCTATGTCATCTGTACTGAAAAGTAGAAGGATGACGCGGAGTATTACAAAGTATACGCATTGAAAAGTTGAATACTTTGTTTCAAGACTAAATAAAACATTTAGGAGACTGATGAGCGGGTAGTGGTCATCTAACCATGTTAAGTAGCTGGAATATGCCAGCTGTTGTAGATACTAACGACTCTAGGTGCAGCCTAAAAAGAACAGCGCTCCAATTTTTCTGACTATTCGGGTAAGAGAAGAGAATCAATAGTATGAGGTTAAAAACTTTGGGATCAAGGGTATTTGGTCTAAATAAGCCGGTAAGAGAATATATTATTTTGAATGACATGAGCATGAAAAGTCTTAAGGCCATACCGTGACGATGGATGCCACACACCGGGAAGTTTGAGGCTGTAGTTTGGGAGTGACCAATAGAAAGGACAAGATTGTTGGTACGTCATCAGCAAATTGGTGCCGTGTGAATCTGAAGGAGATAATGGCACCGAGAGAAGAAGTGTACAGTGAGATGAGCACTAGATGCAGGACAGAACCCGGCCATGATGCGCACAGTGAAAGGGAAGGGCCAGGGAACGGCAGAGGGGTATGGACAAGAGCTGAGAGAGGTACGAGGAGAACCAATCTAATGCAGCACAGCTACATGAAGCAAGGAAATCAAGTAGGATCATGCGATTGATGGTGAATGTGAAGAACCAGCATGGGTGTGGTGAGAAAGTGATGAGGTTGAGTCAGAGGACCAAGAAATGTGGAGGTGAAAAGGGGGAAGGGTGACTGCCAGGAGTGGCGAGTGTGACTCTAATCCTGTTTTGTTTGGAAGTACATGGAAGATCACAGCTGACAGTCTTTGTAAGATAATAGTTTTCTAAGGGGGTGTTGTAAGGAATTAGGTTGTTAATTTGGAAGGGGGTAGCCATACCAACTTAATTTAACACAGTCTGGTTAAGCAAAAACCCGGTATTTGAAGAATTCATGCTCCGCCCTGGTAGCAGGCAATTCCCCAGAGCAATGCATGTTAAGTCTAATCAGCACCCACATCTTGAAAGTCAAAAAAGCAACACAATAAAATCAGAAGATCAATTGACTGCCTCTGAGTCCCACTCCAGAATCAAAACTGGTTCCAAACTAGTTTTCCCTTAGGCAGCACATTTACGTTTCCACTAAAGTTATCAAAAACAGTTTTACTATTAAATTAGATTTTTGAAACTATAATGAACTTTGAAAATCTGGTCTTACTTTCACAGTAGAAACCACTTTGGAGAAATTATTCATTGTGAGGGCATACCGTTTTCAATATGCAGTATATAGGCACCTGATCCAGTGAGCTAACAAGGCACACTTTGGGGGTGACTGATGGAACACATACAAATGTATTTTCTTAAATGGCAAAGGCACTTTTACCTGTGATTTTAAACTGTAGCCAGTCAGAATGGTGCTCCTGGCAGCCACAGATCTTTTTTTAACGTGTATGTAAGTGGTGTAAATATACACTGCAGCCCACATATGACATTTAATTTCAACTTACAATGGCCTTACTGGAAAGTTAAACACACCAATTAGGTGGGAACAAAATTCAGTACCATTTTAGGGTCAGAGCGGACACAGTGGCACTGGAGGCCAGCATCACAGAGCCCACACCTAATACAAGCAAAAATGGGTGATAAATCAGGAGAGATCGAGGAGGAAAGATGGATTTCCTGCACGTGTGAAGTGAAATGATCATGTGGGACACCTGTGAGGAGTGTACAAGACGGTCTTTGATATGGTTTGAAAATACTGTGGTTCAGCCTCAATAAGAGTAACATGGAGCGAGTTTCATGCCAGTTTGCATTACTCAAGTTGGGGTAGTGGAGTCATTTCCTCCAGGTGTCCAGTCAGATATACAAAACAATCATGATGAAGTGGACTAACTGCAGTATATGAGCCTGAGATGGTGAGAACCTGCGTTAAAGTGTCTAGAAGTGGTGTGGTAGGAGGTTTTTAATTCAGAGCGTAGGGTGGCACTGAGGGGTTAGAAAGAGTTACTAATAGAATTATTTATGCCCTGGTATCTGAAGAAGAACGAAGACCTTTTTCTTCAAAAACATAAAAAGTAATGGTTGCAGAATAGTATGATGCCTTAAGTTCACGTTCGTATCTATGGCAAGACTAAATTGAGTTTATATTTTTAATCGCACATATAGTATGTGGTCTTGACTCAAAGTTGTTTTTCAATTTCAGGGTATTGCCTTATAGTTTATGATGCAATATGCAAAGTATCTTGTATTTTTAGGTCTCGCCTAACAGTGTGAATGTGCTGTTGTTGTGAAGGGTATTGTAAACCCTAAAGGGCTTGGAGCCCACCCATTACTTGCCATTTGCTGGCTTGTCATTCTTTTTAGCTGCCTCCTAATTGGTCACCATATGCCTCACGTCACTTCCTTTTATTTCTCTGGAGCATGGACCAAGAACTAATGGATTTAGTTTTATTTGTGTTGTTCTACTGTCCATCCACTGCTTGTGCAGTAATTCTGGGTACTTTTTTCTTCATTTTTTTCTGATCCGCATTTTCTTTTCTTGGAATGTGGAAATTCCTCTTACAGCAGCAAGCAAATGCCACAGACCCTTGAAGCATTTCATGGCTTTGTTTTACCGCTCAGCGCTTTCTTTTACCTGCACCTTTGGGTTGCTTTTAACTTATGTCCCATTCCTTGTAAGAAGTGCAGGTTTGTTTTTGCCTTAATTTCTTTTGGAATTCGTCGTTTCCTTTCCTTTTACAGTAACAAACAAATGTCATGGACTTTTAAAGCAGTCCAAGTGACTGCATGTGTTTGTAGGCTGCATTTGTTGGCTTTTTAAAGTGCCTCAATTTTGGCCAGTGCTGCAGTTAATCCATTTCTCCTTAAACCTGTGTCCTGAGTCTCATATGTATTCAATCAATCAATCAATCACGGCATTTATAGAGCGCGCTACTCACCCGGGAGGGTCTCAAGGCGCTGGGGGAGGGGGTAAGTTACTGCTCGAACAGCCAGGTCTTGAGCTGCTTCCTGAAGGAGAGATGGTCCTGGGTTCGCCGAAGGTGAGTGGGGGAGTTCCAGGTCTTGGCTGCCAGGTAGGAGAAGGATCTTCCTCCGGCGGTGGTTCTGCGGATGCGTGGTACGGTGGCGAGGGCGTGGCTGGTTGATCGTAGCTGGCGTGTGGGCGTGTAGAAGGTCATGCGGTCGTTGAGGTACTTTGGGCCCAGGTCGTGGAGGGCCTTGTGTGCGTGGGTGAGGAGTCTGAACGTGATTCTCTTGCTGACGGGGAGCCAGTGCAGGTCTTTCAGGTGTCCGGTGATGTGGCTGTGTCGGGGGATGTCCAGGATGAGTCGTGCGGAGGCGTTCTGGATGCGCTGGAGTCTCTTTTGAAGTTTGGCTGTGGTTCCGGCGTAGAGGGTGTTCCCATAGTCCAGTCGGCTGGTGACGAGTGCCTGGGTGACGGTCTTCCTGGTTTCAGTGGGGATCCATCTGAAGATCTTGCGGAGCATGCGCAGGGTGTTGAAGCATGAAGATGAGACGGCGTTGACTTGTCTGGTCATCGACAGGGAGGAGTCCAGGATGAAGCCCAGGTTGCGTGCGTGGTCCGTTGGCTTGGGCGCGGTGCCCAGGGCCGGGGGCCACCAGGAGTCGTCCCAGGCGGAGGGTGATGAGCCCAGGATGAGGACTTCCGTCTTGTCTGAGTTCAGTTTAAGGCGGCTGTTCCTCATCCAGTCGGCGACGTCTCTCATCCCGTCGTGTAGGTTGGCTCTGGCGGTGGTGGGGTCGTTGGTGAGGGAGAGGATCAGCTGGGTGTCGTCGGCGTAGGAGATGATGTTGAGGTTGTGTCGGCGTGCGATGGCTGCGAGGGGGCTCATGTAGACGTTGAAGAGGGTTGGGCTGAGTGAGGATCCTTGTGGAACGCCGCAGATGACTTCGGTGGCTTCGGATCTGAACGGGGGGAGGCGGACTCTCTGGGTTCTTCCGGCGAGGAACGAGATGATCCATTCCAGTGCTTTCTCTCGGATTCCGATGTTGCTGAGGCGCTTCACTAGGGTGCGGTGGCAGACGGTGTCGAACGCCGCGGAGAGGTCCAAGAGGATGAGGGCAGCTGTTTGCCCGTTGTCGGTTAGGGTTCTGATGTCGTCGGTGGCTGCGATAAGGGCGGTCTCGGTGCTGTGGTTGGCCCGAAACCCGGACTGCGAGGGGTCGAGGGATCCATTCGTCTCGAGGAAGGCGGCAAGCTGTCTGTTGACGGTCTTCTCGATGACTTTGGCCGGAAACGGAAGGAGCGAGATGGGACGGTAGTTCTTGAGGTCGGTGGGGTCCGCCGTTGGTTTCTTCAGGAGGGCGGTAAGCTCGGCGTGCTTCCAGCTCTCCGGGAAGGTGGCGGTGTGGAAGGAGGAGTTGATGATGTCCCGGAGATGGGGTGCGATGGTGGCGTCGGCTTTGTTGAAGACGTGGTGTGGGCAGGGGTCGGTTGGTGATCCGGAGTGGATGGAGTTCATCGTGCGGGTGGTGTCTTCGGTGCTGATCGGGGTCCAGTTGCAGAGGGTGGTGGTGGCGGGCGTTGGTTCGGCGGTAGGGTGCGTTGTTTGTGCGTCGAAGCTGTTGTGTATGTCAGTGATCTTGCGGTGGAAGAACGCGGAGAGTGAGTTGCAGAGGTCTTGCGAGGGGGTGATGTAGTTGTTTCCGGCGCTGGGGTTGGAGAACTCTTTGACGATGCTGAAAAGTTCCTTGCTGTCATGGGCGTTGTTGTCCAGTCGTTCTTTGAGTGCCGACTTCTTGGTGGCACGGATCAGCTGGTGGTGTTTGCGGGTGGCGTGCTTGAGGGCGGTCCTGTTGTCTGTGGTCTGGTCGAGTCGCCAGGTTTTCTCGAGAGTGCGGCAGTTCTTCTTGGATTCCTTGAGTTCGTTGGTGAACCAAGGGGTTTTCTTGCTTCCGGGTCTGCTGGGAGGGTTTTTAGTGGTGCGAGGTCGTCGGCGCAGGCGGTCAGCCACTTGGCGAGGTTGCTGGCTGCTTCGTTTGGGTCCGTTGTGTTGGTGGGTGTGTTCTGGCTGAGGGAGGCGGTGAGCTGCTCGGCGGTGATCTTGCTCCAGCTCCGGCGGGGAGCCTGTTGCGGGTGGTGGTGGGTCGCAGTCTTTCTGAAGCTGAAGTGGACGCAGCTGTGGTCGGTCCAGTGGAGTCCGGTGGCGTGGCTGAAGGAGATGTGCTTGCTGGACGAGAAGACGGGGTCAAGCGTGTGGCCGGCGTAGTGGGTGGGCGTGTTCACCAGTTGCTTGAGTCCGAGGTTGGCGAGGTTGTCCAGCAGGGCGGTGGTGTTTCTGTCGTTGCTGTTCTCCAGGTGGAAGTTGAGGTCCCCTAGGAGGATGTAGTCGGCGGAGGGCATGGCGTGCGGGCTGATGAAGTCTGCGATGTCTTCGCTGAATAGTGTGCGTGGTCCCGGGGGTCTGTAGATGAGGGTGCCTCGGAGAGTGGTCTTGGGGTCAGTGTGTATCTGGAAGTGTAGGTGTTCGGCGGCGGAGAAGGTCTCGTCGGAGTTAGTCGAGATGCGGATGGTGTTCTTGTGTACGATGGCGATGCCTCCTCCCGTCTGGTTGACGCGGTCCCTCCGGGTGATCTTGTATCCGTCCGGGATGGCTATGGCGATGTCGGGCGCTGAGGAGGCGTTCATCCAGGTTTCGGTGAGGAAGGCGATGTCCGGTGCTGTTGCGTCGAGCAGGTCCCAGAGTTCCACGGCGTGCCTGTGGACGGAGCGGGTGTTCAGCAGGATGCATTTCAGGTGGTTGCTGCTGTTGCTCGACTTGGCGGAGGTGGTGCACGTCCGGGGGCAGGTGAATCGGCAGGTTTGGCAGGTGAAGGGTCCGTGGGTGCGTCTCGGTGAGGCTCGGTAGCAGGCAGGGTTCCGGCCGGCATTGAGTGCGGTGAGTGTGGCGGCGTCGTAGGTCCGTCGGGTGGTGATGCATCGGTGGGATCCAGGGGTTCTGGCGCTGGGCGCGGTCCAGTCGCGGACGGGCGCAGACGGGCTTGCCTTAGGCGCGCCCGCTGCGCACGTCCGCTGCGCGGCCGCGCAGCGGCCGCCATTTATGGGGAGGTGGGAGGGAGGAGCAGCTGGGAGGCGGGAGGCAGGGGCAGCGAATGGGCAGTCAGGGGGCGGGGCCGCAGGGACGCAGCGGCGGGAATGGCGAGAGGCAGCGGGGGCACAGAAGGAAAACAAGGGGAGAGCAGACAAAATCACGGGCACAGCGTCAATGGGGCAGCGAGGGGCACAGAAAGGAAAACAAGGGGAGAGCAGACAAAATCACGGGCACAGCGTCAATGGGGCAGCGAGGGGCACAGAAAGGAAAACAAGGGGAGAGCAGACAAAATCACGGGCACAGCGTCAATGGGGCAGCGAGGGGCACAGAAAGGAAAACAAGGGAGAGCAGACAAAATCACGGGCACAGCGTCAATGGGGCAGCGAGGGGCACAGAAAGGAAAACAAGGGGAGAGCAGACAAAATCACGGGCACAGCGTCAATGGGGCAGCGAGGGGCACAGAAAGGAAAACAAGGGGAGAGCAGACAAAATCACGGGCACAGCGTCAATGGGGCAGCGAGGGGCACAGAAAGGAAAACAAGGGGAGAGCAGACAAAATCACGGGCACAACGACAGTGGGGCAGCGAGGGGCACAGAAAGGAAAACAAGGGGAGAGCAGACAAAATCACGGGCACAACGACAGTGGGGCAGCGAGGGGCACAGAAAGGAAAACAAGGGGAGAGCAGACAAAATCACGGGCACAACGACAATGGGGCGACGAGGGGCAGAGAGAGGAAAAGGGGAGACAAGCAGACAAAGCGGGCACCGGGGCCACAAGCGGAGGGCGATCTTACCTGCAGAAGCAGCGGGCAGACAACACAGGCGGAGCTGTGTGGTGGGGAGCGACCTACCTGGCAAGGTCAAGGGTCGCTCTCCTCACCGCGCAGCGGCCGCCATTTATGGGGAGGTGGGAGGGAGGAGCAGCTGGGAGGCGGGAGGCAGGGGCAGCGAATGGGCAGTCAGGGGGCGGGGCCGCAGGGGACGCAGCGGCGGGAATGGCGAGAGGCAGCGGGGGCACAGAAGGAAAACAAGGGGAGAGCAGACAAAATCACGGGCACAGCGTCAATGGGGCAGCGAGGGGCACAGAAAGGAAAACAAGGGGAGAGCAGACAAAATCACGGGCACAGCGTCAATGGGGCAGCGAGGGGCACAGAAAGGAAAACAAGGGGAGAGCAGACAAAATCACGGGCACAGCGTCAATGGGGCAGCGAGGGGCACAGAAAGGAAAACAAGGGGAGAGCAGACAAAATCACGGGCACAGCGTCAATGGGGCAGCGAGGGGCACAGAAAGGAAAACAAGGGGAGAGCAGACAAAATCACGGGCACAGCGTCAATGGGGCAGCGAGGGGCACAGAAAGGAAAACAAGGGGAGAGCAGACAAAATCACGGGCACAACGACAGTGGGGCAGCGAGGGGCACAGAAAGGAAAACAAGGGGAGAGCAGACAAAATCACGGGCACAACGACAGTGGGGCAGCGAGGGGCACAGAAAGGAAAACAAGGGGAGAGCAGACAAAATCACGGGCACAACGACAATGGGGCGGCGAGGGGCACAGAGAGGAAAAGGGAGACAAGCAGACAAAGCGGGCACCGGGGCCACAAGCGGAGGGCGATCTTACCTGCAGAAGCAGCGGGCAGACAACACAGGCGGAGCTGTGTGGTGGGGAGCGACCTACCTGGCAAGGTCAAGGGTCGCTCTCCTCACCGCGCAGCGGCCGCCATTTATGGGGAGGTGGGAGGGAGGAGCAGCTGGGAGGCGGGAGGCAGGGGCAGCGAATGGGCAGTCAGGGGGCGGGCCGCAGGGACGCAGCGGCGGGAATGGCGAGAGGCAGCGGGGGCACAGAAGGAAAACAAGGGAGAGCAGACAAAATCACGGGCACAGCGTCAATGGGGCAGCGAGGGGCACAGAAAGGAAAACAAGGGGAGAGCAGACAAAATCACGGGCACAGCGTCAATGGGGCAGCGAGGGGCACAGAAAGGAAAACAAGGGGAGAGCAGACAAAATCACGGGCACAGCGTCAATGGGGCAGCGAGGGGCACAGAAAGGAAAACAAGGGGAGAGCAGACAAAATCACGGGCACAGCGTCAATGGGGCAGCGAGGGGCACAGAAAGGAAAACAAGGGGAGAGCAGACAAAATCACGGGCACAGCGTCAATGGGGCAGCGAGGGGCACAGAAAGGAAAACAAGGGGAGAGCAGACAAAATCACGGGCACAGCGTCAATGGGGCAGCGAGGGGCACAGAAAGGAAAACAAGGGGAGAGCAGACAAAATCACGGGCACAACGACAGTGGGGCAGCGAGGGGCACAGAAAGGAAAACAAGGGGAGAGCAGACAAAATCACGGGCACAACGACAGTGGGGCAGCGAGGGGCACAGAAAGGAAAACAAGGGGAGAGCAGACAAAATCACGGGCACAACGACAATGGGGCGGCGAGGGGCACAGAGAGGAAAAGGGGAGACAAGCAGACAAAGCGGGCACCGGGGCCACAAGCGGAGGGCGATCTTACCTGCAGAAGCAGCGGGCAGACAACACAGGCGGAGCTGTGTGGTGGGGGAGCGACCTACCTGGCAAGGTCAAGGGTCGCTCTCCTCACGCGCAGCGGCCGCCATTTATGGGGAGGTGGGAGGGAGGAGCAGCTGGGAGGCGGGAGGCAGGGGCAGCGAATGGGCAGTCAGGGGCGGGGCCGCAGGGACGCAGCGGCGGGAATGGCGAGAGGCAGCGGGGGCACAGAAGGAAAACAAGGGGAGAGCAGACAAAATCACGGGCACAGCGTCAATGGGGCAGCGAGGGGCACAGAAAGGAAAACAAGGGGAGAGCAGACAAAATCACGGGCACAGCGTCAATGGGGCAGCGAGGGGCACAGAAAGGAAAACAAGGGGAGAGCAGACAAAATCACGGGCACAGCGTCAATGGGGCAGCGAGGGGCACAGAAAGGAAAACAAGGGGAGAGCAGACAAAATCACGGGCACAGCGTCAATGGGGCAGCGAGGGGCACAGAAAGGAAAACAAGGGGAGAGCAGACAAAATCACGGGCACAGCGTCAATGGGGCAGCGAGGGGCACAGAAAGGAAAACAAGGGGAGAGCAGACAAAATCACGGGCACAACGACAGTGGGGCAGCGAGGGGCACAGAAAGGAAAACAAGGGGAGAGCAGACAAAATCACGGGCACAACGACAGTGGGGCAGCGAGGGGCACAGAAAGGAAAACAAGGGGAGAGCAGACAAAATCACGGGCACAACGACAATGGGGCGGCGAGGGGCACAGAGAGGAAAAGGGGAGACAAGCAGACAAAGCGGGCACCGGGGCCACAAGCGGAGGGCGATCTTACCTGCAGAAGCAGCGGGCAGACAACACAGGCGGAGCTGTGTGGTGGGGGAGCGACCTACCTGGCAAGGTCAAGGGTCGCTCTCCTCACCGCGCAGCGGCCGCCATTTATGGGGAGGTGGGAGGGAGGAGCAGCTGGGAGGCGGGAGGCAGGGGCAGCGAATGGGCAGTCAGGGGGCGGGGCCGCAGGGACGCAGCGGCGGGAATGGCGAGAGGCAGCGGGGGCACAGAAGGAAAACAAGGGGAGAGCAGACAAAATCACGGGCACAGCGTCAATGGGGCAGCGAGGGGCACAGAAAGGAAAACAAGGGGAGAGCAGACAAAATCACGGGCACAGCGTCAATGGGGCAGCGAGGGGCACAGAAAGGAAAACAAGGGGAGAGCAGACAAAATCACTGCGTATACAAAGTATGTATCCGTTTAAAGTGCTTCAGTTTTGTGCAGCGCAGAAACAACTTCACTTCTCCTTAAAACCTGATCCTAAGTCCTCAATCTCATATATATTCCACTGAAAGCTCTGTCAGGTGCCCTATATTCATATGCAATTAGCTGCAAGAGATGTAGCCTTACCGCCACAGCTACGCTCCACTCAACTCCAATCTACCCCACTCCACTCTACCCCATTCCACTTTATACTAACCCAATCTAACCCACGTCAATCTACCACACTCCACTCATATTTATCCCAATCTAGCCCAATACACTCCACTCTACTCCAATCTACCAGACTCCACTCCAGTCTGCCCCAATCTACCCCACTCCACTCCAATTTACCCCACTCCACCCCTCTCCACTCCAATTTACCCCACTCCGCCCACTCTACCCCTATCTACCCCACTGCAATTTGCCCCATTCCACTTTAATCTACCCCACCCCAATCTACCCCACTCCACTCCAATCTACCCAACGTTTTCAAAAATGTAATTACTCAGTGGTTTGTGCTCTTTTAAAAAAGTGTTGATAAACACTGGAGCCTTTATTTGCCCCATCTGGAGGCTTTTCAGACTAGTTCAGAGTGGTTCTGGAATCCGAGTGTAATATTCCGTAATCAAACACAAGTATTGAACAATGTTATTTGTAGTGACGTGGCGTGAATAGTTTATTCTGTATGTAAGGACAAGAGATGATGTAGTGATGTGCCGTCGTGCTCGGTTCGACTAGTGTGTAAGGAAAGTGTCTTGGCTTGACTAAGCAGGTATGAGGTGAGTGGGAACGATGAAAAATGCTGTGTGGATGCTGAGAGAATGTTATGTTGCATGGAACATGGGGGTCCATACTCTGGGAAGCTGGGCGGATTGAAGCCTAACAGGAGCTATCAGGCTGTGGCTGTAATCTAAAAGTGGCACCAGACTCGTCTTCTCTGGTGCACGTTACCAGATGTCAAATGCAAATCAATGAGCCACAGTTACGACACTGAGCTCAAAGTAGGGTGCAAAATGAGTGGAAAGTACATATATTACCACTCAAAAACAGTAGGCACCCCCAATTTTGTTCTCCACAAGCAGACACACATCGAAATACAGCTGTCCCTACACTGCACTGAAAAGAAAAGGAATGTAGACACGCAACTGTAGTAATGCCTACATTTAAAGCCTTCCAATGGAATGAGCCTAGGGAGCTACAACAGGGAAGCTGATAAATACTTTAGTAAGTGGATGATACACTTGATGGTAGGCCAAACCAATTGATGCACATCGTTAACTGAGGCAGAATCGAGTTGTACTCTTCCAAATCCCACTTGCCTAATAAACTGCTTGTGTGTCACTTTGGCAAACCTCAGTCAGTACAAATACCTTACTGGCCCTTCTTCAGCCTTAGTTTACTATGACCGCTGTGTTTCTTTGAGGAAGATGAAGCATGTATTATCATACCAGCAGGAAACTACAAAGGCTCCGTGTCTGGACATTTTGCTGAGGGCAGCGACAAAGATTTGTCCAGTGAAAGACAGGATGAGAATGAGAAAGTTCCTTTGTCTAGTTGAAGTATTATGACAAATACCCTTACTGTGAAAGTGCAATTCACAACTAACTTTTGTGGCACATTCTAGATGTCAAGCCAGGAACCTCAGCATCATCCTAGACAGTAAACGGACCATGAGATCACAGATCAAAGCAGTCTCCTTACCTTATGCATGTTACGAAGAATCTTCAAGTGGCTCCCCCAGGGCACAAGATGCACTGTCCCACAGGCCCTCATCAGTAGCCGACTTGACTAGAGTAACACACTCTACACAGGGATCTCCACCAACCTCTTACAAAGACTTCAGACCATACAGAATGCCACTGCCAGACTCATCCTCGACCTCCCCCGTCGAACATCCACACCCCCACCTCAGAAGGCTCCACTGGCTCCCCATACATAAAAGATGCCAATTCAAGCTGCTGATCCACGCATGACATCTTTTATGAATGGGGAGCCAGTGGAGTCTTCTGAGGTGGGGGGTGGTGGATTTTTGATGGGGGAAGTCAAAGATGAGTCCGACGGTAGCGTTCTGTATGGTCTGAAGTCATTGTAGGAGGTTGGTGAAGATCCCTGCGCAGAGTGTGTTACCCTAGTCAAGTCTACACAACCAAGGACCCGCCCACATCAACCAACGCCTCAGCTTCCACCAACCCTCAAGACCGCTACGCTCTGCATCCCTCTCCCTCGCCTACACACCCCGCATCCACCGCAGAAGTTTAGGACGCTCCTTCTCCTACCTGGGGGCCAAGACCTGGAACAATCTTCCACTGCAACTATGGATCTCCCCCACCCCAATAAAAATCTGAAGGGTACTGAAGACCTGGCTATTTGTCTGGAACAGACAACACTGAGTTGTATTGTCTTTGGGGACCACTTATTTTCTAATAGGGGGTCCTAATCTCAGGATTATCATTACTCCGTTCCTTAGGCACTGTTGCAGAGTGGTATCAAACCTACCCTGGATCCAAGGGGGATTAGGTACACAGAAGGAGAATACTAACGTACTGGAATAATACAATGCTGACATCTATGACACTAGTCAGAGAAGAATATGACTAAATACTACGGTATGTTTCATGGGCTGCCTTCTCGTTATAAATATAGCCGTCTATGGTTATACTAGCCAGTCACTCTTTTTCCTATACTTTTGCCTTGGATTTACCTAGAGCAACAAGTCAATATGTGCAAATAGCATGTCTAGCGCTCATGACGAATGAGAATTATCGACAGATCGTTTTTTCTTAAACAACCTCTCTTCCTTTTTTCCTATTTCTCCCTTTGGTTGTTATGTTGCTATGTAATTATGTCATGTATTGTGTTGGTCTCAGAATGTTTATATTGTCCCTGTAGATATATTTGTGGAAACTCACTCTTATGATTGCAATAATGAAGCTGTGTTGAAATAAGACCATTCATGAGCATAACCGTATGAGAATTTTTGAGAAGAAGTGAATAATCCGGAGAAGGACTCCCAAGTAGGAAAAGCCACAAATTAACAACTGTATTAATCTGAGCGGAAATACTTAATTTAGATGCCATCTTTATCCCCATTTTTTGTGCGGTCTGTTGGATTTGGGGGCTTTCCGAAGGGTTGAGACTTAGGGGGTCATTACAATGACGGGCGGATCGCCACCGCCCGTATGGCGGTGGCGATCCGCCTGCCATTTCCCACCGCCCGCATGCCATTTCCCCCGCCATATTACGATGGCGGGGGGAGCCCGGCGGACGGAAAGACCGTCCGCCGGTTTTCCGCCGGTCCCACAGGGGACCGGGCGGTAAAGGACCCTAATATGGTGGCGGTGTCTGCAAGACACCGCCATCCATATTAGGATGTTGGCGGAAAGGCATGTGGTCTTTGCTTCTGGGGGCCCATTGCGGGCCCCCAGGATTTGGGGGGGGGGGTGAGGGGTGCACATGGGGGATACCTATGGTACCCCCCTACATTTGAATGCAGAAGGTGGCAGGCACCGTGCGGTGCCTGTCACGTTGTGCATTCAAATGCACAACATGCGTTTTTCGCATTGCGGCGCGTGCTGCTGACAGCACCGCCCGCCACAATGCGAACAATACGGGATACCACCGTGGCGGTGGCATCCTAATACCCATGGCGGGACCGCCGCACCCCTTGCGGACGGTCCCGCATTCCGTTGCGGTGGCGGGCGGACTTTGTCCGCCCGCCATCGTAATGTGCCCCAAAGATCGGTGAATATGGGGATGCTTTCGCCCTTAGTTCCAATCTACCCCTCCAGTTGGTACACGCGTTTGCACTATGCTCGACCTGTGCTTGGGGACAGGGAACTTCGTGCTGCCCCATGACTCTCATTGCACACACAGAGACCAAGGGGCAACTCAGCAGCTAAAAGAGTGCAATGTCACTCTATGGGCATTTGTTCTTTTGTCGTTCATTGTACAGATGACCGAGGAGACTATTCTGAAACTCCATTTTGGTGTTGGGATGGGGCATCACGTAGTCAATATCAGACAGGTTAATGACTCTACTGCAGTTCTGATTATGGGCGAATTCCTAGCAGGAAGGAAAGTGTAAAATGGTAATAAGTGAGTTCTATAATAATCCCTTAAATGGACAAGAAAAGATTGCATATGTGTTGCTGCCACAAATGTATTGGCCTGTTTCATACACATCCCACCTAGATTTAGATACAACTGAGATGTTATGTTTTTTAAGAGTATGAGCATTATTTGAGTTTTTATTTTGCATTTTACCTTACTGCTGAGTGAGTTTCAATTGAGCAGGCCTTTGACCTTCTACAAATTGGACCTTATGTTGGATAGACTAAATGTGGATTGATGGACTGATTAGAAATGGCAAGACTTTAGAATAATGTATGGGGTCTCGGTTCTGGAGATATGCCAGACCTCATCCGTGAAGAGTTAACTAATCATTCCGTCAATAATAAACCGACAGATTGATTTTCTTAGAGCATTCTGTCCTTGGCAGACTTCAAACATCCCCACCCATTAACCTGATCAACTCCACATTCACTATGTGGACACTGTCAGTCGGGTCCTGCTCCCAGAGCCCATCAACAAGATGCCCGTTACTAGGCAAAACTCGTGGTTTCCAGCTCCATGAGGCAGTGTTAGCACTGACACCTACAGGGACCACCAGGAGCATGCTGCACATAGTGTACTCCGCCTATCATCAGTAATATCCACTCTTCTGGACTGGTCATGATGCTCACCCAATCGTTTATACTGTAACGATGGACTCCGACAACACCAAGGACAACTGCCTGAATCTGAATTTGAGGAGTATGCACCTGTTTTGTGCCAGTATGTTGCACTCCCTCCACCATATGTACAAGACAGAAGTGATGAAGGGCTTTAGAACGCAAGTAGTTCTCCCAATCCCAAGAGCCACCTATTCCCACTTATCTGATGCTTCCAGACTTGTAAAGTAGCCACGTACTTGATTAAATCCACTCTGAGAACGCTAACAACTTGAGGGCCACCTGAGTATTAATGCTACTACCCTGGTCATCAATACCAAGGTTGATGCTCTGTCCCAACTGAAGCCAATACAAGTGCATTATCTCAAAGGCAGGTTAACTTGAGCCCTTCTGGGCGGCTGTTAGTCTAGATGCTCCCTGATCTTAGACTTCAAACCAGTAAGAGGTGCTCTCCAAAACAACTCGGTGATGACAAACACATTAACTGTCCAAAGGAGGAATCGTTTTTGCACACCAACGCTTATTGCTGCTCACCACTATCTGTAGTACTGACATCCTATGCTGTGCAGATACAATACCCCCTGGCACTCTGCAGTAGCACATTAGAGAGCAACAGTACTCTAAAAGTAAATGAATGAATATACATATTGGAGGATACCTTGGTTCAATCACATTTGAGGCTACCCCCTGCCCCTTTACACACCACACTCTCTCTGAATGCTGCGCATGTCTGTATACCTTTAGAGCTAAGCGCTGTGGTGTCACGAAGTGGCCTGAATATACCAAAAAGAGAAAGCTTGGCAGTCTACAAGATAATATATTAAGTGTTATCTTCAACTTCTCACTCTTGCCTTACTTCTCCCAATGTTTACATTTGTTATGAACACTTCATCTTGTCTCATTTGTACGTCCGCCGCGCAAGTGATTCCGTTCACCTGCTCACTCACTGTGTGCGCCCACCCCTTCTGTGGGCTTCCCATCAGCTCGGCTCTATTGATTTAAGGGTTTTATAAATGACAAAGAAAATCCTAGAACTATCTCTGATTTTGGAGACATTCTGACCTTATCTAGGACTTATCAGTTTAAGTTCCCATGCCCAATCACTCCCACTTCCACAGATTGAGGAAAGTATACGTTTTTCACGGGTTTCTGGTGACCTTATTATGAGGAAGATGGCATGAGATTGTGCTGACCCTGGCTCCTTTGTGTGGCTGGCTGATGTTGGATGTAGAGTCATTGCCTTGCTGGAGCCCAGCTGCTGGTTCTACAGATTGTTCTACCAGAGGCTGCTGCAGTCTCAAAATGGCTTATAATGGTCCCACCAGCTGATCTTCCTGGGTGTTTTCTTATCTGTTGTACCGCCCACATTCCGAAATATAAATTGAAAATCTGCAGGCTAGGTACAAAAATGGTATTCTATCAAGCCAGTCAACTGGATCGGTCCTAAACCTTTACAAACTACTTTAAAAATTGGTGCTCTGCTTGATTGAGGCTTCTATCTACCCCTAAAATGAGCAAATGTAGATTGGGGGGACGGGGGGGAATCCTCCTCAAACCTACTGGTTAAAAAATGGAAACACGACCTCTCTTCTTGCAAACCATCCCTTATCATTTGACTTTCAATAAACTCTTGAAGAAGCACCTTTTGTTTCGAGTAACCATGTGTCAGTTCACTCTGAACCAGCCCTGCTTTCCTAGCACAAGGACGTCTGTATGAGGAATTGTGCACTCTACAAATGAATCAAAATAAAACATAAAAGGCTCCCACTATGAGATGGTGCTTGGGTCAATGGGGTGTAGATGCAGGCCCACCTCTGAGGCCTTTACATTGATTTAAATGTCTGTAACTCTCTGAAAACAACCCTCCCACACAGTGCTAGTCAAGTACGGAGTAGTCAATCATGGATCCACTTTCTTCACTCTAGGCCAGGATTCTCCAAAGTCAGTTCTGGAGGGCATGATCCATGCCAGATTTTTAAGATAACTACATTTATCTAAATGGGGATATGTTAAACAATCTGGCATGGATGCAGCCCTCCAGGACCGACTTTGGAGAACCCATCTCTAGGCAGTAAAATGACCTTAAGGATTTCCTGGCAACCACAAACCCCTAAGAGGAAGTGGGAGTAAGCAATGGTATCCACCTAAAGTCATGTTGATGGACTACACTGTGTGATGTTCTCTGCTCTTAGGTCTAAATACCTGATTCTGAGGCCAGTGTCATAAAGCTGCCTCCCAGGCAGTGGTACAGTGCGAGTCAGATAAGAGTAGTCCAGGCGTATGTTTCCACTACCAAAACTAAGTGAGCATTCTACACGGTGAACTGGACTCTTGAAACTGCTCTATGGCAGAAAGTGATACTGTTACCCAGAAGCCAAAGTATATTTTTTGGTGTGGAAGAGCTGCGCCTTTTTTTTGGAGCATCTTGCACACAAATGAACTTGAAAGAAGGTCGCCAATGTGACAGTGTGTGTTCCACATCATGTGTGAAATGATGCTGATGACATCAGAAGTGATACTGTTAAGCTAAATGTATAGATCCAGAAACCAAGCTCGGCTACAACACGCCAGGCGCTCTTTTGGGTAAGATGGGCCCTAGTGGAGAGAGTGAGGGAGGAGGGCGTATTACCTACAATATTCCTAAGATCTGAGCACATGGATTAGAACCTTAAAACTGGAACGCATTGTTTTGATTGGACGCTGCTCTTTTTTTGGACATGCTATTGTTATGAGACTGACAGTTGGAAACTTGTCCTCCGAGGACAGCAGAATTACATTAGTGGCTATAATTTTTTTCTAGTATTTTAATTAAGCAAGAAATGTCAGTAGCAGGGGGAGTGAATGAAAAGTGCACCAGTCACCACACCCTGGTTTGACAATAACAATAACTGACAAAAAAAAAAAGAAGACAATAACCGAACCCCTGGCCAAGCCTGTGATTCATATGTCCTGGAACCAAGGCAATGGCGTAATGCAAAATGATTGCCCTCCCCCCCCTTGCAGAATGTGAAGAGCCCTAATTCTCCCATATCTCACAGATATACATTGGTCTTGTGGTGATTGGGGGCCCCCTAAAGGGATGTGGGTTCCCCTGTGCAGCAGAAGCAGCAGGGGTCTGTGTTACGCCCCTGAACCAAGGCCACCACACACTACCTGCACGTAACTGGCTGACCTACAGCAATGTTGGGGCAGACAAGACGCTGAAGTATAGCCGGTATATGCGAGTACTACTGAATGTTGATTGATATTGTCGTGTGTGTTAATTCAATATTCTAATATTTACCTGTATTATTGTTTACTTAATATTGGTAAGCTGCTGGAGAAAGACTTAGGGGGTGATGTGATTTTTATCCTTTACTGATAACCCTCAGTTGAGGCTATGGATTGGTACAGAGACCAGACGGGCTGTAAAGCCCACACTGCAGAAGGCTATGTCTGCCTTGAAAGCAGCAAAGACAGGGTGAGAAGAAAGCTTGCTCTCGATGGAAGCATTGCGGGTCCAACAAACCACGCAGAGAACCCACAAGGAAGGAGGAGAAGGCTTGGGATGCTTGGAGGGCGACTGAAGTACTTGGGAAAGAATGAAATACCGACAAGAGAAGACAGATGAGATTTTGGGCGGATGCTAATGAACAGAAAGGCTTGCCACCAAAGACACGAGTCAAGAGAGCAGCCTCAGGGGTGTGTCAGGAGAAGAGAAATCTGAAAGAAGATTAAAGTTTAAAAAGGACATAAAAAAAGGGGAGGAATTAAATTTATCAGCGTCAATAAAATGCAACTGTAATCTGGCAAACATAATCTCTAACGAGACGACGTGAATATTCGCTGTAAATCGACAAACACCCCCAAGGTGACCTTCGGACATTTGTACCAGAATGTCTTAGTCTATAGCAAATGGCCAGTGGTTCTCTAAGTAGTATTTTTCTTTTGTGATTGTAACCAGGAAAACATGATTAGAGCAGTGCAGAATGTAATGCCATAACGCAGCAGGGCCCATCTTTAGTATCCTACGTCATCTAGGGAAGAATTATGATGGAAACATCTGAGTATTTACAGCCCGCACATTGCCTTGTGTGTATGCCCTTTCCTGCCAACCCCATTAGCTTTAATGAGGCAGAACGTCATTTGATGAATTTGCACAGTCCAGTGTCTTGCAAAGCGACATTAGTTGAACATGGCCAGTGTTGTATTCAGTGTCTCCAGCCATCAGTCAGTTGATTGTCCCGCAAAAAATAGAGGACAGTTCAGACACTCGCTTTGTGTCCACCTATTACGCCAGACATTATTTGCAATTTTAAGGTCCAGATGGAGTACGCGGATGTGCTTGTTACACAGCCTGTGCCAGGCTGATACCGGCGCGACACTGCAATCTCTTGTTACACGACAGGAATGATGATGACAGCTTACTTGATACAATAGCACTATGCATTAGGTCCCACAGTCCAGTGGTAAATCATGGGACGCTTACTGCATGCTATGATTCTTCACACGCGCAAACCTCAGAGCAGGATCTGCTCTACTGCTCTACACAATGAACAAATGCAGTACTGCGCATCCCGCCCAGCACTGTAAACGATAAGCACCTATGGAAGCCATTAGAGGCCTTCTGCGCGGCCATTTCGTACTGGTAATGCAGAGTCATAATATTGATCAATATGGCTTCACCAGAAGCCCCAGCCCCTATCAATTTGAAGCCACCTGTTGCTTGGGTGATGCCAGAAGGCATCCATGTGTCAAAGCTGGTACTTTAAAAGCCACCACCCTTTATCATGGAATCACTCATATATCCAAAAACTAGAAGAAATAATAATTGAGAATGAAATGGGATTAAATATGGAGGCAGGCACAGACGTGAAGAAGCACTAATTATCGATCTTTACGGAACTAAACCAGATCACCGCATCACATTGTTGCTCGACATGCCGCCACGCCATAACTAAATCTATGTGTAACATGGGTCTAGCTACTATTAATGAAGCGGGTGCAGTGGCATCAAGACCCAGACATCTGAGGGCCCACTATACCCCAATTAAGGCTCTCCTACTACCAAAAAGGGACATATAGGGCAATTTTCTTTGCTTGCCGTGGCCACTGGCCCCCTTGCCAAGCCGCTGACAAGTAATAAATCTCATTGCTTCATGTCAGAGGAATACATTCATAAAAAACACAACAAACGGTAAGGAAAGTTCTATAAAGTAAAAATTTAATGTTATGGAGCACAATTTTAAGACAAACTTCAAATAAAATATTTTACAGGTGTAAGATGTAAACAAGTCGTACTTTATAGAGTGGGCCACTCCAAGACTATCGCCCAACATACCGGTCAACAAATGAAACACAAAAGCTACATCAATCCAGACTCTGGTCTGCCTGAAACAATATATTTGTGAAAATGCACATTCAAGACAGCTCACAGTGCTTCAAAGCCATGCCATTGAAAGATATGCACTATACAAATGCTGAAGCTACACATAACCATGGCTTCTCACAGTCTTCGGGCAAAGTAGTTTGTTCATAGAAAGAAGGGCCAATATTCGAACTTTCAAGGCCTCTGCCTGCCTGCAAAACACTGAATGACATGATGTGCTACTGGCAAAGCAAGGCCACAATAGGTGACAATGCAAGCAAGGAAACTGGGCCCCACATTTTCGAGGCTGGTAGTAGAAAAACAACTATCAATTGGGTTGAAGTGTGCCCATCAACCCTCTGGTGCCAGTGCCCGTGTTGCTCTATTAATAGCTAAGCTCCTTTCATGTGTTCCTCAATCTGTAAGTTATTTCAGGTGATGGCAAGATAGGACAACATTGGGAACACATCACAAAATTTTGAAAGAGAGAAAGACAATTCATGTAGCAAATGGAAACAAACTGAAAAGAGGCTCCCTGTATCCACCACGCACCAGTGAGGTCCCATCGGGAGAGTCATACTCGGCTCTACCTGCAAAACTGACAAATTAACAAGAGCAGGTTGGAGAAGGTGCAGAGATGGGCTCCTGGAATGGTGCACAGATCCAACAACAAAATCCTGTGAGGTGGAGCTCAAAAATGCAATTATGTGATTTTCAGGAAAGGAGCGAGAGTGGCAGTCAGTTTGTTTAAGGGAGGAAATCGGGTCTTCTCCTGGCACCAGAATTCATGGCATGACATTTGACCAGGGCTGAGTGGGGCTTCATGAGAAAACTAGGACGTGTGTGTGAATGCAGAAATGCAAAGAAGCGACCTTCGGCAAGAAGTAATGGATATCAAGAAAGGACCTGGCATCGACATAATGATTCAATGTTATTGACAAGATATGGGAAAGGCCAGAGACTGTGCTACATTTGTGAGTCAAGAACAGGCACAGTGAGCCTGGACGACTGGGAGTTGTTTCTACATTTTCAAAGTGTCTTTCTGAAAAGTTTGGAAAACAGATATTTTATAACTTTAACCATATCTTATCCCTTTAAACAGCGTAAGGCACTGGTAGCCCAAGTCTGCTGAAGATCTTATAAACATGTGTGACTACATAGGACCTAGGCTGCTGGCACACTCTGAATAAAACACGTCTGACGGGCAGAAGAACACATGCAAAACATGATGTATGACTGTCAAACAAAAAGCAACAGATAAGTATACACAGTTCACCTTACCTTGTCCATGTAGACAAAGAACAGAATGAGGAGTATCAGCTCCACCAAAAGAATGATCAGCAGGATGATGAAAAACTGAAAGAGAGGAAAGCGAGAGTCTAGTGTTCTGGTACAACAGTCCTGCATTCTCTGTGGACTGTGATGCTTGTTGTTTTCAGGAGTCTTCTTCCACTGCTCACACAATACTGCCCAGACACCATAACCACTGGACATGTTAGAGCCATGTGGCGAGAGTGTGCGAGAAATGTGTGCTCGGTTAATCTGAGAGAAGCCATCTGAGCATAAGCGGAGGCTGCACGGAGCACACAGTGTACTGATGCTTAGTGGCATGGGATCACCATATGCAAGTTCACTCCTCCCAACCAATCTATCTCTGGCCCCTATACCTCCCTGTGCAGTCTAATCCCTCCTTTCTGCTTTCTATAGAAGAGACCAACCACAAAATGAGCGCGGTCATTGGCGGTGCATCTAGGTTTACCACTGCACTTTATATCTCTGGTGCGTTATAGCAAAGTGACATATTGAAAATAAAACCTATTTTTTTGTTATTCAAAATATACGATTGATTTTCTGTAACTCAGCAATTTAAATGAAACAATATTATTAACTATTTAGAACATTGTCTAAGAATTACGTTTTTAAGATGCACAAAGTTGAAATACCACCTTTTCTATTTTATTTACCTTTACCTATGTGAATTACAAAACACAACTATAACCATATGGGAATACATATACCTATATCATTTTGGAAAGCACTTATTTCATCCCATTGAGCTTCCTGTAAACAATGTAATAAATTAAAATTTAGTGTTACTGGTGCAGTCTTGGACTTTGCTTATTTGAATTAATACATCACACTGTATGAAACATACATTAACTACCACCAATGATCTAACATTTGATTCTATTAACATCCTTCATTATTGAAAGTGAATCTGCGTGGCTTTGAAAATATCAACTCAAGCTGGTGATGAGGTAGAGGAAATTCTCTAGGTTAGTCACTTTAATTTTAAGGGCACAATTTAGAAAGAATGTGTCTAGTTAACAGTATGCCTTTTTAGGTTCATGTCCTCGGTGTGATATCTCTGGTTGAACCATCAATGGTGGTAAATGGACTACATTCATAAATAAAGATGAACACATACTGCAAAAGTCAAATACATAGAAAACGACGGTTATCTACAGATCAGATGCAGATACTTACACAATTTAGCCTCTTAAATTTCCTTATTTGATGTTGTAACATTAAACTGCAATGCAGGTACCCATAACAAATTGGAAACCAGCAATTACCATCTCATTGAACCTTTTGTTCCTTAGCTAATGTTATAGTAACATCAAATATGGAACATAAGAGGATAAGTTGTGTAACTATTAAATACAGGGATCATTTATTGATCCCATAAGTTAAAAACTATAAGAAATGATAATAACAGCGAGTCCCCTTAAAACTAGTGTTATTTTAACATCAAAAAAGGAACACTTGAGGGTAAATTGTGCAACTTTTAAATATGGGGGTTATTAGATTCATGAAGTTAAAAACAAAAACAATAATGCAATCAGTTACTCTGCTAGTTTAGTTGTTAAGCTCACAGGCCCATTTCTGCGGCGGTGAATGCCTAGTTTTACATGCAAGATACTATTGTTTGTTGGTCATGATTACTTGCTCTTCCTACACCGTTGTGCTCTCCAATGTGTTTCTTGGTGCATCTTTTCTGCGGTGTTAACCTGTGATTTTGACAAACTGCTCAGTGTATAGTTTTTTACAGAGTACGGGTATGGACTGTGTTAATTTATAAATGCATTAAAAGACTAGCCATCTCTCAGTGCTTCAATGCACCTGGGGGTCTGGTCTGTGCTATAGGATAAATAACATTAATAGAACATACCCCTGTTAAAATGTAATGGGCCTCAGGCTGATTTTTTTAAACATTTGATGAAATTTGATGACATATCGTCACCGGTCCAGAGTGGATCTTACCATAGACATTCAGGCTCCCAGCCCCCATGCAAGGGAGACTTTGCATTGGATTATGGCGTCCGCCATGATACAAAGTGTTCTCTGAGGACCGTGGGGATAACAGAAATCTACAACATTGAAGTGTTGCCGCGGTTGACGAAATAAATTACGTCATCCTCTTTTAGTCTATTTTTGACAAAGCCCATACAGTTGTTTCTGTAGGGCAAGCATATAATGCACAACTCATACCCAGGTTGTCAGAAGTGAGAGTGCAGTTGTACGTGAGAGAGAATGCAGAGAAAATTAAGAAACTCCCCAGAAATAGCTGCACTTTTCCTGCCAATAACGGTTAAACATATTAGTTGAAAAAAGTAGGAAGGGCAAAATTGGTTAATGAGCCATTTGTCTATTCATAACTGCTACAAATAGAGGACTGAAAATCAAGGCTAATTACACTCAACGCATTACACTGCAGATTTTCCAACAGATTAAGTTTGTCATTAGAAACACCCCTTTAGTGAAGCCTTGCTAAACGGAGTAATTGATTTACTTACACATCTGTAAGTTAAGCTATAAGTAGTCAAGCGAGAAACACAGGCGCTTTTAGTCAAAGGGCATGGGTTGCGCATGCGCGGCCTGCATAAACGCCATAGCTGTTGACTTACGCTCAAGAGGAGGCACTTGTTTTCCTTGATAGCACCCAGACATCCAAGAAACCCAGTTATCATGATGACTGTTCCAATGGCGATGACAAGGTTTGCTGCCGAAAGCGAAGGGAAGCTGGGGGAAAAAGTGGCAAAGTTTCCTTGGGACACAGAAAGCCATATTCCCACACCTAAGAGTCCACAACCACACAGCTGAGAAAAGAAAAGAAGGATGGATTAGATGGGGACACTCATTAATTTATCAAGCAGGGTACTGTCTGTTTTTGAAATGTTCTCAAGACATATACTCACATTGTCAAGCCAAGTCAAAACATCTTTGTTCGGAGGAAACCCCCCATAAAAGCAGATTAAAAAACATACAGTGAAGATAAAAATAAGTGCCAATAGCCGCCAACATATATCGAATAAGGCATGAGTAAAAGCATGGCATACATAATAAATAGTCTAAAAAGTACATGGGGTTAATCAAAGTGCATTGTGCTTCTTGAGCGTACAGCTGCCTTAAGAAACAGACAGTTAATGGTATTTACGATAATTTCTGAGCCTTAAAAAAGGTACTAAATACATTCTCGTATATAATTGGCAACACTCACATTTTCAATTTTTATATATACACATGTTTATATAAAGTTTTATAAATTACATGTTTACCTTTTCAGAGTGTTTCCTAGAAATATGACATCACATATTTTCAGTAATTCAGTTACAAGACAAAGGGGTTTCCAGCAAACACCTACTCCCTAGATGACTTCACTTCTACTAGTATGCACCTTAAATTAGGAGTTAGGAGTATCTGCAAACTGAAACAGGTATGTTCTTCAGTCATACCCAAATCTCACCTCAGAAATAAATTGTCTTTTACTCTTTTTCCAGCATGTTCAGTTTTGTCTCAATAATAACAGACTTGTTTTTCTTATGCTGGACCTGGACCTCATCAGCACGGCCTGGGGGGGTCTGCTGTTCTAATTTGTAAAATGTGTGTGTGGAGAGAATACCTGGTGTTTCGCTCTTCTATGAAGCTGCAGTATTTTAGTACAGTTCAAATTCTATTTTAGGTGTTGTTTCCAAAGGCAATGAAAAGTTTTGTAGGCAAACAGCCAACACATGTCAAGGCCTCTCTGATAAGCTTTTGACAATAGTCTAGTTTGTACTGCAAACTTCAAAACCTTCTCAGCATCTTAAAACCTGATATACTTTACTCTGCCTTTTCATAGATCAAATGCTTACAGGCTCATTATGTGTCCAGGGAAATGTGTGGCAAAGCTGCACCTGATATTTACCAGGCAGCTTTTACTGCACCATTTAGAATTTCAAACCTCCAAATGGGGGATAACGTTGTGATAGTTCAGAGCAGATTTAGCAACACTTTGCACAGATGCAAAGTCAACAAAAGTGGTACAAACTGCTTCAAAGTGTTTATAAAATATTCACTTTCCAGCTGAAAACTGTTCTGTACTGGAAAGTAGCCTGTAAAAGTAATACAAATAGCGCTTTGAATTACTTTGCATCAAGGGAGCGCCCATGATGGCACATGGGCATGCCCATGCTACCAATCTTGGTTTTTAATGACAACATGTAATTAAAAATGGCAGGCAGGGCTTTTCACCTAAAAATAATGCCTTCTCGAGGAAGGCGCTAACAAAGGGAAATATTTTCTTTCCTCGTAACTTTTCCAATATTGCCTGCGTGCTGCACTGTACAGCATACACCCAAAGTGGGAACAGTTTTAAAGTTAGTCTAAACAGCATTTTGTACTGAAAATGTAACCTTCCAGCATTAAAAATATGATAGACATCACAGAAACACCTTTGCACTATGGTGAGTGCATGGTGCTAGACAGTCTGGGTGCCAGCGCAGGGGGATGACAACACATCTTCGTAGATGGGTCTCTGTGCTGTGTTGTCCCCCTTGAATAAAGCAGCACAGTAAATTGGTTGCTGCGCTGATTTGTGCGACTTTTAAATACATCTGCCCTACATGTTTTCTCCCAGACCAAGTGCACAAATTCGGATATGTAGGTGGGCTATTACCACCAGGGGGCGTATTATGGAAAGTGCCCCGGGGCGCAACGGGCATGTGCGCCTGCTTTTCGCACCCCATGGGCACTTCGGTATTACAGGAAGGGCGGCAGACGCCTGAGCGGCCATTTCTGTAATACAGATAGCGATGACGCACATATAGCGCCAGCGCCATCACCAGAGGTGTTCCCTCATTTGAATGGGGGAAAACCTTTGCCTCTGCACCTGCGCCGTATTATAGAAGCAGGCGCAGAGGCAAAGAACCAGTAAGGAGGTGCACTGACAATGCGCCACCTAAAAGGTGGCACACTGTCAGTGGACCACCTAAAAGGTGGCGCACTTACAACCCCCCCTCTGATAGCAGCCCTCTGGAAGGGGGAAAGGAGTCCTATGGACCCCCCAGACACCCCCTTGCAGGCGGGTGCAGTCACTCACTGCACCCGCCTGCAAAAGGATATCTAATCCCCCTTAAAAGTGCTGGTGGTTTGCCGCCTGCACAGTGAAACACGGGGGTGCTGCTTCAAAGTCGCTCCGTTTTTCACTTGAATGTGCTGCCCCCGGAGCAGCGAGAGTTCGTGGCTTCCCTGGGGGGAGCGCATTCAATGTAATAGGGCGCACTTTCTCCGTTTGCGCCCGGTGCACCCGTTTTAAGGTGCATCGGGTGCAAATAGGGAAAGTGTGCCCGATGTATAATAAGGCCCCAGGAGCCGTAATTATACATACCTCAGGATTCAGGATTTTGAGGACTCTAGAAAAGCGTCCCTAAGAAAATACCCCGGATAGTATCAAAAGCACAGCCCACTTCTCATACTTGTGAGGTACCAATAAAGAACCCTCGCTGCTACTGTGTGGCCACAATTCTATGGAAACGGTGCAAATATTAGCTTATACTTGCACTAAAATATATGTGAATGCATGAAATAATATTAAGCATAATCGGATTCTTTTCCAGAAAAGCACCTATTTAGTGTTTTCCAGAAAAGCACCTATTTAGTGTGTTTTGAAGAATGGCGATTTAATCTAGAGCGGGAATGCCTTTTCTAAAACCACTCGACATCGTGCTTGTATATCCGTCTATTTGGCCAGTTAATTGGGGCTTTATTTAGTTATTTATCACAGTTTAATGGGACATCAGGCCACGAGCAAGTGCGCGCAGGTTCTGCGCACAATTAAAGAAACATTATGAAACATCATTACAGTTTAATGACACTATAGAACGAGTTCGGTAATAGAATGCATACATGTGTCGTTTATAAGTATTAGTGGGGCACAGGAGATAATTACTCGCTTTCAATAAAATACAGAGAAAAAGCGAAGCATAAAACCGAATTCGGGGCTTTCGGAGGTTTCAGCCTGTTTCTGTCAGGCAGGTCACACCTATTGTACGTCTCAGAAGCAGGCAAGAAGCCAAGCGAAAAAAGACAATATCTGAGGACAGCTTCTCGTGCCGTAGCACACTACTTATTTGTTTGATTTCAGTGTATCACAATATAAAATTAATCCCATTGTAGGCAGCGCCGTACCACACCACTGCTAACCATCATACTCCTACAATGGTGATATTTCAGATTATTCCAGGTTCCCCCAAGCTATAAGAAGGGCTTGGGCGGCAGTTATTAGTCATTTTTAAGGTATTTTCAATTAATAAACAATTGTTGCTGTGCTCCTCTCTAAATCAGACAGACAGCGCCCCCATGTGGCAGACTGCCATAAATCCCAGTGTTGACAGTTAGTGCGGGTGCAGACCACCGGAAACCACGGGCACAGATTAAGCACTGCACCAGGAGCTAGCAGCAGCCCTGGGAAAGGGGTTAGTTCCGACACCATTTTGTACCCACTGAGACAGAGCATGGAGAGCAGAGAAGCAAGTGACGGGCACTTCAGGTTCTTATAACGTGTTAATCACGGGAAATGTTTGGCTGGACACTCCGGCCTGCCCCCTCTTCATTAGCACGTCATCCTCGAGGGAGGGGCCACATAGCACCAGAGGCTAAAGCAGGCATGAACTAGCGTGGCTCCGTTAGCTTAGCACTGCATCCTTCAAACGTCAGTGAAATGAATACCACTTCCCCAGGCCGCAGTAAAACCTACTCGTATAGTTCTTCCATTCATCTGGTATGTGCAGGCATGTGCTATTATATGAAACACGTTGGCAGTTTGTTATTTATAGTATTCACGTAAGTTCCAAGGACACTCCCCAAAACTTTACTTGAATCTGACAACTCAGCCTTTAGCTCTCTTTCACACAGAAAAAATCTCACCACCATCTGACCCACAGAAATGTGTGGCATTTACTTATTTCGTAGGCAGCGGAGTGGCTAGGGTGATACAGGCCCAAAGCACTCCAGAAAATAAGCTGAAACAGAACCAACCCTGGGGTGTGCAGATCACCTCTCATCCCTGGCCATGCAGAATACTGCACTATAAGAAACATTGTAAATGTTTGTGTGTTTTATGTTTTTAATTACATATTTTGGAAGGAGCATCTTCTGCCACCCAAGACAAAAGCAAAATATTCACAAACTCTTTTTGAAGGACAGTAGAATTTCAGGGCGTATCTGCTATTCAGCTCAACACGAGGGCCATCACTTGTCTTAGTCAATAAGTTACCTGGGCCTTTTGTAAAATACTTTTCAAGGAATAGGGTTTTTCTGAGATAATTTTAAACATGCAAATCTGTTGATATAAATTCAACATAAACACTTGTTTGGCAGGGTCTGGGAGTTCTGGAACTAAGCTCTACTTCTCAGGTAGTTTAAGAGGGCGTTGCCGCACTGTGAGCCCCCCATAGTGCAAGCACATTGTAGTGAACTGAAGAAGCGCTGGATAGGATCTACTTCCAATCTGTAATCCAGCGAAATCCTGTTCCATGAGTACAAGATGGTGGGCATGGCTGAACTCCAGAGCTGGACAACATGCCTAGGCAGAGACCAGTGAATGGAAACGATGATCTGTGCCAGTACGCGCACTTGGAATGGCTCTGTGCCAGTACGCGCACTTGGAATGGCTCTGTGCCAGTACGCGCACTTGGAATGGCGGACTGAAGAATGTGGCGGAGTACGAGAGCTGTGTGCTGGGAGATGTTTCACAAGGTGATGTGGCAGGAGAAGTCACACAGTTATGGAGGATATGTGAAGAGGAGAAGATGGCCATTTATGGTAGGAACTCCCTACATGCTCAGCACATGAACTTAACAGGACCCAGCGAGCTTAACCTAACAAGAATGGCGCCCAGTGAGGATTCAGGGGATATGACATTGGCATGGCAAATCAAGGCCACCAATCTCCTGACCACACAGTAAATACCCATGATGCCCCAAACTTCACAGTAAAGCTTAAATCAGGTTTTATCTGGAATAGTAAGGGCACAGCCATGGGAGCAACAGCAGTGAGAAACCCCTTAGCTCTTTTGGTCCACACTGGGAAGAAGGTCAACAAACCACTTCACTGCAAGATGCGAGCAGGTCCTGACCTGGACATAAAGGATGCTGAAAGACATGAGGGGTTCCTTATGGTGACGCCACGAGTAAATTAATGGAGTTACTAATACCGGAGAACCTGCTTGGGACACTAGCGAAGAGAGCCAACAGAAACAGCAAAAAGTATTCTATCAAGACAAAGATAGCTAGCCTAGAAAAAATTGTGTTCTTCGGAGGTGAAAGAAACTGCATCGGACTTTCAAGAGTGTGTCTCAGCCAGTACGTTACACAGGTAAAGACGGAAAATGTGAATAGCAAAGCAAGAGCGACGTGTGTCGCAGCCCAGACAAGTCCTGCAGACAGTGGGGATCTGGACCTGGTGTAAGGTGGGTGTTCGATTCTATTCGGAGTGCCCGGGTCTGGAACTCTGCCTGAGAATCAGATAGAAGCCACTCGGGTAGATAAAGCTTAAGAGTTACCACCGAAGCAAGTAAGGAGTACTTACAAAGATGGATGGGCAGTCATCCTACAACTAGAACGGCTTCCGACAATGAAACCTTACTGAATCAACACTATATGGACAAATCCCCAAGCTACACTCTGTAGAGACATCACCTCGGATTGTCTTCTTTTGGATAATTGGGGCTCCATTCCGTGGTTGAAATACATTTCTAATGTCTTTCAGGGGCGGGGGTTGTCCTTGCTGTTCCTGTCTCCTGCTAGTTTAAAGAAAGGAGACAAATCACGGATAAAGAGTCTCTTTTTGGAACACCATGCGGAGGATGATTGCAGAAAGAGTTGGTAATGCACTACATCTTTTTTTGTAACTTTTCTAGCCATGCTCGAAGACTTTTCCCTAAACCCTTTTTTAAATCTTTGAGGCATCCAAGATGTGTGCAGGCTTTTCACAGCCTGCAATTCCTAAATCCCCCAATTATTTGTGCCAGGGTGAGTGCCTTTCTTAGCTATTCGAGGCAGGAAATCTATGGAAGAATAATAACACCTGCCTCCAGAGATTATTACTTTAGTCTTCGATATTTATTGTCTTTGATCAGGCTACATTTTATAGACGCTCTTTGCACTTTACATGTAAACTCTTTTTAATGGATTTATGCGCTGTAGTTTTCACCTCGCAGAGCGTTCGCTATTGTGTTTTATGGTTATTGTGTTGTTTGTTTTTAACATCAAGTAAGTATGCAATGGACGATGGAGTTATTTTAAATTTGTTTTACGACTACTTAACTGTTCTGTATTGTTTCTGTCTTTCATGGCCACACACGGCTGAATAAGGATTACATTGATTGAATGCAACACTCAAAATGAGACAAGTGAAATGTGGAGACGAAAGAGTGATTTTTTCCCCCAAGGCCATGCCCAATCCCAGTTCAAAAGAGGAAGGAACTTTTACAGACAAGGAAAGACTTCTTGATGAAAAGTATACCAGCCATGTTTCATCCTCCTGTAATTCGAGTTATCCCTGAAGGGAAAACCTTCATATCCACCCAAATAGTTGAGATGTCGATGTTTACAAGGACGGAATGGAAAGACACAACAACTGAGAACTACTAGCCTGTGCTGGCGATAGCCAGGATCTGACACTGTGCTGGATGGAGGACTACCTAAAGTTGCCCAACATATGGTCCAATTGAGAAGTACAGAGAAGCTATGCTGACAGCTCTAATATCGCAGATTTTTAAGGATCTGACGAGATATCCGCTTTCCAGCTTGCATTTCACAAAATCATAAGGACTTAATTATTTTTAGTAGCAGTGCACCCACTCCTAGCCCATGTCCCCAAACAGCTGTTCAAACGAAACACCACAATGCATGTCTCTTGTTATTGCATCATGCTCGCCACTGGTTTTTAGGTCTCCCCTAGGCAGCACTTGCGCTGTCTCTTCGAAACATGCTGTATTCAGGTATGAACTTGCAGCTCCACCCATTTTTTCAATTGGCTCCTGTTACTGTCCTTTCTAAATGGTTTCTTTTTATTCATGAATAGGCTTAGCAGACCCTCCTTAGTACTGCCTTTTCTCCTTTTGTAACCTCCCATGATGACTTACCGCTTACGTGTGTTGTTGCTCGGTATGTTTTATTTACAGTCTGTGAGCACTATTTTATTCATGCCTTTCTCCTAGCTGCTGTTGCAGGCACAATAAGCTCTCTCGGTTTGTAAGCAGCGAGGCACGCCTTCATCTTTTTAACAATGGCGGCCGTGCCTTTCTTTTCTTGGGCGTGGCTTGCCAAACTCCATTTTTTAATATTATATGCTTTTCCAAGCAGCGCGGCACAGGCAGCGTGCTGCGCCGCTTATGAAAAACTTACAATATTGAAAACAGAGTTTAAAGCAAGATGTGCCTTTCTTTTCTTGGGCGCGGCTCGCCAAACTCTACTTTTTCATTCACCTTTAACAATGGCAGCCACACCTTTCTTTTCTTTGGCGTGGCCGCTCAACTGCTTTCTCTCCCTTTCTCACCCCATGCACATTTTTTGCAATACAATAGGTCTCGCATTTCTAAAAGTTTGAGCTATTGAAGTTGCAAATAATATTGCAACGCCAATAGCTCAAACTTTCAGTAATGCGAGACCTATTCCATTGCAAATGCTTGTTAACTCGGTTAACTAAGCTTTTTCAAGTCAACAGATATGACTGCAGTAATCCTTCCATGCACCACTGCCTGCTTTCTCTTGGGGTGAATTGTTTATTTAAGACAGCTGTTGGCTTAGAAATTATTTATAAATGACTTGAGAAGTCTGGTAGAGTAAGTCCTTACTATTTCACGTCCCTTTACATTATCAAGGAGAATGTGTCAAATGACGGCCACCTCATTGACAGTCAGTGCTCTTACTTTAAGCATTACAAATGATAAAATGCCAAATAAAAGTAAACAAAGCAAACATATTTTAGAAACACAATTAGAATATTTACAACATTTAAATAATCAGAATTTAAAAATATGTTTACAGTAGTCAGCAGTGAACAATGCATTATCTAGGGCATGAACAAGACAAGAAGACTCCACAATCACTCGTTGTGTTGGTGCATAGCCAAAGGGTAAATACAATCACCTTATAAGTATTTATTACACAGGGAAGTAAAGTGCTTGATGCCAACAGGTTGCAACCTTGTGCTAAGACTAGCCAGTAACACAGCATTTTCTAATTTCTTCATAAAAAACTCAGACACGTGGCTGACTTTGGAAAGTTTCTTGGGACAACAACCTTAAAGAATACTCCTGTGGTGGTGGCATCAAGGGCTGGCTGGCCGCGGTTTACAAGCGCCCTTCTTCAGTACAAACGTTAGGAGACATTTATAGAATAATGTCAAATGGCTACTTTGACAACTTGTTCCATCGCATTTATTCAAATATTAGTATTGAATTACAGATAATGAACATTATTGTAAAAACAGAAGGAGAATGCCAGTACGCAAATACTTCTTAAAATCAAATTAATCCCATCTTATTACACATCAGTAACAAATGGATAGTTGAGGGAATCGCCCCATTGCTTTTACCTGTCAGAAGTGCTTATTATGGCTTAAGGAGACTAGCTGCAGACACATACGCAGTTTTGTGCAAATATGAAAAAAAGTGTTCTTCTCACAAGCTGTATCCCCCCCAAAAAAAGTCCAAGTCATGACTGTAGGGGTTCTGCATAAGAGTACAAAAGCAGTCTGCACTAATTGCTATCATCAGTTTTTTTAGCAGAAAAAACATTTTTAGCATGTGGGAAATATGCGTTGACTGCTGCAATCCAAGTATAAAAGATAAGGATGCCCCAAAAACCATGTTAACCGTTACAGCGAGTATCCCAAGATATGCTTTATATGGCTAATTCATAGTAAAAAAAGAACATTGCAATTCTGAGTTAATAACACCCTACACACTTCTCTGTCCTATCCTTGTCACCTCGATGACGTCATTCCTGGAGGCGGAAGCTATGTGCATGTGCTTACCAAGGCAGACTCCATGTATTCAGAGACTCTTGTCTTCCTTTGTTTCAGATGTCCTAGTAAACCATGTACTGCTGATGTCAATATTAAATTGCACATTCACCTGATATTTTAATTTTTAAAAAAACAAGCATTGCAATGCCAACAGGTCTGGCTTTAAAGAAATGTAGTATGGAAATGTGAAGCATTATCAGTAAATAACATGGGAATGGATATGTATTTGTGTGGGAGCAAAAAACTGTAGAATAATATTGGTGTGAATTGAAAGGTCAGGTGACAGTTGCACTGTCAAACCAGACCTCAGCATCTATATAGATTGATTACTGACCTCATCGCATCTGTGCTGCAGCCAGACAAAAACACCATACATTATCTTTTTATCTAAGACACTTTAATAGCATTACAATGTCATGTTGTACCCCAAAATGTTCAAGCTCAGGCAGCTGCATAAATAGAATGATCACAGCTGCATGGAGGGGCAAGCTCTTTACTGTGGAAGCACGCAACTTATGCCCAATCAAAACATACACTCCTGACTCCCAACTTGTGGGCGGAACCAAAGCCCCTCTCTAGTGATGCTCACATAATTGTATGGCGACAGCTGCACTGTCAAGCCAGGCCATATATTTTTTTTTTTACTCTTTTTATTTGAACATTACTCATCAGAAAATACATGCAGGAGAGGAATACAACTTCAAATCAGAGTAGAGTTACCATTGAAGCCAGACCCTAATCAAGTAGGAGGAAGAAAAGATTGTAGTAAATGTGATGCTAATGTTTACCACCAAAGTTTTACAGATGATAAAACTCAGAACTATAGTTTTACTGCAGTTGACTCCCGCAGCTCTTTGGTGGTGACATCACACATGATGGCGCACTGGACATGACAACTGACGCCACTAACTGCAAGACATATTTCATTACCAGAGACTTCATTCATCACACCATTGCTCCTCTCAGTAAAATAAGTTTTGTTTCTTGAACGTTGTGAACACGCAGGAAACGCAGCGCAGCCACCTCCCTGCAGTCTCACATTTACTGCCTTTTCTTTTTCTGCCAATTATCGTTTATCTACTGCCAGCTTCGCTTTTCGGCAGCAAACGGTGAGGAACTGGAGAGAGACGAGTGTCGGTGGCCCAGCTGCGCTGCCCTCAGCAGGGGCTCGGCAGGCAATGATGGCACATGGCTCCATGTTGCTCATAGAGGCCTCTGATATATTAGAAGCCAAAATGCTCCTGTTAATTCAAATACCAGCTAGTTTTTACGCTTCAGAACGGATTACGCAAACCACCTTAACGTATCATAAGCCATAGGGCCATCACAATATGGAGGTAAAACCATTTAAAACAAGCATGTCCTGTCCTTTCAGGCACTCGACCCGAGGAAAAGTTTGTGTTTGGATGGCAACAGGGCTGCGTGATCTGACAAGCAAAAGAACCTGGTGTCGACAGTCGATCGTGATTCGCCAGCTAAAGCCCTCCGGCTCTGTCCCTGGCTGTCTGTGGAGATTTTGCATTTTTTTCAGCTATTGCGCCCCCCCAGAAGCACTGGACTGAGAACTGGATTGGCCTGGCTTGGGTTTCTGGTGCTTCAAGTGATTTTCTGCATCGCTGTGAGGAAATTACTTGCTCTCTCCATGGAACCATTCAACCAGTTCTAATTGGAAATTTATAATAACACTTCCCCACCCCTTTCCCATTTGGAAAACTGCAATGCAATGGCCTGCACCAAAATCAATTGGAAGCGTCAAGCTCCAGCGACATCTGTAAATGGCAATGTAGAACATGTTCTGGGGGGCGATTACTATGAGGAATGAGACAATGCTGTTTGTATGGGAGCACCACGCTTCTTGCAGCCCTGACAATGCTACTACTCAAAATACAATATTTTCATGAAATTATTCTGAAAAGTCTCAGAAGAAAAGCAAACCATCTGATTTTCGGTTTATGCCCAATTTGTGCTAGTATTTCTAAAACCCCATCATTCACCTCACTGGAGGCCTAGCTGGCTTGCTTTTCATCTTTACAGCGTTGAAATATCCCGGCTAATCACATTCTGTTTAAATGCAATTACATTTATTTCATTTCAATTGGGTGCAGAGGATTCCAAGATTATTTGGGAGTCACACAATTCAGACATTAAAAAGAGACTTGCGGATTGGTCTTTTTTTGAAAGACTCATCATTGGGAATTGGGTGGTGGCGTCACCACCACCTAAGTGGAACTCACACAACCACCCCATCAGGCAGTTGATATGGCCATCAGAAGTGCTTCTCCCTTCAATTACAGGAGTAACCAGACCTTGGCAGGAGAATTACGTGGTGGTGTTAGATACCCTTACGGTGGTCCAGGCGCTGTTGAATCGATGTCCCTCTTGTACCTGGTGGAACCTGCAGCTGGGGAACAGCACAGAGGAGCGCCGGACCACTGGCCCTGTGAAACGCCATGAGATCCCTTAAGATTGGTAATCACAGTAATTCTTAGGATTCAATTTCCAGGGCAGGGGCACAAACACCCAGCTGGCAAAGGGGCATCCTGGGGATTTTCTATTTGGTACCTCACCTTAATGTATGTGCGGTACCAATAAGGTATTATCTGGGATTCCACTGTGCCCCAGGGGGTTTATACACCACAAGGAAGGTAGTCACAAAGATTCAAAGGGGCACTTGTTTGTAATACTCAGCCTTCGAAGAGATCAGAAACACTCTCCTGAGCCACCCAAATGAGTACCAATTAAGGATTGTTTATAAGGTGGAGAGAATGTGTTGTCCTTTGTAATGTACTGAAATATTGAAGCAAGGTTTTTGTGCTATGGTTCAACGCCAACAAAACCTGATTAATAGCAACATATTAGATATTTACACCAGTTGAACACACATAATTAACGAATGCCAGAATTCACTACATTATTTATTGATTGATACTTCAAAACGTTGGCTGCACTGGTGAAGCCAATGTATGTTTATAATAATAATGTTCTTCAGTACAGTTCACATTTTCAAGAACCACATGTATTCTTATCCAGTGCTTTGTGATGGGATGTCAACTTTATTCATGGCTACTTTCACGGTACATGACAGCAAGACACTCGCTTAATATACATTTAAATAACTGTGGCATGGGACTGTCACCTGCTAAGCATTGGGAAAGGGTTTATTCCCCCAGCAGCACCACACTCTGAATACAAACCAAGTCATACTGACCTCCACTGGCAAGTTGTACACATAGCTAAAAGGGCAGAAAAAAAATAGCCGATGGAGACGACTTATTAAGGACCATATTAAACAAGCATTTGCAATGCAATCGGTCTCGCCCTTGGGACCTTATATGTATTTAGCTATGCAGCACATTAGCCTGGGTGCTGAAACCTCTACTGTTCTTTAACATGGAGGGAAAGTAAGCACTAAACTGCATGACACGCCAGGTATGGGAACACATGGAGAGAAATATTGCCTTTCAGCTGGAAATGGTATAGTTCAAAGCTCTGTTTTTAATATAAAATCAGGGCCTTCGGTGGTCATATCACTGAAAATACAAGATTTGAAAAAAATATTATTGTCTACGGGTGCTCGTGGAAGACAATTTCTATGGACTGGAATCTAGAGAATGCTAAAGTGATTCTGGTATTTTACTGACCTCTGCTGGTCGTTTTCTATCAAGACAGTTAAATAGAGGCAGTTGAACAGAAAAAAAAAGTCCCTAAGCGGAAGCAGACAAGTCCTAGGGCTGATCTCCAGTGCCCACAAAGTACATACCCATAAGTATATAATAAGTATATAATAAAGTATATACAAGAGGTCTCGAATGCTCGACCTAAAAATATGTGGTATGTTTTTGTGGAAGAAAATTTTCTGAATACCTTCTTCGTACCTTCTGGGCAGCCTAACTCAGACTACACCCCCCCACCGCAAGAGGTGGGGAGCTGAGAAACCCACTGGTTGTCAAGGGTTCGAGACTGCTAATAGCGGAATGCCGATAGTCGCTCCTCTGGAAGGAAGCGACATTTTTGGACACATAGAGCATATATTAGATAACGAATACAGCAACACCAGTATGGAGGCGCACAATCACTCCACGAACTGATAAGTGCGAAACCCTGAGCTCTGCTGAAAAGTTCACTGAAGCACTGACACGTCTGTCCCCTCTTATGCTTGTCAAAGGAGTATTTTCAGGGGTCAGTTCAGGATGGGCCTCTGTTACAACAGGTCAGAGGATCTAGGTAGGCTAAACCCTCTCTGTGCATGCTGAAAACAACTGGTCCACCCAAGATATGTTTCCTGGAGTTGTTGTGCAAGAGGTCATGTACAGTCTCCTCCCAGTAGGGATGTTGACCCTGAGATAGTTGAACTCCTCTTCGAACCGTCCATGATCTTATCTATACCAGGGCAGTTCTTGTGGTCTGAGGTGCAGTAAGTGCTGGCCCCACCCTAGGTGCCAGGACAAGACAGCGAAACGACAAAATGATGCATGCACCAGTCTGACAAGCGAAATAAAGCATTACTGAACACAACTGTACTCTTACTAATAAAAACACAATAGATTTCTTATTCCACTAAATATCAATTGTAACCAATATTAATAATTAACAAACAAAATGTGTTTAGCATCAGCTGATTGCATTCAGATTTTTCAAGTAAATCACATGGATGTGTTTTGTATCAATACCTAATCATATTAAAACATGACTCTTTGGCTTTTTATGCATTTTGTGAGTAGAGGAAACATCCAATCACCCTGGCCAATTTACGATGCTATTGGTCAATTTAACAATGTAGTAATGTGATGTAGTGTATCACAACCCACACCTTGTGAATAAAAAATATATTTTCAAAGTTTTACTTGTTAAACTTTTGTCATTGGTCCTATGCTTGCCTTGCCACTTCCCTGATAACAGAGAAAGCATCAGTGGCGTAACACAAAATGATGGGCCCTACCTGCTTAATGTGACAAGGGCCACCAAGATCTCACAGATATTCATTGTCCTGGGGCTGAAAGGACACCCTGGAAAGTTGGGGGGCAGGGAGGGGTGTTAGGCCCCTGGATACCATAATTGCTCAACAAGCAACTAACTAGCAAATGAAGTGAGAGTGGGTCCACAGCCATTCAAATTGAAGTGTGAGTGGGTCACCAACAGTTCAAACTGAAGTTTGAGTGGTTCCATACCCATTCGAACTGAAGTGTAAGAGGGTCAAAAGCCATTCAAACTGAAGCGCGAGTGGGTCAACGGTCATACAATCTCTAGTGTGAGTGGTTCCATACCCATTCGAACTGAAGTGTAAGTGGGTCAACAGCCATTCAAACTGAAGCATGAGTGGGTCAACGGTCATACAAACTCTAGTGTGAGTTGTTCCATACCCATTCAAGCTGAAGTGTAGGTGGGTCAAAAGCTATTCAGTGCATGTGGTATCTGATTAAGCTATCTGCAATTGCCAGGACAGGACTGCATTAAAAAAAAAAACAGCGGGTCTGTATCAAACTTGAGAAAAGACCTCAAAAGTGTCATAAAAGCCAAAAAATAATGGAGGGCACAGTCAGTGTCCTAGCCTTACAAAAACAATTGCAGTAAACATGCAATGCACAAACTCACATGAAGTTCTATATACAATGTCTGCAAACACTGACATTATTTTTGTGTCAACAGAACAAGTAGCCTGCATTGTGGGGTCATAATCAAGCAATCTTAAGACCCTTTACGTTAGTCAGTTCGAAATTCCAATGGGCTTCTTGTTAGTGTGTTGATGTTTGCATACATGCGACTGGGACATCCAAAGAAAAAAAAAAGCCATATCTGCTACTTTCCTAAAATATCAATTTAACAAAATATGGTTGCATGGATGAATCTCCAGAGGAAACACTCCCTACAAGTCTACATGTTAAGAGGATTAAATAAAGGCAGTTTGGCGCAACTTACTTACTAATTCTGATGTCAACAAAAGAGCGTGTAGATACAGTGTAGTCTATGATGTGCCGTATATGGTTAGTACTATACATAGACAACTCCTGTGCGGCTTCACAGGAGGCCGCTCTGCATAAAGAAGGTCACTTACAAGCAAGAACCTACATTCCTGGACAGAATGCATCCAAGATTCTTTCTTCTTTGTACCATCCACAGCGTGTACACACTAACACAAGTGCAAGGCATGGTCACAGAAGTGCAAGGCATGGTCACTGCAACCACGACATGCCCCTGTGCACCATTGAGGCTCTGGGCTCTAGTGCCAGGAAGCAAGTACGTTTTGAAGTAGGCGCGCTACAAGCAAACAAATGAGGATACATTCCACATGTGACAAGGAGGGGTGGTCACCGGTCCATATGAATGGCCCCGTGTTCACGTTTGCATGAATTCATTTGGATTCATTTTCCTGCAGGAGATGAACGCCTCGTGATAAGGCTGTAAACCAGACTTCATTATTCTGGTTAGGGATTTGGGTCAGTTTCTGAGCCGCCTTCTCAATTCAATTCCCATTAATAATGCAATCCAAAATAAAAAATAAAAAGTAAGCTTTGATTCCTAAGATTAATGCTCCACAGCCACACTGTGCAAGGAACAAGTTGTTGGTAAAAAATATGCACATAATCTTTAAAAAGGGCAACCAATCAATCTAAATTAGGCATTCCTACTGAAAAAGGACACCAGCGCAGCATAGAATTGGAAAAGTAACATTTATTCCTGTGCCAATTGTCTTGAGCTACACAGAATACTCTGCTTTTGTCATTTTTTTCGGCCCTTCCACCCAAACTCCCCTTATTTTGCTCAGGGCTCACATTTTCATTGGACGGGTTTAGGGTTAGTGTAGGTGCCCTAGAAGGGTGCAGCAGGAAAGCCCTCAATGACACCCGCTGGTTGTCCGCGCGACCAGGGCACAGGCCCCAAGGCTAAGTCTTGCCAGAACCAATCACCTCCAGAGTGAAGCCCGCTGAACTGTGCGGGGTCCCCGCGGGCTTGGCTTAGGTTTAGAAACCACTCGCTGCCGCACCAGTAAGTGCAGTTTGTGACCTCAAGAATAATCAAGGTGCACACAGACTGAGCAAACAATTAAGAGCAGAAACACTATTTTATTTTACTTTTTCATGTAGTGTGATCGCTATCCTTGTGGGCCCCAGAGCAATGTATAAAATAAATAAAGTAGTATTACATATCAAATGTCACACAGCATGCAGAATTCGAGAACCTGCAATCTCAAAACTATAATAGGACAACAAGAAGGTAATCATAGAGGATTTTATTTCAAAAGCGGAGTTTTAATCCACTGCAGAATAATAAATGGGAGAATGATTGAGCCATACTCTGGGAGCCAAGTGCAAACAAAGCAAGAGATTTCGTTTCGGGAAGTCCAGAAAAGAGGCTAGTCACAGGTCCCGCTGTGAAGGAGTCAGGTCAAATGAGCAGTTTATGTTTCTACACATACACGTTAATGGTCGCCTTTATTTTGGGATCTGTAGCCATATCCCGAAGAATGCAGTGCACGGTTTCACAAAAGTTAGGAAAAGGAAAAAAAATCTGAAATACTTTTCACACAATTGCTCATCATAGGACATCAGAATTCTTGAAGGATGTTGGAGATTGACAAGGTCGAACTTTTCACCCGATTCTGAACCATCTCATATCCAATGTCCAGGGACCTGTCAGGCTTCCAAACTGAATGTTTATATTGAGATGGTCCCACACTCACCATCATCTCAAAGGTGGTGTCTAAAACTATTGCAAAGACATCTGGGGTCAGGGCAATCGGTATTGTAAAGGATGCCAAGGGAATCCCAGCTGGAACTGGTAACACTGGACAAGGATTCACCAGATCTGGAGCTCACAATCACATGGTGGAACCCAGGCCTATCATGGATTTGGGAAAAGAGCCTTGGAATCTGCCACTGCAACGATTTATCATCCTAATAAGGTAAATACAATGCATATGGCGCATTTGAAAGCTCCTTAAGTATTGTTTCATAAGCAGCATATTCATATCCAGTCAAGTTTCAATGTTGTCTAGACCATCCTCAGTATCACAGCACTTCCGACTGGTAATGGTGGTAGAGCATTCAATCATGCATCGGTGACTCGTTAACTATTTTAAAGTTGGCCACACCTGTAGCTTTTCCAACACCATCTGGCAGGAAACAGTACACAATTAAAATTACAGAGACCTTTATTCCCTGCAGTCCTCTTTTTTAAATAGCAGGTCTATCTCGTTCACCACAGTAGGCACGTTGGCTAATGGCCAAATATTTGTCCCCTGGAGCGTACAGGGCTTGCCAGACATAACATCTAAAAAACAATCACTTGACACTTGAAGTCAACTCTGGCTATGACAGGGAGCCAGTGTAGCAGTCTCAGGATAAGAGACAGGTTTTCCAAACTTACCAGAACAGTCACTACCTGCCACAAATGTATAATTTGGACTTTTTTGGGTGCAGACCCATATTATGGGAATATCTGTCAAAAGGCCATCGAAGTAACCAATCTGTGAGGCAATAATGACTCTTGGGTTTTTTTTTCCATAGAGTTTTATATAGTGCGAACTAGACCCAAAGATATCGGGTATCAGAGCGCTTTACATGAGCACCAGTTTCGTTACACAAGGACACAGTCATTAGGTCTCGCCCTGAAGCCAGCGCTTGCGCTGGTCTGGGCGAGACACTTTGTAAGTGGGCTTTTAGAAATGCGACCACTTTCTTTTGGGCTTGCCTAGAGCATGCGGGTACGCGCACAGTAATGCGCATTCCTCGCATGCTCCAGGCGCCATATGTCTTTCCTCTCACTTGCTCCTCCCCCTCCCCCACCACAGAGCGCTTCTCGGGGCCGCGCGGCCGTGTCACTTTCACTGCCGCGCGTCACTTGCTCTCCCGCTCATCCCCCACCACAGAGCGCGTCTCGCACGGCCAATGCTTGTCTTCTAACTCTCTTTCGCTACCTATTTCATTTCCTCTATCCTTTCTCTCGCCTTTATCTCTCCACTCTCTCTCAATCCCCTCTTTCTGCCTTCCTTCCTTGTAGCTCTCTCTGTTAATCTCTTTCAGACTGTATATCTATAACTCTCTCTTTATCAGTTTAAATCCCCTCACCCTCTCTCCAGCAGTTCTTACTCTGTTGCAGAGTGCTTTGCCCGTGCTTGCTCGCCTGTGATACACATACTGTTGTCGGTGAGTTCACCGTCTGCAGGCCCCGCTGCCTGTGTCTACCTGGCTTCCTGGGGCCGTTTTATGACAACCGACCAGCGTTTGCCAACAGTGTCTGAGAAGGGTGCCTTTGCAGGTAAACGAATGCCATTTAGGTAAAACATCAATTAAGCAACCCTCATGATACGTGTCTCTTTAGGTGTCTAACTGCATTCACTGAGATCTGTTGCAGCTCTGCAGACTCCGTTCACACCCCCAAGTGTGAAATGCCCCCTCGACCAAAGCCCCGACTCCTCACGCGTTTCACGATGTTGATTTAGCAGACACCCCGACACTTGGACCCCTTGCACGGCGCCAGTGCTGTGAAGCGAAGACTACCATTCACTCCCAGGAGTGTGGAATCCAGCAGCGCCGCATACTATTTAGTTTTATGGAGGGTTTGGCGAGGACCGAATGAGTGATTGATTAAAATTGCAGGTTTGACCGCAGATAAACTGCGAATAATTATAGTCTGCTGAAGTTTCACATTGTTATGGTGTTTGGCCGATGGGTGCTGCATGGTGACTGGGTCAGTGTCCGTGGAACCTCCCAGGAATGTCCTTTATGGCAGCCCTGGCTGTGCGCAGTGACAGGATGGGGCCAGGTGCATGTTCGACCATCTATCGCACACTTAATGCAGCAGTCTCATTCATCCCTTCCTCTGGCTGCATTCTTCCAGTCTACTTCGGCGCCAACCGTCCTTAAAAATGTAATTCTATATTGTATTTATGTAGCACTTACTACCCCTGACTAGGCTTTTGCGGCTAGTAAGGCGCTACTCTGGAACCCAAGGTTAGCGGTAAATAGGTAATATGTTAGTAATCTCTGCTTCCTTTTCCCAGTAGATTTAGTTGTGTTAAGGTTATTGAAGTTCGGCTTTTGAGATCTCATGCATTTTCTATAGTGTTCTGAAGAGGGGTAGTTTAATTGACGTTGAGTGATAAAGGGAAGATGTAAACTGATTTTGCTGCCTGCTATGTTCCAGATGGAAATATGTTTTCTATAATTTTATGTCAATGCCTGTCTTTTTCAGTTACTGATTTATGGATTAGATGGCGACATGATAGTTACAGTGCTTAGAAATGGCAAAATCGCAGTATGAAGTGCTATATAAAAACAAGTTATTACTGTATGTTACCAAAAAGGCATACAAACAATGCAGCTGTGTATGTTAGAAATATATTTTCGTGCTGTAACCAGCCCTGGGCTGTGCTCCCCTGCACACATGACTGCATCTCCAACGAAACCTATAAGGTGGCTTGAAATTGCGTCTTAATCGATTGCTTATTTATATGCTTATTTATATGTACTTCCTGATTTACAAAAACAAGCTTGGTTAATACGTTTCTTTAACATGAACAGCAAAGCACTGGCATTCTTTTCCTGTGTGTGCCTTAATGCACTGCAGATAATGTGAGTAAATACCCCAAGAGTACTTACAGGCTGTATCCCTTTGTGCTACATGGTTTAAACATCTCACATGTATAAATTACACCTGACGCTGCAACAGGGGCTACAGCATGGCAGTGAGCACTTCCTTGGGTGTGCTACTCTAACTTCTCTTTATAATATTGTACTGCAGCATTTCTGCAGTGCTTCCCTGCCTCTTGTCGATGTTCCAGACCGCTTTGCAGAACAAAGTTTAATGGTTCTAATTTGGTATTAATGGATGAGAGAAGGTCATTGGTTGTGGTGTTGTATATTAGTGTTCAGTATTGGGTTTGTGTGTAATATAGTGACAACATAGTATTAATTACTGCATTAAGTTTGCAATATTTTACCCCTAGAAATGAGGTATTAGTGAGTCAGTGAGTGTAGTGAGACTCAATGACACTCATTAGGTCTCAGCGTCTGTTTGCTAAAAGACCTATTGTCAGCCTGCAGTGAGTTTAACAGAGGTTTTCCCCACCTAGGGAGAGCCGTCGATATGATGGGGAGCCGGGGGCCGTCCTTCCGGCTGGGGATGGCGTGTATTGGTCTGCGAGCCTGCTGCCCCGGAAGCACTAGTGTGCTTCCGGGGCAGGCGGTGTTGATCCTTCTCCTATTTAAGTGGCCGCAAGCAGGTCTCTTGTATCCTCCTCGCGGCAAGACGCGGTTCCCTTTTTAGGTCTCGCCTACGCAGCACGCATGCGCTGCATAGGAGGCCCTTTAGCCTTCGCTCTTCACTTTTTCAAGCACTGCACTCGTGCTTGTGGCGGCATCCACCTTGCGGGAGCGAGCAGCGGTGCGCCACAAGCATGAGTGCAGTGCTTGAAAAGTGAGAACTGCGCGTGCACGCACCACTCCCTAAAACAGCTGGCCTTCTTTGCTGATTAGCTGCTGCGGTACTTTGCATTTATTCCGCAGGCTCACTCATTAGCACATGTTTATTTGCTTCCTTCGGTTGGGAGATGTACCCAACACATGCTGCTTTTGTCACCTTGCTAAAAATAAACACACCCCTCGCGCGTGCCCTCGCGCGCGCTTCGCTCGCCATGGCAACAGTCCACGTGCCAACAAATCGTTTTTTTTTTTAAACCCTTTTTATCACGATCATACACTAATATGGATTTTAAAGTTGCAGGGTTGTGTTGTGACTGGTTTTGCTGTATTCTCGTCTGCCTGGGGTTATCGTCAAAACACATTCACATTTTATCTTGAGCATTTCGTTGAGAACTTGATCCGTGCAGCCCCGGCCCCCCTTGGTCATTGAACTACGCTGGTGTTCTCATTATATTTGTTGCTGATTCTATCTAGGGCAAATTTGCACAAATAATGCGAGGGGGTGTTTTCTGTGTACCCCTTTTTTAATAATTTATTTGTTAGTGGTACATTTTTTATATACGTAAAATGTTGATTATGTTGTAAAGTTTAAAGAAAACTATACAAATAAAAAAATGTAGGTATACAAATAACCGACCTAGATTCCACGCCATTCCAATCGGGTAAAAAACATGATTCCAGAATGCTCTTGCGGACACAAGCCCTCATTTCAATTAAGTCAGAAGTTATCGCAGCTGTAATTATCAAAGAGATTGCTTTACCCAGAGTGGGCCTTTCAGGGTAGCAATAATGTTCCACTCTCAGACAACAGGATGTAAAAACTTAATCCTTGGAGTAGGAGCCGTTTCCAATGGGGATTAATATTAGGGGGGAAAAAAGCAATGCATTCCTAATGTAACTTTTCATCAAGCACTTAATGAGTTGGTTTCTCGTAAAATGTATGATGAGAGGCGGTGAATTCTATTACAGTTCACTTGCAGCAGTCAGATTTTTTTCCTCATTTCAGCTGAAAGGTTGGATGCAAATTGCCAGAGGATGGTGTCTCATAATTAATGAAGAGCTCGCGCCAGATGCGCATTACCGCGCATTGTATTTGTCACCTGAGAACGAGCTGTACGGTTTTCTTTCTGCTAACTGCTGATTGTCCAATATTTAGAGAGAAAAAAACACCATGGCATGGACAATATTTTTCGGATCAAACTAGTGAGTCTTTTTTTTATTTTCACAATTGCCAGGCTCCTGATTTACTCGTAGTTTAATTATTCAGATGCTTATTATGTTCCAAGTAATGAAAGTGGGGCCCTCATATTTTCTTCCTGCATGCTCAATGCCGGCTGCAATTACAGCTACATGTATCTGTTTCGTAATTCTGGCCTCCCAGGATAACCCCTGTATAGGGGGTCATGATTTCCTTAGGAGCCTGCTTTCTTACCCAGTCTACTTCTCTGAGCTGATTTGCATCCTTTTGGAAAACTCTCACTTCCTCCCTGGCCAAGCAAGTATTACTATCATGGTCTATTAAAAGGCGCAGGTCCGTTATAGTCTGTGTGTGTGTCTGTCAGTTGTACATAATGTCTTCTTGGTTCTAAGGTAAGAAAAATGCTTATAACACGTTTTTATTATAACTTTTCAACATGCTGCACAGCAGCCACACTGCTCTACAACCTAGTTTAAAGACTTAGGCAAAACCATTCGCTCTGGCTAAACACTTATAAGGTCCCAAAGGCGAGACCTATTGGCTATGCCAATGCTTGTTTTTGTTAGGCATGGGGAGATTAAGTGATTTGCCCAGAATCACAGGATGTTGAGCGTCGTTGTTGAGACTCGAACCCGGTTCCCCAGCTTCGTGGTCGACTGCTCTAGCCGTAAGGCTACATCCTCTCACCAAATTGTTGTTGTTCTTTTCCCTCTGCAAAACTTTAGTAACTTAACTACCAGCATTATGGTAAACACACAATGTATTCTAATTTCATTGCTTTGTCCTCCATTGACTGATTCAGATCGAGAATATTGCCATGACCTTTACTTTTCCCCTACCTACTGTAATGGGACCTCTCCCCCTACTATGTACCTCCCTAACCCTGGTAAATGTATACCTGTCAAGACCCCTAGTACCACTACCATTACGTGTACCCTGGCAGACAGGAAGGCCCAGGTAGATCACTATGACGCAACCCTCAGCGGAAGCAAATTTACAAATTCAGGGCATTGTCAGATCTGACGAGGGGATTTTCTGAGAAGAAAGTGACACTCAGCGAGGCATCCTTTTCATTCACCATGGAAAATGTGTTGTTCACCTCATATGGACCAATTCTATGTATTTGCTAGATATGAGCATACCTGGACACACAGAAACTGAATTTTACATCATTTTTTTTCATCTAATAAGTTGTAAAACTGTACAATCGACCTGAGTTACAATTTACAACATACCAAATGGAATTTTAAACATGGTGAAAAATGACAGCGGACTCTCTATGAGGGATGTCTTACTTAGCTGAACGAATAAGATGAACAATGTTTGTTAACTTCCTCTGACCCAGAAATGATAATGGCATACATTTGTGTCATATGCTTGAACTGTTTTCCTCTCTGAAGCTTCACTGATTGCTAATTATTTTTCCGCTTGCTTTATGTTATTGCCCCCCACTAATCATTCTATGGAGCCATCTTGAATCCATTTCTGAATCCAGCCTGGGGAACAAGAAGTGGTGATCCTGCCCCTCCCCCTACAGTTAACCCTTGCCCAGGGATACCCCTTCAAAGCAGTTAGTCCTAAGGGCCTTTCATTTTATTTTAGTATTTTTAATCAACGTGTACCTCATGGGAAATATTTTCTATGTTAAGCGACAATAAGTGAGAACATCTACAAAGCAAATCAATAAAATAGCACAAAAAATTCAAAGGCGAAGCCTCCCCCTTTATATTTTAAGTTTAATTCCAGAACATGGTATGCAAGTCAATGGTCCTGTGATTGACAGGTTTACAATAGCGACAGTAAACTTGCTCATTGCAAACAAATAGGCTTCTTAAAACAAATTCAACTGAAGCTTTTATTATGGAAATTGGCCGATAAGCCAGCAGCATTAGAATCTTGTCATAACGGATTAGCCTTGGATGCAAGTTCAAGAGAAATTAACAGGGGCTTAAACTAAACTCCCCACAAATCCCGCCCTCCCTCTTGGCTGCCGTGAGCCATCCGGCTGACCTGGGCAGGCGGCGGGGCTGTCGGTAAGTCGCACATTGAGAGTGTCAAATCTGCTGACAACTAATGTGCATGAGAGACCCACACATTATGCCTCAGTCCTTGCTGGAACCTAAATGAAACTTCTCTCCATCCATCCACGGATATGGATTAGACGTTGCGCCCAAGGATAATATCCTATCCTGGAAACAAGAAATGGTTTAACAAAAATCCTTACAAGCAAACGTAAATCAATACCCCAGTGCCATTAGCATTAAAAAGAAGTGGCCCACTTCCGGATAATAGGACTCGGAGTGATGTGCATTAACCATATATTTGTGCAGCAAGGATTTCTCTTACAGTTTTTACTGCATTCGAATTTTACAACTACGGAGTGATGCATCTGGCAATTCCTTATGGTTCACCCAAGTATGCTTCATAGAAGATTCAAGTCAAGTGTACCTTTCTACATAAAGTAAGTGCAGAGAATGGTGCAAGTTCCTAGTCGCAAGCGACTGTTTTAGTCTCTTTTATCTTAAAACAAACTCTTACATCAGGAGCAACTGGCTTCCAATCTCTGATGCAGTTTGGAAATCAACACTTCCTTCGGTGGTGTTTGGGATCCATGAATCCCTCGTGATGATGGCAAGCTGCGAGAGAAGACACCTCTGGGAGAGCTCACTTTGTTACGCACTTACAATCTTATAACCCTTAAAGACTTTGGCCTCCATCTGCTTATTAGATTTCTAGAAGGGTGCCTTTATGTTGTGGCAACTTGCTGAGAAGAGTAATTCAAACTCTGCTTCTGGGTCTTGCACGAATGGTCGATGTCCACCCAACCTTTATATACACTACATACGTTTCCTTGCGATATCTTTCTCTGAAAATTCACATTGCAACTACACTAGAAGTTCCCAAACCATGATCATAATTCTAACAACTAAAATATTTTCCACAAATCTAAGACTTCATAGTACAGTTGTGCTTTATTTATTTGCCCAAAAGTAGCAACAGTGCAATAATTTGCTGCCATTACTTGATGATGATAAAACAATAATCACTGATGTACCTTGGCTCCCTCTTGTTGGCCTCACCATGCTGAAAATGAGCGATGCATTGCCTTCAAACAAACACCTACAGATGTCAACCAATCTAGTTACATTTGGATACTGTGCTCTAATTCCAGTATCACTCATATGCACTACACTCAGTTGAGATGTTAGAAGATTTGGTATGGTGGTTGCAGAGCCAGCGTCTCAATTCCATTCATTCGAGCATTTGCTGTGCACTGAGTCAGAAGTGGAATTTGAGAGAACAAACCCCAAGTGAATCACCATTAAAAAAAAGCTTCAATGTTTGAGAGGAGGAAGCAGTTCAAACTGTCTTCATACCTCCTTTAAATGTCCAATAACTGTCAATAAGAAGGAAAGATACTGCCAGGTTTGTCTGTGCTGTCATGGAGGTACCCAGTGGGGCCCGTTTGAAGAAAAACAACTAATTTTGCACTAAAAATAGCACTAGATACTTGATTATATGTTGTGTGTATTGTCCTCGTCTGTTCTGATGAGCACCCTCACTGGATGTGCTGAGGAGAACTGTGCACTCGATAAACAAAAAACCATGGGTGCTCACCAGTGAAGACGCGGGCTCGGAGTCAAAGGCCTCTGCAGCTCAGGGGGCCCCCAACCCTTCAAGAGAGGTTCCATTCAGGCCGAGGAATAAATTAGAGTTATGGGAGACTCGGGGACCCTTCATCACATTCTGCAGGGTGACCCCATCATTTTGCGTAATGCAACTGTGCGGAATTCATGCTCTCCTGAAGAGACTGCTGAAAACTCACTGCAGGCGGGCCCAGCCTGGCGTGTGCTGGGCTCGTGCACCGAAAATGTCTATGTCTATGTGGGGATATTTATAGAGCGCACTGTTACTCCAAGGAGTGTCCTGGCGCTAAAAAGCTGAATGGTAGCAGCGGGGAAGAATTATGGGCATGAATAGAGCCAAGTTTTCATTTTTTTCCGAACAGAGGTGTAGATTCAATGTTTCTCAGATGGAGGGGCATTTTGTTCTAGAGGGAAGGTCCAAGGCAGGAGAGAGCCTTACTCCCTGACCTAGACTTTTTAATACGGGGGATGTTGGCTAGCAGCAAGTTGGAGGAACAGAGATTTCTTCGTGGAGCATAAAATGAGATCATGCATTTGAGATACCCTGGTCCTGACCCATATAGGGCTTTCTGGGTAACGAGCAGAGACTTAAAGTTTATTCTGATCCTTACTGGGAGCCAATGGAGGCTCCTCAGAAGGATATATGTAAATCCATTACATATATGCAATGCTAAGTAAAGATCGTCATCAAGAGATAGGAAAGCACTATAGAAATACTGCAATACAACATAGTACAATTGGGGCCAGGCAGCCGTGTGATGCTTCTGTGCACATTTTAACATTAAAATGACAATATCAATGCCCTGTACAAACACAAACAGTCCTGGGACTCTAAAGTAAACAAAAACTACAATGCTTTGCTAGAGAAATTAGGCAAATGCCCATTTTAAAATCACCATGGCCTTATTCCCTTTCACAAAACATTTTCCCAACCCACTCTGCAAGCAGCATCCTCGAAAATGTAGACACTGTGCGATGGGAAGCTTAGAGCACACAATAAAAGTGCTGCTTCAGGCCTTTAATATCCAGCAGATTATATGATGTCTGCGAAGCCTTCCTCCCCTCTCCTTCCTCGTAGAAGTATCTACAGGGATAACAAGCATTGATAAATGCAAAAGGTGTCGCCTATGTGATTAATAATAAGCTGTTTTTTGTTGTAAGTTGTAGCTTGGCAAGCAGTTGTGCAATATAAGTTACTGAAACTCCGTTAAAGTGTTATGACTTGTATATTGAGAAAGGTAATATATTGTACTGTTACGGGTGGTATTATAAAGCGGGGAGATTAGGTAAATGGGGGAGGACAAAGAAAAAAAACATGTACCAGATTAGTACAGTGTGACTGCAGATGAGGCCAGGGACCGAGATTAGGTGAGACTGCGCCACGTGTCGCTGGTGACGTCTTGCTCTGACCGGAAAGACATTTCACAGCGATAAATGCTGAGTCGTACCATGAGGATCCTGTGTGTGCCTCTGCACAAAGGACTTTATGTTCATTCCTGTAGTCTGAAGAGAAAAGATTTAAAAGACTCAGAGGGTGGGGCGAATGATGTCAAAAAAATGGGAGCTGTAGCTGTGGAAACAGAAATAAATAAAATGAGGGGGGAAGCAACAAGGTGTGACCCCGTGAAGAGGTTGCAAGAAACGGGAGAGAGAGAGAGAGACGGCCTGCAGATGCACTCATAATGAGTGCTTGTTAGGAAATGCAAACAAGCAACACAACTTAAGAGGCTAAGTGCTAGGTGAGCTTCTGGAGGGAATACGGTGCTCTTGACTCTGTCCCCGAAAACACACCAACGAGAAGAGGATGTGATGTAGCAGTCAGAGCTGCTGACTTCGGACCTGGGGACCATGGTTCAAATCCCAGCATCAGCTCAACATCCTGTGATTCTGGGCAAATCATTTAATCTCCCAGCGACTACAAAAAATGAATGTGTAATATAACTGGTGCTCATGTGGGAGAGGTGTGGTGCAGCGGCCAGGGCAGCTGACACCGGAGCACGGTGCTCACGGTTCGATCCCCAGCACCGGAGTCAGATCAGCTCAGCACCATGTGACTCTGGGCAATAGCTCACTTAATCTCCCCGACGGCCCCCAGCGCCTCACGGGTGATTAGTTTGCGCTTTACAAATACCGGGTCATGTAAAGCACAAACTACATTTTACTAAACTGAAAGCATGAGAATTTAACTCATTATAAATGCATAACAATTACCCCTCCCTCACACGACAAACCACAGAAGACGTGGTGAAATCAAACTACTTGCTGCGGGCTGTAAATTGTGTTTTTTTTTTTTTAAACAATGACAGGCAGTCTGTGGAGTTTTGCAGTGGTATCTCTTGGTTTTTAACGAGGTGTAACAGCTCTGGTGGACTGGGTAAACAGTAAACATTCTGAAAGAGGTATGATTTGGATCGAATGAGAGCAGGTATAATAAAGGTGTAAAGCACCCTTCCTTGGCACTCGCAGAAAGTTCCTGCCCCTGATGAAAGCAAATCTGCCGAAAGGGTTGAGTTCCATCTTAGAAGGAGGGCAAGCGGAGGCCATCAACGGGTCAGGGTGAGAGAAGTGCAAGCACAAACAATGAGGAAGCAAAGACGACGGGGGAAGCAAGAACAAAAAGCGCTTGCTGATGGATGTTGCTCGCACAAATGGATTTCAAAAGGGGACAAAGCTGTAAACTCAGTTTCCCAAATTCACATGATGCTAAAAATCTAAGGTGTTTTCAAGGTCTGAAAGTCGCCAGCTGTAGCCATTGTAGAAGCCAATGTAGAAGTCTTGTCTTGGGGATAGATGTTATAAATGCCTTAGAATAATTGAAAATAAAATAAGGTTTACTTGTTAGGCAAATGGTTTGGTAATTTACGAATCCTCTTAAATGAATGGGAGTCGTATGATGCAGCAGAACAGCGTGTATTTAGGGCATATGACATCCTTGCTATGCCTCTGCTTGATTTGCTTACAGCACCCTCCATTCAGACAGCTGAAGAAAGCAAGGCTCGGGGAGAGGATGAGGTCTTGTTCCAGAGCTGCCGACTTTAAAGCTGGGGAACCAGGTTCGAGTCTCAGTATTGGCTCAACATCCTGTAAGCAAATCACTTAATCTTCCCATGCCTAAAAATATGCGAAGAGCTCGCACCAAATAAAAGAAATGTTAAAATTTAAATTCCGTAAGCAGCACAGTCACCAAGAAGTAGGTCGAAAAAAGCGGTGTGCTTGCTTCTAATTATAATAACAAAGAAGTTCAAGCTGATGTAGAGGAGTACTTTGGCCTTAGGACACTGATAAGAAGAAGACACAGAGAACAACAGGAAATGGTATGCTACAACCAATAGAAATGAAAGAAAAGTAAGTGGCAAGCACACAAACGATTGAAAAGGAAGGGCGAGATGTAAGCCCCTTTAAAGATTTATATTAAATACATTAAATAAGGATTTAGCATTGTGCAGGCGAAACCTAAAAACGAGAAAGGAGCATTTCCATTCAGGCTACTAAATTCACTGTAAGAAGGGAGGAGCTGCCAAATCCTGGGTAGATTCTACGATAACTTGCTAGAATGAAAATACAAATAGCATCTAAGCAAACATCCCTCCACTTTACTCAAAAAAGCCATATTTTACGTCGATAGTGCTTATTTAAAAAAAAAAAAAATAGATAGCCACAGTAAGCAGGCATGGATGATTTCAAGGTATTGGTGGTACTCTTGCAAAAGGTCACATGCACAATATTTCCTTTGAGTAGTCTAACCATCTTTGGCTTCTAAGCAAAAGTACCTGTAAAAGGAGGTGGCCCAGCTCCCTGGTGCTAGGGGCAGATAAATTTGTCCTCGGTTAAATTCAGTAAGGGGTCCCAGGAGTTCGTGCAAGGGGTCCCAGAAGTTAGAGGAAAGGGCCACATTCATTTTTGGAAGGACAACTTCTAGCAGTGTGCCTTTTATTGACATCATCCAAAAATGCTTTCGAGTCTACGTGTGTCACATTGCACAAGTCTGTGGTTCTTTGCATTATTATCCACAGGACGCTGTATCACATTCTCATCTCTTGCAAACTCCTCAGGACAAGGCTAATTGTGGCAAAGGTTAGAATGCAGTAGATGACAAGCTCCCACAGCTTCTATTTGCAGAGGTCTCCCTTCCAAAGCACAAGGTCAGCCTGATTACTAACAGGCACAAATTAAGGATCTGTAGAAACACTTCGAAGAAAAAAGAGTGGCTAGTTTCCAAACTAAAAAGCATTCTTTTTAAAAAACATTTTTCACTTGCAGTACATTGCACGCATGCCACTATTTTCAAGTGCAAAACACTTTATATACATAAAGGAAGATAAGCAAGGTCAATGCTCTGACATCATAGAACATACTTTGCCGATGTGATTTTCTGCAAAGCCAAGACACCTCATTCTATGTCGAAGTAAAAGAGAAGTGGGTGCCTGCACTGCACAGCATGCAGTGCACTATCATGGATCTGCAAGGTTACTCTCTGCGCTGTGAAGGTGTGCTGAGGACCAATGTGACCTTTGAGACGTGGGCGGGGAAGTTGATGGTTTACAGAATTCACAAGGCAATACACCGCCTACATGGTAAGCACATTAACAGCTTTCCACCAGGAGAAACAGCAGGGAAGCATGGATAAGGAGGAGTTAGCAGCAACTTAGAAAGCATACTTGAAACAGGCTAAGGCAAATTAATATCAGGTGCTTGATGGACCGATGTTCCGCCATGGTTTTCAGAGGTTGGTGACATGTGATGCATATGCTGGGAGGGAAGGGGTTTGCTTGAAGGTTAAACTCCAATTTTGGGTCCCTAGAAGGGGTAGAACCCAGTACAAGGCAAATCGAAGCCAACGTTGATTTTATACACTTCATGCCTGTGTTTCTCACAGTTCAGCAAGGCGTTGTCTTGTCACGCATGTATGTCCAAGGGGGCAAGCAAAGTATGTGGTACATGACATAAATGTGATGCAAAGTATAAATGTCTACAAAACGGACCCCTTATTCATCTACTTCCAGATACTGACTTCGACACACAAATGACGACTGCTCCTGACCACTTCAGGGTTATGACAGACAATAGCAAGCTCAAGTTAATTAATAACCAAGAATGCAAGTTAGCATTCTCATGTAGCAGCTTTAGTCTGCAATTGGCTCTCAATTCAACCACCTCCTCACCTCTCATATCTCCAGATGGCATGGGCACAGTAAAAATGAATCACTTCCAAAGGTGGCATACACATCTTTAGATGGGAGAGCTAACAACACAGGCTGGAATGGCCAATGAGTGGTAACTGCTGACCACTTACCAGGGAGTAGCTATCTGGGAGTGGACAGGAACAGTTTGCAGAACGGATGACAGCTTTGTCACCACTTCTTTGGACTTGGAGGGCTTCTTCTATTTGTCTCTAGGGCCCCCTAACCTGCTAGACTCCAGCCACAGTAGGATTGAAAACCAATTTTGACCCTTTCAGGCAGGGGACTGGCCAGGAAGCTGAAGACAGGGCTGCCTGGTGGCAGCTGGGTCCTGCCATTTTGCAACCAGAGTTCCTCTGTAATTGCATTGTTAGACAAAGAGGAAGTGCTGCAAATAGAGTTGAGGGACTGTGAGAAAATTGTTAGGACTGGGTAGTAGAACTACTTCAATCACTGGCTAGTGAACAGGATAAATCTGGCACCTCCACCACCTCACCTCCTCGGAACATACCTGAACCTGGGATCACTCCATTGGAAGAAGGCCCTGCTAGAAGAAGAATCCTGGCTCCTACGGGAGGAAGAGGACTCGCACAAGGACTCAAGGCCTCTTGATGCTGGCTGGCAACCAGGGACTGTAACTGCTCTCCACAGGTCAAGTGTTGGCCTCCTGTTTACCTAATTCAAGGACACAAAACGTATAAGGGCTCCTAACTCTCTCTAAGAGGGCGCAGTCGACTAAAAAGCCTAAACCCTGGAGGAGACTTGCCTGGAGAATGACCTGGCGCTCAAAAGCCTGCCCTGAGGAGCTAGGGGCTGTAGGACCCACCAGAAGAAGCTTTCCCAGCAGGTGAAGACTAAGTCTGAAGGCAAAACCTTTGACATGGGCAACCCACTTGGTGTATCCGACCTCCGCTCCATCGTGGATGGGCTGAAATTGAGCCTAGGGCCCAGTCTACTGTGAACTGTTGTTTTTCCATATTGCTTGACTTTTTTGTATGTGCTTTTTGCCTTAAACCTTTAAAAATTCATAGCTATGGTTTCCCTTAACCTATGCTGATGACTTTGGTATCTTTTTCCGGGTTTCTAAATTAGATTGGAATTGGAAACTTTATTGTGTTGCGTTATTACATTCAAAATTGTTGGTACTTGTTAAACTTAGCACACACTGCTCTTGAGATTGCCAGCTTCTTGTACCATCGCTATCAGGGGTTAAGCAGAGATTCTCTCAGAACAGTGCCATAACCTAAGCAGAGTGGATTTATTGAGTTGGCAGGGGTGCCCCCCCAAAATTAATAGCCTCATTTCTGACAACCATTTACATATGACAATCAGATATTCTGCCTTTCACATTTTTCTTATTACCCATGTTATTTTTACATCAAATAAGAGTGATGAATCAAGCTTAGCTTTGAAAACACAAGATGAATGTTATATCTCCAAAAACTATAGCTGGAAGTACTCGTACCCATAACCTCTAAGGTAGAGGTCAAAGTATTTATAGGACATTAGAGATTGTGTCAGAGAGGCAATGAAGTTCACAATAAAATTGAGGTTCATAGGGATGTTGCTTTTTACCTGGACACAGACTTTAAATCGACGAAGGGGTGTGGAGGAAGCAAACAAAGTTAAAATATTGTGAGTCTCCAGGGATCAACTAAAGCTTTTGTTATGGGAAAGGAATAGCACAGAGGATGGCACAGTGGTCAGTGGAACTCCTGAAAAGCCAGCAGAGACCAAGTTTAATGCCACAGGATTGGCAGCAGGAGAGTTCAGTCACAAACCAACAATGCAAGCTGTGTGGATAGCTGGACATGACAGATGAATGAAAGCAAGAGAGGATGGCAGCATTGTGTAAGTTACAGAGCACAACAGAGCATGAGAAGGAAATTAGTGATATAATCCAAGCAGTGGCTTATAACACGAGTCATGAAATATATGTTGGCCTTACAACAAAAAAGTCTGGCAATGAAACTGAAAACACGTTTTGAAGATTGTTTTAGTCAGGCCAAAGGGAGATGGGAATACAGGTCAGTCGCTTCAATAACAGGGGTGCCTCATGGACTGCAGCTGTTGTGGCCTGTCTGCAGCCGCGGTCTGTGCAGGTAACAGCGGTGGGGCGGGGTAAGGGGGGGATTTCGAGGGACGATGCTGAGGGAAAATTAAATAAATAATTTTCCCTCTGCATCGTCCCTCGAAATCCCCCTTACCCGGCCCCACCACTGTTACCTGCACGGACCGCAGCCGAATGGGTGGGCTTACTGAGGGAGCTGTGGTGCTCAAGATCCACAGGAGCAGTATTGTGAATGGGAATATGTCTAGTGGCGGTAGCCACGAGACTTGTGATACGACAAGGGTGGCTGTCCATGACAGTCCAGGATACAAAGTTGTGTGTTAAAGACAAAGTTGTGTAACGTGATGTAGAACTAGAGCAGGTCCCCTGACTTCAGTGGCTGGACTTGGCCCACCACAGATAATAGTGGGCCTTCTGCAGGGTCTGGCCCAGTAGTCTTCTAGAGGCATATTTTGCTTTACAGGGTACTCTTTCATACTTTTTTATGCTAGCCAGCCTGTGGCAAGTAATGTGTGTAGGGGATATCTGCTGTCAGCTTTAGGGTTTAAAAGTGGCTCAGCTGGTTTTATAGCACAGGTGCTGTGTGATGTTGGTGGGTGTAAACTACTTCACTAATGAGGCGCTGTTCCAGTATCTAGGTCGTCGCACCGTGGTGAAGGCTCCGTGGCAGCCAGGATTGCTTCGCCCACCTCAGGCCTTAAGAGTGTTTGGAGTAGGAGGTTCAGAACAGATTAATACCAAACCTGCAATGCACCCAAATCGCAGGCTATAGCATTCTGAAGTGACTACAAGATTGCATTCAGTGCTCTACAAACTGGGGAAAAAGTAAATAAAAAATATAAATCAACTGCCTGTTTAAGCTCATCTATCCCCTGTGGTTCAGGTAGTTGAGGGGGCACCTGTGGGGCTTTTTGTTGGTCATTTGGGTGCCAATGATAGCCCTATGGTGAGTGGGAAGCACAAATGTCATAGATGTTCCTTGCTGTTCATATCGCTGTGGAGCACATGGCAAGTTAATGCGGGCTGCTGTTTGGCGCCAGAGGGCATCGTTGGCTTATAGTCCTGCAGACAGATTGTTGCAATGTCATCTCTTGCACCTCTGTTGCGCCAGTTCACAGGAGCAGTATATCAGTGGTCAATGCACGAGTCATGTTCTTCAGTGAAGCCTGATGAGGATTCAGTGACCTTGTCTGCCGAGTCTTAATATGTGTATGAATTTCTGGCCGTTTTAGTACTATAGTGTTGTCCTTGGCCCACTCTTCTTGATTTTGTTTCTATTTTCTATTCTGCGCGTCTTCTGTGGGACTGCATGTGTCAGACAGAGCTGCGTTTGAATGAAATTCAGGTTTTGCTACAGGCTCTGTAACTTAGCTTAGTCTATGCGTGTGTTTTGAAGGTGGCACAGCTAAGCTATGGAACAGCCTGCCGCCACACATTAGAGCTATTCCTTCCTTGTTGGCATTCAGGAAGGAGATTAAGACCTGGCTGTTTAATAGTTCAAATGTTCTCGTCTAGCATGCCTTTTGCTCAGATAGCGCCAAGACACCCTCGGGTATTCGCGAGGTGGTGGTGCTTTCTACTCAGATGTAGGAGTATGCCATTTTGTGATCTGCTGGGCTTTTACGTCTCCACTAGCATTTTATCTTCCTCTGTTTGTTTTCCTCCAATTAAAGGCGACACTGTACCATGTACTTCTCTGTGTTTGTTGTTGGGATGGGTGTGTAAAACATCTCGATTGTGTATTCTACACTTTGTGTGTGTCTGTTTATGTGTGGTTTTGTGATTCAGGTGTTAGTACATTGTGTATGCCCCTTTTATATTGCGGTACGGTGGTGCGCTACTTTGTTGACGTAGGTGACCGTGCATAAAATGACAGTCTACATTTTGTGGTTAAAGATGGTTTCATCGCATGCTAGGTCTGAGGACTTCGACTTTGCTCGAGTGGGCGCCACGTGCAGGTAAACTCAAACATCAGACAACAGAGGCCAACCTGAATGACCAAGCTGCTCTCACCTGAACTGTAAAGGCTCCTGGTGCATATGCCCCTCTCCTGATGTAACAAATTATGCACACTATGAGGCTCAGACTATGCAAAGCAAATGATATCATAATTATGTAATTTGAGCACCTGCTCTTTTGTGGGAAAAGAATGTTCTAGCAAGTTTTATTGTCGTTTAATCGTCATCGGTGTCTAAGTGACCTCCGTTTCCCAATGACCTCTTTTTCTGCTGCTAATGACAGCATCTAATAATCTGATTTAAAGGAATAGAACTGCAGGTACTCGTGTCATTTGCTCCCCTCACTGCGCACGCGCACTGGTCGCTTTCATGGCGCCGAACGTGTGTAGCAGCTGGGACCAGAATCCATACTTCATGTCTCCGGCAGTGGCGTAACGAAACTTGCGGGGCCCCCCTGCAAAGTGCATGGAGGGGGCCCCCCCAGGATCCAGAACCAGTGAGGAGCTCTCAGGCCTGCCCGTGCCAGTGCCAGAGTGGGCCTCCTGGAGCTCAGGACCCCCCGGGCTGCGGGGGCTATTACGCCACTGTCCCTCCTGACATGTATAAACTACAAGTTTATAACTGTAAACCCAGGTTCTGAGGGACACAGGGCAACCCCATTATATTGAATGGCCTCCTCACATGTAGGCAAGCACTAACTTGCACTCAGGCAGAGTGTGGGTTCTAGTAATGACCTTCTTCACAAATGTAGCTAGAAGACAACACCCCTAACTAAGGTAGGTTCAGCTAAAAAGATAAAAAAAGACTGTACTCTAAGACTGGAATCATCTGCCACCAATCATTAGTACTGTCAATGCTTGGGCATGGGGACAGCAGTCACCTGCATTAAAAGGAGTACCACTGTTGTCACCACAAAGCCACAACAGTCTGGAATTCTGCTAGTGAGCAGCACAATATAGTTATGTTAAAGCAGTTGCCAGAAGACTTGTGCCAATTATCTCCTGTACCAGGAGGGTCTGATGGTTTGAAGGCATGTTGCAGAGGCGGCGCACCATCATATCTGTGAAATGATGGCAAAAATTAGATAGCACAATACACAAGCACCCTCAGGTGCAAGCAACCACACAGCTGACTCGGTGAAAGTGCTATTTTCGCACTGTGCGTATGTCACATTTGCAGGGATTGGTCAAGGTAAATGTCATTTTGCACAGTTTGATTGGTGCAAATGCTAGTCCAAACGTGCACTTTCATCAGCTCAGAAGTTAGCAGGCAATGCACGTGACATGGCCCCTGGTGTGCTAGTGTACCAAATATTTAACATACTTCCACATAAGCAAAGGATTCACCTGGCATCCGCTGAATCGTGGTTTTCCCTAGAACTAGGTTCAGCTATCCAATAAACCTGCTATTCACCATCTCCACGAGGATATTTTTACATTCTCTTCTGGTGTGTTACGTTTATGCCATTTTTCTCATCTATTCTTTTGTTGGAGAATCTTCGTTTCAGATTTGCTGTATGTTTCTTTTATTTTGTACCTGGTACACAACTCAGTTGGGGCCACTGAGGAACAGGTGAATGAATGATTTATAAAGGAGGCTGGTAATGATGAAGGAAGATGGCTGCAGGCAGAGAAACGAGGCATACTACGCACGTGAGCCCCTGTGCAGAGGAGGGTAAACAAATATTAAATTGGTCATTTTGAACACTCAAGGCCAAAAAGACGACTAACTCTAGGTCAGTGGTCTTCAAACTTTTTGATGTCGAGACCCCCTTGTCAAACCTTTTTAGGCATAAGGACCCCTTCTGACAAAATTTTCTAGAAACTGGTTCTCCTCATCATCAACATCTATCGACAACCATAAATGCCCCTGTTAGACCTGGCATCTTTTTGCATGTTTCCCCTGTTTTTTTCCTTTCTGACCTCCTAGTTTTGGCTCTGTTTTTGCTGGTTCAGTGTCTCTGCACACTTTCTCACTGCTTTTCAGTGTTAAAGTGCAAGTGCTCCTATTGTAAATTGTATTATGGATTGGTGTTTCCATGATTGGCATGTTTGACTTACTAGTAAGTCCCTAGTAAAGTGGACTGAGGGTGCCAGGGCCTGTAAATCAAATGCTGCTGGTGGGATTGCAGTACTGATTATGCCACTCACCCATGCAGCCCTGAAAAGGGTTATCAGACCTGCCACTGCAGTGCCTGCGCGGTTTGTAACTGCCATGTCGACTTGGCAAGTGCACACACTTGCCAAGCCCTAATCTTCACTTTTCTTACATGTAAGTCACTCCTAAGGTAGGCCCAAGGTACCCCTGTGGGCAGGGTGCCGAGTATATTAAAAGTAGGACATGTACTGGTGTGTGTGAGACATGTCCTGGTAGTGAATTACAGTGTGTTTCATTCTTCACTATGGAAAGGCTATCTGTCCCATAGGATAGAATGGGAGTTTACTTATAACATCTTATAAGCATATCTTCCCATTGGGACAAGATGGAGAATGGGGTTTAGCATGCCTGAATAAAAATGCATCTTTTAGTAAAGATGATTTTTATGTTCTGTGTTTGAAAATACCACTTTTAGAAAGTAGGTATTTTCTTGCTTAGCCATCCTGTGTGCCTCTGCTGGGTTTGTGGATTGACTGTCTGGCTTTGGAGTGACAGGGGCTGGGGATGTGCATTCTCATCAGACAGCCAATGGGGGGGGTCAAGGTGTGTCCTGCCTTTCCTGGATGAGTCAGGGCTGGGCTGAATAGACCTGGGCTGTATTTATAGTAGTGGGAGGAGATTTCCTTGCACCTGAATGGGCCTGGTCTGCCTTGGACAATGTTGTCTCCACCTCCTGCCAGGAAGCTGGGCCAGAAAAGATGGAACTGGTTTGGGCTGGGCACAGGCACTCTCTGCCCAAAAGCACAAAGAGAAACTGAGTATAAATATTGGGGTCCAGACCCTAGAACTTTAGAACTCGCTGGAATCAAGGAACCTGCCAAGAAGAAGAGCTGGAAGAACTGCCAAGAGGAGTACTGCATCTTTGCTGTGTTGTTGCTTTGTTGGTTTGGCCTGCAGTTGCTGCTTCTGCCTTGGGCAGTGAAAGAACTGGACTGAACTTTCTTTAGTTGTTGCCTCCTGTTCTGAAGTCTCAGGGACCGCAAAGACTTCACTGACCTCTGGTTACCGCCTCTGGAACCGTGGTTTCAGTTGCCACAGAGGGGGAAAGCAACCGACTCCGTCACTGACTCTGCTGCTGGCTCCGTGCCCAGAAGGCACCGCAGAGGGCACCGCTGCATCTCGCACCGCAACCCTGGTCTCACTGATGACAGCCGCCGAGCTGCTGCTTGCACCGTGACCTGTGGGCACCGCCTCGCTTCACTTCGCCGCCATGGTCTCACCGATGCCGTCACTGACTTCGACAACCGTGACCGCACCGTGGGTTGGGGGCACTGCTCGTAAGTCTTGCAACACACTGCCCCGTCCCACACCGCAGTCCGGACCAACCGACGCCAGCTCCCCGCAAAGTACATATTTTTAAGTACTGTATGTTGGATTTTTATCGTTTTAGTCTTGTTTTGAATATATAAAGTATTGGATATTTTTCTAAACTGGTGTGGTGTCCTTTTGTAGTGTCTTCAGTGTATTGCTGTTGGTTATGTGCAAATCCTTTACACACTGCCTCTGAAATAAGCCTGACTGCTCGTGCCAAGCTACCAAGGGGGTGAGCAGGGGTTATTTCAGTAGTGTATCCCTCTTACCCTGACTAGAAGGAAGGGTCCCTACTTGGACAAAGGTGAAAACCATTGCCAACTAGAAACCCCCATTTCTAACAGCCCCCAATTACCACAGCAAATAATTTTTACAGTGGGGAAATGATATTAAACAGTGTTTAGCAAACCAAAGGTCATTGAGCGTAGGGGTGTAGCCAAAGGTGTAGCTAAAAACAAAGGGCCTCATTTATGAGGAATTGGTGTAGGGCAGCGCTGCAAGTCTTCTTGCGGCGCTGCCCTATGCCAATGTGAAAGGGCAGGAATGCACTGTAATTATGAAATACGGTGCATTCCAGTCCTTTTCCCTTCACAAATTGCTGCCTAGCACCAACGTAGGCAGAATTGTTTTTGTACAGGAAAGGCACCTTCCTTCACCAAAACAATCCTGAGGGGCGTTTTCCTATTTCTATGAGAGCTGCAGAATGCAGCACACTTGGAAAGAGGAAAAAACGAGGAGAAATTAAAACATTTCTCCTCGTTACGCCTCCACTGGAGAGGCGTCAGTTTTTGGAGCTGCCCCAGCTTTACGTGATTTTGTAAATATGGGGCAGCATCAAAATCCATGGGCTTTGCGTGGGAACCCCACGCAAAGCCCATGGAACACCTCCTTGACGCAGAGTAAGGCAACGCAGTGACTTGCACTGCTATGTCTTACTCCATATCTATGAGGCAATGCAAAGCCATGCAGGGTGACTTTGCACTGCCTCATAGGTATGGTTGAGATGCTTGCGCCACCGGAGCATCAAAAAAAGTAATGCTTTGGCGATGCACGCCTCTCATAAATAAGCCCAAAATATTCTGTACGTTTTTTAGGTCTTTCACCTTCAGGTATCTACATATAAAATAATGGGCAGCGTAAATGAAAAATAAATTTCAAAAAGTTATTGCTCAGTGGGAAATGCACTGTAGTACATTATGAAACCTCTATTAGTTAATGCACTGCAGAGGTCTGTGTGTAACCAGAGAACCACAGAATTAAAACTTGATTGGTGCAGTGGAGAATAGTGATGTGTATTTTTAGTGCTACGAAGTCACAGCCTGTGACGGAAAGCACTGTGAATATGTAAGTCAATTTTTTATACTTGCATCACACACAGGGTAAGATAGAATGCTGCAAAACGTGCGCATAGATTTACAATAAAATGGTGCTTTCAAAATGTAGGTTTTAATAATACCAGAGCGTATGTAATGCAGTTTTCTTTTTTTACATAACTGTCCCTTCAACACCTCTTTAGGGGCACTAAGGGCTGTGTAAATGCAGTTAAAATTAAAAGCAAGAACTTCCCAGCCCAGTAGTTAACTCTTTGCACTTCCACTAAAAAAAACACGCATCTTTGCCTTCACAAAGAGCCAGAACTTCCCCCAAGCATGCTTTACACTTGCAGATTACCAGATAAGGCGCATTTGCCTTTCATTCAGGCAAGCAGCTGATAACGATCTCAATTAGCCCTCCCAGGACGGCTGTATTTTTTCAGGGACAAGTGAAGCTGGGGAATCTGCGACCCCCTTCCTAGGACTCCACGACCCCCCTGGGGGTCGCGCCCCACAGTTTGAAGACCTCTGCTCTAGGTTCACAAGTCTTTCACAAGCAGTAAGAAAGAGCATACACTCACAGAAAAACTTTTAAATTCCATTAAATGCCCAACCGTTAGCCATGCCCGTTGGCTACCTGGTGTACCCCAACTACTTAACGCCCCCTAGCCGCTTACATGCATTACTTTTGTTCTCACCCAAAAGCACTGCTTAGACCTAAAGTTACAGGAAATGTAGTTAATTTCTTCTTTTCCTTCTTTGCCACAAAAATACTTCAGAAAATCGGACTCGCAACATACTTTACAGAATGTGCACATGACAAGGGCCCTTTGGTTGTTTAGTAGTTTAGGCTAGCATGGCATGGGTTAAAACCATTTCCTTTTGTGAACACTTAACTACGAAAATTGAATTTCCCTTCGACGTTCATAATGGCCATTTTATCAAATTATTCTCAGAGTATGCAGCCAAATAAACAGTGAGTACAATGCTTCTTTTTGAGCAGTGGCGTAAAAAAAGTTGAGGGGGCCCCGCTCGCTCCCGGATTTAATCCGGAGCTCTCAAACCTAAGTATTGTGCTGAGGGGCCCCCTGCAGCGCGGGGGCTGCGGGGGGCTTGTGTTACGCCCCTGGTCTCCGGCCACGAGTATAACAGCAGCTGCGTTGGGTTTATGGCTGGACGATGATTTGGTGATATAAATACCTACAAAAACAACCCTGTGAAACACAACCATGCTCTTCCAGGCGCGAGGACTCCCTGCAGGCAGGGATATTGGTTTTGTCTGCCTTAGCACAGAACATGCACTCTTTTCAAAGTTGTTAGTCATATGCTCAGCCCCTGGTGCATTCCATTCCATCAGATAGTTGTTGTTGATGCGGCATCTGCTGCATAAAGTTTCAAACAGCAGAAAAACAATATCCGTTGCTGATCACTGGAATTAATACTCTCTTCTGGGACATTTCCCAATACTTTTGTCATTTTGCCCAGAACATAAATATGACGAAGGTGATGTTAGGTAAATAAGCAGGATACAACTTGAAAGAAATCAACCATTAGGGGTTCTAAACTCTAGGAGTGTCCAATCAGAAAGCACACGAGTTTCCTCCTATCGTATGTGATGAATGCTCCCTCTGGTACTGTTGTTTATGTGAACTAGGCTGGGCACAGGATTCCTGCTGCCCTAAAAAAAAAAAAAAAAAAAAAAAATGTTTCTACCTCGTGTTCTACTTTTTTGAAGCTTTTAGGCCCATCTGGGGCGAGGAGTTGGCCTAACGGCTAGGGCGGTTGACCTAGAATCTGGGGAACTGGGTTCGAGTCTCGGCAATGACGCTGAACATCCTGTGATTCTGGGCAAATCACTTAATCCATAGCTGCCAAGGTTTCAGATTGCTATGTGTGACATTTTCATAATTTCAGTGTAATTATGAGTGACATTTCAATGAATATGAGTGACATTTTTTCGTGAGCAAAACGAAACATATAGGGAAACATACGTATCAGAAATTACACCCATTTGATCAACAAGAAATTCTAAAAAGTCCCTGAAGACACAACATTCATCTCAAATTATTTCAGGCATTTATTCACTCTTTGTGGATGTAACAAGTTACCTACACGCATGACATTTTTGTGCGTTTCAAATGAGTGAAATATAAATTAAGAAAACTATCCCTCCGACTCATTTTGGTGTAAACTAATTGGAATTACGGCCTATTACTGTTAAAGCATATGCCAGCAGCAGTCAGAATGAACTTCAGTACAGAGTCAGAGACTTAGTGCGCGACTTCCCCAGGCTGCCAGTTCACAATGCCTGGGGGAGTGTGTCTGCCCATCGGAGCGCTTCACTGGTGACGTGTCAGTGGGGCTTGTGCTGAGAGCCCGTCTCAGGGCTGCTGTAAGTCCACGTGCATGAGAGTCTGCTGGCTGCAGACATGAAGAATGTCATGACGAGCCGCGTTAGAAAGAGAAGACGAAAAGAATGCTTACTGAGAGCAGTGCAACTTGTTCTCTCTCTGCTGCCCGTGGCACGGCGGTGAGCCCAGGACTGAGCCGTACGGCGGGGGTGAGATGTGCGCCTGCCTCTGGTGGACGGCGGCCGGCGCCGCACATGCCAGCCTGCAGCAGCAGCAGTGTGCACACTGCAGCGGGCGCCAGTCTCCCCGCACACGCTGCGCAGCGGCATCTCATGCGGCGCTGCCATGGTGTGAGACTCTGCCACTCAGAGTCCCGCCACCGACCGCTTCTTCTCAGCCTCCGAGCCTCACACTTCCTGCGGCTGCTTCCTGTTAAACCAGGAGGACGTGAGGTAATCGCGCCAGGCGCCGCACTGCCAGCCGCAGCGGCAGCCAGTTAACGCACGACTTGTGTGTCTGAGAGGGCAGGCCCCAGGGTCCCAGTAATTTTAATTGGGCAGGGGTGAGTCTCGACGTCACATGATGTGGTCAGCGCCGCGGCGGGAGCAGTTTTGCAACATTGCAACTTAGTGCGCGCATGCACGGGCTCTCAGAGCAGTAGGATCCGATGTCAATTACTGTCACAGAGCAGCCGCCCATGCCCACCACCCCCCCCCCCTGCCCCCGCGCACAGGTCAGAGAGGCACCACCACCAGCCAGGCAGCGCACGCTAGCAGCACCCTGGCTTTAATTTAGCCAGTTTCAGCGCCGCCGCGCGTCAGCAGAGAGTCAGGGGCAAATGCGTGACAATGCATTTCAGTGCGGTGATGCGGAACACCACACTGAAATGCGTTAGCGTTACGCCTGATGTGTGACACTTGGCAGGACTGTTAATCTCCCTGTGCCTAACAAAAATGAATGTGTCCTCATGTAACGCAACTGGTGCTATGTAAAGCGCTCTGATACCCGATACCTTTGGGTCAAGTTCGTACTTATAAAACTCCGTAAAATAAATAAATAAATCTGGTGGCCCCTGCTGATGGTGTCTAATATTGCCTTTCTGTTGAACTGTTCCTCCAAGGACAGGGATGGCGTGACAAGAAGCAAATGGTGACCTTGTTTTTAAGTCACCAACTCTAGGTAGTGTGGACCTAGGCGTCTGTCTCTTCAGCAACATCACGCCCAATCCCTGTATTCCATCCTGGTTTAATACATTGCCTTGACCGGGCATTGCATTTTGTTGCTCTTTCCAACCGGTCCCAAGCTACCTACTTGGTTAATTAACTTTGTAGCAATAGAACACAACAGTGAAATTAGGCAGAGGAAATGATTTGCCCAAGATCACATAATCTTTCTAAGTGGGAAAGCAAATACTAGAAGTAAGTTGTGCAGGTGATACAGTGGAGTACGCATAGACGGTTATTTTGTCCCACTGGTGTAATACTTTTCACACTTATCCAGGCAAAGCGAGCTTGATTCAAACGAGGTATCCACGCGGGGGCCTTTTAAACACAGAGTGACCTGAAATGACTGCTTCAAACATAAACCGAGGATGGTAGTTAACATGCAGAGGTGGTGACAAAGTTTTGCTCTGATATTAAGATTCCTCACATAAAGTTGTGTCGTCTCTGAGGACCTCTACGAGTCGGTGTGGCTGAGATCTATAGCCCTCAAGTGCTATCTCCTATTAAATGTAATATATATTGATTCTAATGAAATACAGCATTTCCCTTGTGAGAAAATGAAGGCATTGGTAATTGCGCATTCTAATCCTCCCTCTCACAGCCTGCTCTTAAGGCGACTAGAAGATGGCGTCGCATTACCGTGATATATATACTGTACTGGAAGGGGTATTACACTTGTTTTAATCTGAATTTTAGTCTAACCTTCCCCTTCAGGCGTTCATATTTAATTCATCCTCGTTGCCAGGGTTCCACAAACGCGACGAATTCAAGTTCATTTTTCTATCCTGAGACCTGTCGTTGTTAAACAGATTGGGAGACCAGCGTCAAGGTAAATGTTTCATGAGCAAGCGCTAAAAACGGATTTGCCTCTTAATGTTAACATTGTTCTGATAATTCTCCAGTGAGCCCATGCCTCATACTTTGTGCGTTCAAAAAGATCTGCACTCCCATGCACACAAGGTGAACATTCGGTTGTGTTTCCTTACTTGTCATTGCATCAACTCTCCATGTATGACCCTTCTTCAAATTCTATTTGGTTTCGCTGAATAGTTTTTAATGCTGAAGTTGCCTGCAACTCACTGAGTTCTACTCAAGGAGCTAGTTATAAAAAACAGTCCAATCAATGCCAGAGTGGGGATTGAGGGGGGGGTGGGAGGAAGTTGTCAAATATGGAGCAGTGCAAGAATTTACCCCAATCTCCACCACAACATTGGACCTCTCAACTTCATTTTCCTCACAATGTATTTTCCTATAGGTATAATGTCGGCACACAGGAGCTATATATCGAAATTGTGGTAGGAATTGTCACTCAGAAGGCATATATTGAAATTGTGGCACACACTTTGAAGCCCATGCCTTGTTTCTATATCTACGTATTCAGATGTGTGCCATGTTTTGTCTTCATTCATACATGTATCCTAAAGACCTTAACAGCTTATTCACATTGGATGGGTGCTTTATATGAACAAGTATATTGGGTGCTAAATCAACATAATAATGGTGCAAAGACACAGCAGTTGACATCGGTTCCAATAACTTTTGTAAGCTACCATGATCATGATTTATTTACGTGTTTTATTAAGGCAAAATGTATAAAGCCAAGTTGCTCGCTTGCCCTCTTTGAGTGAAGAAAAATGTGAGCTGCTTTCTCCAATGGATTTCTTGGAAACATGAAAATCTGTTGCACAGATACGACATTTTTCTCTTTCAAAGTGAGGGTTCCCATATATCCTCTGATATCTCAATGTTATGTGATGGTAATGCAGATTTTAAAGTCTACAATTGTCAATTAATGGCTACCTCGTGCTGTTCCATTGATTATCTCAGGTGGCTGGACACACTGGGTGGAGTAAGGCGGCCTTCGTCTTGCTGTCACAGTAGGTAACCATCAGCGCCGTGGGTACCTCCAAAGATGATCCACCGAAGCTTTGCAGATGTCCGGGTATAAACCTGAGTGCATGGCTGCCTCTTCGGCAGTACATCAGCCTCCACCACAAGACGGCCAAACGTGCATTTCCCTCACACAGGCCTGAACCGCTACTGAAGTGGCTTAACAGTCCTAAATCTTTGCAATGCAGCTGCGTGGGTATCCCGGAGGCCATGGATTGGGGGAAATGGATCACATCTTTGCAGGATAAATATTGATAACTTTGTGATATTTATTTCTAATTTTTTTGGTGTACTAGATCAATTAAAGGGGGCTACTTTCAGGGATGTGGGGAGAGAATACTAACATTTGCTCCTAGTCAAACACATATACACATGCTTTAGAGTTCTACTGTTGAATGCTGCATTGTTGACAAGTGTTGCTCCTAAATGAAGCTCTAAATATAAATATTTGTAACAACCAAACACGGACAGACAGAATGTATAATGGCATATATGGAACATTACGATAAACAAATGTTATTTCAATAGCTCAAATAACAGCATAAGTTACCCAAAATGCAACAACAGGCGTACATTGCTCATTACATCCTACCCTCTATGACCTGCTACCGTAGATGACTCTTCCATCAATGGTTCTGACACTGAATACATCCTTGATAAGCCCACACTTCACCAAGCCTTCCCCAACAGCTACAGGCCCCTCCCCGAAACTGCTTATCCACCATGAGTGCACAGCCTAAGATCTACCACAACCCTCTGAAACCCACCACCTGTTTGACTCTCTTTAAGCAGGAGGCAGACCCTGCCATGGGACAGAAGTGGCTCTGCTCTCCACCTGGGATGACCTAGAGCAATTAAGGACAGAAGGATGGCTGGAGCCTTCATCTGTCCAACCTCTCTGCAGTAAAACATGGAACTACCACACCTACCACACCTGCGGTAAGCAACACCAGCGTAGACTGGCTCATTCTCTTCCTCATGGACAGACCTGAACTCACCCACACAGCTACTTTCATGTAAACAACTTGCAAACTAAAATGCGACATGTAAAAGCAATCCTTTTTTTGTGTTGCAATTATTTATTGAAACAACTGAAAAAGGATTCATAAGTACGATACATAATGCAAAATACAATACACAATATGGGGTGTGGGGGAGGGGAGATGGAGGAACCAGGTAGGGATCATACAATTTACATAACACATCCATGGCCCGTGGAGAGGACGCACAGCGGAACATGAAGAGGATAAGCTCATGGAAGGAGAGCATTGTATAAATGACAACAAACAGGAGAGCAATCTCCCAGGGCGGGGGTGGGCGGAATAGGGGGGGAGGGGAAAAGAAGGGTGATATGGTGGGCAGGGCATGGCACAGGTCATGGCGTGGTACGTCTGAGGGGTGGTGGAGGGTAAACAAAGCAATCCACTCTTGAGGACCTGATCTTCTACACCAACAGTCTTTCAATGACATGCATGTTGGGCCTCAACTGATAAAACAATGCTGATGACACTCAAATACTTCTCAAAACCAACAACCCTCCAGTCACTGTTGGGCAAGGGCTCTTAGACTGCCTGGATGTTTGCTAAACTGACTGTCTCTAAAACATTTGAGAATCAACCTTGAAACAAGGCCATGACGTGCCACGATACACATTCTGGACAGTGACTGAAAACATTCTGGACAAAGGGCCATTTTTACAGAGACAGATTCTGGACAAACAGCCTGGTTTAAGGACACATGAAACTGGAGTTTGCTTGCAACTTTGTTCAGGTAGCAAGCAGTGGTATACTGCTTACATACCTGTTATGGGCGCTACCTGCCTTGGAATAATTTTCAATGCCCTAAGAAGCGTAATATTTCCATTGACTTCAATGGGATCATCTGTCACGAACATAGGACTGCGTCCATCTTGGACTCTCAAACGGTGGATGTGTACTTTAACACAGCAGATCACATGCTTAGTTTTCCTTTTACGCCGCTTCGGTCTGCCTCTACCACAGTGGACAGAGCAGGCACAATGGAGGCACGTAAAAGGAATGCGAGGACAAGCAACAGTAGAAGGAATGCATAGATTTTGCACAGTGTTACCAGAGGGCTCCATATCACTGGGCTACCGGTAGTCATCTTTTGAACATTTATTTCAGTAATCTTTGTTTTTAGTTGTTTATTTCAATTGCTCTGAAACAAGACTATAGCTCTCAAAAAGTACGGACATGCTCATTAAAAGAAAAGAACTGACAGCCAAGTTGTCTTTAGACCAAGCAGGCATCTGATGACCGGATGTCTGCCCGGCGAGCAGTACAGGAAGGCTAGCAGAAGAAGTAAGTGGTTTATGCAGAAAGTACCTAATTAAATGTCCTATGCTATAAATGCCTCTTTGAATAATGCCAGAGCTTTGAAAAAGAAAGACATTCGGTTTATAGCTAAACAGAATTTGATTAATCGGTGTGTGTTTACTGTAGTATTGAGTTTGGATATCAATTCGGGTAGATTTTAACTATCCCAGAATGATTAAGGAATTGCTATCTGCACACCGAACATTTGAGTATAGTCAGGCACGAACAGTGAGGGGTATTTCTCTGTTGCCCAATAACACTGCATTAAAATGTACAAACAGGAGTATTTGTATTTTTTACAGCATGAAATATATGTGAAACCTACTCTTAAAATGTAAAACCCATACATCTGGACCGTAAGCAAAATGAAGTCTATGATGCAAAGTACCACTCCATTATAGAGCCAGCAGTGGCGTAGCTGGGGGGTGAGGGGTTGTGGTCCGCCCCGGGTGTCCCTTAATTGGGGGTGGCAGCGAGCCACAAGCGCAAGTTACGTGTCGTTTTTTCTTTATTCTCTTCCCACTCGTTGTCGTCTGCTGCCAGCACCCCCGCTCGTCTTTCGCCAGCACACCCCCTCTGGCCCCCCCCTGCTCTTACCGGCACTGGGCGGCAAACTAATGGATCGCCACGGGCGTCAAAAGCTCTAGCTACGCCACTGAGAGCCAGTTATCAAGCATTTCCGGTCACCCAACAAAGAAAGATTATTGGGGCTCTGAGACACAGCCAAGTAGAAAGTTTCTCATGTAATGGGTGCACAACCCACTACCAAGCACTGAGTCATGAAGAGAGTGCCGCGGGCTCGTCAAATGGATAGTCATAGTTCTGTCCTCTCTCCCGCATCCATTGACAGTAATGTTTGGGAAAGCAGGGCTGGCGAATTTAGAAGAGGAATGGCCTGTGATCAGATCTATAGAGGTAGCTTATGTCACTCTCTTCAGAAAGCAATCAGTACACCTTCATGATGAAGCCTACAGTTGCCTCTGTGGGGTAATGTGAGAGGGAGGAGGAGATCAGTTCAACCCCTTCTCTCCATCTTCTCTACCTTCATTTCTGCCTGCACGCACTATATATGGGGTCCTTCAGCAGTTTTGTTCCCACCTTCAAGACAGATAATACAAGGAATTGCCTCCGATTAGATATCTGGTGCAGACCAGCCTACGTTGTCTCCACCTACTTGTCAAGCTGGCAGTCAATAGCATGCTGCCTAGTTGTGATAGGCAGGAGGTACCCACCATTTGTTCAATCAAATAACATTTTCCCTATAAAAGCCTAAAATTAAGGACAAATAGCATCTGTTGTGGGAGATTCAAGCCTTTACATACAACAAACAAAAATACTACACAAACCCATGAAAACTACACCCAGGTGGTCACCCTACCTTGACTAAACAATAAGATTTCTATGCAGCTATACCAACAATGAAATCCTTCTTTCTTATGGTTCTTCTCATTGACTCCTAGGAATTCTCTGGTTCTGTTTTTTTTATATATATGAAAGAAATGCACATTGCCAAGCACTAACAAATCCCCTGCTGCACAAATTACATAGTCTCCAAACTGCTGCAGCTAAACACTTAGAACATTTTTGCCTCAGAGACCTTACTTAACTTGCCTTGAGTAGTCTTTACGGACTCTCCATCACCCCAAAAATACATCTCAAGACCTTTTCCATAGACCATTGCTCCTTCTACAGAGAAGGACTAAATGTCCCCATCATGAAATTTGAAGATACCGTCCACCAGCCCACTTAGGTAAGCTTCTGTCTTCCTTCAAGCAGTCTCGCCATTCCAGAAAAAGTATTGGGGACATAGATTTCTGGCAGTAACCACAATACTTTGGAACACACCGCCCAGTCATATACCAGCCATAAGATGCCTTAAGCCATTCACAGAGATCCTAAAATGAGGTTTTTATCATCTGTGCACCGGGACCTTCATGTGCACTACACTAAGCCACCCACAGATTAACATCCACAGCCAAAAGTCAAGCACATAAAAATACAAGCTAACACAATACTTTGCTCCAAGACTGACTGCTCATATGTCACACTTGCCACACAAGCACATCCACTTAAGCAAATGTTCAATCAAGAAACAAGCAGGCACATTGCTACAATTACAGATATCACAGATTTCCACGTCACTTCCATTGACCTGCAAAGCTTGTGAACCATTAAATCTCTAATGGACTGATCCAGTTATATGAAACAAACTACAACCTCACTACACAGTTAGCTGAGCAATACCACTGCACCAAAGCACACACCCACAAACTGAGTGGGCAGGGGTTGTGTAAATAGCTGTGTTTACACTTTACAGATGCCAAGTAACACAAAATAAGGTAACAGAAAGTGAATTGCAATGAAAGATGTAAGATCCTGGATCAAAACTGCACATTCTACCTTCAAATCATTTTCCAGTGTTTCAGGCCATGCACTTTACATAGATGCTTGTGTGGTAGCTGCGTAGCTGTCTAATGGCAGAGTTCTGTGGATCTCATCAGCCCTGCGTAATGTTGGAACACCATGATGTCACCTGCCATGCCATACTACGGGATGGAATGTGGTGAGGGTTGAGAGACCAGTGAGAGTTACTCAAGGGAAGCTGGTGGAAGGATGGCTAGGATCTTCTTTATGAATAAAGAAAGGGACCTTCGTGGAAATAACACCTTCATGTCATGGTGGATTCATTGAAGAGTCTTACAGCTTGCTTCATTAAATTCCAAATTTCACAGCAACGTCCACCACATGGCAATAGTTCTGCTCTTCGGCATGGGTCCCTTAATGAGAGACTCAGCATTCAACTGCAACACCCAACACGCAAAACCATGGATTACAAGTTCATGAGTTAAATCTGCAGATGATAGACATGTGCAGAGAAGGACAGGACATCTCTGATCATGCAAAAACAAGAGAGCAGAAGAACTTAAGGAAAGCCAAGAATGCTCATCTAGATAGACTACTAGAAGGATATCAGAGATACACTATTGTACAATGCTGCAACAGGTCTGGTCACTGTTTAGCAAGGCATCTAGCGGAACCCCTGCTTTTTAGTTGAAGTTTGCTGCACTATCAAAAGCTCAGAATCCTTAGCAATTAACTCATAGCTACAAAGCACTCTACGCATGAAATTAGCATCCCGCCAAATATTATTTATTCCTACAAAAATAAAATATGCCCTGTTTGTAAGTGAAATATAGTCCCTTTTCGCTTTTGATCACTAAGTCACTTCCATTGAAGGGATTGAAATTTGGTTCTGACAAATCAGATGTGTGTCCAGACTTTCATAAGCCGCTAAACATACCGCTAGAGTGCAAGTAGTTTCGAGTGAACCCTTTGTGTGTTTTATTTGAACTTCATCGCTGGACTCCTTCCATCAACAGGTCGCCATGTATTCGGTTTCACTCTGTCATTCGCAATTCGGTTAATGCAGCTGCGTTTCTGGGCGCGGACAGGCCTGCCCTTTACGTGAGTCAGTCATACAAGAAAACTCTAGTAATTACATGGACTGTTTGGCTTTATGTCAGCTTTGTGAACAGCTTCCAAGTGATATTACATATCACCATGAAAGCTTCCAGTTTATCTTCTTCATGCATTTTCCAAGAATTTTCCGATACTTGTCAATTTTTGACGGGTCTGGCTCACTCACACTGTTGAACCCGATATGGTCATTCATTGGTCATCACCTCAAGGCATACATTTCATTTAAAGTACTCATTCGACCTAGAATAGCTTTAATTAATTTTATTATCAGTGTCTTAACTTCAGCTTCTCACTCATTTCACTAACTTTGGTTCCCTTTTCATGTTTGGAAAATGTGTCATTCTAAGTGACCCAGTAATCTGCATTTGCGCCCACGTTGCAATTACAAAGTACTGCTGCCTGCAATTTTCCACGTTCACTTTTCAACAAAAAAAGGAGGGGAAAAGTAAATGGGGAAAATGGTCGCAATGGGACAACATCTGTGATAATTCAGTGCGCACAAATGCATAGAGCAGGTTACTCCTCATTCGGACTAGCAGAACTTGCAATGTGGCGGTAATGCTGTAATAAGTAACTACCACCCTGGGGGTAACCCCAATTACCAGGCTTGGTGTTACCTCCCCAAATACCAAGGCCCTTTTAATGAGACCCATTGTATTTTGTATGCAGACACTTTTAGGTAATTTCTTCTACAGTTATTTAATGCTCTCCTTTGATGGTGCACTTAGCCTGCTTTTCCTTTAGATATATTTTGAATATTAAGAAGCTTGTTCCAGCACTACGTCCACTGAAGAAAGGGCAGTAGAATCCCTCGTGTACCTTGAGTATATCGGGAGCAACTTTAGAAGGCGTTAAAACAGCATACATAGATTAGAAAATGTGCATTGAGGTTTGCGTCACAGTTGTCGACAACAGGTTGATAGCACCACAGGTTCGTACCACAAATACGTTCTGATAGTTCTAGAAGTAACTATTAACGCAAATGCAACAACTGACTTGCGCATTATTTTTAAGAATTTCGCCAGTTGTTATTTTTCAAAACTTCATTTTATGGTGATTGGAAATCACAATACATTCATCATTCTACAAGACACCAGGTGCAGTGAGGTTCAACTCGGCTCCAAAAGAGAACCAGGTCCACCGCAGAAATGGTGTTCCGTTTGCCGTTTAATTGCAAACTCTTCCAGGGCTAAAGAAGTGGAAAACACATTATGTTGTCGTATGATGACATGGTATATCAGTGTTTTGGCATCTTCCGACAGGTATAATGGTTTTACTGCAGCATTTTAGTTTTTTTAGGGTTGCCATCTTGCTCTATGTCAGGAGTGAACTCTGTGCATCCAGTTCTGGGCTTCCATTTAACAAATCAATGCATTCTGGGACTTGTAGTGATTGCTTCATTTGAAGCAAATGGAGACACACACCTTCTAACAATGATTTCCAAAATGAAAGACTAGATATGTTATGCAAGACTGACGTGGAGACATCCCTAGGGGATTATTTCTCAGCAAATAGACTACTGCCCCATAATATTATACATCCGTGACTGCAGAGTGCCACTGGTTCTATATGGTCTCTATTCACATAAAAAATAATACATTAAGGGGAATTTGTATGCATTGCCTGTGTTTTACGTTATGCTAACGTTGGTTTTGATTTTTTTGTGTAAAAGTTAACTGGCAAAAAATTGTTCCAACAAACTTCCGTTGTCAACCAGGGGCCGTGGCAGAGACGAGCAGCGCAGTATGACGTGCTCGAGTCACTGCAGTGCACATGCAAAAAAAAAAAAAACAGGTCTTTCTCACACACATCCTGGAAGATGCAAATTAAAGATGCTGCAAAAAACCCAACAACACAGTACCAGTCTTTGAATGGGGCTCCGACATGTGCTGCCTAATGCAGCTATATGAATAATGTATCAACAGATCCTAAATGCAAGGGATGCGCCCTTCACTGACCTTGGTTTACATAAATCAGTCAAGAACATTATTTGCTTCGTTTGCAATTTACGTAAAAATATACTCGTATATAACCCGCGCCTCTGTCCGGTTCTCCAGCGACCCTGGTGTCGTGCCCCTCTCATAAAACATTAAATCTACGATAAATGGAGGAGTTAGTTGCAGTGCCGGGGAGAGGCCCGTGCGGCTCCGTCTGAGGAGCTGGAGGTCAGGCAGCTCGCGGCCCCTCACTGCTCGAGGGGCTTCCGGTGACAGAAGAGGCGCGAGTCATGTTTCAAGCAGAAAAGTCCTGCAGCTTCTGGCGGGAGAGCGCAGAACCAGCTAAGAATCACGAACAGCGAACCCAGATGCAGTGTCACACAGGGATCTCACTAAAGAGGTTTGACTAGAGCTGGGTGTCGGGGGTGGGGAGGGGGCGACAACCTGGTCTGCTCCGTTCTACGAAGCAACCCCTCCCCCCACACCACCACATTCCTCGTCAAGGTCGACACAGAATGTGGTAGGAAAGGAGACAAAACATATTAACACATTGTCTTTTTCCTGATACGTCCTATTCAGCTGTGAAGTTCGAGACATCGGAAGTCAGATGCCCGGGTACTGACTGAACACCGGATGTGTGATGGCCTGGTGGACACTAGAAGTTGTAAAAAGCTGTGTGGTGGAAAGTGTGGAGGCATCAATCTGTCTTTCATGGTCTTGTTAAATCATTTTTTTTCTTCAGAAACCAGATTTCATGTATCATCAGCCAACAATATAATAACCAATTGCTTTTTTAATATAGATTTCAAACCGAATTCCTGCCAAATCACGTACAGTTCATTTGGAACCTCGTAGGTTTTGGAACATTGACATATCTTGATTTTTGGGGAAATGTTCCCCATGGCTCACAAAGTAAGAAAGGGAGCGCATTGAACCCTCAATCACCCCCCAGACCCCACACACAAACACTTTTGACAGAGTTAAATAGGTCATCTATGGCTTAGAACAAGATTGTTTCTTTAAAACAACTGAAAGTTTGAGTTAAAAGAAAAACATTTCTGAAATTTAGTTTTATTCCAGCTGGGATCCTGCCTGGAGCTGTTCTTTTTTTTTGTTTAAATAGACTCAGGAGAGCCAAAATAGTTGAGGTCAAGGGTCAGTGAGGTCAAGAAATTTGAATTCACCCTTTTTGGCAAATCATGTTTTTTCTACGAAAGAAGGAGTGCCAGATTCCACTGTTAGGCTAACTATGAGCTGTCAGATCCAGGAAAGCACACGTATATGTATGTGCACACACACACACACGTGCGCACAGAAAGAGAGAGACTGGGTTTTACCAGCGCATATCCTAAATAGTTTTGAATGACAGAAAAATACAATAGAACATTCTTAAACAAGACTGTCTAGGCAAATCTGAACCCAGATGTCAAGCTTTAGGCATCAATTTCAGGTGCACTTATTGTAACTGGCATTTGTAGATGAACAGCGCCTAAAAGCCGTATACAAGTTAGGCTGAGCTACATCACCGTACCGAATCAATCAATCTTAGTCTAATTTGCATGGGTAGCATAAATCAACCTCAGATACTGCTTTCGGTGACTGATATGATTTGACAGTGAGTGGAATGCTTGAGATAAAAGCTTACAGCACCTGGCAGGTAATGATAACTTGATTTATCGGTGTCCTTCCACATTCAGTTCTATTACAAGCTGGGTTTGCTTTCAAGTGATAATTTTTGCATTACAAAACCCGGAGTAATACTGGAGGCACAGAGATAGCACAAAGGACACAACATTTATAGCACATCTTCACCCTATTATGAATATTTATTTGTTATTGAGATTGTTGCCCACTATGAAGCCAGCATGTTCCAGGCCAGTGGCACTGAACATTCACAATGTTTGGGCTAAAAAGCAAGGGATATACATGCTGCAACACCGACTTTACACAGATTGTCTCCTTCCTACCTGCGAGCCCCAGATACTTCAAAATTGCTATTTTTAATAACTTCACAATTTCCACATATCTAGCATATTGCAATAAAGATGTCATTTAAAAAAAAATGTAAGGGCCCCAGGCCTTAAAGTTATTCTAATCTTCATTAGTCCAAAGCCTGGGAATAGAACCTTTCAAATGCTAATAATCCCATCTGTAACAAGCATTTGCAATGCAATAGGTCTCGCATTATTAAAGTTTGAGCTATTGGCATTGCTAAATAATGTAACACCAATAGCTCAAACTTTAATAATGCGAGACCTATTGCATTGCATATTAGAAAAGGGTTACTGTAAAATAAACACAGGGCACACCAGGATGCAATCCAGGAAGTGCACGTGGGAGCATTATATTTCCGGAGCCAAGGTTGGTTTGGGAGTGTGTGCCGTAGAAAGTCTATTGGGGTTCTGGCAAGACAGGAAACAACATCAGATAACCGTCTCATGTTCCTGAAAGAGAAATCAGCTGGAAGGGATTGGGGAGGTAGGGTAACACTTCCTGTCCATGCTGCTCACTGTGTAAGCACTGCCAGGCCAGTCACTGCAGATTCGCCAGCAGGGGCGCAGCTATCAATGGTGCAGCCGGTTCAGAGGCACTGTACTGGGGGCCCGCTGGCCCTGTCGTGCACCCAGGCCCATTGCACCTTGGCTACGCCACTGTTCCCCAGCAATGCCTCTCAGGCTACACATATGGTCTCTGCTCTACGCCCAGCACTATGACCTGGTCTCCAACACAAGCCGGCAATGCCTTGTTCAGAGTATGCAAATACGGAGTTGTGTCGTTCCAAAACGCCCTAAATAACTCATCGTGAACGGTTTGTCTGTCGCTCCAACACTACCCGGAACGCGTAGGTCATACACAGGTCCGCCTGTGTCTGGCTAATCTTGGCACCCTACACCAGTCTCATTATGACACACAGCGGGCTGCTTAAAAGGGCACAGTCAAGGCTATGGCTCATTTATTATGGCACGCGAAGAGGTCTACCTGCTTCAACATAGCACACCTGGAACTCATTTCCTATTCTGTCAAAAGAGGGCACAATTGAGACACGTTGTGTTTCGGGATGAATTGCTATATACAAAATTGACAGTGAACTCTCTATGCTTTTTTATGGACAGAGACAAGCAACCACCTAAATGTATTTCCAGCATTCTTGAATTGTGTTTAAGGGTCACTGCACTTGCTGAAGGTGTTTGTATTATGACCTAGATGCCCAATTAAGATTTCCTTGATGAGTGGCTTGTATAAGCAATATCCTGTGGCACTTTGGATATCAGTATCGCAAATCCTGGGTGCTCGCATCCACAGGCAGACTTAATGAAGCACATATTTTGACTAAACTGGGACAAAGAAAAAGCTGCCACTCACCCTTTCCCCTCGCCTTTCAACCTCCACTGTATCTCAAGAAACAGGACGCAGAGCTGCTTATGTGCTGAATTTATGCTGCATGTGAGAAGGGAATAAACGGTCCTTGGCATGTCCCATCACTGCAGTGCCTTTGCGACGTTCAGAAGGCAAAGGCACTTTAATGTGTTTCATCTTTGTGTTAGTTGAGAAGGCATATTGATTTAGTCTCAGCTTTTAATGGAGACATTGATTGAGTTTAAAATAAGCTATAAATTATAGGTTGATGCAGCCATTAAAATGCACGGTGCCCAGTACCTCTGGCTTGAAACTATTTCACCTTTGCCTGTGTAACTATTCCAGCATGTAAAATTTAGATGCATTTCCCTCGCTCTTGTCACCTACTCTTTGTCAATGTGCGTTCAGAGGAGGTACATGGAGTCAGCCATCTTGTGCAGATACATAAGAATTGAAATTCACACATAATTACTGAAACTGGCGATATGTGTGTTTTAGGTCGAGATGTTTACTATGGGCAGAGCAGAATTACGTTTAAAAGTGTTAATTACAATGTCTAAGCACTGTCTGTTATGTTCAATGCCTTTTGCGAGAGACTGTACACAAATATTTCCAGTTTGTATGCACAAAACCAATCAAACAGAAATCCCCAAGCCTAGTGTGCAAAGTCTCTATCTCCCTGACTGAGACCCACAGTCAGTCCTATATATTTGACAGTGAAAACTGACTCTCACATTGTCCGACTTTAAAATCTTCACACTGGAGGCAATTGATGCCATGTTGAGATAAATTCAGGCTGCATACATCTGGGCATATGATGTTCAAAGAAACTGTATATTCAGTCTGACTACTGCACAATGGGAGTGTTAACTTGCAGTGTATTTATATGATTCTGTAGAAATCCTCACAACATCTGAGACATTGGCTCCTCTAATGCTGCTTTAAAATGCATGTCAGAGAATCCTACATGCAGTTCTATGCAACAATACAGCTATGCACCCACATGCATTTGGACGTATGTAAACATTTTTACAATGAGTGACTGTTCTGTCTTTCTACCAAGGAAATGTTTTTTGTGCAAGCTTTAATTTCACTTTTCAATCTGGCCTCAGATATAGGTAGAAAGCCTCTTGGTTACTTTTCGAAAAACTATAACAGGAAAAGCATTCCACTTTTGACCTATGGAGAGGGCATTTGGGGGCATAGAGATGTTAGCAGTCAATAGGGGGAGGAAAATAGGGTGTACAGGCGCATTTTGTGCATTCTTATGTCAGCTCGCACTATGCTGTACATCAAGAGTTGGGCTTGGCTTAGAGTATCATACAAAACTAGTGTCACTGTTTCTTTGGTCTTCAATCTGGTGTAATGACTGTGCATCGTTTAACAAGGATTTAACTGAAGATTGTTTATCTCGTGAGCTGAGGAATAAGATCCCCTGACTCCGCTATATTAGGGCCACCTCCTCTCACTTAGGCAAACCGTCAATTTTCAATAACCCACCTGAGCTGAGGACAAAGGATAGGGGTTGGCACACAAAGAGTTTTTTTGGATGCAAGGGCTATTTAAAGGGAAAAGGTGGAGTTAATGAAATTTTCTATACAAGACTATGTTGTGATCCAAACTTCTGCAGGTCTGGAGCCTTGCCTGGGTCTGGGACCTCATTCATGAAAAATTGCCTTCTGTCTAGGTTCAAATTGGGCTCCCTCAGATGACAAATCGGTTTCCCTGAGCCCTTGCATCGAATCATCTGCACAGACCCTGTCACATTTTTTGTTCTTTTGCAAATTCTATCAGTCATTCTCATGCAAATTTCTAATTCCAATTTTTAGAGTACAATTTAAGAAATGAAGACCGTTGTTATATTTTTTTTGGTTGCAAATACTCAATTGCCTTGAGATCTGCCTGAGAGCAGGTCTCTTTAGAATTTGCTATACAGCATCGAAATACCTTCATTTTTTGAGTTAGGGAGGTTGACGTTTTTTACGAAGTGTAGCTAGGACCTAACTTTGAGGTTTTACTTTGTATAACATTTGTGTTGTCATTGGTTTAATGTTATTTACGGTTTTATGAAGCGATATTAATTGTGTAGAATTTTAACACTGAAATAAGTATGAATTGGTTGTGTATAGCTTGATTGTAATTTGATGTTGTGAATTACTGTTCTTTTATAATTATTTCTAAATGATCAAATAAAGAGTGAATTGATTGACTGTTTGAATGGATGTATGCATGCTTTTAATTGTATATGTAATACATATTGTACACACATCGCATGTGTCAGCCCGTATTACAGAGACATAAGCTATGCAACAAAGAGTACAACCACCTAAACACCAGCCGAAGCTTTAGACAATCATTCTTTTCTCTTAATATAAACATTATAGTTAGCTAAAAAAAAATAACTGTTAGAATGATAGAGTATCTTCGAAGGTGCCTCTGCGAAGTTACATCAGCTCATCCCAAGGGCTCCTAATATGAATGAGTGCATTTTTATCTCTAAATTGATACATGGCACCCTGTCACCTCGGTCTAATTCTGCAGTTTGCTAGGTGAAGTTCAAAGGTCAATCCCACATTAAACCCCATTTTCTCCAGAAGCCTGCTGCAGGGTTTTTTACCTAACAGTTCTACCACAAATGCTGCGTGGCTTGAAAGATGGCGCATGCCTGTGCCCCAGCAAAGACAATCTCGCGCCTTGAAGTGTCTCTGAAGGGGTAACAACGTGTCAGAGATATCACCCCAATGCAGGCCTCTTGACCTCGCCAAGCACCTGCGGTGGCTTCATTGTTTCCGAAAATAAGTAAAGTAGAAGTCCTTTTTCTTGATATTGGACACGAGTGCTACCTCGTCTCTTTCACAAATGAATTAAATAACGGACCCCCACCCTCCCCCACTGTCTGACCCTTCGCCCCCCCTCCCCCCCACCACCACACACTTGCATCACAGAAGCGCCATTCCAAGATAAGTTTATGTTTTTTAACACGATTTAGCCAGAGGAGGAGGTTTGGTTGTAAATTGGCCTTGAATCAAGCACGGTAGTTATCTTTCAAAAACACAAAAGTGCGTGAAGTGGTAGAACCCGGCCCCAGTGCGCGCGGCTGTGAGGAATGCGGCGCGCTCCCTTCTAACCCTGCATGTACGGCCTTGTTAAGGGCTGTGTAATAGCGCTTAAGGTTTACTAGATTCTTATTTGGGGGGCGCTTAGCATGTCCAGCTCTATTCTTCTCCATCTATGACAGCTTTATCCCTGTAAAATTATGCCTCGTGCTGGAACTTTGATGGAAAGTAGCTACGGAGTACGTAGAGGCAGCAAAAATGCAGCGAGACGCATTTGATCCCAAACCCGGACTGAGACGAGGATAAACTATTCAGGAAATGTTAAAAAAGGTGAAAGTCAGAGGAGTTCTAATGGCTCTTCCAGACACGGGCGCTCTCTGGAGATTCACACAGAGCGCGCGTGAACCTGGCTTTTTCAACATTTACAGACTACAACTCTTTCAGAGCGTTGCAGCTGAAAAACGGCTTGTTCTTTTTCTGTTTTATATGATCCACTTGCCCTCGCAGCAAGGAAAACCCGAGCCTTTCCCCTACATATTTCATCCATTTGTTTGTTCGCTTTCCCCCCTTTCCACAGCGTGCTTCTCTTTATCCAGATGTGTCCTCGGTGTGCAGCAGTTAATCTTAATTGCAGTGTCTTATGCGCTATTCTGCTCCTGCAAGGTTCGTGTTTAAATGGAAAGGAGCTGCATTGGAAGGTCTGCACTGCATTGAGCCCTATGTGTGTGCGCGTGTGGGTGCCTGCGCTCGTGGGCATCCATGTGGGCACGTGCGTACTTCTGCGCATGTATACCCCCGCGCGCGTGGAGGAGGGCGTCTCGGGGGACATACATGTTTAATTTAGGAATAAAATGTAAAACAACTCTCCCATTCTGTTGTATGGTGCCGTTCTGCATTTAAAAGAATAACACTGCTGCCCCGCAGTAAGACGGCAGTGAAAGCGGATCCGCTTGTTTTAAAAAACGCAAACCAGCAATGTATTGCGTTCTCTACCCCGAGAGGCAAACCGACTTCAAGAACCGGGGGGTGCCCTGGCAGGCGCCTCGCGGGGAATCCCGTTACAGACCAACTCGCCTTTGACCTAAGTATCTTCACTTCGCGAAACTAGTGGTGCGCGCGCACCACAGAGGAGCGGGAGGGGGCGAGGGAGCCTGCCGTCTGTGCCGCGCGCTGATGCGCGTGCTAGACACAGACGGGAATGGGCGGAGCAAAGGCGGGACATGCGCCCGCCTTTGCCCAATTGCGTGCCGTTTTTGTAAAAAAAAACGCACGCTCCAGCCAATGTGGGCTTCCTAAAGCAAAACCACACGCACAAGCGTGTGGGCAGCTTTCAGAAGCCCTTTCTAGAGGTCTCGCGCTGCGCGAGCAGTGCTGCGCACTGCAACGCTAGGCGCGAGACCTAAAAAGTGAAAGGCAGGCAGGGGTGGAGCTGAGGTGGTGGGTGCAGTATCTGCTGGCAGGCCATGTAAGGTGCCAGTGACATAGTGCACATGCCTAGAGTGGTGAAAGCGATGCACCATCTGTGTCCGCTGGAAGCTCAGCATGCCCAGCTCTCCTTTAAACTAGTTCCACACGTTTTTTAAGAAATCTGAGTCACTGGTGTTGCAGGAGCTGTGACAGAGGAGCATCGACATTAAATGGTCACATATTGAGTATAAATAATAGTCGCCTCTTGCATGACTCAGGTTATATTCAAATTTACAGCGTTCTTGGCCTCGCCTGAAACTTAATCTTCATTTTAGTAACAATCTGTGCTCTTAAGACTGGAGAGGTTTGCCCATTTTTTGAATGAAGTAGTAAAAATATGTTTAATTTCTTTACCGTAGAGCGTGTCCAACCAATGTGGTTTGGTGAAGGACAACACGAGATCCCAATCGGTGCAGCCATCATGAGTATATATAGCTGAATAACATTATACCAAGGAAAATGTGCTGTCCTTCTCATGTGGCCAAACATATATCTTTCTATAGCTTTTAAAGCGACCCAAGAATATCCGGTTATTTATTTAGTGGTTTTGGCAATATCAACATATTGTGGCAGTAGCGCCCTCCCATGGACCACCTTAGGTTTTACACCAGGAAAACAATCCCTGTAGAGTAACCAGAATGGGCCCTCTCCATTGATGATGCACAACGCATTGGGACAATAAAAAAGTGATGCAATGCTCCGATTTACCAAGGTGTGCATAGGAAGAAATTCTGTGGCCTCTCCCAAAACTCCTGGGAATAAGCAGTGTTCAGAAACACAGCCCCCCAAAGATATTTCACAGAGCCACAATGTGAAGATGCGGGACTGTTAAGGTTCAAGGTTGCCTCATTGCACCCTGGCATATGATTCTCTTACAAGGTAACTTAAGCAAACCTATTCATGGCTGATCCAAGACAACAAAGGAGACCATGAGAGAAATGTCTGGACACTTGTCGGATTAGCAATATTTCAACTGTACCTGCTCTTCCACGTGCATTTCAAAACCTGTGAAACCAAATCACATTCACATTAGAAGCACAGCTACCTTTCAAATTTTCTGTTAGGTTTCTCTGGGCACAAGACTCCTTTAAGTGAGAAACTGAAAGCAAATCACTTCCAGAATCAAAAGTTTTCCCAAACCACATTTGACTTGGATGCATTTCCGAGCATGACTTCTGTGCACTTCTACTCAGACGTTTACATGTGGGAGATAGGATGAGTGAGTCTTTGTTGTGGGTAGAGTTCAAAACACACAAGATGATGGACGGAATGCTGCACATTGGCAAACATTCACCCCCAGTCACAGATCTGGGTTTAATCCATCGTTATTTTGCTTCACCACGCCACCCCAGTTCAGACATAGCCATATGCAAATCAGTCTTGACCCTGTGCCTCATGGGAACAGTCCAGACCGAACTGCCAAGCCATGTCTTCCCTGGACCGGAATCAAGCATCCTAGGACCGGTTTCGGGCTTTCAGCCCTCATCAGCCAGGATAGCTTGACTCCAGTGGCGTAGTGAGCACGGGACCCACGTCTGGGCATACCCTTCCCACTTAGGGCGAAATACAAAACACACAAGATGATGGACGGAATGTTGCACATTGGCAAACATTCACCCCCAGTCACAGATCTGGGTTTAATCCATCGTTATTTTGCTTCACCACGCCACCCCAGTTCAAACACAGCCATATGCAAATCAGTCTTGACCCTGTGCCTCATGGGAACAGTCCAGACCGAACTGCCAAGCCATGTCTTCCCTGGACCGAAATCAAGCATCCTAGGACCGGTTTCGGGCTTTCAGCCCTCATCAGCCAGGATAGCTTGACTCCAGTGGCGTAGTGAGCACGGGACCCACGTCTGGGCATACCCTTCCCACTTAGGGCGAAATACAAAACACACAAGATGATGGACGGAATGTTGCACATTGGCAAACATTCACCCCCAGTCACAGATCTGGGTTTAATCCATCGTTATTTTGCTTCACCACGCCACCCCAGTTCAGACACAGCCATATGCAAATCAGTCTTGACCCTGTGCTTATTTGAGGCAGGTGTTTTGTTTTGCACCATTCTACTGACAGAGAACAACTGTTGGACCTCTGGTTGTGTGTTACATGTTAGCAGTACAGATGGGATATGCGCTTTCTCTTTATGCTACAAAGAGCCACACATATTACAGGAACGTGTGGTGCCATCAGTCTTCCTCCTGACAGTGTAGTATGTTTGATGTGCTGCTGTTTACAGTAAGAAGTGTATATCTGCACCATATAGGCTAACACTTACATTTCATTGGAACACATAAATAAAGATACTGGACATTGCAAGCCTTTAAAATAGACAATACATGTAACCAATCATAACTACAGCTAGAGCAGCAAATAACAAATACACACCTAAGATTGTTTCGGCAGAAGAAATGGGAAGATGGGGTCTTACCAGATTTCCTGTGAGAAGCAGGTTGCCATGCGTTCATCCAATTTTCATATAGTGCTAAAGACATTGCCTTACAACCACGCTTTCTACGCCCTAAACTGCATCTGTGATTCCTTCTCCTCCATTGGAACTAACTGCACTGAATTGAAAGATCTTCTATCTATACTCGCCCACTTCTTCATTCACCAGTCCAAATTCTTTTCCCATCAACAAGCACCCACCTGGTATCTTTCCACCTGATGAATGCTCAGAAGCCTACACTCCAGGGTCAATGAAGCATTCTCTTCTGAATAGTGTGGTCCGTGAGCATGGACAATAGGACCGTGACCAGGCGATGCAGTGTTATAACACCGCCCTCTATTCAATACAGCCTAACATGGACGGTGAGCATGAACAACATATAATGTGGCCAGATACTGCCATGCAAGTACCATACTGTCCCTTCAGCTCGGCTACGGACAATGAACTCAATGAACAACAGAAAGAAAGGTTAAGATGTTTTATAAACAGCCATCTTGAGGTGTTAAAGTTTGCTTATAAACCCCAGTACTGCATAAGCTCCCAGCTATAATGCTTCCACTAACTGAAGGCCCATCACTGCAGCAGCTCAGATGTGGACTGAGTTATTCGTGCTTTCGCTTGGTGTCACCTACAATGGGACTGCAGCCTCAGCTGAGACACACCAATAACCAGATATGCACTCTTTTGAGAACCACACTTGCAGTCTCGCCTAAACCATGTTTGCAAAATGTGTGTCTGGTTTGCTATTCTAGCACCGCTCTTACGAAATGGGTAAAGAGGCAGGATCATTGCTTTTCCACCCTACAGTCGAGCGTGCATGCATCAGTGGTGTCTTTGTCCACCGTAAAGTCTGAGATTGTGCATGTACCTTGAATCCTCAAAGGGTCAGTTAGTCCATAAAGAAAATAGGCTAAGTGAAGGCTACTAGGTGTCCGCAGCTACCGCCTACAGCTTGATATTGGACCGCTGAATCACTCAGATAAGTTGCAGGTAGCTCTTACAAACCGGTTACTTCCCAAAAGTGGGTGTCTCCTCGAGGTTACTTCCCTAAAGTGAGTGTCTCCACGTTCTAGCAAAAACCGGTAAGTACACAAACCGGTAGCCAGACAGAAAGATATGTCCATCATTGTCTCTAGTAGCGGGTACATCCATGCAGTGAATATACAAATATTCGCTAATGCCCTTCAAAGGCATTTGCTGTGCAGACGTAAGTAATTAAGAGGGGAAAAAAATCAATGGAAAAGTATTGTTCTTTGGAGCCAACATGAATTTAAGTAGCAATAAAAATGTTATTCTCGCGCACATTAATTTGTTAAACACTTCAAATAACGACACATCGAGCTGGCGCTCTGCTCTTCTCTGAAGCTTGTCACAATGTGTTAATAATCAAGATGGAGTCGAAGCACTAGTGCATAAAAGAACCAATCCGAGGCTCAGCTCCGAAGAACATAATGGCAAATTTATTATCTATATTTAATTTCAATTGACGAACAGACCGAAATGTGAAATTCCTCAGATTGCCAAAATTACTATTGTTAATGATCAAATGGCAGAGATAGTGTAATTCATGCTTGGGGTGAAAACCTCAACCTCTGAAAGGGTCACAATGCCTGGCAAATGAAGGAGGCGCTCAAATGGAACCAATCATCATCATGTGCGCACCAGGCTGGAAGTCATAGACGGATGCGCCATCCATTATTTAAGACCTTTGAAGCGCTTCACCGCATCACAAAGATTTTTATTAAAGTCAGCATATTATTTTAAGCTATTAAGCAACGACTGCGCAGCTGGTAAGGATGATGCCATAATACGCATGACTAGCAACCAAGCCAGCTTTTTAACAATTAATTAAACCCACTGTAGGGTTACCATAACCTGGAAAACGTAACTGAGAGACAGGGGCGGCTCCTCCGCTATGGCGGAGGAGCGTCGCCCCACTGCTGAAACCAGCAGACACACGTAAAATAAAATGATAATAAAGCAGGTAACAAAAATGCTTTATTATCATTACATTTTACTCCGGAGCTGCCGCCGAGTCTTGAGGGCGGGGCTTCTGGCAGCAGGAGGAGTGGTGGGCTCAGGGCACAAACCAGTGGCATGTATGTTTGGCTAGCCGCCCACGGCCGGCCAAACGGACATGTGCACTTGGATATCTCCAAGCTAATGCTTGGAGATATCCGCAAGGCTCGGGGGCACAGATCCCTGCTGCAGCGTGGAACCAGCCTGCTCCACCCAGTCCATACTCTTCTCTCAAGCTGGGTAATACCAGCATGAGAGTAGCGTCTGGATTTGCGCAGGGCACTCTGGGAGCATGTGTGAGAATCGTCATGTCGGCGGCTGGAGCTGAAGCGGTGGCGAGGCAGCGGACGCCAGGATTCAGGTAAGTCTCCCAACCCCCCCCCGATTTACCCAGCTAGCGGCCGCCACTGCTGAGAGACCATTCCATTTACACCTTTTTTTTTCCGCATTATGCCGATTAAAATAATTTAAACACAATTTAAGGAAAAGAACATTTGGTCATTAAAGAAACACAGTTCGGGCCCACTATCTTAATTTGCATTTTTGGGTCAAAGTTATTTGAAAAGTTTATCCATTGCTGTGCATGATCTAGTACAATAAGGACACCATGCTGATGACAGTTTGGTCTCCAGGTTATGCTATGATGATTTCATGTGCATCTTCCTGGAGTGATGACATGCCCGCTCACCTTTGATTATGCTTCTATTGTCCCCAAGACCTTCAAACATGAACTTCCAGGTGTTTTTGTAGCTCCTACATTGTGATTCACTGCATGATTACTTCTTGACTGAAGGCAGCATTTCTTAAGTAACTCTGCCAAGTCACTCTACAATCTTCTCTGTACAAATTGTGGGTGTAGGTCCCGGTCTCTTTCTCTCCCGCTCAATTGTAGTGAGTTCTGCTACTCTTGAACTTGATTGAGTAGTGTCCGGGTCCTGATTGTTCTGATGGCCCTTGAAGTAGGCACTATGGAGGAGACCCTACTGTGTCATGCTATCTTGCTGGGCTCTGAACTGGCTGCTTCGTCTCAGACTTTATACCGTAAATACCGGTTAAATGCACCAGACCTCAGTACACATTGGTTGTAGAGCCCTGTCCAGCAGGGTAGCAGCAACGTCCCTCTTCACAGACACTTTCATGAAAGAGAGATAGATAGCAAATATAATGGTTTTCAGAGAGTTGCACTCTTTCACCGTTTTATCCGACATATCATATAGCGCACACTTTACTTTATAGACGTCCACCTAGGTTTTATCCAAACATTTGGCCTCAGGTCTCTTTTGACCATGGCTATAGAATGACTGACAGACAGGCAACAGCAAGAAGATACTCAACATATAAACTAAGATGATTGGACGGTAGTGAGGTATGTGGAAGGAGAAACATGAAAACACATACCCCTGGTTCCATATCATACTTCCATCACATTTTATTTACCACCTATACTTATAGTGGATTCATTAACATGGTGTTTCACTGCGTGCTGTGCCATGAGTACTAAGCAGATGAAGCAGCATAACAGACTCTGGTTCCCTATAGTAGTTTGTCAGGTAGGAACTGGAAGAGATTATAATTAAGACATAGCACAGCTAAGAGCGAACTACTCCAAGGATCTCAGCGGTCTCTCCGCCTTTTACGCAATGGACACATTAGGCCACAATACAACTGTTCCCTGATAAATGAATGGCTCCAAGCAATGCCCAGCAACAGGGTTCGGATCCACGCCAGATTTTCAGGACAGCCACATAAAACACATGTACAAATAATGAACCTAAATTGAACATTCTTTCGTAGTTAGGCGCAATCTCAAATCTAGCATCAATCCAGCCTTCACCAACCTTAATTGGAAGCTCAAAAGTGGCCATCCCAGGGTGAACATGTTCACAAATAACTCACAATATAGTAGAACACACTAGATCTTGCTGCTATTCACAAGTGAATTGTTCCCACTTTCTCAACTCTTTATTGCACTGAAAGTCTTCCAATAAGTGAAACTAACATGTCATCTGTGTTCTTACTTTTCAGTAGTGGTTAGGCATTCAGGGTCCTCTCTGATTCCTTTATAAGATCCCTCCAATACACATTCACTCGAATAAGCAACCTATCATGTGAATTTAGCTTTGCCAATTTGTGTAGTGTGAATTACAACTGGGTGTACACAAGTAACTATTTACACGTAAAAAATAATTGCAGCATCTCAGTCATTTTAAAAGCGTAGCAAAATGAGGAGGTTAGCCCTTGCAACAAGAATAGACCACCTTGGCAAGGAACCTTTGAATGTTACTGCTTGCATGTGATATAGTCGAGCTGGCACCAGACAAAAATACCTCCTAAAAATAAAAGTAGTTTGGGACGTGTGTTCTTCCTTGATGGGCGGCTAGCAGCCCGCTTGCCAAACCTGCACTAAATGTCAGTGGTTTTTATATTTATTTTCTATTCACCTCGCGTACCATTAGTTCTTATGCTTCATATTAATCAAAGATATGCTATTAAGAAGTCTTCCATATGGTACTCAAAACTAGCAACTAAAACATTTTGCAGCTGAGCCTTACCCATTGATGTACATAACATATCAGGATCATGACTGATTCTAGAATTAAGAAGATTACCGCACAAATATGTGAAGCCATAGCTTGATATAAACACATATACCAGAATGCACACACAACTATAGCTTTAAAATACTTTCAACAACATACGATCATTGAGGATACAGTGGTAACAAGCAGACTTAAACAAGAAGTTGGCCTTATGAATGAATGGATATCTTTTATATAGCGCATGGCTACTCAGACTGTCCCGGCGCTCGGCATAGGAGTACAGGTACAGAGGTCCAAATCCCCAGAGGTGTCCAAGGAACCTTAAAGTTAAAAAAAGATACGCCTTCAGAGTCTTCTTGAAGGGTGCGTTTTCGGTGATTAATCTCATATGTTCAGGCATCTGGTTCCACATGCATGCTGCTCTGACCATGAAAGAGGGCCCCCCTCTACGCTGTTTTTGGAAGCGGGGGATTGTTAACAAGCCAGCAACGCTAGAGTGTAGCGGTCTTCCTGGTCTGTATTCCTTAGTCCTCTCATTTAAGTGAGAGGGACCCCTGTTGTACAGGGATTGGTGGGCCAGGGACATGGTTTTAAACATTATGCGCCTGCGCACCGGGAACCAGTGGAGCTTCATGAGGACGTGAGATACCGAGGCGTGTCTAGGCAGCCAGAAGATGAGGTGAACTGCCATGTTCTGTATCACTTGCAAACGCTGGACTAAGTAGTCAGGAAGACCCAGATACAAAACATTAACATAGTCCAAAACGGTAACAAGATCAGGGCCCTGACCACCGTAACTTGAGATACCTGGGGGAGAAGGTACAGGAATTTCCTGAGCATACGGAGGATCCAGAGACATGATCTACCCACAACTGACACCTGGGCATTGAAGGAAAGCTGGGAATCAAACGTCACACCCAGATACCAAGTCACTGCCGTGGGTGGGGGAGGGGGTGTCGGGGTGAGGGGGTGGTGGGCAAGCCTGGGTAAGCCAAGCTTCTGTCCACCCTGAAAGAGGGTTCAACCCAAACAAAAGGATCTCGGTTTTGTCTGAGTTGCATTGTAGTTTATTAGACTGTAGCCAGTGCAGCAGTGCTTTCACGCAACTGATGAAGATTCTTTGGCCCTCGTTGAGTCCCCTTTGTACGAGAGCAGGAGCTGTGTATCATTCGCTTATGACAAAATCTTAATGCCAAAGGGCTCGACCAGGCGGACCAGTGGGGTCATATATACATTGAAAATGGTAGGGCTCAACGAGGAGTCCCCCATTTCAATGATTTGGTTCTGAAATAGCAGGAATTCATCCAGATCACTTGTTCTCGGTTTTACAACAAAAGGAGCTCAGCCAGCCTAAGGCTGGCCCCGAAAACCCTAGGTGTTCCTTATGACAGGAGATGGACACCTGAAGCTGACCTGAGATGAAGGTCTTTTAAACACGTACACAGATAAACAACGTTGAATCATAAAGGAATTATATTATTTATAATACAAATATTGATGCCAAATGCAACAACAGTGGCATTTGTAAACTATTAAACGGATTACAGAAGGGTATATCGCTGTAGATAAAATACCACACAACTCCTGTACAACAACGCATCTGGCTGGATGTAGCAGCACTGGCTTATTGTATGGCCTAAACTGCATTCACAATGTAGATTTAGTGCATATTTAGTGTAGAGATAAAGGTAAAAGGATACTATTCGGCAATCCATGGAGAAGATTTTGGTAGCTGCGGAATTACAATTGGCAAAAACAAACATGAAGACAACTTCTGTGTATACCTGTGGCTAATCCTTTGTTTTTGATTGTGTTTCACAACTTGACTATCATGTGGTCACAATTTATTTTAAACATTAAAAAGTGAAACAGCATTCAAATAGTCCAATGAAATGTTTACACCATATGCTACGAGCCCAGTGCCTTTTGAGATAAGAGCATACATTGAAGTATATCCCAGCTACACAAAGGCAATAAAGGGATAATCACAAAATAATTGTGGGGTTGTTATTGAGGATTACGAGTAGGAAATATGCTTGTGTAATCTATATCCTCACCATACTCTGATTTTGCTAATATGAGCGTGCATCATTCTTCAGGACTACAATGGTTAATAGATCTGAAAGGTAAAAATTGAGTGCAGCACCTATCAGGATTACTTCCGTGTTCTGGTTAATCCTCCTCAATTTTTATTCAGGCTTTCAATGTAATTGTTAGCAGACAGGCACCCTGGTTTACCTCGTTCATTTGGAAGAAACTCATAACTTTTCACACAACTATTGCTTTACAGTTTTTTCTCTGCTCTCTCATGTGTCGCAAACATCTCAATCAGTGAACTTCCTTTTTTCATAACGTGTTTATGGGAGGAGGAAAAGTCCCTAGTGCACACGGCTGCCGGTATACAGAAGAAATGTAATAAACAAACAAAAATATCAGACTAAAGAAGGAAATCACTGGGGACACCGTCAGAGACAATTTTATATGTTTATTAAGCTAGATGGTTGGCACACTGCTTGGTGGAATCTGCATGCCTAATGCTTGTAGATGATATGAATTTTCAATAACAATTAATTTTTAAGTTGTGTTTTTCAGCATTTAGGACTCAGTATCTTTTTTCACCGAAAAATCTTTAGAGCATTCTTTCACTATACATGTAATAATTTTGCAAAATAGTTTTCAAGTACACCTTCACTCCTTCTCATTGTAATCCAGTCCTAATGCAAGAGCTTTATCTCTTCATTGATGTTCTCTTGATATTTACTTTATAAATTGACTCGACAAAAATCTTGGGGAATCGATGATAATTTGAATCTCCGAGGAGACGGGACATTTTGAGGTACACGTTGGGGTGCCTTGATGTAGAAGCGGAGATCTCTTCTGCCTGCTTGCTCCTTTATCATAATATACTCCAAATTAGATAATTTCTTCAGTATATTACTTTTTGAGAGGGCAGGGGGTTGACATAGATTTTAAATACTGAATTCGAACAATTTTTTCGAGTATTGTCTTCAGAGGTGCACCAAACATCCTCCTAATACTGCTAACAAAATAGTTTGTACCCTTCTGCTCAGTTGGCATTTTTTTTTACCAAACTGATTCACGTCAAGGAACTTATAACAGGCGTTATCATTACCCTATGGGGTCGTACTCATTTTATTGTCCTTAAAAGGGTAAGGGACTGACCTTGCGATTCAATGCTGTGCAAAGTTCTTCATAGTGGAGCTCTCTGCAAAAAGGGAATAGGCTCCCCTGTAGAAACGCTCACACTTTTTCTTGTTTTTTTTTCTCCATGCAGAAAATATTTGTATCCCCGGAGATCTCCGCGCACATAAATTGGCCTATGTCTCCCAGGATTTCCCTTGTAAATTCCTGGCAGGCGTAAGTAAGATAAATTTGGTTTTATAAAAATGTTTACGACCTAATTTGATTTTGTGAAAAGGCCCCTGAACTTTTAGATTAATATCACCTTCACCCAAACTTCCTGGACTTGAAGTGAGATCAAAATGCCTTTGCACTTGTGTATCCATGGGGGTGCTGATGTTTCGTATTCACCTCAAACATCTGAAATTGAATGATAGACTCCCTTACAGCAAGATCGTTTGGACAGCTATGCTTAGTGTAGAAACATCTTGGACTGACACTGCTGATGTGCATATATAACCCATAATATAAAAAAAAAGAAAAGATATGTAGAGGTAAACATAAGTAGTGAATACCTTGTCACACTAAGCAACTGCATCACTGACATCAGACAATCAAGAAATGAAATATAATATTACAATGAAAAAAAGTTAAAATCAGGGATTATCTGGTCATGCCATGCAAGGTCATAATATCGAACAGAAAATAACTTGTGGGTCCTGGATTGTGTCTGTAAAATCTATTAAAAAATATTAGTTACAAGTACTAAATTACAAATCTACAGCAAGAGCCTAATGATATGATAACCCCTCGTCAATGTTCACTAAATTATACATGTGCTCTTCTGCCCCCTGTGATCATCCAGCAAGCTCGGTTTTTCAACATGTCCCTTCAAATAGAGCTTTAACAACTCATGTAGAGTTTGGTGGCGTTCCCGCACCGCCATGTCCGCGGTTCCCTCACTATTTAGTCGGAGGGAGTGCTAAGTTTAGCTGCCTCTGCTAGTGTTAACCTCTGATCTGGCGGTCTGTCTGCCAAAGAGCCTCCATATCACACTGATGGCCACCCTATCCTATTGAGAGTACGGGGACGGTCACTCATTTTTCTGCCTGCGGACACGGTAAGGATGAAAATCCCTCTGCATTAGAGACAACAAACTCCATCTTTTCTCTGAACAAAAAAAGCTTGCCGAGTGGAAGCTTTAAAAATGGCGCCCTTTCAGCAAACCTTCATCGGCTATCTTTTTACAATAAAAACACCTAGAAACTGCCTCCCAAGACAAAGGGTGCCGTGCTTTCAAAACTTAGCAGGACTTTTATTGTTGGTCAAATCTAGATCGCAAGGCATCAAACACAAGTCAGACTTGACCACTGACCGAGATAACCTGTAAGGCAAGCATGGGTGGTTGTGATGTGACCTCTGGTAGGTCACCACTGTCCCCTTATGGTACCGATAACAAATCCCTTTCACTCAGCGCAGCTCAGTGCTCTAGCTAGAGCACTAGAGGCTTCCCTGTCGTGGTAAATGCCCAGGTTGCCTTGAAGCTACAGTTCAACAATACAGGGTGGCTCCCATGCAGGTCACGGAAAGCCGCTGGTGCATTCACAATTGCTGTCGAGCGCACAACACCTGACTGTACCTTGAAAACAGCACATCAGGCCCCAGAGGTCAGGGCAGATGCACCATAAGGGATGTGTGCCTGAATGTATGCGTATCCCACGCTTTATGTAATGCAGCCCTACTAGCATCAGGGTGCATAAACAATGCTCTCATGTGATGGCATATGTATTGCTTCAGCCATTTTATATATGACAGCCTGCAGCCTTCACTCAGTGTTTTGACACTTGAGATGTCAAGTCAATATACATTCACTTCTCACAACTGCTTCTTAACGCCTTTTGAAGTGGTTAGGAAACAATCAGTCTTTGGCGGTCTCATACACTCCCTCAGTCCACTTGTGCTGTTACCTTGTGCTCAGCGTTCTTCAGAGGTGAAAGGACCATGGCTGAGCATGACTAATGTCCTGGGAAAGGGCAGTTGAGAAATACACAGCACTGACCCCTATAGCTGGCAACGATTTTGATAAAATATGGAATCTGACATCTGTGTGCGCACGCGTGGAGATCTGCTTACAACAGGAGAATGAGAGACCACGCCCCTGTGGCAGATTCCATCTTGCACAGGACTTCAGGGTTGGAATTACAAGGAAGCCGATCTCGCAGCTCGTCAAGCGCTCCGCCAGGCAGGCGGCCAGAGATATCTTAGGCCACGTCACGGTTCCATATGCTGAGGGAGTGGAGTCAGTGATTTTCTTGTAGGGTGCACGCATGATATTAAATCACTCCAAGGACTGTGTGTGTAATGTAATCTTATGAACGGAGGTGTCCTAGAGTCACAATGTTGGTAACTAAGCATACCACCAGCAGTAGAAACTGCCTCATGCTGCCCACTCATAAGCAACACAACTGTTCTCCAGGATCCCGTCCATGCATTTCTTGCCATTTCTGCTGACACCACTACAGAAGGTGCTAAATAGTGACAAACAGGAATGTGTTGTTGAAAAGTGGACTTTTACTCAGAAGAGTGAAACAAAGCTGATACACGCCTTTGACTTGGGAACAGACAAGCGACCAGACAGCAATCTCTTTTTTTCACTTCAACATGAGCAACATGCCAAGAAAGGGCAGTCTCTGCAACCCTGGTCAAACCACTAAGTCAATTACTCCATGATAATTATTATTATGAAGTGCTGTTGTGCATGCACCTCTGTCCACAACAGGCTTATTCTTCATGATAAATTTCCTTTCTGAAAAAAGCCTTCCCTGGACACAACCAAATTGGAGAATTTTCGTCCCATTTCTCTCCTGCCATGGATATCTAAGATTGCTGAGTCCCATGTCAATTCCATTCTGACAGGCTACCTGGAGGACAATAACATCTTGGACATCTCTCAGAATGGCTTCCGCCCTGGCCACAGCACGGAGTCAGCCCTCCTAGTAGTGACTGAACATCTGAGGGCCGCATTGGATGAGGGACGTACGTCGGCACTGATTTTATTAGACCTCAGTGCCGCGTTTGACACGGTCTCTCACCAGATCCTGCTGCAACGGCTGGAGGAAGCGGGGATCTCTGGCTTTGCCCTTGACTGGTTTGCCTCCTTCCTCTCGGAGAGGACTTTTCAGGTGTCAGCTCCCCCGTTTTCCTCTCGGATCCATAATATTCATCAAGGGGTGCCACAGGGCTCAGCACTGAGCCCTACTCTGTTCAATCTGTATGTTCAACCTTTGGCAGAGATGGCTAGGAGCAGAGGCTTGACACTGGTATCGTACGCCGACGATACTCAGTTGGTAGTGGCACTTTCTGGCAATTCAGCGCAGGATGCCTGTATGTTTCGGAGCAATCTTATGGCCATCTCTGAGTGGATGTCTGCCAACTGTCTGTAGCTTAATGCAAGCAAGACTGAAATCCTGTTGGTTGGGCGGGACGGTGAGCTGTGGAGTGAACATTGGTGGCCCACCACCCTGGGCTGTGTCCCCACCCCCAAACAGATAGTAAAGAATCTGGGTGTCTGGGTGGACTCCGCTCTCAGTTTTCAGGCCCAAACCAAGAAAGTGGCGGGGACCTGCATGGGTATTCTGCGTGGGCTCAAACCATTGCTAGGTTATTTTGACCCGTCCACTCGGCAAGTTATCATTCAGGCTGCCATTTTGTCGAGATTGGATTACGCCAATTCGCTTTATTTGGGTTCTAACAAGTCAGAGATCCTAAGACTACAGAGAGTCCAGAATCCTCCTTGGCCTTCCGAGGACTTGTTCCACCTCTGTTGCCATCCGCCGACTACATTGGTTGCCGGTGGCCAGACGTGTGGAATTCAAATCTTTGTGCATTGCTTTTAAGATCTTGAAATCCTCCCCCCCGGCCATTTTGGCCACCCTGCTCTCGCCCTACATCCCCCCCCCGCCAACTTCGCTCGATGGGCCAAAATCTGGCGGTGGTTCCGAGGGTGAGGAGAGCACGGGCTGGGGGACGTGCTTTCTGCACACTGGCGGCCAAGCTTTGGAACTCTCTCCCACTGTCCATTCGTAGCCTAAACAATTATCTGGCATTCCGTAAGGCCACCAAGACTTATCTTTTCCTCCAGTGTAGGTTTTTTGCCTCTTGGTGGTCCTCTCCTCTTGACTGTTTTAGCGCCGGGACGCCCCTTTGCTGGAGCAGCTGTGCGCTCTATAAGCTATATAACATAACATAACACATAACATAACATACCTCATATTTCCTGGCAGTATATTTATGCAGCAGTAAATTACTTATCAATTTGTCGCAGAACATCTTGTAAGTAATTATTTCAGAACTATCCATTCATATTTTTGAGTACGTTAAGAAATTATCCTCCAATGACAGTTTTTTGTAGGTTTAGAAATACAATTTTTTTCTAACCAGTAGAACACCTGAATTTACCCCAGAGAGCGAACCTTTTTTCTTATTTGGGCAAAGTGATCCAAAGTCTACTTCTCAGATGAAGAGAAAGATTGCTCCAGGCAGGTTATCTTTCTGCTCCCACAGCAGCTAATAGTACATTCTATCGATCTTATAAACTCCCACGCAATGTAGTACTTGTTGGAGATCTGAAGCAAATGCCTCGCTTGTTGGCAGGCCACAGCTGGTAATCCAAATTAGGAACATAGGTCACAAGCTTAATACAAACTAAACAATGTTGTATATACAAAGCGCACACAGGGAAAATAGCTTATACTTGATACGGGAATGGTAAATTAAGGATGCAAGTGATGAAAGTGCTAGTTCTTAATGTATGTCTTTTGCACCCACGCAAATGTCTTTTGCACCCACCTAAAGATGCAAATGGGTAGATGAGATCTCAAATGAAAGCTGGAAAAAATTGGTATTTGAAGTAATGCATTCTTGATACTAGTTACGTCTATCATTTCCTTAGGACTCCATTTAGTTTCGCGTTACTTTGGCCCGCCTTCACTGACCGCTAGTGCGCCGGGGCGCTTCCTTCGAATCAGCTGTGCGTTTTCACAAGTGTCATTTGATTGATTGATTATTTGATTAGGAGTTTGCTGATTTTCTCATTTTGGTAGACACAGTCTCTGGTGCTTCTGAGGAAAGCCCTTTTACACTACCTTTGCAAACTGTGTTGGGAGATGTTGAGGAATTGAGTCTGTCAGATTCGAATGGTCATTAGAGGGATTGGACTTAATGCTTACAACCTTCCATTACTATATTTGTATACACACAAATGCAATCATAAATCTTATCTCCAGTTATCTGAGGATCGACTCGTCTCCCCAGTACATGGATATGTGATTACTGCTCACTTTAACCACTTGGGATGGCAGTCAGCCTACTAAACATGCGCCCCTTTCCTCCCCAAAGGAGAACAATCCTTTTTTGAAGGAAATGACTCGGCTACCCTAAATAAGTTTGACCTTTCTCTAAGAGCAAAGGAGGAGAAATGTCACGGTAAGTGAGTCCAAATAAGATATATACAGTTTTACATCCCCATTCAACACTCAGGGGCATTGTGGGAAACGTAGTGTTTTTTTCTATCCCCAGTAAAGCAATTGCTGGAAGTATGCATTCCTCTTAGCACACTATGCAGTGTTTCTCCTTTTCATGCAGGACTCACTTACCGTGATCAAGACTAGAAAAGTTGAAACAAGTTGGTATGTCTTGTGAGATATAAGTGCACATTGTACAATAACTTTATTAAACACCATGAAAACATCTCACGAGAGTGCAGCGTCACTTCCTTGAAAGTTACTAATATATATTTTTGTACATTTTGGGGAGACTCCCAAAACCCCCCATTTTTTATATAAATTACTTTCATTTTTATTGGAAGGAACCGTTCAAACCCCTCTTTAATAATTACCCTTACTACACCCCTATTCACCCCAAACCCTAAATTACCCTTATCACCAGATTCTCCTTCCCATCCTAAAACCCCAAAAATACCCTACACCCCTACCCATCCTAAACCTTAAAAATATCCTTACTGCCCTATACCCCTACCCACCTCTAAACCCCATAAATACCCTTACCACCCTATACACTTACCCACCCATAAAGCCTAAAAATACCCCTACCACACTATGCCCCAACCACCCCTAAACCACCTTTACAATCCAGTACCCTTACCCACCCTTAAACCCTAAAAGTACCTTTACAACCCAATATTCTTACCCACCGATAAACACAGGTGTGGTGTGTGTGTATTCTCTCTTTCTTTAACTAGATTTACCATGTGTGGTAAAGGTATGCGTGGTAAAAGCACCCAAAAATGCAATTGTCCGTCTGTACCGCAACTGGTGCTCATGTAAAGCGCTCTGATACCTTTGGGTCTAGTTCGCGCTTTACAAAACTCAACAAAAAAAAGTGTGGTAAAAGCTGCGTGGGCACCGAGTGGTTAAACGATCGTTGTAAAGGATGTTTTCTACCATTATTTATCAACGTAATTGCTTTCTTAGAATGACTCCCTCAGGACCCCCCTCCACCCCCCTTTTGATCATAGACTATTTTATTCCCTGCAGTCCATCAGGGGTTAATGCATCTGAAATAGCGAGCAAGGATGAAATAGCGGCATGAAAAAGTCTGTCCGACCTGCTGCTTTCGCGTATAGTTGATACACTGTATTACTGGGTATAATTTGTTCTCGTCTTGCGCACCCGTCACAGCATCACGCAGTGTCAGTCACATTCAATATTCTCTGGCCTGAACTCTGCGTGGCCTGCCTACAGCATACCAAGCAGCCGGCCGCATCATGCATCACTTTGACTCCTCTAATGACGGCTCGCTTGTCAATAGCTTGTCTCAGGCTGGTGCCCCACAAAGCCAATCAATGCCGCTACAACTGATCACCTCGCGCCGCTCGCGGGCAGCACAACCTAACCTAATGGAGCCGAACTGTTAGCAAAGTTGAAAGAGTACAAAGGCACTCATTTGCCGAGGTCGGCGAAGTGGCGTTCACCCGCACAGAGGTGACGTTTCGGATAGTGGTCTTTTATCTGCAATCATAACCCATCAGATGCTTTAAGAGACAGTGACTTGCTTTTTTTTTCTTTTAACAATGCCTTTTGAAACTCCATGCGACCTAAGGAAGAGACCATTTAACGTTTCTGGAGCATGTGGGGGAGGCCCCTTCTGAGTCGTTCATTTGCAACACAGGCTGCTTCATGATCTGTCAATACTTTACAGCTCGAGTGACTCCTCCTTTTAAAACAGGGCTAATTAGTCGACAAGCAGCGAAAGCAGGGTGTGTTGTCAGGATAAACACACAAATGTGCATACAATGGGCCTAAATAAAAAGCTCTTCAACAGTAGATGTGTGTCGGCTATCCCACGGCTGTGAACATGTCGGAGACTCCTGTAGTATGCAAAGGGCTTTAAGTGGGCCGGGTCTTTTCACATATTTTTAGCATATGTTTTTTTAGGCACGCCCTTAATTACATTGGCCACGCCCCTATGGGAGACCCCCCCCCAGTTTTTTCATCCCACTTAAAGCCCTGAGTATACATGTAGGCAGAAGGTGGGGGGAGGGAGCTAGGGAGGCGTCAGGGACACGCCACATCCGTCCTATAGATTTTCAATTTTTTTTGGCATAAACAAGTGGTACTTCGATGCTTACCGGGCACTTAAAAGAGTATAACATCTCCATACAGGACAGGCCACTACACAAATGGCCCCTACACGGTCTTACAATAAAAGGTGAAATCGCCCCTTTAAATGCTCTGTGCAGTGAAAATCTTAAAAAAAAAAAAAAATTCTCTATTAAGATTGCCAAAGGTTTACAGGCATCAATTGCCAACATCCCATGACACGTGCATACGCTGTGATGAGCTTTGAGTTGCAGATCAAATAAGTAAGTTTCACCTTGACCTATTTTTACTTAATCCACACGGGCTGAGGCAAACACCCACTAATGTGTTTTCACTTACTACTACTTAGATAAAATGTCACCCTACAGCCAGATGAAGACTGGAGTAATGCTTACTTGACTGGAGTAATGCTTGTTTACTTTCATTTGATTAAAGAGCAATATTGTCTGATATTCGGGGAGGCTACTACTAGTCTATTTATGGCTGATTTTCTAACGCATTACTCTACATATTTATATATCTATTCATTAATGAAATACTTTATACAGAGCTGCCTAGCCAGGTGTTATCCGAGTGCTTCTCTTAGACCATAGAAATAGTAAAAATACTACTGTTCCTATAACACCATGAAGATTAGCAGCAAATACGAAAAGCCATCGACCGAGCTGTCTTATTACGGAGGCATTTGGAAGGGCTCGGAGGGGATGGGAGGCGGGATTAGCTGTTCCTATGGATTAAAGGAGTTATGATTATTGTAGAAGACCAGGAGGTGAAGCCAGGTAAGAGTGCATGAACAGAACTGTTTTGGAAGCTGGCAGAATTACAGCAGCTATGAAAGAAGATGAAAGTCGAGAGGCATGGGCCGTAAATTCTTGGTGGTGCTGCTGAAAAGCAGCTTAGAAAGTGCTTTTCGCGTTCTTGTAAGACGTAGTGGTAAGACCAAATAGATTTTCTAACTCTGAATGCACAGATCTCATGTATTTTGGTTACCGTGATGAAATCCATGAATATACTGTATTTGAAATGAAATCATTATGCTGTTCTGGAGCACTCTACTCTAGTAAAGACATTAAAGAATTCTCTTTCATAAACAAGGGAACACAAAAATTGAATATATAATTAGTGGGCGCCTTTAAGATGGATTTATCTGTGTCCAAGTGGAGTTCCCCAATGGTGCAGGACAACCCTGAAACCAATAAATTCAGCGGCACCTCAAAGGCCTGTGGCTGCCGATGAATTGTTTTCTTGAGAAACTTCTGAGCTGCTGATAAACAGAAGCTGTTGATAGAAGAAAACACAAGGTTTGTAAAGGCCAAATCTAAACCTAGAAACAACATTGAATAAAATTTGATACAGACATGTATCTCTTTAGAGTCTTTTTAGTGCGAATTACTCCCGATGGGTGTCAGAATGCTTCAGGTAAGAACAGCTTCAATGCAAACGTAATTTAGTTTCATTACAGAGCATACTGGACAGGACAGACAGTGAGCATAATGCATAATGTTTAATGTTACAAGAATGCAATCAGGCAAAATATTTATATTTTAGTCAGTTCAATGTGGGGAAGATCAAACAGTCCAGAGGGAGTGGAGGGTGGTTATGGCGGTCTGTAGTAGGCAGACGTCCAGATAAATAGTTTACCTCTCTGTAGGCAGTTACAACTGTCCCTTTGAGGCATCCGCCAGACCGGCCCAGGCAGACCTGCTGCAAGTGTTGAGCGAGGTGATCTATGCAGGAGACCAACTGAGTTGCACCCCATATCTTTATAGTTCCTATCTTATTCTTTAATACAGAGTTTGCAGTTTATTATTTGTTACAAATTAGAGCTGTTATAGTCAGTTTTTAAGAACTTGCAATAGTTGGGATGGGCAGTTGGCCATTTTTACTAACAACATAAAATGGATGCTTCCATTCCCGTCAGGTAGTCTTGCGTCTGAAGCGAGGTTGCAGTGTAGTCTCTTTGGAGTACTCCGACGTGTAATGTGGTAGCCTCCAGGGGGGCCAGGCAATGCAGGAAGAAAGATGGCTGCACTCTCTCCGAACAGAGATTGTCTGCCTGGAGCCTAACCAAGAGGACGATCGATCATTACCAGCGAGCCAGGAGTACCGGGACTTTTCTCCTTTCTCCTCACTAGGCAAACCGCAGAAAAGGGCTGTATCACCATGCCAACAAAGGCATGATGCCCTGCCTCCCGGAGAAGAATCCTTGGCAGCTGATCAGTCCATGTCGAGGAGAGACACCCCATCACAATTATCCACGCCCAGCATGTTCTGCCTGTATGGTATCACAGAGTGCTCCCGTCACCCAGGACTGCTGTACCCACTGCCACCACGCTTGGGACCACCGTGAACAAACCAGCCATCCCTGAATGTAAGCATCCCCTCGAATTACTGCTCACCGGTGATCCCTGCATAATAGCATGTCGGACTGATGCGGGTCCCTGTGATCAGAGGGAGCCCCAGAGATAGCTTCATAGAGTGGCCCCTCCCCCATATTTAATTAAGTAGAAAAACATGTCACCGTCATAAGCCAATATCAGGTTTGCCCATAAAAAAATGAAGTTGTAAGCAGAAGGTAACCAGGTGACTCCATGTCACCAAGTACAGGGTGCTCAAGTCCTGGCCTTTTCTTTTACAAATCATTGCTGGTTCAAGCACAGTGAACCAAAATTAACACACCCAGTATTTTGAGGCCCCAGTTGGCAGTTAGCAACGCACTGTCCTAACCCCAAAAATAACACAACATAACATACCTGGATTGCTACAAGAAAGCCCAGGCTGGGAGCCTAGGGTCCTTGGTGCCATGGAGTCCGTCCTCTACTGTCACAGAGACACACACACATACAGAGCATTTAATTGATTTTACTTTAATGAAGTTGATTATCTCCAAGTTATTTTTACACAACAGATGGTTATACCCACACATTTCAGGAAATGACGTGGGGGAGCACATCAGTGATGACTCATATCGTGATGCAATGCGATAGATGAGCAGAAGAATGACAGTGTGGTCCTGGGAAGCTAAAAGAAAAACTAGCTTACTGTTGGGTGGTGGCAGAGGTGGTCCTCTGACATTTGATCAACCACAGTGAGTCGGTATCCACAGCACTGTGCACCAGTGAATTGCTCACTGCTGACTCTGGTGTAAGAGTCGTGTGTCTGTAGCCACAGCAGTGTGCACCAGTGAATTGCTCACTGCCGACTCTGGCGTACGAGTCGTGTGTCGGTATCCACAGCACTGTGCACCAATGAATTGCTCACTGCCGACTCTGGCGTACGAGTCGTGTGTCGGTATCCACAGCAGTGTGCACCAGTGAATTGCTCACTGCTGACTCTGGCGTAAGAGTCATGTGTCGATAGCCACAGCACTGTGCATCAGTGAATTGTTCACTGCTGACTCTGGCTCTCACACAAGGCAAACACAGATTCCAAACAAGTAACACATATATAACACTGAACAGTAAATTCCTTTGTGATTCTCTCTGGGATGGGCAGTCCTGATTTTGATGAAGACATTATTATTTTCATGCTTTGCCTGGCTTACAATTCCACCACAAACAAATACAAATAAAGATCTCATAATACATAAAATTCCACCGCAGCTACTGCACTACAATACAAGCCAGAATAAATCTTTTTTTTTTTTTAAAGAAAAAAGTCGATGCTCTTGATCTTTCCACGGTTTCAAGCGTGCAGTTCTTCGAGCATGAATGAAAGAATCAAGGGAAGCGCGAGGGACGGGCAGCCACAAAGAAGAAAGCCACAATTCAAAGGAATTTTATATTACTCCCAATTCAGCAGAGTTCTGACTGGTAGTTTGAAACATATCTAAACCAAAAGTAAAGAATCAATTACAAGAGTAATTGCACCAACTGCTGCTTACACACACAACTAATCCCCTACTTATCTGCAGAGCATAACCTCTAGTTTTCCAATTACTTACTTTCTACAAAGGATTCCTGGCATCCACCCACGGCCCTCTTTTATGTGTCCTAGAGCACACAACTCCTCGAGAGATCCCATTAGGCTTCTCTCGCTCAAATGTAATAGGCTGAACCCAGCTAATCTCTTTTCATACCACGCAACCTCAAAAGTGTATCATCGGGACTGCCTTCTCATGCTTTCCCCACATCCGCCCGACCATTTCTTGATATGTTGACCTGCAGCATCGTGGATCAATAACATTTACTGGCAATTCTGCATCTGCCTAGCATTATCCTCCCTTTGTGATCCGCCTGAGGACATGTTATCAGCCTTGAGAGTGGGCGTCATTGTTTTCGTTGACCATGCCTCATATTATGGTGGAGTGTGCTGCGGGGCAAAACGATGACTTCACAGCGCTCCAGGGGAATTTTTTCTGTTATTTATAATTGATTACAATGAGGAATGGTAGATTGTTCAGCCGCCATTTGTATTTCACTGCCTTAAATATTATTTGTAGGTGTGGGCAGGCATTTTAGTCTGTTCCATAGATGGAGAAACCCGGTTTCAGAAACGTTCTATTGAGCAGAGAATTTCAACTGAGAAGGAAGAGGAGAAACGTTAAATCCCCCGTGACCTGTAACTCCAATGATTGACAAAGAAAGACTAGAGCAAACATCACAGAGTGTGGAGTTCAAATGCGAGGTGCCCGCTGTTGACATAGCGCAGTCTCCAGAAGTAACATTCTGAGAGTGAGTACAAGAGGAGAGATGCCCAGTAGGATTAGCATAATCAGTGCCCATACTGACCAGCCATGCTTCTATGATTTGGGACTATCTCAAGCTTACACCCCATGGCCAAACTCTGTCAAGCTGTCCTCCCTGCTTGTAATAGTAGTAGCCGTCATCCGATAAGGCAGCTTTGTATTTATGACCACCTTAGGTACTCCAGAATCGCATTTTAATGTCCTAAATACATAAACCTATACAATAAATTATTGTGGCTTTCATCGCATAAGGATGGAGCTCAATATTTTACTGTTGCGCAAATACATTCTGCAGTAACGCAGAAACGAATTAGGGAATTGAACCCTACTCACGGCCAAACAAAACATAGCCCCACCTGAGTGCCTGAGCTGCGGGTTGCTATTGTGTATAAGCGTTCACCAGTTGCCCATAACACACGCCCTTGGCTCTCAGTTTAGAGGATGTTGTGACACACATCATCCCGTTGCAGCTACTCCAAACCTGGGGACCAATGACTGAAAATATCAATGGAGTGATTTGTCCCCAGAATCCAGCACATTACCATGCAGGGGCCTATACCATATAGGCAACCACCCACAGTCCACCTCTGTATAGCTGCCAAGGTTTCAGATTGCCATGTGTGACATTTTCATAATTTTAGTGTAATTATGAGTGACATTTCAACAACTATGAGTGACACTTTCTCACAAGCAAAATTAAGCAATGAAGTCGAGGGAAACACAAATTCCAGAAATGACACCCATTTGAGCAAGATAAACTCTAAGAAGATCTTAGACCTGCTGCAAAGCACAAGAAATGGAAGGGCAGGAGAGGCGGACAGAGGCACACTCACAGCCTGGGGGTCACTGCCATGCCGCAAGCTCAATTTTAGCTAAAAAGAGACGCAGACTGAGTAGTATAATAAGAGTAGGTTGCACAGGCTACTAGTCATATAAGCAATTAACACAATTTGTGGCACAAATAATGTTTACTTAGTTGAATTAGGACAAATACCCTTTACTCACTCTCTCAGGCACTTATCATGCAGCATGTAGCTCCTCGTCACAGCAGCTGCTGAGGTGGCGCCGCTGCCTAGTGGGCTTGGGGTCTTGTCTGGTCCGGTCTCTCCCGCTCAAATGTGCAGTTGCACTGCCATGCGACCTATATTTGCTGCATTATGGCCTGCCTCATACTGAGTAACTCTCAGCCAGCGTTGGTTGGTCCTGGGGTCGAGTCGCGCAGGCGGGATCCCATATTCCGGTATTAATTATTTTATTACCGGCCGTGGCGTCGGTGAGCAGCTGCTGGCTCTGTCTTGCCGTGGCGCCCAGCACTGCAGGACACCTGCACCAGACAACGACCGGACTCCCCGCTGTGGTGCGAACAGCAAGGTCGTAGGAGCTGCTTCGACCCTCTTAATAATCTCCAAAAGTGCAGCTGAAACGTACTTATGCCGCCCGCTTGTACCGCGGGCAGCAGGTGAGAAAGAGGACGGACCTGGGACTTTTCCCTGCTCTGTACGGTTCACTCAACCGCCGGTGGCAGTCGTTGGGTGACCCAGTCGCGGGATCTCCATTTTAAGATAATTTTCCGTGGCACACGGGGTGGGAGCAGCGCTGCCATTGCAACTGCAGCCTGTAACTTTATTTTCCTGAACTGCTGCTGCGCAGCGTGCGGCAGCCAGCAGCAGGACGTCCCGTCTTAGTTATAAGTGTGAGTCATGACCTCACGTTGATGTAACAGACGCGCGATACAGTCACTGCAGTGTCTGATAAATATTGTTACATTTGTGTCAGAGAACCAGCTAAAGCCCTGGACTCTGAGCCAGCCCCCAAGCATGCCGGGAGCGCGCCTGCGCTGCCACTTCAGTTTATGCATGAATACTAGCGCTCCAGCTTGACAGCTGAGGAGGCGCTATTATGCGTGACTTTGCATTTCAGTGCGGTGGTGTGGACCACCACACTGAAATGCGTTAGTGTCACGCCTGATGCGTGGTACTTGGCAGGGCTGCCTCTGCCTACCTTCCTCTGTGTCACATGAAAGGTACCAATTCTAGGCTTAGAAGAAGGGAAATTACGCAGTCTGGTATGAGCTACATCTGGATTACTGAAATGCATGGATAAGAGGAAGATGGACAATAACCACACCTGGAAGCATGAACGCTGTACTATTCAGGCCAAGTGAAGTAGCATGAAACACCCGGTTTTCCCTTGTCATAATGCACAAGCGGCTCTTGCTTTTTAGCTGGCCATTTGTAGCAATATTTCCCTGCATGTGCAAGTCCTGGAAGTAAATGATTTTGGTAATGAGGTGTGGGAACTACTGTCCATATGAATTGATCATACTGAATTCACTCCGAGCAATAATCCGTCAGATTTGGTTGCGTCTCCTCTGAGTATCACGGAAGGCTGCACAGAGCATGTGTAGACAATGGAGTCCAGTTCAGGGGACCAAGGTTAGGGATCATCTCTGGGTGTTCACAAATATCAGCAAAGGTGCCAATATGTAATGATAGCTGTCGCTACTCTACATTTCCCAGCTGTTATGTGACATGCTGACACTATACTTTTAGGTACAGTTCAAGCAGCTAGGAGACACACCCACATTGCAAGGGAGAGACTGCGCACACACACACGCTATGAAAGTGGTGTATGTCCAAACCTCCACATGTCACAACTCTTCACTTGGATCTCTCACCTGCTCCTCGTCTCTCTAGTTGGAGTCTTAGAACTTCACTTGTCTTGCCCCTGATCTGCCTCCGCTTCTAATTTTGGACTGTAACTACAAGATATTTGAATTTGCCTGGTCCCAACTAGCTTCGGACTCTCACTCTGGTTGTACTTGCTGTTCAGGCTGGTCTGTTCTCATTTTCTGTTGCCTGGACTCACGACTCACCCAAGGTTTCCTCCTGGTACCTTGCACCACTTAACTGGATTACAACTTTGTTAGTTAAATGGGTCACCCATGTGAGCATGAACCATCATTATTCATCGGATCCCTCGTCACCATCACCTTAGCTATAGTAAGCCATTGTATAGTGTGCACTCTCTGTGGTGCTTGAGAACATTAACCTTTGACTTTGTCATTGAATTCTGTGTCGTTTCATTAGGAATACTATGGATCCCCAGTTATTGCAGTTCCAGAACACTTTACTACAGGGGAGTCTCAAATACACATTTCAGTACCAATTGTCATCTGCTGCAGGTAAGCTACATCCCTTTCTCTTTAAAACTCATGATTATCTGGGTCCCGACCTCCCCTCTTTTTTCGGCTGAAAGGTCAACATGCCGTCACTCTTTCCATCTGGGGTCTCAATCAGTCCAAAGTGTGGGGACCGAGTCGTAGTAAAACTCCAAAGATGACATGGTAAAAGTCTACAAGGAGTCTACAACTTCTACACAACCCTTTACTTCTGGGAAAATACTCAAGCAGAATAGGATGGGAATGTAAATGACATACTATTTAACAATATATACCTCCTGACCTACTTGACTCACTAGAGGAAACATTACTCCCAATCAAGTGCCAGAAGCCATTAAAAGCTTACTGGGTAATAAGTCACCTGTCCCAGATGGATATACTGCTTTCTTCTATCAGGTTTTTAAGGATAAGCTAGCAATACCTTAATCTCAAACATTTAACTCATTCCTGTCCACATGAGGGGTGACGAGGACCACGATGGAGACTGAAACAGTACTGATTAACAAGCAGAAAAAACAACACTGAGCTATGTGGGTTTACAGACCCATAGCTCTGTTAAACAAAGTTGCAAAAATATACATCAAATTACTGGTTCAAAGACTCAACCGTGATTCAAACACCTGGCACAAGCTAGATTTAACAAAGGAAGACAGACTAGAGATAATGTTCAATGGGCGCTAGAACTCTGCTAGGTGGACCATAATAAAGATGTACAAATGCTGCTTCTCTACCTTGAAGCGGAGAAGGCTGAACTGGAGATACATGTTGTAAACACTGGGCAAAACTACCCTGGGCCTGAAAACAAAATATTTAATTAAAGCCAACTTTGTAGAACCGTCCAATGGACTCAAAATAAATACAATTTGTAGTCCTAAAACAAGCTTGAGAAGGGAATGAGACAGGGATGGCCAGTCTCCCCCAGCATCTTTGCCCTGGGACTGAAGACACTGGTCTAAACAATAAATGCTAACCGCAGATTACATGAGTAATGGGGCAGGATATAGCTTTTAAGGTTGTCCTATTGGTTGAAGATATTTTATGTTTCATCACAGCTGCAGAGACATTGCTAATGTCCCCGATTCAGGAACTTGAAAAATTCACACAGGAATGAGGCTTCAAGATTAATTACTCTAAATCCATGGGGAAGGGGATGCCAACCGCACCAGAAAGCTGGGGAAAATGATGATTGACAATGGGATGGAAGCATCCACAGGCCCCCTAGAATACCTGGGAGTGAAAATCCTCAAGAACATGAACAAATTACAACTACAACTCACGTACACACCAAGTACACCTCAAAACGAATTTTTTATTCTACCGTTGCTCACTCCAAGCAAGAGGGGAGAAAAAACCTTTTTATTTAAAATGCAGATTACACCGCAATATTGAACACTTCAATTATAAGGGGAGTGACAACATAGCCATCTCCTTTAACACAGATACTAAATAATCTGAACTTCCTGCTAGGCTACATAAATAATAGCTTCTCTAACTGGCTGCCCAGCAATGAAGCTACATTGAGCAACTCATTTGAGATCAACTAAAAATATGAAACACTATGTGGAGGATGTATCCCAGAACTGTGGAACGCGGAAATGCCTATATATGTTGTAATATATATGACAATTTTTTTTTTTTTTTTTTAAAACAAAGTCTAGACGAACATTCCAGAAATAGAGGTGGGGAGATTGGAATAAGAGCAAAATGCAGGATGAGGGGTGAGGGGTGAAAAATATCAAAGGAGTAGTTTTGAGACTGGAAGAGAAAGCTGTAGGAGGAGAGCCAAGAAGTTAAAAACAAGCGTTGGTAAATGCATTTGGTTTCGTCTATGTGATTAATAATGCGCTGTTTTTTCTTGTAAGTTGTAGTTTGCTGAATAGTTGTACAATATAAGTTACAGAAAGTCTGTTAAAGTGTTATGACTTGTTTATGTACAAAAAGGCAATATATTGTGCGGTTACTAGTGGTATATTGCTGGTAAGTAATAGCAACATTTTTAAAAATGAAAGAGGGAAATAATAGAATTAATTGATGTACAAGCAATACAGTGTGCTTAGAGGAGTTCTGACAACTTTTGGGCCTAGCGCCCCTGCACCATTCAAATCATGCCCCTAGTGCCTGCAAGATAACTGTATTTGTGACTGCCTGTTTCGTAGTAAAATATTGCAACATTTGGTGTTTAGCTGGGTTCCTAGAGCTTTGGGCCCCACTGTCACTGCACCTGTAGCACCATTGAAATCTTGGCCCTAGTGCCTGCTAGATAACTGCACTTGTGCCTGCCTGTTTAGTAGTACAATTTTGCAATATTATGCGTTCAGTGGGATCCCTGAAGATTTTGGCCCCGGTGCCACTGCACCTGCTGCACCATTCAGATCAAGCCCCTTTTAACTGCAAGATAACTGCAATTGTGTCTGCCTCCATAGTAATAAAATATAGCAATATTAGGTGTTTAGAGGAGTTCTGACAACTTTTGGGCCCGGTGCTGCTACACCTGCTGCACCATTCAAAACATGACCCTGTTGTTTGCAAGGTAACTGCACTTGTGGCTGCCTGTTTAGTAGTGAAATATAGCATAGCTCTTGTATATTAACTTTATTATTAACGCACAGTGTTTATTACAACATTTAGAATTTGATAATAATGACCAAATAGATTAAGTTGAAAGAAATCTATCCGATAATGCCTTCAAAGTGCAAAGAAAGGTACTCAGGCATGAATAGGCAATGCCACAAATGTTCTAAGGCTAAACATCTGCTTTACACAACTAAGTAATATAAAAAGCAAGCATGCCAGCATACTGTTAGAAGCTGTCTGCCTTTTCTGTGGGAAGAGATCTTATCTTGACAGTGAATGGGGCTTAAACAGTGTGAACAGCTTTAGTAGAAGTATGGTAAATGCGTGGAGCAAGGGGAAGTTAAAACAAAAGTTCCACACAACAGCGAATTAACACAGAATTTTAGCAATGGGAACTGATAAGAGCCCCCTTTTAAGATATATTAAATACAATAGATTTCACAAGCACAGCGCAAGAGCTGTGCAGGCAAAACCTAATCATGGTAAGCTGACAGGAATTGACACAGAAGCCAGTACAAGGTGACCCCACCACACAACTCAAAGCAGAAAGGTGTTCTAACCAGGGGAGGCTCCTCCATCAGGGCGGAGGAGCGCCACCCCACTGCTTTCTCGCAGTGCGAGACAGCCAAAACATGAAATGGTAATAACAAAAAGTTATTACCATTTTATGTTTGCTGTGCGCATTGCGGGCGGGTGGGTGGGTGGGGCTGCCCTGCTCTTTTGAGTAGGGCAGGGGAGGAGTGGTTTGCCAACTCCTGAGTACGCAAAGACTGTTTGGTCGACCCTCTCGGGCCACCCAAATCAGTCATGCGCACTCTGACCTTCTCCATGCAGGCTGCTCTGAAGCCTGCATGGAGAACAACGTCACCCCATGAGCCCCAGGCTGGGTGGCGTCCGAACCAATCACAACACTGCTTGCAGGGTTGTGATTGGCTTAGGGGAGGAAGCCTGACTGCCTGCTTCCTGTTACTGTCAGAGGCAGGAGAGGAGGAGCCGAGAAGATGCGGGACCCGGCGGAAAGGTAAGTTTAATTTTATTATTATTATTTTTTTTAATTTCCCCGCGATCCCCTCCGCGACACCCCCTGCGAATCCCCCCCTTGCGACTCCTCGCGCCCCCGCAAGCAATGCCGGCCGCTACTGGTTCTAACCCCACCCAACCACCATATGTCGGGTGAAGGGATAAGGGTGTTGCACGGTCACTTCATCGCTGGTAGAGATAGACCTATCGTTGGCCCTTGAGAAACCTACATCACCATACTTACATCTATGTGCTTCTACACTAACAGCTGCCTACAACTAGCCCCGCATTTCTAATCCGCAGAGGGAATTCATGCATTTGAAAAATGCACAAATTGCACATAATAAGTCACTATTTTACCTGAAGGTTTTAGCTGCTGATAGTAGAAAGTGACATCTTTGTGGTAACATCATCTCTAATGTTTATACAGCCAATACATCTCTGTACAGCTTCTGTGACAATCAACGCCATTAAAGTAATGCATTAGGGACCATCAGATTCCTTTCCGAGACATGTCCATGACATGCCCGCTTTAACAGAGATGACACAGCAGCCAGTTTGTGGACCGTCAGCGCGAGCGCACTGCGGCGCTCTATATCTCTTTCTCAGACAGTCTCCATTACTGTTTCCAGACACAGAAGCTGATGCATCTTCATAGCTTCCCCAGGCTCTGCTGGGCTTTTATTGCTCATATATCTCACCACTTATTTATTTTTTCAGCTCCCAACGCATCCGCACAAGTTCACCGAGGTGTGCCTTCTAAAGAAACCCGCGCGGAAGAACTTCATTTTATACTGCGTTTGATGAAGGGAGAAGGTAGGAAGTACACAGCAGGGCTGACATAGGAAATAACACTGATCGGCAGGTGAATGCAGACCTTTTCAGCCTCGCCTGTCTCCCTGCATGCATGGCAAAATGGGCATTGATGGTAAACAAAGTTAGGCACGGGCAAAGAAACTTCAGCAGTTAGTGGCAGGGGGCAAGCTCACTGTGGCAGAAGGAGCAGACAGGGCTGGTAAAAAAACTGGACTTGGCAACTATATGTTACCTGGGAAGACTGCAAGATCAGGAAAATGAAATTTTGTCCATAGCGTCCCACTCAATTATTTACCCCCAGCTCCAGAATGAACCCCCCACCCCCCGGAATTCTTCACCATCCTCTTTTTTCCAGCCTCTACTTCCTCGTTGCTGATAGGCACACCAGCATTACCCAGCACTCCCCTGCTACATAGTAGATTCGGGCTTTAAAAACCGAGCCCATACATACACACTGCACAGAAATCCCATATTAAGCCATACTGTTACCTAGGGAGGTTGGAAAGTCGAAGACATGTAATTTGGTGCATGGCACACCGATCCACCCCTTATCCCCGTCACTTCCCCCACATCCTCGGACTCCTTCCCCAACCCCCATCCCTGTCAATCCTCTTCTTTCACCAGCCCCTACCGTGTAATTCTGCCTTTCTGCTATGTGCTTTCGAAAACCACACCGTACCTACACACACACACTACAAACCTAACCGTACTGTTACATGGGAAGGGCTAAATCTGGTAAATACAATCTTCTCTATGACACACAACCCCATTCCTTACTACCCTTTCTCACCCTTGGGTTCTCCTGTCCAACCTCTACTTTCACCACCCCCGTCTGCTACAACATGAGTTGCTTGCCCTGTACATCCACGCCAATCACACAAAGCTCAGAATCTGTTTCAGTGATATGCACAAGAGTTGTTTACAAGCTAGCTCATCATACTGGCTAAAATGTACTGTGTATGGGTGGCTCCTAAAAGAATAAAAATAACTGCAACTCCACTTGCCCATAAACTGAATATTCTCCCCGCCAGTGGCTCTCATATTTTGGGACAGGCTAGCCCATGCGACTACTGTGAGTGAGCGGACACTGTCCATTTAAATGCTTTCAACAAACATGTCATGGGCCTGGTGCACATACAGCCCCACAAAGTGATGGCCCCTTTACCAACTCAACACCACCTAATGTTGCCACTGGTCCTCAGTCAACATACCACCATTGTGATGGTACCAGCTGGCATCACCCGACAAACACAGAGCCCACAAGTCCACGGCTCTGGGCACCTCTGCCTTCCTTGCTATTTTTAGCAAGGGGAAAAGGTCTGTAATCAACATGGAGCAATTTAATGTAAACCAATGCTTTCTGTGACTATTTCCATGCATGAATACACTACCTCATGAAAATAGCCCTAACACACCTTTGTTATAATGTATGGATAGTAACCAGCACCTCTCCAGTCGTGTGAATTCAGGTAAAAGTAACAGAATGATTATGAGATTCCTTGTGCAAGCATAAAACCAAGTGTATGACAACTGTATATAAAGGTTTTTTAATCTAAAAGACTTTTCAAACAGCAGAGAGAATGCCAATACAAAACACAGGCTGCTCCATTTAAATGGAAGTAAAAGGCTGGAGAGGGACTATTTTAAAATAGTGAGGCAGGATGTGTCCCAGGGGCAGGCTTCAAGCTCTCTTTTAAGCAGGGCTTGTATTTCTGTTCTATCATAAAGTGAAATTAAGCACCACCTTACAGCGCCAACAAGAGGGGTCAACAGAGGTGTTGCGCTGCAGCTGACAGAAGCAAACATGGCTCCTGAAACATCCTGGAAATAGCATTTTGACTATGGCACTCAAAGCCCTTACACGTTCCTGAAAGCCCTTGCACGTTCCTGAACGGTCAAAGTTGAGTCAGGAAAGATGTGATTTTTAGGTTTTTTCTCTTTTTTACTTCTTCTATGGTAATTCATTTTTTTGTTTGGATTTTTATCTCGCATGGCTTTTAGGGGACTATGTGCAGCCAAGGTTACCGGATGTGTTTCCTTCTCCTCCATTGCTTCCTTATAATTATTGATTGTCATTTCTATGAGATTGATATATGTGGGGCAGTTCTGCATCAGGAAGAGTAGCTCCTCTGTTTGCCGTTTCCGGTTTACATTTGGGTCTATTGTCATTTTCTATATATAGCTGAACCTGTACATTAGGGTAGACAGTTAAGCAGTAGTACATTTCTTGGTGGGCCTCAGATCTATTAACCTTCTTTCAGTAACTCTGCTTTCGATGTGTTGTTTGAAACCTATCTTTGATTTGTGCTTATGGTCACCTGTGGCCCTTCAGATTTAGAGTTTCTACTTGCGCAATGACTCTGGCATACAAGCCGCCTACTGTTTCGAACGACACATATTTTTAAATTCATCAACCACTACTTTACTTTTATTGCTGAATATCCCTTTAAGGGTGCATTGAGCCATAACCCTATATCTGTTTCCGGTACTAACACTGTAATAATGTTAGTATTCAGAGGACCCTCATCATAAATTCTAAAAGAGATGAAGCACCACACATCGATTCTTGGAGCATCAGAAGCCACCAGGGGCAAAGTGCAAAAAAAATGTTTTTCGTTTGCTGCGGACTCGTCGTACAGTGGGACCAAAAAAAACTAGGGGGGTGGCCAACAAAGAAGGTTGGTCGCCTGCAGTTGGTTGGACGCATGGCCTCGCCTCAGGCCAGGCCCTGTGTCCAACCCCCTGCCACAGACGGCCATAGGCCATGCACTGCAGGGGGTTTGGATAGTTAGGTATGGTGATACAATATTACCCCAAGGTAAAAAAAACCCCAAAAAGTAGAAATTCACTGGAAAAAAACAAAGGTTAAAGTGAAATTACAGTTAGGTGAAAATGTCGGTTAAAAATATAATTTTAAAGTAAACAACCACTGAAAATCACTAGTTATAGTTAACTGAAATAACTATAGCGTGCACTTGGCATGCACTGCTTATGACCCTCATCACGAATTCTAAATGAGATGAGGCACCGCACATCGATTCTTGGCGCATCAGAAGATGTAGTGATGTGTTGTTGAGGTTGTCCTTATACAAGTTGTGTAATGTAACACACCCATTACTTCCCTAACTGCACTGATGGTTTCACATAATTCTCCCTCCCGACTTGTCTATAAGTCATACAATTTGTTCATGGAAAAATTGCCATTTTGACTTTTTAGAGGCCTGTCCATTGGGTAACTGCCCACTAACGTGCATGTGTTGTGCTTGCGTTGAGGATCTCCTCCGCGTGACACGGTTTCTCCTAAGTGGCCATTTTTCATTCTCTGGGCCCAGCAAGTGTTGACATTCTGCCACATTGTAGCTTTAAAGTTTTCCGCCCCAGGCTTTGCATTAATCACACTTAAAGAACATTCTTCCTCCATCAGCAAACCAAGTGCAGAAACACTACACCATGGGATATTTCCTTTAAAGCCCAAACAGCAATGCACAGCGCCTAGACCCAATCGGCAATAATGCCTCTGCTGACAGGTGCTCTCTTCTTTCAGTGGAGGCAAACTTTAAAACTTTTGTTGTTCCAAGTAACCTTTGCATATTATGAGGTTATTTAACCTATGCTCTTTTGCAATTCTATGTTTACAATTGCTCAAAAAAATCCTGCAAGTGGCTCGTGAAAGTGATTACATTCTCTGTGTACTCATTTTATTTAGAGTTGCACACAAATTATACAAACTTCACAAAGGTATACAAAGTATACACAATATAATATCTGTACAAAAACACACACACCGTATTAACCATAAATTTGCTTTTTGGCAGCGTGGATGTAAGAAGTTAGACGCACAATTTAGACTCCATTACAATCAGCGTGAAAACATGAGAACACTATTACTTACCTGCAAGAAAACTTGTTTTAATTACTTTGTACTCGTATGTTGTATGCCAGATGTCAATTAATCCAATGCCAGGAGTATAGATGAATGAATGATAAATGGTGTGAACACAATCTTTAAATTATGTAGTATGATGCTTTAGCTGTCTGCTGTCGAAGACTTATTGTCCCCTATGTATATCGTCTCCTATATATACACACCATTTATCATTCATTCATCTATACTCCTGGCATCGGATTAATTGACATCTGGCATACAATATAAGAGTACAAAATATATATATATATATATATATATATATATATATATATATACTTGAAGATGGAGGATCACAAGAAAACAACAGCCAGCCAGGGCAAAAATCTGGATCCCAAAGGATACAATGAGTCACAAAGAAATAAAATATCCAAGAAAGAAGTGACTCAAACAGATAGATTCACCAAAGAACAAAAATATATTTCAACTACAACGTTTCAGCTTCCGCCTTCCTCAGGTAGTACAAGATGGTTTGCTCAGTGGCTGCACAGATGACACAGCTGAATTTTCAAAAAGCATCATGAGTGAAGATTCTATTTGGAATGTGGAATCAATGCAGTCCTGAGAGCTCTTGAGATATGCAGTAATCAGGTTGTATTATCAGTAATGTTCAGTCCATCTGGATGCAGTGATTTTAAACGGTACATCCAGAAGTTTTCTCTGGAGTCCAGTAGTTCTTCCTTTGAGACATGTTCCACGGGGAAAATCTTCAAATCTGATAGTAAATGATCCACAAGGTTAAAATGATTGGCTACAGGCTGGTCAATTTTCTTATTAATTATTGCCGATTTGTGGTTCCTGAATCGTGTACGGAGGTCATTCACTGTTTGGCCTACATATATATATATATATCTTTGGGTCAGCACCTTGCTCTTGGATTCCTTTCTAGTTCATCTCATTTTCCTGCTTCCAATTCAGCTGGTTTCCTCCTTGGATCCTTCCTCTTTTGAGTGTCCTGCCTCTGGAGCATTTCTTCTTTACTATGCTCTTGATTAAATAACTTGTGTCCTTCCACTGGCTGCATTAAGGGAGCTACTTTATAGGTTTTGCCCATCAGACAGTGCAGCTTTTTTTTTCATTTTTAACTCTCCCCACCACTAAACTGTACCTTCTGTGGCTACAGCCGCCTGAAGGAGTAGACTTCCCCAACATCCACTGGCTCTCCTGATGCTATCCTGCACCACCAATTCTTTTCTTTAAAAAAAAAATATATATAGATGTATAAATAAATAATCACTAAAAAAACAAACGTTAAAGTGATGCTATAGTTAGGTCAAAATATCAGTTAAAAATACCATTTTAAAATAAAAAACAAATCACTGAAATTCACCAATTATAGTTAACTGAAGTAACTGTAACTTGTGCACTTTAATGTCATTAATGATGTCATTTCAGTGGTCCTCAGTGATGTTATCAATGATATCATAGAACAAGGTCGTAAGTGATATAATAAGTGTGGTCATAAGTAGTGCATGGCAAGTGCACAAGTTATAGTTACTTCAGTTAACTATAACTGGTGAATTTCAGGTGTTTAGTTTAAAATGGTATTTTTAACCAACATTTTCACCTATCTATAATGTCACTTTAACCTTTGTTTTTTCCAGTGAATTTCAAATTTTTTTTTTTTACTTGAGGTAAGATTGTATTACCGTACCCAAGTATCCCAACCGCCTGCAGTGCACGGCCGTTGGCGGTAGGGGGTTGGGCGCAGGGCCTAGCTGGAGTCGAGGCCCTGTGCCCAACCACCAGCAGACAACCAACCCCCATTGTTGGCCAACCCTCAACGGTGGCACACCACCAATGGACAACCACTGTATTTTTTTTTTTTGGTCCCAAGGTGATCTCGCAGTAATTCCATGGTACACCCACGAAGTTTCACAGGGAAGATGCACTGAGTACGACAAGTCCGCCGAAACTGAATTTATTTTTTTTGCACTTTGTCCTGGTGTGTTCTCCTACCCTGCCCCATATATTGTTTTAACTTTAATGTTCAGGACATGGAGAACATGTCCCCGGTCCTAAAATGGTAAGCGCAGCATTTCTCTTCAAGTTGTGGCCAGCCGATAACATCGCTCGGTCTTGCGGAATGGTCCAATAGGAATGTTTAATTTTTTGTTTTTTTCCCACAGTAGTACTGCGTTGCTAGAAATCATACATTTTAAAGCTTCATTTCTCTCAGACAGCTGCACAGATTGTCACCAAATCACAAAAAGCACACTTCCTGTGTGAAGATCCATCTTTTTGCCAAATTTGGGGTAATTCCATTCAGCCATTTTGGCTGTAGCATTGTTTAAAGTTTCTAAGGGACTGCATGGGAAAAACATGTTTTGGGACCCCCTTTTACTTGGCCCCTGCTGGACGGATCACCCCAAGAGTTTCCAAGAAGGAGCCGAGGTGGATGAACCCTGTGTTTTGAAAGTTCTTTCTGTGGAAACTCGGTATACCTGTAACTACACAGTGTTGACCGTCAGAGCTATCTGGTCAGCTCTGATGACAAACACAGGTCATCTTGGCCAGCACTTTCTTCCAGAATCCCTCATGATCTAGGAAGGAGTTGTGCAACAGGACAGAATGAGGTCTAGGTTCACATTCTGTTTAACCACGTCTAAGCCAAGAATACTTCTAGACATACTGCTGTGAAAGGAGACGTGCCCTACAGCTCCTACATAAGCGGAATCTGCACTGTGCTCTCAGATGACAACCAGTCTGGCAGGAGTTTACTAGCCCAACTGCTTGTGAAGACCTTTGAGAAACAGTCGCAAGATACCTGCCTTTCCTGGAACTCTATGTCTCCCTGGTGCTGTTCGGGAGGAGACGATACTCCATCAGTCTGCATTGTATAGCCCAGAGAAGCACCAGTTGTCTTCAGTGTTGATTGGTGAGCCTGCTTTGTACCTTCCCCACCTAAGTTGTAAGATAGCCTTTGAGCACCCTTCAGTTGCCTCCTTGATGACCTGAGCACCTCGCTGGTTCACCCATCAGCCTAGGGTTATCCAAGCAGCAGCTAGAGGTGAAGGCACTGAGCCACTATGCAAACAGCATTAATACTAATTTCACAGTTGAGGAGAAACAGACATTTGACCCCGTAGTATGTATCCTTAGACTAGTATGTCTCCAGATTTGTTTGTGGCCATTTGCCCAGTCCAGTGGAAACCCTGGTGCCATGTAATTGCAGATGCAACCAGTGGTTGTCTGGATATAGCGCTTTGAATTTTTCTTGTGCCATGAGCTGTAATACTCTCCCATTGTAGTCTAAATGGCTTTAAGATGAGCGCACACGCTGGGCCGTAAACATTGCCACCCACTTACACACTTCAAACTATAATTGCTCGTTATACCAGGGGTGGGATTTTCTGCTCATTTTGGGAGAGTTAGTCAGCATCACTTTGGGCCTTAGATGTTTTGTAACAAATGCATCTATTCTAAACCTTGTAACAATCCATTTGAACAGCTGCACAAACCTCAAAGTAAATACCAAGGATACCTTCTCATTTGGAATTGACTGGCTGTTGAAGAGATTGCACTTTTATCTGTAAAGATTTGATTCAACCACTCTTTCCTGTCAACTCCTGGTGTGATTTCAGCATCTCTTGATACGGGTTAACAGAGACGGAAAGGTTATCAGTCCACCCCGTCCACTGAATCGATCCCATTCACTCAATGTGCTCCTGTCATACAAACTAATTTAAACAGGCCTGGATCATAATCCTTTATCAATCAAAGACAAGGACTGTTGATGAAAAGAATAATGTATTACTACTTGGGTGTCTGCAATCTATGACAAAGGTATGCATCAATAGCGACAGCCATTTATTGTATGCAGTCTGTCTAAAAAGGGGTCCTCCTCCCTCTAGATATTCAACGCACACCATTAGCAGTGAGACCATCTGCTATAAATGGCTTTGTCAAGGAAAATAATCTCATGATAGACACCAAGGCGCGGGAGTAGAGGTATTATTCATTCTGCTATCTTTTAAGAAGGACATTTTCTCACACGCTTGTGGCACACTTGAGAAGGATCCAGGCCTCGTCTAATATTTCCAACCTGTCATGTAACAGACTCAATCACAAGACCGTCCCAGGAGGGCAGTAGACGCAGTGGATTCACTTGCAGGGCCCGGCTCGCAGGCACATATCCAATGATGCATGCAGAGTGCTTCTGAAAAGGCAGGTTTAGTCAGCAATTGATGTACCTGCTTCAAATTCCATGCCCTACCACTCACTCAGGATTAATCTTATCCCAGTGTCTGTTGCATCCTTTTGTAGTAATTATAGACTAGAATAACACTCTCCATCTTTTGGAACTCTCTCAGGTCTGTGTTAGCAGAGAACAATACTGCATTTGCTTTATACGCCATTAGCAGCCCAGCCATGCCACTCTGCAATACACCACAAAATGTCCTGGATTCTACTGTAAGTATCCATGGACCAGAGGACTTGACATTGAGGCCAGCTATAAATAAATATATATGTATGGCACTAAAAAGACATAGAAAGCCTCATACATCTAGAGCCCCACACATTTTTATAAAAAGATGCAGTTTGGAATCAGAAACCGCAATGCCTTTGAGTTAAGAGCCTGATTGAAAGTTTTACTTGTTGCTTTTCCATCCCTTACGGCATTGGCCTTAAGCTCCTCTTCCATGTTGTTGTGGAAAAACAGCCACATTTAGACTTCTCCGACTGATATTGGAGGTATTACCAATAAACTGATTCTGCCAATGAAGGAGCCACTTTTGGAGGAGACTTGAGGAGCAAAATGTGCCAACGCCTTTGTTGGATGGTGTAATTTTGTTCACTAACGGGTCAATGAGGAAAGCACCCTTAAATATCCAGCTTCTGTAATGTTTCAATTGCAATTTCCCAGCATGTAGGTGCCTTATACCGATTTTTTGCAGAGAAATGTGCTGGCAATTTCAAGGGGTCTTTCAAGGTGGCAGTTCTTTCATGAATGATAGTTAATCTACCTTAGTAAGGTGGGTGTCTGAGCTGATCAGCCTTTCTAGGGTGGGTGTCTGAGCTGATCAGCCTTTCTAGGGTGGGTGTCTGAGCTGATCAGCAGGTTTGGATTGGGATTAAAAATCGGCCCGGGCAAGCTAAAAAAAAATGGCCCACATTTGCATATTGCATTTCCGCAAAACAGTGTGTCGGCGAAATTTTATAAGAAAAAAAGTGGGGGGAGGGTAAAAAAAAAAATGCACGGATTAGTTTACAGTGGTGAAACACACCTGAAAACAAGTGTGGCCACTTCTGCTCAGGCCCCTGCCCCGCTCAATATGCACATATTAATGGGCCGCCCAGCGAGAGAAAGGGAGTGACACCTCTGCCCGTTGATAAAAGGGAGGTAATGGACGCTCATCTGCCTCCAGAATGGCCACCCAGGCACCCACTGGGCTGCTGGCAGTATCCGAACAATGCAGAAACCACCCAAATCGGCCCCCCAGACTGAGACTGCTCAAAAATGCAGCCCACAGCTGGAACTGGGCACCGGCCCCTCGGGCATTGCCCGAATGCCCGTGTTACCAATCCGACGCTGCTGATCAGCCTTTCTAGGGTCGGTGTCTGAGCGAATCCGCTTTTCTAGGGTGGGTGTCTTAGCTGGTCAGCCTTTCTAGAGTGGGTGTCTGAGCTAATCTGCTTTTCTAGGGTGGGTGTCTGAGCTAGTCAGCCTTTCTAGAGTCGGTGTGTGAGCTGATCAGTCTTTCTAGGGTGGCTGTATGAGCTGATCTGCTAGGGTGGCTGTCTGAGCTAATCATTCATGGTGGGGTTACATATGGCACTGGGAAAGCCAGCTGAAGCTTGAAGCGAGTGGCGGTAATACAGCTGGAGGTGCAGACAGAATCTTTTTTTGCCACAATTACTGTAACTGCACTCTTTTAAACCAGGACAAAATACAACATAGAAATGTTCTTCAATCAAACCTGTGGCCAGCACTGATGAGAATTATTAACACCAGTTATTCAGTTATTGGCTTCAAGGTGAAATGACTATGAAATGGAGGCTGTGGGACTGGTGTGTGGACAATTGTTTTTCAGCACTACATAAACAAGCATTGGCATAGCCAATAGGTCTCGCTTTTGGGACCTTCTAAGTATTTAGCTATCCTTGGTGCAACAACAACAACTGTTGCATGGCTAAACACTTATAAGGTCCCAAAGGCGAGACCTATTGGCTATGCCAATGCTTGTTAGAGCTTTCCTAAAGGGCAGAAGGTTACCAGTGGGAGAAAGGGAGACTGTTCCAGAGACATTCAGCCTGGACAGAGAAAGCTCTACCGCCTACTCTTACCTTTTGAACTTATTATTTGTTCTAAGTGATTAGCCTGGTGTCTGGCCTTAAGGGCGTATTTTGTACTAAGTGAGTAAATTAGGTTTAGCTTGCATCTTGCATTGCACCACGAAGGTCAGATAATCAATTCTGTCACCCAAAAAGCCATGAATTAAACAATAAAAAGCCAAATGGTGCAGCTGAAACAAAACTTATCGTGCCCTGTTTTCCATAAAGGCCTTGTCCATAGTTAATTAAAAAAGCATTTTACTTTGTTAGCAGTCTGCAGTCTTCATTTGGCAGGAGAAAGAATAGTTTTTATTTCTGCTGCCTAATTACAGCCGTATTCGCGCCAAAAATAGAATATTGAAAACGAAAACCCATGAGGCTTTTTCGTTTCAATGCATTCGCTCTATGCATTTACTTTCTAATGTTTAACTGATTATGCACTGCGCTGACACACTTTACCGGAGCACATGTCACATATTACGAAAGCCAACAAATGTTTCAAGCGAGGTCTTCGTCTCCCACACCCAGAACAAGCTTCCAGAGTTCAGTACGCAGAACCCTCAAATAGCAGCCTTGCCCAAAGCAAAAATAGTAGAGTAATTGTATAGCCTCCACCCCCTGAGATCACTTACCCTGTAGCCACTAGCCTTGGCTTCTCCTGAGCAGGCAGCAACAAGACCCCTGCAGTGTTCCCCTGTCATGGGCGTGGTGTTTATTTCCTGCCTTTCTGAACATCTTGCGCGGTTCATGTCCACTGCGCTGCCTGTCACATTCTAAAAACAAGCACAGGCCCATGAAGCTGCGCTTTCCTGAATGGCTTGTGGTTTTACTGCTGCTTCAAAGGAAAGAGACTCCTGAGCCACAGCCTACTTGTCCTGGAAGTTCGCAGTGGTGCGAGCAAGCTCAGATCAGCGTGAGCGCTACAGGTACAAATCCAAGCTTGTCTTTTTTCCCAGTCTGATAGCACGTTTACCACAGATCAGAGACGTCGGCAGCGTGAGAGAGGAGCGGGGGCGAGCGAGCGCGGCAGCCTGCTGAGCTGACCACACGCTCGTGCACAATGGCCATGTGTTTTCAATTATCGCGCCCGCGTCTGGGCACGATAATTGGAAACAGATGTCTGCCGTGCGGGTAACCGCAGGGAAAAGCCCATGACGCACGAGCGCCTGGTCAGCTTTCAAAAGCCCCTTACTTAAAGTCTCGCAGAGCAGCGCTTGCGCGCTACTCGAGGCTCGACCTAAAAAGCACAAGAATATGAAGAAATCAGGTAACATGTTCCCATCTCCTAGCGTGTCTCTGCTGTGCATTATGGCAACAGAGTCCAAGTGATTCTTGCAAATAGGCAACATGGACTTATTTCGGTACTCTAGCAGAATACACAATTACAGGATCCCAGGCAGTGCGGGATATTCCCCTCAGAATTTTCTGCCAACAGTAACTACTTCATAATTCTCTCTAACACTTTAGAAATGGATTTCAGTGTAACCATATGCCAACGTTATTATGTGTCAGAACTTGATATACGACTTTGAGCATTAATAAAGGTGATAAATCGTGTCGCAGAGAGTCCATTAAAAAATTCTCCCAAGCACAATTCATCAGCCGCAGCAGGATAGGTTAATGATGTCCTTATTACAGACTGCATCCCTCAAAGTATTTTACTGCTTCGACGTTGTTGCCCCGTAATGAAAACAAGTTAAAAGGTGCAACAGGAAATGTATCATATTTACTTGTCTTAATTGGAAGGAGCTACAAATGGTTCTAGATTGTGAAGCCACCACTTGAAATGTTTTGCTCCAGGACAGCCGGACTAACATACTTGCAAACAGCTGCAAACCTCCACGTCCACACCCCCCTGTGAAAAGAGAGCTTGTGCTCAGGGGTTTTAAAGCGGTGTCCTTTGTTGGTCTGCGTGGCCTCGACAGATTTTGAGGCAACAAATAGTTGTGATAATCAGGGGTCCCCATCATGAACTACATCTGTGCGTCAATCATAATGGTGAGCAGCATCTAAAATCCCAATGGAAAATACCAGCACGGGTGAGTTGTTTCAGTCAATGAAGCTTGATTTAGTATTGTATGAATAAATAATGCATATTATCACCAGTAAGCATTAGAACGCAAATTAAGTGTCAAATTTACATTTTAAGCAGAGTAGAGAGAGTCCTTTACTCAAGACCAAAATGGGATAGGATTTAAAAAACAATTTATAGCGTGTGTGGATTCTTTGCAAAAAAAATTTTTTAATGGTGATTTGTAAATGTTAATGGGCATTGCTCAAAATTAGTAGGATGTAAAGCGCTCTTTACATAGCAGTTGGCAGCACTTCCCTACAGATATCTGGGTTATTACATGATGAAGAGCATTAAGACAGTAACAATGGTCGAAACCTGTTGGAATTTCAAGGTCACTTTATATGGAAGTATTGGATGTTCTTGTCAATGAACGCCCAGCAGATGTGGTACAAAATGTTCCATTTTAAATATGTTAGGCTGGTGACATTGATAAAAAATAGTAGGATATTAGGTGGTCACTTTTTAGATTGGAGGTCAGGTTTCTCCTCAATGATTTTGGGAGGGTCTGTGACAAATGATGCATTTTATAGGATATGGGTTAGTAATATTGTGGAACATTGCTGGATGTAAAACCCCTTTACAGCGGAGTGTTTCACAATTTTCCATATTGCCACCAGTGTAACACTTTGCAGGATGAGATAACGGATAATTTAGGCTATTCTTCTTGCAACCTTCCACATCGCCACCACTATACACATTTTGCAAATTCTATAATATTCCTTTGGGCAACCTTAAAGGCAGGTTGAATAGTTATCCGATCCTAATTAAAACTTAATTTATATCTATCCTTAATAGACATGGGTCCTGCATCAGAGTTGTCAGGAGTCAATGCAGCTTTCTAGGATATACAAATATCCCAAAGACACTTCTACACTAACGTGAGCACATAGACTATTACAAACATCTGACTACCACAGTGGACCGGAAGGCCTCTGGAGCGGACACACTGCTCCTGGAAACTCGAAAATTCAAGATAACCTTAACTGAACCAATCCTTCACTAGTGCTGCAACCAACATTTGGCATTCTTTTCCTCTGAAAATAAGGATGAAAAAACCAACCCCTTGTCCTTCTGGGAAAATGCTTAGAAAGCACCTCTTCTGCCTCCATTTTAACAAACCAGACAAAGCATAACCACTAGCATATCTTATTTCTAATTTTGACAATGTCTTAGTTTCTGAAATGTTATACTAGGACTATATATACACTGCTCTTTTTTTATTTTACATTGTAACCACTACTGATTGCTATCAAGTATGCTAATGCCTTTCAGCTCAGCAGTGCTACAGAGAAGCATAAAATATATAAATATTACAGGCAAGAACTTCACATGAGCAAGAGTTTATACACATGATCGCTCATACGCAGACATCCCAATCAAAATCCATGTACACATTGCTCTTTCACTGACCCGTGCAGACTGCAGAATTATCCCGCACTGTCAAAGAAAATCCACATTATGGTTTGTGCAAAAGATTTCATAAAATGATGACTAGTCAATATACAGACAGTGCCGGGCACATTATTTTGATTTAATTTGGTGGAAAACGTTTTCAATCGGATTTTCTGGTAAATTATGGCGAGGAGTATCAAAATCTTAATTAAAATAAGGAAGTGAGGTGATCATTCTCTGTAATGGGATGCCGTACGCATATTCTTTCTTTGAAGCAAAAGTCGTGGCAGCCTATTGCAGCACCAGTGTGTGACATCCAAAGCAAATGAGACAGTAATTCAAATATTCATTCTTGGCACACACAGAGAATGGCTTCCTACTAGGGAAGGGAACTGTACAACCATACTGCATGTCCTGTCTTGACTTGCGAGAATTGATCTGAATGTGTGTTCAAAATAGCCCTCAAAAATTTGGGCCCGAAATCCAGTTTCACGCCACGAGTTCCCACTTGCGTCAGAAAGTGGAGTTCAAGGCGGACTAAACTTTTATCTAATGCGGGTGTTTGCCATTCCAGTTGGGTGGCCATGTAGTGTAAAGTTGAGTTCTATGCACCTTGGAACAAGGGAAAAAGGATAATTTGTGCATTATGACTCTTTCTGCTGTCTTCAATCTGGAATTAATTTAATTTCATTAATTTAAGTTAATTCCACACCCGGTGATTACCATGTGCAGCAAGAATGGTAGTTAGTAGGTGCACAGTTCGAACCCACGATCGCGACACCCCTGTAATATGGACACATGATTCTTGTTTGAGCCACTGTTCATTCTTCAGATCCATTTTTGAAGTAGTTCTTAACATGCACCGCACAGGCGCGAGACATCGGACACGGTCCTGCGGCGGGTTGTGGTTATCAGTCTTCCCGCCAACTAAAGATAAAAATGCACAGCATGCACTTTGATTCACGTGGAATACAATTTCTTCCAACAAAATGGTTTTGGCTTCTACCCTTGATCGATTCATAGCCACCAGGCGAAGATGTCAGGGATGGCCATCAGCATTATCTCTTTCCAAATGCCAATAACGTCGTTAATTCAATGATAAAGCCTCTGAACAGTTTCCCGCTGCAACTAAAGTTTTCTCCAAACTCTTCCCAATTCGTGCCCTATCTATTTAGCCAGACACCACGCTAAGGTAGGATTCTTTGTTAAATTTTGGGGGACAAGAAATTTCATATTTATTATGAAATGCCAAAATCACTGTTGCTATTATAGTGAAAAATGTCTTACAACTACGCAGTATAAACGCCTGTGCAGGACAGGGTCATATAAACTGGGATGAGACTCTGCAGTGCAAGTGGAGAACCCAGGTTAGTGCAGACTGATGGAAAACAGTTGCTCTCCACCTCAGTGTTTATAAATAAATATTTTAAGGTCATGTCTGCGCTGTCAATGAAATGTGGGATTGTCTAGAAAAATATCTATTAAGCACAATAAATCATATACTGAACTGGTAAGGTAGTTTAGAGCGTTATTGCTGCGTGATAGTACAGTCTCTGTTCTTTGCAGCGCACAGTACAGTGTTTATAAATGGAACAAGCATTTGCAACGCAATAGGTCTCGCATTTGCAAGAGTTAGAGCTACTGGCCTTGTAAATGACAATGTCTTTTACCTATGGGTTTTGGTTTGGAGTGTAGTGGATGTATGTGGTGTGGAGTGGAATTATGTGGGTTGTATTGAAATTGTTAGTTGTGGAATTGTGTGGGGTGGAATTGTTTGATGTGGAGTGTATTTGTGGAGTGGAATTATGTGGTACAGTGAATAGATAGGGGTTAGATAGGGGTTAGAGCTGCATAGTATAGATAGAAAGGAAGATAGAGAGGGATGGGGAGTTTGTGCAGGAAGTGGTGAATGAACTTGAGGCAGAGGAGCAGAAAGAGTGTATGAGAAAGAAAGAAGGGGAGAGCAGGTGGCAGATGTGTAAAGAGGGAGGACCAGTGTATGCAGAAGACACCCCAAGAAGGGGTGGAGAGTGTGGGTTTGAGGAACGGAAACCTTGAAAAGGCATATAAAAGAAACTGTGCTTGAAGACCTGAAGTTAACCACATGAGAGAGGCGGGAAGAGGGCGTGAGAGAGCGAGTGAGTGGGGTGAGAGAGAGATAGAGGGACGAGTGGGAGGGGCACCCGGAGGGGTGGGTGTGCGAGAGGTGGACAATTGCACAGCATAAGATGGTACAGGAAGGTAGCCTGTGTGAGCAGGCAGTGTAGAGAGGAGACAGGGAGTGTGTGGGAGGGATGAGAGGGGGCAATGGGATTGTGAGAGAAGGATAGTGGCAGTATGAGGGAGAGATGAGGGGCAGTGGGTGTGTGGGGGAGAGTTGACAGGGTTGGTGGAAGTGCAAGGGAGAAATGTGTTGGTTGGGAACTGTTTGTTGTTGAATTGTGTGGCGTGGAATTGTGTGGTATGAAGTTGTGCAGTGGGAAGTTGTATAGTGGAAATATGTGGCATGGTGTGCTGAGGACTTATGTGGGTAGTAATTAAATTATATTAATTGTACTGGAATTATGCAGAGTGAGAATGTGTGTTATGGAGTTAAATACTCAATGCGACCAACCCTGTTTACACAGACAATGGTGCCCCACGATAACACTGCATCAGCAGACAAACACAGTCTCTTTCAAAGCACCATTATGTGTGAAGGGAAACAGTGCATTCTGTTGTAGGTTCAAAAACAATAACAGTCTTCCAACACATGGAGAGAAGCAAACAATCTTATTCTTAACACAATATGGCTACTAATGAGATTACCTCTCAAAATACACAGACCATAATCCTTCTGAAGAGCCATGAGCATTCCTCTCAAACATCTCCGGGCTGTAGAAATAAAATCTGCCTCCAGCAAGAAGGCTGTGCAACTGTTTCTTTGTCTGGTCTTACTACAATGGTGTGCCCTAGTCCAATGTAATGGATTATTTGGAGCACTCCTCGCTTTGGAGTAGCCAGCGTCACTTAGCCTTCCAGTCAAACAGCCCCAGCCACCTCAAGGTTGGGCCATGCTTCGAAGCCTACTCGCATAGAAAGCTGTTCAGCCAAACAAGCCAATCCTTGAGACTGCAGCTCAACAGAATCCCTCACGTAGGGAGACAGGGTGGGTGGAGGAAGGGGGCCCGTAGCAGTAGGCTGCACAATGGAATCCAGGACCTCAAAATACACAGATGACTAGCAGCTTTAAAGTGTCAGTAGCAGAGACGAACACTATTGGTTTGTTCACCCAGAAAAATGTCACTAATGTGATGTCAAAAATATCTGGAACAGGGTCTGTTGTTTTGATGGCAATGAAGTTGGTTCAATGCTCAATTATTGGAAACAAATTGCCTTGACAACAAATTTGTAGTTGTCAACTCAAAACATGCTGCAGCAAATAGTGAAATGTAAGGATTGACCCCTCTGGATGGCCTTCAGGCCGGGGGTTACCAGCGGGCTGACTGGTAACGAAGATGTCCCAGCAGTGGGAGTGGGCCGCAGCTTGGCCATGCCTACACCCAGGTCCATGTCTATTCTGTCATACAACTATGTCGCTGCTTATGAGCTTCCAGGCATCTCCCGAGCACTTGGGAAACATTTCACTTGCTTCCCAGACGGGCTGGAGGATCACTGTAGCCACTTGTTTCTCCTGTGCAGAGCGACTTGTCCTAGCTCTCTGATTGCCTACGAAGTTGCCAATCAAAGGAGTCATTAGGTGGAGCTTCAACACAGCTTCCCAAATCTGTACCCGGAGACAGGGGCACACGCACTTTGCATCTAATTGCGCTACACGAACATTTAGCTACGTCATTGAAATGAAAACAGGAAATAAGTAAACACAGAGAAGGGACCTGAAAGAAATCCCTAAAAACATCGGCAGGCGTTAATAGATAATCTTTTAACTACATGCATAATTTTTCGGTCGTCAATTTCCACGATATTAAAATGTGAATATGAATTTCGCTTTCAAGCTCTTATTGCTTCTAATACCTACACCTGAATACATCATACATGCAAAGTTTCAAGTAAGATTTTCTAATGAAAATGCAGCATAGTACACTGTTTATCTGAAAAACACGCTCATTTGAAATCTGACTACAGACTAACTTGAGTGATTAGGTGTTAAGCTTATGAGGAGAATGAGCCATGAAAGGGTAAAAGATATGTGGTAAGAAATATACGATGTTATATGAGACGAAAATGAAAATGTGTGTTTTAGAAATTTTAAAATAATTTTAAAAAGACCTGAGGGTTACTGGCTTTAAGAATGTGAATAGATTATTTTAAAATTCTTATATACTTATTTTATTGATTGCTATGTTGCCTATTTGTACTTTTATGGTTGTAAAAGACTGAATAAAGTTTTCTATTGACTTGACTTGACTAACTTGTGGTGCTGGTTTTGAGCAGAATAACTACCATTCCAGGATGGCCGTTGTGTTTGACGAGATGAGCCCGCAGTGACAGGACCGATCAGATACAAAGCTGAGTGTTAAATTTCTGCAGATTACATGGAAAAACGTATTTGAGGAACTGGGACGTAGAGCCAAGTGCTAGCTCTGCGGGTCGTTAACAAACATGGGAAACGATTTGTGAAAGCATTTAATTATGTATTTGTACCTTTATAAAACACTACACATCACTTGGGCCACAGGGAAGCACAAGCTGGCTCATGGCATCAGTGTCTAGTTCAAGTTTTCTTAGGTCCAAGTGTCATATGACAATTTGATACATTGACAGGGACCTGCTGGGCACATTGTGTGGCTTCTGTTTTAGGCTTTTGGACCGAGTTTGACCAGTATCGTTCCACAACATAGGAGATGTGTGGTGGGTTTGTGAAGTCGACAATAACGCAAGATAGAGAGGTCATGCAACCATCATCTTTTGCATGTTTCACTCCTGAAGTGGGGCAACCGGTAACCATATACCATGTGGCGACCAAGATCAGGGATTCAGAAAATATTTTTAAGCAACAGTTTATTTTTTTTGCTCTGGTTTACAAAATGATCTTTGAAGAGTTAAAATGAAATTGCTGTTACTTATGTTACTGCATGGTTTGAGTGCCTCTGCTTGTAGCACCATTGGTACACTTCTCATGTTTATGACATAATTCGTACAGTGTTCGTTTTCGCGACAATATTAGTATGTTCTCGCCTGCTCATGTCAATATTGGTGCAGTCTTCCACTTCATGAGATCATCATTAATATAGTCTTCATTCTCAGGACAATATTGGTACACTCCTCTTCATGTAGGCATTGACACAGACTCCCAGTTAAGGACATAATGGTACAATCCATCTGTATCATGTAACCATGATGGAGCAATAAGTTGAACATGTTAGGCAATTAAGATGGGGCAATAGTGCCCTAGTTCTGTTGGCCATGTATTTCATTCTTAGCTAAATTTGAGGTTAGTGGGTTTATGGCTGAGTACCCCTCCTTGTAGATAAAAAGTTTGTCTCTGCTAATTACATTGCCTGTGGTGTCCCTGCTTGGAGCATCACTGGTATCTAACATCCCTGCTACACTCCACCAGCCAGTGGAAATATTGCATGTGTGTATGTGATATTTATTTAGTGGGAACCTACCCAGAAGGCCCATGTACGATAGGTGAGATAGCCGCTTTCTGATCTGTTATTTCATCATGATCAAGGCCACTAGAATTATGCGGCACAGGAGGACCAAATTATGCGGCAGGGTGGACCAAATAATGCGGCATGAAAAGGCAAATTATACAGCACATTTTCTGACAGTTTTACTTCATTATTTTGTCATTTTTACACCTGGTAATAGTATGTGGGAAAAGAGTTCACCTTAATTAGTACTAATTTAACACCCAAATACAGCAAAAAACATTTGCAAGATGATTAGTCATCTTTAGCGAAAAATCTTCCAGTGCACAGGAACCTGAGAAACCATATTTTTTTTTACTTTTGATCCGTTTGAACTAGAAACAAATTTTTTGTTTTAAATCAACAGATTGTGCAGCAGGTGATGGTTTATGTGGCAAATCCACAATTATGCGAAAATCGTCGCAAACCCGCTTAATTCCAGTGGCCCTGATCATGATAAAATGTTCTTTTAAGAGGAGAGTCTTCAACTATGTCTTAAAATGTAGCAACGTGGAGCAGTCCTTTTTCTTTGTGCGTAGGCGGAGAAGACCTGTTGCCTTCATTGGCAGAGTTCACCTGTTTGTAACATCTCTGATACAGTCTGTCATGACAACATTGGTATGGTCCCCCATCTTATGCCATCGTAGGTACTGCCCCTCACCCATTGTCATCGTAGGTACACCACACCTGCACATGACATCATGATAAAGTCTCTGCTTATGACGTCATTGGTGGAGTTCTACTTTATTTATAAGCTAGAAAGATCTCACAAACGCACAGCAGCGAAGCCATCGGAAATGTTTATTTAGTTAAAAATGGCAACAGGTCCCTTGGACAAAGAACAGTGGGTTTTTCGTCTGTGATGAGTTACTTAAGACCTCGGCCCAGTTTAATGCGTGGTGGCCCGTGGTATCCGGGTCATTCCCAGAGAGCAGGACCAAGGCCTCTTACCCCAGTTATGTGCGATCTGCGCCAAACTCTGCAATTAATACTTAAGCCTTACAAAAATGGTCACGTGTTTGAATAACGATACTTCGTGTTCTTAAGTGGCTTCATGTCACAAGCCAGAATTGTACAAATCAATTAAAACAACAAATAAACACTTATATTTTAGATAGCGCTTGCTATGAGGTTGCATGGCGCTACTTACAGCCTCTCTCTCCTCTTTATCCAGCTAAAAGGTGCTTATTTCACAGGCCTCAGATAGGTGAAAAGCCAGGTCCACGCTAGTCTCCGCTGCAGGGGAATTAACCCGCCAGGCTACTACCATCTTTCCCCTGATGCGATTACTTGTTAAAGGCAAGGCTCCTTAATAAAGAAGCCCCCGTCTTCACTTTTATTTATCAGAGTAAGTGAAATAAAATATGTCACCAAAAGAATAATCAAACATTAGATTTGTCGAGCCGATCTAATCCACTGTTAAATAAATAATCAATGGTCTTGGATGTTCGAAAGTTCCGTTGCTCATCTAGGAGGGCATCTCCTGGTCCCTTGATGTGGCAATGGTTACTACACGCCTGCTCTAAATGAGGTGTCAAGTCTTTCGTTATACCCAAATATGCAGCTCCCTTTCCTTGTAAGACGGCCCAGTTTCAAAGGGACGGGAAACATCCTTTACAACAAAGTTGTTACCACACAATCCCTTTATCACGGATGCAAGTTTTGTGCCTTTTTAAAAATATTTTTAGGGTTGGGTAGGGGTATAGGGTTGTAAAGGTATTTTTAGGGTTTAGGGGTGAATAGAGGCATAGGGTGGAAAAAGTTAATTAAGAAAAGGGGGTTTAGGGCGTTCCACAATGCAGAAATTTATATCATTAATTTACACACAAAAAGCGGGGGTGTATGGGGGCCTTTCCAAAAAACCAATAACATTGATTTACAATTATAACATACATCTATATATATACACACACACACACACACACACACACACACACACATCTATCTAGATCTATAGAGAGATAGATTAACTTGCCTTCAATATACTTACATTGTGTGGGAACGGCATATACGTGGGAAAGGATACGTGGTGAAGGCATGTGTTGTAAAGTCATACAGGCCAACTGGACTACAATGCTGGACTACTGGGCTTAGTCAGGGCAGTTAGATATGAACAGGTACATATTTTTCAAACATCGGGTTTCCTCAAAATGTTAAATGAAACTCAATGAGAAAAACCAATTATTCAGCCGGCCGGAAACAGTAAGGCTAGCATTATTGGGTAACATTTATTAACAGCATTTGAAATGACTTAGTTTTTTAACAAAAGAAATATTGCATTATTTATATTGTGTTAGATTTTCAAAACTTTGTGTTCAATCAAAGCTTTATTCTTATTAACCCAAGTGAGCTGAAACGAAGTTAAAACGCATGCACCCAAACAAATAACTTACTCTGAACCGTGGTTGGGCTTCTATACATTTAAGTCTGGAGTGCACCCTCTTTTGACCCCTATGAGAGGTTACTCTACAGATGGTGGCGGGTGCCAGCAAGAGGGACAAAAATTAACATGTAGTACCAGCAGAACACAACAAAGCCATCACTGCTACAGTGAGGCAGAGAGAGTCGAAAAGGTTAAAAATGCCAGAGGCAGAGATAAATCCTTAAGGAAAAGATGTAAGTAAATGTAGCAGAAATAACCTGACAAAGATGCCAGTAAACGTAGCCAGCAGCAAATAACAAGCAAGCAGGACACAGTCAAGTCACTTGATTTGACACAGGAAATACTATGGCAGACATAAATGGCGACATAAAATTGAGGTAATCCATCAGGCATTTCAAGAATGAAAGATGGCACCAGGTTATCACGAGGAAACAGTTTTGTTGGGGCAAAGGTGTGTTACCTCACCAAGGAACCACAGCCAATCAGGAGGTACCATGGAGAAATGGAGTGGCCTCGATCTGTGAGCATTCTGGCAGCGACAGCCAAGATGTGGCATTTTGGAAGCAAGCACATTAACTTCTGGTGATGCTTGTATCTTCAGAATTAAAACTAGAACATGTTTGGCGTTTAACACTATTCATTAACTATGTTTAGTAACGCCAAATAGAAAATAAACGGCAGGATAGCAGCAGTAGATACTCCATGACACATGAATAAATACATTTTGGCAGGGGTTTGATGCCCAAAAATCTAGCCACTTAAAAACTTCAAATGTTGCTGAAGTATATAGTAACACTAGGTTACGTTATAAAGTTACTACTAACGTTGTTGTCCAAAGCCATTGCCCGCTATTAGACTAAAATGCACAGACTTGTATTTGGAAGAGCAGATCAAAACGGTCAGAAATCAGACTTCTCACAGGGTCTTTAACTCTGCATCTGCAGCTCAAGAATATCGAAGGCACCCATTCCTTTTGGCACCGAAAATAAATAATAAAACAGAACCCGATTTCTTATAGAAATATTAAACCTGCCAAGTTGATCCGAGACTTCTGGCAGATGTGCAAAACATTTCAGGCTCTCCATGCTGTAACACTTGGCAGGACTTGGTCAGACAACAGCTGACTTCCAATGCAGTGATATTACAAATTCTGGACTTCCTGCCAAGCTGTAGCATTAGCGGAGCTGCCCTGATATCCCCCTGGTCAAGTCGATCATATCATACCATAAGGAATGCATCGGATCCACTCCTTCTGCAAATGTCAACAAGAGTCCAGCCAAGTTCTCCGCTCTCAGCCCTGGGAACTTCTATATAAGGGCCAAAGACAGCAGGGCGGCAAGAGTGCCGCTATACATTTCATTGAGCGCATGAACCTAAGCCATGCCAGCAATGCTTAGAATTTTGTGATGAGTGCCAACATTTCCAAACAAGAAATATGTATCTTCACAGAAGCAAATGCCCTGCTTGCCATTCACCACAGTATACCCACAGAGCAAACTCTTTCAGAGGGGGGGAGAGTGGCGAGAGAGAGAGAGAGAGAGAGAGAGAGTGGCGAGAGAGAGAGAGAGAGAGTGGCGAGAGAGAGAGAGAGAATATATTTTTTAAAAAGTTAGGGTTGTAAACTTTGCTGCCTCTCTAATTAGGAGGACTTTACAACTAAGGATATTGCTTTGACAAAAAGTCAAACTAACTTCTGGAGGGATGTCGAGAGCACTTCCTCTAAATATTGATCTAGTGGCTGTGTTCTACCCACTTTAAACTGGTCTCATTATTTTCACCTTGACTCTAACGTTGGATCCCACACCAAACATTTTCAAGTTAAGCTAAAAACGGAGCTAAAAACAATGTGATGGAATATGTCTAGAGTCAGTAGTAATGTTTCTGATTGATTCAAGTATTTCCATTCATCACTTTTTTTACTGTAAACAAATGGATGTGTATAGTTTACAGGACATTTCCTTTACATTGCAAACTACATATTTCGGCCCCCAATGTTTTGCAAGCAGGTGGCGGTTTGAAATCAGTGACCCCGATTCACAAAGCTTTTTGAGCACATACGTTTGACTTGTGCATGCTTATGAGCGAAAAATGACTTTTTGCAATAGTCATTAGTCTTCTATCGCAGAGGTTTCAATAGGAGTAAACCATCTCCTGTTGGAGGGGAGTGGGCGTTCCAGGGCAGGAGTGACGCGGAAGTCCCAAATGCACACATGAAGGTATTCACAAACTCCCCTCTGAGCCCTTCCTGGCCTTGGAATGTCCAGAGATTTACTCCAGACACGTTTCAAGTCAAAAAAAGAGATTTCGCCACTGGGACACTCCTCCGCTGGAGTAAATAGAACTCTCAATACTTGTAGCATTACGCCTGGAAAGCTGCGACTGATGCATGCTTCCAGGCATAAAGTGGACGAGTTTTACGAATGCCAAAAAGTAAATCTTCACCTTTGTGAGGTATTAAATCTGAGGGAGCGAGTACATTACTTTTTTCTGAATATGACGCCAAGTTTGACGGGATGGATCATGCTAAAAATCGTGCAACAACAATTATGGCTAAGTTTTATTTCAAGCATGGGCCATGAAGTGGGTGGAATTCAGTGGAGGCTGCCTCGGAACGGGGGTGGTGGGGTGGGTAGGAGTAGGGGAGTGATTGGATATATATTTTTTTTTTTAAACACTTCTCTTCGCTGCTGCACGCCTCCCTTCCGTCCTCTTCATTACTGGCAGCACCGGAAGCACCCAGACTCCTGTACTCTTCCAGCCAATCACGACGCTGCATGATCAGCATTGTGATTGGTCTGAGCGGCCTGTTTGGCCGCTCAGGCAGTGCCTGGGAGGCTGGGCATGTTCTCCATGGGACTGTGCAACACAACCCGCGGAGAACATGCCAAGTGCGCATGGCGGTTTAGCCGGCCCAAGAGTGCTGGCCAAACCGTCATGGGCAATTAGAGGAGTGCAAACCTCTCCTCACTCTGCTCTGGAATTACAGAGCCCAGCCCCGACCTGGCTCAGAGTCCTGCATAGAAAAAAATGATAATAACGTCCTGTTATTATCATTTTCTTTTCTGCACTGCTAAAATAGTAGTGGGGCGACGCTCCTCCGCCTTAGTGGAGGAGCCGCCACTGGTAGAATTAAAAATGAGTTATCTTGTTTGAAAAGGGAAGCACACTTTGTTTTTGGAACTCCCTTGCCACTTACTGAATATGGGATAGCCCAATCAAGTTGAACCTCAATTTTCAATACATGAATGAGAAAGGCTGGACGGGGTACCTTTCTGGCTTTCTATTTGTTGGCTTTATTTGTTTTAGGCTGTCCTGTGTGAGTTCATCCCTCCCAAGTAGCAAAGCCTTTTCACACTACCTCTCCTTGCATTCCTCCATGAATGTTCCTTTCTGTAAACAGGCGTGTAAATCTTGTTCTCATCTTGTCACATTTGCTGTGCATTCAAAGACAGAGGTCAAATGTCAGGCTCTGTCTTCCGAGGGAGCTTGGTGTTAAGTTTTCTTTCTCTGACTTCAAAGTGAACGGATTTATGTGACAATCTTGCTGAAGACTGGGTGTTTAGGAAAGGGTTTTTTTCTAGCACATATCAACATTTAATTGAATTGTGCAAATATTTCAGAATAAATCAGAAATCACGTTTGTCTGAAGACAGTTGGAAACAAATACTTTAATATGATCAAAACAAATCAGTACAATTGGTGATGCCATTTCAAAACATTATCGTTTGTACGCTGTATATTTTTATTAGTAAAACTGTATGCCTGTTCAATTGAAATGGTCATTTCAATTGAAAATGTGTTGTCTGTAATGGCAGTGTGGTACCACACCATGCATAGTCCACTCTACGCCACTCTACTTGCATGACTTCATGCCACTGCACTCTCTTCTGCACCACTCCACACCACTACACTCTGTGCCACTGCAATCTACGCCACTGAACTCTGTCACTTCACTCTACGCCTCTCTGCCCTGCACTACTCTACTCTACTCTATGCCATTCTTTTCTACACCACTGTACTCTACACCCCTCCAATCTACTTTGCACAACTCCACTCTATGCCACTCCACGCCGCTCTGCAACACTGCATACTACGCCACTGCACTCTATGCCTATACACTGTATGCCAATGCACTATCTGTACCACTTAATTCTACACCCCTGCACTCTATGTCAATCCACTGTATGCCACTCTAATCTACTCTGCACCACTGTACTCTACGCCACTTTTTGTCTATGCCATTACACTCTTCGCCAGTGCACTCAACCCTGCACCACTCCACTTCACGCCACTTCACTCTATTCTGAAAATATCTACTCTACGCCATCCTACTCTATGCCACTCCACTCTAAACCACTGCACTTTACGTCACTGCACTCTACGCTACGCTACACCATTGCACTCTAATACACTCTACTCTGCAACACTGCATTCTCCGCCACTGAATTCTAAGCCACTCTACTCTCCACTACTGCACTTTATGCCAATGCACTCTACTCTGCATCATTTCACTCTACGTTCCTGCAGTCTGCATCACTCCACTCTATGCTATTCCATTCTGCTTCACTCTATGCCACTGCACTTTCTGCCACTCTACTCTACATTACTATACATCACCCTACTCTACACCACTGCACTCTGCCCAACTGCACTATGTGCCACTCTACTCTGCACCACTCCACTTTGTACCACTGCACTCTACTATGCACCTCTCTCATCTACGCCACTGCTTTTTATGATGCTGCGTTGTACGCTGCTGAATTCTATGCCATGACTCTGTACGCCACTATACTCTGCAACACTCTACACCAATGAACTTTACACCAGTGCACTCTAGTATGCACCACTCTTCTGTATGCCACTGCACTCTACTCTGCACCACTGGAGTCTACTCTCCACCACTGTACACAACGCCACTTGACTCTACGCCAATGCAGTCTACAGCGCTCTATAACACTCTGCAACACTGCACTCTACGTCACTGAATTCTATGCCACTCCTCTCCTCACTACTACAATCTAGGCCAGTGCACTCTACACTACTGCACTGTATGTCGCTCTACTCTATATCACTCCACTCTACACCACTGCACTCTGCAGAACTCCGCTCTACGCCACTGCACTCTATGCCACTCTACTCTGCACCACTATCGTCTACACCACTCTACTTCACTTTACTCCACTCTACACCATTTCACTCTATGCCAGTGCTCTCTACTATGCAACACTCTAATCTATGCCACTACATTCTACAACGCTGCAATGTACGCCAATGAATTCTATGCCACTGCACTCTGCAATGCTCTACGCCAATGCACGCTACACCAGTCCATTCTATGCCACTCCACTCTTTGCCATTCCTCTTTAAGACAGTCCAAGCCACTCTACAAACTTTTAGCCATGCTGAACAGCAGCCACACTGGTGTGCAACATGGTTAAAAGACATTGGCAAAGACAAAAGCTCCTTCATAGGAGAGACCTATTGGCTGTGCCAATGCTTATTTATTATCTGGTAGAATGGTTAACAATCTTTCACCCCGCTTCATAAAGCAAAATAAATGCGCTCCTTTTGGGCCACGCGCAGACTTCAAATGTACAGTCGTCGGTGTCCAAGCTGCACTGCCCTCCCTCCCCCCAGAGCCAGCGCTACCCGATCGGAGGGTCACTGATGCAGAAACGCCTGTGCCTGTTCATTAAGGCCGGATGATCGTGAGGGTCTGTAAACGACCTCTCGGAAATTGCTAACAGAGCTCTGAAGATGAAGTGAGAGGCGATGATTAACCCTTTAACGTCTAACCTAAGTCAAAGCCCCCTCTGATCTACGGCTGAGGCACCTGACCTGAATAACATGCTGGGCGGTGAAGGGTTAAGTCGATCTACCAGTAAGCCCTCCTAATGCAGAATAACCTTGACTTTCCTTCCACTGCCCAGGCTGGTATAACTGACTGCAATCTCAAGGGTTATCTAAAGTAATTTGTCTTGTGGCAAAGTGCAACCTCAACCTTTAGAGCCACTTTCTTGCTTGGTGGATTTCATCACAATTGTACCGGACAAGAGACTGTTTAGTAATCAATTTCTACTAACAGGTTTTATATAGCGCTTCATACTGCGGTTTACAAGCTCTATAAACCGCACATGGTGCCACTGGTCAATTTGTGCTGGTGTGGCGGAGGCGTCCTCACTGGGAAGCGCACTCGGGATAGTCAGTCACCGCATGGGTCAGCGGCGAGCGTTCTATCCACCGAGACTGCCTCAAAGCCTCCTAACTTGGCTGTCCTCGCGCATTGTGTAGGCCGGATGCGGATGGGCGGTAGTACGTAAGCAGAGACGCAGCCCCGTCCTCGCACCCCTGACAGGAGGAAGAGGTTTACACGAGCCGTGGCCGGCGCCGAGGAGCGCGGACGGCCGCGCCGGCTCCTTTGAAACACCGCGAGACCGCGCGTAATTCCGCGCTGGTGGCATGCTTCTGAATATAAATGTGTACAGGATGCATTAGGAAGCATTCGGTGACAACTGTCTCCGATTCACTATTTATGACAAATACTCCAAGAGCGCTGAAACAGATACTGCTGTTGCAGCCGCGGATGTGTATGTATTTATGGGGATGAGCGCTCCACGGGGGTGGCGCTGAAGAGGGCCGAACAGCCCTTCTCCCGCCTGGTGTTTAATGCCCCCCTCCAGTTAAGCGCATCCAGGGACTGGTTACCACGTCGAAGAGGGGCAGAATGACCAGGCACCCGAAATATTATAGTGTATTTAGAATGAGTACTCGAAGCGTAATTATCAACCATCGCCCCTCCGAGGCAAGGGAAGCAGCATTTTCATAGTCGAAAATAGAGACTGTTTAGTCCCCTATAGAATTACATGTATAATACACCGGCGATTAAATCGGATTAAGTTCATAATTTTCATTGAACGGAGGGCACTCAGACACATTTAAATATGCCCATGGCATATGCCCATTAGGTCCAATCTGTGTTAGCAATGCTCATTTACATACAGAAGCATGTGAGGACTTAGGGCAGGTACGCAGGCATCAGTAGAGGGCAACCTCATAGTGCATACAAGTTTGGGTATTTACATGGTTGATGGCATTCTCACAATTCATATGGCCTTACACATGGTATTGGATAGCATGGGCATACTTCACAACCAAGATTATTAAACTATTGGCACTGACCGCTTTAGCTCACATACACCAACTCCACCAGTAAACACAGAGTAGATGAAAGAAGCCCATATAAGTCTCACCTGTCTCTAGGCAACACACTAAACACCAGTTTTATTACAGAAATATGGATCAGCGCCAGGATACAGTCTTTTTAAACTAGCACTAGAGGTTGGAGACACGGGTATAAGGCAAGGGGGAGTGGTGGGGATTTTCATAAACTCCGCTTATTCTTACGCCCCACCCTTCCACAACTGGTCAACCTAAATGGGTAATACAAACGTGATAAGTTAAGAAAGAATTTCATTGGATGATGAATGTTGCCATACAATGTCAAAGTGTGAATCTTCCTTCTCCTCCTACTTTCAAGACCTTATGCACCTAATGTTAGAAGAAACCCGTAACGCTGGATTTCAGGAGACTTTACTTGGTACACGCAGAGCTCTGAGACAAAGACAAAACGTGCTGTAATTGACGGATCAGCAGGGTTTTACCCAGAAGGTTCAGCACGGCCTTACTGTACTTGGATAAGATAACATTCTACGCCTAATTTTTGCTAAAAGACTATCAGTACCTGTTAGAAATGGGGGTCTCCAGTTGGCAGAGGTAGGTACCTTTGTCCAAATAGGGACCCATGCTTCTAGTCAGGGTAAGGGGGATACACTCCTAAAATAACCCCTGCTCACCCCCTTTGTAGCTTGGCACAAGCAGACAGGCTTATCTCAGAGGCAGTGTGTAAAGCATTTGTGAACACATACAGTAATACAGTGAAAACACTACAAATGCACACCAGTTTAGAAAAATAAGTAATCTTTATCTAAACCAAAAGAAGACCAAACAACAAAAATGCACAATACAGTAACCAAAATATCCTTAAAAATAGGTTATTCACTCAAATCAAGCTTCTAGCAACAAATAACTCCACCTGGAGTCATTACGACGTCGTGACAGATGAAAATCCCAAAGAAGGGCGCCGACCGCGAGGTGCGCGGCGTCGGGCCCAGAGTCAAGCAGACCCACAAAGAACAGTACCTTGGAATTGATGAAAGCAACGGCGGTGCACGGCGTCGTGGAGGTGATGCTTCGTTCGCACCTGCGGCATCGGTTCCTTACGACCCCAGGGGAGGTGAAGCCTCTGTTCCTCACTGCGGTGCAGGGGAGGTGAGACGTCTGTTCCTTACTGTGTCGGGGAGGTGACGTCACAATGGCGGCGAGGCGACGGTTCCTTACAACGGTGCAATGTCGATGAATTCAGGAGTCACCCACGTCAAGGATCGGCTCCGCGTTAATGAAGCACCGTCGTCGGTGCTGTGGTGCGAGTCGGGACGCTGCGTCTTGGACGTCACGAGCGGTGTCCTCGTCTCCGGTGCAGGCAGCAGCCTCGCTGATGGCTGTGGAGTCGATGTGGCACGGCGTCAGCAGGCGTCGGGCCTACGGTGCAAGTCAGGGGGTGCGTCGTGCTCTTCACGAGCGGTGCCTACGGCTTTGGTACAGGTTACGGCATTGCTCGCCGGCTTCGGTGTTGCAATTTCCTTCTGTGGCAGCTGAAACAGCAGTTCCAGATGCAGAGCTTTTCTTCAAGCAGGTGACAAAGCAAACAGCAAAGTCCTTTTTCTCCTTTCCTTGGCAGCAAGCAGCCACTGCAGGCCAACCCCAGACAGCAAACAGCACAGGGGCAGTATTCCTCCTCAACTTATCCGGCTCTTCTCCTTGGCAAAGGTTCCTCTAGATTTCCCAGAAGTGATCTACAAGTCTGGGGTCTGGGCCCCTCTTTTTATACACAAAAATCCTTTTTTCTCTGAAGGCAGAGAGTGTCTGTACCCAGCCAAAACCAGTTCTTTCCTCACTGGTGCAGCTTCCTGGCAGGAGGTGGAGACATCATTGTTGAAGGCAGACCAGGCCCATGCAGGTGAAAGGAAATCTCCTCCCCCTACTCTAAATGCAGCCCAGGTCTATTCAGCCCAGCCCTGACTCATCAGACGTTTGGAGCCACAGCCCTTCTCCAGCCCCTGTCATCCAAAAAGCCAGATATGCAATACACAAACCTAGCAGAGGCACACTGGATGGTTAGGCAAGAAAATACCTTCTTTCTAAAAGTGGTATTTTCAAACACAGAATGTAAAAATCACCCTCACTAAAAGATGTATTTTAACATCCTGAGTTCAGGCATACTAAACTTTATTTTTCTACCTTGTTCCCAGGGCCAGTTATGTTTATAAGATGTTATAAACAAACTCCCCCTTCTGTCCTATGAGAACAGGTAGCCTTGCAATAGTGAAAAACGAAATTGGCAGGATTTCACTATCAGGACATGCCACACACATCAGGACATGTCCTACCTTTCACTTACAATGCACCCTGTCCACAGGGGTACCTTGGGCCTACCTTAGGGGTGACTGATATGTAGAAAAGGGAAGGTTTAGGGACTGGCAAGTGTGTGCACTTGCAAAGTCGACATGGCAGTCCCAGACTGCACACAGGCTCTTCAATGGCAGGCCTGAGTCACATTTTACAGGCTGCTTTGGTGGGTGGCACAACCAGTGCTGCAAGCCCACCAGCAGCATTTGATCTACAGGCCCTGGGCACACACAGTGCACCATACTAGGGTCTGACAAGTAAATGAAATAGCCAATCATGGAAATTCTAATCCATACCACAATTTACAAAAGGGAGCACTTGCTTTTTGGCACTGAACAGCAGTGGCAAAGTGCTCAAAGCATCTAGACCAGCAAAACGGAGTCCAACATACAGCAAAAACACAGGAGGCAAAGGCAAAAAAATGCAGGGAAGACCCACGCCAATGGTGCCAGGTCTAACAGTACCCATCAGTTTATCCCTCTAGCCACATGGACAGATCATGATTTAATTCCAATCACGATTGCTCATCCAGATTCAGCCAATAAGCCTGTAACTAACTTACAATATGGTATTAAGCTCATGGGCGCTGGGTACTGTAAAATGTCTCGTAGTAAATGTCCACCGGGACCTACAGACATACTAGTGTCACTTCGGCTATTTAAAAGCCCAGTACACATATGAAACACAATAATTGTCAAGATCCTTAACTTTTGGAAGACGTAGCTTCTCCCTTAAACTTTAAAAAGTAAATATTACAAACTCTACTGAAAAAGCCATCCTTCGTCAAGAATGACAGCTGTTAAAAGCCAGTCCCAATTTGCCTGTCATCTTTAAAGCATTGCAGAGGGAGGCGATTCAACAACTGCAAGTGAATATGAACACCATCTATATAGTAAACCACTGCAAGTCTTGATTTTGTTCTGTCACACGACATGGACCACCTTTGATGCATGTCCCAATTGGTTTAATAGGACCAAAAGAACTAGACTTTTTTGGCTGAAGATACATACATGATATTTCATTGCTCAGTGAAATCAGCCCTGCTTCCTCTGATGGTTTCGAATGGTATAGATTTATATTCACCACTCGCTCCAATGCTGCGTAATATTGATCTATGACTCCCTTACAGAAAACATGCATTTACGATACTAGTTAACAATAACTTTATAAGGGTAGGAGCAGAAGCCCACTCTAAAATTGGCCATGTGTGTCAGAAAAAGAAGGCTGTGAATTTACAAAAAACACAACATTCAGCTACAAATACAATTACTGCGCTAATAAAAGGGACCCTTTTTCGAATGGTTTAGTAACTCTCCATTGGTTATTAGTGGATAAATGCACGAAACGTAAGAATTCGGCTAGTATTTTACGGTGAATACACATATTTGGTAGCTAATTGATAACTTCAGACAAAATGAACCATCAAAACCTCTCTGATCCATGTATTGTAACCTGCAGATTATATAAACAATGAAGTTTGCCACCAAAGAGGTTGAATATGCGTAGCTAATGGCCCCAAATGATGGCACTCGTTTCCAATGAGGAAGATATCCTCAACAATTTAAGATCTCAGCCGATTTGGTTTCCTAATAGCAGCTTACTCCAACTTGTCTGTGCCTGAACATGACTTACATGCGCACACAGCAGGGGCTTGCATCATGCAGTGCACTATTCAAGAGCAGAGATGCATCCAACCACAAATACTCCAGAGCAGGGCGACACATGAAAAAGTATACACTGAAATCAGCAAGACCTCTGACCTCCTGGTCAGGGACCTGCTCTCCCCCCGCAGCTCCGCTGTTAAGTGCCACCGCTCCGGCATTGTGCTCTGCTTGCTCAGGTAGGTGTTCGAGGCCCTCCTCCACCCGCAGGCTCCTACCTGCGCCTCATCCCTGGTAGTCCAGTGGGAGAGCCTTGCTCTTCTGCTGGCCGCTGTTGTCTGTCTTTGTGCTGTTTTTCTGTCTCTGTGCCCGTTTTCTGTCTTCCTTCTATCCTCCTCACTGTATCTCTATTGTGCCTGTCTTTATTGTGCCAGTAATTGTACCTGTGTGCTCTGTGTTGTTTAGCCGTTTTCTGTCTCCGTGCCCGTTTGCCCTCTGTGCCCTTCCCGCCGCTGCTGCCCCCGCGGCCCCTCCCCCCCTGCCGGTTCCTGCTTCCCGCCTCCCAGCTGCGCTTCCCTCCCCTACTTAATGGCGGCCGCAGAGCAGCAGGCGCCAAAGGCAAATCCGTCTGCGCCCGTCCTCGACCCAACCGCGGCCAACGCCAGGAACCCTGGATCTACGACCTCCCTAAAGGAACCTCCGCTCCGCCAACCTCGCCCTGGCAGAGACCCCACGCATCCACAGAACCAGAGCAGGTGGAAGAGCCTTCTCCTACGTCGCAGCAAAGGCCTGGAACAAGCTCCCAGTCAACATCAGACGCTCCCCCACTCTGCACACCTTCAGGAAGAGCCTCAAGACCTGGCTCTTCGACTGATCCGGAGCTGCAGCTCCCCTCCCCCCCCCCCCGAGCGCCTTGGGACCCTCACGGGTGAGTAGCGCGCTTTAAAAACCCCTGATTGATTGACTCACAAAGAGTGGTTTAATTCGTTTTATCGGACATTTCTGCTCCGCCAATTAAGTAAAATAAAGAGAAGGACTAAGTTTAACCACATTTTCTGTGGTACCATAAACTACCCCAACTACGTGCGGGTCAGGAAAGGCTTGTAAACATGTCTATTCGGACCTGCCTTTGACTGAACAGGAGTACCAATCAAACTAGTTGGGATATGGATATTTACCTATCCGTCTGGACTCTGACCGCCTCAACCTACGTCGTTGTTTGAGATGCGGTTTTATACAATAAATAAATAAAAAAAATGCCCCAAATACCTTTCTACAGTTTGGGAACCTAGCATTCAAGCTCAGCTGCAGTTCGGAAGGACAACCTTTGCGTAGGGTAGTGGGAGAAGAGACCATGCTAACCCACTAGGTTTTTGGATTAAACTAAAGAAAAGTAAATGGTAAAGGATTTAAAATACACCTGGTGCTTCCATTTCATACAATAATAAAAACATAGTCACAACTGAAATGTCATGTATCTCGTTAGGATCACTGTGAGGATAGGATTCTCATCTCCGTGCCGCCACCTCGCTCCTAAGCACGTGCAGTGACTTTAGATTAGGGACAGACTGCCTACCCAGCACTGATGCTCGACTCGTGTCATGCTCCAGGAAAGCTCTTCTAGCCAAGGTTTAAGCACTTCAGAGTTTATGATCTGAAATACGAGCAGAGGCATCACTCAGCCACAGCCGAATTTGTCTAAAACAGCACATAAGACTTGGAGACGCAGTGTCGATATTTAACGTGATTCCTTGGGGTATTAAGGAAGGGAAATACCGCGGTCCTTCCTTATCCCCTCCACCTTGTCCTCTATTTTTTAGGCCTGGCATTAGCCAAGACCTTCGGATTTACTTTCAGCCCACCTGCCCTCGTCATCCATTGGTCTGTGGTGCAGCGGCCAGGGGAGCTGACTTCGGAGCACAGGGCTCACGGTTCGATCCCTGGCTCCAGCAGCAGCTCAGGACCATGTGACTCTGGGCAATAGCTCACTTAATTTCCACGACGGCTCCCAGCGCCTCGAGACCCGTAAGGGTGAGTAGTTCGCGCTTTACAAATACGGATTTACATGTGGTCATGACATTCACTTTATTCTTGCACCCACTTCAGAATGCAGCAATGGGAAGCCCACTTCAGCCATTGGTTATCTTTAATGTGACTGACAACATTCCTCTCTGCAGAGCACATAGGGTGATGGACACATATGTGCCAATTTTAATACAGATTCTATAAGAAATGATCACTGCATGACAGGGACCTGCTAGACCTCCTACTGACCGCAGCAGTGAAAATGGTCCTGTCCAACTGGAAGGACACAACTAAGACCTCATACAAAGGCTGGGTCAATTGGGTGACTTACCTCAGAGGCGCGGATAGCATTGCCCTGCAAAACTCACCCTGCAGGCCAGCAACCAGGGGGATGTGGAAGTCACTCGACACATATCTAGAGAGGGACCTGCTAGACCTCCTACTGACCGCGGCAGTGAAAATGGTCCTGTCCAACTGGAAGTACACAACTAAGACCTCATACAAAGGCTGGGTCAATTGGGCGACGTACCTCAGAGGCGCGGATAGCATTGCCCTGCAAAACTCACCCTGGAGGCCAGCAACCAGGGGGATGTGGAAGTCACTCTACACATATCTAGACTCCTACGAACCCCCGTGAGGCCGCTCTGACTCCCTCTCCCCCCCCCCCTAGTGGGGTGTCGGCTTTGACACAGGGCTACAAACCCAGACTAGGCTCACTGCTATAGAACCTGTCTTGTATCCTCTCTCCACCCGGTCTTTCCTATTCTCTCCCTCTCCATCATCCTTTGCCTAATTTCCCAGCAAGTCAACGTAGAGGGGATTAGCTAAACATGTATTCCAAAGTACCTGTAACTACTGCAACACAAGCTATGTTTGGCTGGAACCTCGTAACAGAAATGCTAATTTACTTGTTTATAAAAATTTAATAAAATACTTTGAAATAAAAAAAGAAAAAAAAGAAAGAGGTATAAAGCTGTAAAAATATTGAGTATCAAAGGAAAAGAAAATGCAGAGCTTACATGTGGTTGGGTTGTGTGTGTGGGGGGTGGTTCAGAAGAGATGAAAGAAGTACATGCAGGTGAGTATAAAAACAGCACTGAAGAGGAAACAGGTTACGTGTAAGATGCAGATGGAGGGTTACATAATGTTGTGTGGAGCAAGCATCTAACAGAGAGGGAGTCTGCAAATGAAGCTCTTGTGAAGGGGAGTGATTGAGCCACTCTGAAGACTGCTACCCCTTCCGCAGACCTTAGAAATATTTCCTTTAGGCTCATATTTTCAGAATTGAAACATTTTCAATCCTAATGATTCACAACAAAATCATTTTTGTAACCTGTTTGATACTGCTAAGAGGCAGGTTTAAGGGTTTAGAAAATAAGTTTATTTATACAGTTGTCCATAAAACATTCTAAAAACACAGTTAACAATAAAAATCAATAAAAAGACCCACCTTACTACCCGGCAACCCCCTCACATTATAATTCATCATAAAATTCTATTTAACTGACCGTAAAAACCGAGCAATTCCAACTGCCACATCTAAATAGCGCATTTCTGATAACTCCACTGCTTTCCCCCTATGGAGAGTACCATATTTAAAAAACAAAGGTCTTAAAAACTTAATTCGATTTGCCGAATAAAAAACACAATTCATTAATATATGCAGTCAGGAACATTTGACATGTTTGGGCGGCATGAGTAGATTGGATTACATCCAACCCTAACCCCTAATATTTCGTTTCACAACCCAGGATCTGGTAACTGCAACACATAAGGAAAGAAAGTATCCTCACCCAGAGTAGGAAGTGAAAAGCTGATAGATTGTTTCTTGCTCAGGTAAAATAAGTCGTTGGATTTGGACACCAAGAGGCTAAGAGGCAGAGGCGAAGCCAATATGTCTGGTTTGTTGTCGGTGTATGCCCGATGTTGTTTCTGGAAGCAGTTACGGAAAAGTCACAGATCCTGACCAGTGTGTATTCTGTGTGATTTTAGTTTACATGTTTTAAACCAGGCCCTTAAATATATAGGCCGACCCTCTTGGAAAAACATCCTTGTTTTGCCACTTTGGCTATACTTTTTTTTTAGAGACTCTTCACCTTTTTCATTCCACTTAAAGCACTGAGTCTAAGCTGAATGCAGGTTTTACTACACACATCAGTCAAACAACAGCTCCTATTGCATCAGAAGGGCAGGAGAGCATCTCGTCCGACAACTGTTTTACTCTTCCCCCTGACATTGGGGTACAATCTTTTATATAGTACTGAAAAGACTGATGGATTGGAACCAGGCTAAGTACCAGAGACTCCGCGATCCGAGTGCTCTGAACCCAGGATACATGGTCTCAATGTCCCAGGTTCTGAAAGTGAATGAAAGAGTCATTTGTTCCCCACTGAGCCAATGGGATTATTCAAAAGGGGTGGTGAAACCGAGCAGGAGAAACCTTTCAGCATAAGGCATTGGTATTCCCACTTATGACGTCACAACGTGCTCCAGAGACAGACTTTAAAACTAAACTACCTACCAACACCGCCATGAGTTCTTTACGCCTACCAATTCCTATATAAGAAAATTTCTCCTTCCAAGGCATTGCACGCAGCATCACAGGTATCCGCAGCCTGTCCTGAATTAGGCTAGAAGCCGCTGTGAATATACATATATGCATTTATCTTCTAAATGTTGAATGTAATGCAGAAGGGATAACAAGTACGTTTCAATGGCTCCCCAGCTGTCATCCTCCTATTACAACCTGCTGAGGCGCAATCAGGGTCGGACTGGATTTTTAGGGCAGACAGGGTCGGACTGGGGTATTGGGCAGTCAGGGTCGGACTGGGGTATAGGGCAGTCAGGGTCGGACTGGGGTATAGGGCAGTCAGGGTCGGACTGGGGTATAGGGCAGTCAGGGTCGGACTGGGGTATAGGGCAGTCAGGGTCGGACTGGGGTATAGGGCAGTCAGGCAGTGCCTAAAGAGCTAGTCTGACAGGGTCAATGTGTGGCTGTTTCTGGGCTGTTTGATGGCCTGCATTATGGGCTAGTGGTTACTTCTGATTTCCCTGATATTATCACAAACTTATATTGCAGCAACCTCAAATCCATGCAGCCTTTCCCTATGTTACAAAACACATATACTGCGCGTCTTTACCGGTTTCAAAATGCCCCAATTTGCAAACATGGAACACTTTTTTAGGTATCTTATTCAGTAATGGTGGCTGGGCTTATTTTCTGTCCCAGTCCGATCCTGGGTATGGTGAAACGCCTTTCGGCCCTTTTGTACTCAAACGCTGTTTGTCCTAACTTTATTTATAAAAAAAAAAAAAAAAAAAAAATTATATATATATATATATATATATATATATATATATATATATATATATATATATATATATATATATATATATATATATAATGGCACTGTGCATACTAGAAATGGTGGTCGGCCATAATGCACTGTAAGCCATAAGATGGATCCCATATTAAGGCCCTCTCAAAGACTCGAAATGTTCCAGTGCACTCTGACCCCATGTACAACCTACCTTTGTGGTAAAAATAAAAACTACAAAACGTGGTAGACCGTCTGCAGGGTTCTCACAACTGGAGTCTAATCTCAACCCAAGCAATAGAGGTCTGTGAGTCATTCACAAACCACCCAATGCAATGCAGCCAAATAAAACAATATAATCAAGGTACACGCTCTGAGATAAAAAGCAAATCATTTCCTTCCAGTGTGCAAGCGTTCAACCTTTTGATAAAGGCGCTGTCTGTAGACCTCTGTCACCAGGGGCTAGTTGCCCTCCAGCTGGACTGGCTCGCCCTTCCAGTGGCCCCCGAGGCTGTGCACGCTTACTGTGTGTACTCCTATATATCAGAGCGAAAAAACACTGGTCAGGGAACTTCAAGCCAGCGGTGAAAACAAATCTACAGGCGGAAACTCATTTCAAAGGCTCATTGAACAAATCCTTCAAAGCCAAACTCCCAGAGACAGCCGCCGACACCAGTCCCGTCAGGGGCGGCTCTACATGTACTTTATTAACGCGCGTTGGTTCAACTTGTTTTGATGAAGGAAGAAGAGGGGATTTCCATATTGAACTGCCTCGCTGCTGATCCATCACGGTAATGGACGCGTTTGTATTTGCTTGTAGACAAAGCTTTTCTTCTGTAAAAACTGAGCACAGTAACAAGACAGAACGTTGGATGATGTGCGGTGGGTGGTTACAGGGATCAGTGATGGAGGGGATTGCTGATAAATGGGGCACAACAACAACAGAACATGCCATCATTCACAATGCACCTATTGACACAATCCTTCGAGCTCCAAGCTCAGGGAGATGAAGGGATTTGCCCATTGTCACCTAATGTTTGGTTAAGTGTCAAAACTGGGATTAGAACTCCGGAGCGGATCAGCAATTTACCCCAAGACCACAGACCTTTCTTAATGAACAAGTTTGCATCTAAGCCCGAGCCCAGGAGAGTGAACAGCCAGACAGCACAGGTAGACATTGGAAGTCCTGTTTATTAAGATAAAATGGACTTTTCCTATTTCCACTTTGTTCAGACCTGTGAACCGTTGGCTGAATTTCAATATTGCTCTGTGTCTGTTGTTTCTACACATTAGTTTTAGTAGACTAACACTGCTGGGCCATGCTTTCAAGCTGTGGTGAAACTAAATTGCAGTTCTTGTTTTTGTTTTTATCTTTATTTTTGCATTTTTAATCACGTAGCATTACACAAGCGCACAACATTGGGCTGAAACAAGCTGCCAACCCGTCAGAACAAAAACAAATTCACTGGCATTTCATATGCTGTGATATTAATCAATTTAATACTTAGACACTATTTACACTCTTAAAGTGCTGGTGCTAGGGTCAGTTCTGGAATCACCCAACGCCCCCTCGATGTCCCACCCCGCCAGAAGACTCCCCATATCATCTCCTTGCGGGCTCACTCCCGACTGTGTTAGATTCGTATTGCCAGATCCCCCAGTGCTTAGCATCACTCTGCCCCCTGTCCGCCATGCCCGACCCCCTGGTACATTGGGCCATCAACCATGTGCTCTGGTGTCCCTGTCACCCTGTTGGGTTCCAGCCTCCTCCGATGCCAAGACCCCCTGGTACATTGGGCCGTCAACCATGTGCTCACTTTGTTGGGTTCCAGGCTCCTCCGATGCCAAGACCCCCTGTAGCATCCCGACCCAGTCCAGCGAGGCCATGACTTTATCACCTGTTCGGAGTGCCCGCTTGAGTCTCTCTTCCACCAACGCCCAATTGTAGTTCTCGCTTAATGAATATTTGGCCCATACTAACAACTTGTGATAGTTCTGTACCACTGGTTTTATCGGGTACACAGGTTTAAAATATTTAGGCCCTTATTACTTTAAAGGGCAGGGTGTGCTGACCACCAGCAAGAAGGGATGCTCCCCCTTTGCACACAGTTCACAGATGAAACTAGGTTCAGGTTCTTGGTGTTGGCTAATGTAACCCTTCGAGGTGCATTTATGAAAGGCGAGAGTCTCAATCTCAGATGTAGAGAAAGAAAACGGATGTTTGACTGATTGCGCAAGTTACACCAATATTTTGTGGGATAATAACAATGATGTCTGAAAGTATCATGTCGCAGTCCAATAAACGACACCATCTGGGCACCTGATGTTTTTGATTCCCCTTATATGGCTTTCGACCATGCTGAGCGGCGAGGTTCGGTTTACTTGTGGGCACTTTCTCCTGTATCAGAAGACAGAGACTACAGTTTTTCTTTGATTTTGGGTGAGTATGGTTTAGCGCTTGGTTGTCCATTGTAGACCCAAGAGGGGCCATCTACACCAGGATATTAGGAAATGCATATGAGATCATTTTAAATGCAGTGATCCTGAATAGGAGACACCTACATAGCCTGTACTGGAAATCTGGCATGGATCAGGCCCTCCGACAAATTTTGGACATCCCGCTAAAACTAGTTGCTCAAAGATAATTCACAGCATATTTTTTTTTTTTTTTAGCTGTCTTTCTTGTGATTTCAACGTCATGTGACCTGCAGATTTTCTATGTCATTTATCTATAATACATTCTGAACCTTGATCACAAGCATGAATGTTTAACTGTGATTCAGTAATGTTCCCAAAATGCAAACTTTATATTGTAGATGGCACGGTTTCCATTATTGTTTGCATTTAATTCATGGTTTTATCCACTTATCTTTGCACCACAGTCATTTTATTTTGATAGGTATCCAGTTCTGGCCAAAACTAAGAGGACCCCCAGGCTCCCTTTAAGCTGACAGACACCTCCTTTGGGAGAATTATGTGGCACAATGACACCCAATACTGGCATTGATAAAGCACATTCTGAAACCAAATTGAATTGCTAGCTGGGGATAAGTACGGGAGAAAAAAGAAGGAAGTGACAAAAAGCAGGCTTGTAGGAATCCAGTGAAACAGCCAAATGGGAACATTATATAAAAACAGGCGTAAAAACGAAGCTAACAGGGTTATTTTTCATCCTAGTTGAAGTAAGCCATGTGTCAGTGACCCAGCGCTGAAAAATATCATTCTCCCCTGGTAACACATCAGCAGTGGAGAACAGAAAGCAAAGCAAAATCACCAGAGCAAAGGAGAGCAGCAGCGTTTGACTCCCACAGCAAGAGATTGCTGAGCTCCAGCTGAAATACATTTATGGATGAGGCGCATGACTTTAAAGTAGCCTGCGCCTCCAGCAGCCGCAAAGAGGCCCACTGTATCATTAGACATCCCAAACACAGCATAGAGAAGGGAAAGAACCCAAAGCTGCACCCAGCATCAAACCAAGGCTCCCTTACTGGGAGGATGAAGGCATCAATGAATGTCATGCAAAGAAAAGGGCAAAAGGAGGACACACGAGTTACAAAACTGAAATGAAATGATCCGAGAAGATGAAATAAAGGAAAACAGACGAAGAGTCCTTATGAACAGATAGAGATGTAGTCAGAGAGCAAGACAGTCTTATCTAAAAAGGAAAACGGAGACAGACCAGTGTAAATCAAATACAAACACAGACCACCTTGTGAAACCTTTTCTCCAAGAATAATATCCAAATCATTGCACGTTCTTCGTCTTGATCTAAATTTTAGCCAGATTTAGTAGTTTGCAAAGTGATTTTTCCCCAGAGCCGCTGCACCACGAACAGCAATCGATATCTTTTACATATTAGAGACAAATAGAATCTTCGTGCATGGTGTCCACATCCATTAGGTGGTGGCCATCCTGGAAAAGAGTCAAGTACGGCCTCATTTATTGAAGTGTAGAGTTCACAGATGCGGAGTACTGCTCTGGGTATAAAAAAAAAAACTTTTCTGGAGTGATAATATATGAGCAGTGACCGTTTTTTTCCCTGTGGAACCACTTAAGCTACGGTGTTGCACTACAAATTTTGAGAAATGAAGACCCGAGTTACCAAGGAAGTCTTATGATGTACCTTAAATGTTACTGACTGGGCAACCTGACATTTGGACCAACGAGAAGCTGGTTGTTGCATTACTTTGCTATTTTAATACTTTATCTTAGTCTGTAGCTTTAGTTCCGTCTCCATTCTGAATTTGTACACCATGACGGCTACCAATAGCCTACATTCCTGAATGATGCAGGCAAACTTCTTCTTACCTGAAAGAGGTCCAAGACTCTTTTTGACTGATAATTGCTGGCAACTGATGGGGAAATGTTTGCCAGTAAGAAAGCAAGGTGTCCTTTTGCATAATTTAGGAATAGAAGCAAGGAACATTTATGGTAGTCTTGAGAAGATTCCTGTAGGTTGAGGAGATGGTGAGCCTAATGACGTTTTTGTAATGCCAATTCAAATGTTAGAGTTGCATTGTGGTACCCACATTGATGTAGTGTTCTAAAGACATAGGTTCTTTTCCCATCAACAAGCTAAACTGGAAATGGTTGGGAACTATGTAGCCTCTGAGGTATTTAGACAGAAGCTGCGGGTTTGGGGATCTTAAGGACTTGCTTATAAGGGATCAGCTACTGTGTTGCACTACCAACACATGTGTTCAAGAAAAAGTACCAGCAAAGAATCCGGAGTCGAAGGAGGCAATTGCCATCATAGAAGGAATGGAACACACTACCGAGTTGGTGAAATGGATTAAAAGTCATAGCATTGTTAAGTCTGATGTTTCAAGTGTCAAAGAACATTCTTTGGCGGGGACAGCAAGTTGGTGGAACCTGGAGGTTTTGTTAAATGGAATGACAACAAGTTCTAGTGTTTTAGATGTGGCAATAGCAACCACAGGCCAAATAGCGCTAATTGTATGGGAAGGGTGTCGTCTTGTAGGAAATGTGGAAAGCGTGATCAATATTCTAGGGAATGTAAAAGTAGTGATGATAGAGTAAAAAGAGAGAATGTCATAGTTAAAAGGTAGTAAAGTTATCTTAGAACTTAAAGAAAGTTCTTTTGCAGGTGACTAATTTAAACACGATGGAGCGTGACAGTGCTTGTGATGTTGGCCCTATTAAGATGGTCGAAAGTAGAATCCTACTTGATGATATAGAAATGGACATTCTAGGTTCCCCATTTACTCTCATTGGTGATAAGAATTGGGAAAAGACATTTGGGAAAAATCAAACTGTTCAGAGCAAACTCAACATTAACCCAGTAGGTTATGGTAGGAATACGGTTGACTTAATTGGTTATGTACACATGAAAATCAATTTTATAGCAAGAGAAATCACTGGTAAGGTTTATGTTGCAAAGAGGAGCGACAATTTGCTGGGGTGAAGTCATCAGTGGGATTTAGGAATCACGTTAAATCTGAGCCCCTGGCTAAGTCATGTTAATAACACATATCAGCGAGAATGATGACGTTGTCAAAAATTTCCCTAAAGTTTTTGGTGATAAGCTGGATCTTCTACGTGATTTCGAGCAAAAAACGGTTTAAAAAATCATGTTAAAACTGTGATACACAAGATCCAGAAAGTGCCTTTCCTTAAATTGGAACCATTGAAATGTGAGTTAGCAAGGTTGAAACGACTGGGTGTCATTGAAGAGATAAAATGCTCAGAGTGGTTGGCGCCAGTTGTTTTGATACCAAAGGATGGTGGAAAAAGCACATGAATGTGTGTGGACCTGCAAGATCTTAATACATGCGCTAGGGCTAATATATAACAGCTACCCAATATCTTGTAAGAGCTTTCTCTTCTGAACAGTGCACAGATGTTTAGGGTGATGGACTTTGTCAGCATACCATCAAGTTGCTTTGAGTGAGGAATGCAAGTACTTGTGACGTTCTGTTTTGTAAGGATGTTGTTTGGGTTGGTGTCTGCAGCCGCATGTTTTCAGAGGATTAGAGGAATGGTTCTGGATGGAGCGCCTAGGGTCAGTTTGTTTCAGGACAACATTTTAAGTCTATGGAAAAAACCGGAGTGAGCATGATGTGACACTGATTGAAGTGTTGAGCAGGGTTGACTGAAAGGGAGAAATGCCAGTGCAGGTTGGGCACTGTGAAATATTTGGACCACACAATTTAGGGCGAAGGGATCAACCCTAAACAGAATCTTGTTGAGTCAGTTGTTCAGGTGCCTGTTCCACTTGACAAGGAACAAATGAGATCATTCCTTGGTCTAGCAGAATAATATTCCAAATTCATCAATAACTTTGCAGCTTTGTTTTATCCTTAGAGGTCGCTGTTAAAGAAGAGAGGTTTGTGTGATCAGAGGACTATGCAGTAGCTTTCCAGAATGAGCTGGGTTGTATGCCAACCGTGGGACATTTTGATGTGCAGAAAGAAACAGTTTTGACTAAATATGCCAGCCTCCATCGAATGGGTACAGTTTTAATTCATGTTGAAAGTGGAGAGGAGAAGATCATAGCTTTTGCCTCTAGAGCCCTTGGAGGGGTGGAAGTTAACTATCCAGTGATTGTACAGCTCATGTGCAAGTCATTGCCTCGTGCTCACGTTTTTCTTGTAGGGCCGGTCATTTGTGATAAGGAGTTCTAATAAAGCTTTGGTTCGAATTTTCTCATGCTAAGTCAATCAAGGCGTCACACCTAGGATTGAAAGGTGGTTGGAAGGAGTGAGTGACTTCACTGTTGAAGTGCAGTACTTGTCTTGATTGAAAAACAAAATGGCAGATTGCTCATCTAGATTGCTGATCACCAAATGTTTGTCAGATGAGAGATTTATGGTGTGGGCTGGAAAACATGGTCATGTCCCTCAAACCCATCTTATGGGTGCAGCTAGATGTGGTAAGTAAAGAAGAATGGTAGTCGGCCATTGAGGATGATATGGAGTATGAAACAGGCACAAACTACATTATGAATGGTTGGCGTGTGAAGGAGAACATGGATGATCACCTCAAGGTGTATGGTGTTGTAAAAGAGGAGTTGTATTTGTTGGATGGAATGGTATGTAGAGGTAACAGAAGGATTTTACCTGGCTCTATAAGAGAAAAGCTGGTTAATTTTGGTCATGACAGACATTTGGGAAGGAATTTCACAAAGGCAAGATTGCAAAAGACATATTAGTGGCCTTACTTGGACAGAATCCTAGAACATGTTGTGAAGGACTGTCATTCTTGTGCGCATGCAGATAAAACCAGAACTGTTCATCAGACACCTTTGTCTCCTGACTCCATTCGTGAGGTGCTCTGGAGGAAATGTGGCCTAGATATTGTTGGTCTTTTTGATCTTTTGTAACCAAGAGTGAGATTAGTCAATTATGCCACTATGTGGATTTCCACAAGGTGTGTTAATTCAGTTACCATGTGAGTTGTCACTGATTTTCTTCAAGAGAAGTTCTCAACAGAACATATTCCTGATACTGTTGTTACAGACAATGTGTACAATTAATTTGTTTCTGAGGAGATGTGCAAGTTTATTAGGGAGTTGGACATAACACACCAGTGTACAGCATTATATCGACTTCAAACAAAGGTTTAGTGTAAGCTAAGAACAAACATCTGAAGGCTAGTGTGCACAGAGCTCTGAAGAAGAGGTTGCCTCCGAGTGACTCATTAAGGGAAATATACATCTGCAAGCAGAGTTGCTGACTTTGGATGCATTACTTTCAGGGCTGCTGTCAGTATATGCTAGAATCATCATGACTTATCAAGGGGACTCTTTCGATGTCTTTCTCTCTGTTGGTTATCCTGCCATCTACCCATCTTACATATTCATCACAGTTTGTGTCCGTTACGAGTCTCCTCTCTCTTTTACTTGCAAAGGCTCCTTTAGTTATATCTCTGCCTAAGTGTCCTTCAGAAGATTTCTCATTGGCCTTTCTCAAAATGTACATGGACCTTTTCCCACCTTACTGTGAGATATAAAAGTGATGTGCTGTTACTTTTTTTTATCCTCTCTTGTTGTCTTCCTCCAACCCTCCTAAACCTATGTTTCTGTTTCGGCAATCCATGTATTAAGGACCTCTGGTATCAGTAGCCTTTCTGCATCCCTTCGTGTAACCCACTGCTCTATGGTATTAATCTACACATAAAACCCACCTCTATTGAACACCGACAACACAGCAAAGGTACGAACTCCTCTCACACTGCTATGAAGATGATGGAGGCGTGGCTACAGGACATTCTTCCAAAAGGCCACAGAAGGGCAAGCATTTCATTGACGTCATATTGAGCCAAATATAGCAATCAGAGGGTTCAGCTGACATAATTGGTAATAATAGAACTGGTGTCAGTACTCAGAAGTTAGTGGACATCAAATATAGAATATGATAAGAATGTTAGCAGAATTCTGGTGTGTTGTAATTATTGATTAGTCATATCCCCAAAATGTCTGTAACACCACAGCGGTCTACGAAATCCTATAGAATGCATGTTAACTGGACAGCAGAACACAGGGATCTGCCAAACTTACAGAAGAGCTTAAATTGGAGGGGTAAGGCACTTACATGGGTTAAAGACAATAAGGCTCACAGGATAGTTCAGAGAACTGAACACTCACTGCTGGACTTTGTATTTATATAGCTCGGAGGACCCCACAAAGCAATAATGTGATATATATAACCAGAAAGGTGAATCTTTAGAACCTTTATGAATGATTGAAGCCCAAGTTGACCTGAGGGTAACAAATTGGAATCACAGTGATGCAGACTCAGCCTTTTACCTTCTGAGGTCGGTAAATTGAGTACCATTCATTTTGATTAGCAACACCTTTTTATGTACATCGATTAAAATGGCAAGATGGAGATACGAAGTGCTATACAAAATGCTTTTATTATTAAACTCCACAAGTTGAGGCAGATCACATTTCAGAATTAGTAAAGGAATGTTCACAAGCGTGGACATGTAATCAATGCAACACAATGAATCGATACATTGATCACTCTCAACCTCCCACAGCACACTTACATCACACCTGAAGGAGCTCCACGGGTTCCCCATGCACAATCGAGCACATTTCACACCCCTCACCCACACTTTCAAGGCACTACGTAACTCTGGCCCAGCATAGCTCAACAAACGCATCAGCTTTCAGAAACCTTCCAGACCTCTGCTCGTCTGGACTCCTGCTTCCACACGCTCCACGCATACAGAAAACAAGATCTGGAGGTCACGCCTTCTCCTACATCAATCCTAAAGTGTGGAATGACCTGACCTGCCGCTACACAAAAGCCTTCTCCTCACTTCTTGAATTCTGCAAGAAGATGAAGACCTGGCTTTTCAAGTAGTCATACAAGGCCCTACTTTTGGCTAGGCACACATTTACTCAGCGCCAAGTTATCCACCCTGGTGATATTTTATGTTCTGCAGTTTTGTAGAACGCACTAACATAAGTAGGTTTAGCTCAGCAACTAAGACACAGTCACATTACGGCATAGCCCAAATAAATAATAATTTGTTGAATGACTAAACCAGCATGAGAAATCCAGGGCCATAATCACCAGGCCATGAACTCCGCCGGGCGCACCACATTACGTACTGCGCCAAGTGCATTCAAGAGCATAAGGCAGTGCCCACCAAACACACTTGCATTAATGCTTTGAGAATAAGTCAGAAAATTAAACCGTCTGTTCGTTTCCCACAAGTTTGGGTACCTGGCGGACGAAGTACCAGGCCGAAGATGTGTTGAAAACTACTACTGCATCAAAAACACCAGTGAAAGGTTTTTATGTAGTATTTTTTAGCCCTGTGGAGCTTTGAGAACAATTTGGAATCTGAAGCCCCTTTAACTGCGCTTCTAAAATTTCCCTAGAAGGCAAAAATTACATTGCAGTTACCATTGTAATCTGTTTGCATTTAGTTACTGCCGTCTTCTTAAACCAACGCATTCGGTCTGCACAAAAGAAATTATACAAATCTTTAAGTTTTGTTTATAATGTATACATCTTAATGGTTTGGATTACGGCAACTAGAGACGATAGTGCGGCTTGGGGAAAAACTACTCCCAGGTCTGAGACAATGCAGTCTTTGTGACCTTCACAGAGAAATATCGATTCATACTTTACTTCTATGCTCAGGGCTCAAACAGCATAGGGAGAAAGTGTTCAATAACATATTTCTCAAGGTGATGGTTAGAGCTGTGCAAAATACTTTCAGATAGTGCGTGTCGGCCATGATAACCGAATCTGTTTAGGGGGTGGTACTTTCTACTGAGACTCTAAATCTATATTGGTGTATTTTTATTGATTGTAATATATTTGTTGTTATTTTTTTTTCTTAGTAGCTGTGAAGATTCCTAAGTGTTTTCTCTCAAACAAATTTGACTAAAGCTTTAGTTACAATGTTTTTATATTTTGCATATAGTATTACACTTTATGAACTAACTGTGTTTTACTCACAACTGACTAACAATGTTTTTAGTTTAATCAGAATCCATTGATTATTTGCTGGATTTTGTACTTGCAGTATGTTTTGTATTCACCATACTGCAAAATAAATATTATTCCCATCAACTACCTACTTTATATATACACTGTAAAAACGTTTCTATTGGACTGATGCTTTCAACTACATCTAGAATCTCTATTGCTGTATATATTATACACACACAAATTACATGGCAATATAATTTGTAAAATTGTACATTATTTACTACATATTTAAACATAGTTCTCTTCTTTTTAATGCAGACGAACAAACAGTGGGGTCCAGTGGGTCACTACCTAGTTGCAATAAACGTTTTCCTTTTATTAAAAAACACATTTTTCAAAACTACCTACCTCAAAATTACCATGATAAAAAATAACCGGAAGCTTGTGTAATATCGTCTTATACTGCCATTTTGTCAATTTGATGACATTTACCACCTTACTTGGCCTCGTGGTTTCTGATTGCACCAGAACACCTACACCTATTGAGACAAAACTACTCTCTAGTACAAGTGCAAAGTCGTGGCCCTTGAAGCAGTGAGACTGTAGTCCAGGCATCCAGCCCCGTGGCCAGCATTTCACTAGATCTTGCATCAGTAATGGCTCAAACTACCTTTTGTATTTTGTCTTCCACACTCAATTCCCCTGATGTAGCCACCGCATGACATTACCAGCACCCAAAGAGGAGGACTCTCGGGTCAAATGTTGTGATGTACACAATAGACAACCTTCTGCCCAAAGCTGTGAGAATCCAAAATGTTATCCCAAAGCTACTGCATTGTAGGTGTTTATTGGAGAATGACTGTAAACAGCCCATTCCCTGTTGTTTCTGAAGCCTCCTTAAAGCTTTAGGACATATTTAAATGTGTCTAATGACTACGATTGGTTCTAAAATGGGACTTCTGTAAGCTGTTCTTTCAAGTCCACCCCGCGGAGCATCTTAAGGCCCTATTTGCGGCGCCTCTTGATCCCTATTAATTCTATTCTTGTTCCCTCCTCGATCTTTTTTCGCGCCGTAAGCTCATGAGCCTGTCTTGCTGACATAACCAGGCTCCTTACTGCTGACAGAGGTTTACCTAGCGAGAAATCATGGATCTATTAAGAGAAATTGAGCATTTCTTACGGTCAGGGCTGCGTGATGGACTGCCCGCTCCGGTTCATTTATCAAAGCAGCCGCCAGGCTGACAGTGGAGCAGAGCCCTGGCTGCCTCCACGCAGAGCTCTGCCCAGGTTGACAAAATTCTGTTCTAAATTAAGTAGGTGACAAACTATGGTGAGGGACTCTCCAAGACTGGATCCTTTCCTCGAGGTCCTGCACAGGGGTACATGCACGCCAGAAGTAAACCTGATCTTCAACCTGCATGCTGAACAAGCATTCCCCGCATTCTGCATCGAGATTTGCCCCGACTTTGTTATCCATGTAGTAGAATACAGAAATTTGCGTCATCGCCTTGTTTCAAGTTGGAGCTTTCTCTTTTCTTGTGGTTTAAGTGAGGGTTAGTTGTCTTAATTTGTCTCCCTATGTTAGTTAGGTTGGGTAAATATAGTTCCTCAATAACCTGTAGGCTTGATCCTGCTGGTACAGTACAGTTTTCATATTGCAAGTTGGAGACCCACCGCCTGCGTTGTAATGCTGCGCTTTCCGCTGTTTATCAACCTGTTCTTTCAATAAATGGCTTTATGAAGCAGACTACATCAAAGTTTCCCGACTGTTCAATCGGTTTCTATTTGTTTCCATTGTGGATTTAAAATGCCCTATTGTACAAAGTATTGGATACTTTCCCAGTCACAGTATTGCAAGAACATACATTTTGCTTCAAATGTAAGAATGGGGTTCATATTTTTTACAGTATTTGAAAATAAAATCCTATATTAACATTATAGTGTTATTACATGAGAAGACATTACATTATCTTACAAGTGTTACTTTGTTCTAAACTTCTATGGGGAAACGGCGTTGAAATTAATCTCCAAATAAAATTGCATACAGGGATAGTCTTATTTTCCAATTAACCGATGTCTATTTTCTCTTCTTTTTCGTCTAACTTGCTCTTTTCTTTCTCTCACTTTCTTTCTGCTATCTATTAAATAATTTGTCTCCTCATTTTCCAATATGTCTACCAGCTGTTTTACTCGAAGGGAAGGCAGGCATGGTGAGGCCCTATCACATTGCTTCGAGAGAGGAGACGGATTGCTCAGCTTAAACCCATCCTAGAGGCATTTAAGGCCTCACTTCTTGGCTGCCGTTACTGCTTGGCTTCCCGTTTAAATAGGTCAAAGGTAACTCCAGCTTTTAAAGTGACCACACCCTGAAACACAACTTTGTAAGTAATGAAGTGGGGTGTTATGTTTGATTAGGCATTCCACAACAGCCATACAATATGCTTTCAAGAGGGCTGTGCATACTGTTCAAGTCTGATGTGGTGAAATAAACCTTACTGTCTATTGCAGAAGACAAAACTTATCTTTTAATATTTTGTCTCAATTATACTACCCTGCACAAGGTACCTTATGTCACAGCCACATGTATCCAATCACATTTTGTGCTGTTGACATTTACCAAAGCATTCTGATATGGCCTCTAAATAACATGTTTTACCCTAAAAAATACATCATACATAAAAACATGACAATGTATGCATCTACCGTGTTGCTGTCAAGTAATGTTAATACTATAACTACTTGGACTGCACGTTTACACCATTTGTACCGTTCCATAGCATCTTCCCGTAAACTTTATTGATAATGACATCAAACATAAAGGTGACACAACAACATGAAAAACAATGTCTAAGACACGGAAAATGTGTCTTCATTGGTGCAGCTAGTCGTTGTACAAGGTAGTGTGCCTCCACACTAGTAAGGAACAACAGAAATGACGACGCGCCACAACAGGTGAGAATAGTTTACCCAGTCTAGTTTTTTTTGTAGAATAATGGGTTATGTAATCCAACATTTATAACATAAAAGGGAACACTACATGTACCAGAATGCAAAGAATGGAACCCAGACTGGTTAAAAGACATGAAATCACAGGCGAGTTTTGGAACCAGGACATTTGGCCTTGAGTTAAGTGTATTTATGATCATACATGCACCAGCTGCTCAAAAATTCACAGCATAGCAGGATTTTTGGATGATACCCTATACGAAATATTTCTTCTGAAGTCTCTCTGAACACAGCTGGAGGAGGCCCTGGGTCTGGGACGAGATCTTGCAGCTTGTTTCAGCACCACCTTTACCAAGCAAATTGTCATATTGGTTTAGAATTAGGCTTACAGCTCCTGTGAGCATTTCCCCACTATTCTCAGCTGGGTACTGGTGACACCATGTGGATTCTGGACAAGGAGGCCTTCTAATTTGCATATCTCCCAAAGTTAGCGAGGAAGCGGTCATCTCCATTGGCTAGCAAGAAGTCAACGAGCTGAACTGGCAATCATGAGTTCTCGCGTGTACAGTTTGAGTGAAGGGCTCCCTCACGAGTAGTGCAGCATCAGAATTGACAAGCATTTGCCAAATGCAGATGAAAGCTTAATGGTCTGGGCAAGGACTGGTAGAGAGACACCATCCATAAACTAGTTCTGGCCCCTGACGCACACAATGTGGTGGGAGTGCTGGGTAGAGTGACCTGCTCAGATATTAGAGGCATTACAGGAGTAGGGCGTGGACTCGTGCCATGGTGGAGGAATGGAACTTAAGGAGAAAATTAAATGGAAGCCTGTGATGTGGTGCTGTGTGCTTCCACAGAACCCTGGGTGAGGATCCAGGTGAGTCCCAGGTTCATGACTGCGAGCTGGCTGGAGGCGGTCTCATAGCAACCGGTACCACCAGCTTTCCCATTCTTCTGGTGCCCACCTACCACTCTAGCTCGGAAATGTCCCCAAAGCTCCTACTCTGTAACCATATTTCCAGTGACACGCAATGATACAGAAAACACCACAAACATTTCCAAGCTGCCAGTGACACACAATGCCACAGAAAACACTATAAACATGAAGCAAGCACCCATGAGTAGCACTGTGTGTGGCATAGCTCAATGTAGTGCTCTAGTATTTTTGTTTTGAAATCAAAAACTGTAGAAATGAGAAGGTGTACACCACCTGCATTTGCTGTCCTGCCATACTGACGTCAGGGTGCACAACCATGTATGCACACTGCGATGCACACTCAGCCGGCAGGTCTGGGTTCTGGTAAAGCCTCGTGTAGACGCCTACACACACTGTAGATACCTATGTTTTCGTTTTCACCTATTACTATTCTCTGAAAGCGATTTCGACTTTACAAGAAGTCTCCAGAGAACACAGATGGTTGCATCTGCTGAGAAGTCAGATTTGAATACCGACTCCTGCTCAGTGGCGGCCGCTCCATTAGGGCGTTGGAGCGCCGCCCCACTGCTTTCTCGCAGTGCGAGAAGCAGAAAATAAAATGGTATTTTAAATACCATTTTATTTTCTGCTTCTCGCGCTGCGAGAAAGCAGAATGCAGGGGTATGCCTGGTTGGGGGCGGGTGGGAGGGATTGCCTGGTTGGGGGTGGGCGGGTCAGGGAGGAGTGGCTAGCACCACTCTGAGTGCCCTGACTACTTGGTCGGCCCTGGGGCCGACCAAAGCAGTCATGCGCACTCTACATTTTCTCTATGTAGGCTGCATGCAGCCTACATAGAGAAAATGGCGTCCCTACTGGTGCCCGGCTGGGCGCCGTCCGGGACTCCCCACCAATCACAACGCTGCCATTGCAGCGTTGTGATTGGCTTACAGGAGGGGAGGGAGCTGCAGCATGCCTGTCTGTTTCTGTTAGCAGAGGCGGCGCGGCGGGACCCCGGCCCAGGAGCAGAGGCGGCGCGGCCCTGGACAGGTAGGTTTTTATTTTTTATTAATTTTAACGTCACCCCCCCCGCGGTAACCCCCGCGGTAACCCCCGCGCGACCCCTCCCTCCCCCCCCCTTCCCGCCAGTATTGTGAGCCGCAACTGAAGTCATGTCTTGACATCTGACATTATATCAGACTTTACTGTGAAGCATTCATTCAACCTGGACACAGACCACCGAATATATTTATGTTTGAAGTTTCCGCCGGCATTGACTATGTGTCATGTGTTTGTGTTTACCGCTACTGTCGTTGGGTCTCAATTTAATTATAAAAGTTTTTCCATCAACCCTGATATATGCTTGTGAAGCACGGCTGCCCCTTGGGGATGATCAGATATCACCCTGCAGCTCTGAATCCACGGTCCTGTCAAACAGAAGGGGGAGGGGCTCACAGGAGCAGGGCACTCACTAATCTGTGTTAAAGGCACGAGCTCTTGTCCTGACTACTGCACACTCAGCCTTCACTGTTGTTAACATTCAGACCCTGCGTAGACGTGTTACCTCTGCAAAGTGCGCCCCTTTCTCACACCTCTGTTATAAACTGCATTCCGAATCTGATTTCCTACCTTGAGGACTGCCCGTTTTAACCACCTGTTTACCTGTCTCTATATTCTCTTTTTTGGGTCTACCTAGAACGCTGACCCCTGTCACTACTGCCCACTGACTCATATTTCACCTGTTAGTGCCCCTCTCGGGAGGCCACTGCTCTCCTCACGTTATACATTTAGGTTTCTTCGTTACTCCTTAAGTCTATTCATGGGCTCCCTTGAAACACTTGACTGTGAAGTCAAATGAAAAAAAATGTTAAAGTGCTCTTCACTCAGGAAACCAGGCTCAGGGCCGGACTGGCCATAGCGGGCATCGGGCGTTTCCCCGGTAGGCCGCTAGGGTGGGGGCCGGGTTTGGGCACCTTGGAGGTCGGTTTTGTTACCGGGGGTCGGCAATATCTGCCCCCTGTAACAAAATCGGCCCTCGCAAACTGCTCGGCTGCACTCCCCTCACCCCAGGGGGGGCCGGCTGAGCAGTTTGGCAGGGTCGGTTTCTGTTCCCAGTCCGGCCCTGAGCAGGCTTCACGTCTGAACGTTATATTTGAGATAGGGTTTAGAGAATTTGCAGATAGCTGATGGTGCCAGCAAGAATTAAATAATTCCACTAAGTCTTGAAGAAGGGGGAACGGCCAGAACTGTAGATTGTGCCATTCACATTTGAAGCAATTGAATTTGCCTTCTGTGGGCTTTCAGATTGCTTATGTGTGACATTTCCAGAGCTTCAGTGTACTATACAATTTGCACACTACAGTAACTCTTAAACATATTCAATGCAGTAAAATATGGGGCAGTTTTTAGTGTGTTTAAATAGTTCAAGAGTCAAGACTACATGTTCACAAGTGCTTTATAAACTCAAATTTGCTTTAATATGTACTATTTGCCACTGTTTTCTTCAAAATTTTCTTTGGGGAAGAAACCCCCCCCACCCCCTCAACACCCTTTCTGTTGGTCGTGCTTGAGCGCTTCACACGCACGCGGCATAACACTAATATCCAACTTGTACGCCTCACCACTTTCAAATGTCACCAACTGCCACTGCTCCTGCTTACTGCAAGCCAGAGTTACATCTGTCTGAGAGCTGAAAAGCTAGATTACTAAATTTAGATAATAGAATTCATTCAGAGAACAACAATGCAGGCATGTGGTCAGAATTCAAATATTTTCCTGCAAATTAGGTTAATTCTACCGCCCCTTTTAGAGAAAGATACATTTATTTCCCATTAACACCGGGCACAGATTGGGTTCACAGCCCTTTTCTCTACGCTAATAAATTTGCACACAGGTTGGCAGAGAAGCAGCACTGATCCACTTTAAAGGCGTAGGCATGTGATTTGTGTCCATTTGCAAATCAGAACTACCTCAAGAGAGCCTTGGAAAATAGATACGAAATGCAGAATAGCTGAAAAGAGTTACGAAGGAGAGCACTGACGGGCGTAACGTAAAATGACAGCCATGTAAATAAAACATGGCGAAATCCCCTGAAATTCCAGATAGCTATGGTGTAATTCCTCGACCACAAGCGTGCCCTTCCATCCCAAGGATAATGCTCAAAATTTAGGATACGGCCGTACTGGCCCCATTGACATTAATGACAATACAATTGTCGCCTGCTGCTGGTGACTGAAGTCAAGAGAAGGGAGCTGCTGAGGAAAGGCCCACTTGAGAGTGGGGGCCTCTGAATTACTAGAGCTGAAAGAGCTTTACAGTACTGGAGATACTATTTATTCACTCTGCTTTAAGGTAACCTAGTCCCTTCACTCAGGGCATGAAGCACAAGTATCTCTGTCTGCCTACGCATCCAAAACTAAACCTTCAAATTACAAAGGGGTCTTACGAAGTTTTCCAAACATTCCAAGTGTATTTCTCCTACCCCGAGACCTCACTCCTGGTTGCTGTTCAATTAAAGATTTATGCTTAAGGAAGTGGCCACTGTCCAGCGGGCTGTCTCTGCCAAGTTCACAGTGTCCTGCCTGCTAACTTTAGAACTTATAACCTAGGTAGGGCTTTGAGGTCCGCCAACCATTTCTTCTGGTCATTTGACATTTCAGAAGGGCCAAATATGGAAGGAATCAATTTCAGTATTGACTGCTACGTTGTGGAATTTCATCCCTCTCCAGCAACTAATGAATCATGACAAGGCCAAAATCACCACAACTATTTCAAGGCTGAAATTTAAATTTAGACTAAAAAGCATCTTAAAACTACTAGCAAATTAGTAGCAAACCCTACCACGAGATGCATAAGCACATACCTTTTCTCAATTGCTGAAGTATCAACCAATTATGGGCATGAGAAATACATTAAGAACCTGAGATCTTAAGATCCTGTGGTTCTCAGAGTTCATTTTCTGGACAACCAGATTACTTTGATGGCCATGGACTAACTTAAGACACTGTAGACAGGCTTCTAATGCACCAAAAGGACTCAAGGAATGAACAAAAGTATAGGTAAGTAAAATTTCAATAAGAAAGATGTTTAACTTAAAAAAATTAAGACCAAATGCCTAAACTAAAATTACAGTTATAATACTGTGTTGCATTAGTCAAGTTCATCATCCGAAGACCGATATCTTTTGAGTTACTCTGCGGTCCTACAAACATTACACCCAGTTTGGGCTCATCAGTAATGCTTTAGGGGGTGTGCAAAGCAATAGATGACTGTTACAACATAACACATTTTGAGGGCAACAATAATTGCGAGAAACATCTATTGTAATGCGCAATATAATATACTACTACCCTATGTTAATGTGCAAACTACACAGCTTTGCTCTGCAGAATACCGTTAGCTTTTTTTATCACCAAGAGGTGCAGCCAAAGAATCAAGGAACAAGCACAAGGATGGTCACAATAGCTTCTGAGAATCCAATGAAATCTTAAATCAATAACTTTATATAAATGTCTGTGCTGGAATAGCTCTCAAAGATGCTCAATAACCTCACATGTAATTTGCCTTGCTCACAGCTCATTAGTGTGATACCATTTACGTATTTTGCCACTAACAGCTGTCACCATCTAATAGACCTGCCACAATGCTGAGGAAGCGGAGAAAGAATCTGTTTGGTGTGAAATGATCAGCTTTAGTAGGCAAGTATACTATTTTGGTGATATCCATTTGGTAATTTTCTTCAACAGGATTGCAAGAGACCTGCCACTATCAGCCATGGCTCCCTCAGGGTACGGAATGACACGAGTTGGCTCAAAGTGCATTACCTCTATCTATCATTGCAAGATCAGGTCCACTGGTCAGAGATGGTTGTATCATCCATACTTTAACTGGCCTCATAAATATTAGATAAGGGGATTCCCTGCACTATTCAGCCTAGCTGAAGTGCTCACACTCAAGAGTTAAAAAATATACACATCATTGCTGTGGGGGCTACTGATCCACTTTCAATCCCTTTCTTTGGCCAGCAAGTTCGGGTCCATCCCTCATCCTTAAACCTACTTGGTATATTTTTCAAGGAAATAACATTTGAGCAACAGGTTTCCAGCCTAATCTATCAACCGAGTTATCCCAGTAATATGCAAAAGGACATTGCAGCTCATCCAAAAATGGTCAATCCTTAGAGCAGTAATCCTTCTCAGAATAAATTATGCTATGACACCAACAATTACTACAAACACATTTGAACAAGTTCAGACTAAAGCATCAAGGCTCTGTTTTTATCTCAGTACGAACCAGCAATCCATATAGATCTCACTGAATTGTTCGATCAGTTTCAAAGGATTGTTAAGTTCACAAAGTCTCCTGGAAAAGTGAGCTTTTCCATTCATGGACATAGGACACTATGACCAACTACAAAACCCAACTGTTGGAACCATGTTTTACCGAGCAAAGACAACACACACACTGGGTAACTAAAAATGTCCTTGCCCCAACATGTTTTGCTAAAATCTCCATTAAACCACTGACTCCAGTTAGTACTCATTACATATTTGTAATTTAAGGTTTCTGTCAAGATAAGCTTCACGTATTATTATTTATTACTACCAATTATGCTGTTTTATGTAGCAGGAAATTAGTTCAAAGGCGCAAGAGGACTGCAAAAAAGCATGTACATAAACATAAGTGCTGGATACTCAGGAATAGATGATACAAAACATAGCTGAGTAAACAAGGATTAGAATAAAATATGTGGAGTTCCAAATTAAGGTGAATTAATACGGGAAGTAAGAACACAAGGGTAATAGCCAACCACAACAGCATATGAGCAACGGTCTCAGCAATAAAATCAAGAAGGGTGCAGTGATGCGGTTTGTTAAACATCACTTTGCAGATGTGTTGATACTATAGGAAACCCACCTTCTTGTGACCAACTGTGGGTTCTTCGGCTAATCCTGCATATACCATGAGGGTTTGACCCATGGCTCTACAGGGGTGGCTATTCTCCTCCGGAAATCGTTCCCACTGTCAGTACAGGCGGTGCACATGGACATGCTTGGCAGATATGTGGCAGTCTCTGGGACGTTGGAAGCTGCCCTGCACATCCCTGGTGAGGATTCACATCCCTATTACCCTGATCAACTCTACTCTGCAAACCCTGATGGGACTCCTCAGTCACTTCCCAATTGGCACAATTATTCTAGGACGGGACTTCAATGTAATGCTCTTCTTGACCCTGCTCTGGACTCAAGTAGCACTGCGGTGTCCCATAGACCTACCAATTCGCTTCATTGGGTTGACTCGTCGGGTTTAGTTGATACCTGGTGAATTTACCACCTATCCTCACAGTGCTACATCTATAGCTCCAAGCACACACCACCTCTTCCTGCTTAAACTACTTTTTTATGCCGCTCCAGAATGCCACTTAGTCCTTTCCACACAGATTTTTCCAAGGGGTCTCTCGGATCGGCCCCTAATTCAAATGTGCATACCTTGCCAGGTCTAGCTCTCCAGTGACCTATGGAGGCTTAACTCTTGCTACTTGTCAGATGACAAAATTGCAGAACACCTTAGGGGAAACATAGGAGATTATTTTGAGCTCAATAGAGTCTCAGTCCAGTTCTTGGTTACATTGTGGGAAACCTTTAAGGTCATGATCAGAGGCCAGGCCATGACCCATGTGAGAGGTACAGCCAGGAACAGGGAGTAGGATATCTTCGACCTGGAGGACTAGATAGCGGCATTGGAATGTCTGAGGCATCGAGCGACTCCACTACCTGCCCACCCCTACACGCGAGGGCGACTCTCCAGCAAAAACTATTTGACTCAGCAAAAACAGCCTGGCTGTTCACACAGAGCTGGGTTTATAGACTGGGAGACAAGGCAGGGAAAATGCTATAATGGCTGGCAAACAGATTATATTCCCGAACAGTCCCTCAAATTAAGAACGCTGCGGGACAACTACTAACGGCATCTGACGTGATCAAAGAAATCTTTCCTGTCTACTATTAATGGCTCTATGCTGAGATTCTTCCACTCGGGCTAAACTCAAAAAACCTATTATCAGGAATATTCCAATATGCATCCTGTCCTGTGATTAGGACAGAAATGACCTTGATTTCTCCATTACAGAGTTGGAGATTCGACAAGCCATTGCAGTGATGCCCTCTGGGAAAACTCCGGTCCAAAACCAGTTCACTGTGGAATTGTTAAAAAAGATATGCAGCTCTGCTGGATCCCCGCCTGAGGAAATGATACGATGCAGTAGTCAAGAGCTGTCATCTCCCATACGACCTATGTGGGGCAGCAATTTTGGTTATTCTAAAATGCCTAAGCCCCAGGGAACTAAGCATCTTACCACTCAATCTCACTTATTAACACAAACAAAAATATTGGCTAAAATTCTCGCCATTAGGCTGCGAGGGGTGATGCGTGCCATGATTCATAAAGATCAATATGGCACACGCCATTGTCTGCACCTAACTCCAAGTTATCCTCACCAGAGCGCATGAACTTTCAGTGCTCCTCACTGATCTCAAGAAGGCCTTTCGCATGGTCCACTGGCCGTTTATGTTTGGGGTCCTTGAGAAAATGGGATTCAGGCCCAATTTCATTCGTATTGTAGCCACTCTATATACCTTCCCATGGGCGTAGGTTAGAGTAAACAACGTGTTGTTGGCCCCTCTATGAATCAAGAGAGGCACCAGTCAGGGCTGCCCGCTATTCCCTCTTTTGTTTGCCCTTGTTCTTGAACCCCTGGCAGAGCTGACTCGAAGAGATGCACTAGTGACAGGTATCGCATGGGACAGCTGCAGTGAAGATGACATTTCCCTGTATGCGGATGATATACTTCTCTTTGTGAAGCATCCAGAGGCCACAATCCCGAGGCTGAACTATGGGCTTGGGTTTTACGGAGACGCCTCTGGCGTGCAAGTCAACTAGGGTTAAACTATTTATGATACCTCTGTGCCAGGCCAACATAGGCTTGCCGATCTTGGGAGACAACTTTTGTTATCTAGGAATGGTAATTGTGGGTTTGCAATGTAGAAGATGGTAGTTAAACTTCGATTTTGGTGCCCCTCATAAGCGACCTTGGGGCTTGGACCTCTTGATGATGGGTCGTTGGGCTTCATTTAAAACGATAGCCCTACCACGCTTTGTGTATGCACTCCAAAAGTATCCCCACTCGCTTCCCCCCACTTTCTTCTCAGACTTCCAATATATGATCTCAAACTCTCTATGGGTGTCTCCTTTGCAAAGTGCTCGAGTTCCCCCTATGCAGCTGGCTTGGGCTGGGTGCACATCAGATTGTATTATTTGGCCTCCCAAATGGTCCCTATTATTGGCTGGATATTTAGGGATAGTCATGACGCGATGAGAGAACTTCCGTTAGCCAGTATTGAGAAATATGGAATACTAAACTTTCTGTATGTTAACTCTGTCCTGCATGCGCTCGCAGTGGTCACCAGGAAGCCCTGCGATTCCTTAAATGCTACAAAGTGCCGTCAGTGGCCACTCCTTCATGGAGAGGTAATTGGCTCCCACACGTGGCAAAGCTTGAGGGGTATGGCAATGGACCTCATACAAATATCCACTTTGGGTGATGTCTGGTCGTACACTCACATTAAATCCTTTGATGACCTCATGCAAGAATTTTCCCTCCATAAGCCACAATTCTTGTGGTACCTTCAACTATGACATGCTCTATCCTATCACCAGGATCGGCTCCAAAAAACACGAAAATTTGGAGCAAGTGGTGGGAATATTCCCTTTTGTAACTCTACTTTTCCTATTCCATGACTGTACTTTGCTGCTTCACCCTCCTTTCTAGTAACGCTTTTCTGTTTTCTCACTGTTTAATAGTCTGAATGGACCTAGAACTTTGAGGTGATTCACTGTTGTGGGCTAGTTTAAAGTTCAATGTATTTTAATTGTGTTGTGCAACTGAAATGCCAAATAAAACAATTCATATTAAAAAAATGATGTTGATCAGAAGCATGAATTAGTGATCCAAAGACCTTCTTCGCCACTGGCAAAGGATCCATTGGTGCATGGACATTGACAGTGAAATGGAGTAGGTGATCCTAGAGCGCAGGCATGAACATGCATAGTTTTTCTTTCATAGACAAGAGGATGAGAACTTCCCATGAGAAGATGAATTCTGACACATTCCGATAGGGTGGCTGCCTTCATACCAGGAAGTGCAATTAGAGTGACAAGTCCAGCTCCATCTTGACACCGTAGAAGGGCCAAGCATTCAAGTCTGTTGCAAACATGAAGATAATCGAAAACAGAAGGAATGCATCCTACCAAATATGCAGTGATCCTCGGACTCTCACTGTTGTTATGATATAGAAATACAGATGGGCAATAGTGAATTACGGGGATGTTTTTCAGGGAGAGTTTATGAGTGACATCAAATAGACAACGAGAGCGAAGCACGAGTTGCCTATGAGGTCACTCAGAACCCCAAAGTAAAAAACATCCCCGTCATTTACTTTTTACCCATCTATAATTTCATGCTATTTGTGCCCCCCAAATCATCTGCCCCTGCCTTCAACTACAGCGCAGGGGCAAATGAGTAATAGGAAGCCATCCATAATAGGGCATGACCCAAATATATAAAAAAAGATACCTTACATGCCATCTTTAGCCAAACTCCCCTCCTTCCTTCCGCCTCCTGATTTCTACTTGCAGTCAAAGCAGACAAGCCGCGCTGAGCTGACAGACTCTCAGGAGAGCCCGGTCAGCCTAACCTGGAAGGACATTATGACGTAGCAGCAGTGGGTCACGAGTTTTGTTATATCGGGTGCTACGTCACAGCAATGAGTCACCAGAGGTAGTATCTGGTGCAAGCTATTGAGGCTTCTCATGGACGCCATGCATAAGAAGCAGATAGTCACTGAAGCAAGAGGAAGTGGCTCTGACAAGTGATGCATAATTGAATGCAGTCAGCCTGGTGCACCACTGCATATGATGCATGTGAACATCACGCCTCAGTGTCTCTATCTCGGAGTGAACCCCACGTTGCTACTGCCGGAGCAATAACCTCTCTAAATCTTTAAAGATGCCAATAATACTTAGTTAATGTGACTTGTGTTTTCGCCGCGTTGCCCCTCACACAAAAAAAGGGATCAAGGGAAAACACAACGCTTATCAATCTACATAGATGAGGGTGTCAGGTCCACAAGTTGAGCCCAGAAAGCTTTGTTGGTGGCGGCCAATGGTGAATGTCTGGATAAGCTGCAAGGGTTACATAAAAAGTGAGGGATGCACAGAGACAGGTGCTAGGCACTGACCCGCAGCACATTAGCTAACTTCTATGCACGTATCTGAAATTCCGAACTGGGAGAAGCTTGGTTTTCACTGGAGAGCGGGATAAAGAGTATTGTTAGTAAAATTGTTAATGTGGCATTAGCTGCAGATGGGAGTGATGCTGGGAGGGCGAGTCATGGCAACAGCTGCCGGTTTCAACTGAGAGCAGCTGGAAAGCATCTTATTTCTTGGTGAAATTAAGGGAATCTTGTGAAGGAGATTGTTGATAGTCCTCGCCCTCACTTTCTTTTTTTGTCAGGTCTGTACAGACAAAGATTTCTACTGTTTCGTGAGAAACAGTTGCAAAACTCGGTTTCCCGGCACATTGTAATTATTGATAGAAGCCAACCCATTCACCAGCAAGGAGACAGTTCTACACAGTGGAGTAACGCAAAACTTCAAGAAACCCCCAAAGCATGCAGAAGAACCCACTACTAATTCAACTCTTCAGTTACAAGTGGTCAGCAGCTGCACAAGGGTCTTGGACCAAGCGAGGGCCACCCAGAGCGGAACAGTAGGGACCCCCGAATCGGAAGGGTCATTGGTACAACACTGATTAAACTGAATGTCTGCTCCACAAAGGTTAGTTTAACTCTAAATATTTAACTAAAAGAGTTTCAAAAGCACTATTTTTGAGTGCGCAACACTTTCCCCTCCACCAGTTGACACCAACATGGCACTGATCCCTCATGTTAAGGAAAACAGGATAGGTGGGAGATCTGCAGGTCGGACAAACCATATCCAATCAAATCATGCTGCTTTTAGGAAATCAATCCAAACTCGCAGGTGGCAGGCCCCAAGCCTCCTGCTGTGCAATCCTTCTGACCAGTCGTCGAAGGCCTTCCTCTACAGTTCCAAGACACCAACCACGGATTTACAAACAGCAGAGTAAAGAGTCTTTAGAACAATGGAAAAGGAAAGCCCCCTGCTGCCAAAAGTGGTTGGCGATCCCATGCCACAGGTTTAAAGTCTGCTGGATTACAGTTCCGCCTTTTAACAAAGTGTTCATACACCAGAAGACATATAATGTTACGGAAATAAGTGCTTAAATATTTCCAGTCCCACACTCCTTTAAATTTATAACACACAGAAACATTAGTTTTCATGATTACTAGCCGGGAGAAAGAAGATCGAATCTAGGTCTCCATGTCAAACCTAGGTCTCCATGTAAAACCTAGGTAGGTCTCCATGTCAAATCTAGGTAGGTCTCCATGTCAAATCTAGGTAGGTCTCCATGTCAAATCTAGGTAGGTCTCCATGTCAAATCTAGGTAGGTCTCCATGTCAAATCTAGGTAGGTCTCCATGTAAAACCTAGGTAGGTCTCCATGTAAAACCTAGGTAGGTCTCCATGTAAAACCTAGGTAGGTCTCCATGTCAAATCTAGGTAAGTCTCAATGTCAAAACTAGGTAAGTCTCCAAGTCAAACCTAGGTCTCCATGCTGGAACGGCACTTGTATATTCACAGGGATTGCCATCAGGAGAGCGCTTATTTAGTTCACTCGCTCACTCAGTCCTTTTTAAAAACTCTTCAAGGGCCTCAGGGCGCTGTGCCCGACCCATCCAGAAACTGCAGCCAAGCCTTAAATGCCCGACTCATGTCGAGAGGTAATCGCCCAAATCTAGATCCATTGTTGATTGTGCCAACGTGTTTCTTTACCAAAATATTGCTCGGCAAAATGTTGCTCAGACTCCAGCTGTGTTTCTTCCCTTCAATATTAGAGGTGATGTCGCCAAAGTAAGATAACAGAGAGGTGCTCACACTGTCAGGCTAGCGATGTACAACAAGCATTGGCAATGCCAATAGGTCTGGCTTTAAAAGAATGTTGTATCATATTGTGAAGCATTGCAAGTAAATAGCACAGGAATAGATATGCTTTTGTGTGGAAGGGATGAACTGTAGGATAATATTGGTGTAGGTTAAATGGTAAGGTGACAATTACACTGTCAAGCCAGACCTAAAAATCCATGTAGGTTAATGACTGCCCTTCTCCCATCTGTGCTGCTGCCACAGTTATCTAAGACACTTTAATAACATTCCAATGTCACCTGTGTGCCCCTGAAAGTTCCAGCTTAAATAAACAAAATCACACCTGTATGGAGGGCATGCACCTTTTTTGGGACGCACACAACTTCTGCCCAATCAAAATATGTACTCCTGGCTCCCAACATGTGGGCGGAACCAAAGCCCTTCTCTAGTAATGTTCACATTATTTTCTGGCGACAGTTGCGCTGTCAAGCTAGACCATAAAAATGTCTCACCTCTAATGTTTTAAGGAGTTATTTGTCTTTTCTCTCTCCCTTTTTCTTGCACTCTCTCACTTTCTCTTTCACCTTTCTATCCCCCTCTGTCCTCTCTCTTTTTTCAACCCATCTATTTCTCTCCATCCTTTTCTCTCCTTTGCTTTATTTCTGTTGCCCTCCGTCAAGTTCAGTTTCTCACTCTACCCCACCCTTTCATGCTCTTTCTTGCACCGTCTCACTTTCTCATTCTTTCACTGTTTCTCTTCGTCTATTGTCCTCTTTTTCTCAACCCACCTGTGTCTCTCCATCTCTTTCTCATTCTTCTATTTCTGTCTCCTTCTCATTTTGAGGTTTCCCACTCTCTCTATCTTTTGCTCTCTGTCTTTATCCTCCCTCACCCCATGTATCTGTCACTCTCCCTCCTGTCACCCTCAATGAACTCTCTCTCTCCTTGCATGTCTTCTGAACTGTAGGGTTCAGTCCTGACAATTCAAGTTTAAGTAACAGTAAGCAGTTTCTGGAACATGTTTAAGAGCTGGCATTTCCCACCTAAAACATGCACCTTCCCTACTTTCTTTTCCGTTCTTGCAAAATACCAGGATACATTTCAATGAAGTGATGTGCAACCTGCAGCTCTAAAAAACAACTGTGTTTGTAGAGAGAGTGAAAAATGTGTATTATTATTGTGAGCTATCTCGGATATTATCAAGACACTACATATGTATTTGAACTGTATACGCATTTCAGAGAAATTGTCATGTTAAACTAATTTCATTCAAATTTGTTTATGAAGTTTTTTAAAATTACTTTTTACATTCATCCTGAACTCTGCACAGTCTTCAATTTTCAAATCACCCCATTACAATGTATACATCAAAAGAATTGTTGTCCTAGCTCTTTACCACAACGACCGGGGGAGGTTGGTAAGCCCTGCAGTAAAAGGCCCTCAGTGGTGCAGTTACTCTGCTTTTTATTCTCTGAATCACAAAGCCTGGTCAATGGTATCATTAACTCGGCAATTATGTGTTTCACTGTTATCATTACCTCCCATTTTGCTGTGATGCCTTAGATTTCCCAGAAGTGCCAATTATCAGTAGCTAATGGGGTTCTGGCCAATTCATCTTTTCTTAATAGTTTTATACAACACTTAATTATGCTGAAATGGTTAAAAATATTTCCATTGCAAGGTCATTCTAAATAATCGAACATCAGAAGCAAAGTGAAACCTATAGACGACTTTGAAATATAGACACATTGCAAAGATGGAGAAGGGTTGGACGCGTCAACTGCACTCCTTCCCGCCTGAAATCAGAATGTTCCTTCTTCTCTGCGTGGCTGGGGTCTAATTCTGCTTCACTCCGGAGACGTAATGGTGCAACCATCATGGAGGTAGCAGTAGTGGGATGTATGACGCTACATCGCATTCCGTTGTAATGCATACCTTTACAACGCATGCATTAGAGTGCGAATGCCATTACAACGCGACATTCACCACACGTTTTTTCAACTTATATGCCTTTACCACACATGTCTTTACAACCAATTTCATTTTAAAAGCATGTATGCTAAAGGCATATGTGTGGCAAAGGTTTCCCTGACCCCAACCATAAACCGTAATCCCGGTCACTGGGGAAACACACCCCTCCAGCCTCCAACCCTTCTAAAAAAAATCCCCTTCCCTAAACCCTAAAACTACCCCTGCACGCCCCGGCTCCCAGCCGTACCCCTGCCCTAAACCCTTAAACACAACCCCTGTGCAACACCCCCCTCCCCTCAGCCCTTCCCCTGCCCTAAACCACTACCCCTGTGCGAGCCCGTCCTGTGCCCTACAACACTACCCCTGTGCTCCCCCAGGCCCCCATCTCTTCTTTAACCCAAACCCTTAAAATAGTAGCGCCCCGCCCCAGGCCCAATCCCCCCTTACCTCTCTTCCTCGTAAAGGCAGCTCGTCTGAGGGGCGGTGCACATCGTTGTGAGGAAGCGGAAGAGTCTCTCCGTTTCCTCTAACGAAGTGGATTGCCTAATAAACGCAGTTGTTTCCACACTTATGCCCTTACTACTAAACATATGCCTTTACCGTACATACATGGTAAAAGCAGGTGTGTAGTAAAAAATGCAAAGCAAAGGCTACGCGTTGTAATAGAGCATGCGTTGTAACGCCTGCGTTGTAATGGCATGTGTGGAAACAACCGTGTTGTAATGGCTGTTTCCCACAGAAGTGACATCACTTCCCATTTGATAATGGGTCATTTCACAGGAAGTGCCATCTCCTGACCTCACCATGGGCCACTAGACCTTTTATCCTTTTTAAACAGCTTTATTTAAAATTTTACTTGTAACATAGTAAATTATATGCTATCAGGCACCCACAAACACATATTATAAACAGCATAAAAAAGCGTAAAAAAAAAAAAAGTTTCTAAAAAGGGTCTTTTAATTACACTGGTAGTTGCAGAATAGACCACAAGAGTTCAAGCAATGCAGCGTAACAACACTACTAACTGATGCCCATGTCTATGTTGTGTCTTTTTCGACCGTGCTGTTGTTGTTTCCACCTCACTCACATTTTAGTGTTTGAGACACTTAAACGGCGATGTGATTGACATTCAATCAATCAATCAATCAGGGGTTTATAGAGCGCAGGCTACTCACCCGGAACGGGTCTCAAGGCGCTGAGGGAAGGGGGCAGGGAAGGGGGGTTCCGCAGATCCTGGGGGATCGCTGTGTTCCGTCGAAGAGCCAGGTCTTGAGGTCCTTTAGGAACTTAGGGAGCGATGCAGTCTGTCGGAGATGGAGAGGAGGGAGTTCCAAGCCATGGCCGCGAGGAACTCCATCCCTCCGCGAGGAACTGGACATTAGTGTCACTTCTCTGGTAACAGCCCGAGCATCATGGTATAAGTGACTGAAAGTGCTATCTCGGTGGGTTTTTTTTCATGTAAATTTGACCCATCTTATCTGTCTTTTAAATGACCTGCAAAGATGAGGACTGTATCATGGACAAGGCAACGCTAGAGGACACTGCCCATGAGAAGAGGGTGGCTGCTTTTCTTAATTAATTTGTGAACTTTCAAAAATCTTCCTTGCATGGCCTCTCAACACCAGCTAGGAAACGGCAGTTGTCCTGTTGCTGGTTTTACAGAGGTAACAAAATGCAGTTTCGGCCACAGTGTTCTGGATTGATGTAGGAAAAGAGCAAGGAAGTGTTGCTGTAAATGGAGCACTACTGCCAGATTACGGGAATCCAGCATTACATTTCATAGGACCAGGTTTCTCAATATGTCTCCCGAGCATCCGATAGGAATGGTTTGAACATTTGAAGTCACTCTCAGAAGAGACTTTAATGTAATAGTGAAACAAGCTACAGTGGTGGGAGTGATGGTCGTAAAGCAAGTGGGAAAACCAGCAGTGAATATGTTATATACGTTTGCGTACGCCTGTCTTGCATATGGGGATGTAATAGTGTGTTTAGCTACACATTCTCAAAATCTACCATTGTAATGAAAGGAACTGGAAAGCAAAGCCTATATCCCCTGTTCCATTCCCAGCTCAACTACTGGAAAGAGCCGCACTTGTTTTAGTGCAGCTGTGTTAGGAGAAAATGAAAGCTTACATTAATTTTAATTTTGCATTAATCTTAACTTGAAAAAAATAATCTGTGACTGTGTCAGTCCTTGGAGGCATTCTTGTTCTTTCAGAAGAAAAGGTCTGCCTAATGCACAGGTGCTGCGGGATGTGTGGCTGCAAGTAATACCAAACTCTGATGAAAGAATTACACCCAGCAGCAGCCAGTGGCCGAGCCCTTCACTGAACTGAATGCAGTCTTTCTAACAGCCGAAAGACAAACGCATTTCCACCCTTTGTGTAAAGCAAATACGAATTTAGTGGGTGTTGTCCAGCAGGGTAATTCTTTCTCACATTGTTAAATATTAGGAGGTAACTGGTGGATCCCAACATTACTCATATGAAGACACCATAGATACACTAGTCATTTTTTTATTTTATATAGCGCTCTACATGAGCACCAGTTGCATTACAGACGGACACATTCATTTTTAGGCACGGGGAGATTAAGTGATTTGTCCAGAATCACATGATTCTTGAACCTCCAGCCAGACTCGAACCTGGTTCCCCAGCTTCTAGGTGGACCGCTCTAGCCCTTAAGCCACACCCTCTCCCTTACGAAAATGCAGAGTGATTCAAGGGGTGTATGGCAGGGATGTATGAGAAATTCATTAATTGAAACTCTTTAAAAGCTGAAGTTGTAGGTGTAACTTCAGACTATTCTTGAACCACCAGCTTAGGCTGATAATGTAACTCCTGTATTACACCAGTAATGAAGGCGTGTAATCCATGGGTGGACCCTGATTCAGAGCAGTCCTTAAGCAAGATGCAAGTAATGAAAACTGCCCAGATTGTTGAGTATTCTCTCGCTTCTCTCACACATGCGGGGCCCATTCATTAAAAGCATTTATGAGCACAGGAAGTAGAAGTGCGTAAAAGTAATCTTTTACGTACTCTTATGTGCTTTAGTGTACAGCCTCTGAAACGTCCAACTCTCTATTATTAAAAGTGCAAAGACCGCATCTATCCTTGCTGTTTGTGCTAAACGTACATACATATTTCCACTTTATTAACATTTTAGAGGTTTCGGGAGCCAATTCACGAAGGCATGTAAGAATACTTATAGTAGCACTCCTGTAGTATTTTTTTGTAAGTACTCCGAAATGCCTTTTCGACTAGGCCCCGGGCTTTTTAATTGCTACTCAGTACCAAGATACCGTACGTTGAATAAGCACCAAAAAATGCAAAATACTCTAACGTAATATCTTAGAAGGGTGCACTTACATTGCTCTGGCAAGTACCAGAGCCCATTATTAAACAGTCAGGCACTGTTATAACACAGCACTTGAATGGGAACTCCTGAGCATTCCTGACAGAATGCCGCCATCTGATGGAATTTATCAGACATTTTTTCCCCAATTTTTAACCATTCTAATGCGAATGACAGAACCTTAACTTTCTGAGGAATAGAATGTCTCAGTTCTTGTCAATCCTTCATAAATGTATTCTGGCACTGCTCCGCTGTGGACTCTGCACGCATCACAACACTTCCTGGGTGACAGGCAGGCCATATCTGTGCTAGGCATCATTCGGCGACCTTCAAGAAGTGTCACAGTGCCAACACCAAAGCCTCTGGGGAGGGCATTTTAAAACCCACTGGGGCGACGAAGATATGGAAAGAGGGCTCAGGTAAAGTCATTGAGGTGGAGGGAAATATGGATTAAAAATGCTTCACTACTTCTGGACTGAAACATCTGTATATACCACATATTGAGTCACACAATTCTTATCAAACGCTACACAATAAAGAATAATGTGGGTGTAAAAAAAAGGAGATATTAGTTTTCTAAATGCTGAATATGCATAATTCTGAAAAACTGGTGGAAGTAAATGCAAATATGAAAATATAGATATAGGTCTTTTGTCGGACTCTAACGTGCTTCGTTACACACCTGTACCAAAGCAAGTCAGTGAGAAAATGTCCTCTAAGGTACAGCGTCGCAGTCCACTTCGCTGCCAATATAAACTCAATCCATCACAGCCATACCCTTGCCTTGACCTCTACACGCTGTAAGTCCGTCCTCGCTTTCTCGTTTCCGTAGGCCCTGGCGCCTGAGCGCTCCGGCGCACACAGCTTCCCTTCAGCGAGACCATAAACCGGCACCGACGGAGAGCGGTGTTTATTTCAGGGCCTAAGTATTAAAACTTTTCCAATCTATACTCAAGGACGAATCCAATATACAACAGTAATCTAAGGTAAGCCGAACCCCTTACAAAATATCCCAGGCAAGATATTAATAACAGATGTGCACCAACTGTTCGGATGGAAGTGTGCGACACCGTTTTGTTTTACAGCCGGAAATAGTAAGCAGGGACAGGAGGGGAACATAATTCCACCCGTCCACCTGGCCTACAGGGCGCCAATCAAAATGACATAATTACATCACGTCGGTTGTGTTACAGTCGGACTGCATCTCCTGCTGATTTATGGGGTGTTCACTCGCCCTACAATTTACATCGCCATGGCCTGCCCAGGGGAAGCCTTGCAGTCGGGGAGGTGCTGGACAGCTGGAATACAGCTGCATTTCGCACTGGAAAGGTTCAATCCCCTACAGCTCCCACAGAGCTTCTTAAAAGTATAAATTAGGCAATTAATTGCACAGGTCCGTTTTGTAGACTCTGTCTAATGGCTGCCCAGTCGGCCTACTGATTTGTGTGCTCAACAGGAGTATATCCTATTTGTTACGGAGCATCACTTGGGTAGTTGCATGCCAATAACCGCCTATGTTAGCCTAAGTCAGTTCAGGTGCTATAGCCGACTTTGGTAACTCTGTAGGGCAGCACAAGTGATACAATCCAATGGTTCACAACTATGCCATAGTAAATAATGCACCCAAATCACAAAACGGGAGTCTTTAGTACAGCAAGCAGCGTGTAGCGAGACTGACCGTGGACAGCATTTGGATCCATTTATCAGTGTTTCTCAGGGGTCCCTGAAGCAATGGGTGAAATGGAAGGGAAAACTCCTATTTAACACGGCTGCTTGGTTCATCTTAGCAATGTCGCAAAGCTTTGTGAGAACACTACCTCAACGACTTACAAGAAAGAAGAGAGTTCAATGACAAGGAAATAATACGAGGTTGCCTACGGCACCCGCAGCGGGGCTGGGGGAATGAAGATTGCATACCATCGCAGCCAGTGCACCAGCGCCGTCAGGTAAAGTAGGAGTGCCAGAGGATGATCAACAGGAACTGTCAACAGATTTCCGATCGACATCCACCTGCCTTGCCATTCATTCAGGCAGGTCAAAACATTTCCAGCTCTACCTGTAAATAAACATACTAAACGTACCATGTTTTAACACTGGATTTACCCAAAACACAAAGATTTCTTGAAACCTACTAACTTTTTCCAAGTAACAATACCATGCTTATTGTTGGTCAGTCTCTTCATATACCTGAATCAGGATATAGGATATCGAACAATATTTCCTTAGATGCTTTTCATATTGTATTTTGTCATGATTGGATGGACTTTGCTTGTAAGCAATCACTTCCAGAGTAAAGAAGAAACTCAGGGGAGCAGTTCAGGGTCACAGTACACTCAATGATGGAGTTGACATTCAATGGCGGAACTGATAATGCAAGTCGCGGTGTCCAGGATAAGACTGTACTTTACAGCTATGGGTGCCTAGCAGGACCTAAAGCCCAAGGCCGCCAGTCCTTGTACATCTGAGACGTGTGCTGAAATCACGTAAGGCACGCTTTGAAGCACACTTGTTGTCAGTAACTCAATTTATTGAGTATGGAAGGCGAAGATGAAAAAGTAAAAAAAAAAAAAGGACTTTTCCAAAATGTCTGAGCAACAATTGTACTGGAGTTCGTTTCAATTCAATTTACTTTAAGAATTATGATTCAGGCACATAAGGTAACTATTTCCACTTAGAAGATTTCAGCAGTACTTCTCTCCATCACTGCTGTCTATATTTAAGGTAGGTTCAAAAGATATAGTTGCGTTCAAGTGTCTCTGTCCTGTAACCAGAGTCTTTCTACAAGCTCTTGTTTCCTACAAAATCCCACACATGCCCACTCAGAATTTGCGCTGCCTCTCATCCGTGCTTTAGAAGCAGGCCTGCTTTAAGCTCCCTTCTTAACAAGCATAGTAACTTTAGAGCGAGAGTAATTGTAATCCAGATGGACCGCTGTATCAAGCGGCAGAAATCTCATTGACATCTGAAGAGCTAGGAATGTTGCATCAAACCCAAGAAGAAAAATATTTTGTTCATGAATGTGACTCAACTGAGGAGGAACTGTGCCAGGAACAGCAAATGGTGCCCACACAATGCCCGCCTTGAAAAGCACATCAATCACTTTAAAGAGGAAAGGATTTCTCTTGGCGAGATATGGTTTTGGGTTTGAACCACTGATTCATGACCTTCAGCCGGCATCGGTCCTGCTTTAGTATTAAAAATTCTATTAACAGGAGGTGTGGACAAGTTTCTGAGTTGCTGGCTCTGAAAAGAAGGCCTGGGACTCTAATCCCTGCTTCAGCACTTGCGTCAAAAAGAAAGCAATTTTGGGCAAAATATTTAATCTTTCTGTGCCCAAAATTGTAAATGTAATGTAATAAAAAAAATGTTCAATCATGTAAAGCAGTCATAAGGAGCATAACAATGAAACTATACTGTGCTCTGTGTTATACTGTCCCAATTACACATTGCCTTCCACCAGCCCACCATATCATGGTCTCACAGGACCTCATGCGCCATCTTGTTTTATAAAACCACCTCCTGCTCAAGGAGCTCCTAATACATACAAATGATTTATGTAAATTGATTCATTCTACCTTGATGCTGGGTCTGAACAATACCAAATACAGAAAAGAAAAAACGTAAATTCAACCACTGTAATTATATTGTCCAACAAAGAGCTATGCTGTCAAGGAGCATTCATCTGGGAAATACTGGAAAAAGATATGCCTGAAAGCAAATGCTGCCTTCGTTTTACAAACTCTTTGCCAAACATTTGCAGGACAATCTTTTCATGGATAGCCGCATCCGTGATCACCTATCGCAGAACCTACAGCAATGTCTTTCAACTCTCACAAGCTCACAGCCCACACAGGTTGTCGCCTGTTCCAGAGGTTCCTGCACAGTCTGCAACTTGGGCTGAGGAAACCCACAATTTGTCAGACATACAGTATTCAGTTTCTTGACTTCAGTAACCTCTTTGCGTCAAAACTGATTAACTTGGATTAAACAAATGATATCCAAAAATACTGTACAATTGTAAGGATAAACACAAACCAGCAACGGGGCTAAAAAGCACCTTATTATGATATTGCTATGAAGTTTATAGAGAGTCTACTGCGACGCGAAAGTGGTCTTCCTAACGTTCAGTGGAAGGATCCAATGCCATTCATGTGTTTGGTAAAACCAAAGGGGATGATGGACGGAGTGTTGAACATTGCAAGCACTCACCCCCAGTCAAGTGATCTGGGTTTAATCCATCATCATTCTTTAGCTCACTCCGCCACCCCAGTTCAGACATGGCCATATGCAAATCAGTCTGACCCTGTGCCTCATGGGAACAGTCCAGCCCGAACTGCCAAGCCATGTCTTCCCTGGACCGGAAACAAGCATCCTGGGACCGGTTTCTGGATTACAGCCATCATCAGCCAGGCTATCTTGAATCCAGTGGCAAAGTGAGCAAGGGACCCACGTCTGGGCATACCCTGCTAACTTAGGGCGAACATAGCAAAACCAAAGGGGATGATGGACGGAGTGTTGAACATTGCAAGCACTCACCCCCAGTCAAGTGATCTGGGTTTAATCCATCATTCTTTAGCTCACTCCGCCACCCCAGTTCAGACATGGCCATATGCAAATCAGTCTGACCCTGTGCCTCATGGGAACAGTCCAGCCCGAACTGCCAAGCCATGTCTTCCCTGGACCGGAAACAAGCATCCTGGGACCGGTTTCTGGCTTACAGCCGTCATCAGCCAGGCTATCTTGAATCCAGTGGCAAAGTGAGCAAGGGACCCACGTCTGGGCATACCCTGCCAACTTAGGGCGAACATAGCAAAACCAAAGGGGATGATGGACGGAGTGTTGAACATTGGAAGCACTCATCCCCAGTCAAGTGATCTGGGTTTAATCCATCATCATTCTTTAGCTCACTCCGCCACCCCAGTTCAGACATGGCCATATGCAAATCAGTCTGACCCTGTGCCTCATGGGAACAGTCTCTGTACTGGGGTGAATGTAAGACATTGTTCTGCATTCTGTCCATCAACTGTTGTTTTTGCATTTGTCACCCCGAGTGGGACGGGTATGCTCAGACGTGAGTCCCGTGCTCTCCTTGCCACTGGAATCAAGCTATCCTGGCTGATGAGGGCTGAAAGCCCGAAACCGGTCCTAGGATGCTTGTTTCCAGTCCAGGGAGGACCTGGCTTGGCAGTTCGGGCTGGACTGTTCCCATGGGGCACAGGGTCAAGACTGATTTGCATATGGCTGGGTTCAAACTGGAATGGCATGGTGAGCAAAAAAACGATGGATTTAGGCCCGGATCTCTGTACTGGGGTGAATGTAAGACATTGCTCTGCATTCTGTCCATCAACTGTTTATGCATTCATGTGTTTGGTGGCACATAGGGTATCCTTAATTAAGTGGGGCACAAAGCACAAGCAACAACATGGCTCAATAACCAATGTGGCTTTCTCAGACTGCCTAAAGAGACTCCGGCGCTTTATAATTCCTATCGGAGTCCGATCATAGATATGGCTTGTTGTATGTGCCAAAATGGATGGCACCGTCTAAATTTAGCTACGAAGTGAGCATTCCATACAGGGAATGACATACCCACAGATTCTGCTTTTACCTTGAGCAGCACTATGGTAAAACCCTTTCTGGTGCTGCGGTGGGCAGTGATTTGTGAAAGCGAACAAAGCTTTTATACCACACAAACTAGAACTGGAATAAAATTAATTTAAATTAACTAGAGGGAAACAGCTATTAGCAATCAGAACAAATGATTACTTGGAAATTGTCCAAATTTTTGTGGATGGATTTCCAATCGCTGCTATAATTTAAGCACACCCTTGACTATGAGCTCACTGGGATGGAGCCACAGTTAAGACATGATGCATGGGGATCTTGCAACTCTGTGTTTCTTGGATTCTTTCTCCTCCTGAATGTGTGCGACAGATTGTGTGCTTAGCGCATCATGTTTCCTCCGCTAACTCCCCTGAGAACCTAGCCAGTATTTCAGTCCACAAGTTGGCCTGTCTGTTTCCAGTGGCACACCCTTTTCTCAGTTTAATTACTTCAGGATTCAAAAACCTCAGAGTAATTTAATTAGGAAACCAAAAGTAATTGAGGAAAATCACCAGTAAGAGTGCAGGTAAGTAACCCTGCTGCTCTAATGCCTACTTTGAAACTTCCATTATAGCCCTTTCATATAGCATGTGACATTACGGGAAACTAGGGATGGGAAGGGGGAGGTAATGGAACTTGTTTAGGAATGGGTGGATGGTCTTAATGTTGCTTGTTAACCATGTCCTTGTTTATATTCTATTTTTATGCACTGCTGTACTGCCCCAATGATTATATGTTGACCAAATGGGATGCACTGGTCCGTAATGGCGTTTCTCAATATACTCGCTATTAACACACTTAGATAGTGGATGTGGCCTATCCTGCTGTCTTCAATGCTAATATATTGTGCAAGTACTGTGCCTATATGAAATGCAATGAACTATGTTTACAAAAAAAAAAAAAAAAAGATTGCAAGTAAGTACAAAGGTTAAGGCGAAAGGTAATATTAAGAGAGACACAATGTTCATGGAATGTTTTACTTAAAAATAAAAAACACTGGCAAAGCCTGCAGGTTTGGGAGGCATGCTGGTGCAATGGGTATATTTTTACATTTTTTATTACACCGGCAAGCTATCAATATAAAAAAAGAAAAAAGGCTGCCACATAAATGTAGACACCAAGTGTTTGTAATACAAATGTTACATTAAACAAAAAAACACTAATGTGACTGATTTACTAGTGGCTTAAAAAACAATTTACTGTTGCACCATGAATTTTAGTATTATTTTTTGTGACAAGACAAAATCATCATCCAACCAAACACTCGAATTGCAGACAGCAACAATGTCACAATATCATATAAACCATTTAAAGCAGCAACTTTGAAAAGGAGAAAGGATACAAATGGCCATCGGCATGGACACCTGAAATGCAGACAAAATAAACAGCCATGCACTTTGAAAGGAGTCGTGTCAATGAAGAGAAAATACCTATTTTAGTGGATGTGAACAATGTGGACAGGCTTTGTGTAGTCACTCAAAGTGAAGGGAACCAGGGGTAAAGTGGGCTGATCCACTGCTAACTTTGAATGGCAATCCAGTAGACCAATGGATGAATCCTGCTGACCAAAAGTTCCTCTATGTATGTATATTATGTATGATTTTTTTGGAAGACAATAGTAATTGAAGACAGCTGAAGGTGTCTAAAAGGCCAGACCTAAAAATGGAAATGGATAGATTAGGGGGCAAAAGGGCATAAAGAAGAAAACAAAAAAAAAGAGGAAAAGAATACGTAAATATTAAGTATAAACAGTAAAAGAATAAAAAGAAAAATGCATACATTATGGGGAAAGGAGCGGGATACTAGCGGTTTATATATTAAACGAAAAAGAAAAAGGAATTTCGAGATTTACCTCGGAATTCTTGAGAAAAAGCTTTAGTGTTACTGATAAACACAGAAATCCAAGATTAATTACGGCTTGTGATTTATCAGCCCAAGAAAACACATGGAATAGTTTTACGTGTGTGTTGAGAAGACAACTTCTCTCATTCATGTAATTCGTCATTTGCAAGTTCATCCTCGTAGAATTTTAGTTGTTTGGTTATTTGCTAAAATAGCTGGCCTATAAAAAGGTGCACTCATTTCATTTTAATGGACATTTCTTAAACACTGTATCAGATAACACCCGACTCCACCTGGATAGCTAAAATAAAAGTGTACACTTGGACTAACATTCTACCTTAATTCTGAAAACGAAACTCACAAGAAGGGGTCCCTAAGCCTGTGTATCTATAATATTCTCTGGTACACACACCAGCTTGTATCTCTGATATACTAGACATTGGAAGAAACAGATGGGGAATAACAAACACAGGGGAGGTTGACCTTCAACTAGGTTAAACTTGCAGCAAAGAGCGCACTGGAGACTGTTTAGATCCTTGAAATGATTTCCAATGTGTCTGCCCCTCAGCAAATCTTTCAATTTAAATGCCAGTAAAAGTAGGTCAGCGGACCCATTGGGGTATTACTGTGATGTACGTGATCCCGGCTGCCATTCCTTTTGGCATCCTTACACAGGACCAAGATGGGCAGGCACATGTTAAGCTCTCTCCTGGGAAAGATGGGCAGGCACATGTTAAGCTCTTTCCTGGGGAAGATGGGCAGGCACATGTTAAGCTCTCTCCTGGGAAAGATGGGCAGGCACATGTTAATCTCTTTCCTGGGGAAGATGGGCAGGCACATGTTCAGCTCTCTCCTGGGAAAGATGGGCAGGCACATGTTCAGCTCTCTCCTGGGAAAGATGGGCAGGCACATGTTAAGTGTGTATCAGTTGCAAAATAAAGTCAGCAGTTACTTATCTGGAAAGGAACAGGAACACCTTGTAACCAGTCGGTCTGGTATTCCGCTCGGCGCTGCAACCAGCTGACAGCAGCGGAGCAATAAATAGATCTGCCAGCACACTGCAAGGGGTCCATTTTCTTTGCCTAGCTATAAAACAGGCCAATGCACCCTTGCTACCCCACTGCCACCCGAAAGCACCGCACAAGATTTCTCCATGCATACAGTTGCGGAAATGGTAGTAAGGGAGGGCATAGATTGGAAGGTAAACTCTGGGACGGGGGGGGGGGAGAGGGAGGGGGTTAAATCATGCCAATGACACACAGGACAGAATGTGGGCACACGGATAGGGGCAGAATAATAAGTATGAACAGCTGAGGGGTTGGGACTTCACCTCAACTCACTTTTCTGCCACATTTGTTTTGAAGTGCTTTCACACAAGGAAGGTAGTCTTGAATTGACATATATAGGGAACCAGTAAAGTAATATGATCTTAGTGTCAGGCTGTGGACATCAACCTGGGCAGCAGAATAAAGAACTGCCGTCAGATCCGAAAGCTGGATTTTTTGAAGACCTCTTAGGAGAGTGCTCCCATGGGCCAGACCGCGCAACAAAAGCAGCCGCACTGATGATTCACATGAAGCTCTTTACAATTCTTACCAGCCAACTTTGGAATTAGGGGGGGAGGGAGCACACTGCCTATCATCCAAGCACAGTTCACCCCATTGCATCCTGGTAAATGCAGTACGCTTACTTTCAAAGTTGCTGTAGTCTTTCACCAAAGTTGGTGCAGGTAGTGCTGTTATCTCTAGACACGTTTTTGAAGCCTGTAATCTCTACTGATGACGGTTAAAGAACCAGAAACACGTGTCTAGAGATCAGCACTATCTGCGCCAACTCTGGCGAAACACTTTGAATACTCTAGCAAAGCAAGCAACATGAGACTGCATTTACCAGAATACCAGGGGCGAACCTTGCTGGGGGTTGAAGCGGTGTGCTCCCACCCCTGTTCCTGTTTAAAAGTACTCCCGTGAGTCATTGAGCTGACGAGCTCGTGGAAGAAGCACCCGCCCGCCAGTGAGAGGTACTTGACCTGATGTAATGTTTGGCAGCCTACTCAGCAAACCCCGAAAAATTGAAGCCTGTAATCTCTACTGATGACGGTTAAAGAACCAGAAACACGTGTCTAGAGATCAGCACTATCTGCGCCAACTCTGGCGAAACACTTTGAATACTCTAGCAAAGCAAGCAACATGAGACTGCATTTACCAGAATGCCAGGGGCGAACCTTGCTGGGGGTTGAAGCGGTGTGCTCCCACCCCTGTTCCAACTTTGGAATTAGGGTCTATTTAGTTGGGTTTTTAAATGCACCGTTTGTTGTCCATAATAAAAGCTAAAGAAGTCACATAGGAGACAAGAATTGTGAATAATACAAATGGTGCAAATGCTGTTATTGGAGGACAAATATGAGAAGAGAAAGAGGAGCTCCGCCTCCTGTCAGTTCAGTATGAACTGGAGTTATACCTCCAAGAGCTGGATTTTTTTTAGCAAGTACACACAGTTTTTAATGTCTTTCAGTAACATACAAGTGGGTATCATCAGCACAATGCTGAATTGTTAGGCTCAAGCTATGCACAAAGTCCTTCAAGAGTTCTACACAGATGTGAAAGGAGAGCGCTTTCAGGCATCCTGTAGGATTCCAATACTATAAAAAAGAGCCTTTGAGTTTCAACACTTGAGTATGACCTAGGAGGAAAGAGGTAAATCATTTACGGATACATCAATCCAGTGCTTTAAATGGGCCGGTACTGTCTGGTACAGAGTACCGGCACTTCTTTATTTTTAGAGGGAGAGTACCGGCACTTCTGAAGACAGACGTAATACTTTTAAATGGAGAGTACAGGCACTTCTCAGAAACAAGCAGGTACTCTGCTACGGAGTACCTGCACTTCTATTTTCCCATTTCAAGCACTGCATCAATCGATATTCAAGCTTGGCTTCAACATGTTGAAAATGATCTTTTTTTAACCATCTTTTTTTAGACAAAACAAAAATCACAAAAACAGAACCTGACTGCCAACAATGCACTGAAACAAATCATTAAAGAAGAAGCCACGAAATGAGAGATAAACCCTGGAAAATATTTTGGGAATAGCTCACTAGTGAAATCAATTGCTAAACATTCCGATCCCAAAGAGAGCTGACATGGAGGAAGATGAAGAGAGGTGAAACAACAGACACAACTTAAAAAGAACATTCTGATGCATATACCATCTTCTCTAGATGCCCCCTCTTCTCCTGGCACAACATTTCCTGAGGGAGGGAACATAGTTCTGCCACTCAGAACAATCCAAGTCACTTGTTGTTCGAGTCATCGTCCTGCACACCCGATCCAGCTAACTTTGGGAGGGTTCGCTCCAAAGCTTCAGTTCACATACAAAAAAAGTTTTTCATAATCCACTGTCAGCTTCAATGGAAATCCCAGAATCAACACTGTTTGTTTCTCTGTCAGCGCTCTTTTAATTCACACAGTTTTCTTATTTTAGGGTCTCAGGTAGAGGTCGGGAAACAACAGCAGCTGATTCTCAATGTAAATCTCTTTTTTCTAGACTCTGTTCTGCACTGTCTTTAAGCTCCTGCAAATCCAAGATAATCAATATAGCACAATTTCCATTTCCAAGGTTGGGGCTCTTTGTCAGCATCTGGTACACTCAGCGCAACTATCCAGTCAATACAGCAAAGGGTAGTAGGATCGTCTGCACCAATGATTTGAGCTCCTGTGGAGGTATGGAATCAGGGAGCCTCAGGACCTTCAACTAGGCTCCACTTAGATATGTAAAGACTCAAACCTTACATCTATTCTCTAACGTTTCCATCATACACTAGTTAAATTCTCTATATTCCTCCATAGCCTTTGCTCACATCCCGTCGCAGCTGATGTGGGTCAGTTTAAGGTTTCACTTTCGATAATAGTGTTATACAGTCTTCTCCCTTCCTGTGAAGGTCTTCTTATTCTGCTCAACACCCTTAACCAATCGTTCAATGGCTTCAGGTTGTGTCAATAAGTCAGAGTGTAAAATATTTATAGACTTCAGCAGGATTTTTTCATTTTCAGTCAGCATACCTTTTGGGGGGGGCTTCTTCCTTCGGTTGATCTCTCTCCCATTCCGAAAGGAGCAGGTCATGGCTTCAGGTCATCGTTTTCCTGTTTTCCGTATCACCGTAAGCACGGTGGATCAGATGTAGCACTTAAGCATGTTTCTCAGAAATACTAGAGCCTTAGTTGCATGTTCTGGATATTCCAATAGGGTCTCAGTGAGGCATGCACTCGTGCCTCAGGTAGGAAGAGGACTATCAATGTCTACTCTCAGGTGGAAATCCTAACTCCAACTCAGGGAAAAACACCACCTGCTGTACAAAAAAACCTCTTTTGTTGATTTTATAGATTCAACATTTGTTCCATGTAGAATACGAATCTGGCCCACATATAGGTTATACATGAAACCTGACTTGCTTCTTAGTTCACTAATAGCATTGCCATCAGGGTGGGGGCAGAAATATTTCTCTGTTCATTGTTTAAAAACTCACTTTTAATAAATATATTACTAAAGCATGTGGTAGTGCCCTATCATTTACAGACATAACATTTCCCATCGAAATGGCCACAAATTTTCCCACAAACATGCCGCTTTACTAATAAAACAATTTAGCACATAGACAATTTTGGGAAAATGGGTTTCAGCAAAAATATTTATCATTTGTACATCACCAAGTAAAGTGCTCTGATTTGTTTTCATCCTATAAAAATCTTTTTAAATCACACAGAATTACAAAAATGTGCTTTGATAACTACTGAAATATATTCTGAAATGTTTGTGCAGTTCACTTATTAGCTATTTAAATGTTTTAGGAAAAAAAGCCTTACATCTTGCAGCCTTTCATGTCATGATTGTTAGACAGTTCACTTTACAAAATCCTCTAATTTTGCAGTCAGAGAAAGACAAGTAGATGCAAGAAGACAAACTGACTTTTGGCCTTGATCTCTGAATGTAGAGCAAATGTGGCAAGATGAAAACAAGATTTAAAGGCATCTTTATTGCTCATTCCCTTTGTAATTGAACAGAACACCTGTTATCTGTCAGCTTGCCAGAACCCCTGATAAAATTTGACTCACAGTAGTGAGTGGGCGAGTAGATTTCTCGAGGCCTGTGCATGTTTCCAGCCTTTGGGGAATGTAGTGGATATGATGGAGGAGTGGATGATGAGGGTAAGGATTTTACTCATCAGTGGTCCTCCCATGTTGTAGATGTAATGAGGGCAAGGATCTGTTAGGGACCCGGAGTGGACAGTTTTTATGATTGCAATGAGTGTTCTCCAGTTGGTTAGGTGAGTGTCTTGGCTGACGGTGGCTAGGTTCGCTATGATGTCCTTGGGGTTGGGTAGTTGTTCAAAGTTACTGTAGATCTTTTAGATGTTGCCGTGTTGGAAAGGTTGTCACATAGTTCATGAGAAGCAGTGATGGTGTAGGCTGTGGCCTCTGTGGTGGTGAATTCCATCAATGTTTCATATGCGAGCTCAGTATATGCACTGGCTAGTCACGGTTTACATTGCTGTGGGTTTTTCCAAATACGAGGGGAAGGCTAGTTTGTGGGAATTTCCCATTTGGGGTGATGTTACACTGTTTTAAACGAGTCACACAATGACCAAGGGGTTTGTGATCCGACACTGATAACGCATCCAGCCTGAAACTACAATGCTGTGGTTGTTTCCTCCCAGTTTGATCACGATGTTGGGTTGTGAGTAAGTAAGCAATACAATTATGAGCTGTAAATTAAATTGTGGTTCTGGACTAGTTTTTTTAATCTCCTTAAATAGTATGTTTCTAGTGATTTTTCCTATAATTGTCAGATACTTGTTTCTTTCAACTTATTTACAGCAGTGAAATAGGTTTTGCAGTTACGTGGGTTTTAGGTGACTGTAGTCCGGTTTTCTCTGAAAAATGGAGTAACAGGGATTTGTGTGGCTCTAATTTTTGAGTTTGAAATCTTTAACCTAATTAAGGATCGCTTGGACTATTATTTTTCTATGTCAAAAATGCACACTGAGTTCCAGGTGGGGGAGGGGGAGGGAGTCTCTCTCTCCCTCAACGGGTTTGCATCTATATTGATTATTTTTAATCCACAATGCTGCGAGAAGCTCACTGAAGGTGTCCAACCAGACCAAATCCCTAGAATACAACCGAGCAAATGATTCTTTCAGTGCAGGTCAGCCAAGCTCTCGTTATTGCAAAACTTTAAAAAAAACTTCTTTTCATTTACAAGTAGACTTGAATCATAACAAGGACAACTAAAATGATGGATGGACAGTAGGCGGTCATTACTGTCATGTAGCGGGTCAGCGGTCTTTCCTAGTACCAGACTTTATTTAAATATTAAGTTTAGAGCTAAACATCTTTTAATCTCCAAACGTTTACTTTGAGAGACTTGTCTCTAGCTCGAAAAGAGCTTTTATAACCATAGAAATTGCAAAGAAAATTCTGCTTAAGAGATGTTAAAGTAATGAGGCAAATCGAATTCCAAAATTCAACAGATAATGTGTCTATTCAAGCTCCCATCTACCCAATCAATCAAGCCTTTAAACTGTCACAATATTAAATCTTTAAATCACTAGCCCATTGCACAGGCTGTACTTGCTTCCTTAAGCATCACATTTGTGATGCTTCTGTGAATTCTACAACAATTTACAGACAGACCGCTTGACAGCAAGGGCGCAGATCTTCAATCTTTTATAATTAAAAGTCATTATTGTCATTCCAGTAATTTCTTGTGATTACATAATTTACTCAAGCTTTGAATGGCGAAAACTAATTATTGCAGGCAACATGTTTCTGTTGAAGGTGGCAAAACATCAGAATGTACGCACCAGACATCAACAGAGTAACACCGGATACATTGGATAACAGGTAAGCGATAACATTATTTTTAAATGTGGTTATCAATGCACAGTTTTGCACACATTTTCTCCTTTTCAATTATGAAACATGCTCAAGTTGCACCAGTGCAAGCATGTCTTCCTCTCCTGAGAATCTGACACATTTAGGAAATGTTCAGAACTGGTACTTCGCTATTAAGGTGACGCACAACTACACAACTTCTTCTCTTTAACTAGAATCAAAAGGCACCGAATTAGGAACGGGATTTCTTTTCACTCTGCAAACTACTGTTCATTATAAACAGGATTTCTGCTAGACTTAAACAGGCTGCATTTGGAGATCAATGGTAAGTACATTTTTATAGGAGGAGAAGGGAGAAAACTGCAAAGTGCTGCCTGCTGGCTTAACATTTTCGAGTAGGGTTTCTTGCCCGAAAAACAAATGGATTGAGAAAGGAGTGATTTGCAGCATAAATCAAGCAAGCCATAGGTGTGAGCTCGCAAATCTAGTCTCATTCAAGTTAAATCACACCACAAATTCTTCATCAGCCATTCAATTAAGCGCTGTAGTGACTATGTGTAAAGTCTGAAGTGTTTTAGAGAAGGCGTATAGATCCGTGTGTATTCATTAGTGGTAAACATTCCCCTTTTTAACCAATTGATCAATGTGATGTAAGGGGTGGACTATTGATCGCATCCAGGAATGTAGCATTAAGTCTCACTAGTGGGCCACTGTACCCGAGTCACCATCCATCAATATTGCCAGGTAGGAAATGTATTTTACTGTGCTGCATCAACAAAGAGACAAAGCAACTGCTGCGAAAATGCTGACGGTTACACTCCATTTTAGGGTCATAACGAAAAAGATTTTGTACTCGTTCTTAAATATTTGATCATGCACTGATCACTACAAATGCAAAAACAAACATACACCCTCAGCACACAAAATGTATGGTCTGAAATGTCATGCAGGTGTACATATTTCACTTAAGATGTTCTTGTGTTACAAACAAAGAGCATTTTTAATCACAAAATTTCCTGAACAATAAATGTATAACACTGCAAAGTCAACCTCTGAAAAATTCCAGTGTGATATTAAATACGACTAAAATTACAGAAAGATATTTTCGATTACAGAAACAGGGAAAGCAACTTTGTTGTTGTGGTTAAGGTGATCAGTCCAGAAGAAAAGCCTTTTTATGTTAACATATACCTTTGGTGTTACTGTGCCCCTTTAGCTGTCGCTTGTCGAAGATCTAGTGCCTTCAACACAGTACAATAAGTGTGCTCCGGGTCAGCCCTTTACTCGAGAATTGATTGCTTGATTTTATATCTCAGCCCTAGATTCCCGATTTGATGGCTTTCCTCCCTAGTCTTTGGTTTTGTCCTGCACCTGGAGCACAGTTTCCTTGCCACGTTTTTGAATGGATGACTTTCATTCAGAGAACGACTTTTTTTTTTTTTTTTTACTTTTGCTTTAGCACGCCTTGGGAGCCCTTGCCTTAATTGGCTAGCTCTTTTCTGCACTCCTGTTCAACTCTGTTCATTTTTGTTCAGCCGCCTTCCCTACTTTATTTTTAATTATTCATTTAACCAAAAATACAAATGCTTTTTATCCGACAAGGGCCGGTCAGCTGCAACCTGAGGCTGTACCTGTCTCTCTTTGCCAGTGTTCTGACTGTGCCCTGCCCTTTCAGTCAACTCGCTCCTCGACATTACAACCGGGCCCCTTCTGTTCCTGTTTTTTTTTTTTTTTTCTTTCAACTTTACCTAATTTTTTATTTTTTAATTTGCAAGGGCCTGGCAGTTGCACACTGCTACCAGTCGCTCATGTGGGGTTTGGGGGGCAGCCGAGCCTCGGGAGGTCTGTCCCCCGGGCAGTTTGGGAGGGGGAGGGGCTGCCACAGCGGCCATTTTGTAGGTTCTGGGGCCACAGGCCATTTGTATGTTTGGGCTACTTTGGGAATAGCCCAAACGTAGCCCAACGCAAGTTAGAGCCCAAAGGCTATAAGGGGTTTTCTCTCCATCTCCCAGCCACCATTTTAGGTGTTGGTGACCTGGTGGCTGGGTGCGCACCAGGCAGCTAGTTTTTTTTTTTGTTTTTTTTTTTGGTTAAGGTGTTAAGGTAGGTAGGCTAGCGTTTGTGGCAGTGTAGTTTTTAGGGCAGTTAGCGGCAGCGTTTTCGTGGTTTTAATAGCCGGGTTGCACCGCAAGATTACCGGGTAAGTGCAGCTGCTCCATGAGGCGGCGGGAGATGTGCGCCCCCCCCCGCGGCGGGAGAGGGCGGCCGCCGTCGCGGCTAGTACCTCTCTGGAGCGTGAGGGATCGATGGAGGTGAGTTTTGGTGCCGCTTGTGTGCCGCGAGCGGCCCTGGAGAAGGCGGGCCTGCCGGAGCCTCAGGCCAACATGGGCCTCCGGCGCGTGTGCATAGGGGGCGGGGCCTGCCTGGGGAGCGCGGCCCGCGCTTCTCCGGCGGAGCTCACAGGGCAGGTCCGGTCTGCGAGGGGGATGAGTTGAGCTGGACCCCGGCGGGGGCCGGCAAGGGCAGCGGGTTCTGGAGGTCCCCGAGGGAGGAGTTACCCCGGCGGGGGCCGGCAAGGGCAGTAGGTTCTGGAGGTCTCAGAGGGAGGAGTTAGAGCGAAGGGGAGGGGCACAATCACTTGGGGTGTCTGGGGGGGGGGGGAGGAATTCCCCGGGGGATTGGTTCCAGCAGGGGGAGCCATGCAGGGGAGGGCCATTATTATTTTGTAAGAATGGAACGAAGGGGTGTGGGCAGGGGGAGGCCTAGAAGGCTAAAGATGGGTCTGCAGAGTTGGGGGCATTGGGGTTGTCACGGGGGAGGTAGAAAGAGGGACAGTGCGGGTCTGGATCGAGTGCCTCTGGAAGTAGGGGGAGGAGGAGGGGGGTTGGTGATCGGGAGGTGGGTTTGGGGTAAAGTGAATGGGCGGAGAGCAGATGGGGGTAATAGGCAGTGGAGAACGGACGTAGGGGGGGGGTAACACGGGCCCAGCACACCAGACCAGCCATTTATATTTCAGGAGGAGGGGCACAGTCGTGGTGCGGACTTGGCAGAGCTGGGAGCGGCTCACAGGCGCCAAGGAGAAGGGAGGGTGGAGCCTAGTACGGCGCACCCATTACCGGCGAGGGATCCCGTCGCGGCTGGCAGAAGTAGGCCCTGAGCGGGCTCGCTGGCCCCAACACCTGACAGACTTAAGCGGTCAGCAGGACAACGAGGTTGCTGGAATACAAAACGAGGATGGAAGAAGGTTTGCAGGCGGGTGCAGTCAGTACCGCCCAGGGCAGAAGGTGTTGGGGGCCTGCTAGGGGCCAGCGAGGCGATTGTCACGATGTGGCGCGAGGAATTAGTTTTTGAGCATGCAGAGCAGACCGTGAGGGGAAAGGGGGGGGTCACAATAACATGTCTTATGGTGTATTGCAGGTTACAGGAATGGCGGCGGAGCCTGCACACCGGCGGCAGAATGGTCACGGACCACGGGTGAGGTGGACTGCGGCGACACAGGCACCCTCCCTGGAGCCAGGTGATGCGCAAGAAAAAGGGGGGGTGCAGGGAGACAATGGGGGAAGGGACGATATTGAGAAAACTGATAAATGGGGGGATTGAGGAGCTGAGGTTTGTAAAAAAAATAAAAAAAATAAAATAAATAAAGTCACCTTACAGGGGGGTTACTAAGCCTCTAGGAGCGCACCTCATGCTGGTACTAAAGACCGTATATGGTCGAGAGAATAGGTCGGAAAGGTCAAGTTATGGCGTAAAGAAGTACGCGGGAAAAGGGGGTGACTGTGGCCTAGTGGTTAAGGTATCTGACTCTCACCCTGAAGGTTAAGAGTTCAAATCCAGGTGTTTCCATGGTTTAAGGGTCTCAAGGAGAGGAGGATAAGCTGGCCAAGAGGCCGAGGGTTCCTCTAACAGTGCAAATTGGACAGCTGCCCTTGATGAGGTGTGCTAGCGGATACTGGGAGACAGATCTGGAGCGTGGCTCTATGTACATACACGGGCATTATATGAAGGGGCAGGTTACCAGGAATTGGGTTGAAGCAGTGAGGGAGGGTAGGATGGCAGTAGCCCCAGTGGCCTAATGGAGAAAGCACGGGCCTCCTATGCCTGTTTTTGTGAGTTCGAGTCCCTTCTGGGGCGGCGATGGAAAATAGTTTAAAATTTTTTTTTTTTTTTTTAAAAAGGGCCCCTTTACGGATTGGACTATAGGGTATCTGAGTTACTTGGCATGACAAAAGGTGGCAAACTGTGTTCACCCATTGGGGTGGTGATAATGAAGGTACAAGGGCAGTTCCGGCCTATTCAACGCTTGTCGGGGCTATAAGGGAGCGCAGTGAAGGTTTTGTTGATAACAAAGGGGCTGCAGTGGCATATTGGCAAAAGGACCTCAGTTGACGTGGCCATGTCACTAGTGTGACGGCGGGCGCAACAACAGAAATGGTTAAATGATTTCAGTTGACGTGGCCATGTCACTGGTGTGACCGCGGGCGCAACGGCAGTTATGGCAAAATGACCGCAGTTGACGTGGACATGTCACTGGTGACACGGCGGGCGCAACGGCAAATGGCAAAATGACCTCAGTTGACGTGGCCATGTCACTAGTGTGACCGCGGGCGCAACAGCAGAAATGGCGGAATGATTTCAGTTGACGTGGCCATGTCACTAGGGTGACGGCGGGCGCAACAGCAGAAATGGCAAAATAATTTTTCAAAATTGGGATGGCGCCAAGGAAGGTACACAGGCAGTCCTGGCTTAAGTCAACATTTGTCACGGACAAGAGGGAGCTGCAGTGCATAAGCTTGTTGATGGAAAAGAGGATACGATGCCATATTCCTCGGTTGACGTGGCCATGTCACTGGTTGTGGCGGCGGGCGCAACAGCACAAAGGGCAAAATGCGACATAGAGTGGCTTTCCGTTAGCTTTCAGTCCATCCAGACGATTGGGATCTTCTGGGCATCCATTTCAAGGGGTTGGGCTGGTATAACGCAGGGGGCACTAGTTGGTGGCGCATGATTTGGTAAATTTTTATGCATGGGCGCTTCAAGCTCCACGGAGTGCCAGGTGGCCCTTGAAAACTTCAAAGAGCCGAGGAGTAATTTGGGAGTGTTTTTGGCCCCGGGGAAGACAATGGGGCCCAGCACGGCGCTGCCTGTTGGGGTATAGAAATCGATTCCAGGATATGGGCAGGCGAGCATGCCAGGGTATAAAAAAAAAAAAAAAAAAAATTTAATTAAAAGAGTTTGGTTTTGCATGAGGAAATGCTGGTTGGGATAGAATGTCACTCAAAGAGATTCACGTGTTCTGGGAGAATCTCAAGTTTGCATGTAGGGTGCAGAAAGTAGGGAGGACCTTTCACAGGACATGGGTCAGGTTTTGGCGGGCCAGGGGCCGCGGCGCCACCATGTGCACTTGTCAGCAAGGGGGAGGGGGACACGAGTAGGGGGAAGGTTTTCTTGCAAGTTTTAACGGTTTGTCATTGGGGGCGACGTCAACTGCTATGGGAGAGGCACGATTTTCTTGGACGCAGCAGGTAGAAAGGATTGGCCCTTTACCGACAAGACAGATCGGATTGCCAGGACGGAGCATAGGGGGAAGAGGTCGTGCAATTCATACTGGATATGATTGAAAGAGTTTTAGCGAGTGACAATTGCAGGGAAGCTTGCCAGAATCCCCTTTGTAGGACAACTATTATGGGGCTATTCACCGTCAAGGAAGGGATTGGAGGCGAATGCTACCAGAGATAAGGTCAGACGAGACAGGCGCAGAAGCCTTGGTCTTGGCATATGGCTCAGGAAATAATACATGCATGGCTGTTTATTTGCTCGGAGGGGTGTGAGGCGGGCTTCTTTCCCACATGGATGGTGGGGATGTTTCAGAGGCATTCAAAGTATAGGAATTGTTGGGGGCAGAGGGGTGGGGGGATTCGAGACACGGGGGTTGTGTGTAGGGGTTTTCATATTGGGCTGGGCAGATGAAAAGCAGAGCAAAGGAGTGTGGGGGAAATGGGTGTCAATGCAAACATCCTTACGTAAGAGAACTTGCCTTGGTAAGAGGAAAAGAAAGTGGAGGACAATCTCCAGTGGGGGTGGGGGTTAGTTTAGCACATGCAAAGAAAAGCGAGGTTACGGCCTTTCAGCTTTGGTCAGTTTTGGGAAAGGCGCTAAAGAATATGGTACTCGATGGCATGGAATTGGGGACACGCTATTTCAGTATTGGTGCAGCGCCTGCGGAGGATAACGGGATGGAGGGACATTATGCGCTGGGTAGAGGGGCATCAGACCGGGGCAAGCGCTGCCGGGGGAACAATGTTGGTGGTGTTAGCGCGGTTTGTATTAATGCTTAACTTAAGGCAGTTTTTCTCGGTTCATTTTCAGCTATTGTCAGTTTTGCGTAAAGCACTTGTGGCGCTAGGTTTGGACAGCACGGGGTTTGGGACACACTCTTTCAGAATTGGGGCAGTGTCGGAAGCCATGAACGGGGGTGGGGGAGGGGGGACATAAGGAGGTTGGGGAGAGGGTCTCCGGATTGTTATCGGGAATATGTGCGAGGTGCTGCAGGGGGTATTTAGAGCGGTCATGTGTTTTTCTTCTGTTCACGCAGTTTTTCTGTTTCAGGTTCGGTTGCGGGCCCCCTCGCCAGGAAGATGACCTTATGAACAGTGGGGCATTCTTTCGTGAAGTGGGCACAGGTCCAGGCACGGGCCAGTTATTTGGGGAAAAATTTGGTTTTCAATAAAGAATGATTCCAGGTTTTGTGGAAAAGGGCGGGGGAGATGCTTTGGAAGGAACTCCTGCGTTCATTGAATGGTATGTTGGTGGCTGGTAGGTGCCCCGACATTTAGTTGATTCACCAGGGAGAACTTGACATGGTTCGGGAGAAAGGTTTGGTCCTTATGAGAAGCTTGGAGAGGGACTTGGCTCTCTTGAAGCTCCAGTGGTCCGGGTGCCCGGTCATCTGGGCGGAGTTTGTCCCACGCAGGTTTTGGAGGGGCGCCATCAATTCTGGGGCAGGGGACAGGGCTAGGAGGAAACTGCATACTGAGATGGTGCAGTATTGCAGAGAGTTAGGTTTTTCAGAATTGCAGATCGGGAGATTAAGTTTGACACAGTGGCATATTTTAGAGGTGATGGAGTCCATTGGTCCCGTTTGGGGATGGACTTGGCCCTGCTGGTGATTGGGGAAGTGCTGGCTATTTTGTGGAACGTACAGAGCCGTTCAGGACATACCCCTAGTAGGAAAGGGGGGGGGGCAGAAAAACGGGGAGGCGGCGTCTCCGCCTATGCTCCCGCTTTTTCCTGGGTGGCGGGGTTGTTAAAAAGTTGGCCAGATTGGCAGAAGTTTGTAGTAAAATGTGGAAAGTTCTGGGCAGGGCCAGGAAAAGGTTAGGCAGGTAGGCTAACTTTAGATTAGAGGTTAGGAAGTTACAGTTGCAGAAAGACAGGTAGGGGTGTAGGTTTTTATTAGAGGGCAGGAGTTTGGAACTGCAATACTGTGTTATGGGATTGTTATGGAATGTTATGTAATGTTATGTTATCGGCAGGATGGGGGATTGATGTGGGGATCGTAGGGGTGGGGGGGAAATGGAGGATCAGGTATTTTATGTATAGTGAGGTTTTAGTCTGTAAGGCAATGGCCTAGGTTGGACATTGTGATATGCACCTGTTTTCAATAAAGCGGCCTTTTTCACACACAAAATGGGTCTCGGTGTTGGCTTGCCCCCTCCCTCCCAAGTGGGGTTTGGGGGCAGCCGAGCCTCGGAGGTCTGTCCCCGGGCAGTTTGGGAGGGGAGGGGCTGCCACAGCGGCCATTTTGTAGGTTCTGGGGCCACAGGCCATTTGTATGTTTGGGCTACTTTGGGAATAGCCCAAACGTAGCCCAACGCAAGTTAGAGCCCAAAGGCTATAAGGGGTTTTCTCTCCATCTCCCAGCCACCATTTTAGGTGTTGGTGACCTGGTGGCTGGGTGCGCACCAGGCAGCTAGTTTTTGTCCCTCCCTCCCACCCTGTAATTAGGTTTTTTGGGAAGCGGATTTCGCAGAAGGATGGGGGAGGTTTTGGCCGTTTTTGTTGGGGACAGGTGCATAGGGAGTTGGCGAAGTTTTGTAAATGTTGTCGCTTGAAACAGGTGCTGCGGGGTTGTTAAAAAGTTGGCCAGATTGGCAGAAGTTTGTAGTAAAATGTGGAAAGTTCTGGGCAGGGCCAGGAAAAGGTTAGGCAGGTAGGCTAACTTTAGATTAGAGGTTAGGAAGTTACAGTTGCAGAAAGACAGGTAGGGGTGTAGGTTTTTATTAGAGGGCAGGAGTTTGGAACTGCAATACTGTGTTATGGGATTGTTATGGAATGTTATGTAATGTTATGTTATCGGCAGGATGGGGGATTGATGTGGGGATCGTAGGGGTGGGGGGAAATGGAGGATCAGGTATTTTATGTATAGTGAGGTTTTAGTCTGTAAGGCAATGGCCTAGGTTGGACATTGTGATATGCACCTGTTTTCAATAAAGCGGCCTTTTTCACACACAAAATGGGTCTCGGTGTTGGCTTGCCCCCCTCCCTCCCAATGGTTTATTTTCGCACTTCTGCACTTGAATTTTTGTAATTTAATTTATCAATATAAAATGCCTGTTGGTCATCTTTGAAAAGTTAATTAAACTGACAAGCAAATAGACAAAATGGCTGCTGCTGCATTAGCACTCTTAGGCATATGTCAAGATGCATGCACCGGCATTACAGGCCATCTTGCAATGCTTTTTCGATCACAAAACCAAATTCAGAATAAATACTCCTGCCAGCACATGTAATAAAGCACTGGCGGTCACATTGGAATGGGTTTTTCTGGCCATTTTTATTGTTTATTTTGCCACTGCTTTAGAGACTAGCATTGGCACAGCCAGTAGCTTAGCCTTTACATTTCAAAGGCATGACTTGTGGGCTTTGCCAATGCTCGTTTCTATTCTATTTTTTCCAGGCAACGATATTATAAAGGACAATCTTTAACTTCCTTTTTTTCAAAAATATGTTTTTGAAGTGAAACACCATTTTTTCATTCCAGATTCATCAAATTGATAGTTTCTTATGTAAATGAAAATGTCTGTCATTTACACAGGTAGAATTTGGTGAATAATTCTGTATACGTAAATGATGTACAAATGTACATTTTCTTATCTTTTTCACTCTCCACAGGAAAAATATTGTTAATAAGACAAACCCTTTCCCCGCACAAGAAGCATGTGCATAGTCACTTAACTTTCCCATCAAAGAAAAGCACTTACTCTGGGTTTTCATGTCTATAAATTGTTTATTTCCAAAGTGGGAAACAAGCTGAACATTTGTTGTAAACATCCACAAACCTACATGTATGTGGGTGTTCGGTGTTTTCTGCATGGCCACTCTCCTGCAATGCCCTACATTCCAGCCCTTCCATTTAGCAATGTTGAAAATCCACAATAATGTTAGATATTGAGTATTCATTAAGACTGACGCAAAGACAGACCGAGGCGGAAGCAGACACAGTGGGCAGCATTGGCGGCTCTCGCAATGCAGCACTGGCAGCACTTTCTGGCAGTATGCTCTCAGTTGCCCAAAGTGCTGCCCACGTACACTCACTGTGCCAGACAGCTGCCTGCATAGGGTTGGCAGATTTGATACTGACCCCCTCCCAACACACCCATCAAGCCACCAGGCCACTGAGGTCCAAATGGAAGGACAATCCTTTTGTGTGAATTGTGTCACGCATGGGAACTCGTGTGAAAAGGTGTCCAGCCGGACAGGGTCACACTTGGTCTCGAGCCCCACCAGCCCTTCAAGGATAACAAAGATGCAGTGGCGGCCGGCACAGATCTGTGGTGGTGGGGGTGGCGGGAGGGGCGGGAATAAGGGGGGCTACTTACACTTACCTCCTGCTGCGTCTCTCCGTTGTCTCTCCTCCGCGTCGGGCCGAAGTTGCCGAACAGGAAGCACATCCAGGCTCCCCTGAGCCAATCACAATGTTGCAATGCAGCGTCGTGACTGGTCCTAGCATCGCGGATCGGCGCTCAGATGGGGACTGAGGGCCTGGGCATGTTCTCCACCCAGTTTGTAATGCAGCCTGGGTGGAGAACATGCTAAGTGCGCATGCCTGTTTGGCCAGCCCTCTGAGACCGGCCAAAGCATCATGCGAACTTCAGTGTGCCCACCACTCCTCCCCCTGCCCTGCTCTGTGAGCAGAGCAGCCCCGCCAAGCTGCCGCAGCAGGACAAAATGAAATGATAATAACATCAAGTTATTATAATTTTATTTTTCCTTTCTTTCACTGTTTCAAAGCAGTGGGGCAATGCTCCTCCGACTTAGCGGAGGAGCCACCACTGCAAAGATGCACTGCACTCGCCAGAGTCACATGAGAGATATCCCCTGGAGTGAAAGCCTTCTATATGAGAAGGTCTGCTAAAGGAGAAGTGAGGGAAAATGTGCATAAGGATACTTGCTGACAAATGAAGGCAACAAGAACTGCAGTTTCTGTTTAAGGAGCCAAGGAAAATAGTTCCACACACATTACAAGTAATCTATTGTAGTTAAATACTTTTACAGTCTGTGTGATTGCTCTAACAATGACCATCCATACAATACGAAACACAAACATGGTATATTGGGTGTTATTTCTACTGAAATCAATGGTACACATAAACGTAGAATTATGAAACATTAGGTTATTGGCTGAAAGGGTTCAAATGACTACTTTCTAGGGTACTTGTAAGTGTTTGCAGAAGGGGCATAATCGTTAGGCTCTGTTACTATGATGAAAACTTAACAAAACAAATGAGAATGACTCACAACAATACAGCAAGACATCAACAAAGTACAACACATCAACCGAACAACATATAGTCTGTTAATGAACACGACAGAGCATATATTACACCACAACGTAACATAGCACATGATCATTATGCAAACAATACAGTACATCACAAAAGACAAATAAACAAAACTCACAAGCAAAACACAACAGAAGAAAAAAATCACCACAAAAGCACAATAGTATAATACAATACCAGTGTTGTTTTATTAAATTTTGTAGTTTCTTGTCGTTTTGTGTTGCCATTTACTTGTACTAGGTTTATGCTGGGTTTGCCCTAGTTTGCACGGTATACATTGCACGGTTTACGGTCTTATCATTGTATAATTGTTAATTTGCTTTGTGTTATGCAGCTGCATTAATGGGTTATAGTGTTTTGCAGTCATGTTATTTTGTTGCCCTTTGGTTTTTTTGGTATATTTTTATTAGGCTGTGTTCGGTTATTGTGCTACTTTGATTCATTTACTGACTTCAAAACATAAGGCTACATTCCCAGCCGAAAGCAGTACATTCTATTAGCTCCAATAACAAGCATTTGCAATGCAATAGGTCTCACATTTGTGAGAGTTTGAGCTATTCGTCTCAGAGCTCAACAAGCATTTGCAATGCAATAGGTCTCGCATTTGCGAGAGTTTGAGCTATTGGCATTGTAAATGGCAATGCCTTTTATTTATATGTTTTGAAAACCTGAAAGCAGTGCGTAAACACGCACTTTGTACTTATAGTCCTTGCTTACGAGAAGCAAGGCTGACAGTAAAAGATGCGCAGTTACTGCCAGCCTTGCTTCTCGTAAGCAACGACTAAGTACAAAGTGCGTGTTTACGTACCACTTGCAGGTTTCCAAAACACATAAATAAAAGGTATTGTCATTTACAATGCCAATAGCTCAAACTCTCGCAAATGCGAGACCTATTGCATTGCAAATGCTTGTTGAGCTCTGAGACGGAGGCAGCAACAGCCATAGGAAGGCAGGGACCGTGACGCCAGGTCATGCATTTCAAAAGCAGGAGGGAGGAGGAGGCAGCTCCAGCCAAAACAGACCTCGGTCTTTAAATGCACAGCAAATGTGGCAAGATAAGAGTAAGATTTACAGCCCTGTTTACAACAGAGCTCTGTGAACCACAATCACTGGTCTAGAGTGCTCCAGCTTAAAGAAAGAAATAGTGCTCACAAGCACTGAGTAACAACACATGTAACAGGGGCAGTCCTTGAAAATGGACGGAGCTTTTAAAGCCCATATCCTGAATACAGCATGTCTCACAGAGACAGCGCAAGCGCTGCCTAGGCGAGACCTAAAAACGGAAGCATTCACCACACAAGCTCTACAATATTCAGGACCCCACTCAGCCTACAACCATGTTTCTGACCATACCTTACAATATTGCTACGAGAGCTCACTTTGTGTGACCAGGCTATCCACGCCTAAAGCAAATGTAATTTGCAGCAGCAAAGAGTTAACGGTACTCAAATAAGACACACTCATTATTATCACTTTAAAATACCCATGCATTTCAATCTTTTTGTAGTAGTAGTAGTAACATTCGAATATAACCATAAAAGGTACACACAGAACAAAAAACATTAAAAACATTTCATAAAACCATACACAATAAAAACATGAGTTAAAAAGAATCACAATAAATCAGCTGAAATCAAACCACTATTCTAATTCAACACGCACAGCCTAGATATTAGGTGGGTCGAAGACCAATACCATACAAAGTTTTGTTAATTGTCAAAACGGCCAAACCTCACTCCCAGGAATCAGACCATCAAACATTAAAAACCACACCTTAGAGATACAAGTGAGGACTCCCCTGTAAAGCGGGGCAATCCAAATTACTGCCATACCTCTCTCAACTTAATTACACAACTGAAGAAGTTTGAGACACACTTGCAAGTATAAATATCCACAAGCATCATAAGGTGCAACATAGTAGCTCTAACAGATGTAAACTTTAATTTAAAAAAAAGGTATTAAAAATCATTTTCTGGGTAGGATAAAAGAGCAAAACAGGACAAGGTACTCAATAGTTTGGTCAGACAGATTATCACATGTACAGCGACCCAGTGTACCTGGGGGAAACCAACCCTTGGAAAACAGACCATATATACTAAGAGGTTGAGTCTACACCTAGTTAACAGCTGCCGGTGGTAGACAGACACCCAGGTCAAATAGCATTTTTTAGTGAGTACTGGTTTAAGCAGATCATCATTCTCCCTAAAAGCCTCAACGCGGGTGATAAAAGTGCGTTTAAACATTGCGTAATCAGCTTTGGGGATTTTTTCTAGGGTGGAAAATAAGTTGGGTGGCCTAAACTGGTTAATTTCTCCTTTATATATCCAAACCATGGTATTGCCTTTACATTGTCTAAAGAAAGACAATCCCTAATAATCATGTCGATCAAGGAAGGCTCACTCTTGTAGCACACAAAGATCCATCTTAGTAGAGGCCTTGAGGCAATGGCATCTGAAATATGCTGAAGTACTCTGCAGAACCCCCAACATGTGCTGTGCAGACCTAGTCTCCTGAACCTGGATGAATTGCCAATCCGGATAGCCCCAGATGTCACAACCATAGGCTGAGGCACATTTGGCTCAGTAAATGTTGAGAAGGGGTTTGATTGGTTTCCCCCATTCTAGTACCAAAGTCCAGTACTGCTCCCCACGTGCAGGTTAACATAGATCTTTTAGACGTGGAAAGAGGACCCAATGTGGTTTTTACTATCAAACAAAATATCCAGATAATTATAAGTAGATACCTGGCTAATTTTGCGTCTGTTACAATAAAAGGTCTTGTATTTGGAAGGTTTACAACCAGTGATCGTAATGTAGGGTTTTGTATGGTTTATGGGGAGGTCGAGATGAGTCAAACTCCAAGGGAGTATCGAGTAAAAACTGCAGCCCTACTGCAGTTATCTACATGAGGATGGCGTCGTCTGCGTAGAGCAGCATCGCCCTCTGACCTGCCCGCGCGGCATCACAGCACTTCTCGATTAACACCTCCTCGAGGCGGTTGACATAAATGGTAACAAAAAAAGGGCCAATATACTTCCCTGCTTAACACCCTAGGTAATAGGAAAGGACTTTGTACAGCAGCCATCGGCACCAAAACTGATGGATCCCGACATGTCCCTGAGTAAATCCTCCAGAAACGAGACCTGGGCCGGGTTAACCCTCAAGGACAACATCAGCGCCCAAAGTTTAATACGATTAACGCAGTCGAACGCGGAGGTAAGATCCATGAAACAGAGGAACAGACAGTAAACTTCTGAGTCAAGAGATAGAGGTTCAGTGATTGGTTGATGGTACTGAGGCCGGGCCTGAACCCATATTGCAACCGAGAAATAATGTTGTTCTCTTTGTTCCATAAAGATAACCTATCCAGGATCACCTGGCCCAGGACCTTGACGGTGGAGTCATTCAAGGAGATGGGCATTATAACACCTTGTGTTTCCTTGGTCGCCCTTTTATAACACTGGGATAACGATGGATTGATCCCACGAGCTGGACGGGCCAAGTGACACAGCAGGCCATTCACGCCTAAAGCAAATGTCATCTGCAGCAGCAGAATTAACTGTACTCAAATCAGACACACTAATTAATATCATTTTAAAATACCCATGCATTTCCATCTCTTTGTAGATTTCAGCACGCGCTCCATGATGCCAGCCATGGCACTGCCTCTGTTCTACATTTTGAACAGCACCTGCCTGGTAGGAAGGGAGATGAAATGAAGAGAAGACACATTCTGCACTGGGAAATTAAGACTCGGAATACAATAGCAGGGCTTGTAAAAGAACCTCAACAGCATACCAATAAGCTAAAAATAAATAAAGCATCATAAGAAAAAGTTTCAACAAAATAAAATGTTACAGTGAACTGGAAAACTAGTTTAAAGCTGTCTGGATGCAAATGAAGTCGAAGATGACACCTGTCACTCGCATCAACTCACAAGTGACACAACTGTTTATTAATATACAATGTGGAGCATCCAGAAGAGAAAAGGAGCATTGTTTCCTTAACACTCACTTTTCAGCGCGGTTTTTGGTGTCTATCTGTGACAGTTCCGTCAAGCTGAGAGGGAAGCACGCGCTGCCTCTGGAGTGGGGGTGGAGCAGGATGCACGGAAAGGGGTCAACGAGCACAGACTGAACGTGCAAACCTGAATTAGTAGTGCAACATTTAGTTCTTGCACAACCCACCAGGTAGGGACATACTGCGTTTATACCCGCAGGATCATGCATTACAACAAGCACAATGTCTCATTACTCAAGCGATAAAAACGTGTTCAAAGTACTGTTTCCACCAGAACACCGTTTTTCAGATCTAATTGCTTTGCCAGCTCTAAAACTATTATCTGGCATATTGATCTTGTTAATGAAAATTAACTTTCCTTCTGCCTCAATGCTTCAAATTCGCTTCCTGCAACCTATCTGGCATGTAAGCAAAAGAACTAACCCTGAGAACTTTAATCAAGATATAAAATGTGCATCTTCATCGGAGCACGAATGAATGAATGGATGAACGAGCCATTCACACAACATTCCAATACTGCTACCATCATTAGCCAGTAAAGACTTCATAGAAGCAGTTCACTGCTTGGATGAGGAGCACTGGAAGTGCCATGCTGGCGACTGGCCAATGGCATGGACTGTTGTGGAAGGACAGCGTTATTCAACAATTTAATGCCAAAGAGACAACACCTGCACTTGTTGAAGGATGTTTATGGTGGTAAATTATAAATAGGGGGTAATTTGGATTAACTGGTGGAATTAAATGGGTTATTCTAAAGGCAGTAGAGTTCTCAACCTCAAACTAGCATCAAATCCCTTGGGTATTAACAGAGTCACTGGAATTATGCAATTTGTGGCCGATGCATTTTCTGCTTAGTTACAGATCTGCCACACTTGCCACAAAATCCACCATCTGCTCCACAATTTGCAGATTTTAGCAAAAAACAAACTTTTTCTAGCCTCACACACTTCACAGGTACAGCATAAGCAGCAGCAGTACAATGTCCTCACACACAAACCAGAAGTACAATAGAGAGAGCAGCATTTCAGGTCTTCAAGACACGCAGCACATGGATAGCGCAGGAACAGTGCAAGCTTCCTTTGCACACACGACACAAGTACAGCACTGCCAGCAGAAGTGCAAGCTTCATTCATACACAAACCAGTACAGCACGGGCAGAAGCACAGCAAGCTTCCCTTGTGCACAGCACAATCACAGAACAAACATGAGCACAGTAAGTTCTCTCCATGAACACTGCAGTCTTCTATGATGCATAGTTACAATCCCTGCAGCAGCAGTACAAGTGTCCCTCAAACACACACCCGACTCAGCAACAGGGCTGGCTTCCCACACATAGAGCTGGTTACAACATCATCTGTTTCTCCCACCTGCAGCATGTACATGGCTGAGTAAGTGTAATACTAGCCTGGGATGCCCTGAGCTTTCCTGTGACCGAAGATCTCTTGAAGCCGGATTGGCTAGGGAGTTTCACAATTGCGACCACATCTCTGCACGCCACAGCCTGCCCAGCACTAGGACGATCAAACTGCATTCTCCAAGCTCACGCCCTATGTCCCCACTGCAACCAATCACCTCAGATCTCGTCCTTGAATCAACTAGAGACCCCTGGCTCGCTCCAGGACAAGCCTTCTGTGAGTGACAGAGGTGTGCCTTGGACCCTGGTATTGATGAGTGGTAATCGCCTCATGTCTGCTGGCCTCTGCACCACTTCCACACGTTTGTGAACAGGCACCCCGTTCTTCATCTCGCGCAGTAGTGGACTAGGGAGCCACCCCAGACATGTAAGCCCCTTTCGGTCTCGCTCGATTTGGAGGAACATGGCACCAATCGGGTGATGCACCACCCTGCCACTGCCAGTCCAAGATAAGAAGAAAAGCGGCCTGGAGGTGAAGTGCCCTCCTCCCCTTGGCGCACAAGCGAGAGGAGAGGAACCCCTATTAGTACCTGGAAGAAGCACCAGTGACAAAGCCATCACTGAAGGCCCTCTCCATTTACACTTAAACACACACTATGCTGAGCAACTCTCAATGTGGAACTATGTGTACAGCATGCTTGTTTGGTGGCCACCCTCCCCACCTGTGAATTATTTCGCAGTAGTGGCTCTGAAGCGTCCATACGCCAAACTGAAGAAGAGACTCACAGCAGACATAATTATTGAAAAGGGATAAACTTTTAAGTTTAGAAAAAAAAAATTCCCAACTCGTATGTGTTGTTTATATGTGAGAAGAGCACTGCATAAAATATAGATTCAGCCGATCAATTCAGAAATAACTTTTATTACCAGCAATAACATTTTTGAGATCATCATTTGCCCAGAACAGTACTGCATAATTCCAATCCTCAAGCAAACAGCATCCCAGGCTTTTTATAGACATATTCCCCCACGGATCTGTCAATCATCCAGACATTTATTTAAGGCAAGATACAATTTACTGTAGCTCCTCAAACAAGCGATTAACACGTTTTACAAATCTGGGTATTTCAAGGTGACAGATCTGTGCAGTGTTGGATCAGATGTTTTGAGTAGGTCTGGGAGCCCCTAGACTCTTGCAAAGGGACCCAGGGCACCGCGTGGCAGCTGTCTTTCTGTGCGGTAATGTGTGTTTGTCTTCAGCCCTTAGACGGAGGTGCAAGTATTCCCCTGTTCAGCAACAAGCCTGAAGCTGCACTGCTCTTAACAATCAAATGTGGCCTGCATGCCTGACGATATTTCCTTGTGTAGAAACAGAAACACGCCGGGCGGTGGGGCTTGTATTGTCACCTTTCATTCCAGCGTTACGCAGCGCGACGCACTAGTCTAGAATACACTGAGGTGCTGTTCACGTCACAGCTAAGTTTCTGAGGAATGCATTATTGCTACGAATGGCCCCAGGCTGCCGGAGGAGCATTGCTAAAGTAATCTATGCGAGGCTGCACTCCGGTTCAGGCTTACATGATGCACCCCCGGGCGGCGCATTGGTATGCATGAGCCTGGCTGCTACTCGAAAGGAACAGAGTCCTGGGTCGTGAGGAGGACGTGGCGGCTAAATGTGGCCATTTTGCCACTGAGGGTTCTTACTATTCATTAGTCTGTATACAATGTTGTTCTTGGTTTCCTCTTTCATAAGTAATTTAAACATGTGCATTATTAAAACGTGCGCCGCTGAGAGCAGATTATGTTGGCAGGTCTGCACGCGACCCGGTACCAGCGAAGGCGGTTGCCTTATCTGCCCGTGTTGGCGAGGTTAACCTGACAAGATGCGCACGTGCGCGGCATGCATCATGGTCTGAGCGCGCCACTTTCACAGCCAATCACGGGCCGGAGACACTCCTGCGCTCACTGCACTTTAGACAGGTGAGGGACCCGTTTCAATAACCTATGCGAAGGTTTCACGACAAACCTTTCACATTCTTTGAATCTGAACACAGGCCTACAACTGCCTTTAATTAACTTAAATCCAACAATCTTTGTATGCACAAATGGATGCTGAATACTGAAACGTTCCATATCATACACGCAAACTTACAATTTTAATGATTCATAGAAGACTCATTCATAAAATATATATTATACCGCAAGTGTGCTCCGGACCTTCGTGCCCCCGTGGAGGTGGCACGTTCATTGGCGGAGCTGATATATATATATATACATACACACACATACACACACACACATGTATATGTTCCCCATTTCACTTGTATACATTAAACTTGAAGATAAAAACAACGAATTTAGTCCCACTTACAAATGATATTTTTGTTCATACAAGGGAAAGAATCATTGTGCTCTGAGAATGATTTAGTCAGACATGGATTATTCAAGTGCTTCACAATTGGACAGTGAACCAAAAAACAAATCAAGTATGTTTGTTTTGCCATCGAGGGTGCCATTTGTGTCTGTGACATAACTAAGGGTGGGAAAAGGGATGTCTCTAGACTCCCTCAGGTGCATGTGTAATTAGATTCTAATCACCCCTTTGTAAGTTATACTGTACTTGAACCTACATGAATGACATGAATGACTCCAGGCCATCCACCAGTGGATGGTCTACACCTTTAGACAAAAAGCCATACATTGCTTTCAATTAGACAAAAAAATCTGTCCTAAAGAATACTATTAACAAGCATTTGCAATGCAATAGGTCTGGCATTTACGCGAGTTTGAGCTATTGACATTGCAAATAACAATGCCTTTTATTTTTGTTTTCGGTTTTAAAACATAAATAAAAGGCATTGTCATTTACAATGCCAATAGCTTAAACTCGCGTAAATGCCAGACCTATTGCATTGCAAATGCTTGTTTCTCGTTCCCTCTGCTAGAAATATGGCACTTTCCTGCTGCCCCAATGCATACTCCCTCCCTACTGCTTTAATACTTAACAATGGCTGTCCCAAAATGCACTGCTCCCTCTTCCTCTCCAAGTTGGCCTTTTGGTGGCATACAGTACAAGCTGACTTTATGGTGGCACACAGTGCTGTGCAAATATCCAATAAAATTAAGTAATATATCATAAAATGTAGTTTTTTTTTTATTCCTCCCCTTCTGGGATAGGATATCGAAATGGACAGACTTTATGTATTTCCTATCTCCATGGATGAGAGATGCCTACCTCATTTTTCGGACACGGCAAATATTTCATTGTATCCATTTATCTTCAGGTTTTTACAGCTGGCCAAAAGGAAACTAGCTTTCCTTTAATGATCTATCTTGGTAAACCCTATTGTGCTAATTATTGTCTACACTAAGGAGAAGTAAATAAAACTGTTTTGTAGTTCTAGTTTCAGGAGTGGGCTCCTGAGGTAGTCCTGTGACTTACCTGTGGCGGTTTTGAGTAGGGAGGGGAGGAGAGGAACAACTCACATTCATGCTACAGGGGGTTATAGGTAGGGGTGGGATGAGAACTCCGCTCCGCTGACGGAGCTTGCGGATTTTTGCCTTCTCCGCGTTCCACGGAGAACGCAGAGTGTAGGCAAAACTCCTACTCCGCAGAGGAGCGGAGTTCTGAGCCCTGGGCCCCCACCTTTAGCTCCCCGCCTCCACCCCCCCTATTTAAATATTTCTTTTTTTACAATAAATAAGATATAAATAAATACACTTACCTTATATGCGGCGTCTCCGAGCTGCCCTCCCCGTCGGATCTCAGTTGGCGCAGCTCCCTCTGCTGTTTTACTGTTCCGCACAATCAATCCTTGCATTTTCAGTTCCACAATGGAGAGATTAGTAATCCTGTTTATGTTGGAGGGGCGCATTTTCTCTCACATTAGCTGGTACAGTGTAATACTGGGTCCTAGTTTCAGTCAACTTTGCCATAAATCGTAACATGCGCATTGCTGGCCTCTGGTGTGAAGGCCAAATCTGTGGCTTTGAAATACAGTGAAGAGAATGCTCTTCACTGGGTGTTACATTGCTGCTGTAGAGGGGAAGCTGTTCCTGTTCTCTGTGTCAGACTTCAGAGAGCTTCATGAAGGGTGCGGACCATCACCCTTGGTGTAGGTCTGCTTCCAGCAGTGCCTCTAAGGATAAAAAGGCATTTCTAGCAGAAACGTACTTCTGTTTCGGTAAGCCCCAATAAGCTTCTGGCATCCAAAGCATATTGGGAGAAAGGTTAAATCTATGTCTCCCCTCTTGACGTTTTGTCCCTTCTTGTCATCTAGCTTTATTGTGCCTAGATTCTCTCATCTTCTCATTCAGGGCATTGGTGGTTCATGTCTGATTATGTAATTGTTCTCATTCCATTGGACCCGTCTGGGAGAACTAGATCCGTTACTCTCTGTTCTCCCTTTTTCAGGATGTTTTCAGCCAGGGTACTTCTGAAACGAGATCCTGAATTTGTTCCAAAAGCTTCCTCTAAGCAGAATATAGAACAAGAGCTTTCTATTTCTGTTATTTCCCTTAATCCAGTTTGAAAGTAAGATAGGGCCTTGCACATCTTAGATACTCACAGATCAGTTTCCATTTACATAATTGCAACGGCTGGGAGTCACCATTGTAACTCGCTTTTTGTTTAATTTTGGTTCAGCTAGAAAGGGACTGAAACCCTCCACTCATTCACTTAGCGGAGGGAGTGTCTGGGGAGGGGGGTGGGGAGGAGGTGTTCGGTAATTTCAGGAGCTTATCTCTGTAATCGTGGTGCTCTCGCTTGCACTACTCAGGGGGACACACTATGGATTGGCTGCCTCTGGGGCACAGACCCAAGGCAGTTTCATGGGCTGTACCTTTTACTTTCATTTCTCGTGATTGATTGTCTTCAAGTCTGATTTGATGGAGAACTGGAGAGTGGTACTGAGGCTTTGGCACCTGTCTCTAAATCTAAAGTTAAACAAGGTAAAGGGATGCTGTTCGGAGAGGTGAATAACTTCACTCAATGAGGAACGGGGAGAGGGAGTTGGCCCAGAGCACTGGAGATTGTCCAGTAAGTAGCCAGGTCGTCTCCATTTCTTAAATATGGGTCTCATCAGTGACACACTGCAGAAATAGACCTTTACTCCCACTGCATTGCGCCTCAGGTTGTGAATGATGATCAGCAGTACGTGTCCCACATAAGTGTGCCTCGAAAGCACTTACAAAACGTTTAGAAGGCTGTGCTCTGGCCTGCACTGGTGGATAAATAGTGACAAGCCTTAAGTAAACTGAGCAAGCGCTAGATGCGTGCGATGCCCTGTGAACTCAGTGGGAGGGAGGGGGCACTAGTGAATGAATACCTGTTGCTTCAGAGCATCTGACTGCTTCCACGGTGAGCTGACTGAACGAGATTTCTCGACAGTGACGCTTATTTACCCAGCAGACTTGGGCAGGGCGCCTCAGGAGGGCCTGGAGGGACGGGTACCCCACCTGTCCTCTCCGGTGTGATTGCTCACTCCTGTCCTGCACTGCGAGGCGGCTCCGGCACGGATCATTAGACAGAGCTGTGGCCACCTCGTCCCCGGGGCGCTGGCCACGGAGGGCATGATCGAGGGCCTGGGGGTTTACTTGGAGAATGGCTATGGACCTCGTGGAGACGAGCTGGAGTGCTTCCGGCAGAACCCCCCAGCCTGTCTGTACGCGCAGACACAGCCCATCTGCGGGGGAGTGCCTCTGGGGGCAGCGTGCGTCAGAGGGGGCAGTGAGCAGGGACGCTATGAGCTGACAGCTAGAGCAGAGCTCGCGGCCTCCCACTACACAGCCTCAGGCTATTATGCTTCTGACCCTGGCACGCAGTGTTCGCACGGCACGCTGTACCCCTGGATGCGGAATGCCAAGGCCCAGCAGCCCCAGCGAAGCAGATGCGGAGCTCAGTACACAGGTGAGCACTGCCCGGCCGCCACTCATCTCACTGTCACACAGTCGCCACTCACCTATCTGACACACAGCCGCCACTCACCTAACTGACACAGCTATCATTCACCTCGCTGCTACGCGGGCACCACTCACCTGACCGCCCCCGCAGCACTCACCTCAAAGCCACACAACCACCACTCACCTCACTGACACACAGCCACCATTCACCTATCTGACACACAGCCACCACTCACCCCACTACTCCCGGCGGAGCATTCGCCTCACAGCCACGTAACCATCAATCACCTCACTGACACACAGCCACCATTCAGCTCACTATCCCCGCAGCATTCACATCACATCACAGCCACGCAATCACCAATCACCTCACTGACACAGAGTCCTTATTCTCCTCACTGCCATTTAGCCACCGGTTACCGTACACCTCCACTCACCACACTGAGGGTGTGACTTAACGGCTAGAGCGGCCGACTTTGACACTGGGAAACCAGGTTCGAGTGTAGCGGAGGCTCAAGCATCCTGTGATTCTGGGCAAATCACGTAATCTCAACTTGCCTAAAAAACATGAATGTGTATGTCTGTAATGCAACTGGTGTTCATGTAAAGCGCTCCGATGTCGAGTTAGTGCTATATAAAACTGAAACAACAAAAATCTGTCCCACAGCTATCTAAGCTCACTCCTTCGGACCCACCAATGGCATCCCTGCCATACAGCACTCACTCACCTCACCGCCCCAGTCTTTACTCATCTTACCACCACAGAGCCTTCACTCACCTTACCTGCACACATCCATCACTCATTTCACTGGCACGCCGTCGCCGACCCCACTCGCACCACTTTGTATTGCAGTCACCACGCACCTCACTTACACACAGCCACCCCGCCTCACCGCCATGCAGTCAAAACTCACATCGTTGCCTAACAGCTACTTCTCACCACAAGCCATCACTCACCTCACCGCCATGCAGCTTTCTAATGTGGTTAAAGAGGGACGCTCAGAGCACAAGTCCGTGATTGTTAGATTTTAGAATTTCCTATTGACAACTGCACATTTTAAAATATAAAAAATTGGAATTATATTAAAAAAAAAAAAAAAAATACCAATACAACCAATTAAACAGTAAGACACCTCACGATAATGAATCAAGTTGATTGTAATATTCTACTGTTAAAGGAAACAAACATTCGCTACACGTCTACTAGTTCCACATTTACGGACGTGACAGGGACAGTAAATATACTGGCTTAATTCCTTCTATGAAAGGCATGCTGCGTACAATAATGCATTATCTTGTTTTTCGGGAAGGTGCCCCACACATTTACTACTAAGCGCAGTTTTTGTTCTAGCGCTTGCTTTTGTTTGCTGTTTTGAGCGCTGTAAATTACAGGTGCCACTAGTGTTATATAATATCGGAACACGTCTGTTATAAATTATAAATATATTTTCTTTCGTTTAAAAAATGAAATGGGTACGTGTTACGCAGTAAAATTTAATTTCGGTAGAACATGTAACACCTTTAGTAATAAGACAGACCGTTGAACAATACATAACCTACAACGGTTATTTCATAATAAGTGGAATAAATACCGTCTTTATTACATTTTTTTACCTAGTGAATTGCTCCGAGTACCGGCACTTCTCAAGACAGACGTAATACTTTTAATTGGAGAGTACCGGCACTTCTCATTTCAAGCACTGGCTATCACTTATTTTGTGTTATCCTTAAACGAGACAATAGAAGGCGTGGCAGCCTCCACATAAGGTAGCGTGTTTTGTAGAAGATCTAATTAAACGCTGCTTTGTACATTTGCATGGAGAGTTGACAGCTCCTTGGACTTCCCGTGGGTTACCATCCGGCCTCGATGCATCGTTGCAAATCTGTCTGCAGCATCCCATGAACCCACCAGCCTACAAAGTGGAGGCTCAATCTACGAAATAAAAGTATTCATTCTGCGTGACCCATCGAATAGGCTATTGCTCGGTGCAAACGAACTAAAGGCACTTCATACTGAACCTCATATGGAGAATATAAACATGTCTTCGCCAGACTTTTTCTCTGAGCAGAAACCTTGAAAAATCTGTTTCCGGCAAAGACTGAACATCCGAGAGGTTTTGCAATATAGAGCGCGGTCCAGCTCCTTCACAGCCATTTTGAGTGGTTTACTTATTCCGATAACAACTAACTAACAAGCGCTGCCATTGGGGGAAGGCAGCCGCTGTTTATTTTTGCATCGCGCTTTCACTTTGAAAGCGCGATGCAAAAATAAACACGCAGCGCCCTGTCTCCTTTTGAGACGGCCCATCCAGACTGGATCGCACGGCTTGTTTACATAACACGCCTCCTTGCGATAAGAAACTGCTTCACGACAGCCGTGAAGCAGGCGATCCAGTCCGGATGGGCCGGACCAAAAGGCGAAAAGGAGGCACCCCAGAAAGCTTATTTCCAATGGCAGCCCACCGTTTACCATAAACGGTGACGCAAGCCAATGGAAATAAGGGGCGGGGCTTCAAGCCCTTTTCTTAAACTCATCTACAATAAATCTCGCCGAGCGAGCTGCGCATGTGCGCAGCAACGCTAGGCGAGACCTAAAAAGGAAACTATCTTGACCACTAGGCAAAGTAAGGAGTTTTTAGTGGTGAGAGATGCGTTGGGTGGGGTTGTGCTGGGGGCCCAAGTCACACAACCACATCCACGAACAACAAGAGGAATGCAACTTTCATTCTTTATTTTTGTCACACAGACATCAACCTCGATTAAAATTATTAACAATCAGAATGTCTTGAAGCAATGTATCATTAGAGCATTAATAGGTCATAAAACAGGATAGATGTGCAACTTTCCAAATCGTAAGCATCAGTTTCACTGTGAAGAAGAGGCTCACAGATTATAGACTTCACACAAATTTATTTTCTGTTTCAATTCATTTCCACACAAAAATCTAAATTCATTGAATGCCGTGTTACCTTCCCTGGTCCACGCGGATCAATCTGGGTTCGTCACGGGTAGAAATACCGCGCTGAATATTCGTAGGGTAAATAACGTGCTTGCGAGGCAACCCTACCTGGAGGAAGACGCAGTGATTATGTCCTTAGATGCCTCCATGGCCTTTGATTCAATAGAATGGCCTTACCTTTTCGAAGTGCTCGCACGCTTTGGATTTGGCCCCCGGTTCATAGCCTGGGTTTGTTTGCTATATACTGACCTGTGGGGACAGGTGCGAGTTAACAATCACACCTCGAGGGTATTCAGGCTACGCAGAGGAACTCGGCAGGGGTGCCCCTTATCCCCTCTGTTGTTCGCGCTGGTTCTTAAGCCGCTGGCGGCATGGGTAAGGCACGATGTCACTTTACGAGGGCTAAAATGGGACGAAGATACTGAAGATAGAATATCATTGTACGCTGATGATATCCTGGTTTATTTAGCCTCCCCAAACGCATCGATTCATTATCTACTCAATATCTTTGTCAATTTCGGCAAATACTCCGGCTATGCCATAAACTGGGCAAAATCAATACTTTACGTTCTCTATGGCCCCACACCTAGACTACCCAAGGGATGTAAGGTGGTAGTGACCAGGGAGGGTTTCACATACTTGGGGATCTTCATTACCCCAGACCCCAAAATCTTTTATGAACACAATCTCGCTGGCCCCCTGCAGAAATTAAAGGAAGATGTTAGACACTGGAGGTCGCAGCCATTGTCGTTGTTGGGCCGTGCGGCCCTGTTTAAAATGCTAGCATTACCGAGGTTCCTCTATGCACTTCAGAACTGCCCTTATTCTATCCCGGACACATATTTCGTTGGGGTGGAGGCGGAAGTCCGTACACTGTTATGGGATGGAGGGACACCACGAATAGCCTTAGGAAAATTGACGAAGAGCTGGTACGACGGAGGCATCGCACTCCCAGATCTACGCCTCTACTATTGGGTGTCGCAATTAGTGGCTACCAACCACTGGTTGTATGGTCCGCCATCTAACCCGGCATACCACTTAGAGAGATATCAGATTGGACGGGAGGGATATCTAGGAGCCTTATATACTAAACCCCGCAAGGGAAGATATCTTGGTCCTATGGCTCAAACTGTTGCAATCTGGCAGACAGCTAACAAACGATTGGGCTGGCAGGGAAAGTTGACGACAGCTACGCCTCTGTGGTTATCTCAACAACTGGGATTGTTATGCTATCAAGTAGGGTTCGACAAATGGGATACAATAGGGATATCCACGATCGGGGACCTTCTAAAAAAAGGGAAACTACTTGCATTCAAAGAACTGCAAGTGAAACACGAACTGGCGCCCACTGAGATTTTCCGCTATCTCCAAATCCGACATGCACTTCAAACGGCTCTTCCAGATCTAACGAATGTCCCGGACCTGTCCCCCCTAGAGGACCGACTTCTAGCTGAGCCCCTCTTTGCTAAGGCCATCTCCCTTACTTATCGCAAGCTATGAAATAACATGCCGGACCCCCTCCTTACTCTTAGAGACAGATGGCAATCCGACATTGGACAACTCGAGGACGAGGACTGGCAGACTGCCCTAATGTCCCCCAGGGAAGCGGCTATAAACCAACGTTGTAAACTTATTCAATTGAAGATTCTACACAGGACATACCTCACCGGGGTGACATTGGCCAAGATTGGGACTCGACAGGACGCGCTATGCTTACGGGGCTGTAACTCTGTTGCTATATTTTATCACATTTTATGGGACTGCCCCTACATACGACACATCTGGGAGCGAGCAACAGATCAAATGCAAGAGGCACTAGGCAAACCACTAGTACTGAAACCCCCATTGGGAATCCTAAACATCTGGGACGCAAATGATCTTACAGACATAGAACAGCAGTTCACCACCCTGGGGTATACCCTGGTAAAGAGCTATTGCTATGAAATGGGGGGCGGCAGACAGGCCGTTGCTGACTGGTTGGGTGGCGGCAATGGACAAATGTATGATAGCTGAAAAAGAAATCTACAAAATCAGGGGTTGCCCTAAGAAATGGGATAGAAAATGGGGGGCCTGGAATGCTCATCGGGGAGTACTATGCATTTCACCGACGGAAGAACTTGAAATGACACGAAAGAAATTCATGAAAATGTAACATCTGAATGTATTGTAACACATCATACAGCATTTTTCCGTTAAATGACGAACTGTATATTACGATTTTATACATGGCAAATGTTTTAATTTTCAATAAAAAATTTTAAACCAAAAAAAAAAAAATCTAAATTCAAATAATGTGTACCTTGGATGTACATGGATCATCACAGTGTCATAAAAAAGGGTTTATCCAATTACAAGAAATGTACACACTGCAGTGGTTCAAAAGAACATCAGTGCTGTCAGTAGAGTATCGCCATCTTCCTTGTTCAGCAAGGGTCAGGGAAAACGGACCTACAGTTCACTACACACTTTGGAAACTTGTGTGGGGGAAGAAGGACTAATGGACCCAACTCTACAAATGTATAATGACTTAACTAAAGTGCTGCGTTTGGGGTTAGCAGTCTAGTTGTTTAAACTGCTGTTGCTTCATTGCATTGAGGATCCATATGAAGAATCAATAGAGCTATGCAAACCTGCATAATCGCCAACTCAACTGTCTGTGTAGAAATGATCTCAAACAATATTGTCAGTCTACAGTCACCATCCAATTGCAGCTGTGCCATCATCGCACCTCCACTTATATGAACTCCGCAACATAAGGGCTGACAGGAACCAGAAAGGAAAACTCATTTCTGATACTCTGCAGACATTTTGGAAAAGGTCTGTGTACACATTTCTTTATACTAAGGTACTTCCAAATGTGTTGGAATTAAATTCCTCCTTCAAACATTTAACATCTGCCTGTAGCTTTGTAAGTATTGTTAAAGGTTTTCCTTGAAAACCCTTATTGTATACATATTACCATTGCTTCAAAACACAAAGGGCTATCTACTATATAAACCCCTGTCGCAGTATGACGAGCACAAAGCTAGCTCTGATGATCCCAGTCATAGAAGTCCTTTATGAAATATTTAGTGGCTTCTTCCACGGCGTGTGCAGTCTTCCACGTACTGTGGGAGTCTGCAGCCAGGCGCACGTGGAACAGCACTCTTAGCAGACCAGATTAAATCCAACCTTCTGAAGGGAGGTAACAGAATAAAGTGTTATGCTCGCTCCAGAGATCTAAAAGTGTCCCCTGCCAATTATGAGCAGACCCTCCACTCTTATTTTTTCTTTCCATTCTGTGACAAGCAGCCTACCCTTTAAAAAGAAAAAAACGACAAGTGCCAGAAATCCAAAGAGATTAAAACACCACTCAACTATGTGCACACATTTAAATACCGTAACGGCTCTGCATGCGACAGCAAGACTCACCAGGCATACAAGGCCGTCTGGTGCCATTTTGAAATCATGAAACTGTTTTCAGGCCAAAGTGATCATATGAAATACTTCAGTTTTTTTCTTTTTAAAGTACTGTAATTAAAACTTGATACTACCACATACATGTTAATATTAAGTAATTTAATGTCACTCAATTGACAAACTTAAAAGAACGGAGGGGTCTGTTGGCCCTTCTGGTATTCGGACTTGTGACCTGCAGATGTCACACAAAGGCTTAGTTCACGGAACCTGCCAGCAGTCGCTTTCAGATTTCAGCATTGCTTACATGTTCCTGCTGATGGTACCCTACAGGCTTCCAATGGTTGTCGGAGATGGACTTCTTGGCCCACAATGACCACAGGAGCCTCCTGGCAGTGCACTACATTTGTACAACAGGGGCACCGAGGAGCGACTGTGCAGCAATGGGGCGATACATCTCTCTGACATCATGCACTACCTGTAATTTGATGCGACGTTGTTCCAACTGTAGAATAACAGGTCTAAGCCCCATTTTTGTATAGGACTGTTTTTTGATTTTGGGAAGAATGCCCATTTTTGCAGAGATCTATTATTGTCCGATTCAAGTAGTGACATATTAAAGCATAAACATACCTTCCCTAGAAAGATGACTCCGGGAAACATGACTCAGCGAGTTCACCCTGAACTGTCACCAGTCTGAATCCCCACCAGGCCAACTCTGCCTAGAGACTAACATTCAATTACGTAAAAGCAACACCTGTTATTTACAGTGCTTTGATACGACAAAGTAATGCAAGAAGTGCTATTTAAGAATACGCTATTATTTATTGTTAATCTATTTTACTTTTGGAAAAAATGTGGCTACCGTGCCCACTAAGGGTAACTGGACCATCTTCGAAGCCAAAGGGCATTCGCTCCTGGAAAACCATGGCCTGGCTCATGAAATTTTAACAGCATCAGAAATAATTCCGATGCCATAAACAGGAGGCCAGTAACCAATAAAACGGGCACGGTTTAATATGTCTTCTATTATTTATACTTTTAAGCAGAAATGCAGGAAAAAATATCAGCTTAGAAAAACTCGCATTAAGCGGAAGAACAGTTTAATATCCACAGTTTTATAAGATGTGTGGCCTCAGCATAATTCTGTGTACATTACAAAACAGATATTGAGTCAATACAGTTCCACAAGGATGACAAATTGTGCTTCAGATGCGCTCCTGCAGCAAAAGCCAGGAGAATATCAAAATCAGATAGTCCTTTAATGAAACACTGGAAAACCTAATAAGTGATGATTCTAACTGCGATGTGCAGCGCAGTCACTGCTGCATTTCAAGTGGATACAGAAAATCACAGTGTTCCCAGTATTACTCTGGAGCTTGATGGTCAGAAGAGGCCCCGCGCCGATATGTCCATGCACCCATGCAACAGAGAGTTGGTTCCAAAGGTTTATTTCTCATAGCACACAGCATCAGCGCGCCTCATCCTTCAGCCAGCAGCCGCTCAACTGAAAGGACGCGAGCGCACAGTCAACTCATTAGAACGTTGGCACAATGGACATTCTACTGAGTTGCGCGGCGCGCGACCACGGTGACAGGAGGATCATAACATACCCCCCTTTCCTCTACACGCAGGTAGAGCAAATGAATAGAGGAAAACGGAAGAAGAGAACAAAGAGAGAACAGGGGCAAAGGGAAAAGCATGGAAACGGAGCGATGGAGCAGTGAGAAGAGCGAAGGGCAAAAAGATAACAGTGAGAGCAAAACCACCCCACCATGAAATCTTGCAAGTGTTGGGGGAAGTCTCCTGACACGTAAGGGTCTTTGACACAGTTGTGTATCTTGAGGACCATGAGACTCTGGATTCTCAACATTGAACCGTAGGCTAGTACCCAAATTATCACCACTGGGACCTGACACTCATCTCTGCACAAGTACGGGAACTGTTGAGCAATTGATGATCATGAGCCAACATGTAACCCGAACAGGAATTCCTGTTGACAATGGCTTTGGAAGATTTGTCTCGTGAGCGATACTTGGCTACTCTGCGTAAATTCCATTTTTCTCCATTGGCCAACACAACATACAAAGGATGCACCTCCCAAACTTTGAAAGGACCACGAAACTTGCATAGGCCTTTGATCCAACGACCAGATCTGACTTTGACCCAGTCTCCAACAAGAAGGTTGACAGAAGGCTTGTTTTGGGAGTGTACAAGAGGGGATGCATGGGGGTACCCTTATCGCTGCCACGCACAATCTTCTCTTCCAACAACTCTCTGACCCATGAAGGTACTAGTTTGGAAGATGGTTTTCTACCTCGCATGGCAATGAAGGGAACCACACCAGTGGTGGAATTTTCAGTGGTACGTTAAGCCCACACTAATTCATTTAAGGTCTCATCAATGTCAAGATTATTGGTGAGAGCCAGACCAATAGCTCCTTTAATCATACGGTTGGCGCTTTCCACAATCCCATTGGATTGAGGGTTGTACAATGTGGTGAGAGAATGCTTAATACCACACTCACAAAGAAACTCACACATTTCCGTGGAAGTTAATTGAAGTGTCATTATCCGTAATAAGGACATTGGGAAAACCTTCCTCTTTAAAAATGGTGCACAGCACTTTAATGGTGACTCTAGTGGTAATCTCAGGAAGCAGATACCATCTAGAGTGAACATCCATTACAACCATACCAAATCTCTTGCTGGGGTGAACTCCTGGCATAGGTCCAATGAAGTCAAGACAAATGCTATGCCAAACCACATCAGGATCATGGATAGAACTCGGGACAGAATGTGGCCCAACCTTAAGTCTCTTCTCACACTCTCTGCATTCACTGCATCTTTCAACCCAATCAACCACCTCACTATCCATGCCCGGCCACCAGAACTCATTCCGCAAACGTTTTTTTGTAATAGTCTGCCCTAAGTGTCCTTCATGGGCTAAGTTGAATAGTCTTTTGCGAATGCCAAACGGGGGAATTATCTTATCGCCACGCATGACAATCTGATCAGTGACAGTGGATAGTTCGTCAATGACAGCGTTAAAGGGTCTAACACTAGTGGGTAATGTACTCTCCCTACACCTACCTTTAAGAATAAGGTTGAGAACACACCTTTTAGGACCTCATCTTGTGACATGGCCTCCGCCGATTCTTATTTACTGACTACACCACAACTCCACTGAACAACATCGACACTGGAGATAGCTCCTTCTCTTTCACTCTTTGACACGCCACTTTTGTCCACTTCTTCCCGGTCTAAGGGCTGACGCGACAGACAGTCAGCTTGAACATTGCGCCAACCAGAAATAAACTCGATATTGAAATTGTATTCTTGCAACCTGGAGGCTAAGCGAGCTAGTCTAGCTGACCCTTTCCCTGTTCAAACCTGGTGACAGGCCCCCTTACTCTGATATCAGTAAACAATAAGACGTTCATTGAGCACTAATTGTGTTAACACTTTGCATTGATCACAGGCAGCGCCGTGAAGTCCAAGAGCTGAACCACGACTAGTCAGACTCGCTTCGTGTGTTATTGTCCCACCGGGATCCAGACATCGATCCCACAAAGGACATCTAGAAATCTAAAGGGGTACACTGTGACTTGAGGGAGGGCCAATGGACTCGTAGCAGTACAGTAAAATGTTTTTAAAAAAATAAGACCCGGAAAGGAACATTAGGGAAGCACATTTTCATCACTCAATATTCTTGGCAGTATTTCCAATATTTGCGTAGATACTTAACAAAGAAAGTTCAACTTTCAAACCTGGACCACAGATCTAGACCATCGCTTTTTAATGCCTCACTGACTTACCCTGGAGTATCACAAGAAAAAGATTGTTCCTGGAAGTTCTGGGAGATTTGAAAAGTTTTATATAGCGCTGGCTAGACCCGGAGGTATCAGAGCGCTTTACATGAGATAGGACATTGTTTCAGAACATTGTTACATAGTTACATCAGTTGCAGTTACCAGTATATGCTTAGGAGACGGGAAAAAAAACGTGCGCTTACACAATAATATAAGATAATTAGTGCGTAGCATATCCAAGACACACGTCATATGGGGAATGGAAGGTAGTGGGGGAAAGGTAAACAGGGGAGTGGAAAGTAGACAGTCAGGTAGATCTGAAGGGGGAAAGTACTCCAGGGGGTACAAAGCAGTCGAGGAGAGAGACAGATAAAACCGTGACGAACCGTGACAAACAATGTCCGATGTCCGGCTGGGTAGGTGACGGCCGAGGGGGTGACCCAGAGCCAGACTCCGCTATAGCTGCATAGGACAGCTCCACCGGGCAGCGGCAAAGGTTACTCGGGCTCCGCGGTACGTACAAACAGCTAAAGTTTCAGCCCGTGGGGGCATCGTCATAGTTCCATAGAAGGCATCAGTCCCGGTGTTACTGGGAGGCGCCGTCCGTCTCGTCCTCCATCTCGGGGTGAGAGCAGGCGAGGTACGGATGGGGAAATTGCAGCCACCATTTTAGAGTCAGGCAGGTACAGGCAGCATCTCGGGACCGAACGCCGTGAATGGCGGGTACAGTGCAACAGTCAGCAAACAAATGGTGTCCCTGGTGTTCCATTCGGAGTAAGCCTGTGGGTCATCTCACCAATGTGAGAGTTGTAACTCATCGTGGTAAAGGACCACTGTGGCGGCCATCTTGGGGTCAGGCAAGAGATTCTGCCCCTGGTGTTCCATTCGGCCGGTCCCCTTTTTTCTTTATCCTTTGTATTCTCAGGGGCCCCTAGGGTATTCACGCCGCTTCTTCAAGCCCTCTCAAGGTCAGGCAGTTGGGGTAGGCAGGCCTGAGATTGCGGAGTCCTCCATCGTTCTGGCAATCAAACCCTTTTGATGAGGGATAGGCTGAAGAGGAATTATGCAGAAAAACCTTCCCCTTGTATGACCCTTGCAGGCTGCAGTCTCCTACAGTGGTGCTGAAAGCTCTTCCTGGGCGCCATGTTAAAGTCAGGCAAAGGCCTGGCCCTGCCGTTAATATCTCGGCCTCACTATGCCCCAGGACGAAGAGCTGCTTATGAGGGGAACCCCTGCTATGTCCCGACTGGCTAATTATGGTGAGCCCCGGTGCCTCGCTCACCTCCTGTTCTCGTCAACGATGTCGGACCGCTCCGCAGCTGCTGCGTAAATTGCAGCGTCCGTTCTGCCCCTGCATCACCGGGGGCACGGCACGGGTGCAGGAAGCTTGCGTCGCTTCCTGCACCCGTGCCGTGCCCCCGGTGATGCAGGGGCAGAACGGACGCTGCAATTTACGATTGAGGTCAGGTAGCCGCTCCCGCTATTTCTGCTGCCGCGGGGCTATGCTGTTTCGGAATCCCGCCGGAGAAGCGACTGCAGCGCCATCTTGCCTCTGAGGAAAGTGCAGTCTCGGGCCGCGCCACAGAAAGCCTGCAAAATGATCAAATCGCCGCCACAAAAGTGTACGCCAGGCTTCCCACTGCCTCACGCCACTATTACAATGCGGTACCGGCAGTTTCAGCTCCACCGCTCAGAGAGACTATACGGAGACAGCAGAAGTACACTGGCTGCGTGTCACTCACGCACCTTTCTCAGACGAGAGATACTGGTCAAGGCCGGTGCTTGTGAGTATCTGCAGCGTGTACCTAGCAGGAGAGAGAGAAAAGTGGGAGAAGTGGGTGGGTCCTGCTCAACTTTGGGATTTCTGCTAGCTATTCCCAGGTGCAGTCCTAAACTCAAATTCCTCAACACATTCCTTCGGGGTCACAACGAACACTTCTCATTTGCACTAAATACATTTGATATGAAAATAATGATACAACTTTTGAGTAATGTGACTTTTCACACACAATTGAGACACCCTTACAAACTAGAGCCAGCCCCCTCCTTTAGAACTTAAGAGCCGTGTCTTTCAGTCAAGAGTTAAATCCTAGAGAGGAAGATTACACTAAACTTTGCTTCTTTGGAAAAAAATTTATTTATATTTCCAGATGCTTCTCTTCACTGTCCTAAATACGCAACAAATTCCCATTGCATCTAAGAAAATAAAAATAAACTTGGACAATGCAGTATCCTCAACAGACAAACAACATAACCAGTCACAATCTCCCACCCGCAGGAGTGTTGTGACCTACTTCCCCTTTCCTCCTCTCTATATTCCCCTCTGATGAGTGTAATCAGGACAGGAGGTGACACCACCAGTATGGGACAAGGCGCTAACGAGACATGAAAATCCAATTCAAATAAATGACCAATGCCTTCTGAAATACAAAGCACCATTCAGAGCACTAACAGCGGATAAGCAACCTTAAATCACACCACACTCCTTGGTACACGGAGATGCTTCAATACTCTACTCCATCTACACTATCCCAACGTCTAATCAAGGTACAAATTACTATCATTCCTGTGGGTGAACCGCATGTTGTGTGCAAAAGTCTGAACACAGCCTAATTGCAAGTCCAACCAGAGTACACAAAAACTGCCTACGCTAAACACCGCCAGCATCATTTGAGCAACTGAAACTTCTCAGAAATTGTGGTTTCAAGCGGAAGTTCGGCTATTTAAGTTTTCAGTTTGTAAAACCGTTTCACTTGACGTGATTTGCATGTGGAAATATATGTTTTTCTATTGCAACGCATGAAGAATGCGTTGCAATAGAAAAACATATTTGGCACGAAATTGCAACTTTTGGTCAATTTCGGTGTGCAAAATATTTCTGTGCTACTGAGCGCAGGCACACACAGTACATCAAGCAAGATGGCGCATAAACCGGACTGAAGCAGAGTTACTTCTGCGGTGGGATATTTCTGCAAAGGATGTCATCTGCCCCAGTAGTACGCAGGTGTTACAGCTCACTGTTGGAGTTTTGACCCTACCTGCCACAGGTTAGGTTTGAATGCATTTCTTCCCACACCCACTGGAAACGCACATATGTAACTGAAGGCTTAACATCTGTAATAAAACCGGAACCCAGAGTCCGCTGCCACCCACACATACTCTTGTTGATACGATAAGTACACATTGAAATATGCACACAAGAGGAGAAACAGAAGCGGCCATCACAGTATGGGAACCACCACTGATTTTCGGAGTATTCGGCTGCAGAGAGTATCCCGTGTTCTCAAAGGCTGGAGAGGCGCGCTCAGCTGCCTCAGGCCAAGGCTGCGGGCCCGCGCCAGTTCAAGGTCACGGGTGACACGCGGACAAGACCGAATCAGTTTCTAATCCCTCTGACTGGAATCAAGGGGAGACCAATTGAAACTGGGGAAGGCTAATTGCGCAGCGTGTGCGTAAAGCACGCGGGCATCCCAGCAGCTGAGGAATCGTATTACCCACGCTTCACAGTAAGCTCCTGAACCCAGTTTGCCTTTGACGTTTTGTTTTAAACATACACACGTGTAAAGTAATTTTCTCATGTTTAACGTTTAGAACAAAAAATGTCCTCGTTTGTTTTCAGGTAACATAGTTGCAAATTTCTATTTTTTAGTATCCACGAAAGGATTAAGAATCCTGATTTATGTAATGCTCTGCCCTTTCAAAGGAAATCTATGCAACATCCTGCTTGAATTCTCAGTTTTTTTTTTTATATGTAGCTGTTTCCTAGATGGGGGTAAAATATTTTAGAGATTTGCAGACCTTCCTCGTCATCTGTGTTTAAGTGATGCAGGTGGAGAGCTGATTACGACACAAGTAGTATGACAAGAGGGTGTGGCGTTGACACCATTTTCAAGTGGGCCGGGTGGGGGCAAGTACTGAGCACAGGTTGTCCATGGAGATAAATATTTACCCCACAAAGAAAAAAGTTACATGCATCCACTCTGTGTCCAATTTATCACCTAGTTGAAAGTTCTGCATAAATGAATACACGGTGGCTTACACTAGGAAACATAAGACTATCAAAGATTTCCTAGAGTACGTTTAAGATGCTTTGTGAGACACTGACGTGTTGAAGTAATATTACGGAAGGGCCACATGTACGAAGCTTAATGTTTGCGATTACCAATAGTGAATATTTGCGATTCACTATTTGGTAATTGCAAACACAAATGTACGAAAATGTGTTTTACACTTTCTGCGATAACAAATGGGTCGCAAATAGACCTACCTCCTGAATATTACTGAGGTAGGTCTCAGTTTCCGACTCATTGGGAATCGCACAAATTATAGAGGTGGTGGCCTGCTGGTGTCAGCAGAACACCATGTCTGTGATTGCTTTCCAATAAAGCATTTTTTTTTTTAAACACAGACTGTTTTAAAAAGAAAAAAAATGAAACGTTTAAGTTTCATTTTTAAAGAGGATGTAGCCTAACGGCTAAGGCGGTTGATCTCAAATCGGGGGAACAGGGATCGAGTCTCGGCAATGACGCTCAACATCCTGTGATTCTGTGCAAATCACTTAATCTCCCCGTGCCTAACAAAAACAAGCATTTGCAATGCAATAGGTCTCGCATTTACGCAAGTTTAAGCTATTGGCATTGTAAATGACAATGCCTATTATTTTTGTTTTTTAAAACATAAATAAAAGGCATTGTCATTTACAATGCCAATAGCTTAAACTCGCGTCAATGCGAGACCTATTGCATTGCAAATGCTTGTTAGAACTGCTAGTGCTGAGCACCGGCAAGACCCAGTCCACTTAAACCCCTGCTACAACCTTTCGTGAGAGGACTCCATTATGTGGCGTGAGTGAGACCGATTCCCGTATGCCTGTGTGTGACTGGTTCACACTTACCAAGAAGTTCACATGCGTTACTAAGAGTAATCCCTCAAGTGCTCAGTGTCTCCAAATGTTTTCCGAGGTTTCATTGTTTGGCTGCTACCACATCACCCCAGTATCAGTGTTCTATGTGACGTTTCCGTATCTTATTTGTTCATAACATGACTGACGCCGCTCGCACCCGAAACTCCCATCCGCTCCTTGTTCGAAGCCTACAGTAGAAGGGGTGGGGGCTCGGTGTGAGCGTCAAAGGACGGTTCAAATACTCCACAGCCCGCGGCACACTGAAACCTAACCTGGCTGGCTGCCCAGTGGCCCGGAGCATTGTGGGCGGGGCCGCCACGCTCGGTAACGTACCCTGATGTGAACTCTCTCGCAGTGACTGGAGTTTTCGTCGACCTAAATGCTTTTGTGGCCTGAAGCCTCACTGTGGTAACTTTGGGTGTTATTGGCGAGTGTGTTTTTGTGAGGGGGTAGGCAAGGGTTAGCTGAGAAGTCAGTGGGGTGTTTTTGTGTGGTTGCGCCGCTAAGTGTTGGCTGTTATTTATCACACAATGCTACTACGCGGGTGGCACGGGGTCTGTGGTGGTGCACAGCTGTGTGGAGGGTATAGGTGCAGTTCTGTCGGATTCTGCCGAAATTAAATGTTTTTGATAAAAGCACATAAAGCACAGAATGTTTTTTTATAACTATAATTGCAGTCAATTGTTTTCTTTTGAAATAAGCGTGTGTATTTTGGGGGGCATTTTTACATTGTTACTTTGAGTATTGCAGGAACAGCAAAGAATGAGGCTCGCTGGCCTCGCCAATAAAGAACAAAATATTCATCGCTTTTGCACCTGAGCGCTGGTTTATTGACTTATATTGTTGAAAAATTAGAGCATCAGGTCCATTGTTAATACGTTTGCGCTGTCCCTCGCGATAAACATAGGAGTGCTTCACAGTGTAAATGTCAGCCCAAGCAACAGTTCCGCACAAAATCGTTTTTTTTGCGCTGAAAGATGGCCCCAACACTGCACCAAAATCACTCTGATAACAAGCGCTCGCCATTCCCGCTGTTTATTTTTGCATCGCGCTTTCACTGTAAGTGAAAGCGCAATGCAAAAATAAACACGCGGCGCCCTGTCTCCTTTTGGTCCGGCCCATCCGGACTGGATCTCACGGCTTGTTTATATAACAGTCTCATAAAGATAAGAAATTGCTTCACGACAGCCGTGAAGCAGGCGATCCAGTCCGAATGGGCCAAACCAAAAAGCCAAAGAGAGGCAACCCAAACAGCTAATTTCCAATGGCAGGCCACCGTTTAGCATAAACGGTGACGCCAGCCAATGGAAATAAGGGGCAGGGCTTCAAGCCCTTTTCTCAAACTCCTCATTAACAATAAATCTCGTTGCGCGAGCAGCGCATGCACTGCAACGCTAGGTGAGACCTAAAAAATGAATGTGTCCTTGTGTAAGCAACTGGTGCTCATGTAAAGCGCTCTGATACCCGATACCTATGGGTCAAGTTTGCGCTATATAAAACTCCGAAAAGAAAGAATAGGCCGTGGTCCGTGGAACCACTGCCTGCTCCTCAAAGATTTTTTTCCTTCTCAAACAGGAAGGGGTCCCAAGGAGACCCCTTCCCATTTCCTAATGGCTTACCACCAACTTTGAGCTGGTGGTAAAGTGCAAATGTTTTACGATCGCATTTCGGTCGCAAAACATTAGTGCATACCAATGCAAATCAGCATTTGGAAGGGACGCCCTAAACATGCCTCTTCAAGGTACCGATTTTCCAACCTAAATTGCGATTTGGTAATAGGCTACCGAATAGCAATTAGGGCTTTGTACATTTGAAAATGTCTTTTTGCGTTCAAAATGGGCCGATTCTGCGAATCAGTCCCTTTGCAACAACAAAAAGGCTTTGTACAGCTGGCCCTAAATTTCTATCTTTTAAAATGTAAGCTTTGTATCGGAGACCAAGATTTCAGCAGCTTTTGACACAATCAATCAGCACCGTAAAAAGTGCAGTCTGCCATCCAAGATGTCATCAGCATCATCGATGACATGCAGAGGGACCGCCTTCGTACCAGCCTCGGACCGGCAGTCAGTGTGATAGGATCATAGTAAAGTGGAACTGTCAATCTGAGACTGAAATAGTCTGCACACTCTTTTCCTAAAAATCTTCAAGAGTGGCCATGATTTATAACTGGCAGTGATCGTTTGTGCTTAATTTGAGCCGGTGGGGGCCACCGGAACTCATTTTTGGGGACCAACACCTATTTTTCCTCATCAGATATTTCCCGAAATCAAAGGAGGGAAAATACATAAACGAGAAAGAAGGAGGATGAGAAAGACGGAGAAACCATCACAAAAGGAGGAAGCCGGAACCTGCAGGAGTGAGATAAAGGGGAAGGTGTTGTCTGATAGTGAATTTAAAGAGGCAGCAGGTGGATTTAAGGCTGTGCAGCCTTGGGATTGGGCGTGCCAATATTTATCTTCAGAGCAGAGTTTTGCACACCGGTACTCATTATTACACAAATTAAGCTTACATACCATATAATGCCTGTACAAAAGGAGGATTATTTGCTATATTTTTAAGGACGATAGGGAAACTATTAGAAATTTCAGTATGGGCAGCATCTTGCAAGAAATACACTGGAATAATTTGAATAGAATATGAAGAATAAAGTGATGAGAAATAGGAGAGTGGAAATGACATGGTTAGAGGCTGATATGGAGGTGGTCAAAGGCTCAATAACGCCTTCATCAAGTAGATAAGACGTCAAATCGCTTTCTCAACTTAACTCTGCATCTTGTTGATGAGACAAGTCATGATTATTGGTTACTACTGCAACTGAGTCTGCAAAAGCAGAGGTCACATAAAGGAGGTAAGAGATTCATTCTGTGCTTAATGCTAATGAAGGCAATATATGAGTGATGCGAAGCCTCAACTATATGGTTCCGAATAGAAGGTTTATTGGTTGTTTGTATACAGTATTTATGCACAAAACAGTTTCGCGACATAAGTATCAGTAAGTCTTCATAAAAACTATATCACCTTTAGGTTTCCAAGGGTGTGAAAGTTAGCACCTGTGAGGGGTAATTTATTAGTAATACCAAAAAGGGTTGTATTTTATTTTATTGTTTTTTCTTTGAATATCATTCCATCTCCAATGCGGATAAATCTACATCAAAGAATTCAATGTGCTGCAGGACATGACTGTTTTCTTGTAAAGTGAGAGCACTAAATTTTGAGTGCTCAATTCAAGGATTTTACTGGCTTGTGCTGGTCTAGCAATCTTGATAAAAGTTCTGTCTGATCTACATTGATGTAGGTGCAATTGTGAGAAGCGATGTTGAGGTCCCCTGCACAAGTTCAGCAGATGGAAAGATCTTATTGCCACAGTGTCTGATGTGGTACATCAGTGTGTGCTGAAGTCAGAGTATAGAAGCAGGTCCTCGCCCATCTAACAATTGCTAAACAAATGAAGAAACTGCATGAAGAGGACTTTTAGTGAGGTGACCATGTATTTGAGAGAGAGAGGACCAGGGGTGTGCATATGGAATCAAGTGAATTGATCAGCATAATTAGTGAGATTTCATTTCCAGGTACATCCCCAACGAACTCCTTTAATTAAATGGGTGCACATTGGGAACGGAATATTAATGAGGAGCTAAGGCACTGATCATTGTTGGGGCAGTGGTAAAAGACTTAGAGACGAGGACAGGAGAATAATAAAAGACATTTATTTTGAAGAGATGCCTCGCCTCATGGGTCAGCTTCCCTCACGAGACATCAGAATAGATGAGGGGTGTGTCATGGGAAAGTAATGAACAGCAGCTCGGGAATAAATTGGACACTTGAAGACTCAGATTTTCAGTTCTAACTACCACTCAGCTGGTTTTATCAAGCTGGGAAGGATGGAAGTTTGAGTCAACCCTGCCTAGAGTGAAACACCTTGGATATATATGCACATATCTCAGAAAATAACACTTTACTTACTGAGATATGGTTGAGGCTTTTAATTGTTTCTATTTATATCTAGATGTTCAAAGTTCTTTTTAATAAGAATGTCTTTAGGGATTTTCTAAATATAAGTTCATATGTCTCACATCTAAGAAGCTGTGGGGTAGCTTAACATTGGAATAGTCACCTACTGCAGATACATCCATGCTTTGCCATTAGGATTCAATGAAACCTTTTCTTAGAGTAAAACAGCATAGTCTACAGACTATAAAGACATGCCTGATTTGTATCTTGTAGAATCCAATGGCCTAGCATGTTGATCTCCTCTGCATTAGGAACATAGCATCGGTGCAACCTTCACTTCGACGAGTACAAGTCGCAGGAAAAGAATGGACTGCTGGTGAAACAGTAATTGCTGTTCACTCTCTCAAAGCCACGACCCATAACATTTAGAAATATCTGAAAAATGTTATGTTGTTTAAGTTGTCAATCTTAAAAAGTTATTTGTCATAACTAATTCATACTCATATTGATTCAGTATGGAAAGGGAAGAAATAGAGAAGTTAAAAAAAGCTTCCCTTCCAAGTGAATTTTATCTAAGGGATTACTCAACCAGATTTTAGCGCCTTCAATATTGCCCAGATGAGTCAATTTAAGAATGTTGAAGGATTTGTCCCAGGCAGGCGGTTCTCGTCTCTGAACCTACCCTATCCGTTTCAGACTTTGCTTCTGCACCTACGAAGCAACCTGTTGCTAAGGTTGGAAACGAAGATTGAGGCATATACATAATCCTGGTCAACAGAAACATCTTTAACAAATCTAGCTGTTATCCACATCAAGGCCTTGGCCAAGTCTAAGGGTGGCAATAAGCGGGAGGCAGAATAAAAATAAGATCAAGAAGAGGGGGCATCAAGATACCCCAGAAGCAATGCTAGTTTCCTTGGAGCGAAGAGGAGTTTGCAGATCACACTGCCTAAATTTAGTCAAAAATGCTCACAGTTATTCTATTGCCTTGTCCCCTCCACCAACTGGACATGTTCCAATAATGCAGATGCTATTTTGTTCCACCACCAGTGACGGACACAGGAGACACCGCACGGCAACTCCATTAATGCCTGAGCCCAAAGTACTTTCAACACTTTTGACTTTGCGAAGAAATTGCTTATGACAACGTTATTTTGACCATCTGTGACAAAGGTGCTTTTAGTAAAATCCTCCAACACATTTGTTACGATCAATCGATATAGACCCCGGTAAGACCAGGGATCAGTGTGTCAAACAGATCAGCCGTCAGAAAGATTAGACATCGCCTTCAACTGCTTCTCCTATTTCTAATGCCTTCCCTGAATTTGTGGTCAGCTGTTCTGAAGTTATTTTTGGAACATAGCAGCATACAATGTAAAAACATTGTAATTAGCAGACATCTGTTTAATTAGCATCGCAGGTATAGGAAAAATGAACCTGGTTCCGGCCTATCCGGCCTATTGTCAGATGATCTGAAAAGAACATACTACCCTATCTGAATTTGCAATCTGTTCCACTGCTTCCGCCAACACATGCGCTTTAAATTCACACCATGTTTTGTAAGATGACAATGCTGCTAGGTTTTCTCACTTTGTAACTGTCATAAGAAAACCTGAATACACTAGGCCCGAAATGAAAATATTCTCATTAAAACCATGTGGATTAGACATTTATTTACAAGAAATGCCAGCTCAACGCTTTAAAGTGGCTCGAGCTCCGTTTTACTTTTGACACATAACAGGATGTAACAAGCCACAAGCTATATTTAATTGTTGTCAGAGGGCCTCCCTGCCACATTTTGGACCATTTACTCTGCAGACTCCTCACAGTGGCGGGTTGATTCTGTCAGCGCAAGTCGTAGGCGAGTCACCATTTTTAACAATCACATATTTTTCACTTACATCTTGCGTTCCTAGCTCCCAGCGTTCTCAGGTAAGGAACAGGACACTGGGACTTAGAAACAGAAGCAAGCTGTTTGCTAACAATGTCAAACGCAGTGAACCCCTGGGTAAGGCTAAGAAAACCTAAAATTAGTATAGGTTGATATTACCCCTCTATAACTTATCTGCCCCTTCCATCTTTCAGGTGGGTCAGCCGGAGAAGTGTTAATCGAAGAGACGTTACTTACTTCATCAGAACATTTGAGGTAGAGTTTATGGAACATTCTAGCACAGCCAATCTCGACCTAATCTTTCATCCGCTGAAAGTAATACACAGAAGACCAGTTTCGATTACGTAATAAATAACATCTGAACACAGCAACGATGATGTTGGATGAAAATGAAACAAACAAAGCTTTATATTATGTTTTGATTTCCTTCAGTTGTTCCCTCCCCAATCATTTCTCTCCCTAAACCATCCGCATTTTCATATTCTCCACATTAAATCTCCTGTTCGGTTGTTAAGACATTGCTGTGACGCACCACAGGAACTATCACTGGCTCTTCCCCTAGCCACCGCCATGACTTGTACTAACCACGGCCATAATATCGCATTAAAAAAACATAACTGAAGGGACCCTTTCTCCTGCATCGCGTCAACTTTTCTGCAAAAATCACATTGGCTACAATGTCTATAACCAACACTAGAGCCACCTCCTTTCCTAAAACAACAACACCACACCTGACTTTTCTCTTCGTAACTCTAAATAATTCTATATTAACTACCACTACTTCATATGTGCTCTGCAAACGGTGACCTACCACTACAACTATACCATTGCCTTCTTCCTTCCTACACTACTACCATGATTTCCTAGACAGCCTTCAATACCATAGTCACACGAGTGCAATGGTCTTGTCCATCCTCATCGGTCACTCCGCCTTCTCCCACGTTAAATGAAAACTGCCACTGCTTCCTCAATCTTAAAATACAATAAGCCAACTCAGCCACCATCACCACCTCCACACATTGTAAGCAACCAACGTTACCTCTTACCTCACTTTAAAACTGCCTCCATTAGTGAACCAATGCCCTGTTCCGGTCTATGTGGAATTACAGAACACCGTTCGTCTATTCTGGGGTGCTAGACTACTGTGACTAAATGTAGAAGCCATTTCCTTTATTCTCATAAATAAAGTGATAAAAATAACTAATTTAATTGTAAAGATAATTAACATTAGCTGTCAATAATATGATACTGGTTTTACTAAGATCCGATTTACAGTTAACCAGGCAATGTAAGGTAAAGTTACAACTCAGAAGGGTCCTGACAAGGCACAAATTCTCAATTTTACAGTCTTTTGGTTGCAAAAACATTCGAGTTAAGTAGTTCTCTTCTGTCAGTTTTTTTTAAAGTGTATCACAAAGGTTTAAGAACTATTTGGTAACGATCAGAGGCATAACAGCAATTGCTCCACACATTTTCAGCTGATTTCAAGTTACAGAAACACACCATCCTCCCTCCCCCAACAGCATCATTTTTAAGCCCCACCATCTGTCCTTAGCATCAAACAAATCTTCCCACATATCCACAGAGGCTGACAAGCAGCACTTATTACTTGAATGTGACAGCGAACACAAGGAATGATTCATACGAAAGGGGGCGGGAACAATTGGCATCAATTAAAAAAAACTGAAGAGCACGCATTCTCATTTTTGCTACCTCACTGACCTTCCCCATTTTTTTTAAAAGTCTGTTTGTAAGCGTTTTAGGAGACCGATAGCTTAAACCAAACCATAATCCACCTGAAAAACACTGCATGCTTAATGGGGTGGGAAACAAAGCAATTAGCATGTGATAATTTAACACCGTGATGAAAGAAGCCCTCTCTGGATAATGAGATGCACTGCCATTCAGCTCCAAAAAACATTAAATTGGATGGTGCTTCAAGTAATAAAAGCCTACTGGGGCACGAGAAAGTGCCTAGAAGTCTGCCTCACTGATCACTTGCATTTCCGTGCACCCTCTTCTTCAGCACCTCAGGCACTAGTCTTAGGAGTGCGTAATTACACCATGAAGATTGGTTTGGCTAAAACGCCGCCGGCTCCAATAGAGAGAAATGATTAACACAATTCACTGAAATGTAGAAAATTAGAAGTCAAGGCTCTTTTTCTTTAACTAGAATTCTAAAAGAATATTGGGCTGAGGTGCAGGATATGTTTCAGGAACAAAACTTTATTATCAAAGTAGAACTGTCAAAAATGCTAATTTTCATTTAAAAATTATGGTCACCGATGAACTACCATTTGTGGTAAAAATACTGAAAAGTCTCACGGCTGATATGAACTCATGACTGTTAATACTATCTTCTGTACCCTGAAGTAATTGTGTATGATAAACTGACTGGGTTGTCTTATGGGCCCTGTACCTAAATTATGTAGAATGTTTTATCCAATAGACAGGATAACACCTTGATCCGAGACAGGGCTGGAAGGAATAATTTGTCCTATGATTGGGCTTTTGAGGTGAGATTTAATGTGGATGTGTAACTTCATATATCGATATCTGTTGCTAATTAGGCGTACACTGGCACCAGTGATGTCACATAATTCAGTGAATAATCATATTATAGACGTTAGTTTCCTAGACACGTCAGAATCGCTTCATTGCTCTTTGCACGCCACGTGTTCCGTTCTTCACTAAAGGTAACAAGCACTGGCAAAGTCAATAGCTCTCGCCTATGTGAAATCTATTGGCTTTGTCGATTTTTTTTAAAACATGTTGCACAGCAGTGGAAGCCGCTGTGTAACATGGCTTTAAGAAAAGAAACATAAAAGCGCTATGACGCCATATTGCACAGTAGCCCACGCTGCTGTGCAATATGTTAAAAAAAGCAGTGGAAGGGGAAGCAACACTAGGGAGGTGCAGGGGAGAAGGGTGAGAGTAGCAACAACCGGAGAGGGGAAAAGCAACATTAGAGAGGTGCAAGGAGGGAGGGAGCACCGGACGGGGGCAGCAACACGGAGAAGGGATGGGTGGGAGCAGTGCTTAATTTGTAAAAAAAAAAAAAAAAAATTGTAATAAGTGCCAGGGCCCTCGTCAGGAGGCCACTGCAGCTTGCTCCACCTAGTGCCCCTGTCAGCACTACCAATGACAGTACCAACAGAATTACTAACCATCACACTCCTACAAGTGTTACTATTCAAACTATTCCAGGCCCCCAAAGCTATTAGAATGGCTTGGGAGGCAGCTATTAGTCATTTTAATGCATATTATATGAATCATAAACAGTTGTGCTTGTCTCTAAATTAGACTGACAGTGTCACCATGTGGAAGACTGTCATAATGCCGGTGTTGATAATTAAGTACCGGTGCAGAGCACCAGAAACCACCAGCTCAAATTAAGCACTCAGTGGGAGGGGAAAGAAGAAACAGTACTTCAATCACAGCAGGAGTAGCGAACGGGCACTAATTCGGTTCAATCAACCTGTGCTTAGTCCATGCTCCACAGAAAGGAACGAAAGTGATGCTTGGCCTGCACTGGCCAATGGAGGCAGCAAAGAAGAATGACACTGAAGCCAACAAATGGTAGCAATGGGAGGACTCCAAGCTCTTTATTGTAAACAATAATACCTTGCCACTGTTGCAGGCTTGACCTACAAATGGTGGTGCACTGAGCCACTGCAGCTGTTATTGGGATTTACTTGCTGGGAGAAAGTTGCAATGAAGTTTCCAGCTGCAAGTTTTTTTACCAAACGCTTTAAAAATCAAGCAGAAAAATAAGGAAGAAAGGAGAAAAAGGAAGAAGAACAAAACTGAAAAAGAAGAAAAAAGTAGATTCATTAAAAAATATATTAACAGGTTCAATCTGCTAGTCTGTTTAGGCCGCAAAAGGGTAGGATATCTAATGTAGGTTTGCTCTTCTAGTTCCAGACTAGTAGCGTGCTGAAATAGTTGTCACAGACGAGTGTCAAAGTGTGATAACAGGCTTAGAGATGCAGATGAAGACTGAATAAAAGATTTGCAAAGTGAGTGTGTGCTGGGTCTAAATTCGCAGACCGATACACAGAGAAATTTGATCACTGAGACTAGACAATAAGCAGTAAGCTACTGTAGCAGGAAAGTTGCTCAGGGAAAATCAACAATGACACCATTTGATTCAGAGTGGGAAGCTAAAATCACCCTGTTCAAATCGTTTCTGGGCTAGCACAGGATGAGGACCTTAGTGTGGACATTTTGATATCCTTCCTCACTACTCTGACTGATTTGGGTTATATATTCATTACACATCCCTTTTCAAAGCAACAAAAAGCATAAGAAAGTAGAATCTTTATCAGGATATCCATTACTTACCCAATACTATCTGCAGCAAGTTTGCATTTTCAAATCTTAGCTTTTTTTAAAGTTCTAAGTAATGTGCGTCTGTTGATAATGCATAGGATTGGGCAGCCTAAACACTTTCAATGGCGGCCTAGTGAAACATGTACCAGTATTCATTGAAGGGGAGGCTCTTAGGAGGAAGAGTGGTCACTGGGTCCAGCTCCCACAATAAGAATCCACCTGAATCGTTGAGCGCCTGCAAATGCTGCAGTAACACATGCACTGGCTGCTCTTTCCCCATACGTACATAAGAAGGGATGCACTGCCAAGCTCCCCGGAAGCACCTTATGAAAGCCAAGCACATCCGGACAACTCAAAGCCACACCAGTGTTGTTGTTTTTTATTGTTTTTTTTGCAATTGTTTTTTTTGTTTTTTTTGCATTTGTGCAAATACCAGCAGCATAACAAGTTTAAATCATTATTATTAACTATCCCCGAGCAGGCCTGGCCCAAAGAGAACTGCCCCTAGTCTATTCTGTCACAGTGAAATAAACAACACACCCTAAATGACAAGGGCATTGAACATGATGTAGTTAGGGACTGTCCAAGTCTGGAGACAGCCTGCAATCATACTAAACAGAACACCAACATTTATTATTAATATTTTTTAATACACTCATATGAGTTTGGGCATTATTCCTTTGAATCTACATCTGTGAAGGGATTCCATAATCCGTACATTCGCTTGTTCCACAAACCAAGCAGACCTTTGGTCTACCTACAGAGGTCAGTTTACCAGCAGTCCAAGCCTGGACCACTCCAGCTTAAGGAATTGAAAGCAACATTCAAACCGAGTTTTCCCTTGAGAGAGGGCCGTATTAAAACCACTGGGTGGTCAAAGTTCACGTGTTCTGGGAAAAACTTTGGATTTCGTTTCCCAGCACACTAGTCTGTGCCTTGTACATTTCACACCACAGACTAAACCCACAGTTTAAATCCCTGTAATCCCAAACTAACATTCACTTTAATAGAGCCGTGCACCTGTTTCTCCTTCCCCTGCGGCTCAGCTTTCAGAAGCCTTCTGCAGAGTAATGCTGCAGGAAACCCTCCAATAGGGTTGACCTTCCACCGACTTACAGATCCATTGGAGTTAGTGACACCACCAACCTCGCGCTCAAGTACCCCCTGCTGGGAACAGCAAGGCGTGAGTGAATGGGATCCTAAATCTGAGGTTCTGCCGCGACACAGTCAGGCGTATGTCACGCAAAGCAGTCCTTGCTAAACTGACACGTCAAAGTGAAGCTAAAATTGAAGCAAGTCGTTTTAAAAGAAGCTTGTCAGAGTAATAAAGGAACAGTAGGTGTAGAAGTTTGACACAGATGATTAAAATTACAGCTCCTGAAACATGCCTCCCACTATGAGTGGAAGGCAACAAAGCCTGTGAAGATTGCTAATCGATTGCGCACAATGACGATCTCGTGAATGTGACTGCTTGCTTATCTTCCACTCAACTTTCTGAATCCCCTTCACGTTCGGTTGTGAGCCGCTCATCTCCAGATATGAAGGGTGTACAAAAAGAGCCAATCGCAGAGGCGAACCTCCTCACTTACACAATGCATGACAACGGTAGACCAGAAACGGAGTCGCCCGATGCGGAAACGCGTAACAAGGAAGGTAGCACCTACATCTATTATCACTTTGTTGTAAATGTATGTCTACATCACAACATTGTCAATAATGGCCATGTTACTATTATTGGGTGTTTTTAAATAAAATCGTAAAATTATGGGTTGTTGCACTGGACCAGTTGTTATTATTCTCACTGCTGGATGCCCATGTGAGATGCATTAGTACTATGAATCAATCAGACAGCGGAGTGCTATTCTGTGGAGTTGGCATTAATCAGCTCGACAACCTGTCATTTTGGATCGGTGCAGGTGCATAATACAGCGCTGACTTGTAGGCAGGATAAAACTCCCAGGACTGCTGAAGGCAGGAGTAGATCACACATTCAAACCTGTCCCCGGTGGCTTGCGTCAAGAATTAACATCTCAAATAGCGAGCACCTCCAAATGACAAAAAAGCATCCCGTAGCTTAGAAAACGTCACCTATGTTCTTAGGTGCGCGGATGATCTAGGGACGTGGATTGGATGGTGCCTTCTCAGGCAACTGAGTTAATGTGTACATGTCATTATTACTCAAAGCACCAAATCTGGAATGAACAAACTATATCTTATGGGCCAAAACTGCAAGTCTTACAAAGCATTCCAAAAAGTAAAGGCCATAGCAGACTATTTGAAAACAAATATATATATTTCATGCCACACGGGGAATACTTTGAATATAGCAGGAGTTGGAGGTTGCCTACCTTCATCTTCACCTGGTCAGGCTGCAGTTGATGCTTTCAATAAAGAGGATGTGTTCATGCTTGGACCGCTCTCCACTGGAGACCTCTTGTATGCGCTACGGTTCTCAGTAATCGCCATGGAGTGACTTCATCCTCCCTCAGCAGGTCAAGGCAGGTGCTTCACCATTAATTAAAAACGGTGCCCTGTATGGTGGTAACTCAGGGATCATATCTCCGTCACTCTTGCCAGGTGACCAAGCAATGCTACTTGGAAACCTAGATATCTGCTGACGACACCCAGATTCATCACCGCACAGAGCGAGAGGGCATGGGAGCAGGTGAGGTCAGGTTCCACCTCTTTCCACTTGAATCAGGGTCCAAATGAAACCGGTAATATCAATTGTTGCAAATAAACTTTCAAGAATTTACTGTCGAGCATGATCAATATACCGAACTGTTCAAGGACACTGGCTTTGGCTGATGGTTAGGACATTGGGGCACACTATACTACTGGTCTGTTTCGAAAGATGGGAGCCCATCGCCTATTGCCTTTTTCATTTGCCATCCTTGTAGAACAGAGTGCTAATTAGGTAGACCGGCAGATAAATGTTAGTGAGTGTACTATTCTGTTCATAGAAATAGTTACAGCTTAGACGCATTCTCTTCCATTGTAAATAATTTCCTTTTGGATATTACATATTGCCATCCTCAGAAGAGGTTTTGTGCATTCTGGATTCTCATAAACAAAGCACTAAAAATCATGAATATGTATTTCCTCTGTTGTTTCATTACTGATTTACATATTCCACTTTGTTGACAAAGTACACTATATTCAATGGTCTTTATCACGCTGCAATTGCAACGAGGCAATATAGAGCAACAACACTACAAAACACTAAAGGTGGAATTTGTAGTTTCACAAACCAAATGAAGCCAACACAGGGCTCTATATCCAAAAGAGGCCTGCGGGTACAGCCAGAGAAGCAAGACCACGCCTTCACTAGTTTTTAAAAATCAGAGATGGCAAGTAAACATTTTGTCCCTGGGCACAAGTCTTGTATAGTCGAGGTGCTCCTGTTGGACCAGTTGCGTGCCTCAGCCGGCAAGCCTACTTTGAATTTATAGTGTGTGACACAACACCACACATAGGTGATCCTAAGAAAATTTGTTTTTGGACGTTGCAGTCCTAAATGTTCTTTCACATGAAGGCCCTCAAGCAACTTGTATGATGCTGAGCTCTGACGAAACAAGGAAATGTGAACCATACAAGTGTTACTCCAAACACACTTCCAACTCAAATTCTTCGCCAGAATACCAAGCACCACTTAGCATGCTCTGCTCAGCGGGTACCAATCGTAAATGGGAGATTGGCATTAAATTATCTGATAAAACACCAACTAATGTTTATGAAATGCCGTGGTATCCAATGTTAATCCCCTGAATGCATCAATCCAGATCAATGAAGATTGTAATGGTGTACATTCAGTGTTAAGGATTCAGTATGTCCTTGCCAGAGCAGAGAATGACTGATATTCCTAGCCCTAGTCTACATTAATGATTAAAACATATTTGGAAACTGTGTTTAGACGGCTTACCCGCTGTTCATTTTTAAATTAGCGATTAGTTCTTAATTAATTGAAAAATGCAAAGTAGCTGTGAAATAAACAGATTTTCATGTCGAGCTCTCAAAGTGGGCGTAATTTTGATGAATGTCCCTGCCTCCCATTTTAAATGGCCCCATATGCTCTTTGCCAGCAGTCTTTTTTTTTTGCTATGTCTAATCACTGTTCTCAGAGAGTTTTGTGAATATCAATGTTTGCACAGTTAGTCCAGACCTTCAATTAAACGTTTCTGCACCATCCCTTCTGATTGCTAATGTGGCCTTCTCTTGCTTTGTGTAAAGGCACCACTCACCGAGCTGGGAGAGGAGATCTGATTTCAAAAGGTTGGAAGGACTCAAAGACCACGTGATCTCTTTTCTTTGGTAGGGGTCCAAGCCTTCACTTTAAAATTCATGCAATGCCTGAAATTCGTTCCCCTCGAATGTAGCTTCATTTAGTAAAATTATCCTTAAGGTGTATTATGAAGTTATTAGGAATGAGTCACTGTCACAGTGCTAACCATATGTAAATCAAAATGGCGTTTAAATATTGACAATTCCACTAGAAACAAGCCAGACAGCTCCATAGAATTGCTGGGTGGGGAACCTAGCCAATCACAGGAAGAGGAAGTACTCGTCATTGGAAGAAGGACAAATAAATGAATTCCTTTTAGTTATGGGAGTTCAAAACCAGAACTAATACATTTCTGTCAGTATCCTATTTTTTAAGATCTAAACATGTTAACGTATTTAGAGAAGTTTGATTGGCAAAGAATCCATGACTGGGTTGAAAGGAGAAATCCGTAGCATGAAGTTTATATCAGTTATGAGTGATGCTGTTGGAGCCACACACTGGAGGTAATTGTGAAAGAAATTACTGTGACATTGATTTAATTACAAATACTACTTTTTGGCTAAAATTGTATCCTACACACATAAGAACAGGAGTAAGTGCCTAGGGGAAAGCAGAGTCTGAAAAACAGCATAGACAAAAAGATGGATACTTAATTCACAGTGAGATTGGAGAGCAGTAACAGAGGGGTTACATAAAATGGAAAACATTGGCAAATTGGATTTTACAAGCTGTGGTCAGTCAAAAAACACAAGCAGGGCAGTAAGTACGTTCAGATGCTTATGTAGAGAACGGGAAGCAATATAAAAGAAATCAAAGGCTGAAAATCAATAAACTAGCGGCCACACAACTGATAGAGCTGGATGACGGAGAAAGGTAATATCGCATAATCAGTGATTTCCCCCCTTGTCAGCACATGAGGAAAATGAAAAAGACGGAATATCCGAAAAAAAGCCCTGCTAATTCGCCTGACAGTCCATTTTAAGCAAGTATTGCTTACAATTTCAGGACGGTCGCCGAGCCGCCGTACAGGCATCTATTTATCATGTCAAACATGTAATATATTGCGATGTTCTGAATTAGTGTGTGGCGTTTTAACGACGCAGATCAGCGCCCAGAAAACAAGCGTTTGTATTACAAGATCATGGTCCAGCCATCAGCAACTCTGTCTTACCTGCATGAAGACATAATTGGTTGGAAGTCGTCCAGGACTGCCTGGAGCTACAACACTCTGGCAAGGTTGCAAATCTTGTCCACCGCAGCACAACTGCTGTGCTGCAGGAACCGCATGAGCACTGCGCAACAGCTGATTGGATTAATGCTGCGACCACTCGCAGTGAACACCATAGAACGAGAAGGGGAGAGATGTCTATGGCACATTGTCCAGGTGACCTTTCCTTTATAGGTATGGTACTGGTGATAATCCATTAGGCGGTAACTCCCTCCTGAGATGCAAACCTGGACCACCTGGTGAAACACGTGGTCACCACATTCTCAGACCCTTCCATCGACTTGTCATCGCCCCTCTAAACATAAAATCGCATGTGGTATGCTGGACTTCTAGGGAGACCGAGACGGTCATGCGCAGTATGAATGCGGAGGGCCATCAACAATGCATCACACACATGTATCAGGTTATCTGGGAACTACCCAATGCAATATGAAAAAGGATGTTTGTGCACAAAATTAACAATCCCTTGCAGTGGCATTCTTTATATCAGTTGGCACCTGGTGTACGGATGCCGCAAGTCAGTTTGCAGACATATATGGTGAATCAGACAAAAGTTAAAAGTTGGCTAACATACAAATGTTACCAGGCAGTTTGTGACTATTGATCCCTATGCCAAAGTCCTGTCTGTTTAAATAATGTCACCCAGGGCCAGTGGTCAATGAACCGGACCATAATGCCGACATAATGAGGAAAGTAGGGAGCACAGACGCCAATCTAAAGACACTCTATTATAGTTCAACAACAGGAGCGGGAGACACTCATTTAACTTGCTACATTGATTAATTTGTACATTTCTCCATTACTTCATTCATCAGAACTTTTGATTTAAAACATTATGATGCTTATATTTCTGATGTGGACCACTCTATCTTACAGTGGTTAGAGTTAAAACGAATACTCTTGTTCCCATAAAAACTTTACTGTCCGCAGGCGCCAGCCCTAGACTTCCAACGGTACCTGCAAATAAGCATGGCATCAGCATCTCGCGATATTGTGAACTGTGCAGATTATTCAGCTCTATAGCCTCCCAAGAGCCCTGACGCACGCACTGATGAAGAGAAGAGGCATTATTGACAAAAGCGACTCTTCGGGAAGCATGCGGCTTGTAGCAGATAAGAATAAGCCCGCCCTCATGGACTCCCTCCCTTCACTTACAAATCACTGAATCAAATTAAGAGCCATTTAATCAATTTCTGTGTGTGAACTCAGCATGACCGATAATATCTCATGGTCAGCGGTGTCAGAGGTTGCGGATTAATCCAACAATAATTCTATGAACGCCTGATCAATATTCATCACTGCGAGGAGTTCATCCATCACATTCACTGGTTAGGACAGTGTTGGCGCCTGCACGACTGGGGGGATAATAGAAACTGACGCCTCGTCCAGATCAGGAACTTGTTTTTAACAGTTGTATTTGCCTTCTCTTTATCAAAGCGACAGTGCTTCCAGGCTAAATACTGCCAGTGAAGGCTGACAAGGACAGAACTATTTTTACGAAAGGTGGCATCAATTCACGCGTCAGCTTTTAATGTGACAAGAAATCAGGTTTTTCAGAGAAGGAAAGCGGAGTGTTACGAGAGGTCCTCAAACACATTAACCCGCTGAGCTTGAACAACTAGCACCAAGTGACACTTTTGTAGGGATCAAGAGAAATAGGACACAAACAAGTTGCTGACACATAAACCAGCACTATCATCTTCTAAATTTACATACATCCCCTTACTTTACAGCCTTCATGAAATACAAAACTGCCACATATCATCACTTGCTCTTCAGATCAAAATATTTGATGACCTTAGACTTAGAATAAATGCCCCATCCCACACATACCCTAAAAATGGAAATATCCACTCCTCCATTAAGAACAGCTACAGCCACCCCTAAAAAAAAAATCCCAAACAGTCTTTATAGTGCCCTTATTGCAAGCACAACAACTAAAAACAAGCACAAAGCACATGACAAAAGAATAGAAAACAACTTATGTTCCTTATAATGAAGTACAGGTTCAATACAAAAACACACGACTCATCACCGATAGAAATCCATTCCCATTCCCCGGTAACTGGACTAGTAAGTCAGCAGACCGGAACAAGAATGTAGTTGTCATCCTCAAGGCATCATTAAAAGGGAAACACTTCAACCCTGGAGATATGTAAATGTATGCACGACAAACCTAACTCATTGATGTGGGTCTTCTGCTGCCACCTTCCAGCGAACCCCTAGATATTCCGCTCATCAATCTCTCAGTTTGCCTTCTCTTGCCGAATTGATTATTATGAGCTAATAGATGCAAAGTACTGTATTTGAACCTCGATTTTTTTTTTTTTAACTGTAGTATACTTTTTATGCCTACATTGTGTTGGCGAAATAAAGTTATTCTGACTGACTGAACCTCGAAGTTAATGCCGCTTAAGATAACCCAAAAGGCCACTCACACCAAAGCACACACACCCAACCAACTTCTTATACAGAAATAATACTTAAACATAGGAAAAATAAAAAACACGATAGTCACCACACGTTCATTCCTGCACGCTAACCGAGTACCATAATGCTAATAAAAAAACTCACAATTTTACACCACCAAGTTGCATGTGCACACTATCTGCTGAAAGCCAGACACATTTCTTGCAAAAAACATATTTAGATTTTCTCTGCCCCATTTTTAAATCTACTCAATCATGCAACTCACCGATGTAGTACAAAATCTTATTACCAGGTGAGCACCCAGTCATTGCACTTCCTGACAATTTCCAGAAACACTGACGGCTCACAGGGCACCTTACAAAAGCCTGTAGCTCCAATAACACAAATACTACAAAATAAATGAACTGGCAGATTATGAGCAAGCTAGGAAATACTATCACAAATCAATCTTCAATCAAAATATGTTTTCACAGAGAAAATCACATATTACATTATTTGAATTAAGGTTTGCGATTTTCTAAAATTGATTACTATGGTGGAGTATATGCACTGGCAATTACATGCATGAGCTCGACTGGATGTAGATCCCTTTACACATCTGACTAAAGCATGTCCTTTAATATATTCGTCTAAAATGTTGCAGGATCCTCATGGAACCTTGCACAAAAATGTGCTGAAATATGTTGTGATCTTGGAAAACAGTTGTAAAATAAAGTGGTTGGCTTTTGTTGACAACAAATTACATGCATTGGAATTCAGCACTTCTGTTTTACAGACATGCACGCTCTCTGCATTCACCAGAAAATATCCAAGTGTAGACGATATACATCTTGCCATACCTGAATTGGCCTTTGTCTGAGAATACACATCCCATTGGCCTGTTAATACGTAAAAAGCAAGCAACACACACACACACACACACCTACACAAGTTATATTTAGGAAAACTTTATTTATCTTTTTTGTATACGAAACCAACTTAAACTACACATGCATTAGAAATTCTAAAGTTATAGTTATAACTTAAATTTATAATTTAAGCACCACCTTCAAATGACTATACCTTGTGCACCTCTGTACACAGTGTTATTATCTTTCTAGCCACACTGCATTAACTAGAGGCATAGAGAGGAGTGCAGTCTTGTTGGGTGCCATTGAGTGTAGTACAGTGCTGTAGAGTGTCGTACAGTGTAGCGGCGTAGAGTGGAGTGTCGTACTGTGGCATAGAGTGGGGTAAAGTGTCGTACAGTGAAGTGTAGTTGAGTGGAGTAGAGCAGCGTAGAGTGGAGTAAAGTGTCAGAGTAGAGTGGCGTGACAAAGTAGAATGGGTGGAGTTGAGCAGAGTGGCGTGGCACAGAGTCAAGTAAAGTGTCATAAATTGGAGTGACATGTCATACAGTAGACTGAGTGGGGTGTTGTAAAGTGTAGTAAAGTGTCGAAGAGTGGAGCAGCATAGAGTGGAATGGCAGAGTAGTAGTGGAGTAAAGTGGAGTGCAGCAGTGTGTCATAGAGAAGACTTGAGTAAAGTGGGGTGAACAGGCATAGAGGGAGATGCGTATAATGTTGTCGAGTAGAGTGTCATACTGTGGCATAGAGTGTAGTAGAGTGTTATAGAGTAAAGTGTAGGGGCATAGAAAGTCGTAGAGTGGCATAGAGTGTACTACAGTGTTGTAGAGTGGAGTTGCATAGAGTGGACTACAGTGTCGGACACTGGAGCAGTGTAGAGGGGAGTAGAGTGGAGTAAAGTTTCAGAATGGAATGACTGTAGTACAGTAGAGTGGCGTGGAGTGCCATAGCATAGAGTGGAGTGGCATGTCGTAGACTGGAGTGGAGTAGCGTGTCATGGGGTATTGGAAAGTGTGACAGCATAGAGTGGAGTGGCAAAGAGTTGAGTAGGGTGTTGTATAGTGGCGAAGAGTGCAGCAGTGTGTGGTAGAGTGGGGTGGCATAAAGTGTTGCAGAGTCGAGTGGCATAGAGCGGAGTGGTGTAGAGTCGAGTAGTGGGGTATAAAGTGGAGTAGAGTAAGCAGTGTGTCAGAGTAGGCTGGAGTAAAGTGGGGTGTATTTGGCGCAGATGGAGTTGTGTAGAGTGGCACAGAGTGGAGTACAGTGTCGTACAGTGGCATAGAGTGGAGTATAGTGTTGTAGAGTGGAGTGTCATACACTGCAGTAGAATGAAGGGGTGTAGAGTGCAGTAAAGATCTGTAGAGTAGAGTGGAGTGCCATAGAGTAGAGTGCATATAGTAGAGTGCCGTAGAGTAGAGTGGAGTGGTGTAGACTGGAGTGGTGTGCCGTAGGGTACAGTGCAGTTTCATGTAATAGAGTGGCCTGTTTTACAGTAGAGGGGAATAGACTTGAGAGGCATTGAGTGGAGTGGCGTAGAGTGGATAGCGTAGAGTGGAATGGAATACACTGGAATAAGTCTTGTAGAGTGGAGTGCCATAGTGTGTGGTAGAGACAAGTGGCATAGAGTGTTGCAGAGATGAGTGGCATAGAGAGGAGTAGAGTGGGGTAGTGTGCGACAGAGTAGAGTGGAGCAAAGTGGGTGTCGTAGAGTGCAGTGGCACAGAGTGTCATGGCGTAGATTGGAGTGGTATAAAGTGGAGTGGCTTATGGAGGAGTACAGTGTAGTGGCGTAGAGTGGAGTGTCTAGTCAATGGTGTGTCGTACAGTGTTGTGGCGTGGAGTGGCGTACAGTGAAACAGTGTAGAGTGGAGTGGCGTACAGTAGAGTCGCGCAGAGTGGACTGGTGTGTCAGAGTAGAGTGGAGTGGCGTGTCGTAGGGTAGAGTGGATTGTCGTGTCAAGAGTGGCAGGTCATGCAAAGTCTTGCAGTGGAGGTGCATATAGTGGAGTGGTGTACAGTGGAATGGCTTAGAGATGAATAGCGTAGATTGCAATGGCATACAGTGGAGTGGCGTATAGAAGAGTGTCTTAGAATGTGGCAGAGTGGAGTAGAGGGACGTAGAATGGAGTAGTGGAGTACACTGGATCAGAGTGGTGAAGTATGTTATAGAGGTGAGTTGAGTGGAGTAAAGACAGGTGGGGAAGCATAGAGCGGGTTACATAGAGTGTCATAGTGCAGTACAGTGTCACAGATTAGAGTGAAGTGGCATAGAGTGGAGTACAGTATAATGGCGTAGAGTAGTGTGGCGTACAGCCTTGTGGCACAGAGTGGAATAGCGTACAATGAAGTGGCATTGAGTTGAGTGGAATAGCGTAGAGTGGCTTGGAGAGATGTAGAGTGGAATGGCAGAGTGGAGTGGTGTGTCGTGCAGTAGAGTGGAGTAGCATACAGTGGAGTGGCATAGAGTGGAGTGTGATAGAGTGGATTGTGGTAGAGTTGTGTGGCATAAAGTGGAGCGGCACAGAATGAACTGGCATGTCGTAGAGAAGAATAGAGTGTTGTGTTATAGAGTAGTGTGCCATACAGTGTCTTACAATGTAGGGGCGGAGAGTGAAGTGGCGTAGATTCGAGTGGCATAGAGCGAAGTGGCAGAGAGTAGAGTGGCGTGTCGTACAGCAGAGTGGAGTAGCATAGAGTGGAGTGTAATAGAGTGGATTGACGTCAAGTTGAGTGGCAGAGTGGAGTGGCACGGAATGAACTGGCATGTCGTAGAGTAGAGCAGCATGTTGTGTTATAGAGTGGAAGATATGCGACAGGCTCCTCACTAACCCAAGGCTCAGTCAGAGCAGAAACGCGTTGGGTTAGTGAGCACCCTGCCTCATATCTTTCATGTAAATAAAGTGCTGGAAACCTGTGCAGTTGGGATTCGGCGTAATTCTTTTCAGATGAAGAGAGGTGTGTGCAGTGAGAAATATATATATATATATACATCCCTAACTATTACCATTATTTTTAAGTGCATTAGGCCTTCCTATATGTATAAAACATAGTAATAACATATATCTGCGGTCCAAAGCTAGAACACATCCAGTGTGGTGTAAACTATATGGCTGCCTTTTACCTTTTTAAGGGCAGGCTTTAGTCAATAAGATTGTGTGTTGTTATGTATCGCAGTATACAGCGAAATTACAGTGGTATACCATGGCCCAATATATCACTAAGTTTTTGTCCCTAATTACTACGAAACTATTGAACGAAATTTCATGAAATTGCAAAAAGGATCCTTTTCAGATTATAATCTATATCCTTCGCAAATTTCATGAAAATGTGTTCAGCCATTTTGCTGCTACCTGGGTCTAAAAAGACTATGGAAAATGCACTGGTGGAAAAATGTGTTTTGGAACCCCCTTTTTTAGGTCGAGCCTCGAGTAGCGCGCAAGCGTTGCTCTGGCAAGACTTTAAGTTAGGGGTTTCAAAGCGGACCAGACGCTCGTAGCGTCATGGCCTTTCCCTGCGGTTACCCGCAAGCAAAAGGCCATGGTGCACGAGCGTGTGGTCACGCCTGCTGCTCGCAAGCGCGCGCACCACTCGTTTAAATATTGACGTGACGCCACGGCTTCGATAGCAGGTTGAGCTGTGCCGTTAGGGAAATGTAGTTCTATATCCGCCTAACTTAGTCTTTATAATTGTACGATTGGACTAAGTATCCCATCTCGCCATGCGATGGCTGGCTTCCAATCAGAGCTTTGTTTACATACTGGGATACGTAGTCCTACCCCCGCCATGCTCCATTGCATTTTACATCCACAGGACTCGTTTTCCCATAGGGCCGTGCGATAGAGCGGTGGGCGGCCTAGCGGTAGAGCCGGCAGGAGGCGCTGTGCTTGGAGGAGTGCGCAAGGGGCGGAGTGGCTGCCGGAGAGTGAGGCCCGGAGCGTGGCCTGTGCTGGAGACCGGGATGCAGCGCGCCCGCTGAGCCCCCGCCATGCTCAAGTGCATGCCCCTGTGGCGCTGTAACCGGCAGCTGGAGGCCGTGGACCGGCGGCACTGCTCTCTTCAGGCTGTGCCCGAGGAGCTGTACCGGCACTGCCGGAGCTTGCAGGAGCTGCTGCTGGACGCCAACCAGCTGCGAGAGCTGCCCAAGGTAAGGGGTGGGTGCACAATCCCAGCACAAAGTACCGGGGCACATGGAGCCCTCAGAAACAAGTGTAGAGACTGCTCATGGTGAGGAGGAGCCGAGGCTGTCCATATGGGATGTGGAGAGAGAGGAACAGCTGGGACCTGGGAGGATGTGGGGTAGGGGACCCTACTAGGTACCAGGGGAATGGGGCCTGAAGCCCGTTGTAGCAGCTGCTCGTGGCCAGAGAAGCTGCTGGGGTGTGGTTGGGGGGATGGGGGGGGGGGGGAGAGGAGGACAGCTGTTGGGATATGTGGGGTTCAGGAGGGTAGCAATTGCCAGAAGGTATGAGGGCATTTGGAAACAATTATTGGTGCGATCAATGAAGTGCGAGAGGGTTGAGGACAGGTATGGAGGCTATTGGGCCTTCTGACCAGTTTACAGGCGCTTTCATCGGTGAGAGATGGATGGCACCTGCTTTTCTCTGCCCAGGATTAGGGGTCTGCTGCAAGAGCTGAGGCTTGAAGGGGCCAAAGGAGGAAGCATCACTCCTACATGGAAAGGTTCATTTGAAGCGGTTGTAGGAGCTACCCCCTATGGTGGTGTCAGGTGGGTGGCAACTGCTGGGGATTTGGAGGACAGAAGGGAGGACTGCACTACCGCAGGATAAAGAGGCAGCCTTCAAACTGGTTAAATAAGTTACTAATGTTAAGGGGTTTAGCTGTTGGGGACTACCCAAGGTTAGAGTGCAGGTTAGAGTGCAGCTTCGTGTGTCACAGTCGGCTAAAGTGGCGGTTCTTAACTTGGTGTCTGCGATGCCTACTCTGGTGGTCCTCGGCTATTTAGAAAAGTAAATAATGCTTGCAGATTGATAAATAAAGTGTATATATACACGAAAAGAAAACTTTTTTAAATCTCTGTAAATATGAAGGAATTTGAAATTGGGAATGGACAATTAAATTGATATTCTTAGCTTGGTTTGTGAGTACAGTAAACAGAGTCTAGAATGGACGAACCATTTCCAGTCTTCCATTTAACAGTTTCTGTTTTTATATTTGTTTTGTTTGTGAATGAAGCATTTCATAAGTTGTGTATATGTTTGAGTGCCACTTCTGTCTTTATTTCTAGGCATTGTTTTGTGGTTCGAATTGTAGAAATAGCTTAGGCTGTGGTCTCAGGTTTCCAATAGTGATTCACTGAGAGGCCCACAGAAGTCACTCCCCAACACAGGCAGTCTGGCCTGAGGTGATGACAGGCCATGTTCCTTTAGCACAAGATGACAATGAACCCCAGGCATGATCCGGCTACCTGGGCGAGGTATACCTTCAGTCTTTAGTCCTAACGGAGGAAGGCCCTCGTGACACCCCTTTGTGACATACAAAGACATCCTGGTGGCTGAGTGGGCTAAAGCATCTGTTGCTGGGCCCGGGTTCCACCATGTGGTCACGGATAAGAATCCCAGAGGGTTTGACAGAATTTGCACGACTGAATTTCGGAACAATAACAAGCATTGGCATAGCCAATAGGTCTCGCCTTTGGGACCTTATAAGTGTTTCGCCATGCAACAGTTGATCTTGTTGTACCAAGGATATTGTGCTGCATAACTAAATACTTATAAGGTCCCAAAAGCGAGACCTATTGCCTATGCCAATGCTTGTTTTCTTTGCAGCCCCTTAACTAATGTCCACAAAACTTTGCATCATCAGCCAATCTAGAAAAAACAATAGACCTGCAAGGTTTTATGGAGATTTGCCAACTGGTGGCAGAGTTATTAGAGCAAGTAATCCTAACAATAAATACAGAGTGGTAACTATAACTACAGAGTGGTAACTATAACTACAGAGTGGTAACTATAACTACAGAGTGGTATATATATATATATATATATAATGCAAAAAGAGTCGCCTCTAGGTGGGATGCACTCCCAGGCGGAGATTACGCCAAAGCAAGGGCACACGCCATGAACAAAGTACTTTTCTGGTTTCCTGCCAGACAGCGGCTAGCTGTGGAACAGGAGGTGCCCGTTATATGCAGGGGTGCCGGCGCGAACATCGGCAATCCTTTTAAAGACATTTTTGAATGTGAGTGTCGGCGGCGACCCACTTGGGTTTTACTCAACCACCAGTCCCAGGAAGCATTGCTTCAGGTGGTTCACCTGAGCATGATTATTACAGGGATTTACTGGTGGTTGCCGCACGCCGTCACGTCACATGGTCTGCCACTGAAGAGGGCGTTGGCCCGAAACGCATCTGGCAGGAAACCAGAAAAGGACTTTGTTCATGGCGTGTGCCCTTGCTTTGGCGTAATTTCCACCTGGGAGTGCATCCCACCTAGAGGCAACTCTTTGATATATATATCTCAGAGAGGTGGTAGATATGTGTGTGTGTGGTAGATAAGGGATAGGTAATTAAACACGATTAGTCCATTTCAATTTAATTCTGACAACTCTTTATAAATGAATAATGTATCAAATGCATTACTGATTTAGAGGATGATTTTTTCACTTTTAATAAAACCTGAATGGCTACTCTAGCATCATCACACTCGAACCCCCTTTAAATGGCATTACCAGCACCAGGGCAACCAATGAAAAGCACCATGAAGTTTTATTCTCATCCTGCTCCATCGATCCATCAGAGGGCATCACTTATGATACCACTTCCTGTAACTCACCCGATGGTAGATCTTATGATTATCAATCTGTGATCTATACAGATAAATTGCAGAAGCCAACAACTCAAATCCTACAGAGTATGCCTCCGCCTACCTCGGACTTTTAAAATGACAGAGCCCCCTTTACAGGTGTTCCATATCTCGTCAGAAAGGATGACTGAAGGAAATTTCCTATTGTGTCTTCCTGGGGAATCCCCACTAGATCTCCATCAATCTGCATGGGATTTTCAGAACCTTTTACCTCACACTAAAGTGCAGTCACAGAAAAGATCCCAATCTCTACAGTACAGCTTGTGAGTGCAGTGGCCAATCTGAAAAGGGCTTATGGTGTCCTGCAGTGTTTGGTAAAGGAATTCTAGCACATTATCAACAAGCGAAAAACGGTCTTGGATTTTGACAAATTATGAAGCCTTCAAACTCTAAGGGGTCCAGTGGCTGTGTTTTGGAGATTTCTGGTTATCAAAGTAATGACTCATTTGAGTCAATGCACCCGTATCTATGCATTTCAGGAAGTCCCAAAGGGAAAGCTGCTCTCCAAGGTCAATGAAATAAACTTCGCATCTCTGGTCATTCAGGTGGGCCTAGTCTTTGCACTGCAGAGGAGGCCATAAAATGTCAAATACACTGGACCAGAATCACAAGTCATGAGAAAAACAATTTCATGGTATAGGCACATTTTTGAATATAGATCAATTGCTTGTCATACAGCAAGGCAAGTATGTGACTAAGTTTTCACAAAACTTTTCCCGATTCCACTGCAAAGCCCAATTTTTCTGCAATCATTGCCTAAATGTGATCTGCAATATCAAGCACGTGTATGTACAGATTCCAAAATAGCACCTGGGTTACTAGCAAGTCATGTTCTGGTCTGCTTGCCAGATAGTTCAGCAACAACTGGTAACACAAAAACAGTCACTGTCACAGCGCCAAGTGCCGTAGACCCATGGGTGTGCTCGGAGCAGTGAGCGGATGATGGTTCGTGTTTCTGTGGGGATTGGGAACATGAACCAGACACCATGTCTGGAAGAGTGTGGTAGTTTTCCATAATACTGCTTATTTAATCAGTGAGCATTAGCAGGTAATCCACTTTTATCGCGTCTCCTTAAATAATATAATGTTACAACAGAACAGCTTGCAAACGCATTTAATGCCATGCCACTGCATTTTAATCAATAACACTGTCTGTTTCTTTAATGAAGGAACTACAATCCCATACTGCTATGGGCATAAGAGCCACCTCAGTGGCATCAGTCTATTGGTAATTCACTGTGGCACATCATAATTAAAGGGGAGTTCTATGTATTTTGGAAGCAGACGCTATACCTGGTTAGTCTGCAGGGTAAAGTGAGGCACAGATAGAGAGCGTTTCTCTAGGAGCCCCCTAGAGTACAAAATGCGAACACAATACAACATTTGGGGGGTGGAGGGGTTGGCTAAATTTGGTACATTTGACATCTTATTAAGACCAGCCCACTCGTGTGTCACGGGTCTTCATACACAACCATTCACAAACAAATTAAGTATTGGAAAAGGTAAAAGGTAAGCAGCTAATGCCAGACCCATTGGCTTTGCCAATGCTTGCCTTAAAATGATTTTAGATCCAGTGTTGGGTCAGTTCTTGGCGCCAAAAGGGATACAAAATCCACTTCAAAATTGAAATATACAAAGAGTGCTTGACAGAGGCAGCTAGAATGGTGGCAAGTGATGAGAGAAGAACAAAGATAAAAAGCCCTGGATCCTTAACTGAAATATATAGCCGCCTTGTTTTGTTTAAGCGTTTGCCATGATTATGAGGCTTCTTCAGCACTTACTTAAGCAGTCACATAAGCGATATTTACAGAGTTTGGCTCCATTACCGACTGCAGAGCCGCGACTGAATTTCCGCAAAGAAGCCGGAGAAGGCGGTGGATGGAGATGATCTGTCGGAATTGATTTAGGGCTAATTTGTTTCTTATCGCCGTGAAATTGCTTTCACTTGAATGTCGGCAGCTCCTGCAGCACCCCAGCATTCAAATGAGTAATTGATACATGACCTCTAACATGTTCCCCATCGGTCCATAGCTCAATACTGCCTAGATCTACACACAGCCATCTTAACTATGGTGCTAGTGAGCTCAAACCACACTGAGTGCATTGATCACTGAAGGAAAGCTTAGCTACTATCCTCCTTATGAGACATTGGAAGAGTTATACTGCAAAGATGGCTTCATTAATACCTATAAGATTTCCTTTATTTCTAACTTATAGGGGCCCTGTCAGATCTTCATTCAGGTAGAGAGAACATAAGGTTACCATTAAATGCACACCTGCGATAATACAGTAAAACACACAAGCAGACAAGAGAACAAGTGGTGAAAACCCATTACTAAGGTGCAATTCGTCGTCTGTTTTAACCATTTAATACTGCACGCAAGACCAATGGCACCAGCGCTGGTAACAAATATATACTGCATCAATATTCGACAGGCATTATCTAAGCAATGCCTGATTCACACAAAAAGTAAATCAAAGTGAACAGATGTTAGTCTGCCCTTTTTGTATGGCTTTCATCAAATTAAAAAAAACAGACGTAGGTCTCTGGAAATCTCCTCCCATTCATGGATTTCCAAGAGTACACAACTATCTTATGACGGTCAGATTTTCTACTATAGTGAAAGGAAAATTTATCTCTTTAGGATTAGAAGAAACAATACATTTTCCTGTTTTTTTCCACAGGAAACTAATTTTCCCCTTGGACAGTGCTCTGCCTCTACACCCTTATAAAATCTGGGGGGGAGCCATTAACGTCTGTCCTATTTCAATCACGTTAACATCAACATTAGTAGAGGTATATGTGCATGTGTTTCCGAGGTGGGAAAAATGTATCCTTGTGAACCCCACAACTTTTCAATTTTTTAAAACTTATCAGAACATTTTTGCACGCAAACCTTCTGAACAATCTTTTCCTGCCAGTCTTCTCCTTTTTCCCTACAGCTTTGCTAAAGTTACAAAGTAACTCTAACCAAAAAAATCTAAAAGATGGCCTGTTGAATCTTCCACTTGAGTAAGTGAACGTGCCACTCAGGGATCCTGATTCTGTGAATCAGTTTCCCATTTAGAAGGAAACACTCACTGATGCTTCGACAAAGAAATTTTCCTCGCAAATGGCACCTGAATGGACACACCAAATAAATAGGATTTGGAAGAGCATTCAGGAGACACACTTGCCACTAACACCAATCTTTTAACATGTGTAGAGTGGAAAGTCTTTAGTGTTCTAATTTTGTGCAGTCCTTTTCTTGAGGTCATCATGTTGTTACTGTGTTTCTTCCTGTACACGAGATTCCCATCACAAGCCCCAATGCAGGTGTAGTACATGATTTTGTGATTTTCAACCGAGAGCTCTGCTGGAGACAGGGTCCACCTCATAGTGGTACTCTCTTTAACGTACGTGCGTTCTGTCCGCAATGTTCAGGCCATGAAACAGAGTAGGTCTATAGCAGCTGATAATTAGTAACGGATAAACAGGGATTTCATTTGCCACCCTAAGTAATGAGTCTTTCTACCGCTCTCACACATAAATTCATGCACTCTGCCATGACTGGAAACTCTGACTTTGAGGGGTGTCTACCTAGCATGATTGCGGCATGCCTGAAAGCATGGAGGCGCGATGCATGGGGGTTCCAGTAAAGGGGTAGCTCTAAGAAGGTGGTTTAGCCAGTTAAGCAGGATACACGCTTGAGATAGACTCTGTTGACCTGCAGGTCCCTGTGCTGCTCACTCGGTCGCCACCTCCCTGCGCAGTCCATCGGAGCCAGGTTGCTCTGTATCCGGATTAGATTCACAAACCCAAAAGAGACTAGGAAAGGTTGACCTGTGGATTGCATGGGAGCATCAGCATGATAAAGAAGGCATGGGCACTGCTACCTGTGAACAAAGAACAGCACCCAACCGCAACCCATGATGTCATTCTGATAGCAGAGGGAGACGCCCATCAATAAACACCCGATGATGAAGGAGTGTTTCAGTAAAACCTTCTAACATAGTATATCAGCCACTGCTGTGGAACAAGAGCCCAAACTGAACTGTGAGCAAGATGGACTTAATCTGACAAAATCCCCCAAATATTCAAGTGCGGCTCTAATTCGGTGGGTTCCAGTGACTGGTTGGGTTTCCCCAGCGGCTATTTAATGAGATATAAACTGACACTGAGTTAAGAAAAGGTGTTCACCTTTGACTTGCAGCAGAAAAACAACTGCAGATACTCAACGGAAAAATTGCACCAGAGTGACGAAGACTGGCTGTCCTACCATGAGACCAAACTTCCAGACCTGAGGAGAAGACTTGTGTTGCTGGGATTTGAAGGAGAAAAAATGGTGGGGCACACCCCATACTGAGAACAGCACTTCTCAGCTGGCTAACCCAAACTGTATGAGCGCTGGCATTAGGATCGCTGCCTGAAGTATATAGTGAGACAAGAAACTTGTAACGCTCTCCACTAAAGTGTGACTTCACAGAAAGTGGAGCTCCTGTCTGACATCCGCTGAGAAACGACAAAGGTGCCTGCTGCCAGGTGTGAGAACAAAAAGTTCAAACATGCGTGGGTTAGTCAGATGCCATGTGCAACTTACCCAAGGCAGCCTTATTCCCAATGATCTCAACATTTACTGAAACATGCTAATCACGACATTGAGGGCCTGCTTGCACCCTTCATGTGCGTCCCTGGATGCTAATCAACAGAACAGTCTCATCTCCCCTCTGAGGTTGCACACACAGTAGTTCAGCAGCGTAATACTGCTACTTCGAAGGCCAAGGGTCACAGCCACACAAGCGTATAGGTGGCCAGGACACTCCCTCACTTGACCATACTATTTCTAAATAGTTCTCCTTGACCCACACACCTCAGTCCAGAACAAAAACAGCATGTATTTGAGCCCTGAGGCTAATGCCAGCACCAATACAGAGATTTATATGTGCACTAACAGTAAAGCTTTGTAGTGTCTACAAAAAGCTTTCTGAACCTGAGTGGCTGGGCAGAATGTCTTCCGGGGTCCAGCAGATAGTTTTAATGCACATATGGGCCCCTTGCATTCCCTGAATAGCATTAAACCTCGTTACCTGTGGGGGGGAAAGCAAAAACATGGCACTATGCGATTAAACATTTAATTATACCTTTACAAAAAAGAGCAAAACTTCCAGAAATGTGTACATACTGTGCGTCATTCTAGGTTACCTGTACTGGACAGTTCTAACCTACAGAGGAAGCCTTGACTGCACACATCCTCTACCCCATTAGAGTCAATCCCTTAACGAGGATGCTTGGCACTCACGATATTGCACAACTGTTGGGTTCCAGGGGCAACAAGCAATACTTCTAACTGGGACTGACCAGCTGAGCCTGAGTGAAGTAGGACAGAGAGCTGACCTGACAATGGGGTAAAGCTGGAGACCGTGTGCAACCGGTCTGGTAAATACAGGAAGGGAAGGAAGGAGCCCTAATGGACCTTGAGTTTTTCTGCTATTGAAATCTGCAGCAGATGACATAGTATCAGCCTGTCCTGGTCGGTCAGAGATCACTGGTGCTGAATTTTGTCAAAGCAAGAAAATTCTAAAGCGGTAGCATAGGGTTTAAATGACAAAATGTTCTAAATTCAACTGGTAAATGTTTAGTCTTTACGTCACTAAAACAGCAAAACAGTTTAAAAACATGTTCTCTACCTTCCACAAGGTTATAACTCTAGATAGAATCAGAAGTTATCCTGCATGAAAACTTCAAATCCAGCTTCTAGACTCCCCAACGTTGTAAAAACATCAAACAAAATTTTAAATGTAATATTGCATTTTAGCAAAAGCAGTGTTCCCCACCTATTTAGCGGCATTGCTATAAGCTGCAGGAAGGTTAGCCGAGTGAGAACAGAGTTGGTACTATTTTGAATTTAAAGTATGTTGGACAAGTGATCTCTTCAGAGCCCCCCCCCTTGCATTTTGATTAGGTGCAACCAAACATCACAAATATTTCTAGAAAGTAAACACGGTTTTCTAGCTCCACTGGAGACGTGAACGAGGTTCGAAAAGAATGTCTGATAAGTGCCAAACAAATCTACGGATCCACAAAGTTAGTATTTCTTCTCATAAGTGTCCACAGTGCAAAATGAGAAATTGGCGGCCGAGTTGGGATGCGCGCACATCCGGTTCGTGGCCTACCACGCATCCAGTTCACCTCTTTCAACCCTGCTTTGCCATGGTGTCTTGGAATCTATTCTTCGTGTAAACTGTGAGCAACCAATTACAGAACTGCATTTCTAATGATAACTTACCAATATATACTGAATTCAACCACAATTCTTTATAAGCCGCAGAGAGGTAAATTTGTATATTTTCCAAAATCATGAACCTCTATGGGCAGCTAAGATTACAGACTAAGAATTGCTGTGCGGCAGGCACACCTCCACACCACCTCCTCGTCTGTGCTTTCTTTTCTGTACTAAGCCTGGCTTTTTAAGTATTCTGTCCCTCAAACCGGCGTTGCAGACTTTCTGCCTCGCAGTTATTAAAGCCGCTGATGCAGGAATCCGGGCACCTCTGAAATAGCAACTTCGTGTGTCAAGCGAGTGGAGAAATGCAGAGATGACAAAACGCACGGGCTTTGAAAAGAATAGAGGTTTCGTGGTGTGTGGGCTTCGGTAAAATCATGCACGCCGAACTGAAATCCACAGAGGGCCATAAATACTGTGACGCGTTTCTAACACGATCTGTCAACATTATTTCAGGGAAATTGTTCTCTCGTTTTCTTCTTTAAAGGTATCTCAAACGAACCCGCGGCAAATATCTACTGCTAATTGAGTTTTATAAAACGAAATATGCTAAACCTTTTTCTAACCTGCTTTTATAGTCAATATGCATTTAATGAGGACCTGCATGGGCGTTACAAGCAGGATTTCTAAAGGATAACCATGTCAACACATTACCGAGTATGCCCTATATGCCAATACGATAGAACTGGGAAGGACTTGTAACGAAGAGGGCTGCAGTAGACCATCCGAGGGTGCCCACTGCCCATCCAGTGTGGGTAAGGTGAAGTCTGACCTGGCAGACCCCATCAGGCCAGGGTCTAGGCATGTAATGGGGGAAGCAGAGAATGGCGCCATCCGTGGCAGCTGGTTTCTGCATGACGCCAGTGGCAGCGGAGTGTGATGTAGCCTGCGTGTCCATACCTGATTTGCCACACCACTTCTTGCTGTCAGCCACCGCTCCAGAAACCGTCAGGCTCCTCTTTTGAGCTTGTTTTAGTGCCTCTTTACCAACATCTGCTCCCCAGGTGGAGGCTGCTTGACGAATCCAAAAGCTCAGTAAGGTGGAGGTCCAGACACGGCCATCAGATGGATGAGCGGAGCCATATATTTGCGCCTGAGTTTGTATGAACGCATAAATCCTTGACGTATCACATTTCAACACACTGCCACTACTGAGATGGGCGCAAGATATAAAGACTTATCTGCTTGTGCCTTATGTTTTTTTTGAACGGCGAAGAAATAAGGCCATTTGTTGCTCCTACCGTACACAATATACTCAGGAATATATCATATCTCTTACGCATCAATGGAATCGCCTGCAATACTTGCCCGTTGATGACAATCCAGTCTTTGGAACTTGAGGGTGGATTTCTGTGTCAGTTAGTGGAGAAGACAAGTTTCAGCTATTGTGTTAAAACTCCCAATAAACCAGTATGGTTCACTGCACCCATAATTACATGAAACATTTCACAAACATCTAAGTTTAATAAAACTTGGAGAGTTCCAATTAAAATAATAGACATTCCTTGTTGTCTCAACATCTTCGTTCTAACCACATCGGCTTGAACTAAAAATGCCCAAAGGCAAAGCAGGCTAATGAATTCCCCGATATAAGGAAATTAAGACATGTGGGCCTACTATATCTGGCTGAAGTCAATAACAACAAGCATTGTAAGAGCTATTGGATTTGCTAATATGTTTTAGCCATGTTGTACACCAGCATAGCTGCTGTTCAGCATGGCTAAAAGTGAGTGGGGGTAAAGGAAAGTGCCATTGAGTGGAGTGTTGTTGAGTGTTGTAAAGTGGAGTGTTATGGAGTGGCATAAAGTGGAGTGGAGTGTCATGGAGTGTCGTAGAGGGAGTAGTGTGTTCTAGAATGGAAGGGGTGTAGAGTGCAGTAGAGTAGAGTGGAGAAGAATGGCACAGAGTGGAGAAGAGTGTTGTAGAGTACAGTGACAGAGTGTTGTGGAGTGGTGTACAGTGGAGTGGTGCAGAGGGTGTTGCGTAGAGTGGAGTAGAGTGTTGTAGAGTGGTGTAGAGCGGAGTAGATTGTCCTATGTGTAGTGGCATATAATGGAGTAGTGTAGGAGAGTGGAATGGCATAGAATGGGGTAGAGTGTTGTAGAATTAAGTGGCAGAGAGTGGAGTGGCATAGAGTGTCAGAGTGGAGTGGAGTAGTGTGTCGTAGAATAGAGTGGAGTAAAATGACATGGAGTGGCATAGAGGGAGTTGCGTAGAGTGGTGTAGTGCTGTAGAGTGGCATAGAATGGAGCAGAGTAGTATAGACTGGAGTCCAGTGTCATATATCAGAGTAGAGTTTAATGGAGTAGAGCGTCAGAGTGGAGTATCATAGAGTGTAGTGTCGTAGAGTGACCTAGAGTGAAGTGGCGTAAAGTACAGTGCTGAAGAGGTAAATGGCATACGTTGCAGTGTCGTTCAGCGCATTGGTTCAGGAAAGTGGTGTTAAGTGCATTGGCATAGAGTGCAGTGCTGCAGAGTAGAGTGGCGTAGAGTGCAGCGGTGTTGATTAAAGGGATGCAGAATAGATTGTAGAGGCATAGATGTAGTGGTGTATAGTGGAGAGATTCAGGGTAGAGTGCATGATGTGTAGAGTGCAGTGGCGATGAGTAGAGTGTAGTGGTGTGGAATGCATTGGTGTGGAGTGCAGTAGAGTGGTGCAGAGTAGAGTGGCGCAGAGTAGAGTGGCGCAGAGTAGAGTGGCGCAGAGTAGAGTGCAGTGGCATAGAGCAGAGTGGTACAGAGTAGAATGATGCAGAGAGCTGAGGGGTGGAGTACATTGGTGTAGAGTAGAATAGGACGGCATAGGGAGCAATGGTGTAGAGTGGCATAGGGAGCAATGGTGTAGAGTGGCATAGCGTGCAATGGCGTAGAGTGTAATGGTGCAGAGCAGTGTTGAGTTTGGTGGTGAAGAGTGCAGTCTTGCAGAGTAGAGTGTTGTAGAGTAGAGAGTCACACAGAGGAGAGCCGTGCAGAGAGCAGTGGCCTAGACTACAGTGGTGCAGAGTAGAATAGAGTGGCATAGAGCGCAGTGACAGAGCACAATGGTGCTGAGTTGCGTAGCATGCAGTGGCTTAGAGTGCAGTGGAGCAGAGTAGAGTGGCATTGAGTTCAGTGGCGGAGAGTGCAGTCTTGCAGAGTAGAGTGTTGTAGAGTGCAGTGACGTATAGTAGTGGCAGAGTGGAGTGGTGCAGAGTAGATTGGCACAGAGAAGAGTGGTGCAGAGAGCAGTGGCGTAGAGTACAGAGGTGCAGAGTAGAATAGAGTGGCTTAGCGTGCAGTGGCGCAGAGTGCATTGGTTTAGAATAATGCGGTGTTTAGTGCACTGGCACAGAGTACAATGGTGTAGAGTGGTGTAGAGGATAGTGACGTGGAGTAGAGTGGTGCAGAGAAGAGTTACGTAGAGTGGTGCAGCGTAGAGTGCAGAGGCATAGAGTGCAGTATTGCAGAGTAGCATGTCAGAGTGCAGTGGTGTATAGTAGAGTGGCGTAGAGTGCATTGACACGGAGTGCAGTGGTGTAGGGTGGTGCAGAGTACAGTGGCATAGAGAGCAGTGGCACAGAGTACAGTGGTGCAGAATAGAGTGGCATATAATGCAGTGACGTAGAGTACAATGGCGTAAAGCGTTGCAGAGTAGAGTGGCGTAGAGTGGAGTGGCGCAGAGTGGAGTGGCGTAGAGAGGCGCAGAATAGAGTGGCGCAAAGTAGAGTGGCGCAGAGTAGAGTGGCGCAGAGTAGAGTGGCGCAGTGTAGAGTGGCGCAGTGTAGAGTGGCGCAGAGTAGAGTGGTGCAGAGTAGAGTGGCGCAGAGTAGAGTGGCGCAGAGTAGAGTGCAGTGGCAGAGCAGATGGGTACAGAGTAGAATGGTGCAGAGAGCTGTGGCGTGGAGTACAGTGGTGTAGAGTAGAATAGGACGGCATAGGGAGCAATGGTGTAGAGTGGCATAGGGACAAATGGCGTAGAGTGTAATGGTGCAGAGCAGTGTTGAGTTTGGTGGTGAAGAGTGCAGTCTTGCAGAGTAGAGTGTTGTAGAGTGCAGTGACGTAGAGTAGTGGCGTGGAGTGGTGCAGAGTAGATTGGCACAGAGCAGAGTGGTGCAGAGAGCAGTGGCGTAGAGTACAGAGGTGCAGAGTAGAATAGAGTGGCTTAGCGTGCAGTGGCGCAGAGTGCATTGGTTTGGAATAAAGCGGTGTTTAGTGCACTGGCACAGAGTACAATGGTTTAGAGTAGAGTGGTGTAGAGGATAGTGACGTGGAGTAGAGTGGTGCAGAGAAGAGTGACGTAGAGTGGTGCAGTGTAGAGTGCAGAGGCATAGAGTGCAGTGTTGCAGAGTAGCATGTCAGAGTGCAGTGGTGTATAGAAGAGTGGCGTAGAGTGCATTGACACGGAGTGCAGTGGTGTAGGGTGGTGCAGAGTACAGTGGCATAGAGAGCAGTGGCACAGAGTACAGTGGTGCAGAATAGAGTGGCATAAAATGCAGTGACGTAGAGTACAATGGCGTAAAGTGTTGCAGAGTGGAGTGGCGCAGAGTGGAGTGGCGCAGAGTGGAGTGGCGCAGAGTGGAGTGGCGCAGAGTAAGTTGTTTCACAGTGGAGTGGTGCACGGTAGACGGGCATACAGTGTAGAGTAGATTCGAGTGGCGTACAGTGGGTTGGCATAGAGTGCACTGGCGTGGAGTGGTACAGAGTAGAGTGCACTGGCTTAGAGTGCAGTGTTGTAGAGTGGCATAGTGTGGAGTGGTGCAGAGTGGAGTGGTGTAGAATACAGTGGCAAAGAGTGCAGTGGTGCATAGTAGAGAAGTGTGTGGTAGAGGGCATAGAGTAGTGTAGAGTAGAGAGGTGTACAGTGAAGTGGCACAGAGTGGAATATGCATGGTGTGGTAGCACACTGCAATTACAGACAACACATTTTCGATTGAAATGACAATTACATTTGCACAGACATACAGTTTTACCGATACAATGTGTACAGCACACAAACAATGTGTGGAAATGTCATCACCTAGTGTATTGTTTTGTTTTAATGGTCCGAACATATTTGTTTCCCCCACACTTAAGAATTACCAAAAATTGTGCTTCATTTGTGCTTTTCTAATTCGGATATATTCTGAAATATCTGCACAGTTCATTTAAAGACATTTAAACGTAGTTGTGCTAAAAAAAATAACATTGTACCCCCTTTCTCAAGCACTCCCCTCAGTAGCCAGCATGATTGTCACATAAATCCTCTCACTTTGAAGTCAGAGAAAGAAAAAGAAACACCAAGTTCCCTGGAAGATAGAGCCTTACATTTCACCTCTGTCTTTGAATGCAGAGCAAATGTGACAAGATTTAAAGGCCTGTTTACAGAAATGCAGTACTGGTGGAAGAATACAGTAAATGGGATTTAGGCAAGGGAAGGGACGAACTCACACTGGACAGCCTAAAACAAATAGAGCCAGCAAATTGAACGCAAGCAAATTGCAGTCATTATTTCAAGAGAACCATAAGCCTTTTCTAACCCGAGACAATACATTCTTAAATGTGGATTTTGTTTTAAAAGGCGATGGATCTTCAGCCTCAGGGAACGTTTACTAAACAGGTCAGACTACACAAAACTTTTTGTTAATTCAGCCATCTCCCTAACAATAATCTTCTGTGAAAGAACGGAGTCACTGCGCTATTGTGTATCAACCGTTACCCGTAAAAGTGGCTTACAGTCAAAAGCAGGACTATCCACACTGGTGAGGAATGAACATATAAAGCTGAAAGGTAGTATATTAATAGATAAGGTCTATGAGAAAACACTTTCTCGTGGTGTGAGTCAAGTCTTCTTACATGTTAATCCTGACTGAGGGTCAAAAGGGCATTTTCTTGGCTTAACATAATTAAGCAACAGGACTGAAATAGGCCCAAATGTTTTCAAGTAATCATTTTTCTTCGAATTGTAGGAGTTCTGCTTTTCCATGGCAAAATATACCACATCCATAAGTGGTAGCAGCCACTGATTTGCTCTATAAATCCCAAGTATGTATGTGGTATTTACATAACAAGACTATAGCCGAAAGGCATTGGAGCGCAGAACACTGTTTATTACAAAGACACAGCCAATGTGTTATAAGACAGCTGCTCTGGACTGTTTCTGCACCATGATGTTGTGCTCTTTAAAGAGGCGAGCATTCTGCATTTTCCTAAATTGGAGCAGGGTTGGGCAGTTCTGACGGATGCAGAGATACCATTCCAGACCGGAGGTGCATAGACGGAGAAAGATTGCTGCCTTGTTTTTACTTTTTGCACTTAAGCATCGGCTCACTTGATTTACCCTCGAGTCAGCCTTCTTGTTCCTTGTACTGATACAGGCTTCAAGGGTGGAGAGATGGGGTGGTCTATTTCCAGCACTGTATGAGGCACATCAAAGCTGTACTTCAAAGGTGTTTAGAGCCTAGTCCACATCAGAAGTGGGCATCGGATCTGCTTTCAGCATTTCCTGCTTCCAATTCCAGTAGATCACTTCTATGTTCTGAAGTACATTGGTCGGGGCATGAGGTAACAAACACAACAAGACTGTTTCACTAAATCCCTGGGTATGGCCGAGTACTGGTGGTGGACGTTTGGCTTGCCGTTTGACCTTTGCGTTGGGATTCATGGCCTGGTATGGTGGTATGGTCCTTGCACATTGTCTGGATAACCCAAAGTTGATCAAAGGCATCCCTGAAGCAAAACTGTTCTCAGAAGTTCCTAGAATGTAGGCTTGAGTCGGTTTATCTAATTCAGAGCATTCCATAGTTTTGGGCACTGGATATGAACTATTTTCACTTGAATGCTTATGGGCGGACTGTGTTGGAAGTTCCTTATCTGAGATCCTACTTAGTACACAACGGGGTAGTTACTTCTGGAGGTAGCCTGGGAGTCCGCTCTATTAGGTCTCATGCACGGTGCCAAGGATTTGATATTTAATTCCATTCTTCACTGAAAGTCAGTGAAGGGCTCTTAGGACAGGCTTACGGTTGTCACAACTAGGGGACGTAATTATGTCTGGCGGAAATCTGTACATAAGTACATATTTAACTAGCGATTTTACACAAAAAACTCTACAGTGGCCAGAGTGCTGTGCGTGCTTAACAGATGATTTGGATTAAATAAGTTAAAAAATAGATAAAATGGGTAAATTGTAGCCCAAGATATCCAAGCATGTCCTGAGTGCTACACTGGTTCCCAGCTAGGTTTGCACTAGATAAATACCGCTACATACACACGTTTGTCTATGTGATCAGACTGGTCAGTGGGTAACTGTACTATACACAGGAAAAGGGGGAGAAGGACAAAACCTTACCTCTTCCTCCTCTAAGACGATATATACACACAAAAGGAAGTAAGGTGAGTACAAATCGCAAATTTTAAGTATGTATGAGGTTATGTCTGGAGCACAATCACGTTGTAAAACTGTCCTCACCCACAACAAGTTGTGGCATGCTTCATCATAGGGCTGCTGCTAAACGCCTCAGCGCAGACCAACACTAGAGGCGGAGCAATAGGGAGGGGTAGACAATACAAACAATTAGAAACAGGAAAGAAAGGATCCTAGACAGGTGCAGACGAATAGTGTTAAAACTGACTAAGAGATATCGTCATAACAATTTTATTCCTCGATTCCCTTGTCAGGAGTAAACAAGGGTGTAGAGATACCTCTATGCAGAACGGAGGGTGGAGAGTGCATAACTCACTCACGCCACCACCATCCGAGGGTATCTCTAGACCCTGTTTTACTCCGGAAAAGGGAATCAAGGAATAAAATTGTTATGACGATATCTCTTAGTCAGTTTTAACACTATTCGTCTGCACCTGTCTAGGATCCTTTTCTTTTCCTGTTTCTAATTGTTTGTATTGTCTACCCCTCCCTATTGCTCCGCCTCTAGCGTTGGTCTGCGCTGAGGCGTTCAGCATCAGCCCTATGATGAAGCATGCCACAACTTCTTGTGGGTGAGGGCAGTTTTTACAAAGTGATTGTGCTCCAGACATAACCTCATACATACTTAAAATTTGCGATTTGTACTCACCTTACTTCCTTTTGTGTGTATATACAGTGGGTAAGTGTGTCTACGTTCAGCAAGAAGGCAAAATGTTTGAGTCCTGGTCAGTCAGCTCAGCCTTGTATCCCTTTGAAGTTGACAAAATGAGCAACCAAAGTAAAGTGACTGAGTATTTAGCCTGCAACCTACATTTGTACTTTTTAAAAGGCAATGATTATTTTTATGCAGCACAAGATGTTAGAGTCGAGTAGTTCATACACTTGCAGTTGAGGATTCCCTGAGGTCAAATAAACTACCGTAAAGCAAATAAACTTTAGATTATGTAGGATAAATAATGGGGTTATTGTTAAATTGACCGTTAGGATAGTGAACATAAGCGTATTCAAAAATGATATTGTGTTGATTTTTTTCGCGTTTGGAGTTTTTGTAAAGTGCCACATTCCACCTTATGAATTCCTGTGACATCACTGCTGGGGATGTCCCCACCCATTCCATATGCCAATTTATCTTCCCATTTGTGTTTTAGAACGTGTGCTCCGAGTCCACGTCATCGGAACGTGACGTAGCATTTACAGCTACGTCATCAAACCTCTCCGCCTGCGACATTGACGCACGGGGACAACCTCTGTGGCGCGGATACTGGGCGTCATCAGAACGTGAGGCATGCATTACCAGCTACGTCATCAAACCTCTCCGCCTGCTACATCGACGCACTGGGAGAACCCCTGTGGCGCGCATACTGGGTCCGGGCGATGAAAGCGCTTGCAGCCTCCAATCCAAGGTGAAGAATGGGCCTTTCCGACTCATTAAACGGAGAAGATTAGCTTCCACAATGTCTACTGGCAAAACGCCTGCTCAGAAGTTAAGCAAATTTGACAAATAGGCTTGGATTAGCAGCAGCACTTTGTAACCAATCACAAGTGGAGGCTTCGTTAAGAGAAAAAACAATGGGTAGAGCGGCTTTCAATCACGAAAAGCGGGTTTGACACGGTGTGTGGAGTTTTACTGTCAATCTTAACACGCTGCCCACAATAAATGTAATATTGCACTTCCTCTCTCGTGACTCCCACGTGCCAAACGACTGATGACTGTGCCACACGTCTTATTATCAAACCTCACAAACATTGAGATTGTATAATATTTTGAGCAGCAGGGTGCAAACACTCCAGCTGCAGCTGGGCGAATACTTCCCAAAACAAGAGGTGGCCAGATACACTCACTCTGCTATTAAATCTGAAATGCAATTGAAAACATAGAACTTTATTTTCAGTGTATGTGAATTATAATTGTTGGACAGAAACCCTTGCCAGCGAAGGAACGCACCCTTGAGAAACACTGTGCCTGCATGAGCAATGGACCAGCCCATATGAGTCTCAAAGTTCCCCAAATGGTGCCCATCCTGTGAAGCCTTCTGCAAAGTCTTCCATGTGGCTACCACAGGAATCAAGTGATTCAACTGTCCTTTTAAGAGCAGGAGAAGGAGGGCACTGTCACATTACTACTGCATCAAAGGACTACACTGGTTAGGCCCAGATTTCATTCGAAGCCACTGGGCTTGTGCATTTGGCATTCTTCTATAAGCTTTGCTGCCAACCCAACACTGCTGGCTTGTTGGCATTCTCTGAAGTCTGCCAGCTCGGCTCTCTTGCATTCCATTGCGAGGGCTATGTAGGAATGATTTTCTAGCTGTGCGAATAGATTCTGGAACCAACTTTCCATGGGTGTGACGAAGGCTTTTTCCCTCATTAGTTTTAGGATTGAAGACCCTTTCCTATAATTGTTTCTTCTAGCTGAGTAATCTGATTTTCTGGGTTGACTGCATGAGATATGTTACTGTGGTATTATAAAGAGCTGCATTCACTACCTGAGCGACTGTTGGTAATAAAAATATTCTCTCTTAACACTGGGTCCTCTCAAGTATTTAAAGAGTTTTCAGTGTGAAAAATCATTTTAAACCGTGCACTGGCTACATTTCTAAACGTGTCTTAAAATAGTGGTCTCAAATTTCAAGTCAGCCCGAAAGGAAAGAGGTTGTGGTTTTTGGAAATTGATTATTTTGTTTATTTATCAAGCAGTTTTCTTTTGCTGGCATAAATGTGTGACAAATTGGGCAATGCTAGTTGTATACCGATAATCACGTACTTGCAAAGTTTGCAAAAAAGGCACTTCCTTGGTAGCTACCAACTAGGCCCAGGTGAAATTTAAATTCTGTCTGCGTTACTCACGTAATTTTGCGTTATGCCTGTTACGCACAATTCCTGAAATGATGCCATTACGCCACGGCGCATATTTACGCTGCCAGTCACAGCAAAATTATAGAAAGGGTACATGAACAAGCAGAACGCACGTGCCTGTTGCTTTTGGCGGTTGTGTTTTTCATGCTAGTTGTTTAGGGCGAAATTTACCCTTGCGTGAAAAATTGACGAGAGGACACATTTCGCACTAAAACATAGTACTAAATTTCAGATTGACATTTTGCGTAATTATGGTGAATAATTTTCCCGAATTTCGCACACCCCTGTAAACAACAACAGAAAGCACACTAGTCTTTAGTTATATAGTTGCAGCTTTATATGTGCTCAGCACTGTGCAAAACACAAAACAGTACCACAACATGAGCGCAAATACAATTTAAAGTGTTACAAGTAGCATCGCAGCAGGTACAGTATACTGCAGAAGTAGAACGAAAAGAAAGGGGCTTATTATTTTGGCTTACAAACTAGAGAATTACATTTTTTAAGGACTGGATCTGGCTCATAGCTTTTCCATGTTTTGTCTATTCTTTTCTGTTCTTACCAGATACGGTGGAGACTCCTGATCCTACTGGGGGAGGAGGGGCAGCATGAAATGGTGTTAGTACCATTGGGTCATTGATAAATGAATGGGGTCTCTGATTATCAATAGGTGTTCTCAAGTGCCCTAGAGTAAATAACCCCCTTTGTTACTAATGCAATCGACTCAGGCTTTTCTGCAACTAGCCTTAGGAGCTGGTTTAGTGACACTAGCCGCAAAGACATGCCACCCCTACAGACTTTTTCACTGGTGGCCTGGGTAGGGCAAGGCTCATGAAACACTTCCAGCACTATATCGGGAAGAGGACGTTCTCTGGAAAGGTCTTTGAGTTCTCTATATCCCATACTCGTCTCAGCAGAATCATCGCGGATACATCACTTTTGCAGACCAATGGAGGGCATGACAGCAAGCAGACACAATTCCCTATTAACTTTGTGGATTGGCATCAACTCCCAAAAACCTAAAAAACTTATAAGACACAAGGGTTGTGTATGCAGAGGAAAATATGTTATTAATATTAATGGTCTCAATTTCCTGTTGATACTGGGCACCATCTTTGTGGAAGAAAACAAGAATTTTACAGTCACATATCTACACAAAACTCTGCGATATAAGCCAAGGAAAAATGCAACTACTATATAGTTCCAAAGCCAAGTTGCAAGTAATCACTAGGTCATACCAACACCTGACCTGAGGGAGACATCAATACATGTTGAGCTGGAGATGATCAGGATGAAAATATATCAAAACATCCACATTCCCAAAGAAAAACGTGAGTCTCGAATTAAACTTTGCCTAAGATACTGCTAATTAATTTCTAGTAGGAATAACTTTAATATGGGGGTCTAATGAATCACATTTTGTGTGGTTTGTTTTATAGGAATGATAACAATATATTTGCGTTAATAAGCGAAGGCAAAATTACTCATCTGAGAAGTTTGGTTGTTCAACATCTTCTCCAAATGACTATATGGGTGTAAATGTGGAGGCCACTGCTGTTGAAAGATACTCGTGCCCATCCAAGCAGCAAACATAAATCACCTGGGGCGCAACAATGCAGAGAATGCATGCAAAACCTGCTTTCACTTGGATGTACTGACTCTCCACTCGGATTTCAGAAAGGTCAGGTTAAAAACCTGCGCTACCTATAAATCTGCAGAAAAGTTTCTGGTTAAATCTTTGGGGAGGAGGCAGGGGCTGAAATCCTCTATTTAGTGAGACGAGGCACTGTTTTAAATGCATATTTACTGGACAGAAAAAGAGGGTACCAAGACAATATGAGAGAAGGGGTGTTATTATGTGCACTCTTGTGCATGTGTACGGGTGAGTGCATTTTATTTCCACGCAAACCTCCTAAATCCTACTTGGTATTGCACAACTATTTCAAATTTGTGGTTTGGTGACACCCTCTCCTCACTGCAAATTAAATCTTATTGAACTAAATTGTTGTGTTCCGTATACTCCTCTCTGTGTAATCCTTTAGAAGTGTGTCAGTCAGTATATTAGACATACAGTCTAACATGGCTGCTAAACTGAACTCTTTGGACAGTACAGCACCAAAGAATTGGGATGGGGAAGTCATGCCTTGAGCTGGAAGCTATGATGGAGCTGCCATCACTGCTGCTTTCTTACACTTATTAGGTTATGTTATATTGATTTGTATAGCACACTAATCACTCGAGAGGGTATCCAAGCGCTTGGGCAGGTGTGAAGGCATGTTGTCTCCAAGGTGCTTATACAAAGAGCCAGGTCTTCAGCTTCTTGCAGAACTCAAGAAGTGAGGAGGAGGCTCTGATGTGTTGAGGGAGGTTGTTCCTGGTCTTGGGTGTGATGTAGGAGAATGCGCGACCTCCAGTTTTGCTTTTGTGGATGCAGGAAATGTGTGTAAGTGAGAGTGAGGCAGAGCGTAGGTGCCTGATGGGTTGCTGAAAGTGTATGCAGCTGTTCAGGTATTCTGGTCCTGTGTTGTGTAGTGCTTTGTACACGTGTGCGATACGTTTGAATTGGCTGCGTTTGTGAATGGGGAGCCAGTGAAGCTTCTTGAGATGAGGTATGATGTGGTGTGGCGTGGGAGGTAGAGTTTGAACCTTGCAGCAATGTTCTGGATGGTCTGGAGTCTAAGACTTATTTAGAGATTCAGGCATAGAGGGTGTTGCCGTAGTCCAGCCTGCTGTTGCTGAGTGCTTGCGTGACTTGTTAATTAAAAAGCTACAAACCTTCATGTTTAATATATGCTGGATACAGACCTTGTCTATTGCACTTGACCAAACAACGGGTGTATAATGGAATCATATACTAATCTAGCAATGGCTAATCCATGGATCTCTCAAGTCACCAAAATTGCAGAGGTGCCCAAGTGATATCGCACACCCTTTAACCCCAGATGACATCACAGGATGTACCACTTGTCCTGCCCTTTGCTCCCCTGAAACCTCAAAGGCCAGGGTGAGTGGAAGGAATGGTAACCAAGAGAGTAAGCATGGCTTTTACAGCCCAGTTTACTTTCTGTTTCTACCACTAACCACAAGGTATGTGGGATGAGGGGATTGCATGGGCTGTGCCAGGTGTACCAAGGGGCAAGCCAGAGATCGCAGCTGGAACCTCTGGCTACACCTAATTATTTTATGGACATTAATCTGTGCCTTGTTTCCTGGGACCCAGAGAAGCCAATGAATTAGGTACAACAGATACAGTAATCTGGTTCATCCCATTTATATCTAATTTAAGCATAATCTGATAAACAACCTGAAGTGTCAATCACACAGACAACAACACCGAAGGCCCTTTCATAATGGAACTATCATCTATCCGCAGCTGTACATCTTTCTGCTGAGAAAAGGTCTGCTGATGTGGTATCTCATCATCGTGACTGAAAGAGAGTTTGTAGTCGGATAACTCGCCTGGGGCTATGCGCCTGGGCTACAGCTCCTTATACACATTGTTATCAGCGTTTCCCTTAATATCAACAGCGCCACTGCTTCCATGACATCCGAATGCTGCCCCAGAAGCATGGCAAAACTGTTATCTTGGTCTATATAACCCAACTGTTCTCTCCCTAGAAGATTCTAATATTCCTAGAGGTCTGTCAGCTACAGAAGCACCTGCGACCACCGTAGCATAGGTTAGCTCTGTGTTTAAAACCAACCTGTAAGATGGTTCCACGACTTAAGTTATTGCTTCTGAGACCTTTGGCAACTTCCAGGCCACAGATTTAAATTTGGACAAGTTCAACCCGTCCCTTTATCCTTCCTAGGATGATAAATTGAGCACCTTTATGTTGGGTAGTTGTAACTCCTACTATATGTCATCAGTGCCAGCATGCGCTGGAAAAAAAAATGATTTGCAAAGAAGGGGTAAGTCGTAATAGCCAATGCAAAAGATGATGTGCAGTAATAATTAGCAAAACATCTAAAGAGAAGACTCCTTGTCATTATGAAGGAAACCTTTAGCTTTACGCTGTGGAAAATAGGGATTTAATTTTGCTTTTGCAGCCAGGTGGAGACTTAAAAAGCAGGTTCGCACACCATGTTAAGGAGGACTTAATGGGAAGAAAGATATAGAACACAATGCTCTACCATTATACTATGCACATTGCATCCTGGCATTCCCAAGTTTGCAGCTTACCATTGCACTATATGTTCGAACACGAACTAATGCCCAACCGTGGAATTATTTAGAATCAAACATTTAGAAGCCCTCCTTCTTTATGAACTGCACTTGCACCGATTAGTTTACAACTGCGACCTACAGTGGTGGCCGTATCCAGGTCCACTGGAATTATTTGATTGTGCGGCCGTGGCGATTTTCGTATACTTATAGATTTGCCACATAATCCATCATCTGCTGCATAACCTGCAGATTTTATCCCCCACCACCAAAATTGTTTCTGGCTTCAACGGTTCAAAAGTTACTAAAAACGCAGCAGCACGTGCTGCCGTGCAGTGGAAGGCCTTTTGCAAAGGTTGACTGGTCCCCTTTCTATTGCTTATTGCTATATTTGGGTATTAAACTGCTACTAATGAGGTGCACCTGATGCCCAGACAGTGTTAACAATTGTAAAAAGTACAAAATAATAAGGTAACACTACTAAAAAATGTGCTGCATAATTTGCCTTTTCTTGCCGCATAATTTACTCAACCCTGACGCATAATTTGGCCCGTTCCTGCTGCATAATTCCAGTGGCCCTGGCTAGATCTCCTAAGGTTGATTAAAGAGCTCTTGTATTGATGCTGGGGGTGACTATGAATATTTAATGAGCACTGATTGGCATGGCGTTGGCCTTCCCATTGAGCCGATAGAGTTTCAAAGACGCTGCTCCCTCGGGGGGCCCGCTGTTGGCACTCTTGATATTCAATATATTGCGCATGCTCGGTGAGTAGTGCGAACTCTGAGCTGAAACCAGACCCTCAGGCCGCAGGCACAGAGGGGGCGTTATCAGATTCACTGCAGCCGCTCCTCCACCTCCAGGGCTCACCAACACAGCAGCAGAGCCTCTGTTGTGCAGCCTGTGCTGGCACAGCAGCACAGGAAAAGGTGCAGAGATAATACCAGCGTCACATAAAATTAAGGCACTAATTATCAGAGGTGACATTCACAGCACTAGACACTAAATAACAGCCATTCCAAAGAGGATTGCATTGAAATGATAGTATATGCAAAGGGCGCTCTCCAAGCACAGTGATGGGAAAACAAAGGCACTACCTACCCCACGTGCAAACTACGCACTCAGTAGTTACTCCTTGGGCGGATTCAGTAGCTACCGGCTGCACAACTTGTAGCCAATTCTGAGTTTGGTACCTCTGAATGGGGAATAACGAGCACATGGTCAGGTTTTCTTCCATTCTCGTGTGAGCAAATCTTGTGCGCAAATAGCGTGGCTGGACAAGTTGCCCCTGGGCTGGCAACCCAGTTTGAAGGCAAAGGAGTCTGCGCTCGAGTCAGAATCCTGGTTGTTATCAGGGTCAAAGTGCAAGTACATTCACAAGAGCCTTATACAGATTACAGGGGAGCACTGGCACTAAGAAAGCATTGGAGAAAAAACGAAGGGTTTGTCTGTCAGGGGTAGGCAGAAAAGTGGGCTGAACTGATGCAGCGGGTGGTATGCATGAGCTGTAAAATTATGTGTTTTTATCTGGGAATAATCACTGCTTCCCAACACGACCATTAATTTTGGCGCAGTATTTTTCAACTCCCCCTCTTCCATTCTATAAAAATAGTCCTTTTCAAGAAATACTACACTACTCTTTGGATTTGTATCTGTAGTCTGTGTGGCAAAATGTGGCTTTCAGTGTTTGTACAGAGGGCTTTGAAAAAATGCTTTTCCACAGATATGCGGTTCCAGGGCGAACACTCAGTTCCTTATAGGAAACCACGGTGAATGTAACCTGCAATTCTAAATAAAAATGAAGCTGCTTTAATTTTTGTGCCTTTTCCACCCTCTCCCCCACATCTGCTCTCTGTGAGTGAACAAGTATGAGGTTACAGATCCAGAGCTCTTAGTATCACATGCTCCATCATACGGTTTCCCAATTTCTTTCCCCGAGGACACTATATTTTTCATTTCTTCTTAGGGTTTTTTGGGGCAGTACTCAAAGGGATCCCTGGGACGGGGAGGTGGTTCTAAACCGGTCTTTCCAGCCAAATGCGTTCGAGAAAATACACTTTGACCCCTTGGCCTTCTTCCTGGATTGTGGCAGCAGAATAACATATCTGAGGTGCAGTGACCGCATCTAGAGGAGATGTCCACTGGTTCAGTAAAATAAGTCCAAGAAGTTCCAGTGACTGCACCTAGAGGAGATGTCCACTGACTCAGCGTTCAAAATGCATCCTATGGAGAGCGGAGACTGCATCCAGAGGAGCTGCCCACTGGTTCAGTGTTTAAAATACATCCTATGGAGGGCAGAGACTGCATCCAGAGGATCGGCCACTGGTTCAGCATTTAAAACACATCCTATGGAGTGCGGAGACTGCATCCAGAGGAGCTGCCCACTGGTTCAGAGTGTAAAATACATCCTATAGAGGGTGGAGACTGCATCCAGAGTAGCTGCCCAGTGGTTCAGAGTGTAAAATACATCCTATAGAGGGCGGAGACTGCATCCAGAGGAGCGGCCACTGGTTCAGTGTGTAAAATACATCCTATGGAGGACGGAGACTGCATCCAGAGGAGCTGCCCACTGGTTCAGAGTGTAAAATACATCCTATAGAGGGTGGAGACTGCATCCAGAGTAGCTGCCCAGTGGTTCAGAGTGTAAAATACATCCTATAGAGGGCGGAGACTGCATCCAGAGGAGCGGCCACTGGTTCAGTGTGTAAAATACATCATATGGAGTGTCGAGACTGCATCCAAAGGAGCTGCCCACTGGCTCAGTGTTTAAAATACATCCTATGGAGGGTGGAGACTGCATCCACAGCAGCGGCCACTGGCCCAGCGTTTAAAATACACCCTATGGAGGGCGGAGACTGCATCCAGAGGAGTGGCCACTGGTTCAGTGTGTAAAATACATCCTGTGGAGTGCGGAGACTGCATCCAGGGGAGCTGCCCACTGGCTCAGTGTTTAAAATGCACCATATGGAGTGCAGAGACTGCATCCAGAGGAGCGGCTACTGGTTCAGTGTTTAAAATACATCCTGTGGAGTGCGGAGAGGGCATCCAGAGAAGAGGCCACTGGCTCAGTGTTTAAAACAAGTCATTTGGAAACAATGTCCACTATGTCGTTTTGCTTTCTAACGGATTGTGTGCGCGATCATTAATATGATTTTGATGTAGCTCTTAAAGATTAGGATGAATGCGAACAAACAATAGTGATCACTTCAGTCACCTGTTGTTGACGTTACCCAGAGAAGCCTGTGAAGATATGTTATGCACATGCTCAGTGTAAAATATTGAATAGATGCTTTTGACAGAAAACAACAAGGTCAGTCCCACCTACCACGTATTATTCACAAGGGGCTATGTGAGTGAGAGCCAGAAGAAATCCCTCCAGACCAGTCCTCATGCAGTTATCCTTTGTGTGGTGCCACATAGTCACCAGTGTTGCAACGGATGCTGGAGCAGGCCAAACCTGCATTTGTAGACCAACAGAAGCACCTTTCTACATGTGGGAAATCATGCCCATACCTGAAAAGGTACAATGAAGAGATAGTGGGTGAAAAATGATGGGCTGGCATGCTGCCCGGAGCAATTTACAGTGGCTAAGATTAATTGACTTTGTCAATAGGTCAAGATGATGGTCCATTCTCTTGTCCTATGGCTTAGACGAGGCATTGGTGCACTTTTTAGCGCACTTACATAAAGATCTAAAGGCCCGGGTCAGGATTGGCAGCGGGGGTGAAGTCTCTGAGGATATGAAAGTAAGTCGAGGGGTCAGACAGGGATGCGTTCTAGCCCCTCTCCTTTTTATTATTTATATCAATGGTCTGCATAAATCTCTGTCCACATTGACTCATGACGTTCCTAAAGTAAACGGTAAAACACTCCCCGTGCTATTATATGCCGACGACGCAGTCCTTATGGGCCGCACACCCAACGCCCTACGCATTCTAGTGCAGGGCTTCGTTGACTTTATGGCCAGCTTGGACCTAAGCACTAATTTAAAAAAATCTTTTATAATGTCCTGCGGGCCAAGGAAACACCAACTTTTATATCTGTGGGAGATCAGAAGTTAAAAAGCACTAGCACTTTTCCCTACTTAGGGTTGGTCTTTGCTGCGAACGGCTCCTGGTCTGAATACATGGTGTTCTGCAGGAGCAAGTTCTCAAAGGCCTCCAATTCCATTCTTAGCCTCCCACGGCCCAAGAGAACAGGAGCTATTTTAGCAATGTTTTTAATCTCAATGCATACCAACTGCCACTTATGGTGCAGAGGTTTGGGGCATCGCTAACAGTCATAGCATCCAACAAGAAGAAAACAGATTCTGCAGGAAACTTTTAGGTGCACCAATCTCCACTGCTCAGTACATTTGCCATAAAGAACTTAATTTAAACTATATAGAGGATTTCATAAGGGCTCGTCCTGCCCTATGTTGGCTCTCTATATGGAAAAACCCACAGCGTCACTCAAGAGAGAGATCATAGGTGACTGCATTGGCTGCGAAAAAGGGCAGGACATCCCGTGGCTGTCCGGAGTGAATCGGAGCCTATGCAGTGTCAACTTGGGAAGGCTCTTCCTAAGCCCAAGCACAGCTGAGACCATACACAAAAACGTCCTTAGGAATGCACTTTATACACTTTATGGCACGGAAAGGATGGAGAGGGAATCCAAGAAATCCTCTGTTTCCAATTTTATGACCATTGACCCTGCTGCGTATCCCTTGGCCAGCTATCTCACCCTGCCATGAGTCATTGGGAGAGGAGCCTTCTTTTCCGCCTAAGGGCAGGCACTGTAAAATGTTTGCTGTGTTCCCCTCTCGGTTATAACGCAAACCTAGATTCCCTACCCTGTCCGTGTGACGGACAGAGCGGCCAAACCATTTTACACTTTTTATTCTTTTGTAAATTTTATACAAAATATGGTAATTGGCTCTTAACTCCGTTTTTAAAAAAAAACATGCCCATCAGTCTGGTAGACGGTTACAGGAGGATACTCACATTGGCAGATGAAGAGTTAGTTTTCCGCTTCGGCACTTTTCTGAGAATTGCCGTGCGGGCCCTCAATATGATGTGCAACCCATGAGAAGTTTCCTCCTATCTACACAAGAGTTTTTATTTAATCACATACGTTTTATATATTGTGTATCCATGCCTATTGCTAATGAAATTTTATTGTGATTATGTACCTGTGTTTTTTTTAATTGTTATGTCTGCTGTGCTTTTATGGATATGGATGTATCCGAATAAAGTATTTTGAACTTGAAGATTAATTAAAGCATTTCTTCCATCATCTTGTTCTTGTTGCACTAGATGCTATACGTGCATCCTGTATGCCCAAATGAAGCTATACCTCACTGATGAGACATAAGTAGGTCAAAACTGTTGTGGAGTTTCTTGTCTTGCTGTCTGGAGTGAACCTGGTCTGGCAGTTCAGGCTGGATTGTTTCGCTTAGAATAGGACCAAGACGGATTTGTATATGACCAATTTCTGTCTAGAGTGGAGAAGTGGGTGAAAAATGATGGACCCGGATGCGGCCCGAGTGATTAATTCGAGCATTCCCTCCATCGCATTGTTCTTGTTGCAATACTTGAAAGGTTGGTATTGATTATGATTGGCAGTGGGCTACTGCTAACAACCATGGGCTGGACATATAAGCAGGAGCCCCTTTCCAGGATTTTGAGAAGGTACATACTGAGGTGCTTTATGAATGGGAGGCAGAAGGCTGAGTGTTTCTTCTCGCCTATGAATCAACACCAAACACACTGAAGTTCTATCATCGCTGCTTGCAACTCAAGGCTACAAAGAGTCCAGAGAAAGCCGATCACAGTTTCCAGAAGTCATCTCTATAACTCATCAGAGATTGGAGGGGTAGTGCCTGATAAATGTTACTTAGAGTGCAGGTGAACCTCTTGAAGTGGTGAGGTTGCCTGGTGAGCAAGCTCCGTCGCACCATCACATGCCCTTCATTAAATGCTGTGAGACTTCTGCACTTTGCTATCCCTGCAGCACATCGCTTTGATCTGGTGTGGCATGTTCTTGGGCCCACCATCAGCATCTAGACCTGGGTGCTGGAAGAAATCTTCAAAATAAATGCCCAAAACCAGAGTAAAAAAAGATTAACAGGGGTCATAATGGGAAAAGGGAACCCAAAGAAGCAATAAACTGTGTTCGACTGAGGGTTGGTAAACGTTCTAGTAGTGAAAATTTTGTGCAATATTCAGATATTCCGTCCAGGGCCACGATCACGAGAACCCAAGCTAAAATTTGAAACTATGGCATACACACGTCATCCTTCATTCTACATTTTATTGTGCAGAACCTGGGGACAGCTCACACATGTGCACACCGTGGTAGACTGCACCACTCCCCCGGCACTGTGCAGTTGTTCACTCCACTGAGTTACCTCCTATTCAGTTATAACACAGACCTGTAAGTATGCAGATGAATAAATGTTGTTCTGTGCTACTCAAACTCGTACATATTCGAATTCTCCGCGGAAACATCTTTATATAAAACACAAGCCCTTTTTTATTCCCTCTTGAATTCAGCAAAAAGAACACCTTTTTTATTACTTTAAATCAGAATAACTCCATTTCTTTCAGGCTTTGGTGTCTAGCCATTTTTCCGTTAAGTGTTCATTCGTCAGCAATACAAAAGAATAGAGCAATACATTACAATTTCTTTATAGCAGCTGGCAAGCCTTCTAGACCCAAAAGAAACAAGATTATCCTCTTGCAATGTGGTTTTACCCTCTCAGAAATTGACATTTTTTACTAGAGGATCGTGGGCTAATATTGATTGAGGCAGATGAGTTCATATGTCTTGCAGCGTTACGCACTTCAAGAACGTGAGCTTGCTTTTTAACAATACGGAGCCATTTTCTCACAGCCCTTTGCAAAACTTCAAAATAATGATCAGCCGTTGTACCAATAATTTACTTTAAAAAAATCTGATTTAAGATTATAAAAAAGACTCGAGGAGGTGCCTTTTGATGCATGTCATTTCCAATCTGATGCTATGTATGTTAAAGTATCAGAAAACAATTGGCCTACTTTTTTCCCCCCCAAAGGCACCGGTGTACATCTTAATAAACCAGAGGTGTCCAACATAGGTCGAGGAGGGCTAGACCCATTCAAGATGTTCATGATATCCACTCCCTTATTCCCCCACCAACCCCCTTGAGGGTCTTCCAGGTCCCTGGAATACTCTATGGCCGACCAGCTGACAGAATGGCACGATTGTTCCCTTGATACGGTGGGTGGACTCTTTCATGTTTGAGCAACTATGACAGGACCATATATCCCTCCGGGCCAGTTTCTGTTACATGGGCAGCTGCTGACGTCAATTCGGACTCTGTGGTATATGGTAGAAGACAAACCCCCCCAGGTAGTGTCACGAAATGCACGCTTCAAAAACATCCAATATATGATATTACACAGAGTATATCTCACCCTCCCAGCTGAACCGTATGTTCCCCGAGGCCTGTCTCACCTGCCCAAGATGCCGGGCCCCAATAGCCGACCTCAAGCACATGCTCTGGTCATGCCCCAGTATAGCTTGTTATTGGCATGTAATTCACACCACACTGGCCACCGTTATGGAACTCGCCATGATGAACACTTGGGAGACCACAGCCCTGGGTATCTTCCCCAGAGGAAAGAATCATACGGTGTGGGCAAGCTCTGTCAATCTAGCCCTCCTGTTCGCTAAGTGGCTTCTCACCATACACTGGAGAGCCCAACAACCCCTGTTAACTTCCCAAAGGCACAGGGTACTCATCCATTGGGGGAAGCCTGAGAATACTGCACTACACTGGGAAGAGGCCCGGCAGCTCTGAAAACGCCAATAGCAGCAGCCTGAAACACCATGCCCGCGCAATTTAAAGAGCGGACTGCTGATGATCCCCCCCCTTCCCACTTAACCCCTTGTGATCTTAAATAGACCCTACCATTCCCCCCACATGCTGTCAGAACAGGCCTGAGAATTCATGTACCCGCCACTTTGATTTCCCCTACCCCCAGTGACCCCTGCCCACGTTCAACTCCAATCTCCTGGCTGAACACCTGCCAATATCGCTCGTGCCCTCCTCCCTTCATGTTGCATTCGTTTGTACGGAGTGCCTGAGAAGCTTAACCTTCAAGCCTAACCTCATGGCCATACCTGCCAACTCACACGGTGCCACAGTGTGACACACAATATCAGCTCCTATCACACTGTCACCTGGCGAGGAGCCAATATCACACTGTGGCAGGGGAAACGAGCTGAAAACCACTCTAAATAGTGGTTTTCCAGCTCGTTTTCGAGAGGCTTTGAACTGCCGACGTCCATTAACGGCTGTGAAAACACCCCAGGACATCGGCACCAGCCTCCATAAGCTTTGTTGTTTTTGGGAGGAGGGGCTAGAGGGTGGGGTTCAAAAGTGCCTCTTAGATACTTCTCGGCACGAGGCCCCGCCCCCTCCTCACCCTGTGAGATTGTTCTTCAAGTTGGAAGGCATGTATTGCCTCCACATGAATGTCCATACAGGAACTCACCACTGGACCCACAATGTCATACACTCTGTGGGACACGTATGTTTGTTACTGATTATTGATATCTGCCTTCTTAACATGTGTATCCATGCACTCAATATTTATTTTTCCATTGTTGTGACATGACAGCTGACTGCATTCTTCTTTTACTGTACCAAGCAAGACATGCTGTAACCATATCCTTCCATGACAGTAATAAAACCTCAATAAAAAATAAAATATAAAAAGATGTTCATGATATCCACATTGTTACATTGCTAGTGGTTATCCCGAAAACCTGGCATGGATAGAGCCATAAGTTGGAATCCATCCATTTGCTAAATTCCCTACGCTCAATACTCAATAGTGCAGTATATAACGTTTGTAAACAAAGAACCATGGCAAAATATAATACAATTAGGGTTCCTACAAAACTTGACAAATACTCCAATGCACATCACTGCAGCTAGTGTGGCAGGAAGGAGTGCATGCCCTCTCCAATGCACATAGCTGCAGCTAGTGGGGCATGAAACTCTCAGGGCAGCATGGAAATAGAAGTGAATACCATGTCCAATGCGCACCACTGAAGCAAGCTGGACAGGAAGCACTCAGGGAAGTATAAAGTAGGAGCGCATGCCCTCTCCAATGCACATTACTGCATCTAGCGCAGCAGGAAGTGCTCATGCAGTAGGAGCGCATGCCTTCGCCAATGCATATAACTGCAGCTAGCGGGGCAGGAAGCACTCAGCACAGAGAGGAAATAGAAGCGAATAAAATCTCCAATGCGTACCACTGAAGCTAGTGGGACAGGAAGCGCTCCGTGCAGTTAAAGTGAGATCGCATGCCCTCTCCAATGCACATTACTGCATCTAGCGGGGCAAGAAGTGCTCAGTGGAGTGTGGAAATAGAAGTTAATACGATCTCCAATGCACATCACTGCAGCTAGCAGTGCAGGAAGTGCTCAGGCAGCGTGGAAATAAAAGCTAATACGGTCTCCAATGTGCGTCACTCAAGCTAGCGGGGCAGGAAGCGCTTGGGGCACTGTGGAAATAAAAACGAATACGGTCTCCAATGCACATCACTGAAACTAGTGGGACAGGAGCTACTCAGGGCAATATAAAATAGAAGCACATCCCCTCTCCCATGCACATTACTGCATCTAGAGGGCCAGGAAGCGCTCAGCAGAGTGTGGAAATAGAAGCAAATACTATCTCCAATGCATATTACGGCAGCTAGCATGGCAGCAAGGAACGCATGCTCTCTCCAATGGACATCACTGAAGCTAGCATGCCAGCAAGGAGCGCATGCCCTCTCCAATGCACATCATGGCAGCTAGCGGAGCAGGAAGGAACTCGTGACCTCTCCAATGCACATAACTGCAGCTAGCGGGGCAGGAAGGAGCGCATGCCCTCTCCAGTGCACATCATGGCAGCTAGCATGGCATCAAGGAATGTCTGCCCTCTCCAATGCACATCACTGCAGCTAGCGGGGCAGCAAGAAGTGCATTCCCTCTCCAATGCACATCACTGCAGCTAGCGGGGCAGCAAGAAGTGCATTCCCTCTCCAATGCACATCACTGCAGCTAGCGGGGCAGCAAGAAGTGCATTCCCTCTCCAATGCACATCACTGCAGCTAGCATGGCAGCAAAGAGCGCATGCCCTCTCCAATGCACATCACTGCGGCTAGCGGGGCAGGAAGGAACACATGCCCTCTCCAATGCACATCACTGCAGCTAGCGATGCAGGAAGGAGCACATGCCTTCTCCAATGCACATGACTGCAGCTAGCGGGGCAGGAAGGAGTGCATGCCCTCTCCAATGCACATAGCTGCAGCTAGTGGAGCACGAAACTCTCAGCGCAGCATGGAAATAGAAGTGAATACCATCTCCAATGCGCACCACTGAAGCAAGCTGGACAGGAAGCACTCAGGGAAGTATAAAGTAGGAGCGCATGCCCTCTCCAAAGCACATTACTGCATCTAGCGGAGCAGGAAGTGCTCATGCAGTAGGAGCACATGCCCTCGCCAATGCATATAACTGCAGCTAGCGGGGCAGGAAGCACTCAGCACAGAGAGGAAATAGAACCAAATACCATTTCCAATGCGAACCACTGAAGCTAGCGGGACAGGAAGCGCTCAGTGTAGTTAAAGTGAGATCGCATGCCCTCTCCAATGCACATTACTGCATCTAGCGGGGCAGGAAAGAGCGCATGTCCTCTCCAATGCACATCACTGCAGAAAGCGGGGCAGGAAGGAGAGCATGCCCTCTCCAATGCATATCCCTGCAGCTAGCATGGCAGCAAGGAGAACATGCCCTCTCCAATGCACATCACTGCAGCTAGTGGGGCCGCAAGGAGTGCATGCCCTCTCCAATGCACATGAACAGCTAGCGAGGCAGGAAGGAGCGCATGCCCTTCCCAATGCACCTCACTGCAGCTGGCGGGGCAGGATGCGCTCAGCACAGTGTGGAAATAGAAGCAAACACTATCTCAAACTACATTGCTGCATGTGATGAGCCCACCTAGTGGCAATAGCACTGCAAGGAGTATGTTACTTGATGCAATTTAATGCTTTGGGCAAGTGCACAGGCTACCCATAAAAACTCAAACGCTGCACAGTGCATTAATCCATACACAAGAACCTCCGATCACCTAATTTCATCATATCTCCCCCGCAGCGGGTGAATCGAGAGAAAGAAATACTGTAAAGTTTCACAGAAATGTTTGTACAACTCTAGACTGTTTCACCACTGTCTGTACTGAATGTTCCTGCTGATCCCATTATGGTTACAACTGTTCGCTTCAAAGGGGGTGGCACTGGCTCCGCGCCAAACATCTTTCCTCCATATAGCCATGAGAACTAGTGCCAAGACCATGCCTGCCTGAGTGCCCGTCCTGCTATGCCCTATTTTAAATCTGTGACTGCACAGAAATGAAGGGCATCTGGGATTGCCCTGTGTCGAGCACCACAGCAGGCAAGGGAGGGGCAGATGGACAGACCTCAGGAACCGAGAGCAGAAGGGGACTCGGCACTCTGCCTAAAGTGCTGAAATTCCCTACGCTTCTGTGCATGGAGTCACAGTGCAGGAATGAATTGCACATTTTGCACACCCTCCCTTGGAATGTTTGCTATTTCCCCTATTTTTGTCCGTCACACTAGAAAAGCAATTTTCTCTCGTCATCCTTAGGACGCCTGAGCTTTACTTTCTTCAAATGCAGTTACTTACATGGCACATCACACTTTCTTTCTATACACAAGGCACAGTACTGCCTGCGTTAATATTTGCGATACCAAAGGGGATGATGGACTGTTCCCATGAGGCACAGGGTCAGACTGATTTGCATATGGCCATGTCTGAACTGGGGTGGTGGAGTGAGCTAAAGAATGATGATGGATTAAACCCAGATCAGTTGATTGGGGGTGAGTGTTTGATTTGCTCTAACGCTCCGTCCATCATCCCCTTTGGTATCGCTGCGTTAATATTTGGACATCAGAGACCATATTACATAAAGAGCCCCAGGGGTGCAACAGGCCAACCCCCTTTCTGCACTTCAGGGTACTTTGGTATTACAGAAGGGGCCACACACACTTGCCTAGCTCCTTCTGCATTACAGGTAGAGCTGGCGCTATCCTAAAGGTGCTTTCCCTCATTTGAATGGAGACGTGGCCCCATGGAAATGAGGGAAAATGTTTGCCTCTGCATCCGCGCCATATTACAGATGCAGGCGCAGAGTCAAAGAGGCTGTAATAAGGCGCACTGATGGTGCGCCACAAAGAGTGGCACACAGTGAGCCCTCTGAGGGTGCACCTATGGAGGTGCCAAATGGTGTTCCATGAACCCCTTCCAGAAATGCCCCTGCACTTGGGGACAGTCATTCACTGCACCTGAATGCAGGGGGGAAATCTGTGAAAGGCGGACCGGCCCCTTCAACCATATGTCAGTCATTCACTATTGTGCTGCCCCCACGGCAGTGCCAGTTCACAGCTGTGCTGGGGACAGTGGATTATCAGCAACAGCGTGAACCATCACTATTTGCGCCTGAGGCACCTACTTAAAGGTGTGCTTCGGCGCAAAACGGGACAACGCGCCCTTACTGTAATACACACCCAGGAATCAGACTGGTGCATGTGTGGGCAATTAAGTTAAAAGACAGTTAAAACCAAGGGCCAGCCTGACGGACTCGAGGTGAAAAGACCCTTACTCAAGGATCTTGCAGGGGCCTCTATATGTGGGAACAGCTACAGGAGTGGTCTATGAAACCTCAAGCGGCCCGAGCTGGATGTGCCTCAAGCAGTTCTACACACTGAGCATGAGTGGTGCAGAGGTGCCAGCAATTTTTACAGTGTAAATGGGGGGGGAGGGGGATTTGCAATGTAGAAAGTGACCTGCAAATGGCAGCTTTAGAGAATACAAAGGCCCGGAGGGAGCACAAGGCATACAGGGAACCAGAGAAGGGCCCGTTCAGCTGGCAGCAAGGTACGGGCACCAGTATGGCACACAAAACGGCCCTCTAGATCCCTCTGGCAAGGAGAATCCCACGGTGACAGCAAGGGACGGGATGGAAGCACATCAAGAAGCCTTCCTCTGCAGGGGAGAGACGTCCAGTGCACCGACACGTTGCGGCATTGCGCAAATGAAGTCTGCCCTAGGTTGGCCAGTGGGGTTCGAATGAGCCACAAAGGGGCCCATGGCCCTATAATAAAAAACAAGCATTGGCATAGCCAATAGGTCTCGCCTTTGGGACCTTGTAAGTGTTTAGCTTTGGCACTAGTGCAGCCGCACCTGTGGCACCGCCCTAAATGGGGATCTGGCTGGAGACCACATAGGAGCTAGGCAGGGAAGAGGTCTGGGGACGAAACTAAAAGTGGAGCACAGAGAAGGAAATGGGGGGGGGGAGAGAAGAGAGCAGGAACAGATTAGGGAGGGAGTACAGCTGTTTGTTGGTGGAAAGACAGAGGGATGCCAGAGAGCTGTGACAAGGAGAAACTGGGAATTGTTGAGGTGCGAGAGTATGGACGACAGAGGCCAGAAGAGCCCGAGGAGGGGGCTACACTGGTGGAGGGCAGGAACAGTGAGAGGCGAGGGAAATAACTGAAGATAAGGGGAAGCTGTAACGCTGCAGGTGAGGGGAGGTAACAGGTTGGCGTGGAAAAGGGGAGAGTGAGAACGGGGCTGCTTAGGAGAGAGGGCAGGAGGGGAGTGCGTCGTGTGTGGAGGAGAGGACGGAGTCTGGGTCTGAGAAGGGGGGGCGAGTTAGAGTGAGTGGTGAGGGAACAGAGGGCTGGAGGTGCAGACAGCAAGAACAAGTGAGAGTGGATTGTGGGGGTGAGGGTGGGGAGCAAGACCAAAGACTGCTACGGGAGAGCAGAGACGGAAAGTAAAAGAGAAGGAACTGCTGGGAAGAGAGAGGAGGGGGGCTGCTGAGAGGAGGAGGCGAGGGGTAAGAGGGGGAGAGCTGGGGCTATTGAGGAGAGGGCGTGCGGGCATACGGACCATAAGAAGTCAAAGGAGACTGATAAAACCGAGCCAAGAGTTCCATGTACGCAAGAATGTCTGACATACTAATATACGGTGTGATGAGGCAGAAGCAGCAACAGCTGATTTGTGCATTTTCAAAAGTCAACAAAGAGCAACAAAAAAAAGACGCGCGGCTGCGAGACGCGCTCTCTTGGTGGGGGAGGAGCGGGTGAGGGAGGGGGAGGAATGCCAGATGGCGCCTCGCGAGCGACAGAGCACAGAGAAGGAAATGGGGGGGGAGAGAAGAGAGCAGGAACAGATTAGGCAGGGAGTAGAGCTGTTTGTTGGTGGAAAGACAGAGGGATGCCAGAGAGCTGTGACAAGGAGAGACTGGGAAGTGTTGAGGTGCAAGAGTATGGAGGACAGAGGCCAGAAGAGCCCGAGGAGGGGGCTACACTGGTGGAGGGAAGGAACAGTGAGAGGCAAGGGAAATTCCTGAAGATAAGGGGAAGCTGTAACACTGCAGGTGAGGGGAGGTAACTGGTTGGCGTGGAAAAGGGGAGAGTGAGAACGGGGCTGCTTAGGAGAGAGGGCAGGAGGGGAGTGCATCGTGTGTGGAGGAGAGGACAGTGTCTGGGTCTGCTGCTGGGAGATGTAGTGGGGACAGAACGGAGGACAGACACAGCTGAGGAAATACAAGGGTGGAGGGAGCGACGCTGCTTGCGCGAGAGAGCCAGATGGGGAAAAGCTGGAGACCACGAACAGCTGAGGGACCTGAGGGTGTGAGAAGGGGGGGCGAGTTAGAGCGAGTGGTGAGGGAACAGAGGGCTGGAGGTGCAGACAGCAAGAACAAGTGAGAGTGGATTGTGGGGGTGGGGAGCAAGACCAAAGACAGCTACGGGAGAGCAGAGACGGAAAGTAAAAGAAGGAACTGCTGGGAAGAGAGAGGAGGGGGGCTGCTCAGAGGAGAAGGCGAGGCGAGGGGTAGGAGGGGGAGAGCTGGGGCTATTAAGGAGAGGGCGTGCGGGCATACGGACCGTAAGAAGTCAAAGGAGACTGATAAAAATCGAGCTAAGAGTTCCATGTCCGCAAGAATGTCTGACATACTAATATACGGTGTGACCAGCAAAACATGCATTTAAGCAAGTGAGACGCACCTTTAAAAATTAAAAACAAGACGGCAAAAGTAAACAAGACGGCAAAAGTGAAAGCAGGGGTGCGCGTGCGCCAGCAAACACGCGAGTGGTGCGCGTGCAGCAGCGCCAAAAGTAAAAGTAATCACGCTCCAGATGGCGCCTCGGGCGCTGAAAGCTGGCAGCTGAGCACGTTCACGCTCGCGTGAACGCAAGGAGACTGATAAAAATCGAGCCAAGAGTTCCATGTCCGCAAGAATGTCTGACATACTAATATACGGTGTGACCAGCAAAACATGCATTTAAGCAAGTGAGACGCACCTTTAAAAATTAAAAACAAGACGGCAAAAGTAAACAAGACAGCAAAAGTGAAAGCAGGGGTGCGCGCGCGCCGGCAAACACGCGAGTGGTGCGCGCGCAGCAGCGCCAAAAGTGAAAGTAATCACGCTCCAGATGGCGCCTCGGGCGCTGAAAGCTGGCAGCTGAGCACGTTCACGCTCGCGTGAACGCAAGCTGGTCGCCAGCAAACTGCTGTTTGCACTTCCAAAACCCGCTTACTAAAACTCTCGCCAGAGCATCGCATGCGCTGGCTCAGGCGAGACCTAAAAAGGGCTCCGGCAGGAAAAAGACACCAACTTAAGGGGCAAACATCTGACTAAAATGACTTGGCTCGGTTCAAAGACCCACCTCTTAATGTTAACACTCAATTCTCCCAGTAAGCAATTGAGACACAGGAAGTGGCCTCCGGTTTGGTCATTAGTGCTCAAGAATCAAGCATTGGAAGCTAAACTGACATGTTAAGACGGCGCCCTGCTTCAGTCTGCCTATGGTGGACCTTGCTGTGCAGGTGATGGTAGGCCGCCTCCAGCCCACCTTTAATATACATGAAGACACACCAGCCCTACAATGGGCCCCCTCCACATGAAACTGTACAGGTTTCATATCAAAGGCATTATGCTCTTAAGAATTCCGCACAACACAATCAAATGACATAAACTTCCTTAGCCCTCGGCTCAGACTCCTAATCTCTGTAAGAAAGGAGCAGCAGATGGCCCAGGACAGCTAAAAACCACAACTGATCAGAGAGGCCCGATACCTGCTTTTCCTTAGGGGGAGGGGCACAGAGCTTCTGTTTATAGCCACTACTGTACAAACAGACGTGTGCAGTATGTTACATTTGCATGCAGTGGCATATGCTTCCCGTGAAGACCAGTTAAGTGCATCAGCGGTACAGGGAAGGAGATATATATAGACCTGTCAAGGTGAAAGCAGTCTGAGGTGCCACGCATATGGCAGGCTGCTTGTCACATGGACTACTTGTAAAAACAATAAGGCACCTGCTTTCAGGGCTGCCTGAGGGCTCTGCAGGGAGGCGCTTCAGCTAGGGGGCAACGCAAGCTGAACCTGCCTTGTGCCTGTCACAATAAAGAAGACGCTCGTCAGCCACTGCTTACTGCTCTTCTGCTTAAAATGTCTGACATGTGACATGACTTCAGCTTAATCGTACCAGGAAATAAATCCTCCCACCGGGAAGGAACATGAAGTGCATGTCTCTTGGGGCCCTACACTACTTATTTAGGACCAGGGACAGAGTGGTGTCAGGGATCACGGGTTTAGCCCACTGCTTAACTTGTAAAACAATAAGTGCCGGGGCCCAAATTTTTGCTCAGAAGTCCTCGGTCAACTGATTATCAGGGATGCCTTATACCATAGCAAAGTAGCCTTGACGCTACTGCATGCCTCGTTAATCCACCACAGACAGTCCCTGTCGCTCTCACTCTAGCAGGTTCTCCCCCCCCATATTTCTCCCTTTCTGGCTGTTTTCGGTCTCTCTCTTCCTTTTTCTTTCCTTCTTTTCTGTTTTTTTTGCTCTGGATCAAAGTTTGCTGAATGGAGAATAAGTGCTGGTGCCCCCCCCCCACCTCCCCCCCATTGGTTTAACCTCATTCATAGAGATGCCCCCTTCCCATAACATTGACCGCTTGTATAGTGCACACCACAAATTGATTATTTCGCCTGGCACTGTTAATATTAGGAATTATGTACATAACTGTAGTTAGTGCAGGTAGTATTCGACCCTACATTCCACTGGTTACATGGCAATCTCTCCAACGGGTGGTCACGCCATCTACTTTTAGTTCTGCTTACTACCTTTCGATCCACTCTGTGATTGACCCTCTACCACAGCTCAGAGCACTAATGCATCCACTACAGAGGTCTGAGGTCCAACCTATGATCACGGGCTCGAATCCACCAGTTTTACAGCCTCCTGATTTCAATAAACTGTGGGCCGTGGAGTTGAGTGGAATCAGCTCCCTGTCTCCATTAGATTAACTAACGACCTGAGCCTGCTCAAAGCCAAATTAAAAACCCACCGACATGCAATCACCTATGAGGCCAGGTGCAACACATTTATACTTTAGGGTTCACAATGGTATATAACTGACTTTGATTTGAATCATGTAACCACAAACATATTATAAAGTGCCAAGAACTATCTGGGTAAGTGGGCTCTTTACAAATACACGTTCTGGTGAGTTACATGTTATGTTACCGTGCCAGGTGCATTCAGATGTCACTAGAAAAGTGCCTAAAGTCGAGTTCTTTTGAGGAATCCTGGCAAGTGGCCTGAGGAGTCTCCCATGTCATGTTGGGTCCATAATAGTCCCCATAACATAACATATGAACATTTCGTTAGTCGTTGAACTCAAAAGGAAAAGAATAGAAAGCCACACACAGTGCACTGAAAACAGAGATCCTACAAACATTGGGCTATTTTCTGAGAATGGGTCTGCATGAGTGGATTTTTCACGGGTGCGCTTCACTGAGAGTAGAGGCTGAAAGAGTGTGATCAGTTGGCCAGTCTGGCCGAGTACCTTGAAAGATGCACAACATTATAAATAACTGAAGAGCAAGTCATCTGCCCAAGTCTAGGCAGAGATGTGCTCAGAGCCAAAACTGTTCTTGCAAACGCGCTCACAAAAATAACGCAGTGGTCGTGACTAGGGACCAGAGGCAATTACTATGCAGCAGTCCAACCAAAACTAAGCAGCTTCTAATTAAAGTTCCCCAGAGGCCTGCAAACCCACCAAACCACACAAATAGGGGCAAATAAAAGAAAAAGCAATCTGCAAACGTCTTAATTATTTGGCCAACAAGGTGATTGGGCAATTTGCCTGCATCGTATAATTCAATTCAGTTGGGCATTTGGAAATCGGCCTGGTTTGCGCGGGACTCTGTCGCTGCCAAGTCTCCAAACTGCGCGCAACCCCCCAATGTACCAGCAGTAATCATCATCTCATCAATCTCTGTGAACGCTAATCCCAAGTAGGCCCACAGCAGAAGGATTCCCGTCTGCATCTGCCAGCAGCAGAAATGCTTCTCTCCATTACCCCGCCAGTGCACGCTGCCACGGGATTGGCCCAGTGCGCCACCACGTCTGCGGGTTTCCTTGCATTTGCTTATCAAAGTTACTTCAATATGTGTTGTAGAACTGAGGGGAGACGCAGTCTCAGCACCAGGACAAAGCCAACAAGCTGCACTCATGAGACAAGCAAGAACTACCCACCAGCCCAATACTCCATTTTGGGCATTTGACCCTGAGCAAATGTTTAATCGCAATATCAAATACATTTTACCAGTGCTGAAACCTAATATCTAGGCTGCTAAGTGCATGACGAAGAAAGACTACACGCAGAGGACTATTTTGTCACACCTCAAAAAAAGGGCATTTCAATTTCCAGGTGAAGATCTGTAGGACGCTGATAGGGAGATCAGAGCTGCATGCCTCATCCATACACAAATTAAGCACAAAGCCCATAATCTGAGGGGAAAATTGAAAAGATCAGCCCACGATCTGCAAGATTGTACATCACAGTTAACTGCAGCAGAACTGGTAGACTGGTCCACAGTCGCGCAGCCCATGTTGGCTCATCAAACAGAGATGGCAAAGAAACATCCTGGATAAAGTGTTCTGTAAAATCCTGCATCTTTTAATTCGGTGCTCTGAAACCTCCCCCACCTCTATAGTAACAAATACTCAAAGCCCACTGTGTCCACTAAGCCAACCCACTGCATGCGGCGCGGGCGTGGAGCTGCCCGGGTGCCGGAACATCACTTACCCGGCTGGTGACAGTGGGACATTTTATAGCAAACACATCAACGCAATAACCACAGTGCTTCCGCACCCTTGAAATCAGGTCACATTTACATATTGTCTTTTTTCACCATTTGCATTCTCCGCTGCCGTGACCCCCCTTCAGCTGCGCAGAGGGATGGGGATGCTGCGAGTTTGGAGTATAATGGCTTCAGGGATAGGAGGATGAGCAAGTACCACAATGCAGGGGCTGTACAAGGCTGTCACAGGCGGCTTCATTCCAAAGAGGCATGTGTGTGGAATGGGGGCAGAGGATGGGAGGAGGGGGCTCTGCCCAAGCATGTCATTCACGGGGGGAGGGGGGTCCGAGGGGCATACATTATTCTCACGTCATGTACAAGATAAACAAGGGTAGCACAGCATTAACTTTTACAATGACCATACAACATGCAGGCACAGAAATGCATTCACAGCTGCCCCATGCATGAAATGTCCCCCCAGCCAGGATCATCACCACGTGTAGCCCAAGAAGCGAAAAAATCATCATGAGGCAGACAGCACCAAACTGAACAAAAAATATGTGAAGCATTGGAATAAAAAAATAAGGAACTTGGTACTCACCCAGAATATTAAATTAAAGAGAAACATCATGTATTTCAAACAACACAGGCATCCTCTTGCCATGTTGCACTTCTTAAACTCTAAAAGGAAAACAAAGGATAGATCCAGGTAAAAGACCACATATTTGCCTCCTTTGGGTGCACTGTACTTGTCACTTTTTACACCGGCCCCTGCCTGGCTGTGCGTGCGTGATCCGGCGGTCCCATAAAACGCGCCCGCGGTAAAGCCGCGACCAAAATCCTTGCCTGAGGTAGACGCCTTGGCAAAGTCCGAGTCCCGGCTGTCCACGGACGGGCTCTGGTGGATGGACGAGTCCTCGCTACTTGACTTTTCCATGGCCCCTCTCTCGGCAGTAGTTTAGGGAGCGCGCCTTTCGCATGTCTCGGCTGCAATGAATGACCGCAGCGCGCACGCACACACCAGCAGCAGCGGCGGCTGCAGAGCCCACCGTGGGGCTTCAGGGCCGGCCGGCACGCATCGCCCCTGCACCTCACGCCGCGCGGGCTCAGCTCTATGCCCGCACTGCGCCGGTAAACGTTCTCATGCTGCGGCCGGGATGCCTAGTTCATCCTCAACATCCCTCTGCAGTCAGAGCCCGGCACCCTCGGGCCACATGCGGCGGATCAGCCGTCAGCCGCGGGCAGCCCTTAGCCTGACTTTCTCAGCCCCCGCGCCTCCCTCTCTGCTTCCACTCTACTTTGCCCGCACTGCTGCTGAAGTGATATCCGCAGCAGCTGCTCCCAGGCTTTCCCTTATAACCCTCTCAGCCATCCATCTCCCAGCAGCCGGAGCCCCGCCCCCCGCCTCTCTCGCGGCCCGAGTCTGAGGAGTGGTCTAGTTGAAGCGGGTCACCCCCCGCTGGACGGCCACGAGGCGCTACCTGGCGCAACAGAGGGATCGTCAAAGTTTTATTCAGCATACCTAGCTATCTTAATGGTGTCCTCTTGTTTGTAAGTTCCAGAGGTTTTCCAGATAAGGGAACTCCAGAAAAGGCAGTCAAAAATAAATAGTCTGAGATCACACAAATGTGATCAGTTGGGGAAAGCTGGGATCGGGACCCTCTTTCTAAAGTCAGTCACCCCGCTGCCAGGTGACAACTCTATCCAATTTCTGTCGTAAATACCCATTTATATGGTTTGACTGGATTTACTTTCGGTTAATCATATTTATTTCCTTGTGTTTATATTAACATGTACACATTAAACTCCACCCCCGCCCCCTGAAGCACGGCATTACCCTTGACGTCATGATAAAGATTCAGTGACGTCAGAATGGGAAATATCTAGATTACGCCATCAGTGCACAGTGGGGCATTATGCCTATTGAGACCGCGTTAATATTCTAAGATAAGATGTATTTATCCCAAAGGGTAGAGAAGTGTGTGGTTAAATGTGAGAGAACTATTCTTTCGGGCTTTTGCTCCGGAGAACAGGAAACCTCGGAACAGCCCCCTGAGTTTACAATCCATGGATAAGGGGAGGCGATAATATAATAAACTGTTCAGATTACCGTGTTTTGCTAGTTGTAGAATGAGAACAATTTAAAATAGCTTTCCTGATTCGACATCGGATGACTGAACTGCCCCCCACTTAGCTGAGATTGCACAGGAGTTATTATACATCATGCATTGTTTCCAGAGACTATGCCCTGCTCTTCGCCAATAAACCTTTGCATTTTACAGTGTCAAGATTTTAACAGTAAACATCCCCACAGCAAACTAAAAAAAAACCCAACAGGTTAAAACAACATTACATTCCATTGCAACAGTTGTGCTCCCTGGCGCCAGTACACAAGTAGAAATGCAACACATTCCACAGGGCCACACAACGAGAAGGGTCTGTGTTTATTCAGTGCATTCGAGACATACCCTGGGCACGCTGACTGCAATATCTTGTATCTAGACCTTGCCAACAGATGGGCACAGTGACACGTGTGGCGCAGCGTGCACAACACAAGAGTCCTATTAATACACATTGTACCAACACATGGGCCCAAACACTGTTATTGTTCCTAGTGTCACATGGCCCTGAGGCACAGTGCTGCAAAGTAAGAAAGGTGGTTAGGTGACATCACTTTTCATTCAAGGCACTTTTATAGCCCCCCCAAAAATGAGCTAGTCATACTGCACAAGGCCATTGGAAGAGCGCCCCTTGAAAGTGGTATAGTACCTACCTTAAGTCACCATGAATAGGCACTGTGGTCCTCATGGCAACATCTGTTTTCCATAGAGAATATAATATGCAAAGACTTACCTGGTGCTGCTCAATGCCAGGTGATCTTGGTAGAAAAGAGTCAGGTCTATGACAGTCTCACAAACAGAAGGCAAAGACCCTGTCATTCTGGGAGCCTCAGGACTCCCATAGCAGCGATCCCACACCTGGGAATTCAGGTCCCGCTGGGAGGGTGTAATAACCTGGGTTTCCTCATTCCGCAGGGAATTTCTGATTTCCGGCTATATTTCCAAGGAAGTATTCTGCCACATTATACCCGACTTAATCTGTCTTTGGAAAACTCAGAGATTGCAGTACACCGCATGCAGAATTATCGCATATTTTGGAACCCTGGTTCGTTTGAGAACTTCCATTAATAGCTGAATTGGGAATTCAGAGATTCTTAGACCGATGATCAGAATATTTTAAGAAGAGACCATTTGCACAATGGTACATTTTAAGCAACCATTTGATTCAATATTTTTCATTAGGAGCCCCAAAAATCCCTTTCGGTGTATTGACAGGTACTCCTTGTAAAATGCCTGTTAAGTGAGGACACGTACTTATCATTGAGAAGGGTGGGGCTGGAATGTACGGTGACTAGAGACCAGATCACAGAGTTCATTTCATGCTGAAGAATTTAACACTTTTCTCTCTCAGTGCATCTGCAATTAAAAGCCCTGAACAGTGCTCCTAGGATTAGAAGTACCACCTCCCTGAGCCAGAGAGCGCAGCCACCATCTTTTTGAAAGGTCGATGGTAGATTTCGTAAATCTTCAATGAGGTCTGCAACATTGCGAGGGTGCTACAAGTAAGGCCCTAAACCTTCCCCATACGCATGCATCTCCAAGAAAATAGACAAGAATTGGAGTCGAAACACGAGTGCATCTGGTAAAATTGCACAGCTGTCAACTAGCAACATTAGATTTCCCAGTGAGGAGCTCCCGCTATCAGAATTACGCACAAAGACCTCATGATCTTTCACAAAAAACCACAGGAAGTTAAGATAATTTTAGCAAGTGCAGCCCAACCTGACTTCGTTTTCAGAAATGTTCATCCTATAGTAACAATTAATTATTAATAGATCTACTATGTATCAGATTGCACCATTTAAGCCTAGAGTCCAAGGCACGCAGTCAATGTAAAGACCACGCAGCAATAAAGTAGACCTCTCTTACTCCATGACCCAACAGTCAGACAAGAATAACCCAGAAAGACAGAGCCTCCCTGTCTAATACCTTCGGAGACAGGCTTCCCTGCCAAGCCATACGATATGAGGTTATATCTAACTATAGATCCCCGGAGCCGCTCGGTGACTTCACAGCGGATGAAGCCGCAGGCTGGATCCTGTGGGAGGCCGCACACACCCAAGGTCATCTATACAACCTTCTATGCTATGGCTGTAGGTGGGCCATCCAAAATGCCCCCAATCACACACGAGCTCTCATATTTATCAGAGTCCCTCCTGCTACCATGACAAATAACACGTGTTTTACACACATCGCTGACTCAAATGCCAAGTTTACAGATGGCTTGTGAGCGGTCTTAGGTTACACAAGCGAAGACACAAGGTGAGTCAGCTGGCGCTTTTTTTAGGCAGCCCACCAGTGCCTGTCAGGAAAAAGGCAAGCAGGGTTATGTAAACAAGGGACATGTGATGCCTGAACTGTACCTAAAGCTGTTTGTATCCGTTGTAAAGATGCCACAAATATCAGCCGCTCTGCTCTCATTGGCCAACATCCTACACTGTTATGGTAGTAATACAAGTTTTAGAGACCGACCCATGACTGCCATAAGTAGCATACAACTTTCAAGTCTACCCAAAAGTTTTAGGCATTCATTAAAGTCCCCAGGTAATGCAGAAGCGAGCACAAACGTAGGAGTTTTGCTTCCAGATTGGCATTAGGAAAAAACAGTGTACATTTTGCACTGAACCTGTATTTTTCCCCCCACAAATGCAGATCTTGCAACTCCGTACTGGGTAAAACATGGTATTACCCCAATATCTCCCATCTGACCTGTGGAGATTCAATAGAGGTAATAACATACCAAGGAAAAAACGAAACACCATATTATGAAAATGTCCAAAGATATTATTAATGCTAAGGGCCTGATTATGAGTTCAGCAGTCCATGGGACCGCCGAACCCGTGGTGGCGGTCTACCTGCTGTATAACAAGTACGGCAGTTGGACCGCTGCTACCTCCGGGATCCTTGATCCTGCAGTGGTGAAGCAGCGATCGAAGGCAGCAATATGCTGGTGGTGCCACTGCGGCACCGCTGAGCATATTACGAGTTGCCTCACTGCGACCCTTTCCACGCCGGTGAGCCCCGCAATGAAAAAGATGGTGATGAGGCAACTCAGGTGGCCCATACATCTGTGCATGGGAGTGCATGCAGAGGGGCACATAGTGTGCCCCCCTGTATTTTTTCATCCCCTGTTCCTGCATAAAAAGAAATGCACAACATTGTGCATTTCTGTCCGTGCAGGAACGGGCTGCGGCTCTCCTACGGTGGCGCCTTTCTAAAGGTCTCCTATAAGCCTTAGAAAGGCACCACCGTGGGACCGCCGCTGCAGGACCGCCCGCCAGTTTTATACTCTTAATCCAGCAGGCGGTCAGACTACAGGTTTGGCGGTCTGTCAGCGAGGGGCTGGCATGGCAGTCCACTGCGAAACCGCCAAACTCTTAACTAGGCCCTAAGCAATATCGTACCACTCATAACTGGGACCTAAGTGCTAAAAATAATATTTCACAACTGTTCCAATAATCAGGAATATGAAACTCTTTTTCTATTATATATGAGATTTAAGAAAATTAAAATGCAATATTATCTGCTAATTTAACTTAGTACATCCGCTCATCAGAGAAGATAGCTCACACAAAGGAGTTCTGTGATCACTGCTTACCATCAGGAAAATATAAGGAATAGTGAGATGGTACGCACTGAGTAAAGTGCCATGCAAGGGAAGAAAAAGTGCGTTCTGAAGATAGGAAAGCTTGCATTATAGTGTGCGGATATGTCCTACCTTGCAATAAGGAGTCTTTGCTCGATGGGAATGCAGACCATTCAGGTTTCCAGCAGAGTTCTTTGGTGCACTCTCATGTTATGGGAGTGCTAATCATTACCTTCAAGGTGTAATATAGCACGGGAAGCTGGTGCATGCATGTAGCCCCTCCTGCCAGAGCTCCCCTATATACGAGAATACCCTCAGCTCCAGCAAATACTAATTTATTACAGAGAACGCTCTGTTATGGCAAAGGCCTCCACACAGTACCAGTGCACACTTTACAATCCTGTATTTCTTCCTACTGAAAGTGGGAACACCACAAGCAGGGTTCAGAACTCTTACTCACTGAGGTGCCAAAAGAGTGGTACCCAAGGGGCGTAGCGTCAGGTTTTCTTTTGGGTGTTTTTGGGTGTCAACCCCCCCTAATAAATTTATTTTCTGATAAATAGTTTGGTACAGGTTCTTTCAGTCAGGTATTGTGAGATGTCAGTCGGATTTCACCAGGGATGTTTACATATACACAGAAAAAAATGCACACACACTCTCTCACTCTCTGTTTTGAAAGTCCTCAAAGTATTGTTTTTTTTACAAAATATTGTAATTTCTTTCTTAGTACTCCTACCAATCCGTATTCCTCTCCCTTTCCATTGCACCATATGCCCCTCTCATGCACCCTGCTTGTGTATAATGTATTGAACCATTATATGACAGCCTGATTGTCGGAAAATCTGAATCTCTCCCCCCCAACCCCCTACAAACACACTGACCAAGCTACGCCCCCGGGTATCCACTGTTCTACCTCTTTGCTCTGATTTATTTTCAGAGAGAGAAGGTGCTGCTGTAAAGCTTTGCTCTGGCAAGGGGGTGAACTTAGATGTAAAAACTGCTACTTTGCTTAAGAATGAGTGTGAGGGAGATGACCCAGAGGATAGAGAGAAAGCAAGAAACTTGGGACAGAGTGGAGGGCTCCGTGAAAATATGCCCCCTGCATCAAGAGTGCAAGCACACAATCCCCCTTCTATAAAGAGTTGAAGATGTTAAAAAGTGAACTTGTGCAATAAAATACAAATAATGTACAATTTCTGAGGGATGTTTACTTCAGAGGCGACCAGTTGTATGAAAGGGACATAAAATTATACACCCTTGGAGAAGACAAACTCATGGAACAGCGGCTTGAAGACCGAAGAAGCACTGCTGACTTAACCGTCCACCGAGGTGAAGCCAGCCACTTGGATCTTCAGTGTGTAAGAACACAGGGGTGCCGCAGTCTATGAACTTAAAGGGCTTGTGCACTTGGCTCAGGCACATTTCTTTCATATTCATTTATGGACATTTAAGCCCTCCTCACACGTGCAAAACTGTTTGCATGACCGGCTATGCTTTCTTGCCATCCATCTGGGCCCTTTTATTGGTGTGGGAAGAGCCTTATTTGTGCTCATCATGGGGTAATGTTCTTTGATCCATTCATCCCTTCATCCCCAAGTGTGCTGATTACTCAAGAGGAACATACAAAGGTCACCCAACAAAGGGTAAACTCTTGGGTAGTTTCTCTTGGACGCTTGACATTGAGATGGCTGGGCTGGGATTAGCTTATTTTGGATGCAAACATGCTTTTAATAATCCTCTCACTAGAAAATAAATAGTCAGCTTCTGTGTTCTGTTAATAAATCGAAACAGGTTTAAACCTACAGAAAACCTTGGTGTTGATGGCATCTATATCCGTGCATGGTCAACCAGTATCCAGCAGAAGACCGTATCCAAAACATCATACTACAAAAATATCACACTAAAGTAAACGAAAAGAGGTAAGATGGAATGCTTGAATTAATCTCAACCACTGGTAATCGCTCAGGCCGCATCATTATTTTGCACACCATGCCACCTCAGTTTGGACCCAGCCATATGTAAATCAGTCTTGACACTGCTGAAATGGGAACAGTCCTGCCTGAACTGCCAGGCCAGGTCCTCCCCGAAGCGGAAGACAGAAAACACAAGACCAGTTTTGCCTTAGTTAGGGCACATCAGCAAGGTATAGTTTGGTCCCAGTGACACAGTGTGCACGGCAGCCACGTCTGGGCACACCCGTCCCACTTAGGCAACTCACTAATGTATACAAAAAAGTGGTGGATGGAATGCTTGAATTAATTTCAGCCACTGGTAATTACTTGGGCCACCTCACAGTCCATCGTTATTTTGCACACCATGCCACCTAGTTTTCACTCAGACATATGCAAATCAGTCTTGACCCTGCTCCAATGGGAACAGCCTACCGAATCTGCCAGGTCAGGGCATTCCTGAACCGGAACGCAAGCATCCTGAGATGGGTTTCACCCTCATTAGGGTTCATCAGCGGGTCTAGCTTGGTTCCAGTGACAGTCACTTATCTTCACAATATTGTGCAGCTGATATTTGCCTAAGATACTTTTGCACTATATTCTGTCATACAACCAGAGAACCATGCTAAGGCCGCAGGTGTAGAAACAGACCCTAAGGCACTCAGTGCAGGGGTGGTGCTGGTAGCATGCACCTGTCAATTTCCTATATTTGTAATATACAGGGCAAGTATGTAGTCAAGTCAAGTCAAAGATAGCTTTATTCGATAACAAGTATCTTAAAAGCAATAACATTCATACAATCATCAATAAAAATACGAGTTATCAGATAAGCAACAGTTAAAAAAATATGCAAATCCATAAACACAATAATTTCCAGAAGATAGCAAGGACAAGCTATTACAGATAAAAACTTGATACAACAATAAACTTAATTCGATTCCAACATACATGCATAATATTATATAAAGTGACAGTGCAATAAAAATAAACAGACCAGTTGACCTCAAGATAAAAATAATATAAAAACATGATAATTCATTGAAGTGTCTCACGTAAGAATTTAAACCTTACTATCCAAACAAGGCCAAGGTACTTAGCCACGCCACAGGCAAAGAGGGTCCTTGCATCCGACTTCAGAATGTGCAAAGCAGCACTATGTTCATGGGTGCCCAATTGGCTGCAGATGGGTTTGAGCCATCTTGTTCTAGCCCTCTTATAGGCCGGGCAAGCAAACATAAGGTGGGCCACACTCTCAGTTGGCGCCTTGCAGCAGGGACAATCCGCTGCTGTCTGATGTGGGGCGCTCCACTTTACAGTTAACTCTCGTACCGGGATTGAACCCACCCTAAACTGTATGTAAAGTGCCCTATCCCGTGGCGTCTGGATAAAGTCTAAATATGGTTCTAAAAGTATAAGCTGCTTGTGAAGATAACATTCTTCTGTAAGCCTTCCTAATCTCAAGTTGCTAAGCTCTTGGGCATCAACCCATGCCCAATATCGCTTTTTGAGCTCAGTCTTACTAGGTGGGGTTTGGGTATCCCACGACTCCTTGAGGCCAAGCGCAAAAAGTGTTTTTTTGAGATTAAGCAACCAACAAATTCTTTGGTTGCCATCTAAGGCCATCAATTCTGTGAGGGCGGAGGCGTAGCTGGCAAGCTCAGGAGTCCGTCGCAGGCGGGCCCAGAATAACAAGGGCCGCAGCCTGGCTATGTCTCTAAAAGAACGCCTGCCCATGTCGCTCATCAGGCGTTTTAGTGGTACATTACAAGGGAGCATCACTAGATCTCTTAAAAATTTATGTTCAGATCTACTAATTCCATCTACATTGTCGAAACCCCATAATTCGGCACCATAAAGGGCTGAACTAACTGCTTTAGCTGCATAGATCGTAAGAGCAGGATCTACAGGTCTGCTCTGCGAGGAGCGATGTTCTCTAGCTAATGCTCCTGCCGCACGTTTGTGGCTCAAAAGCATTTTGTCGATGTGGTGCCTCCAATGCATTTTCTCAGCGAGCCGAATGCCTAGATAATCAAACGTTGTGACTCGCTCTAAGCGGGTTCCATCTAAAGTAAAATTACCTCTATATGGCCTATAGGGGTTAAACGCCATAAGCTTTGTTTTGGAGGTGTTAACAATCAGCCCCCTAGACTCACAAAAAAGATGGAATCTATCTAGGAGCTTTTGTAGCCCAGCCGGAGTCTTAGACATAAGGAGTGTGTCGTCTGCGAAGAGCACAGTAGGGACCCTATCTCCTGCCAGGGCATGGGCATCAGATGGAAATTCTTTGAGAAAGCTAACCACCCCGTTCATATATAAGGAGAACAGGGTGGGCGCCATGACACAACCCTGGCGTACTCCTCTATTTACAGGGATCCTATCTGTCTTCTGGTCTTGGGACCCCCACCTCACTTGGGCATAATTGCCCTCGTGGAGACGAATCAACAGATTCAGAACCATCGGTGGGATCCCCATATCATCTAGTAGATGCCACAACTGCTCACGGGGGACCAGGTCAAAGGCAGTCTTTAGGTCAATAAAGGCCAAATAAAGACTGCCCTTGCCAATTACAACAACCTTCCAATAAATTAAAAGCAATCTAAATGCTTGATCCACCGTCCCTGTACAGGCCCTGAATCCCGCTTGATACTGGGAGAGGATATTCTCATCATCTACCCAGTGATGAATTCTCTGTAACAACACCCTGCCAACTACTTTCTGCATAGCATCAATCAAACTGATTGGGCGGTAGTTGGCAGGGTCATCCCTTGCACCTTTTTTTAAAATGGGTACCACCTCAGCACCTTTCCATGAGTCAGGCACTGCACTACCCTTCGCAATAGAATTCATTAAAAGCGTAATATAGTTTGCCCATTTGGGGGGATCTGCAAGAAAAAGATCTCCCGGGAGGCCATCTGGTCCCGAGCCTTTTGCTGGAACTATTTTCCTTATGGCCGCCTCTACTTCTTCTGGGGTGAAAAGGTCAGTAGCATTCAAAATGGGACAGGCACTTAAGTGGTCAACTAAACCATCTTGGCAAGTTGGATTAGACCCAGAATAAAGTTTCCCAAAATGATTATACCAGTCCTGATTTGTAATATGATTAGGAATTAAGTCAGGGTCTTTATTACCTGACCGCCTAACCATGTTCCAAAAGAGATTGGGATCCCTGGCTACACTTGCATCCTTTAGGTTCTGCCAGTGAGTCTCATCCCACTCAAGCTTTGCATGGATAACAGCAGTTTTGTAGTCCTTTCTGGTTTCTCTTACTAAGGAACAATTTCTGCTTTTTATTGCTAAAATCAAGGCCTTTTTCTTCTGTCTACAATCCCCATTGAACCAAGTCTGGCGATTTTTACAGCATACGCCTGATTTACCAACATGGTTCACTATAATAAAAAAGACCCCATCTGAGCTATCATTCTTTCATATAATTCTGGGATCTTTCACAATCCATCCGTTTCGCTAAGGACCTCCCGCAGTTTGAGAGTATTTTCACTAAGAGTATGCCTAATCTCAACCATTTGGGATTCTTGTGCAGCAACTCTAGGCCATTTAAGGTACCTTCTACAATTTGAAGGGACCAGTTCTTTTGTCATCATAAGGGAGCCTACACCCTGGTCTGGGGGGAAAGGAGGAGCCCAGGGGGTTTCCATAATCAGACTTAATATGTTATGATCACTATCAGTAGAAGGAACCACTTCCATATCTAATATGGTTCTCCAAAGTCTAATGTCAACGAGTATATAATCAATTCGAGAGGGACAAGACACTCTGTTGTATGTGTTAGCCCCTACAGCGTCAGAGGGAGTTCTACCATTTACAGCCCTTAATCCAATTTCTAAAGTGAGTGCACTGATCTGAATTGCTACCTGGGACCATTTCTTGATAGGAGGTATATTTAGCAATGGGACACCCCACTTGGTATCATCTTCCTCAACCCCCAGCAAATCTTCAGAGCTTAAAGGCTCAAAGGTACAATTAAAATCCCCAGCGATCATAACATATGAATCTGACGGGCAGTTGGATAACTCCTGTTCCAGTGACAAGACAGTACTTGATACTTTACCCCCTGGTGTCCCCCTTATATAAACATTAAACAACTCAAGGGTTTCCCCTCCTCTACTTCCCTTGATCGAGAGCCACATAATATCTGGGCTCGCACATTGATGTTCAGTAATTTTACAAGCCATATCGATCTTGGCCCAAACAATAAGACCTCCAGAGGGCCGCCCCCTCCCCATGGGAACGGCAGAAGTAAAAAAACAAGTATAGCCAGACTTATATAGTGGAACTAGGCTCCATGTTTCTTGGAATATACAGATGTGATGTTCCTCAATCAAATCATTCCAATCTGGTAACAGCAATTTACTTTGGAGACCTGCCACATTCCAGGAAAGGATTTTAAGCTGGGAAGTTGGGATTCCATTACACGAAGGGATTTGTTGGGCCAAAGGGAGTGGAACAGAAGATGGGACAGAGATATTGGTAAATGCTGCAGCCCCCTGATCCCTCGAGCTGCAGCCAGGGTGGCCACTATGACTATTAGGTATTACCCAGGTTGGAAATTGTTCAGGAACGGAACATGATTGGATAATGCTAGGGGCGCTTTGGATGTCAGTAGTTAGGGTGGATTCTATTTCCTGCCGGGGCTGGGAATCATGACATAGTCAATCAATCGCCTCGAGTAAGGACCCTCTTAATGTGGGCAATGGTATCACATTATCATAAGCCCTAGCTGCAGCAATTGTCGGAAAGCGCCTAATCTGGATGGATGAAGAATCCGGGGGACAGGTCCTATACTCTAATGCCAGAAGATTTTCCGCCAGGTCAGGGCTGGTCAGGGTAAGTTCGATGCAGTCCATAGGTTTATTATTGGACATGCATCTCCGTACCCTGATTATATCTTCCCTAATCAGCGAGCGGCAACCCCTAACATGACGTAACCAATGTATGGATTTATTTTTCAAGGATTCATCATTCTCATATCTTCCGCTAGAAACAATTTTAGGGACAATAACCAAAAATACTGTCTGTGCCTGTAAAGGAGAGCAAATAGATTGCTTATTCTGTTGGGCTTGAGCTTTAGTGCCCAAAGATGGATCTGTTAAAACATTAATAGGCCTTTTATGATTTGCAGTAACTTGAGAATAGAGTTGCTTTTGCTGAGTACTACAGGGATGAGCTTCGAGGGGGCCTATCTGCTTAATAGGCGGAACCATAATGGCTCGTCGAGATGGAACTACAGGAGCGTGCGACTGGGCACTACTTATAGAATCTCCTACTTTTGATACCTGTTGTAAATTAGGTAATGGGGAGACAGCTGGTATATGCAATGTGCTGTTAAGAACTAGCATTTTGACAGTGCCTACAAGCTCCTCAATCATCACCTTCAATGACCCAACCTCCTCCTTAAGTGAGATAACAGTCTGGAGAAGAGTCTGGGGTGGAACAAAACAAGTGGGAGCTATCTCAGTTGAGCTCTTCTCAAAGGTTGGAATGGGCTGTAGGGGTTGCACTTCCTCGCAGGAGTCAGGCGCCCCAGCCAATACTGCAAATCGGTTTGTACAAGTAATTAGAGGCTCCAGGTGGCCTATGGCTTCATGAGCGGGAAGAATGGGCAATTGGGGGGAGTGTTGATCAACGAATGTGGCTCGAGGCCCGATTGGGTGGTCTCATAACCGCTCACTACACCCTTGCGTAAAGATTTTTGAAACATTGGGGGGACAGGAACTGAGCGCAAGGGGATAGAACTTGTCATGTAAAGAGTTAACATAATCAGCGGGGGCTGGTAGTTAAACTCCTAAAAGCCCTTCACATTCCGTAATAAGATTATCAATTCTATTCATAACGCAATTGTTAGTAATAGTTGCAGTCTTTACTATTTTCCTTGCCTTATTCCCCTTGACTGCCCCTCTAGCAAGGCCAATTGCCCCACCTGTGCTCTCCATAGTTTTCCTTTTTCCCATTCCTACGCCGATAATAAAAACTTTAGGTCAACAACAAATTCACAAAAGGAATATTTATACCAACAAGGAGGAAAACGAAGGATTTAGAACATCAATCCCCCTGTACTATATATAGTCGACTTTAGAACACCCAAAAGAAAGTAGATGACGAGCAATAAACAAAAGATTGCACAGCCTTGACTCAACACAGTACCTTAAAAAAGTCTTCAAAAGGTCTTTGTAGAAAGTGTGTCCCAGAAATGAAATGAAAGGGGACTGGCCCTGCCCTGCCTCTTCCTGGCGATGACGGGCTAGGACGGGCCCGCCCTTGGCCCGCGCGCGTCCCGCGCCGCGGGGGGAGAAGCAGCGCTTTAAGCACGATGGCAAAGCCTCCCCCTCACTAGCGGCAGCTGTGGGCGTCGCACTGGTCTCTGGGACTTGCAGTCCCCTTTACTGCTGGTGCTGCGAGGTGGAACAGCCGTGTCTTGCCCTGGGACTCCAGTCCCACCAGGGCTAAAAGGCAGGTGTGAAAGACCTCCTTGGTCTATGGAGCGCTGAAACGGAGAATGCCGAGCAGAGTGATGTCCCGCGCCGCGGGGGGAGAGGAAGCGCTATAAGCACGATGGCAACGCCTCCCCCTCACTAGCGGCAGCTGTGGGCGTCGCACTGGTCTCTGGGACTTGCAGTCCCCTTTACTGCTGGTGCTGCGAGGTGGAACAGCCGCGTCGTGCCCTGGGACTCCAGTCCCACCAGGGCTAAAAGGCAGATGTGAAAGACCCTCTTGGTCTATGGAGCGCTGCGTAGCGGTCTCCGGGCCATGCGGCTCTTGGGATGTGGTGTTTACTCAGCACCGATGGTGCGGGGTCCATGGCATGGTCACCCTCAGTGCTATGCCTCAGCGTTTACACGCGGCACGGAGGAGATCGGATCATGTCAGAGCCTGTACACGGCGCTGCGCGGCTTGGCACAGTCTCCGGGTACGGCTAGCGGCAAGTATGTAGTCATTGTCTGTGCAGGGCTGAGCTTTTTCATTGAAGAGGGAATGTTCAAGTCTTTCTTTTATTTCATTCTTTGTTTGATACTAATAATCATTTATTTTGGAGACACATTTAAACAAAAAAATTGGTACGAAGGCTGTATGTTAAAGTCTTTCATTTGTGAACAAATACTGTAGACAAAACTATCCACTTCCTTTCACTGACAGCTGCGAATTCCTTGTATTGGCATATTGTGTGTTATAAATAATAACAGGAAAAGGCTGGTAACTGCGAACGTAACTACCTGTGGCAAAAGCTGTTTTCGGGGAGAAGAAGGGAAAAGTAAAACGGGATGTTGTGGCCTTTTCAACAAATAGTATTAAATTGACAGCGATTCTTTCCTTGCACTTCCATCTAATATTAATGGATTTTGCGCATCAAATGTAGCCAAAGCCACATTAAAAACAGCATGCTGCTGTGTAGCAGCGAAAAATGATGATGGCGTGCCCCAAAGAACAATGATGCATTACCTAATGCTTTAGACAGGGGACGTATTGCATTACCACCCGCTTAACTCCTGCTCCAGAGCGACGGACACACCTAGATACACAAGCGCCCTTTGTGCCCCACAGCACCTGGCCCTGCATCACATTTCCACTGACAGTGCTCGTTTTTATACGTCACACAAGGATAAACTTTGCTTTGGTCCATGCTGAGGCGCCTTTCTTGTGATTCTGAGCTACCTGTGCAGGGACAGCCCTGGCTGAAATGAATCACATCTTGCACACAGCTCCTTTGAGATCCCCAGGGTCCTAGCTACTAACTGCAGGTAGCACTCATAGCCTGTTTTCAGTTACTGCCTTTAGTTCTAGGTTATATGTACACACACCCCACTGTATGTGACTTATGAGATGCACAGAGCACTGCACTGCCATCTTTACTACACTGTATGTAATTAGCGCCCTACAATTGTTTGATTAGTACTACTATGTGTAACACAATATGTAGATGATTGTTCCTAAGTATAAATAATACTTACCCCTGCTGGTGGCTGTCTGGCTCTTTTTGTTCACATGGCATCATTTCTTTAGTCTCCTAGGGAGCTAAGGAGGGACCCATTGCTAGATCCCTCCACATTTTGACTAATACTTTCCTCTGCAGGGCCCCCTTCTGTTGTCACATTGAATGTACCAGGTACTTTGGGTCACAGAGTTGCCCCTTATTATTTTTCTCTATGAATAAACGCGACAGAAGTTCTTCCATGCCATAGGGCAGGAGGTCTGTTGCTTACGTGACTTCTTAAGATAAACAGGGGCGTAGCTTGGTCAGTAACAAGGGAGTTTGGGGGTGCGAGCTTCAGATTCCCCGACAATCACGCTGCCATATACTGTTAAAATACATTATACAACAAGCATGACACATGAGAGGGGCTCAAGAGGCAGTGGAAAGGGAGAGGAATGAGGATTGGTAGGAGTGCTAAGGCAGAGAAACACAATATTTTGTGTAAAATAATCAAGATTTTAGGGCTTTCAAAACAGATGAGAGAGAGAGTGTGTGTGTGTTTTTGTCAGTGTGTGTCTGCAAAAACCCCAGGTGGAATCCGACAGCCACCTCACCATATCCGACTGGAAGTACATGCACCCAACTATTCATCAGAAAATAAAATTATTAGGGGGGTGTAACACCTCAAACAGACCCCCCTGAAGCTAGGCCCCTGAGGATAAACTAAGCGAGAGTCCATCTTCTAGACGCACATGTCCTTCACTCCCTGGGGGGTTTCTTCCCATGGTTGGGGGCTTTTATGTGATATTCAATTTTTTCAACTGAGCAACAATGACCTTCAGCACCGGAATGGTTATAAGGGTGGCCTCAGAGGAGGTGGAGGAAAGTGAAGGTCAGCCCATTTTTCTTGTATACCCTGTTACCTCCTTACTTGTCAGTTTCTAGAAGCAAGGCACACAGAAAAAAAACTTTGTGGCTTATTTCCGAATCCAGCGTTGTGGAAAGCACAATGTTGGATGGATGGCTCTTGACCATGATGCACTGCACACAGCAGCAGGAAAGCCATGCTCAGACCTGGCGGCATGCACCGCCTCACTAATGGCCTCGCCGCTCTCTCAGTGGTCTATTCTAAAGGGCGCCCTGGAGCTCAAGGTCAAGCCATCTGAGCTTCGATCTGTTCTGCTAACACTTCCAACTAGCAGGTCCCCCAGCGACAGCAATTTCACGAAGAGAGCGGCGCAAAATATCTCAACGGGATTATGAAGTGCTTTTTAAACGCAGTCAGAGATGCAGAACAGTGGTGCACTATTTACACCTTTCAATATAAATCTAATTGCATATCTTCTGGGAGTGCCCAATGCATATAGAAAAGAGGACATTACTTACTTTCTTATTATCACTCATGGGTGCACCTTTGATGAATCAGGACTGAAACAGAAAGGCCCTAAGTTCATGGACGTCAATTCACCAAAATGCCTCCGGTAGCGGAAATGACATCACACGCCTTTTGACCTTACTGACATCAAAGGAACTGACATCATATGACTTTTGACCTTGATTCTTCCCCGGAAGTGATGGGACTTGACCTTAAACCGGATGATATCACAAAAATTGACATCACTGAAGTTACATTATAACTGTGTCAATAATGTAAAAATACAACATTAATGTCTCTTGTGTGCACGTGTATTAGGGTGCTGACATAACCTTTGAATGTGGTGGGGTGTGATACATTACGTGCCTTCAATTGTACCGAAACAGCAGATAAACCAGAGCTTTTTTGAATGGATTTGGGAATAAGGGGTTCTCCCCACAAGAAAATTTCGAACACATGGGTCAAGGAGTGCATTTTAAAGCAACCTGTTCACATAAATCTGCTGAAAAGCTGTGGGCTATGAAACAGCATTTTTTTTAAACATATATGTCTTTTCATGATGTGCCAATCCAATGAAACCGGGTGTTCCACAGGAGTTGATCCCTCTTTTCTTCAAACTTTTCTATGGGTGCCCCGTATGCCAAAAATACCTTCTATTGAGCTAGGACCAGCATTTTGCTATGGGTGCCCACCTATAAGTCTTGGATGCCCCCCTTCTGCCAACAATTACATATAATATTCCAGTCCCGGAATTTTGCGATTTATGTTTTCCATGGACCATGGGTGACCCTTATGTCAAAATATACCTCTGGTATGATAGGGCCAGCATTTTGTCAGGTTTGTCCCCCTCCCATATGCCACAGCCTCATCCTTTATGCCAAGAATCACCTCCATCTTGCTAGCGCTAGCATTTTGCCACGTCCCATACCAAGAATTACTTCCAGTATGCCTGTGCAAGCCTTTTGCCATGGATGCCTCATATATCAAGCATTATCTGTAGTATGCCAGGACCCATCTGTTAATAACTGCCTCCAGCATGCCAATGCCAGCATTTTGCTAGGGCCAAAAGCAGGCTTGCAAGCATAGCACCACCTTCGCCATCATGCTGATTTACATTGACTAACTCACACTCATTTTCACCTCTTCAGTCTTACTCTATCATTCTCACTCACTCATTCTCCCTCTCTTGCACTCAATCTTACACACTGTCACACATTCTTACACTGATTAACACACAGCTACTCACTCACACTGACTTTTTGTTGTTGTTGAGGTTTTATATAGCGCAAACTGGACCCAAAGGTATTGGAGCACTTTACCTGAGCACCAGTTACATTACAGAAGGACACAATCACCATTTGTGTTTTTAGGCACAGGGGCAGCAAGTGATTTTTCCAGAATCAAAGGATGTTGGTCTGATGCCGAGACTCAAACCTGGTTCCCCAGTTCCAAAGTCAGCAGCTCTGGCTGTTACACCACGCCCTCTCCCCACCTTGATGCTCCTGTCTCACATCTTCTGTTCCTAATTTCCTATCCAACCAACCAACACCTACGTTTGGCTATCATTCGTAAACTACACTCCACCAACTGGTGTGGTACGAGCATAGCATAAAGCTCCTCCCTCGTTCCCTCTGACCTGATCCATCCTTTCCTCTCCTCAGCATGTTGAGGCAACCTAAGGGCTGCATAAAGCAGTTGACAACCAGCCAACAAAATCATCACACCATCACAAGGTAACTAAATGTGAAGTAAAGAGACTATAAAAGAATCCTTTTTCTTTTAGGAAAAATATAATATAGCATGCATGCCACTAAACAAATATACTTAATTATACAGGATGACGGCGCACTGTGTGCTATTTAATCTACTTAGTGTCATTCACATACAACCAACTTTTTCAGTGACATTTAAGAGCACAAAAAATTCAGACTATGGTTCTTAAAGGTATCTCAAACTTCTGAAATAGATCACTTGTGCTGCGTTGGTAAAGGAACTTGTGCAGTAGTACTATACAAAAGCATGAGATCCACCAAGGTGAGCATCAGTGCTTCAGATCACAAAACGTGACGCCATGCTTCATCCAGAAAGAGTGAAGGCACTGCAGCCTTTTTGGTACTTTCAATTTAGGTCTGGCTGAGAGACAGCTTTCTTGCCACGCCAGTCTCATGCTTTTCTACATTGTATATATGTACAGTTATGGTGGTTACAAATTAAAAGCACAAAGCACTAGCAATGGCATGTAAGCAAAGGCATGCAAAAGGCTGCATTTTTTACTACCTTTCTCGACTTAGCACATAGCAGCCAGTGCGTCAGTCTACACTCACACAGGCACAGTGCTCAGCCGACACTTAGAGTGCTCACTCAGCACTCACAGACGTTAGACACAGAGCTTATGCTATAAACACTCACATAGACCTCACCCTATCCTCGCACAGACACAATATTCACACAGGCACAATGCTCTCCTGTCACCTACATAGGGATAGCGATTGACCTATCATCACACACAGCAGACAGACCGTTTGTCTTATACTCACACAGGAGATGACGCACTCATGTTACACTCACTCACACAGGACTCACCCTACACTCACATAACACTCACTCTGCCCTCTCACAGGCACAGCACTCGCCCTACCCACATACAGGCACAACACTCACTGGATCCTCTCACAGGCATAGCACTCACCCCATAATCAGGGAGAGTTTTAGGCAGGCTGCTTTGACTTTAATGAGAAGATATGGGTACATCTCACCAGGAGTGTTGCACTTTCCATCAGCAGTTCACTGTAAGGAGACCTTAGCTAACAGCACTGAAAGAGCAGCATGCAGAGGACAAGGGAAGCATTTGAAGCCCATTGGAAGCATTAAGAACAAATAGGGCAGTCCCAGAAAGCACCAACATTGGGCAGGGGTTGGAGCCTAGTACAAAGAGAAGAGGGCACTGAAAGTGGAAGAGTAGCTGGCATACAGCATTCACAAGCCAGAACCGTCTGGTAAGTATACATAGGGCAAAGTGAGCATGAACTGGGCAGGGCCCTTGCACTCACTCTTACCCTCACTCCATCATTATCACTCACACTTACTGACATGTCATATAATTAATTGCCACTCCTATCTTTGACTGCCACTTTCACTCATGCACACATTCTGACAAACACAAGCTTGCACATAAAGACTCCCTCTATCACACAAATTCACGGCCACCTGCACACAACATACATTTAATTATGTTTCACTTACCTGATGCTCCAGTTTTTATTACATTAATAGTGAATAAAATACAATTCTTCACTGTTAGTGTAACTAAAAATGAGCTGAAAACAAGGCAGACGAAGCCGCTCTGTCTTCTTGGCACTGATTTTGCCATCTCTAAGGCCAGGGGTAGAAAAAGCAGTGCCAGGGGGTGAAGGGAGAAAGCCAGGGGTCACAGCCACGACCTCTGGCGACCCCTAAATGATGTTGATGTCCAACTTTCTTAGAAGTAAACTGATTAACCGCCACCAACCTCGAACAGAGAGTGAAAAACCTCAACATCTGGATCACCAATTGCTGCAGATAGCATCGCTCCCATCAAGAGCAACATCCAGAGAAAATCCACCAAAAAGGCCAGTTGGTACACCCAAGAACTAAGAACAGCGAAACGAGACAGCAAACAGTTGTAGAGAAGATGGCGCACCAGCAAGGACACCTCTGACAGGGCAGCCTTCAAGACCTCCATTAACCTCTACCATAGCATGCTGAGGGCAACAAAGACAGCCCTTGCTGCATGCATTGACACCAGCGCCAACAACACCAAGGAATTTTTCAACATCGTTAAGGAATTCTCCAACCTGGCAGCCAGCAAAAACAACATCACATCCTCACAGGAGCTGTGCGACAACCTTGCCTACTTCTTCCACAACAAGATCACAACCATATACAGAAACTTCGAACCCCAACCCACACCTACGGACTTCCTCGACAGATATGCCACCACTGTAACTGGCACAAACCACACACTGACCACCTGGAACATCCCCTCCATCCAGGACACCACCCACACCATGAAATCCATCCACTCAGGAGCTCCCACAGACCCATGCCCGCAGCACATCTTCATCCTCAGAAACCAAAGGATCAGCCAGGAACTCAACACCTCTAACACCACTGCAACATTTCCTGATGTCTGGAAGCACGCTGAGGTCATACCACTACTCAAAAAACCCTCCGCCGACCCCAGCGAACTCAAAAACTACCGGCCAATCTCCCTACTCCCATTCCCAGCGAAGGTACTGGAAAAGATCATCAACAATTACTCAAGACACACCTGGAGCAGATTCAACTACTCGACGCCTCCCAATCTGGCTTCCGCAGCAATCACAGCACCGAAACTGCCCTGATTGCAGCCACCGACAACATCCGAACACTCCTTGACTGAGGAGAAACAGCAGCTTTGATCCTCCTCGACCTATCGGCAGCCCACACACTGATTGAAAGACTCCACATCGGCATCCATGGGGAAGTGCTCAGGTGGATCACCTCCTTCCTCACCAGAAGAACCCAGAGGATCCACCTCCCACCTTTCACCTCTGAAGCCAAGGAGATCACCTGAGGTGCCGTGTCCCCCAGGGCTCATACCTCAGCCCACGCTCTTCAACGCATATATAACGCCACTGGCCAACATCGTCAGATCTCATGTTCTCAACATAATTTCCTACGCAGACGACACCCAACTCATCTTTTCCCTCACCAATGACCCCACCAGAACCAACGTCCACAGATGCATGAGAAACGTCGACGACTGAATGAAGAACAACTGCCTGCAGCTGAACACAGACAAGACGGAAGTACTGATCTTTGGCAACAGCAGCCACACATGGAGCGACTCCTGGTGGCCATCAGACAACAAGCTCACCATCAAATCACAGATCAAAGCTGTCTCCTCCACCGAATTCCTTACTCTGCGCAAGCTACGTAACAGTGGGGTAACAAAAGCCCCTGCGGTGCAGGGGGCCCCAGGCTCCAGGGGCCCCCTCCGGCACTGGCAGGTCCCTGACCTGAGAGCTCCAGATTAGGTTCGGAGCGTGGGTGTCCCCCCTGCAAGTACTTTGCAGGGGGGGGCAGTTCAAGTTTCGTTACGCCGCTGCTAAGTAAGATCTTCAAGTAGCTACCCCTACATTCGAGACGCACCATGACACAAGCCCTCATCACCAGCCAACTAGACTACGGCAATGCCCTCCTAATAGGAATCGCCGCACACTTTCTACAGAGACTTCAGACCATACAGAACACCACAGCCACTCATCCTCGGCCTTCCCTAATGAAGCCACCTCTCACTCCACCTCAGGAAACTTCACTGGCTCCCTGTACAGAAGAGATGCCAATTCAAGCTGTAGACCAATGCACACTAGGCTCTACACAACCAAGGACTGCCTACATTAACCACAGCCTGAACTTCCACCAACCATCAAGAAAACTACGCTCAGCCTCCCTTTCACTTGCCCATACTCCCCGCATCTACCGAAGCAGAAGTAGAGGACGCTTCTTCTCCCACATCGCAGCAAAGACCTGGAACAGCCACCCCCGCACCTCTGGACCATCACCTCACTTCTGGAATTCCAAATAGCCCTCAAGACCTGGCTGTTCGAATAAGCCTTAGGGCCTGCAAGCGCCTGAAAACCCTATCGGGTAATTAGCCGCGCTTTATAAATCCTGATTAACAAAGCACACATGCAAACACCAGATGTTAGTCCAGTTTTTGTAGATTGACCTAAATACTACGTGCCACTTGACAACTCAAACTTTAGGTATATTTAAAGTTCACTGCCTTCCTACTTCATGACCTGAGCACAGGTGCAGTTTGGTGCCAGATCCAAGTGCTGCGCCAACAGAGAAATATCATCTTGGATGTCAGAGACACTCCCCTTCCGGCTTAAGGGACACGGACATTGCATCCATAGGGCCCTATGGATATTTGTCAATGTCAGTCTTCTTTTACAGATCAGTGTATTTTTCCAATGTAATAAAAAGCATTTATTTCCAAGCTTGAATATATATTTTTGTCTCGCCAGGAATCCCCAAAAGGCAGCCGCCCCATTAGCTTCTGCTAAGCAATACAGGGACAGCACTGCCCAGATGCCATCAGGTACAGAGACAGCTGTGCCAATGTTCCTTAGGCCATTAATATGTTTGAAAATGGGCATTCATAATTTGGTTGCGATTCATGAAAAAATAGTGCAAGTTACACATGTGGAAGGTGCTATTTACAGGTTAAAAGCATGTGCACGCATGCCTAGTTTCCATATTATTCGTGATACTGAGATGCATAGAAACGGATGCTCATTTATTTCACATGCTGAATGGACTAAACAGTGAACAGGAGCAGGAAAGAAAGGGCCCTATCAGAGAACAGTAATTAAATTGATCAACTAAACAACCATGAAAAGGTGGTTGAATGAATGGTCAACAGCGATTTTCCCACCTAGTAGTCAGTGGCCACACAGTCCATTTATGAAATCAGATTCAAGTCTGAACCCCCCAGATTTTGACATTGCTCTTAAAGTTCAAAGAGACCAATATAGGTTGACCACCTCCCACTGGGTCACCACAGACACTGCATCAAGTCCTGTGCATTTATGTTAGCCAGATGCATTCCTGGTGTTTTAATTCTTGTTTGCTCCCAATTAACTTGTCAGACTAACACACCTAAAATCAATGATGTGTAGGTGGGAACTGCAGGACTGCAGAAAGGACTGGAGTGGGGAGGTCACCCTAGACCAGAGGTCTTCAAACTTTTTGAGGCTGAGACCCCCTTGTCAAACCTTTGTAGGCATAAGTACCCCCTTCTGACAAAGTTTTCTAGAAACTGGTACACCTCATCATCGACAACTATCGACAACCATAAATGCCCCTGTTAGACCTGGCATCTTTTGGCATGTTTCCCCTGTCTTTTTGCTTTCTGACCTCCTAGTTTTGACTCTGTTTTTGCTGGTTTAGTGTCTCTGCGCACTTTCTCACTGCTGTTCAGTGTTAAGGTGCAAGTGCTCCTATTGTAAATTGTATTATGGATTGGTGTTTCCATGATTGGCATGTTTGGCTTACTAGTAAGTCCCTAGTAAAGTGCACTGAGGGTGCCAGGGCCTTTCAATCAAATGCTGCTGGTGGGCCTGCAGTACTGATTGTGCCACTCACCCAAGCAGCCTTGAAAAGGGTTATCAGACCTGCCACTGCAGTGTCTGCGCGCAGTTTGTAACTGCCATGTCGACCTGGCAAGTGCACCCACTTGCCAGGCCCTAATCTTCCCTTTTCTTATCCCTAAGGTAGGCCCAAGGTACCCATGTGGGTAGGGTGCCATGTATATTAAAGGTAGGACATGTACTGGTGTGTGTGACATGTCCTGGTAGTGAATTACAGTGTGTTTCATTATTCACTATGGAAAGGCTATCTGTCCCATAGAATAAAATTGGAAGTTTACTTATAACATCTTATAAGCATATCTTCCCATTGGGACAAGATCGAGAAATGGGGTTTAGTATGCCTGAACTCAGAATATAAAAATGCATCTTTTATGATCTGTGTTTGAAAATAACACTTTTAGAAAGTAGGTATTTTCTTGCTTAGCTATCCTGTGTGCCTCTGCTGGGTTTGTGGATTGACTGTCTGGCTTTGGAGTGACAGGGGCTGGGGATGTGCATTCTCATCAGACAGCCACTGGGGGGGTGGGCGAGGGGGTCAAGGTGTGTCCTGCATTTCCTGGATGAGTCAGGGCTGGCCTGAATAGATCTGGGCTGTATTTAGAGTAGTAGGAGGAGATTTCTGTGGTTTCAGTTGCCACAGAGGGGGGAAAGCAACCGACTCAGTCACTGACTCTGTCACTGGCTCCGTCGCTGGCTCCATGTTCTGAAGGTACCGCAGAGGGCACCGCCGCATTTCGCACCGCAACCCTGGTCTCACCGACGATGACTGCAGTCGCCGAGCTGCTGCTTGAACCGTGACCTGTGGGCACCGCACTCTGCACCGCCTCGCTTTACTTCGCTGTCCTGGTGTCACCGACGCCGTCGCTGCCCGCTGACTTCGGCACCTGTGACCGCACCGTGGCTTGGGAGAACCGCTCGTAAGTCTTGTGATGCTTCACCTCGTCCCACACTGCAGTCTGGACCGGCCGACGCCAGCTTTCCGCAACCGGCACTGTCACCTGCACCGTGATCTGTCAGCAGGGCAACGAGCACTGCCTTCACTCCGCACCGCATCCCTGGTTTCACCGATGCCTCTGGACGACCGTCACCGAGCCACTGCCTGCACCGCGACTTGAGGGCACCGCACGCTGCACTGCTCCGCTTCACACCGCGACTGTGGCCACGACTGGCCCACACCAAAGTCATCGGCTGCAACAAAAAGGTACTGTTTACGAGTTTGCCAACACCCGGACCAACGCGGTCAGACGGAACTGTTGGATTCTGTTGTTCTGAGCACCGCTGTAGCACCGGACGGATCAACTGGCCTCAAGGAACTACATTTTTAAGGTTATTCTTGCAAAGTGCATATTTTTAAGTACTATATGTTGGATTTTTATCGTTTTGGTCTTGTTTTGAATATATAAAGTATTGGATATTTTTCTAAATTGGTGTGGTGTCCTTTTGTAGTGTTTTCACTGTATTACTGTTGGTTATGTGCAAATGCTTTACACACTGCCTCTGAAATGAGCCTGACTGCTCGTGCCAAGCTACCAAGGGGGTGAGCAGGGGTTATTTCAGTAGTGTATCCCTCTTACCCTGACTAGAAGGAAGGGTCCCTACTTGGACAAAGGTGCAAACCATTGCCAACTAGAAACCCCCATTTCTAACAGCCCCCAATTGCCACAGCAAATAATTTTTACTTGGGGAAATGATATTAAACAGTGTTTAGCAAACCAATGGTCAGTGAGCGTAGGGGTGTAGCCAAAGGTGTAGCTAAATACAAAGGGCCTAATTTATGAGGAATTGGCGTAGGGCAGCGCCGCAAGTCTTCTTGCGGCACTGCCCTATGCCAATGTGAAAGGGTAGGAATGCACCGTATTTATGAAATACGGTGCATTCCGGTCCTTTTCCCTTGCGTTGGTGCACAAATTGCTGCCTAGCACCAACATAGGCAGGATTGGTTTTTTACGGAACGGGGCACCTTTCTTCACCAAAACAATCCTGAGGGGCGTTTTCCTCTTCCTATGTGAGCTCCAGAATGCAGCACACATGGAAAGAGGAAAAAACGAGGAGAGATGAAAACATTTCTCCTCGTTACGCCACCACTGGGGAGGCGTCCGTTTTTGGAGCTGCCCCAGGTTTAAGTGATTTTGTAAATATGGGACAGCATCAAAATCCATGGGTGTTGCATGGGAACCCCATGCAAAGCCTGTGGAACACCTCCTTGACGCAGAGTAAGGCAATGACTTGCGCTGCTATGTCTTACTCCATATCTATGAGGCCATGCAAAGCCATGCAGGGTGACTTTGCACTGCCTCATATGTATGGTTGAGATGCTTGCGCCACCGGAGCATAAACAAAATGATGCTCTGACGATGCAAGCCTCTCATAAATAAGCACAAAATATTCTGTACGTTTTTTAGGGCTTTTACCATCAGTTATCCACATATAAAATAATGAGCAGCGTAAATGAAAAATAAATAAAAAAAGTTATGAGACCTCTATTAGTTAATGCACTGCAGAGGTCTGTGTGTAACCAGAGAACCACAGAATTAAATCTTGATTGGTGCAGTGGAGAATAGTGATGTGTATTTTTAGTGCTATATGGTCACAGCCTGTGACAGAAAGCACTGTGAATATGTAAGTCAATTTTTTATACTTGCATTACACACAGATAGAATGCTGCAAAACATGCAAATAATTTAAGGATAAAATGGTGTTTCAAAATGTAGATTTTAATAATACCAGAGTGTATGTAATCAGTTTTTTTTTTTTTTTACAAAGCTGTCCCTTCAACACTTCTTTAGGGGCACTAAGGGCTGTGTAATGCAGTTAAAATTAAAAGTAAGAACTTCCCAGCCCAGTTGTTAACTTTTTGCATTTCCACTTGAAAAAACAAATCTTTGTCATCACAAAGAGCCAGAACTGCTCCCAAGCATCCTTTACACTTGTAGATGAACTGATAAGGCACATTCACCTTTCATTCAGGCAAGCAGCTGATACCGATCTAAATTAGCCTTCCCAGGATGGCTGTCTTTTTGCAGAGACAAGTGAAGCTGGGGAATCTGCGACCCCCTTCCAAGGACTCCACGCCCCCCCTGGGGGTCGCGCCCCACAGATTGAAGACCTCTGCCCTAGACTCATGGGACAGTCAGTGATATGGAGAGACAGCAGGGGGTGGGTGTGCTTGAGAATTAATGGTATAACCTCCATTTCATCTGCATTCAATGCCCCTGAGCAGCGTGAAATGAGAGGTGAGAGAAACGCAATGCAAATATGATGAACACCTACTCAGAGGTACCGCGTGGGTATTCACAAATGTGTTAATGGTTTTAGCACATTTATTGGCACCTATATACTTACACCTGAATAATCCAGATATGTGACAGATAAAGTGCGGAAATGCATACATTGTAACTGTTTATGTGGAGCAGGCACAGGAAGAGAATCATAGGAAAATATTACCCATGAGAAAAGGACCTCTAAAGATATTTCTACAAATTGACTCGTTTCCTAATTCGGCATAGATTGTGCCCATGTATAGCTAGAGAAAATAAGCAAATTCCAGGAATGCAACTGAATAACATGAATTGATGTAACTTCCAAAACTCGCAGTAACTTACACTCATGCCAGGACGTTTTATGAATCCAGCAAACATTCATAAAAGTTGACATTCCGTAGGTTCAAGATGCGCTTCCTGGAATTTTAGAGTAATCTTTCAATCATGTTCCTATGCCCTTATTTTTACAGGAAAGGTATTGCCCCAATTTTAGAAATGTTTCTATAAACAAGATGTTACAACTGCCCTACATGTAACACCTGGCTCGATTGAAGAACACGTACTCCAAGCCTGGATTATCGGGGAGGAGTGGCATTAATTTTACCTGGTGCACATTTAGTTTTACCTGGTGCACATTAATACCCACACCGATAGTGGGTATGGTCTGCAATCTCAAAACGGGTTTTTGGGCACATAAATCTTAATCCAACCAGAAAGGTATCTGAAGCCCTTTTCGCACAGCATGGCACTGCGTTTTTGGTTATCATCCGAATGTATACGCAGAGGACTGATGTATCTAAACACAGACCTCACAACACGCACAGAAGGATCGAACTTGTCCGTATTTGAGAACTGGTTCTCGAAGTGGGCAAGCAAAAGAGGAATTTATAACAATGATACACATCTGCAAACTGATACAATGATGGCCAGTTTTGTTGGTGTCCTGACACCGTCCTCAGGTTTGTCGATATGGGTCAGATGTAACTAATGTTTTTAAATTAGTTTTCAGAGAATTTATAATCCATTCAACCTAACTATGTGCCTTAATTTGAATCATTATCAACCACTCACAATAAAATATGTTTCAGGATGAGTTTGCGACTTTAGCATTAATAATAGCCAAATGACGCGTTGTGACATTAATAGCACGTGTTCTCAATTTCAATAATACATAATGATCTATAAAGTGCCTTTGAATTGCATAGTACATCAGAAGTTATTGGCAAACCTTGTATGTGTAACTAACTAGAAATTTGAAATCATTAATAAAATCATTAAGTTATCCACAGCATTGACATAATATGTTAAATAAATATTCATCCCAGACGACCTAACAATTGCTTTGTCAGAAATGAATATATGTCAGTAAGAATCGAACAACAAATGTAATATTTGTACAAGATCTGTGAGAGGAACGGATGTATGTGATTCGTGTTTCTCTGTCTGCTCTAAGATTTTGCAAATTATTATTTTTCAGGCTTTAGTAACTTATAAATAGGCGTACGTTTGAAAGGAGGCGAAATAATAAAACTAAAGCCTCCTGCAATTGCATTACTGGTCAACAAATAGAGATATGGACGCCAACTGCATGAATATCTCATTTGGATAGGCACTATTATAGTATTGTGGCCTCCGCCAATCGCTGTCATGGCTGTTAAATGCCCTCGCCCTGAATTATAGGTGTGAGCTGTAGTTGAGGGCCGCTAACGGGAGAGAGGGCATTTAAAAAGGATGGTATAGCATGAGGCAGAAGGGCTATAGTGCTATAAGAGCTCACTGAAGGAAGCATGCTCAAATTAAACAGGTAGAAACAGAAGACACGCATTGGAACGGTGAGGCAGAATCCACTGTTTTCATTAGCGCTCTTGTCTAATATACATTATAGTCCCTCGCTGAGGTCTATAACCAGCGTTAAAGGCTCAAGCCACAGGCGAATGTCTATAACGATGGGGAGGGCCTTTAAAAATTGGTATAGCCTGAGGCAGAAGGGCATTAATACTATTAGAACTTTCCACCCAATGAGTGTAAAATGTTCTTAAATAAACTGTGGGAAACAGACAGGCAAGCCCTATAAATTTGGAGCAGAACATGTCTACCAGGCATAACTGGTCCCATGCAACTATACTGTCTTCAATAGAATGCTCACTACTTTGCCTACTTTCAAAATGTGGAGTCTCTTCTTGCGTTCTAATATCGAAGAACATAATGCTTCAAAGTGGCATCATAATAGTGCTGATGCCATCAAGTGCCAAGCACAGTTTTTATCACCCAAATGAAGTGACATTTTACCTCCTTACCAATCACTTTCACAGCACTGGGGACAATTAAATGGTTCCATGGGCAATCCAGCACCTTAATGCTGGTGGCGCCCTAGGCAGTTGCCTTACATCACCTTTGCTAGTAGAGACTGTAAGTCCTAGGGAGGGAGTGTTTGAGACGCCTCTCCTGTAGTTATAAAAAGACAAGTGCTGATTGACTTGCTTGCCCGTGCAGGGTACCCTGCCTTCACCCTTCCCTGCTATTAAAGGGGGAAGGATGTAGATTAACAATGAATGTGTTAATAAGTGAGAGGTGGACATTAAAAACAGCATTTTGGGAGGTTCACAAATGAGATTTCATTTGAAGTAGTTTTGGAGATATTGATGGAGTGGTGGAAGCATGTTTTTGACTGCCATTTTAATTCTTTAAATGACATTGTGAGATTGTTAACAGCCATGCTCGAAAAGAAATCTCCTGTGTAGCCATAGGGGATATGCAAGAGGTGGTTGACACATTCGTAACTATGGCAACTAATTGCATGGTAAAGTATCTAACCTTCTAAAAAATATTATTAGTTTTGTTTTGTTGTTGTGAATAGCCTAATCTTTAAACTTGTACCTCAAACTAAAGACTGTCAGACCGCATCCTCTGCAACATGGTCCATACATTGCCAGAATTAGTAGGCTGGACAGTCACTTGGGGCCCCAGATACAGAAAGAACTGAATGGTCGCACTTGAGGAATATCCGAGTACTTCTCGGGGCTCAAAACATCCACGTCACTACGTGCTTCACCCAGATTAAAAATTCTTATAGCTCAATGGAATTCATATTCGTGTAGTGTAATAAAGGTTTCAAGATTAAATACACACAAAAACTGTGCTTTTTGGTTGGTTGCAAAATATGGAGGAATATACGGGAATTGATGAAAAACTGATTTCAAATATTTTCTCAGACAAAAACAGACAAACATTATGTTTCCCTTGAACTTCTATAGTTTCAATTTCAAATCTGCTGTCTTGGCATATATAGCTTGGATTCACTAGCACAAAAGGAATCCTAAAAACAGCACATGGAATCCTAAAAACAGTATTGCCGGGAGGGGGGGGGGGGACGGCCGTTTCGTCTTTTGACGCTGCTCCTCCACCTATGTACTCGTCAGGCGCATGCTAACGCCACAGATAATTAGTAAAGAAACACTGACAGATCTACTGGAGGATAATGACGGGCTCGAGAAACTGAGGGCTCAAGGCAAGCTGGGAGGTCTTAACCCAACAGGTCATACATTATCAGGGAATCCCCGAGCAGCTTCTGCTCACAGGTCCAGGTGCTCTAATAGGATCAGGGTAAGTGGAGGCAGCAATCAGCCAGAGAGCTGCTGCCAGTGCACGCGCTTCCTGTGGGCAATACGTGCACGACAGCGAGCAGAGGCGCTGATGATGACTGCTTCCGAGGGGAGGGGACTTGCGTCTCTAATTAGAAAACTTGTTGGGCAAAGATGGCAGGTTCATTCCACAACTGCTATGCATTAAGATTTTACAAATCAGTGGCCCATCTCCCTCGGGTATTGTAAAATGTAGAGCCTACAAATGACACAGGATTGTATGGATTAGGAAGAAGATTTTAGTGCGGGCAGCTACAGTTCACATCCTAATACTTATGTCTTGAACCACATTGTTCCCTATCAGGAGGCCTTTATAGAAGGGGCATGCACAATTTACGTGAAAGGTGCAGGGTCCAGATTCAATGGGGATTTGGGGGGCAGCCGACCGCAGGGAGGTCTGCCCCCCGGGTAATTTGGGGAAGTGGAGCAGTCTGATGACTCCTCAAGGGTTGGGTATTCTCTGGGACACTTTTGTAGCCCAAGGGGTATATAGTTGGGCATTTTGTATGTGCCAGCCAACATTTTATTAGTAGCACAGTGGCTGGTACATAGGCAGTGGTAGTTTTTGCCCCACCCCACTCTCCCATCCCTTATCCTCATCGGTTTGGGAGGGGTCCTGGTTTGCATGTGGGGGGGGGGGGTTTGTCGGTACGGCTTCAATAGAACAGGTGCACAGAGGTTATTGGTTGTTAATGAGGGTTGTCGCTTTGGAGCAGGTGCATATATGGTTAGCAGAGAAGTTACTATCGTTTAACAAAGTTTATTCTTGTTGACAGCGCCAATTCAGGCTGGAAGGGAATGGATAGATTAGTTCCACCTGGATGCCACAGGAAGTTCAAGTATATGTAGGAAGTATACTTGATTAATGGTTAATAGTAGTAGAAAAAGGTTGGGGAGTTTACAGGTCTCAGTTACACAGATCTGGAGCGGGTACAATATTACTGTATTAAGTTGTTGTGTCGGGGAGGGAGATTTTAGGGGGGAGGGTAGCTTAAAATAGGTGAGATAATTTGTATAGTGAGATTTTAGATTTGTCAGCCAAAGGCCTAGATTGTTTTCTGATGTGCACCTGTTACAGTAAAGCGGCCTTTTCCACACAATTCTGGTGTCAGTGGTCTGTGCTGCTGCCCCTCTTGCCCGGTGCACAGACACCCACATTTTTGGATCTGTGTGCAGCCCACAAGAGGGGGCTGTGGTGACTTCTTTAGTACTTCAAACATTTTCCCTCATATTAGCAGGTATAATCTTGCCAGGGTGAATATACGGAGACAAGAAACCAAATTTTGATAGTGAAAAGGATATTAGCCTCTGGTCTTCGATATTGGTTTCCAAAAGAAAGTAAAAAAGAAATTCAGAGTGGAAAAAGAAATGAAAGAAAGAAAACAAGAAGGAGAGTAAAAGAAGGAAAGTACTATTTTTTTTTTTTTGGGGATGGTTTTAAATAGCGCAAACTCGACCCAAAGGTATCAGAGCGCTTTACATGAGCACCAGTTGGGTTACAGACAGACACATTCATTTCGTTAGGCACAGGGAGATTACGTGATATGCCCAGAATCACAGGATGTTGAGCGTCCCTGCCGAGACTCCAACCCGGTTCCCCAGCTTCGAGGTCGACCGCTCTAGCTGTTAGGCTACATCCTAAGAAGAATAAGCAAAGAGGGAATAAAACAAAAAACAGAAGGAAAGAAGGGATAAATTCTTTAGGAATCAATCGTTTTTATTAGATGGAAGACAGAACAAATGTACACAGCATCCTGCCTACATCCATTGGCCGGCAGAGCGATACAAAGGTAGCAATACACAGCGATTAAGCTCACAACCCGGAGCCCGGCCGCGTGTTAAGCAGGCTCGCAGTATGTTAAATTGCATCTTCCAAATTTGAGGGGATGAAGGAAGTTAACAAAGAAAGATATGACGAAGGGAAAACAACATCAAAACAAAGTCCCTCCCCAACCCTTACGGCCCTCCCCCTCCCACCCCCGCACCAGTTATTGCCTCGCGTTGCTAATCTGAACTTCTAGTCATATGTTTTGAGAAAGTATCATACTCATGTTGCCAGTGTTTGATCTTTAGCTAGCTTCTCCAGCGGAAGCAGTTTCAGGATCTGCAGATATTTAGGACAGGTCACTTCTCTCATATCCTTGGTTAACAGTTGCAAAAAAGGCGCCCACAGTTTGGCATATTCCTTCCCTTTGCCCTCAATGCCAAGAGGCATGCGTTCCATAGCTAAGAGATACCACAGGTGATGGATCCAAGATAGCACCTCAGGTGTAGATGTCATGCCCCATTGAGCTAGAATGACCTGCCTAGCTGCCAGCAGCGCTAATGCGATTTGCCTACCACGTAGAGATTTTAATGGAAAGACCTTGGGGTGGGAGAGGCCAAGGAGGGTGTATTCTGGTGAGCGGGGCAAGGAGATCGTAAACGCTGCATCTATGTTGTCTAGGACCTCCGTCCAGTAACGTTGCAGCTTTGGACAGTGCCACAGCAAGTGAGCCAACGTGCCAGACATCCCACAACCTCTCCAGCAAAGGTCCGTTTTGCTTTTGTCCCAACTGTGGATGCGAACAGGAGTGTAATACCAATATGGAAAAACCTTAAAAGCAGACTCCGCCCCAGCTGTGTTGTGCGCAGTATGTTGTGTCCTGTAGAGAATGTGTTCCCATTCCTTAGGAGTTAGTGGCCTGCCTATTTCGGTTTCCCAGCGCACCTGTGCCCGTGTGCGTTGCCCAGTGGAACAGGCAGTGAGCATAGCGTACAATTCAGATATGAGACGGCGATCATCATGTTTGCAAAGTAACCACTTTTCGAACGCGGTAAGGGTCCTGGACATTTGGGCGTAATTGGAAGACGTTGTGATCCAGTGATATATTTGGCGATAGGGGTATGCATCAGTCGCTAGGAGGCCATAATCCCGCTTGAGCTGCTCAAAAGGGACCAGCCATTCTGTATCAAAGAGGGAGCCCACTCTTTTGCAACCCTCCTCCCGCCACCTCTGAAACACCGCAGACGCCTGCCCTGGAGGGAAATCAGGGTTATCCACAATGGGGGTCATTGGCGAGGGAAAGGAGATCCAACCTTTCGCGATAGCCACCCTATCCCAAGTCCTAAGCGTCGGAGAGGTAACCGGGGAGGAGTAGAGACCCCAAGCCCTTTGTTTGCAAGGTAACCACAATTCCATCCAAATGTTGACACCAGCGACGGACTGGTCCATGAAGTTCCAGTGTTTGCTGGATAACGGTCTGTTCCATTCCACCAGGTATCTGAGGCATGCTGCTTGATAGTAGCCTCCTATCAAAGGTAGCCCTACTCCGCCCTGCGCTTTCGGACACGCCATCTGGCTGAGTGAGAGACGCGGCTTTTTCTCCTCCCATGCAAACTTATTAATGAGAGCCTGCAATTGTTTTATCGCCCGAGGCGGCGGAGAAATAGGGAGCATCTGAAATATATAAAGAATGCGCGGAAGGATTGTCATTTTCACCGCCGCGATCCTCCCAAACCATGCTAACCACAGCCGCGACCAGGCGTCCAGCGCCTTGGCCGTCTGCTCCAGTAACATCGTGTAATTGAGCGTAACCGTTCGGGCAATGGTCGGAGCTAGTCTGATACCCAGGTATAATATGTCACTCTGTGTCCATTGGAACGGGAATTGCTGTTGCAGGATATCGACCTCTTCCGGGGGGATCGTCAGGTTCAGAATATTGGATTTACTCAGGTTAACCTTAAACCCTGACACGTCCCCAAAAGCGGAGAGCTCCGCAAGCAGGGCGGGTAGGGTTGACCGCGGCTGCGCAAGAGAAAGGATCACATCGTCAGCATACAGACTTATTTTATGGACGTCCGCTCCAAATTTCAAGCCTATTATGCGCTTATCTGCTCTTATACGTTGGGCCAAAGGCTCCATATAGAGAGCGAATAAAAGCGGGGACAGGGGGCATCCCTGCCGGGTCCCACGAGAGCATTTTACCGCACTTATCACTACTGACGTAGAATTTGTGACGGAGGCGGAGAAGGGCATATTCTGCCCTGTCAAGGTCTAGATGTTTCAGCAGGCGCCTGCGGTTCTCCAGTTCCCTCCACACCCTCGGGGCCCCAGTGCGCTTGTGTATCGATTCGAGTTCCCCCACCTCCCTCTCAAGTTTGCTGCGCTTCTCTCTACGGAGTCTGTTATATATCGCAGAAACGGCGATGAATTCCCCCGTGTGACAAGTTTCAGAGCCTCCCAAACGGCCGATAGTGGCGCAGAACCCACGTCATTAATCAATAGGAAATCTTCTATTGTGTGCCTGATTCGTTGCACTGTATCCTCAGAGTGTAACAGATTCTCTCGGAGGCGCCACCCCGGGGGAAACGTCCGCGATCGCTGCGCAGGGAGGTGAACAGTGATAAGGGCGTGATCCGAGAGTGAGCGGGGCTCTATCGTGGCCGTGTGGAGGTGATGCAGTAGGGAGGTAGAGGCCAGAAAATGATCTAGCCGCGCATAAGTTTTGTGCGACGCAGAGTAGTATGTGTAATCCCGGTCCTCGGGGTGTTGTGTGCGCCAAACATTGTGCAGCCCATTGTCCCCCAACCACTCCTGTCCCCTTGGTGAGAGTGCCCCTGTCTGATGTGTTCGCTGACCAGACCTGTCTAATTCTGTGTCCATTACAAGATTTAGGTCCCCTCCTACCAAAATCGCTACATCTGGAGACGTAAGAACCTCTGTGAAGGCTGAGAGGATGAAGGGTTCCTGTTGTGTATTTGGAGCGTAGATGGATGCTATGGTGAGGTGAGTCCCGCCCCATTGCACTCTAATGGCTAAAAGGCGTCCCTTTATTTCTACGACAGTCGATAGGATTTTACCCGGGAAGTGGGCCCCAATCAGGATTGCTACGCCATTCTTTTTAGACGGCCCTGCGGACCAGAACTGTTGCGGGAAGCGCCTTTCGCGCATACGTGTGGTGTCTTTGGAAAGGAGATGAGTCTCTTGAAGGAGACATATGTCGCCCCCGGCACTTTCAAGTAGGGACAGCACTGCCGCTCGTTTCACTGGATTGTTTAGGCCTCTAACATTGAGGCTAACTATCTTAAGATCTTTCCCCATCGGATGAGTGTGGTGAAATATCGACCTGATGCGGCTACTTTTCGTCTATCAGGCCCGTGCTGACTTAGGTGCTTCCTGACTAACCTACAGAGGCAAGGCTGACGTGCGAACTGGTGCGGAGATCCCCAACTAAAAACCCCAACAAACCCAACCCCAAAAGAGAAACTCGTTGTCAAAACAATTACCAAAAGCAAAACATGACTAAAGTCCGTCAAGGTAGAAAAGATCCAGGGGGTCGTGGTTCGGGCAGCCGCCCAACCCATAGTGGGCCTGATAAGTACCCACCCGCCCGCGGAAAGGCTGTCAGCAATCGTCTTAGGAAAACCCTCCCTGCCCCCCCGGCACCCATTTAGGTGCCCATACCTGAGCCGTCAACTGCACACTTCACGGGGTGTCCGGACGGACCGATGATTGCGACAGAGAGGAGATCACTGCCTCTCGTTCTTTGTCCCTTGTGGCCTGATCAGGCTTCAGGGCGGATGCTGCCTTTCCCACTCGTTGCCATCGTGCTGTACGGCGCGCGTTGAGATCTTTAGGCCGCTCTGTCTGATCTGTCGCTGGTGTACTCTCCAGACCGAGGACCTCCATAGCTTCGCCTAGAGAGCGAATCTGAAGCAGCTTCCCCCGGTACTTGAAGACAATGCGGAAAGGATGGCCCCACGAGTAAGGAATGCCTTGCTCACGTAGATGCGTGGTCACCACCTTAAATTCACGTCGCTTGAGTAATGTGGAGGCAGCCAAGTCCTGGAATATGGCCGGAGTGTGACCCCGAAATTGTATGGGCTGAGCCTCTCTCGCCTTTCGTATGATGCGCTCCTTCAGTTGAAAGTCATGTACGCACATGAGGATGTCCGGGGGAGGTGCTTTGTTGCCCCGAGGGAGGCCTACTCTATGGGCTCGATCCAGTTGAATGTCCGCCACCTCCGCCTCTCCCAACACCTGCCGAAACAGCGCCCCAACATAGGCCCTGAGGTCATCTCCTTCCTCTTTCCATGGCACGCCTCTGATCCGCACGTTGTTCCGTCGGGAGCGGTTCTCTAAATCTTCAGCATGTGCCTGGAGATCAAGGTGTTGCTCCCGAAGGCGCAGCATATCCTGCTGCAGCTGGTGGATGTCCTCTTCCCGGTCGACATCGTGCTCCTCGAGCGTGGCCACCCACTCTCCAATTTCGTCCACATCCCTACGTACCTCCTTAAGGTCTGCTGCGAGCTGGCCCTTAAGCTCCTGTATATCCTCCTTGATGGCAGTAAAGAGTTCCAACATGAATGCCTTGGTAGCAGGAGAGTCGTCGCCTTCTGCCATTCCAGGATTTTTCTCGCCATGCGCAGTGGACGACCCTGACTGCTTCATGAGTAGCTCCTTCAAAGACTTCTCCTTCTTGGCGCGTGCTGTCGCCATGTCACGCTAGACCAGCTGCTGGCGCCCACCTCTATCCCGAGCTGCAGCGGCAGCGTCCAGCGTTCTGCACGGGCTAGAGGGCTGATGGTATGCAGGCCCCGTCGCCTCTCCCGTCTCTCAGGAACTCAGCGCGCCCGCCTTTCAGTTGCCTCAGGGCCCCAGGGCCAGCAAACGCCGCCAGCCCCTGCTCTTTTCAGCCCCAGTAGGAGTCTCGCCCCTGTGCCGCAGTCGTGGCTCATCAGTCGGCGGGTACGCAGTGCTGCCGGGTCCGCAGGGTGCTGTGCTGTCGCGGCACCCCAAAATGGCAGATCTGTCGTCTCTGATCCTCTGAGCTATGCGCCAGTCTCCGCTGCTGCTCCGGTCTCGCCAGTGCTCACAGTCAACTCACGGGAGGTTTGCACTCCCGCAACACTCTCCGTCCGTCGACCCACGGACCGCAGAGCCCCGCCACCAGGCTCCTCCGCCCAGCACCCGGCGCCTGAACGCTGTCTGTCGTGCGCGACGGGCTGCGGGGCCTGTGCTCAGCGCCGAAATGAAGGTCGGCGCCACTCACTCACCAGGCAGGAAACTTGGCCCGCTAGGGCTGTACATCTGCCGCTATGTGGTAATCTTCTCCCGGGGAACCTCTGAGCACTTCTCACTGCTCGTCTGCCAGCCTACCACCGCAGCAGTCCAATCTGCGCGCCAGCTGGGCCTGTGCGCTTCGTCAGAGCTCCGCGACAGCAAGTAGGACAAAATGGCGTCAGCCTGTCAGCCGCTGCGCCGGCGGCAACAGCTCTCCGTTCGTGCCGCCGCTCACTGCTTGATCATCGTGCAGGTACCCACCGCTCCTTCCGCAACATACGTTCACCAGGGGTTGGATCGCAGAGAGCCACCACTCGTCTACGCCAACCTTCACACGGCACCAGGCCGCCGCTCCGCTCACTCGCGGCTCTGCTTAGGCCGCTACCGCCCTACGGTGCAGGGGCCGCCCGCTCTCGGGGCAGAGAGCGCGTCTCGTTGATGCTGCTCGGCTCACCGGAGTCCTCCGGTCCCGGTAAGCGATCAGGAGGCCCAGGGAACAGGCGATAAAACAATGCTGTAGTTTGGCGGTGCCGGAGGGACACGATCCTGCGTCCTACCGCGCCGCCATCTTGGCCACGCCCCGGGATAAATTCTTTAAAGAAGAAAAATAACTAGAAAAGAGCAAAAAATGGGAAAAAGAAGGAACGATACAAAAGGAAACGACGAGAAGAATGGGTGAATGAAAGAGCGAAAAACAAGGAAACAGTCTGAGTAATAGGGATGGCTATTTGTGTTTATTCAGGCACTGCATGGACTTAACATGTATTAAGTTTACGTAAGAAGCATAATATCAATGTAAACTGGAAGGTAAACAGTATTGTCCCTGTCCAGCGTGCTTTGAAGTGGTTGTTTCTACCTACAGGAGTGTGTTATGAATGGCCTTCAAATAAATACAAGTTCAGACACAGCTTGGGACATAGCTTCAGTGTTCTGAAGGACAGGCATGTAAAGGGGGTCAGTATACCCCTTCACATTAAAAACATGCGAGGGCCACAGTCTGGATCTCCTGAGAGCGCCTTGAGTAGCGGAAGTGAGATGCGCCCTCCCTATGACTCATGTTCATCTACCAGCACATCTATGGCTGTGAATGAAATTTTTATCCTGTTGCTTGCCTTTGAAGTAGCCAAGCACAGAGAATACTGTTTTTTTGAAAATAGCATAATGATTAAAAAATACATCATACATTCCTAGGCAACTCTGACTGAAGACACAAAGCGAAGCTGCAAAAATCCGATGTTGGAGTGTAATTGTCACTGAACCTCAAGTGTCAGTATGTGCAACACCCCAATTTAACATTTTAATCGGTGAGTATTAAACGTTTCCAGAGAATTTTACAGGTTCAATCACCCTATTTTTATTGGTTACTATCTCCTTCATTTTTACCTGTGAAGTGTAATGCTGCGGTTACTTACCGGTAACAGCATTACTCTGAGTCCTTCTCTCGCTGTGATGACTCACTCATTGAGGCCTCGTGCCTCCAATCACAATCCTTTCCCATGCATAAAAGTCCCTCCTCTCTCCATACTTCCTGTTCCCACCAGAGCGCAAACCACCATACAATTGGACTGTCCGAAAAGGCGGGAGGGAGGGCCTGAGTCATCACGGCGAGAGAAGGACTCAGAGTAATGCTATTAGCAGTAAGTAATCGCAGCATTACCTCTTCGTCTCTCTCGCTGTGATGAATCACTCATTGAGAGGTACTAAAGCCAAAATGCAGCCAGGACAACTGCACAGAAAAAGCAACACAAGGTTAAGCCACAGGCAAAACCAAGAACAAGACGGAAGCCAGCACTGCGGAACTCCACAAACTGCACCTGCTGGACGCGAACCCCCCGTCCTCCCCCAAGGGAAGGCAGCAACAGCACAACCCCAACTGCCAAGGAAGGCCAATTAAAACAGGGACCCCAAAGGCCACCGAACAGCATGGCACCCCCAAAAAGGCAACCGAAGACGGACAGAACCTTCCAACTGACCACAACCAGATAAAACGACAGGCCAGGACATCAGAGGAGGAAGTCACAGACACCCGCAATAAGAACTGCAGATACAACATCCAGGAAGACCACACGTCGAGGCAACCGTACATGGAAAACCGACACACATGCTCCACCGGCACAGCCAGAGGCGAAAAAAACGGAGCCCCAAGAAGAAAGGCGGCAACACCGCACACGAGGCAGACTGGGAACTAAAGCAGAGGCCAGGAAAAAGACCGACAGGCCACCACCCACAGGCAAGCCATCTGATCCAAAGGCAAAAAGCACCAGGAAAGAACAAGAAGCAGCCAACAGGCAGATCCATGAAGGAAGAACCAGGCTGGAAAGCGGGAACAACGGCCCCCTACCAACCAGCGCACAGGGGAAGCCGAAGAAACAGACCACTGCCATACCAAAGGGGGAGAAACCCCACAACGGAGAATCCACCAGAGTGACGTGCAACAGCCTAAATAGACACTGAGCAGCTGCCCCCAGAGACACCCACCACCACAGCCACCAGCAAGCCGAGAACAGTGGAAGCGCAGAAACGCAGGAGAAGGGTAGAGACAAGACACCGCCCGGCCCCCACCACAGGACTCCCGCAACCCAGGGATGCCAAAAGTTAGCCACCAACATCCCGCCACACAGGAAGCAGGAAAAGAGAGGCACCACTGCATCAGGCCAGCGGAAACAGCGACTGCACACAGGCACTGCAACGCAGAGGAAGAGGCGCAAACCGCACATCAGGCAGCCAACGCACCAGGAAAGACAAACCAAGACCAAGCACAAGCAGCATGACGACCAGCCAGGGCGACACAGGGAACCCACACCCCCAGAGGACGGGCAGCACGGCCCCAAAAACATGGAGGGCAGACAGCACAGCAGGCCACCAGGAACCCCCCAAAACGCCACGGGGGACACCAGAGGACGGAGCAGTAAGTCCAGCAACCGAAAGGCAGGAAAGTCACCAAATAGCCACGGAGGAGCAGGAGAGTCAACATGGGCAGAACATTGCACAAGGCGCATCCGAACCCAAGAAGGCCCGAAACACACCAGGCAGGCAGGAAGAGACCCAGCAAACCCAAAAGCGCCAGGTCCCAAGAAACCAAACACCCAGGACACCAAACAGGGAAATAAGTGGCAGCAGGCCATAGCCGCACAGGTAGGACACACGGTCCAATGAGACAGAGGGCACAACAGCATACCAGAGGCTCCAGGAGATGCACAAACACCAAACAAGAAGCCAAACACCAAAGAGGCAGAGGATGCCGCAACCAAGACACACACCAGTACCAAGCCAAGGAAGCACGTCCGCCACAGAGAACCAAGAAGAAGCAGGAGCAAAAAGCAAGAGCAAAGCAGTCGCCCAACCAGCACCCTAACAACCAAACACACCTTCAGCCAGCCAGAGGGAGTCACCGTACACCCACATCCAGAAAAGGAAAAATGTGGAGGACAGCAAAAGCCAAAGCCCGCAGCACAGCAAACAGGCGACTGGACAGGGAACCGGGCGCATAGCCCATCACACAGACTCCCACACATGGAGGCCCCAACTGAGACAAACCAGGAGCAGAGGCCATCAGGCAACTTGGCCCACGAGATGCAGCCCCTGGCCCACAAGCCCAGGGATGCGGAGGCAGAGCCCCGCCCCACAAACCCAGCAAAAACAACAGCCAGAGAGCCAGAAACTGTGAGCAAAGGCCACGAAGGAAACACACCGTAGACAGAAGAGGAAGGGACAGCAGGAGGAAAAATGAAGCACAGGCACTCAGCACAGCAACAGGCGGCCAGCAAGGACAAACCGGGCATGCAGCCTTCCACATCGACCCCTACAAACTAAGGCCAAAAGCGGCCACAGCAGAGCCCAACAGGCAACCGCCCAGACAGGTGAGGAAAAGCGAGAAGCGCAAGCAACGGCGACCACCACCCGCAACCTCTGGTAAGGCAGCCAGGCGCAAAGCGGACCACCGAAAAAGCAGAGTATACACCAGCCGGAGAGAAAGGACCACAGACCTCAGGCCAGGTAATCCATGGCATAAAACTACGCCCAACCCAGCCAGGGGAAGCACAGCAGGACTCCGGCCAGGCGTCCCAACCCCAAAAGCCCCACACCACCCAAAGGCCAGAGAAAAGCACCGCAGACCACCAGCAGGGCATCAACTAAACAACTGATAAGTGTGAAAAGGGCAGAACTGCGGGGTCACAGACAAAGAATGAACAGCACGCATCAAACAGGCAGACACCCTTAGACACAGGTGGAAGGGCTGTCCCGCAAACAATCAGAGGGAGAAGAAGGACCCGGTGAGGCGAGAGGGACGAAAGGGTAACGTGAGTGACGCAAAAGCACGCGAATCATTACAGGTTGCGGTCATGCAGGCCATCAGTGATAACAGGGGAAGAACCTGTAATGTCATCACTGTACAGTATGCATACCGCAACATCATCAGTAGTGAATCACACATTTGTAACTACTTCCTAATGCGCACATGAAATTACAACAGAGACCATGATGCATGCATGTAATGGCATCATAGTGCACACACGTAATTTCATCACTGCCCATAAAGCATGCTAGCAAATTCATAACGCACGCCAGTAATGTCAGCACACGGCAACACAGGGCAGGCACCAAAACATGCCACTGCGTCCACCCAGGTGCACAGCAACCAGTGGGACGCCAAACCTGACCCCACACACTGCTGCACTGCAAGCAAGCGGGCCGGACTACAGGTAAAATGACGCCACGGGAAAGCAGCATGACCACCCACCGCAGAACGCCAAGGAGCCACAGACACCCTTAGAAGCGGTAGACATATTGCAGGAAACACAGCCGCACCGCAGGCCACAGGGAACAAGAACACCGGAAGAGACCCACACTGCCTCCCGACCCCACAGGCACATCCGTTCACAACCTAAGACAGCAGCCAAGGAGACACTGCATCCCCGCACACCAGGACATGACCCCAAGCCAGCCGGGGGGCAAGCACCGCAGAACCCCGGGCTGGCCACAAGAACACCGGAACAACAACAAAAAAAAGCAAGGACCTACTGCTCCGCAGGCAAAGGAGCCCTCCCCCCCACACTCACCTGCACCCTGGCCCCGGAACACCAAAGACGGCAAGGCATAAAGACTGGGACAGCATCGAACACGCCAGCGCCAGGAACAACCAACAGAGAAGGAAGGGCCAAGACAAACCTCTCTGTGCGACCTCCCCAACCCTGCCGACACCGCTCGGCAGGGAACAGAGCCGCTGAAACTCACTGGAGCAAATGCACCATGCCTGCCCACAGGAGTGCTCGGAGACGCCCAGCACGGCCCGTGACGAGGAAATCCGGCGACCCAGGAGAAAAGTTCCCTGCTGGCATTAAGGAGGAGCAGCCCCCTACTACCAGCCTTAGCCGCTCTGCTCAAGAACACGGCGGAAGCACTTCCTAAACAAATTTGATGACCCTAGGGCAAGATTTATTCGCCCTTCAAGGAAGACATTCCCATTGACGGGTTACCGTCCAGGTCCATCCGAAGATGGCGAATTGACCATTTTTTGACCACTGTGTCCCTCCATGAACATCATCGCCCTGAGGAAGACCTTCCACTTAACTCGCCCCATAGGTCCAGAAGGTCGAAACGCTTCGGCACATTATACGGGAGGTCAAGAGCTGGCACCATTAAAGTTTTGGACTTTATAAGGCACTATAAACCAATGTATAGATAAATGGTACTTTGTTCACGAAAAGAGTTAGCCCTGCTCTGACCTCTGTAGGACCTCCTCTACCATTAAGAATACATGAGGACAAAGTAATAATAGGTCCCAGAATGTAAATAAGGTGGACACCTGCATATTGTGTATAGTTCATGTTTGTATGTAATGTTTTTGCTTTGTATTTCACTCATTTTTTTGTCATTTTTGGTTTATGTCTGATATTTGTAAAAGTCACTGGTCTTGTGTAGATATTCTTGTTATGGTTTGCTACACGTATATATGTTTTGACACATTTGTATAATCATCCCTGTTTTCACTGCAAAAAAACTGAAAGTAAGTTTTGTATTTGAAAAATTCTTGCAAATTGATAAAAATGAATTGATATAATGTTTCAAGCATAATACCTGGCTCTTGTGTAGTAAATGGATGAACAGATGGGTGGTGGTTGAAGAGAAAGAAAGTAAAATACGGCAAACCTTAGTTTTATTACAAAAGAATTTTGATTCATGCTTATACATTAATTGTACTGACAGACGGAAAGTGTTACAGCTCCGTCTGTATGAAATTATTTTGAATCTATGGTCTAAGAGGTATTTTTTCCCAGATACACAGGAGTGCTTGGAGCACAAAAAAGGAACAGGAAGTATGGAGGGGGAGGGACTTTTATGCATGGGAAAGGATTGTGATTAGAGGCATGGGGGCTTCAATGAGTGAGTTATCACAGCGAGAGGGACGAAGGGCGCTGCTTGCGCCATTCATTGCAAATATTTTGTATTCTATACTTCCTTAAGGGGCTTTGGGTCAGCCACATGCAGTCAATGGCTGTTTGTTTCTCTGGATCCTTCATTTATTATCTTGAGACATTTTCTATAACATTCTGGCTCAACCCATTGGAGAATTTTTGCCTCTCCGCTTTTCTATTGACTGTTTGGGTGTGTCCTTTAGCCTCCATCTGAATGCATGATGGACTATTTTACATCTGAAAGGTACACTCTTTCATTACATATTTAATGCTACACCTCAGCAATGCATTTGTATGAATGTATGAGCAATCCTTTTGCTCTGCAGCAGTCATTTTTTATTTCTTTTGTCACTCGCTTGATTGTGAGCGACAAACCAAATCAGCATTGGCAAATCTTTGCTAATGCTAATTGTTTATGTATGCTGATCCAGATTCACTAAACAGGGTCTTAGCTGACACATAATTCAATATGCCTCCCAACTTTTGTCTGTGACAGTCTAGTTCTACAAGACTGAGTCTTAAATCAACAGCGTTTCCATACAAATTCCCTCCACCATCAGTGTGAACTGCCAGCACCAAGCACTTCCAGGACATGGCACAGTTATACTGAGGTTTAGGGTCACGTGGGAGCCCAAAGGGAGTCTGGTCAATGCAACACCTTGCTCTTACATTACAAAAATGCTCTCCTGGTCGTTCTGAAGGAGAAAGTGCAACCTATGATGCCAACACATCTAATAGCTACGCAAACGCGTTGCCGCCATTAGTATATGATGATATTTCGCCACCTTCAACATACATGCCAACCCTCCCGATTCAGGCGGGAGAATACCGATTTCAAGGCTAGTCTCCCACCTGCCGATTCCTGCAGGCAGAAACCAGATTCCTCAGCGGGCTTCAGATGGCAGGGGCTGCTCTTGTGTGTCCTGGATAATGCACTGCTAATTAACCTGCTCCTGTAAGCAAGTGCACAACATTTTTGTCACACTTTCTCTGCCTGCCATAGCGATTCCTCTGAGCTCCTGACAGGTATGGAAAAACTTATATTTGAATTTCTGATATCCGATCCTGCAGCAGCACACTTGCAAGTCCGATACATGCCAATAGATCAGATGAAATACATTCTCCCGATTATTTTTCAAAAATCTTCCACTTTCCTCTTCCAAAATGTTGGCATGTATGTTTCAAGGACATGTGGAATACTGAAATGAATCTGGCCACAGTTTGTTCTGAAATGGAAGCACACAGACAGCACATTTTCACCACATGAATATACTATATAGCAATCAGCAGTGCCCATGCATGGCATGCCTGCACGTGTTCATTATGTTGCCCGTCACTCATCCTCTCTGTCACAGTCCTAACTTGAGGGAGCCCGTCCCTCCGAGACAGTTTTGTGAATAAGTATTTTTTCTGTTTCAATTACAGACTACACATAATGCCTTGAAAGGCACTTCCTGTACTATCTGTCTTTGTCTGGTTGGTGTTCATGTTAATGAAAAATTATATTTTAAAAGAGTCTTACCATGTGCTGTATGTCCCTCTAGTTGGCGCAGTTTGAGTATGGCGGCTTGAAACGGCAGCTCCCCATCCATGAGCTTATCTGGGGTGAGGAGCATTAAAGCAAACAAATCACGCTGCAGGAATGCTCTTCACATTGGAGCATACTGACTTTCTATCTGCGTCAGTGCAGTGCATGAGATAAATTAAAGCAAAGCCCTGCAAAGGTTTCTACAGAGGCAAGATCCCACGGGATGAGATCTTGTCACTACAGAAACCCCTGGTAAGCATGAACTGCTGCTACCAATGCGGTCTAAGCAAGGAAGAACTATGACTGGCAAGGTATCCCCGAAGCAATATAATATAGAGACAGTTGATGAGGAACAAGATATTGTACCAAAAGGGAAATATGTACAGGGTGCACAGTTCAAATAAATCCTGGCTCACATCAGAAATGTTTTGGGATTTTACTCTATACCTCAACGTTCAGATGAGGAATGTAATGCTCCATATCACAGAGGACAGTCTCCCTTTTCATGAAGTCCCGAGAAACATCTTCATGAAAGAGTGTAAATAAATAGATATAATGTATTTTCCAAGATTCTTGAATAAGGGAATTTCCTTTTCAGGACTTTGATGAAGCTTTTCTCCAGGCGTCTAAAGTAAACACAATACTGTACTGTATTTTGAAATCGGAATTAGTTGGCACATTGTTACCCTGTCCAAGTAGGGACCCTTCTTCCTAGTCAGGATAAAGGGGTTACACTTCTGAAATAACCTCTGCTCACCCCCTTGATAGCTTGGCACGAGCAGTCAGGCTTATCTCAGAGGCAGCATGTAAAGCAATTGCATATAACCAGGACACCACACCAGTTTTTGAAAAAAGCCAATATTAATCTGTGTAAAACAAGACCAAAACGATAAAAATCCAACATACAGTTATTCAAAATATTAATAAAGCAAAAAAAGACATTAAAAACTGTTTCTTGAAGTCAATAGCTTCGTCCGGGGGAACAAACAAATCCAACAGTTCTGGCTGACTGCGGTGTCGCGGGCCAGCTACGATATCGGGAACACCAGCAAACAGTACTTTCAGAAATGCAGGGCGTCTGGGACCTCTCGATGAGCACCGAAGAGTCGGTTCCGGAGGTCGTGCAGGAGTCATGGGGCCCTTGAAGTCACATGTGTTGCAAATCGAACTCCGTGCAGTTGAAGGAGGGAGCGCCGGCAGGTGTCGGGGATGCGGTGCCCTCAGGTCACGGTGCAGGCAGCGGCTCAGTGATGGCGTCTGGTGGCGTTGGTGAGACCATGGCTGCGGTGCAAAGTTGCTCATCATGATGCAGGGGGACAGATAAACGGGAGTCAATGGCGCCGATGTCAGTGGGCCAAGGCTGCGGTGTGGGACGGGGCGGTGCGTCGTTTAACTTACACGCAGTGCCCCCAAACCACGGTGCAAGCAGCGGCATTGATGTTGGCATGGAGCGGCGGCGGGGATACCAGGACGGCAGTGTGAAGCGAGGCGGTGCGAAATGCGGTGCCCAGAGGTCACGGGGCAAGAAGCGGCTCGGTAGCTGTGTCAGACGGCGTTGTTGGTGAGACCAAGGTTGCGATGCGAGATACAGCAGGGCCACCTGCGGTGCCTTCAGGTCACGGAGCCAGCAGCGGAGTCTTTGATGGCATTGGGTTGCTTTTTCTTCTGTTGCAGCACAAAACACACAGTTCCAAGATGAAAACTTGAAGTCTTTGCTGTTCCTGAGACTTCTTGAGCAGGGGGCAAGTTCTACCTCAAGCCCTTGGAGAAACTCAGGAAAATAAGATGCAGAAATTCCAGTCTTTTCACTGCCCAAGGCAGAAGCAGCCACTACAGGCCGACACAGCAAAGCACACAGCAAAGTGGCAGTCTCTCCTCAGAGCTTCTCCAGCTCTTCTTCTTGGCAGGTTCCTTGATCCAAAAGAGTTCTAAACTTCTGGGGTCAGGACCCCAATATTTATACATTTCCCTTTAAAGTTGGCACAAACAAAGTTCCACTGGCATACATGAACCAGTTCTGCCTGGCCCAGGCCAGGTTTACTCCAGGAGGTGGAGACAGCTTTGTGGAAAGCAGCCACAGTCCCTTCAGGTGCAAGTGACAACTCCTCCCACTACTCTAAATGCAGCCAAGTCTATTCAGCCTGGCTATGAGCCACCCAGGAAAGGCAAGGCACACCTCAACCCCCACTAGTGTCTGTCTATTGTGAATGCACAAACCAGCCCCTGCCAGCCTAAAACCCAGACAGCGAATACACACCATGCAGAGACACATAAATGGGTAGAAAAGAAAAAAAAAACTTTCTGAAAGTGGTATTTTCAATCACACAATATCAAAATCATCTTTACTAAAAAGGTATATTTTTAAATCCTGAGTTCAGGCATATTAAACTCCATTTCTCTATCTTATCCTAAGGGAGAGCTATGCTTGTAAAATGTTACAAGGCAACTCCCATGTTAAGCCTATGGGACAGACAGACTTCCAATAGTGAAAACGAAATTGGCTGTATTTCACTATCAGGACATGTAAGACACACCAGTACTTGAACTACCTTTCTCATACAATGCACCCTGCCCATGGGGGTACCTTGGGCCTACCAGAGGGGTGCCTGACATGTAAGAAAAGGGAAGGTTAGGGCCTGGCAAGTGGGTGCACTTGCCAGGTCGACATGGCAGTTTAAAACTGCGCACAGACACTGCAGGGGCAGGTCTGAGACAGCTTTGAAAAGCTACTTGTGTGGGTGGCACAATCAGTGCTGCAAGTCCACAAGTAGCATTTGATTTACAGGCCCTGGGCGCACACAGTGCACTGTACTAGGGACTTACTAGTAAATCAAATATCCCAATTAAGACACAATTTACAGTAGGAGCACTTGCACTTTAACACTGAACAGCAGTGAGAAAGTAAACACTAAACCAGCAAAAACAATGTCCAGCACACCTTCAAAACCAGCAGGTCAGAAATCAAAAAGACTGGGGAGACACGTCAAAACATGCCAGGTCTAACAGTTCTTATGATGCATATGCATCACAGACCTTGCTAAAGGAGATCCATGCACTTTTTAAGTGTCTGCAAGAGGGCTCTGACCCCACAGCCAACCTGGGAAATAAGGAACTATTTACAAAGTTTTTTATCAGATGCAACTTTTGATTCGTTATGGTCCTCTGCAACTTTTGCAGCAACAGCCATGTCTGCCGGGGGCATCTTCGGATTAAGTCTTAGAAACTCGATGATGGGCAGAGATCACTGATTTACTGCTTTGCCTTTTCAGGACTATATCATTTGGTCCTGAGCCGAAGTTTATGCCGGGCTTGCTCAAAGTATGCAAAACCTTTGTGGGTTGAGTCAGTGGCAGAGGAACTGCACTTCCAATAAATCCCAGTTCCAGCAACCTCAACAATCCCCAAAGGAATGACTATATGGAAGGGGTAGATGGAGGAAGAATAGCAAACTTATTTCACCAGTGGCAGAAGTTAATAAAAGATGGCTGGTCCTCTCAGCTGTTTGTAATGGCTATTTTATAGACCTAGAAGAACGGATTCTATTTTATAGTTAGAACATCCTCCAGGCTCTCTTTTCAAGAAACTCGCCATTCCTAAATCGGACGTGATGAAAAAAAACTATTGATGTGGATGTCTGACCTACTGGACAAAGGAGCAATCACAGAAGTCCCTTTTCCATAGAGACACAGAGGGATTATTCAGTTCTACTGCTAGGCCCTTAGCTGGGTGGCAGCTTCTGTCCAGTATTGGATCTGAAGTTTGTGAACTAAATTGTTAAATGCTCAATTTTCAAGATCATAACAGTAAGCAGTGAGTTCACTAATCACGAAGGGAGGGTTTCCTAATGACTTTAGATCTCTAGATTGCATACTTTCGCATCTCTATCCACTGGAAATTTCTTTGATTTCTACACTTTGCTGTAGTATGCGCGCACTATCAGTTTAAAACCCATCCCTTTGGCCTCTCCCCAGCTACAAAGGTATTGGCTCCTGTTGTACCGTTATTGAATTTGGAGGATTTTAATATCTACCAATATTTTGATGGTTGGTGCATTTCTGCTTCCTCTTTTTCTAAGGGACAGAGTGATGTGAAGAGAGTGTGCAGCTGTCTCCAAAGCCTGCATTTAATTCTCAGCTGGAAGTCGTCAAACCTTGTTCCAGCACAAGAAAGACTATTCGTAGGTGTCGTATTCAATATAGAGCTAGACAAGGTCTTACTTCTGGACAATGTTCGTCATCTGATTTCCATATCTCAAGCTCCTGCCAACCAAGTTGAAAGTTCAAGGGTTAATGGCGGCTTCAACATTAGTAGTTTCCTGGGTTGACCATCACTTTAAACCTCTTGTTTGTCACTTACTAACCCGTTGGACACCAGAGACACAAGACTACAAAGCTATGGTTTCAATCTGGGAATAATTTATGATTTAGATGTCTCCACCTACTTCCATATTTGTAATCACACATGCGAGGCAGAAGGGATAGGCTCTGCTTTGGAAAGAAAGGAACTACAAGGAGCATGGTCACAAACAGAATTCCTCCACTCCCTGAACTGGAGAGAGCAATCAGCTGTGTCAAAAGCCCCTCATGGACTTATATCCCAGATAAAGGGTAATCAATGATCAGGACAGACCATCAAGCCATTAGAAGCTACATAAAATCAATATGGGGGAACAAAGGTGAAAGCTCAAGCCTTATTTGCAAGAAACATCTTTGTGTGGGCAGAGACTCACCTATTTCACTAAAAATCAGTGTATGTTCAGGGAATCGACAATTTCCACAAAGTTTCACAGAGTCGGAATTTGCAGTCTTCTGTCAATTACCAACCGAGGAAGGAGGCTTTCAGACAGACCACAGCAGTCTTTGGCCATCCAGGGCATGATCTGTTTGCATCGCCATTTAATGCTCTCCTTCAACGTTACTGCACAGAGACACGGAGCCAGGAAGCTGAAGGGGGCGGAGGGTGGAGGCTTTGTTGAGTCCTTGGCAGACAGTACTTCTTTATGACCTTCCTCCCATTCCCTTTCTCCTGAGGGTGCTTCAGAAGATTCAGGAGGAGAAGGCATCCACCATTCTGATCTGTCCAGACTGGCCAAGGAGACCATGTTTTCCAACATTAGTTAAGATGTCAATAGGACAGTATCTACACCTTCCCTTTCATCCATCTCCCCTGCCGTTCCATCAGTTACCTACAAATTACTGAAAATGCTTCGGTTCACAACTTGAAGAATGAAAGGGGAGGTTTACAAAACTTGGGTTGTTCAATAAAAGTAGCAATTGCCACCGAGCAATCCAGAAAGCCAGCTACTTCATCCTCATACAATAGAAAATTGAAAAACCTTTCAAAAAGTGTGCACAGGGAATTAACCAGCACTTGTGACTGTTTAATTGTTTTTCTGAAAGATGGTTTCCAGAGGGGTTTATTCCCATCAAATGCCTTATTTATTGACCAATGGACAGCCACTAGGTGTTTCCGAGAATCCTTGGAAAAGTTTACTAAACTGAGCCCATTTGTGAAAAGATTATTGATGAGTTTTAGGCTTAAAAGTCCAGTTTCCACTACAATTCTTCCTCCTTGGTATCTTCCCAGCGATTTGAAGGGTTGCAGATATCTCCCTTTGAACCTCTAGACATGGGACCAATTCAATGGCTGCCAGCAAAATTGTTTTTTCTAGTGGCCCATCGCAAGAAGAATGGGTGAGATAGGGGATTCTTCTGTCATCTTTTCCTTATATAAGATTATTTATGGGCAGATTGGTCTTGAGACTGAATCCTAATTAAACTAAAGGTCAGTCTCAATATTAGTCTTGTCAAGAGGCTATCTTCTCAGTCTTTCATTCAGATTATGCTTCAGATCCTCCCTCGTCATCAGACATAATAGGAGCACTTCTAATATAGTAAGAGAACACAAAAGATTTGAGAGATTCTTAATCTTTTTTTGCCTCTTATGGTCCGGGTAACAAGTGCAAAAAGCCAGCTAATTCAGCATTGAGTAGGTGGGTGCGGCACGCTATTGTTCAAGCTAATTTATAATTAGGAGTTCCCATCCCTGGTAACAACCAGGGCACGTTTACAAGAGGAATATTTGCATCTTGGGCAGAAGAAAATGGTGTTCTGCTACAGGGAATCTTCAGAACAGCAGCAAGGTCTAATATCAATAACTTTATAAAGCATTATCGATTAGATATTGGAAATGTTAAATCTGTTAACTTTGAATCTGAAGTCTTAAACACTTTTATGCAGTGAATGACAGTGGATTTTGCTACTGGCCATTAAATCAAAATTAAGCATCTGTAAATGTGAATGGCTTAGTGCTCATGGAAAGCAAGATGGATTGGGATATTACCTCAGCTTGTTAGGACTGCGACGGGGAGAACGGGTGAAGGGGTAATGATTTCGTTACTTACTGGTACCCTTCATTCCCTGTTCCATAGTCCTCCTTGTATCAGTCCTATATTCCCTCTCTCCCAACTTCACTTTGCTGGGCATAACGTTGATCTTGAATAATAAAAGTAAGAGGGAGAAGGGGAGGAAGCCTTAAAAGGCATTATGCGTATTCTGTAATTAAAACAGAAAAAAAACTGGCGGGTCGCTCTCTACTTGTTAGGACTGTAACAGAGAGGACTATGGATCAGTAAAAAGAAGATTAGTGGTATGTAATTAAACCATTACATTGCATACTGGGCTATAACTTGTTTTCTGTGCACTACATTACGTTTTGTGTAAGGACATGTGTTCAGAGCATTGCTTGTCTTTTTGGGATTCAGAATGCCTGACCTCTACCTAGAAATACTAATAGGTTTCAGAGTGACTTACATAAAATGAGTGTGAAGTAAAAAAATAAATGTCTGCATCCATTTAGCATATGCAGCATCGCATCCATCTGCAGTGAGCACAATGCACCTCAAAGAATGCAAAAAAAAGGCACGCAGCACATGGTTTTAGGAGAGGCTTGGGATGTGGAGGATATATATATATAGGAGCGACAGTGAAGGAAAATAGACTTTAATTCCTGACATAATCATGCAAATTCGTCGCACCACCCACTCGAGGGTTTAATCTTTTACCACAAGTCCCAGGATGCATTGTCAAAATCCACCAAAGGATGTCCACCAGGGGGCTAAAAACTTGAAATAGAGGAAGGAAACTAACATTGTGGTAATTGCGAGATGCCAAGGCGGAACCTTTGAGAAAGGTCAAAGACGACTGAAACGCGTCAGGACTGCCGAAAAATGAATTAAAAGTATTTACTTTCACTGTGGAGTGCGACTCATTGCTTTCCGTGAAGGAGAGAGTTGGAATGATACATATATATATATTACTGCAGTAATATGTGGCGCTCAGCGCCGCCCCCTGTGTAAGTTCACAAAAGTCCTGTGCTGCTCGAAAAAGAGTGACACCAGTCACCGTCTTGTAACATGTATAACAACAAAATATGATAGTGCTGGGATATTCAATTCATAAATCAAATTCAATTCTAATGGGCTCATGAATTCATCATTATGACCCCGGATGGTCAGCATATACTGCAGATACTATAAATAACTCAGGTGGGCTCCATCTTGAAAACTCAAAGGTAACTCGCAACTGAGCCACATGTATGTGAAATACCAAACGAGTCAAAAGGCATCTGGGTTCATTGCATAAATACTGAGGAAAAATATATATATCAGGCTATGAGTGGGTCATAAGGTACATCGGCACCTCCTCCTAACATAACATGTTTACATATCTCACTGAATATTGTTTACTCTTTCTGTTTACAGTTATATATTTTTATGTTCTCTCTATGTACCTCGTGTTATTAATGTTGTACTTACTCTGTAAAGTGATAAGTTGTCATGAACGTAAGTTGCAAGATGCCATGTCATTTCACTACCTCGGGGGAATTCTGTGCCTCTACTCTCCCCACCCTCGCGACTCCCTACCATAACTACCTCTGAACTTGCTGCGTTCATTTATCCTACTGTCTTTTGGATTCTTCTTGTGACAATGCTGCTATGTATCTTTATTGTCGCTTTTTGTAATTAGGGTTCTTGCTGCTAATGTGTTTACTTATCCCATTTACTTTTTTTTTTACCCTTACTATATATCTCTATCTACTCTCTATGTATCAATGTTATTGTTATTGTTGTTGTGCGTACTCTGTAAAGCACTCTAATACCTTCGGGTTAAGTTCGCGCTATATAAAACTAACATATAAATAAATAAATAAATGAGTAAAAACAGGACTTGAAATCCTCAGTGTGGACTTGTAGGATTTACCACCTATACCGATTGGGGCATAAAAGAATATGTCTTCATGCTCAAGGGGCTCACTTTTTGTCCAGCATCATCAGTTTCGCCTGGATCTAAAATTAAGATCTTAAAAAGGTAAACAAAATCCCTCCTCTGGGTGCCTTTGAGAGACCTCATATTAATCAGCTTTTCATCCAGTTTTCTCAAAGCACCACAAGGTGAGGGATGATGGCAATTCCCCACATTCTTTAATATAATGAACATATTCAAGCACTTACTGTTGATTGCCTGGTCCATCTACTCCTGTGACACACAGTTCCAAGAAAGTATAACTGACATGGATGCGTGCTTTCACACTCCATACCTCTGATGGAGCAAGGTTTCAAAAATGAAACTTGCTTGTACGCAATCCTCCTCATAGTATTAATTTATTAAACTTGTATTGTAAATACTAACCTTTGCATTCACAAACACAAGAGGGACAGAAGCTTGCCTATGTGTTTTACTAATGAATAACGCTTGTCTGTAATCCAAAATGTCCGCTAAAGCGTGGGAACCTCAATGCGCATGTCGCAACCTGATCACATGGTGTGACGTCTTTCTTTGCTTGGTGGGAAACTTCTGCTTCTGCGCAGTGTGCACTAAAATGGCCGCTAAATGTTTTCACATGCTTAAGCTTGCTCTCATGTCATTATTAAATTGTCGTTTTCTTAATGCTACTAATGCAGGATAGTATTATAATTAATTGGGAATAGAGTAGGGAAAGTGGGTATACAGTGAAACTTTTTATTTGTGATTTTAATATTTTCTTCTTGCACTTTTAGTAATTCGTAAACTTGGGCCTGGGTTGATGACTTGAAACTCGAGAGACAGATGGTTCTGCGCATGTGTCCTGTGTGCCTGCCAAGTGAAGTCAACTTGGACGTCTTCCAAGGCCATGACCCATTGGCCGAAGATGTTGTACTTCATGTTTACGGAGGACAAAATGATACTTTTCCCCTGTAAAATGTATAACATTTGTCGTGAGACGGGTGGGAAATAAAGTGAATGTATTAATTTGAAGGGGCGGGAACGTAAAGACAATAGGCTTTACAATTTAGGCCAAATCGATATGGTGCGAGAATCCACCCCCTGTCCCTGTCCAATCAGAAGTAGTGGTCCCATATTTTAGCAACATTAAGGGGAGGTACATGGGCGTAGAAGGGTATAACAGATATAGAATTAGCTAATTAGCTAGAGCTGACTCTCAGAACACGCAGAAGAGCTCCAGACTGCCATGCTGATCGGTTGCTGACTGAATCCCTGTCCAGAAGAGGTCCCGAGGAGGGGGCGGCGGAGTCCATTAGAAGGAAGGCACGGGAGAATCGAGAGAAGTCGAGTATCAGAGAGGGGAACGGCGCAGGCGTCGTTGTAGAGAGGTCACCGGTCCTGTCCTGATCCTGGAAGAAGTCTTTGCTCTTCATCCTTCCTGGGTCCTATCTTTTCCAACTCCTTGGCCAAGGGGCTTGGTTCTCACATTTAGGTAACTATACTGCAACCTTTAGTTGCGCTGCTGTCTCTATCTTCTCCTCTTCCTTAAACACCGTCATTTATTAGCAAAATCATTTCTATGCTTTTTTCTTGGGTATCTCAATCAAGTACCGTGTTTTCTGTATTTTACTCTGCTAAAACTTTAGATAAACAATTTTAAAACTTCCTGACTCAGTGATTATTTCAGGATTATGTACTATAATGAATGTCACTCATTTTAAACTTCCCAATTAGCAAAGGATCCATTGGTAAGTTATTACTCTTCAATCAGAAGGTAATTGGTAGCAGGGACTTTGATAAAAGAGTACATCTGACACCCAGCGTAAGTATTAGTGTAGTGTGAATGTATGGGCCCAAGTGAGTATATGGTGTATGAATGTTGTTGGCTAATATTGCGCTGGATCACCTCAGTATGCCAGGACACGCTTCTGTACCAGTGTTCACTTTTAGGTCTTGCCTACAGACCAATTGTATCCAAAATGTAATAAGAGTGGGCTTTGGGTCTGTCCCTTTGCGCATCATTCAATGACTTTCTTGTCTGTCTTAATTCCCTCCTCCCGATTCAATGGCTTTCCTCACTGTTCTTGTGTTTGTCTTACCCAAGGAACATTTTAGTCTCATCCTATTTTCGTTGGATTAGTTGCATCCTTCCACCACAGCCATCTGGACATTTCACTGTAGTTTAAAAGGTACATTTTTCCTCCCTCTCACCTTGGTCTCCCTACTCCCGCTCTCCTTCCCGCCACCCACCCTCTCATTATTTAAAATGTTCTTTCTCCTCTAGTGCACTCTTGCTCTCCATGCTCCGTCCAGCATCCGCCACTTGATTGATGGGTACTCATCCTGGAAGGCATGTTACACAATTCAAAGATGGTTGCTCAGCCGCGTGCATGTATGGGCAACCAACTTGGATTGCTTTTGCTTATCTTTATAAAAAAGCATTCCAAGATGGCTGCCCATGAATGCACATTCATGGCGACATCTTGGAATGCTTTTTTATACAAAGTGTAACAAAAAGCATTCCATGCTTGTTCACATATCCATACATATGAATATTAAACTGATATCTGCCACAGACCTGAAAGTCAAATTCTACATTGCCTACTGGCAAATGGACTGCAGCTTTTAGTAAGGCACACTAGTGTGCATGAGTTATGTTGTGACTATATGGATAAACATCCTACCCCATAATCCCATACACACACATAGGTAGGGAAGGTAACTGGATAGTTTGCTTGTAGTGTGTCAGTTACTAACAGTTTGGCATTTCCCTCTGTCTGCTTGGTGGCATACTGAAGTTAGGCCAGCCTCGCTGTAGCATGGTCTGCAGCGAGTGTGATAAGAACATATTTTTCTACACAGCACTTGTGACTGAGACCTGCTCCAAAGGCATCAGCCATGAAAAGAGCTTAAAATATCCAAAGGTTCAAAGTGGAAAAATGTAGTGGAATCTGCCTGAACAGATGTGAGTACCCATAGTATTGCACTGTTGAATGGTAGGGTTTAATTGAAGTAGCAAAGCAGTGAGTGCATTCATCTTCCATTCCTTTACTTTACAACAAGTGATGGGTGAATCAATCAAAGATTTGTGTTTTCCGATATTGAACATGTGTGTGCTACATATGTGAGTATACTCCTAAGGCACAAACCAGATATGGAGGAATGGAGTGCTGTATAGAACAGAGGTGGGGATGTCAGGGCGAAGCAAGTGTTGCTTGCTTATGTGATAAGGATTTCTCATCACGTCACATCTGAGGGCGTGGATAATTAGAACAGATATGCATATATGCAGAATTTTAAAACTACAGTTCGTAACCATTCACATTATCTTCAAAATATGCGAAAAATATCAGAGATCAAAGTACAAAACATGTTAGTCGAACTGGGCATTTTCTCTGTGTATTCAAATAAATTAACATTACATGCTTATGCAAATCAGTGGCTCTTTTGCACCCTTTTAATATGGCGGTTGCAGTCCTTTCCTTTTTTAGGTCTCGCCTACATGCAGCACATATGCGCTGTCGATTGGCAACAATCTATTGCGTCTAAAAAAAAAACCTCTAAAACGGCCATTTTAGCCTGCCCATTACTTACCATTCGTTGGCATCATTATCACTCTTCATAGCTGCTTTCTAGTTCGGAAGCGCGTTTGAGGCGCCACTTCCTGCATCACTTCCTCTTGTTTGTGTGAAATGTGGACCAAGTACAGAATGATTTTTGTTAACTAGTGTCCCTCTGCTGCTCGCACTTTGATTGAGGAACTATTTTGTCATTTTCGACCCAAAGGTATTTGAGCACTTTACATGAACGCCAGTTACATTACACAAGCTCACATTCATTTTGTTTAGTAGGCAGGGGAGATTGTGATTTGCCCAGAATCACAGGATGTTGAGCCATCCTTCCCAAGTCAGCAGCTCTGGCTGTAGCGCCATATCCTTCTTCCTCCTCTCCACCCACTCTATCTCCATTTTGCTTCTTAGGACTGCTTGCATTAGGTTAGGAAACAAGCACTGGCAAAGCCAATAGGTCTCACCTATGTGAGTTCTATTGGCTTTGTCAATGTTTTTAGACATGTTGTACAGCAGCCCACCTGCTGTGCAGCATGGCTGAAAGTGTTAAAAAAATATGCTATGATGCAGTCAACGCCAGCTGAGTCATAGCGCTTTTTTTTTTTTTAACCATGCTGCATAGCAGCCGCACAGCTGGTACAACATGACTTAAAAAAGCATTGAAAAGCCAAATAGTAGAGATATTTGGCTTTGCCAATGTTTTCTTTGCCATGTTGCACAGCTACATGGATGCTGGTTGAAAGTAAAAACAAAAACAACACGCTATAAAGCGGCCAGCATTGAACAAGTCATAGCACTTTATTTTAGCCATGTTGTGCAGCAGCTGTGCTGCTGTTCATCTTGGCAAAACAAAAATGACGAAGCCAATAGATCTTGTATAGGCGAGACCTATTAGCTTTGCCAATGCTTATCTTTTATCAGTGGTAAGTACTCCAGATGTGCGATGGCGATCTGTATGACACGAGGCGACAAGCCTGCCGCCTACTTTGGGAAAGTTACATATCATTTTGCAGCACGGATGTAGGGGAAAAGCGGCTTTGTCAGTGTTAAAGTATCGATATGTATTAAATGTGAGCTACTCAATGGGTATAATTTCAAATCAGTAGTGCAAAGCATGAGACATTTTCCTTTCATATACTGGAGTGCAGCTCATGAATATTAGCAGTAACACAGATTAACCAAGTTTGACTGACTGCATTTGCAGTTTTTATTCGTTCACTTGTAACTGTCATAAATGAATAATGTTAGCAATAAATAGAATCATACAAGTGTTTTTGTAGTGCAAAATGTGCGCGAGTTAAAGGCACTGTGGATAGCAAACAAGTGTCAGAACACCCAGTCATTCCACCAAACAGATGTCCTTTTTGCACCCACAATTGCTTCACAGCTATAATACACCATCAATATGTGATTATGAATTCATATCATAAAGTCAGATTATTAATTTTATACAACGGATTCCTTGGGACTGTGTCCTTTTTCGAAGAAATACAATTTGATGCTGAAGCATTTGGTATTCTTTAAATAAATTTAGCACAATGCAGCAAGCCATAAATATTAGATAGGTGTTCCTGCAGGATAACCAAACCTGCATTTCTATTGCTTACTTAATACATTATATATAGCTGCTTATTTTTTCATAAAAGCTAAGTCCACTGCTAGGCTAGTATATTTCAAATCCATGGGGTTCTTTTTTTCCAATAGGATTCGTTTATTCTGTGCCTGCGGCAGAAAACCTTAAGAAAACAGAAGCAACATGTGCCCGTTCTTAGCTTTTTTATGGCTTCTATGGACTTGTAACAATATTGTTTGTGATACGCTATGTCGGTTTCTTTGCTACAGGCATGCATAGCAAACATTATGCATCTAAATGTGCATAAAGGTCTTTTAAGATGATGCAACAACAGCACTTGCTGACAGCAGATGGATATAGTGTAGGGCTGCATAGATTTTACTATGCAAACAAAGTTTGTTATAGTCTTGCGTGGAACTATATTGACACACTCACACTTGGCAGAGTTTCATGATTATCCCATGTCTAAGTCTACACCTTATTCGTATTTACTATTCTCTGTTCACCTAATGATTGTGTAATAGTACACACCAGAGGCACCATAAGTCGAAAAAGTTATTTTATACTTAAACATGCTTAATATGCCTTCTGCCTAGCCCCGGAGTAAATGGAAAAACAAAAGTAGAAATATACTTTCATAGGCCATAAGCGTAAACAACCAACAATTATATTTGGTAGGGGTGTGATACGGGGTGGAGAAATTTTATGAGTTCATGCGGATTTCCTTTGAAGAAAAAATGCTAGAATTAAAGGCTCATTTGGTAAAAATGCACAGTACCTTAAGAAAAAGCATTCCAAGTTGACCGCCCTGTGTACTTTGGCAAATTCAATAGTTCTGCACCTACATTTGAAAGGTGAGACTTATTGGCTATGCCAATGTGTGTTTTATTTAGTACTTTATGAAGCACATTTGCCATGTCTAATTTCTGTATTACAAGTCTTACAGTTAGCCAAATCAATGTATTTAATTTGCTGTCTTCAAAAGGATGGATATTTGATTTGGCCTGCTGGGAATCAAACTTGTGATCTGCAGGTGCTGCAAACATTAATGGCGAGCTCACTGAGCCATCCAATGAGGACTTATTGAACAAATGTTTATTTCAGTTTAGCAGAGTTTTTTTTAAAAAAAACAATGCGTTTAAGAAAGTGGGTTATAGATGCGATGGATGAGGGACCTTCACAAGTAATAACGGTCTACTAGGAACGTAGTTCCTCGTTGTAGCACTTGACTCTCTCAGAGTAGCGAGGCAGAGCAGTCCAAGGCCTACCCAAAGGAGGTGGAGTCGGCTAGTGATCTAGTCTGAAGGTATGCAACAAGCACCACCCAAAAAATCATTGTCCAATCAGTGCGTTTACTTATAAAAAAAGGAAAGCACTTCATTACACACACAGTACTCACTGCTACGCATTACATTACCAATATATACATTATGGTAGGTGGAAATACCTATGGTTACACCCTCCTAACAGTTCATCCCCCACCCCAGCAAGCATGCAACTTCAACCACAATACCCCACACATATAATGGATACAATATCATAGGGACTAGTAGTCAAAAAGCAGGCCTACTGGTCTAACAAAGTGTCATCACATTAATAAAAGAACTATGTCAAAGTAACCCTACGCAACACCATTTGATTAATATGGATGGTAACATATGACAATGACGCTGATTACGGCCTGTCATAACTCAATGTTACCCTTGTGATTGTCAATAAAGCATTTCAAAACATTTCAATGACCTTCTTTAAAACATGTAATGTTTCACTGTTAGCTTGGGTTTGTCAATTAAGACTTTTCAAGGTTTCCATTAAAACATATAATGATTCACTTTCAATGTTTGTCAATGAAGCATTTCAGTTTCAATATGCTGTGTACAGCAGTGTATGTTCTACTTTAACCATGCTATAAGGCAGCCTTAAGGCCGACCAATAGGAATCTCTGCACTCCAGGACCTTCAGGCAAATTCCCAAGCTCCAGGAGTACTTAGATATTGGCGATCTTCACCTGGGGTCATCAGTGTAACTCCTGGGAGACTTAAGGAAAGGATTTCCAACCAATGTGGAGTTACTTTTGTAGGGACTCTTGCATCCCTGTCAGCCCCCAAAATGCCTTGTATTAATTAGCTGGTTGTACCCCTGCTGTCTCTGGGGCACCACGGAAGCAAAATGTGCACATTTTTGCTCTCGCAGGGGTTTGGGGCACTCCTTCACCGACCGGCCTGCATATTTTATGAGGGTCCTCATGCCACACCTTGCACCATGGTGATCCTTTTTCTCTCCGAGTCCAGTTTCCCTCCCACATCCTGCGAGGCTCCCAGCTGGTGGCAGTCACTGGCCCAAGTGCCGGAGCCCACACATGCATGGTCCAGCCAGCACCCCGCCCGGCCGACACTGTTCTTTGCTGGCATGAGACCCAGCATGCTTTTCTTCCATCCGCGGTGCAAAGCTGAGGGCGTGCACGCCTTGTCTGCACCAGGCACAGGCATGGTGATGGAGGAGTGCCTGGCAGTCTCTTATTTGGTCCTTGGGAATAGGAGTCCCCAGGGACCAGCTGAAGTTGATAGTGTGGCGGTGCTCCATGGATGGACTGACCTCGGTATCTTATTGTCATTGCATCGGTTCCTCGGGGTGGTGGGGGGTCTCCGAAAACAAAGTTTCACTGGGGAGGGGGCCATATGCACATCCACTGTCTTCCTCACATTTGTTTGCATCAGCTCTGGAGTCTTGTCCCTCCTCTGGGATACTCCAGAGATTTAGGATGTCAATGCTAGTCTCATCCCAGCCTGCTTCAGCCCCCCTTGGGGACCAAGCTGTTTCATGTTTTTCTCAAGCCCCGGTGGTATAATTTAGTCAGGGAAGGGCTGGTTTTGCTCTTGGTGGTCATTTCTACCACCAGGGAGGGTGTGTTTCTTCAGGCTTTCGCACCTCTAAACGTTTGTTTTCTTCCGGGAGCTTGATTTTTAAAGGTGCTCCCTCCTTGTTCTGTGCCTGTGGCTCCCGTCTGGACTCCTGCACCTCTAAAGGGCCAGGGGATTCCCTCAATACACCCCCAAGGCAAAGTGCCTTCACCACATGCACCGTGCAGGTCCCACTGCCTCCTGGTTTGCACATGCAGAGCACCTGGGATAGCGGAAGACAGGGTCCCTCTTCTTTTGGAGGTCACTCTCCTGCTTGACCAGTCCACAGCTGATTCACAGGAGCCCTCCAAGGTCCCCTCCAGCAGGTCCATCCTTCTACTGTCGCTCAGAGTGTGTGTAGAGTGGGGCAGCACCACTGCCCCTGAAGAAACAAATCCCAGCTCCTGAAATCAGACGTCCTTCAGTCCATCCTTATAGCAAGAGTAAAGCACCTCCTCTCTTCCCCCAGGCCTAGACAGCTCTCAAAAGTCACCCTCTTGTATAGGAGTTTTGTAGTGAGGTTGGAAAGTTCTAGAAAGTAGGCACCTTTGCTTTATCCTTGAGTGACACATCATCACTCCACCCAGGAGCGTAGTTTACTCAGTAAGATTGGGGAGTGTGAGCTTCAGATGTTCCAATAACACTGGCATATAATGTTAAAATGCAGTATAAAACAAGCAGGGTGAATGAGAGGGGCCTAAGGGAGAATTAAAAGGGAGAGGAATGTGGATTGGTAGGAGTACAAAGTGAGGAAAAACCAACTTTTGCGAGGACTTTCGAAACAGACAGAGAGAGTATGCGTGTTTGCAACCAACTATTTATCAGAAAATACATTTATTAGGGGAGTGTAACACCGCAAACACCCCAAGAAGCTACACCCTTGACTCCACCCTAACCCCAACCCTCCTGCACAGCATCTAGGGATAGTCCAATAAGGCGACTTGAAATGGTCTGCAAAATGACCTCTCTGAGAGCTTGAAACCATGCCCCTAACTGCCAAAGTTGCCTGGTCCCTTCCCACCAAAACATCAAAGGGGAGTCGCTCCTGTATTTGTCTCCAGTGTTCTGGCTGTCCTCCCTTGTTTCTGTGGGAATGAGTCTTCCCAGGCCAAGTGCAGTATGAAAGGTAATTAGCACATGCAGATTCCGTCCCAACTGTTCCTCTCCCAAGAGCAAGCCTAATTACTGGTTTGATGGCTTTATTGTGTGTGGAGGCCTTTGATTCTCCAGCTGGCCAGCAGAGTAATTAACTATTAAACTGACCCAGCAAGGGGAACAAAGTTTTAGAATCTCATTAGACGCTGAGTCAGAGAAATATGACAAATCCTCAAGTGCTCGGAGTGCAAAAGTGAGTTGGCATCTGCAATGGGGGATCATTTTTACCATATGATCAGTGTGTCATGCTAGTCTGTTGGCCTCACAATGGTGACACTGTAGTCTGGTGCAGATTTTGCCCGTAGTTTATAATACAGTGAAGCACACACACTTTTCAGTAATCACTACAGGTGTATCAACTCACACTATTAATGGGCTCTCACATTATAAGGACTGCACCAGGTCAGCACCAACCACTGAAGGGTCTCTTACTCAAAAGGCTACCTGTGCACAGATACTGGACTCAGACAGTCTCATACACTCAGCCCGCATGTGCATACGTGTGCATATGCTAGAGGCCTGAGCCTCTTACCCTAGCTGAGCTGCAGTAGGCCTTATCTTAAAAGGCGGACACTGGTATTTACCACTCCCAGTCCATTATACAGAGCATACAGTGAGTGAGACTCATTCATGGCAGAAGTACATAAAACCAGGTAGTCTAAAAAGCTAAAAATCCAGGGAGATAAAATGGACAGAACCCATTTTCCACAGCAGTAGTCAACAAGGTATGTAATTTTTATCATGCAACATGCAGTCGCACATCTGCATGAAAAATGCTATTTTATTATGAAGGCTGACAGTTTGGCACAGAATTTGAGAACACATTTGTGAAAGGCTAGATGCATATTTTGCATACATCCGGTATTCATTATGTGACCCAGTTAAACTGTGAAATGTGTTCTTTCTGAAAGAGCATCTTTAAATTTCACCCTTGAACTCCCTATAGAATAGTTTTCCAGCTAAGTTCTGAATGCTTTGCACAGCGGGTCTCCATTTAAAACCTCCCAAGGGCATAGGAAGTAGCTCCAGATGAGTAATTGTTGCTGGGGGCTAATTAGGAAGAGCAAGGCTTTCAAAGGCCCACTCACTATGTACCCGCCCCCTTCTCTGTACGATGACATGGTGAGAATTATCTTAAGGTTGGCTGCAGGGGCGCCGGCACGGCTCGCGGGTCGGGTGCGGGGGAGAGGGGGAATGGGGGAATTGAGGGGGGGCTTGCTCGCAGGCTGCTTTAAAAAAATAAATAATAATAATTTTAAAAAAAGTTACCTTGCTGCCACCGCCGGGTCCCACGTCTTCTCTCGTGCTCGCCTGTGTCCGACTCCAGGTCGGAACAGGAAGCAGGCAGCCAGGCTCCCACCCCTAAGCCAACCACAACGCTCCAATGGAGCATTGTGATTGGTCTGAGCGCTGTGAAATGGCGCTCAGCCAGGGGCTGTAGGGGTGGGCATGTGCTCCATGCAGGCTGTAATGCAGCCTGCATGGAGAAAAAATAAAAGCAGGAGGAAAAAATAAAATGATAATAACATTCCGTTATTATCATTTTATTTTTTCCTTTCTTTGCTACTCCTGGCAGTGGGGCGACGCTCCTCCGCCTTAGAGGAGGAGCCGCCACTGATGGCCAGTTCCGACCATTACAAAGGGTACTGTGAACAGAATTTTAAAAAATGTGCCCGGTCATCTAGTCTTCAATGTTAATGTTTTTATGTAACAGTCCTTCCACAGATTTGCAGACTCTAAGCACTGTAGATAACAGGTGTTACAATTACTGACTCTGCACAGCGCTCTGCTGCCTTTTGGGTTGTTTGTGCTACAGGAATACCACATACACTAATACTATTACTCAAGTTAATGAAGCTTATTTCATCAACACCAGACAAATTCAACACTAAGGTGGTCTTGCTAAGATTCAAACTGTTGACCTGGAAACCACGCCCGATATCAGCAACAACGGCATAACTCGCTCTCGTCCCATGATCATTTAAAATTTCAATATTTCTATTGGTTTTACTACCATAATGTATAAACCATAATGCAGACATTTTCACCTTGTAAGAGCGTGCTTTTTTGAAGTACCAGTGCAGACCCAGAAACCTCATACTGATATGAACTATACCCAAATATATGTCTACACTAACAGATTCAAAAGCTGACTACGCCACCGATCTAAAACAATAACTGTTTTAAGGGTATGTAAGGAGGAATAGTGACGATGACGTAAATACAAAAGAGGAAATTCATAATGGTCTATACTTGGCGTAAATCCTTATCTATATGTAATTCAGTAACTATGTAGGGAAGATTTACACTAAATTTCAGGCATGTGTGCCGACATGAGGGGTTGGGGACACATACAACTCAACATACAATTGTAAAGTTACTATTAGTATAGTCTTATGGGCATATTTAGGTATAAAATGGTCAAATTTGTAGGTGGAGCTTTCCGCCTACGCTGTATAGAAAAGAATAGAGAAACAGGCATCACGTGTGGGGAACTCAGCACATATGTGGGGACCGGTGCAGGCATAGATCTACAACTGCACTTACGTGAATTAAGTTGATGAACATTTGATGTCGTTCTTGAGGAGTACTACTACACTCACCTATAAATGCCTCCATGAATTGCCCAGAAGTGTGTAGTGTGAGAAAATGCACTAATCTGCTATTTACTGGGTGTGATTTGTCCTCATCATGACTATACAGCAGAAAGAAATATACCACAAAGGAAACATATCTGCAGGAACCTTAGCCGCACCATTCCCAACACCCTATTAGAAAGATGGAACAGCCTCAACGTGGGAGACAACATATTGCTTCCATCCATCAATCGCTCTCATTTGTACTGTGGACCCCACTGATGCTTCAGTGCCTCTGGTGCTGGTTGTTCTGGACCTCTACTGTTTTTGTCTGCACTGCCAGCTTTCGGGCTCTCTCTGTCTCAACTGTCTGGTGAGCCTAAAATTACTCCCTTCAGCCTTGCGGGCAATCTAAAGGCCCTGTGCATTTAATATTAGCCATCCCCTTCACCAGATCCCATCAAGGTTTTCAACATTTCCTGCATTTGCAATGTAAGCACTTCCGCTGCAGTCAAATTAGGGATACCTGTAATTTTGAGCTGGGATCTCTCTCACAGCTGTGCCCAGTTTCAGTTATATTCCAAACCGCACACCTTTTAAATTCTTCCAGGTCATCTAATGTCGAGCATGACCCTCCAACGGTCTCCAACTGGCAGTTAGTTACAGATGCATACATGAATTCAGCCAGCATCACTCTGCTCTCCGGGTCTGCCGGTTTTCCTCTATTTACCTTGCAGCCTCCTCAGCTCGGCCTGTTCTCCACGATAAGTCCACATGTAGAGCGTTCATTAAACGCAGCAGGGCATGTTCACCCTTGGTCAGTTCAGTGGTGTCAGGAAGGTTTTCCTCTCTCTGCTCTTGCCTGTGTGAGAATATTTACTGTGAAGAAAATTATTTTCTTTTACCTGTAGACTGCCTTGATGCTGCAGATCTCTCCGTCAGGGCTCTCAGGTTGAATCAGTTGCTTGTCTCAGAGAGTCAGGCACAGCCTATAAAATGCAGAATGGTGCAGATTTTTCACCTCTGCAAAGTAGTGTGGTTGGTCGAGATCTACATTTATCCGCTATAACAGATCACAACCCTACCTGAGCAAGGGCACTGATCAGCAGCGGCTGCTGCTAATCTGACTTGGGGGGGGGGGGGGGTTGCAGCATGGGGGAATAATTATTTAAAAAATAGTTTAAACACTTATGTTTGGCTGCCGACCCGTGATCTTCTGCTCCCTTGCCGAGCCGTGCCTCGCTGATCCTGGCACTACAATCTCCAGGATCACAGGCTCCCAGACTCCCTACACAATCCCTGCGCTTCTCTTGAGCATTTACTTCCAGCATGAGAGAAGCGCTGGGATTGGGTGGAGCGGAACAATTCGCCCCCGCAGGGACTGGGAGCCTGTGCTCCTGAGCACTGATGATATCCCCCAGGAACAGCCTGGAGATATCAAAGTGCGCATGTCGGTTTGCCTAGCTGTGAACAGCTGGCCAAACCAACATGCACACATTCAGTGCCTAAACCCACTCCTCCCCCTGCTGCTGTAGCCGAGACATGGCCCTCCCTGCCCCAGACACGCAGACTGTAAGTGAAAAATAAAATGGCAATGGAATAGTTTTATTGTCATTTTTTTTTCTTTCTGTCTGCTGGCATTTCACCAGTGGGGTGACGCTCCTCCGCCATAGTGGAGAAACAGCCCCTGGCACTGATGGGTCCTCTGCCACAAACTGGAACACCACCTGTGATCTGCCGATTACTGCCCCTGCCAGCAAGATACCCCCAGCTGTTAATGCCTCTTCAACAAATACTGGATTCCACCTTTTGGAAATTAAATAGCTTGATGAGCACAGGCTATAATTCATCCTTTATGTAGAAATAGTTACATGTGCTCAAGTGGCATGAGAAGGAATACTCAGCTTGAAATTAATGAAACTGGAATTGATTTGTCATTGGAAACAGATTAGTGGGTGGAACAGGGATACAGCACTGGCAAAATGACTCCATCCACAATCGTTGTGACAGTAAATCTTTAAACCTGAACAGTACAGCAATAGACCTCTTAGGGTCAGTGAAGCCTAAGACACAGCCTCAACACACAAATACATTTAGTAGATTAAGAGATTTTACCTTTGTTAAAAAAAGTTTCAATGGTAGAAGTAAAGGAGGGCATTCTTATCTTGCTTGTCAAGATAATTGAAGACGAGGAAAGAAACTTATTATCTACGAGAGGAGCATAGGCTATTTTGAATATATAAAAGATTCGTTTCTATAAACATGGAAAGGATCTGCACTCATTACAGCTCTCCACTACAGAATATAGCTTTAGAATGGAGTACACAGCGTCAATGTGTACATTTAGCCAATGGACGGGTTTGTCCCATGTTATTAGAGTAAATTTAGGCTTTGAATTATTTTTAATTTTTTAAAAGTTTGTTCCCATGTACCGAGCAATATTGACTCCATTTTGAAGCGATAGCATGTGAAATGGTGACAGGCAGCTGCTGGTGGCTCTTGCGTTTGATTATTTATAGATTGTTGAAGGGAGATTATCAAAATAATCCAAAATGAAGAACCACTGAAATTCCCCAACTATGCCTAATTTAAATCTTGCGAGATGGGTCACTCCATCACAACTGTGACGGATATCCCGTTCGCCGAAATATAAAACTCATGGGATCTATTGGGATTTATATTATGGCGGACGGGATATCGGTAACTGTTGTGACAGAGTAACCCATCTGCAAAGATCTAAATGAGGCTCTAGTGCTATCTATGTAACCATTAAGTCCCTAGGCGCTATTCGCAGCGTTTTACAAAACGCCAAACACATGGAATCCCCAATGCCCACAATGACAACAAATACAGTGTGAACAATAACTTCATTATCACCAGTGCTACTATAAAGATTTAAAATCTTGCAGTCCAAAACACAGACATTTACAAAGAGAACATAGAAACAAAGGCTGCAGCAACATGGTAGGTAAAGGTCCTTGCACACGTAGGTAGAGTGGCCATGGAATGACAATGAACAGGTGTCTTCACAAAATTATAGCTACAGGATGTTAGAGTACCTCTATTACTAGATGTCAAGTGAGGTATCATTTTACTCGGGAAACTCAGGGGAACGCTGTGGGGTAGGACATTTGTGCCGGCACGGTGATTCCACACAAAAATATGTGGAAAATGTGTTTTTTTCAGCTAAATTTGAGGTTTGCATGGCATTCTGGGTAGGAAAACGTTGGGGATCCACGCAAGCCATACCTCGCTGGACTCCCCCAGGTATCTAGTTTTCAGAAATGTTTGGGTTTGGTACTTTCCCAAGATGGCCGCCGAGCCCGGGGCCAAAACCCCAGGTGCCCCCTCCCCCCCAAAACCAGGTTGTTTTGTGATAGGTAATTTTGAAGTCTCCACAGTACGATTTGGGCCATTTCCTGTTGTAGCCACTATGCCTACCCACACAAGTGAGGTACCATTTTTATCGGGAGACCTGGGGGAACGCTGGGTGGGAGGAAATTTGTGGATCCACGCAGATTCCAGAACTTTCCCAGACAGAAATTTGAGAAAAAAGTGATTTTTTCAGCTAAATTTGAGGTTTGCAGGGCATTCTGGGTAGGAAAACGTTGGGGGATCCACGCAAGCCATACCTCGCTGGACTCCCCCGGGTGTCTAGTTTTCAGAAATGTGTGGGTTTGGTAGTTTCCCAAGATAGCCGCCGAGCCCGGGGCCAAAAACCCAGGTGACCCACCTTGCAAAACCAGGTTGTTTTGTGATAGGTGATTTTGATGTCTCCTCAATACGTTTTGGGCCCTTGCCTGTCGCGGGTACTTTATCCACCCATGCGAGTGGGGTATCATTTTTATCGGGAGACCTGGGGGAACGCTGGGTGGTAGGAAATTTGTGGATCCACGTAGATTCCACAACTTTCCCAGACAAAAATGTGAGAAAAAAGTGATTTGTACAGCTAAATTTGAGGTTTGCAGGGGATTCTGGGTAGGAAAACGTTGGGGGACCCACGCAAGCCATACCTCCCTGGACCCCCCTGGGTCTTTAGTTTTTAGAAATGTGTGGGTTTGGTAGGTTTCTCTAGATGGCTGCCGACCCCGGGACCAAAAACTCAGATGCCCCCTATGTATCCGAAAATGACCTGGTTTTGCAAGGGGGGTCACATGAGTTTTTGGTCCCGGGCTTGGCAGCCATCCAGGGAAACCTACCAAACCCACACATTTCTGAAATTTAGAGACTCGGGGGAGTGCAGGAAGGTATGGCTTGCGTGGATCCCCAACGTTTCTCTACCCAGAATCCCCTGCAAACCTCAAATTTAGCTGAAAAAAATCACTTTTTTGTCAAATTTCTGTGTGGGAAAGTTCTGAAATCTACGTGGATCCACAAATTTCCTACCACCCAGCGTTCCCCCTGGTCTCCCGATAAAAATGATACCTCACTCGCATGGGTAGGTCAAGTACCTGCGACAGGCAAGGGCCCAAAAAGTATTAAGGAGACATCAAAATTACCTATCACAAAACAACCTGGTTTTGCAAGGGGGTTCACCTGGGTTTTTGGCCCCGGGCTCGGCGGCCATCTTAGAAAACTACCAAACCCACACATTTATGAAAACTAGACACCCTGGGGAGTCCAGCGAGGTATGGGTTGCGTGGATCCCCCAACGTTTTCCTACCCAGAAGGCCCTGCAAACCTCAAATTTAGGTAAAAAAACACATTTTCCACATATTTTTGGGTGGAATCACCGTGCCGGCACAAATGTCCTACCCCACAACGTTCCCCTCAGTCTCCCGAGTAAAATGATACCTCACTTGTGTGAGTGGGGCAAGGGCCTGTGACTGGGAAGAGCCCAAAACATAGGGAATAAGGGTATAGCACCGAGAATTCTAAGCGCTACATTTTTTTAAAAATACGTTTTTAGCCAATTCTGCATTGGACACCCACACAAGTGAGGTATCATTTTACTCGGGACACTAAGGAGAACGCTGTGGGGTAGAACATTTGTGCCGGCATGGTGATTTCACACAAAAATATGTGGAAAATTTGTTTTTTTCAGCTAAATTTGAGGTTTGCAGGGGATTCCTAGACTTGTGTCTAGTTTTCAGAAACGTGTGGGTTTGGTAGTTTCCCAAGGTGGCCGCCGAGCCCGGGGCCAAAAACCCAGGTGACACCCCCTTGCAAAACCAGGTTGTTTTGTGATAGGTCATTTTGATGTCTCCTCAATACGTTTTGGGCCCTTGCCTGTCTCCGGTACTTGACCCACCCACACAAGTGAGGCACCATTTTTCTCGAAAGACTTTGGGGAATGAGGGGTGGGTGGAATTTTGTGGATCCACACACATTCCAGAACTTTCCAACACAGAAATGTGAAGAAAATGTGGTTTTTTTTTACAAATTTTGAGGTTTGCAAGGGATTCTGGGTAACAGAACCTGGTGAGAGCCAGACAAGTCACGCCAGACAAGATTCCCCTGGGTGTCTAGTTTTCAAAAATGTATAGGTTTGCTAGGTTTCCCTAGGTGCCGGCAGAGCTAGGGTTCAAAATCTACAGCTAGGCACTTTGCAAAAAAAGGGTCAGTTTTCACTGTGAAAATGTGGTGTGTCCACGTTGCGTTTTGGGCCGTTTCCTGTCGCGGGCACTTGGACTACCCACACAAGTGAGGTACCATTTTTCTTGGAAGACTTTGGGGAATGCGGGGTGAGTGGAATTTTGTGGATCCACGCAGATTCCAGAACTTTCCACCACAGAAATGTGAGGAAAATGTGTTTTTTGGGACAAATTTAGAGGTTTGCAAGGGATTCTGGGTAACAGAACCTGGTGAGAGCCAGACAAGTCACCCCATCCTGGAATCCCCTGGGTGTCTAGTTTTCAAAAATGTATAGGTTTGCTAGGTTTCCCTAGGTGCCGGCAGAGCTAGGGTTCAAAATCTACAGCTAGGCACTTTGCAAAATAGTGTCAGCTTTCACTGTAAAATGTGGTATGTCCATGTTGAGTTTTGGGCCGTTCCTGTCGCGGGCACTAGGCCTACCCACACAAGTGAGGTACCATTTTTCTCGGAAGACTTTGGGGAATGCGGGGTTAGTGGAATTTTGTGGATCCACGCAGATTCCAGAACTTTCCACCACAGAAATGTGAGAAAAATGTGTTTTTTTGGACAAATTTTGAGATTTGCAAGGGATTCTGGGTAACAGAACCTGGTGAGAGCCAGTCAAGTCACCCCATCCTGGATTCCCCTGGGTGTCTAGTCTTCAAAAATGTATAGGTTTGCTAGGTTTCCCTAGGTGCCGGCAGAGCTAGGGTTCAAAATCTACAGCTAGGCACTTTGCCAAAAAAGGGTACGTTTTCACTGTGAAAATGTGGCGTGTCCACGTTGTGTTTTGGGCCATTTCCTGTCGCAGGCACTAAGCCTACCCACACAAGTGAGGTACCATTTTTCTCGGAAGACTTTGGGGAACACAGGGTGGGTGAAATTTTGTGGATCCACGCAGATTCCAGAACTTTCCACCACAGAAATGTGAGGAAAATTTGTTTTTTTTGACAAATGTTTAGGTTTGCAAGGGATTCTGGGTAACAGAACCTAGTGAGAGCCACACAAGTCACCCCATCCTGGATTCCCCTCAGTGTCTAGTTTTCAAAAATATATAGGTTTCTATGTTTCCCTAGGTGCCGGCTGCGCTAGGACCCAAAATCCACAAGTAGGCACATTCCGAAAAAAAAGTCAGTGCCTAGTGGGCTTTCTGCCGCCCTGGGGAGGGCGGAAATCAGGGGCTATTGCTCCGATATGCCCCCGAGGGGGGCAGAAAGACTGTGGCTATTCTTTTGGGGGGTTGGGGGCATTGGGATGCCCATTCTGGTCAGCTCCCACCTGTGCGTATAAAAAAGCCAGCATATTCGCTGGGGCATAGTGGGCTTTCTACTGCCCCCATCTGCCTCCTGGTGCGTATAAAAAAGCCAGCATATTCGCTGGGGCATAGTGGGCTTTCTACTGCCCCCATCTGCCTCCTGGGAGGGGCAGAAAGACTGTGGCATCTTTTTGGGGGTGGGTGGGGGCATTGGCATGTCCATTCTTGGCAGCCCCCACTCCGAACTTTGGAGAAAAAAAAATCCCTGGTGGCTAGTGGGCTTTTTGCCCCCCCCCCGGGGTTTGCAGATAAGGTGCTATTGCCCCATCTGCCTCTCAGGGGGGTGCAGAAAGACTGTAGCATTTTTTATTTGGGTGGGGGCATTGACATGCCCATTCTGGGCAGACCCCACCCCTACCAATATTAAAAAAATAAATCCCTGGCGCTTATCAGGGGCTATTGCTCCCATCTGCCTCCTGGGGGGGCTGAAAGTCTTTTGTTTTCTTTGGGGGTGGGGTGGGGGCATTTGCATGCCCATTCTGGGCAGCCCCCAACCCGGGCCTATAAAAAAAAGAATCCCTGGCATCTAGGGTGCTTTCTGTCCCCCGGGGGGGGCAGAAATATTGGAATTTTTTTTGGGGGGGGGGGGTGGGGGCATTGGCATGCCCTTATTGGGCAACCCCCACCCCTAAATTTACCGGGGGGGGAAAAAAAGCCTGGTGTCTAGTGGGCTTTCTGCCCCCCCCCCCCGGGGGGGGGGGGCAGATTGGGGGCTACTGTCCCGATCTGCCCCCCAGGGGGGGCAGAAAGACTGTACCTTTGCGGAGGAAGGGTGGGGGCATTGGCATGCCCATATTGGGCAGCCCCCACCCCTAATTACATATGTTTTTTAAATCCCTGGTATCTAGTGGGCTTTCTGCCCCCCCGGGGGGGCAGAAAGACTGTACCTTTGCGGCTGAGGGGTGGGGGCATTGGCATGCCCATATTGGGCAGCCCCCACCCCTAATTATATATATTTTTTTTAATCCCTGGTATCTAGTGGGCTTTCTGCCCCCCAGGGGGGGCAGAAAGACTGTGATTTTGTGGCCGGGGGGCTGGGGGCATTGGCATGCCCATATTGGGCAGCCCCCACCCCTAATGAATATGTAAACAAAAATCCCTGGTATCTAGTGGGCTTTCTGCCCTCCCGGGGGGGCAGATTGGGGGCTACTGCCCCATCTGCCCCCCAGGAGGGGCAGAAAGACAAAATGTGCCCATTTTCATATGGGGGGAGCAAAGGCCCTTGCCCAAGGGGCCGCTCCCCCCTCTCTGGTGCCTAGTGGGTGGATCCCTGCTTGGGGATCGCCCTCCTGGGGCGATCCCCATTGGAAAGGGGAGATTCTCCCCTTTCCAACGATACCTCTCCCGTCTTTCTACGTGCTCAGGGGGCTGAGATAGCCCCCTGAGCACGTAGAAAGGGAAACTGAAATGAGCCTCTTGGCTCATTTCAGTTTCGGTTTCACTGAAATGACGTCAGCGCGACGTGCGCGCTGATCGTCATTTCAGGAAAACCAGGGGGGGGGCCTCGGGAGCTGGGGAAGCTCTTCCCCAGCTCCCGAGGCTCCTGGGGGGTAAAGGGAATCCCTCTGGTGCCCGCACCAGAGGGATTCCCAGTGCCATGGCGTCGGACGCGCGGGAGCCGTCCGGCGCACATGAGCACTGATGCGTCTGACGGCTCCCGCGCGTCCGACGCATCGAAGGGGTTAAAGGAGGGGATACACAGTTTGTCATCTACTAAGATGTGTGGTGTAAAGTCGTGGGCCCTAGGCCCACATACTGCAGAAATAAGGACACAGACACAGTATAGGTGGTAACTGAAGCTAGCCCCGAGCACGAGCGCTCAGGCCCTTTTATTAGCAGGCCCACATCACTCGTGACGCCTGTGTTGGATGGGTGTGAGGTGGGTGTATAGCCCAACCCTCGAGGAGTGGCTGCTAAACTGGTGCCTGCTGAGACACTAGAACGTGCCCTCAAGGACAATACAGAGGGGGTATAGTCTGTGTTTCCTTGGAATGCCAATGGGGCACAGGGCGGACAGTGATGAGATATGCTATCTTTGTCCAGCTTAGTTAGCACTGCGGGGCAGTAAAACCTGCAGAAAAAACATAATAGCACCTTCCATCTCGGGTGAGCAATATAATTTGTAATGGGGCCCAATGCAGCAGCATGTGCTGAGCCCGTCTGTGTGGTGAACCCAAGAACATTGCAGCAGGACGGGACCTTCTCCACAACCACGCACCGGAGAGGAGTGCTGAGGGAGAAAGTCCAAGAGGCAGCAAGGCATAAATTAAAATGCCACTGCAAATTAGTAAAATGCACCGACCGTGCTGGATGTATGCTAATCGGCGTCCTGTAGGAACGCTCTAGAGAAGGCATGCGAGGACTCGGCGTACCTCCTTCTCCTGCTGTACCAGCGCCGAGGGGAGATAGGGCCTCATTTGCTAGGCTCACTTCACTCGAGCCCATTCCGCCTGATAAGGAAGAGAGGTATCATTATTTTTCAGGAAAGCTGACCTTTATCTATTGTCTTCTGTTCTGCTTTGCGCAGGATGTTTTAGCCTGACCTGATTTCATACAGATAGCGCGCCGAAGCCGAGCGCGCTCTGCAGCAGCTTATTTCATCCCATGGTGCAGTGCACCGCCACTGACTGACCTACACTGATATTACTACTCAGTACAAAGAGTTCTACTTGGCTGTGCTCTGTGCAACACAGAACTGTGAATTGGTTAGAGGTTCAGAACGCGAATTCACTGTGTACAAGCAGAAACTGCCTTGAGTGGGGAGGGGCAGTGGCGGCTCCTCCTCTAAGGTGGAGGAGCGTCGCCCCACTGCTATTTGAGCAGTGTAAAAAAGAAAATGATAATAACAAGACGTTATTATCATTTTATTTTTCTGTGTGGGACTGGAGCCAGGTTGGGGCAGGGCGGGCTGGGCTCGCCAGAGCAGAGTGAGGAGTGGTTTGCACTCCCTAAGTGCGCATGTCTGTTTGGCTGGCCCTCCGGGGTCATGTTCTCCACCTGGCTGTGTTGCACAGCCCGGTGGAGAACATACCCAGGCTCCCAGGCACTGCCTGAGTGGCCAAACAGGCTGCTCAGACCAATCACGACACTGCATGAGCAGCGTCATGATTGGCTGGGAGAGTCTGGGAACCAGGATGCTTCTGGTGCTGCCATTGCAGAGAGATGAGATGGAGGTTAGCGTGCGGCATCGAAGGCAAGTTTATTTTATTATCGATTCCCCCGCCACCACCACCATTCCGAGGCAGCCGCCACTGGGTGGGTGTGGGGGGGCTTGGAGGAGGGGAGTGAGAATATGGCATGGAGAATGGGCTTTGTTTGCAGACCAGCCAACCAGTGGCGTCTCATCCACTAAGGATGAGGAGTGTCGCCCCACTGCCAGGAGCAGCAAAGAAAGGAAAAAATTAAATGATAATAACGGAATGTTATTATCATTTTATTTTTCCCTCTTGTTGCGGCAGTGCGTGAGGGGGCAGGGCGGAGCTGCAGGAGAGGAGTGGTAGACACTCCTGTGCGCAATGACTGTTTGGTCGGCCCTCTCGGGCCACCCAAAAAAGTCATGCGCACTCCCCTGTTCTCCATGAAGGCTGCATTACAGCCTGCATGGATAACATGCCCACCCCTACAGTCCCTGGTTGAGCGCCGTGTCACAGCACTCAGACCAATCACAACGCTCCTTTGGAGCGTTGTGATTGGCTTAGGGGTGGGAGCCTGGCTGCCTGCTTCCTGTTCCGACCTGGAGTCGGACACAGGCGAGCAGGAGAGAAGACACAGGACCCGGCGCCAAGGTAGGTTTCTTTTTTTTAATGCAGCCCGCGAGCAAGCCCCCCCCATCCCATATGCCGCCCCCCCACCCGCGAGCTGTGCCGGCCGCCCCTGCTGGCCATCCACCCTGTTTATGGCCAACCTCAAGGATTTAAATAGGAGGAGTCCGGCCCGCTCTTAGGCCGGGTAGTAATTAAAAAACTGACTTTGAAATGGGTTGCTACCAGGAACTTTACAGGCAAAAATGAGAACTGATCTCTCAACAATGATTGCAAAAACCCTTAGTCACTGTTTACGTTTCACATTTTACTTCCACATGCATTCCCTAATAGTATTTGCTTTTTAAGATGTTGAGTTTCTGTATTTTTCTTCATGCAACATAGGACTATTGTATAGTGTTTACTCGCCTCTAGTTGTCTGGGTGGGTGTTCATGATTGGGCAGAATTGAGAGTTCTGGAGTTGAGGCGGAGGCCAGTGTGAGTTTGCCATAGCGCCATCATTGGGTTTATGAAGGTGTACAGATGACATGCTCATCCAGCCTTTGGCCTCTCTTTAGAGGGTACAGAGCAGTAGTCACATATGTACCAACTGTCATGACCATTATGTGTGAATGTGTGAAGGAGGTATATATTCATACTCATTGAAATATTGAGAGCACTAAAGAAAAAGACCATCCTTTATTTACAGGTGGGGAGAGAGTGCGCGAGTGAAAGCGAGAGAGGACACGGTGAAGGGGAGGTAGCATTATGAAGTACATGAAGAAAGACAAAGTGGAAAACACCAATGAAGAATAAGGAGATAGCATGATAGAAATGCTGATGAAAGTTTTCAGAATGCTGCTAAGAGAACAGGGGATCAAGTTTTTAACACAGTGAGAAAATGCTGAAGGGAGTGATGTGAAGAGGTGAATGGGAGTGATTGACAACACAATCATGGTTGTTACTCATTTATCTGATATAGGTAACAAGAATTGGCAAGGCCAATATTTCTGGCATGGTTTAGGTGCATGTTTGTTGTTGAGCGACATATCTGAATGCAATAACAGAAAACTCACACTGAGGATTGAGGCATCAAAATACTATTCAGGTGGCACGCTGTATGAAGCACAGGATTTTATTTCACATTGTTCAAGTCACATCCTTAATTACATAGACTAAGCCTCTTGGAACAAATTAATAGTTATGCTTCTTTGGCCACACTCATTTCAGAGAATTCTGCCTTTTTCATCCTGCAGAAGCACTGGCCTTCCTCTCTCGCAAAACCCTCCACTGACTAAAAAGAACTTGCAGCTCTGATTTCCACTCCCCATTCTTTCTCCCATTTCATTCAAAATTTCAGTTCTCCATCTTTAAGTCCACCATAAGCCACGAGTGTTCTTCTTCCTTCTACAAAGGCTTCTGTATTGTGGTCTATTGGGTCCTAAGCAGTTAGAGAGCATTGATAACATTTAACTATTTCTCTTTACAAGGGGTATATTATATATGTATTTTCAGGATAAAGGGTATGATAGATTGTTCTATCAGCCTCTAAGTTTCCTTTTTATGTCTGGCTTGACAGCGCAGCTGTTGCTAGAGCTTATGTGATCAACGTAAAAAGAGCTTTCAGAATACTACTGAGATAGGAGCTTAGGCTCTGCCCACATTCTGGTTGACTTGAATACAGCATTTAATTAGGCAGAAATTGTGTGCTTCCACTGAATTTTTTGCCTTGTGGGAAAGCGAATGCTCAACACGGAAGGAATGAGTTGGTTATGGGGAGAAGCTGATAATCAAAACTAAAGGCCTGAACTGTTTATTATGGAAAGGTTTTGATAAAGGCATTAATCCCGACACATTTATTATGAAATGCATATGCTAAAGTCAATAGGCTTTAAGGATGGACTGTTTGTATATGGTATTTTTATAATGCAAATCTAGCCAAAAGGCAGAGGAGTGTTGTACAGGGTCAAAGACAAGAATAAAGTCAACGAGTGATAGGAGATGTTGTAGACGATTAATGTATTGTGATGTAGTGTTCTTTAAAGACGTGACTCTTCAACTCTTTCCTAAACTGGAGCAGCAATGAGGTGGTCCTGATGAAAACAGGGACATTGTTCGAGATCCTGGGTGCATAGATGCAAAAGGCTTGCTGGCTTTTTTTTTCTTTTCTACATTTCTTAGTCTACAGTATAATGGTGTCCTGACTGCAGGTTTGCTGATATCCAACGGAAATGTTGAGTTTCACTGCAAGATAAGTGGGAGTAATAGTTCTGGTGGGTTTGTAAATGATACTGCTGGTTTTGAAGAGGAAGTGGGCCTAAAGGGGGAACCAAAGGAGTTCGGCAGGATGGGAGTGATGTGATCATATTTTGTCAGGTTCTGCAGGAGACATGCTGTGGCATGTTGGATGTCCTTGAGGGATGCAAGTGTGGAGTCTGGGAGGCCATGGAGCAGGGCATTACCACCATCCAGATGTGAGAGTATGAGGGCTTGAACAGCAGCTCTCAAGCCACTTTCTGTAATAAACTCTTTATTTTTCTTTAGAAGAGAGAGCTGGTGCCAGGCTGTCTTTGCTTTTTGGCAATGTGTTCCATGAGGGTGAGGTTGGTGTCCAGGGTGAATCCAAGTGATTTGGCTTTCAGAGAAAGTCAGGGTTCGAAACTGCCAAGGTTCATGTCATTAAGTCAGGTTTGTACTGTTTCTTCTTTGTTTTTCATGGAAAGTAACAGGAATTCTGTCTTACTTCTTTTTCTTTTATTGCTCTGTATTAAAGCCTACAGAGATGTATTTTATTACATGGAATCTTACAGATTAACAAAGTAGGCAAGGATTTTAGTGTGGGTTACATACCACAGAGACAGGAGATTTGCACTAAAATAATCCTGGTTAGGCCCCTCTGGGAGAGGTAGTATTTTGCTTTGCCAATTGTAATTTCATATACATTTATAATTACATGAGTCTCTTTGGGTGTCCCGTTTGGTCAGCACCTCGCGCAGCGGCACCATCCAAGAAAGACAACGTCCAATTTCAGGTTTTCTTCTCCCTTTTTTATTTTTCCTTTCTTTATAATTCCATGTGCAAGGCAGGCTACCACACAAAATTCTGCTCCATACTTTATTTAGACCGACGTTTTTTCGGCGAGTGCCTTCTACTGGGTCTCTTATAATTACATGACTGTATGTCCGATGGTGGCCTTGTGAAAAAGCTTATGCTCAACACAGTAGGCCTGAGTTGCTTATGGTGACAAGCCAATAATAAAGGCTATAGGTCTGATTGTTTCACTGGGGAAGTTATATTCAATGCAATTGTTCTGATCTGTTTATTATGAAAAGTATGACACATGCAGTAGCCATGCCATATTTATTGTGAAAATCTGTTGTTAAAGCCAATAGGCCTTTAACAGTAGACCGGTATTACAGAGTGTAGTAGACAATTATTCAGTTACAAGAAATCTCACAGATTACCATAGTAGGCAAGAGTTTTGGTGTTGGTCACCTCCTCTGACAAGCCCTTGGAGTAGATGATTGTCACTGTGATAATCCCGGTCAGTAACTTTTGAGAGGGGCTGTGCATTGCTTTGCCAACAATAACTGTGTACATATTTGTAATATTATAACTGTATGCATAAAACTTGCCTGTTTATGCACACTTCAGTAGACCTGTTTTGACTATAGATCTTATTGGTTCATTGGGAAAAGGCATGTTAGATTCCATATATTTGAGCTGTTTATTGTGAAAGATTATGATAAAGTTAGTAGGCTTGACTTACTTATTGTGAAATGTACGTTTAAACAGCAATACTCTTTTAACAGTGGATTGTTATTACATTGAGCTAAAGTACGCAGGTTTTTTGTTCTATGGAATCTCCTGCATTATCATGGTATGTAAGGGTTTTGATGTCGTGACCCGCTCTAACACACTGTAGGGACAGATTACTTGCACTATAATAATCTTTATTAGGTCATCCTAGGAGGGAGTTTATGTTGTTTTGAGAACTGTGATTATATTATGATATACCTAATGACTGCCTTATGGAAATAGTAAAGCTCAATACAGTAGACTGAGTCGGTTATAGTGACAAGCCACTGATACAACCTATAGGCCCGATTGGCTCATTTGGAAAAGTTAGTTCAGATGCCTTAGGTCTGATCTGTTTACTATGAAAAGTTATGACAAAGGCAGTAGGCCTGAATTATTCAATAGACCTTTAATGGTAGATTCCACCATGTTAAAGACTGTAAATGTGTAACTTTATATATGAAATCTTACAGATTACCTTTATACTCAAGGATTTTAATGCTGCTTACCCGCTTTAACAAGTCCTGGACTATAATATTTGTACAGTAATTATTCTAGCTACAATCTCTTCAGTAGGACTGAAAGGCTTAGTTGTCTGCCAGGATTTGTAATAAAAAAATTTTTTTTTTTTTTAAATTACATACCCACAAATTTATATACATATACTGGGCTGTGGGTTAGTCCTCTTATGCAATTGGTCTCTATGAGTGTCATTTACAGTGTGCAAAAGCACGATAGCATACCTCACAGGGTAATGGGTCAGCCTTCTTCAACTATTGGCTCTCCTCCCCTGTGAGTGACAGCATTTGTCTGATCACATATCCACATCCATCTGAGAATGTGTGTGCTACAGTGTCAGGGCTTGCGGACGATTCTTTTGTTTTCCATTTTCTTCTTTTATAGTTCTCCTTTCATTCCCCTCTTTTTATTTTCATTTTTAGAGCATACTGCAGTTCCCCAGACAGTGCTAATGGGCCGTTTTCTTGCCGCTTCTTTCATCTGCAGTGTGTCGCATCCAGCATGGCCACTGCCTCTAAACCAGGCGACCATCACGTAATGAAATGTTATCCTCCTCAGTCTATGTTGCACAGATCTTAAAGGGGTTCACTCCTGTTTGTATATCTAATATGTTTTATCATGTGCCAAAGCACGGTCTGAAAACGTAGTGAACTGTAATGAATTTCTAATTCCAAATGCTATAATTTTAATATTAGAACATGATGCCCTAACAAACCATGCTTTTCAAATGTAATCATCCGGTGTACATGTGTTGCTAATAGGAACATATTAGAAGAGGGATTCAGCCCTCCCATCCACCAGACTACAAAAGTGTGGTATGTGAAATTTGAATATTCAAATAAGTATTCCCTCCTGAAAGTCACGGTTGTACTGGGATTAAACGATAACTGATTTATACCGTGAAACATATTCTTCATTTCATTTTTACTGACACGTGTTCTTTAGCTGCATAGCCTAATCCTGCTCTTTCCCAATGCGATAATTAAATGCAATGCACACTGGGATGCGCGGCTTCATTCAGATTAAAAGGGATGCTGAAACTGACAGTTGGCATTACTTTGATTAGCAGAGTCCAAGTTAAATCGGGAAGTATAGACAAGAGCCACTGACTGTATTGGCATGTGTGCCCTTATCCTGCAAGACTGCTGAAACAAAGAGAGCGCGTAGGCACCCGGAGAGCCCGCTCGATGCTGTCAATCCAGATCACTCCAAGGAAATTTACAGAGAACCTGGTTTTTTTGTTGTTTTTTGTTCAAATGATGAGCCTGAGGAAACATCTGATGATTGGAAAGTCTGCCAGTTTCTGTAAACGATACAGTGGGGATCTGCGGAATCATTGAGCCCGCGACTCTGCTCTTTGCAAAGACAAACTCAAGAATGCAAAATCCTTGCTGTAGGCACGCGGTTAGAAAACCAAAGGAATGCCGTGATGATGCAGCAAGACTGATCACCAGCAATCTGGCACCAGACATGGGTTTAGAAAATTGGTATATTCATGCCTTGGGCGCAGTCAACCGAGTCTAATAACATGATCCACTTTAATACAGAAGTGATTCAAGTTTACCGTAGAGTATCATGTGACTGATGCATGCTCTTGTGGATATCGCTAGATAATTTAACAAAATTGTTTGCACCAAGAACCTGCAAATCCTGTTAGCACATTTGTAGTGTTCCTCACTCTGGTAGAAGCAGACTTTCCTTTAACTGTAGAATCAGTAGGTGAACGCCGCAGATGTCAGCCCCTGAGGCCAATACTTTGCATTTTAATCCAAGCAGGAATGAAATGAGATTGGGAGCTGAGAGAACGACTGGAAAAGGGTTCTTACTGGATATCAATTATACAGCAGTGTTATAATAGTGCTGCACATGGTTATGCCGATGGGCTCGACATGGCACAAAGAGAATTATCACAATATTTGACACTAGATTTTTACTAGACTCACAACGACTGATTGCATATGTTATAGTAGATGTTGAATATTTTCCAGTTAATCGAGCTGCTTTCTGCACCATTATTATCAATTTTAAAGACTGCGCTCTAAACACTGGACTATTTTCTGGCAGTCATGAGCCATATTCAATAGAAGCACACAGTTTATGCCCAGATAAGTGTAATTGGAATACTACTAGTGAAGTCAGAGACCGCTTTCTCCATTTTAAACTTTTTCTTTGGATACATAGATACACATAGATGGAGTTCACAGGACTGGCACACGGATGTTTGGTGCTCTGGACTACTTGACATTTTGCCCCTCTCCTTAATTACACGTTTGATGCCATTTTCTACTCCCTTGCTGGTGCCTTTTTTATATTTATGGTTTTATATGGGATGGACCGCCTCATTATTGATGCTGGAGCACTTTAAATATTGCAGCAGAGACAGAGTTCCTTTCCTCATATTTCACACTTTTAAAAAAAAATTGTCTGTCATCCCTCTGCAACCAGGTACTATGCCCATTCAAGTGGGACATGGATATCGTATGTCTGCATCTTTATGCATGGCCCAAGATTGGGTCTTTGGCGATCATGTGGTACATTTTATTGTAATTGCATTTATATGTGGCCCGAATCATTTTGTATTCACTACATTCAAGTGGTACCTACCTAACATGGAAAGGTGGAGGGAGCCAAACCAGCTGATATGAATTGCAGGGGTCCCCCAGGACCATCCAGGGATCAAAGTTAGAGAGCCAGGCTGCTGTATGTGAAGGATAGACGACAGAGGGTCCCTTTGCATCTAGAGAGTCCCCCCCCCATGCATTTTTTTGCCCATTGTTCACTTGAAGGACTGCCCCAACAGGTTAAAAGGTAAAGTGGGGCAGCTTCCATTCCCTTTGTGTCCTTGCTTTGGGTTATCCTGCCTGGAGACTTCCACTTCCAGCATGCCTTCCTGCTCACACCTTGTGACAGAGACCTTGGCTGGACAAGTCTGAGTGGAATAAGCAATTGGCAGAACTGCCCAGGCTGGTTTCAGAACTGAGTGTCCGAATACACGGCTATTGCCTTCACCTTTAGTATAAAGATGGGGCTGAGAGCGAGACCTCCAGCCAGTGCACCAAGAGTTCTCTGCCAAAATCTAGGGTCTCCACACAAGTGGCAATGAGAAGCTCTCTTTATTCCATCGTGGGGGGGGAGGGGAATACTATCCTTGCCAGGTTCAGCACTGGAATCCTCGGACCTTCGACCACAATTGTCAGGAGAAGCTGTCCGAGTCATGCTCCTAGGGAGAGAAATGACTAAGTGCTCAAGAGGGGCGCTATACGTGCCTTTGCATGAGGAAGATGAAGCTCAGAGGAGGAGAGCCCTGAATGGAGCCAAGGCAGAATAAGCAGAAGACGCTACAGCTCACAAAGGGAAGACCTGTACAGCTCTACAAGGGCAAGGAGCAATGAGTGTCTGTAGTGGTGCTGCAGTATGCAAAGTCTGAGGTCGGAGGGTATTGAGGGACACAGTTCTGTTTTAGTTCTACCACATCTGAGCACTGCAAAGGTGTGAGACACTGAAAGAACTTTGATTTCCATCTGAATTGACAGCAAGAGACAAGCCAGAGTATCAGAGAACAGCATTGACAGATAATGCTTCAGAAGGATCTATAAAATCATCAGGGAAGGGTATGCAGTTTACTTGGATAGAGGGTTTTGTGGTTGGCTTAATGAAGATTCCCAAGACACATGATTCGCTATGGTGCGAATTCTCCGACCCATAACAGCCTTTTAAATTGATGTTGGTGTTGTCTCCAATCACCTAAACACCGCATTGGTGCCATAGTCTCCGATCATTCACCAGATGGCTGGACTGGGGATAGTTCCCTGCACTCTGCGCTTCAGAGGTCATGTGGCGAACACCTACCAACAGCACAATCCAGTAAAAAGACCCAAACAATGAAGATACGGCCTGCACTGCAAACAAATTGACAACAAAAGGTACTGCACAAGCCAAGAAAACCAGGGGCAGCTCCTCCATTTGAGCGGAGGAGCATCGCCCCACAAGCCCCAGAACTGAAAAATAAAATGGCAATAAAGTTTACTTATTACCATTTTCTTTTTCAGCAACCCGTCCCGAACTAAGTGTCAGGTCTGGGAGGGGCATGTGCTGCAGAGTGGCAGCAGCAGGGAGCTGTAGGCTTTAAAATGCCCATGTCTCATTGTCCGGCTGTCTCCGGACAGCCAGCTAGACATGCACATTTTAAACTTCTCTAACCTAGCTGAGTTAGACAGCTGGGTTAGAGAAAGCGCAGGTCTCCGGAGCTCTTAAGGGCCCTGAGCGAGGCCGCTCCATCCAATCCTGACACTTCTCTCATGCTGAAATACAGCACCAGGATTGGGTAGTGCAGTTTCCTCGACCGGAGCTTCCAGAAGACATCTGAGGGAGGAGGACGTTGTGCTGCAAGAAAGGAAGATAAGTTTATTTTATTTATAATTTTTTTGGTTTGTGCCCCCCACCGCCCCAGGTACATGCCAACCACCACGGAAGAGAACCCGCCAAGTAGGGGGTTAGAGATGCCTGTATTATTAGGGAGAAGAAAATCACAAGAACTGGCCCACATCCTTGCCGGATGTTCTACAGAAGTCCCTGAATCCTCACAATCTACCAGAAAAGGGGACCCAGAGACTGATGGAGAGATCATAGCACAAATAATTCCTTGCAAGACTGTCCCATGGGAATAGCATAGGCTGCCTCTCGTAATAATCCCTGAAGGGTACAAATGGAACCCAATTCAATTTGTTTTCTTCTGAACTATTAGGTACAGTACTACATCATGTGTAGTTTAACGACTCTGACTAACACAATCTGAGCCCAGTAAGTCTTGATTGCCTTGAGACTCATGAAAAAGCTCCCAGTATCATGTCATACACCTTCTTTTACTTGAGGCAAAGTTTCATTTTCTACCACAACACAGAAACAATTTAAATAATATTAGCCATGCAAACTATCGTAGTACAATGCTGGCCTTTGTTTGTCTTTTAACTCAGTTATTAAAAATACTATTAATAACTAGATAACAGAGGGACGGCAGGAACACAGAAACAACCGGATGGGCACTGAGGGCAAAAACCCTGGTTCTAAACTTCTTCTTTAAACCGAGGCCCCTTTTTAGGTCTCGCCTAAGGCAGCGCATGCGCTGCTCTGGCGAGACTTTTAGTAAGGGGGCTTCAAAAAGCTGACCACACGCTTTTGCTTGTGGCCTAATGCTTGCGGATACGCGGACAGTTACGCGCACAGGCGCCATCTGGCTTTCCTCTCTTGTCATGGCGCATTAAGCGCATCGCTCGCGGGCACCCTTACAGCGTGCGCACATCGCACACCACTCGCCAGACGTGCCTCCTTGTTTTAAACTTTCAGCGCGAGGCGCGCGCGCTTGTTGTTAAGTACCATCCCACTGCAACCATGGAACCCATGCCTAATAATTGTTTACACTGGGAGCACTCACGCACCTGCATGATCAAACCAAGCTTGTACAGTATAGTTTCAACTCCTTTGAGAGGATGTACCGATTTGTCTTGAACGTTCCAGTGCCCTACTTGCAACACATCAGTGCATGCCTATGAGACTTTTCCAAATGCACTCGATCCTTTTAATAATTAAAATTTTTGTAATCTGCCTCCTCGCGTGAGGCTACCCGTAATCACGCCCTCCCCTCGCATAGCCGTGCCCCTCTGATCCGCCACGTCATTACCGACACGCCCCTACCCTGGTCACGTGACATTGTGGCATCACAGCACCAGGAAATGCTCTTAATTCACACAGCTACCGGCGCCCATCATCCCCGAACCGCACACGACTGTGGCGGTCCCACGCTGACCTGAGCGTTGCCCTACAATTTGGATTCACTCCAGAATTACGGTAAGCCGTCCCCACGATCTTTTTTCCCCATCGCTCGCGGGCACCCTTACAGCGCGTGCACATCGCACACCACTCGCCAGACGTGCCTCCTTGTTTTAAACTTTCAGCGCGAGGCGCGCGCGCTTGTTGTTAAGTACCATCCCCCTGCAACCATGGAACCCATGCCTAATAATTGTTTACACTGGGAGCACTCACGCACCTGCATGATCAAACCAAGCTTGTACAGTATAGTTTCAACTCCTTTGAGAGGATGTGCCGATTTGTCTTGAACGTTCCAGTGCCCTACTTGCAACACATCAGTGCATGCCTATGAGACTTTAGCAAATGCACTCGATCCTTTTAATAATTTAAATTTTTGTAATCTGCCTCCTCGCGTGAGGCTACCCGTAATCACGCCCTCCCCTCGCATAGCCGTGCCCCTCTGATCCGCCACGTCATTACCGACACGCCCCTACCCTGGTCACGTGACATTGTGGCATCACAGCACCCGGAAATGCTCTTAATTCACACAGCTACCGGCGCCCATCATCCCCGAACCGCACACGACTGTGGCGGTCCCACGCTGACCTGAGCGTTGCCCTACAATTTGGATTCACTCCAGAATTACGGTAAGCCCGTCCCCACAATCTTTTTTCCCACTCGGCTTGTCCCGTACTCGGCCCCACTCTGATTCTCCCCCTTGACTTCCGCATCTTATCCCCCTCTAGCACACCATTCCGGGTGCACGTCAAGGTTCCCAAGTCATCCGTACCGAACCCTCCATCTGACTTCGCAGAGGTCTAATATCCCGACCCTGCGTCACCCAATTTCTCCTCCTCAAGGTAAGCCAACCACCCTTCCCTTTTACCAAGCCTTTGCAGCCCACCACTTCTGCCTCACATCCCCTCCCTTTTCCACAGGACTCCCTACATCCACCGGAGCCTCACCTTCTCTCCCCTTCTCCACAGGACTCCCTACATCCACCGGAGCCCCCACGCCTTACTTCGCCCCCCACGAACAGCCTTCCTACCTGGCCTGTGGACATATGGCAAAGTCAATAGCTCTGGCTAAACACTTATAAGGCCCCAAAGGCGAGACCTATTGGCTATGCCAATGCTTGTTCTTTTCTTTTTTCTCCCCAAAAATATTTATCGTTTATGAGCTAGTGATCATTTTTTTTTAGCTCGACCTAAAGAAGTGCTGGTGAACTCTCTACAAGTTATCAGGACGACGGAAGTTGAAGGGTAATGGTCATTCACTGAAAAATATGATCACTTATATCACACACTAAATGAAACTGAGGGCAGAGTTACATTTAGGAAATGTTTCAATGCACGACAAGAGAACAATGGAGGCAACTGATAACAAAACTGAACAGTCGCTCAGTTTAAATGTGAGTGGAATGGCATGACCTCTGGCTATTACTCAAATACAAAAAGAGGTGGCATTTCTGCAAGCACTGGCTTGCTTACAGTGGGTACAGTGCTATATCCAAAAGCTAATATCTCTCCCGACAGAGCAATGCTCTGCAAATGTCTCACAAGTGCGGTGATAAAATCTGAGATATGATCATGTATTTTAGAATATATTTTATTGGTGGTGTCTTTTCCTCTCGTAATTTCCTCTTTAAACTGGTCTCAACCTATTGCAAATAATGATTGTCTTACTTTAGACACTGTTAATATATAGCATGGCGAACACACGTGTACTCAAGCGTGTCCTTAGTAAGTAGCAGCTGCCGTATTGTTTTGTGATGAGCCACAGAGCATCAGCAGAAAATGACAAGCATATTCTATCTGCCCTGTCTATCTGCACTGTCCTATGCAGACTGGACATGGACTCACCGCTCAGCGCTGCTCCCAATCTTAGGTTTGCTTTCTTTCTACTTTTTTGCCAGAACACTTGAAAGACTTCTTTCTTTTTTTAGGTTACTCTCTATATTTGAATTGACTATGATTTCATTGGTTTCTGATGTCCCATGCTTTTTGCCTTATGTTCTCATCTTGAGTAGCTCTCCTTTCTAGTGTCTTCCCCTTTTCTTCTACTGGGATCTACTGGCAGTGTTTTCTTTTGCATTTTTCATAGGGGTTTCATTATTCTTGCGAGTTTGCTTCTCTGCCTGTTAAGCTATTTTATAGTTTGTTTCAGAGAATTATTGTGATGCGCCTTTGCTTTTTTTGTTACTGATATTGAAATGTACGCAGCACTAGTAGGACAGTGCTTTAATTTTTGGTATTCACAATATCTTAGTCGAAAGAGTGTGGCTGTACACTTTGATGCATGTCTAAAGCGCACCAGTTGGTTAGTGTGTTGAATGGCCTCACTCAAATCCCATTGGGACAAAAATAAAATTCACACAATCTGTGCAATGCTACTAAACGGCAATGTCAACCTTGCCTTACGTTTGAAGCATTGATCAAATACTCTTTCGAGGTTCTACAAGACAGGGACCTTCTGTACAGCACCTGTCTTTGTTAATATTTCAATTAGCATTAAAAATGTGCCCAATTCCCTGTTTTCTACTGCACATGAATGTGGGTGGAGTATACAAAAAGCGATTATGTCTATTTGCCTCTTCATGGTTCAGCCTGGTTATGTGCAACTGATCCTACAAGTAACAGGTTTGTCATAAAATGTAATCACTAAAAAACTCTACTCTCCTGAACTATGTCAGCGTTATTTCCACATCCTGGCCTCATGCAAAGCATACATACAGTTTGAAGGTCATTCATCTCTTGATTTGTGGTTTGCTCCACTTCCACTCTTTTCCTGTGCTCTAGAAGGCACAGGACACGGATGCATCATTGGAAGGCATTCCTGTCATGGGTGGTAAGTCTGATACAGCTCAGCTCTAAGCCATCTCTGATCCTTCGCAAAATGTTCATAACAAAATAAAATATAACTTTTACACACTGCCCACTGTGATGTAAATATACCACTGACAGAGTCTACCAGCCAGTTTCCTTCAGGCTGATTTGAAATTAAGCAATGGCACTTTTCTGGAGATGGAAGGACCAGTAGGAAACCCAGTTTCTTTCTGGGTTATTACTCTTCCTGAAACTCACACATTTGAGGCGATTCATTATCTGATTAATATTCATATACAATTACCAGTAAGCACTATTAGTTTTATAATTTTCTTATGTGACTTAAATGGGGACAGGTGCAGTACAATATATCCTCATTTTGATTGAAGGAGGAGCAGGCACCGATTGTGTGCGAGTTGCAAGGACTGCAGTCAAGGGACTAAGTACCATCACAATTAACTATGCAACCCCTGGTAAACTATTTTTAATTGTTTAGGAGAAGGACAAGGACATAAAGAAGGTGGTCATCGCCTTATCTCACTTACAATCGCCCTAAATCCCTGAACTCCTGGAAAATATACTACTGATATTCAAGAACAATCAAGTTTGACCCCTTATATTTACCAGTCGTAACAACATCATGGAAGCCGAAGAAGGGAGAGATTTGAATGGAACATATCATATCTCGACTACCGTGACTAGAATTGCTCACAGCGAACCAAAAGAACACAAATGGCCTGGGAGCATACAGTATGCATGGGGTACAATAGACAATATTTAAACAGGCTTGAATGGGAACCAATTACAGAAGAGCTTTAGATGCCACTGTACAGGACCATGACCTCGAAGGATGCTGGGTGGCAGTTTTTTAAAGAAATGGCAAAGTCTACAGGGTAACTGAGTTACTGGATAACTCCGCTATTTAGTTCATGCCCTGTCAAAAGCACAAATTGGAAACACAAAGTGATGGTTGCTGGTTTGTGTTTGCAATGTCTGGAGCTCTTGCGCTTACTCGCTGAGTTGCCAAATTACTGCATGCAATGTAGACATCAGAGCCCCTTAAAATGGGTATATGGCTCCCTTCTGCCGATGTGCAGAGTCGGAGTGTGGAGGATCTTCATATGGTACAGGATACACCGTATTATGACATAAAACTGCGAAGTGGTGTGCTGGGTGATATGACAAGGGACTGCAAGAAAGGCAACATAATTTGCTTATTGAGAGTACAGAGAAATTTTGCAGTTTCCAAATTCAGAACATTATTGGCAGGAATGTACACACCACTATAAATGTGATTTTGATCAATTTGACCAGCACTTCTTGCTGATATGTAAATCAACAAGACATACACAAGATTACCATCAGTAGATTTTGGAGATAAAGTATAATGTCTTTACAGTTAGAAGATTTGACACCTGCAGTTACTGTTTCGGCTGTGTGTGCGCGTGTGATCATGTGTTGCTGCTTTCACGTTAGTGTGAAGCAAATGGCATTTCAGGCCTTCTCATTTGCACTTTGGTTCTTCAAAAGTGCTCAGGGTTGTAATAACATGCCTGTTAATTTCCAATTCGACGCGCAGCATATCTTTTCCACGCTAGGAATCCGTGGAAAGAAATAAGTGGATATTGCTTAAGGAAAGCAGATTCAGTAAAAGCGGGAAACACTTATCAAAGCTTAAAGACTGCTGCGGCTCAGGCACGATAAGGCTCGGAGACCCAGGCAGAGGAAAACGCGATAAGTATTTTGGCTTACTCTGCTCCTCGTAATTTTTGCTGATCCAGCAGAAGAGCCACTTGTACTCGTAACCCGGAAGTATTCTCTTTCAATAGTGTCAGCGTCAGAATAGGTCTCATGTGGTAGCATCTCAGTGCTGTGTGGGCCAGGTGCGGCACGAGACGTGATTATGCCCTTTCCCAACAACATCCGCTACTAATGAAGAGAGCGGAGCAGAAGAACGATGGCGGGGTTCATGCATTTATCATAAATAATGCTGCAATTACTTATCGGTAATGGCATTACTGAGTCCTTCTCTTGCCGTGATGAATTACACTGTGGGCCCCTGTACCTCCCTTCACAAATGTCCTCAAGCTTATAAAACCCCCTCCCCTCTCTTCACTTCCTGTTCCGTACCAAGCCCATGGCCTCACACAGTTGGACAGGGCGGGAGAGAGGGGCTAATTCATCATAGCATTACCTCCTCGTCCCTCTCGCCATGATGAATTACACTGTGAGATGTACCCAAGCCACAGAGGCGACAGGACCAAGGGAAGCCACCACTCCAGACGCACCTTCATTGACATCAAGAGCGGAAACCAGATAGAGATGGACCTAAGCCCTTTCCCTTCGAACCTGAATCAGAAACTTCTGGATTAAAAGAAACAGAGAGAAAGCAAACATCAGGCCGGATGGGCAAGGACATGTTAGGGCATCCACTCTGACATTGACTCCTCCCATCCCCTTGCAAAGAACCGTGAAAATGGGCATTGCAAAGACTCACAAACAGATCCACCCGGGGGCGTCCCCACAACTAACACACCCTGGCAAACACCTGAGGGGAGAGACCGAATTCCTGAGAGGACGAAATTACCCCGAGGAGTTGATCAGCCTGAAAATTCAGAACACCCTGAATATAAATGGCCCGGAGAGATCCCACATGAGACTGAGCCCACAGTAATAGCTGATCCGCAATCCGAGACAATGACAGGGCCATGGTCTCTCCCTGCCAGTTGACATAGGACTTGGCAGTGGTGTTGTCGGTCTGGACGACCACGTCTTTGCCCAAAAGCAGGTTAGAAAAGTGTAGGAGGGCAAGACGAATCACCTCCAGTTCCCTCCAAATTGGACAACTGACCACTCTGGCCGACATCACAAACCCCTTGACCTGCAGGGCTCCCAACAATGCTCCCCACCCCATCTTGCTGGCATCCATCGTGACAACCCTGGAGCAGGAGCAGACAAGGGAACACCCTTCAAATGTTGGAAGGAACAAGCCACCACTCAAGTTCCCTATGAATCATCATCGTCACCGGAATCAAAAACTCTCCATATCCTGTGCACTCAGCACCCAGTGATGCAGGATGAAACTCATTAGGACATTGAGATGTCACCCGGCCCAGGGAACTAAAAACACAGTGGCAGCCAGATCGCCCAGCATCTTCATCCACAGCGAGACCGGCTGAGAAGGAGCCAACAACAGGTCCCTCCAATGAATTTTGACCACCCTCGCATCCAGCAGAGTGACCAATCCCAGGTCAGTCTGGAACCGGACACTAATGAAGATGAGATCCTGCACCGGGGTCAGCTGGGACTTCTTTGTATTTACCAGAAACCCATGAGAAGACAGAAGAGTCAGAACCATGGCCACATGAGAAGAAGAAAGCTTGAAATCCCCTGCAGGTGAAGAACAGCCATCAAAGGAGCCAAATCCTTTGTAAAGATACAGGTGCAGACTTCAGCCAAAAAAGAAGAACCCTGATCTGGATATGAGCCGTGCCAGCAGCAAATCTCAGAAACCGCTGATGACTCGGGTGGACAGGAACATGCAGATAGGCACCCTGAAGGTCGATGGTTGCGGTTGCCATAAACTCCGCTAGAGACATCAGAGGCATGAGCTTCTGCAATGACCACATCTTGAAAAGGATGGATGCCACCCATTGATTCAGATGCTTCAAGTTCATCACAGGCCGAAACTCCCCTAACACTTTCTGGACCAGAAAAAAGATCAAAATACACCCCCTGACCGACCTGCTCCAGAGACACAGGGTCAATAGCATTTTTCTGAACCAGAGCAGCCACGCCTGCCAACAGGGCCTCCCTCCGTACCTGATTCCTGGGGACTGGAGTAGGGATGCATCCCGTATCGGGAGGAGCCAATACAAAGTCGAGAATATAACTACTCTCAGTGATAATCGCTGAAGTGTTTCCTCCTTTTTTCTACTTTTATTTATTACTCATGTTGAGTCCCACGGTTTTTTGTGAGGAAATTCTGCACCTGGTGTGTCACTTACTGGATGCAGTATCCTCGACCTTATCTGACTTTTGTTACGTGGAATGAGGAATAACATGCAGAATCAGTCTTTTCCTTCTTTCCCAGCAAATGTCTCTCTTCGCATGTTTTATTTCCAGGTGGAATATGACGAGAGACCTGTTGTGTGTTTTTCCTCACACAACTTGTAGTCTGATTTTGGGTGCACGCTACTGTGTACACTTAAATGAGGACTACAAATGGACTCAGAATGAGGTTTTAGTGTTATTTAAATTTAGTGTAGATTCCATTTAAAATTGTTTAGTGTTGGACCACAAGGGTGAAGGACATGTCTTACTGCCTCAGATGAACTTTCTCTTAAAGCAGAGAAGTCAGCTTAAGTTAACCTTAGGACCTGAGTACGAGTGCGCCTGAGGGACTGGAGATAAATATTGCACCTGATAAAATCCGATACGTCTGGAATTGTGGGAGAAGTACCATCTTCAACCCGTTTAGACCTTCAAAATGGAGCATAACATCCATATTTTGGCGTTTTCTGCATCAAAATCCTGATGTGCCACTATTGACAGGGCACTTTACTTCAGTGTGCATCAGCAGGTTTGACCCGCCAATATGTAGCTAGTAAAAATTGTAGAGTGTGGCTTTTATCATACCCGGAAATTACAGGGTGTGGCACACTACGCGCATCGCATACTTCCAACCGCTGTGCTAACAGTGGTTTGCACAAGGCGTAGAATTATCCGGCTCTCCTGCAGTCAGGGCAGAAGTTGTTTCCAAAGCACTAGAACCACAAAGATTGTGCATGATGGAGCAGGGAAAATAAAAAAATTAACCCCTAACAAATTTTATAATTAATTAAATAAAATGTTCGTTTAAATGTATTAATCAACACTGTATGTGTGGGAATGGTAATATGCCAATGTATGTGCTAAATAATCTATTAATGGATGTCCGTGTGTCTAATTATAACGTAAAAAAATAAATGCGTACTAATTAAAAATAAATGCATGTTTGTGCTTCATAGAAATAAAACGTGTCGTTGCAAAAACAATAGTGATGGTAAGTAAGGAACAGTTTAAATGTTGCTTTCTGCTAGGTAACAACTAATTGGGGTACGTAGACGACGGGAGGGAAACGAAAGGGATATTTTTCGCTATTTTAATTATGTTTTGTTTGCCTCAAATTAGTGCTTCTAAAAGTATAACTGAGTGGCGATATAAAATGGCCGCCAGTGGGAAGATGTGCGCAGGCGCAAGGGGACACGTGATATGGGATGAAAACGGAGAAAAAAAGCTAAAACCTCGTGAGGTTACTGAGACGCTTGGATGCAAGAAATGGTCAAGGCTGGTGTGATCTAATTGAACTGATAGTGTGCCATGATGATCAGCAGAAGGCCCGTGGGAAACAAGTTTAAGAGAAAGGACAATGACTGCGGAGTTCTCGAATGTGTCGAAAGAAGTTACAAATGTACTGATCGAAACGGATGAAAATGTTTAAGCGTATGGGAAAGGAAATGATCCAAGGACCCTTGAATCCAAGAGAACTTGATTAAAAGAATGAATAAGCTGACATGCATGGACCAATGAAAGAAAAGCGTGATATTAATGTTGCAACAGTTAGTTAGCAAAGTTAGAATTAGGGTATAAGAGGGCCTACTCTTAGTGGGAGGGGGTCAGTCGCGGTTGCAGTCACAGTCAGGAGAGGAGTTGAAGAGTCGTGTTGGTGGCTTCCAGTGCTGGGTGGTCCTGATCGATCCCTTACTGAGCGGGAGATGCTGAAAGACTGTTAGATGAGACGGGTTGCAGGTAGCTGATGCTGACGAGCTGAAGTTGCTGTTGCTGTCTTAATTTTCCAGTTGAGTATGAGAATCAGGCTATTTCTAATTCCTAACTTAGGTTAGAAATCATTAGGCTAAATTAGGAAGCTAGGCAGGTAATTAGGGTTTTGGCTTCATGACAAAAATTTCCTTTCTGCAATAAAATGATTATGCTTAATAAATATTTGAATTTAAGAATGAATAATTGAATAAAGTATTACATTCTTTTTCATGCTTTTAAAAATTATATAAAATTTAAGATTCTTTAAACCCAAAATGACTCAGTGGTTATTTTCCTAAATGATTGTGACATCAGTAATTGGTTATTGTGATTCAGCTGGTCTTAATCACTATGAACTAATTTCTTAAATGAATGATTCATCGACAAACAATGAGCAGGAATATCTTAAGAAATAACTAAAAGAAAGTGACAAATTAAGGTAATAAGATATCCTGGCTCTTCCAGCGGTACATAAAATGGTGTTCTCCATTTAGTTCTCATGCTTCTCCTAGGAGTACAGAATTTCATAAAGGTGTAAAGGAAATCCAGGAGTGTGTGTGTGTGTTAGGCGATGTTTATGGGACCCATCGTCATGTGGATATGAGAAATATAGTTTGCCCCTGGATGACCTATAAGTAACCTGGGAGGAGAATAGTTTTTATTGTACGCGCTGCATCAGATTTCTTGGTAGCAGAGTTATGGTTTTCTATAGATTAGTTTAGTGATTATTGTTTATTGATTATTGATTATTTTTGATGACTAACACTATATGTTGAGTCACGTTATGTTATATGTAAGTTTTCACGCTTCTGGGATGTAGGAAGTGGAACACGTGTGGCAAGAGAAGTCACATGGAATTTGGTACATGGTCTGAATTCATTTTGGTAATAACGCAGGTTGTGTTATGTTAGGGATTTCTGTGCGAAAAGTGTGTAATTGAAATAGCAAATCACGTTTACTTGTGAAACTTTGGCCTTAATTCTCAGGAGCCTAGTCTCCACATGTGTCTTATCCCCAGAGAAACGAGTAAATTGTTTGTTTAAAAGAAGGGTAAGGTAGAGGGAAGTGCTACTTTATCGGCGAGAGTAAATAATTCTGTGGTAGGGTAGAGGTAAGCGCTGCCTACTGGAAAAACAGGATTCTTGTGTAAAAGGACAAAGCTGTCACTTTTGTTTAGCGAATCAGACTATGGAATTGTTTTAATTGTTGTAACTAACGAAGAAAACAGCAAAAAGAAAAATTGCCGATAAATTTTGTAAAGGAGGGGTAAAGAGTAGAAGTGACGTGGAAAAGTGCCGCGCTAGGATTGGATAGTGCGCTAGTCACGTGAACACAGAGCAGGAGTGACGTAGAAAAGTGCCGCGCTAGGATTGGTTGGTTCGCGGACGGTGGGAATTGTTCTAATTGGTACGTTAGTGTGAGTCGCGCTGTAATTGGTCGAAGTTCCGTACACAGAAACAGCGTTAGAGTAAAGAGAAAACAAATAGAAAACATGCCGTATTACGTGTATGAACGGGAGAGATTCAGAGGAATGAGAGATCATGAGTTTATGCCTGGAAGATTGTGGGGAGTAAATCATGAGGACAGAATAAAACGATGGAGATGTGCTAACATGACAGGAGGTTTGTTTCCAGCTTTTACAGTTGAGGAAGGGACTAAGAAAAAGCGGACTGAGAAAAAGAAACATATAGAGAGAGAAAAGTATATGCATGAGAGCGAAACGGATGACGAGTTGCTGGAAGATATATTAAATAGAAATCCACCTCCGTATCAGCAGAGTTCTATAGTGGTGACACCAAATGCGCCACTAATAGAGACTAGGCGAAATAAAAGTCCGGAAAAGAGAATTGAAGTAAATAGGTCACAAGAACAAATGAGAACTTCTCAAAATGAAGGAATAGAAAGCGACAATGCAAGCGAATTGGCAAGGACAACAAAAGAACTAACTGAGAAAATTAGAGAATTAACGAAAAATATGGAAGCAGTTACTGTGCCTGTAACAATAGGTCCAGTAATACCAGTTTTTGAGAATCAGAAAATTGATGAACGATCTTTGGTGATTCCCTTGAATTCACAATTTCAGAGAGAAAAGGAAAGGATGGAACAAAGTGCAAGTACAAGTAATTTGGCTAGTACTTACAGACCAAGTCCACCTACAAATTTAACGGTGAATGAATGCAATGGTAGGAAAATGCATATGGTAACAGAATCTGCAACAGAAACGCCCGAAAAGAGTGGTAACTGGATAGAACTAAATAATACACCCATAGGTCCGACTCCTGATGAGTTGAATGAGTGGATGAAAGCTTTTAAAATAAAAGAAACAGAAGAAAAACCATTAGATGTGATCAGATTAAAAATAGATATGGAAGAATTAATTCTAGGAACGATTGGTACTGAAAAGATAAAAAATTATCAGGACGATGAAATAATGTTTCTGTGCAAAAGTATAACATGGAGGGCAAAGAATTTACATGACAAACTAGAAGAAGTGGCTAGTGAGATTGGAATAGATTTTGCAAAAGTGAAAACGTTGCAGAAACCATACAGAGTAGACTTTTGTGAAAAAGATATTGAAAATTTGAACACGGCAGGAAGGCTGACACAGATAAAGGAGTTAATTGTGTTGTTGAGAAAATGGGGTGATGTGGACAGATGGAAGGTTAGATGGACAAAGAAGAATGAGAAAAGTATAGACAAAGGTTCATTGGCTTTTATGATAACTGAAAAAGAATCTGTTGTCAAAGAATACCCCATGAGAGAAACTCCAGGTGGTAGTTACGTGCATGTTCCCTGGACTAGGCAGGACATACTGTCATTTACCAATGACTTTCCAAAGTTAAGAGAGAAGCCAGTTGAGTGGTACCGACAAGTAGAAAGGTTTGTAAAAGTCTCAAAAGTGTTGTGGATAGATTTAGATGGATTGTTTGACATAGTGGTACCAACAGATTTATGGTCCGAATGTAAGATTACAGTTGACTGGCCAACTACAGAATATCCAAGAGATCCTAAGACAGGAGCTCCAGGTCCTGATGTGATGAAGAAGTACGATAAGGTGATTACCTTTTTGAAGAATAAAATTCCTCCTAAAGAGACAGATTGGGTTAAAATTGATAGAACTACACAGGAAAGTAAGGAGTCTGTACATGCATATTATGAGCGATTGTTATTGGTTTTCAAGCAGTATAGTGGTTATGAGGAGTTGAGTGAAAAGGACATGAGTCATTTTGTATACCGATTTGTGTTTGGCCTGAAACCAGAAATAAGTGATATGATTAAGCAACACATGATAAACTGGCAGAATGGAAGTGTAGATAAGGTACTGAGATATGCTAAGTATTGTAGTGATGAAATAGAGAGTAAACACGTAAGTTGAAAGAAAAGGCAATGTGGGCACAAGTGAAAGTGGCAGAAAAACAAGAAGCTCAATTGGACAATAATAATGGAAACGAATCAGGACAGAATAAAATGCGACCAAACATAGGTAAAGGAAAGGGTCAAGTGAGTCTAGAAGAGGCAAAGAAGAAATGGCCATGTCATAATTGCGGAAAATTAGGGCATTGGAGAAACGAGTGTAAGTTCCCACCTAAACCTAATCCGGAACATCAATCATTAACTCCACAGGTGCAGAATGAGGTAGTTGTTCAACAAAGTCAGGTGCCGCAACCACCACTTCCCAACACTGTTAACCAGCAAAGATACAGTACAGAAACAGGATTCTACGGAGGAGAGCAGGTAACACAGTTGCCGCGAGCAGCTAACATTTCTCAGTATTGGTTGCGTCAGAGTGAGGATGACCCGGATTAAAGATTCTGACGGTGCGCAGGAGAGGGGAAAGAGTGCGTGCTTGGCGCAACTCTAGAGGTAGATCAGTCTGGTCCCTTTGTGGATGGAGAAGTGAATGGTGCAAACGTAACATTCCTTGTCGATACTGGAGCTACCCGTTCTACTGTTAGATCAGTGGAAATTCCAAACCTTCCTCTCTCAGGTGAATACATCCAAGTGGTAGGAGTAGCCAATCAGCAGATTAAAACCCCACTTACTGAATTGGTGGAAGTAAAAATTGGTTCTTTTAGCAAAATGCATAAATTTGTAGTGTGCGATTGTAGTCCTGTAAATCTTTTAGGTCGTGACCTTTTATGCAAGATGAATTGCACAATTTATTGTACGCCAGATGGAATAGGATTTCAGACTTCAGATGAAGATGTTTTGTATAAAGTAACTTTGATGAATCAAGAACCTGAAACGAATGGTTTGTTTCCTGCATTTGATGCAGAAAAACTTCCAGAAGAACTAAAAAGTGCAGTAAAAGAAAGTGTGTGGGATTTTACAGGAGAAGACATTGGGTTAATGAGAGAAGTTGATCCCGTAAAAGTGACAGTGAAAGAAGGGATAACTTATCCAAACACGCCACAGTACAAATTAACTCCAGAAATAATTGAAGGAATAACTCCTGTAATAAATAAAATGATTGAACAAGGAATTCTGAAAGAAATAATGAGCAGTCCATGTAATTCACCTATTATGGGACTGAAAAAGCCAAATGGAACATATAGAATAGTACAGGATTTGAGAAAGATCAACAAAATAGTTGTACCATGTTGTCCAATAGTGCCAAACCCTGCAGTAATTCTATATCAAATTCCACATGAAGCTGAGTGGTACACTGTGATAGATTTGTGTCACGCATTTTTCTCTATTCCTTTGCATCCAGATAGCCAGCCATTATTTGCGTTCCGGTTCGGAGAGCGTATTTTGGCATGGTGCCGAATTCCTCAGGGGTATACAGAAAGCCCCTCAATTTTTAATCAGATTCTAAAGAAATCTCTGGAAGATTAAAAAATGCCAGAAAAATCAGTGATGGTACAGTATATTGATGACCTATTGGTGGCATCGAAAACCAAAGAGGCATGTGTAAGTGACACAATTGCTTTACTGAACCATTTAGAGAAAAGAGGACATAAGGTGTCTCCTTCAAAATTACAGTTTTGTCAGAAAGAAGTCCAGTATTTAGGGCATAAAATTGAGAAAGGAGTGCGAAAAATAGCGACAGAAAGAGTAAGAATGATTCAAGGAATGAGAGCACCAATGACTCAGAGAGAGGTAAGAATGTTTCTGGGAATGGTTGGATATTGCCGACAGTGGATAAGTGGTTTCTCTTTGATTGCAAAACCCTTACAAAAATTGACCAAGAAAGATGTAAAAGACCCTTTTGAGTTAAACAAAGAAGAAATGAAATCTTTCATAGAACTGAAAAAGAAACTGTGTGAGGCCCCTGCTTTAGGCATGCCTGATTATGAGAAGGACTTTGAATTGTACTGCAGTGAAAGAGATGGATGTGCATTTTCAGTGCTGGTACAAAAACACGGGACCATGAAAAGACCAATCGCTTATTTTTCAGCTGTTTTAGATCCTATAGCAAAAGCATTGCCTGGATGTCTGAAAGCAGTTGCTGCTACTTGTGTAAGTCTGGAACAAAGTGAAGGTATAGTGATGGGGTATCCACTGAGAGTATATGTTCCCCATTCAGTAGAAATTCTTTTGACAAGAACAAAAACACAGTACATGACACATAGTCGGCTGACTAAGTACGAAAAAGTCATCTTGAGCGCTGAAAATGTGACCATAGATAGATGCATGAATGTAAATCCTTCTACATCATTGCCAGATGAAGAGAGTATAATTGAACAAGACGAAGTAGATCATGATTGTCTGAATGTGCTGGAATATTGCACAAAACCAAGAGCTGACATAAAAGATGAACCGTTAAAGGAATCAGATTATGTCATGTTTGTAGATGGTTCATGCTTGCGTACAAAAGAAGGAGTGTTAAGCGCAGCTTACGCAGTATGCACAGTGGCAACTGTGATGGAAGCGTCTTGTCTGAAAGGAGTTAGGTCTGCCCAAGTTGCGGAACTAATTGCTTTAATTCAAGCATGTAAATTGGGGAAAAATGTACGAATCACGATTGTGACCGATAGCCAATATGGTTTCGGCATCGTACATGATTTCGGTCAGATTTGGTCACAAAGAGGATTTTTGACATCTGCAGGAACACCTATCAGAAATGGAGATTATGTTAAAAAACTGCTTGAGGCGATACAGTTGCCTAAACAAATAGCTGTAGTAAAGTGCAAGGCGCATAAGAAAAATGAAGACTACATAGCGGTCGGCAATAATTATGCTGATGAGATCGCTAGATATTGTGCGGAAAACATGGCGTCCCTGAACAAAAAATAGACAAAGGGAGCATGTCTCTTGTCCTTTGCTTTTCACTAATACTGTCGAAACATGGGATGAAGTAAGGCAGTTACAAGAAACAGCAAGAGATCTGGAAAAAGATTACTGGATAAAAGCAGGATGTAGAAGACAGGAAAATAATGGTGTGTGGGTATACAGAGATGAAAGACCAGTTATGCCTGATAGCATGATTGCAGACATGGCACGGATGTACCATGGACAAGCTCATATTGGGAGAGATGCAATGATCAGACTTTTTAGACAAACCTGGTATAACCCAAAATTCAGAGCCATTGCTGAAAGTCTTTGTCAAAGATGTCTTATTTGTCAACAGTTTAACCCAGGAAGGAAAACAGTAGTGAGTCTAGGAACAATAGGACGAGAAGGAGGTCCATTCATAAGAATGCAGTTAGACTTTATCGAGATGCCCCCTAGTAACAGACTAAGATATGTTCTAGTGGTCGTTTGTTTGTTCTCTCGTTGGGTGGAGGCATACCCCACAAGAAGGAATGATGGAACAACAGTGGCAAAACTAATGCTGCGAGAGTTCATTCCAAGGTATGGTTTTCCAGTCACGGTTGAGACAGATAGAGGAACACATTTTCAAAATGAGTTGATCCAATTGATTTGTGAAGCATTAAGTATTAAACAAAAACTACATTGTGCTTACAGACCAGAGGCTTCTGGGGTAGTAGAGCAGATTAATGGAACAATTAAAAACAGATTGGGAAAAATGTGTCAAGCTACAGGACTCAAATGGCCGGATGCACTGCCTCTTGTTCTGATGACCATCAGAAGCATCCCTGAAAAGAAAACTGGACTCAGTCCTCATGAGATGATCATGGGACGAGCAATGAGACAAGCACACGTACCCGTCAACAAGTTATTAACTATAACTGATGATCTAGTACTGGATTATTGCAAGGGACTGGCTGATGTGGTGCGTTCTGTGTTTCATCAGGTTGGACCGGATGCGACCACTCTTGAAAGAAAACCAGCCCACGACTTGAATCCAGGAGACTGGGTCCGCATAAAAGTCCACAGGAGAAGAAACTGTCTAGTTCCTCGTTGGGACGAGCCACGACAGGTAATCCTAGTGACAACGACTGCCGTCAAGTGTGCAGGAGTGAAAAACTGGGTTCATGCCAGCCACACAATCAGAGTTCCAGAACCTACAGATCGACATGTGAGTCGGCGTCTGGAAGTGTGGGATAAAAGTTTAACGGCTGGGACAACAAAGATAAAAGAAAGGGTGCCAGAACTTGAAGATCGACCTGAAAGTCGACATCTGGAAACCCCAACTGCGAGTACCTCTAGAGAAGAAGAGGAAGAAGAAGAAGAAAGAAATTCAGAAATTCCAGAACCTGAAGATCGACCTGTAAGTCGACATCTGGAAATATCTGACACAACTTCAGACTCTGATGATTCAGTTGAAAACCGTGAAGAATTCCTAAGGAAAACTTGGGGTTATAAACCAATTAGAGAAGAAACTGAGCAAGAAATTGAGTTAGATGAACAACCAGGTACAAGTTATGGTGGAACTCCTTCAGAAACAATATTAATAGATGAAGTAGGGAAAGAAGTACACAAAAAGTTAGAGAATCGAGAAGAACCCCGAGGAGCAATAGGGACAGATAGAGAAACAGAAGAACAGGGAAATTTAGAAACAGAAAAGGAGAAAAACACCAAATCGGAAGAACACCGAGGAGGGACAGTAATAAGGGAAAACAAAAAGGAGAAGACAGATCCACCAGTAGGAGATGACGAGATTATAAGTTTCAAAATAAGAGACAATAGTGAAACAGTTGAAACAGAAACAGAAGAAAGTGGAGGAGAGGAAAAAGCAAAGACTGAATCAAGAAAAAGAAATTGGAAATCAGAAAGAGAAGAAAGAGAAGGTGAAGCCAAAAGGCCAAGAAAAGGAGATAATTGGCCCAACAGCTATGTAAGAAAATTGAGATATAGAATAATAAGAGCGGGAGACGAAGGTGCTGAACAAGTAAATGAGGTAACAAGTCAAAAGGGACAAGAAAAACCAAGTGGAAAAAGATTACAAGAGTCCAAAAGGACAAAGAAAGTGAATGCAAAGTATAAGTCACCTGAGTGGCTGTATATTGCACTAACAGATTACAAAGAAGAAGAAGAAAACACTCACGGGAACCAGAGACTGAGAAGTCGGATGGGAAAAGGTGAGATGCAACAAACCTGAAGTGAAGACTTATAGTGCTTCTGCCGGACATGACAATTTACTGGATGTGACAAATCACCGGATGTGACAACGAAAGAATTCTGGAGAGAATTAAAGAAAGTACCAAGCAAAGACTTTTGAAAGCAGAGTGGCATCTAAGTCATTTCTGAGGTGTAGTGACACAATTTTCTGAAACTTAACAAATAGAAAAAGAAAAATGGAAAATAATAGGGATAGAAGAGATAAATGTGAATTTATAAAGAGATGGTGCAAAATGTGCTGCTTTTGTACAGGGTTATTAATGACCATATGGATAGTTTTAGCAATCACAATTCCTATTAGTGTAGCTGTGATAGAAGCAAAAAATGATACTAAACCAGAAAAAGAAACTAATATTAAAGAACCAGTTATTTTAAGAAGTAGTGCAGAGTTGCATAAGGATAAGTCAGTAACAGATTTTTCAAAGAATGTTTTTACAAAATTGTTGTATGAGTACGTAGAGACAATGGATGTGAGAGATTGTTATGTTTGTATGCAGTTGCCTGCATCAGTATCAGAAGGTGTGACTTATCATCACCTACCTCTGACTTATGGAATAACATGTAGTATAATAGCAAGTTTATTTTATAAAACAGGTAGATTAGAATCTTATTATACTGATATAGATAAGATTTTTGCAAACATTCCAGTAGTACCCGAACTTAACAAAGTAAAACCAGCAAAAGTTTTAGGAGAATTCTTTTTAGAACATAGAAAATTAACGTTAGAAGAAATAGTTAGTAACAACCTTACCTGTGAGTTAAAGAAAGAAGAAAAAGTATTTTTAGAAATGGTTGAAGAAAGAAGAATGAAATTTCAAAAAGAAGCAATAAAAGAGGAAGGAAAACGCTTATGGACGTTTGAGGAAGGAAATCATGAAGGGAAAAAGATAAATGCAGCAATGACATTAGATTGGCCGCAAACAGGAAAGTTGTGCATTAGGAGAAATAAGACAGTCTATGACAATTACTTTGTAGGTTCCAGTATCTGCCATGACAATTATCAAATTCTGGGAGGTTGGGGATTCAAAGGTGGAAAAGATCCAATATTTCCAGGTATTTATTATATTTGTGGGAATAGAGCTTATTACAGGTTACCGGACCATTGGTATGGAACTTGCTATGTAGGCCTGGTCTTTCCCAAAATTTTTCACATGGACAGAGAAGAAAAGGGAACATACAAGATGATTAATAGATTTACACGTAGAAAGAGGGAAAGTTTTTCAGAAATTGTAGGTGATATTTTTGGAGCATTGATACCAGCAGTGGGAATATCTTTGAATGCATTTAAAATTCGGAAGTTATCCACAGTAGTAGATCGTTTGTCTACAGATACTGCGGGAGGGTTCTTAATGGTAAATACCGAAATGGTTGCCATGAGAGCTATGGTGATGCAAAATCGGCTTGCCCTTGATATTCTATTGGCAAAAGAGGGTGGAGTCTGTGGAATGTTGAAAGTCCAACATTGTTGTACTTACATTCCTGATAACAGTGAAAATATACAGAAGTATATTACAAATATTACAAGTTTGCACAAAGAACTAGTTCCACTGGAGGTTGAAAGTGTTTTGGGAAAACTTGGTAGAGGGTTTTCTTCAGTAGCAAATTGGTTAACTAAGATGAGTAGACTAGTGATAGGGAAAGTTATAATAGTAGCAACTATAGTAATACTGTTAGCCATGGTATTGAAAATAGTAATAACATGTATAAAAAGAAAAGTAAGACAAAATAAGATAAAAAGAAATAACAGAATAATGAGAGAAAGAGAGAGAGAAATGGGTGAAATTGAGTTGGAGAAAATGAAAGAAAGCATGTATAAAGAGACTAAAAGGCAAGATGAAGAAGAAACAGATGTATAAATAACAGAAAGCAAAGGATGAAAGACATGCTGCCTGAAAAGAAGTATGACTTGGGTTTTATGTGGTGATTTAAAAATCACCAAAGGGGGAGTTGATGGAGCAGGGAAAATAAAAAATTTAACCCCTAACAAATTTTATAATTAATTAAATAAAATGTTCGTTTAAATGTATTAATCAACACTGTATGTGTGGGAATGGTAATATGCCAATGTATGTGCTAAATAATCTATTAATGGATGTCCGTGTGTCTAATTATAACGTAAAAAATAAATGCGTACTAATTAAAAATAAATGCATGTTTGTGCTTCATAGAAATAAAACGTGTCGTTGCAAAAACAATAGTGATGGTAAGTAAGGAACAGCTTAAATGTTGCTTTCTGCTAGGTAACAACTAATTGTGGGTACGTAGACGACGGGAGGGAAACGAAAGGGATATTTTTCTCTATTTTAATTATGTTTTGTTTGCCTCAAATTAGTGCTTCTAAAAGTATAACCGAGTGGCGATATAAAATGGCCGCCAGTGGGAAGATGTGCGCAGGCGCAAGGGGACACGTGATATGGGATGAAAACGGAGAAAAAAGCTAAAACCTCGTGAGGTTACTGAGACGCTTGGATGCAAGAAATGGTCAAGGCTGGTGTGACCTAATTGAACTGATAGTGTGCCATGATGATCAGCAGAAGGCCCGTGGGAAACAAGTTTAAGAGAAAGGACAATGACTGCGGAGTTCTCGAATGTGTCGAAAGAAGTTACAAATGTACTGATCGAAACGGATGAAAATGTTTAAGCGTATGGGAAAGGAAATGATCCAAGGACCCTTGAATCCAAGAGAACTTGATTAAAAGAATGAATAAGCTGACATGCATGGACCAATGAAAGAAAAGCGTGATATTAATGTTGCAACAGTTAGTTAGCAAAGTTAGAATTAGGGTATAAGAGGGCCTACTCTTAGTGGGAGGGGGTCAGTCGCGGTTGCAGTCACAGTCAGGAGAGGAGTTGAAGAGTCGTGTTGGTGGCTTCCAGTGCTGGGTGGTCCTGATCGATCCCTTACTGAGCGGGAGATGCTGAAAGACTGTTAGATGAGACGGGTTGCAGGTAGCTGATGCTGACGAGCTGAAGTTGCTGTTGCTGTCTTAATTTTCCAGTTGAGTATGAGAATCAGGCTATTTCTAATTCCTAACTTAGGTTAGAAATCATTAGGCTAAATTAGGAAGCTAGGCAGGTAATTAGGGTTTTGGCTTCATGACAAAAATTTCCTTTCTGCAATAAAATGATTATGCTTAATAAATATTTGAATTTAAGAATGAATAATTGAATAAAGTATTAAATTCTTTTTCATGCTTTTAAAAATTATATAAAATTTAAGATTCTTTAAACCCAAAATGACTCAGTGGTTATTTTCCTAAATGATTGTGACATCAGTAATTGGTTATTGTGATTCAGCTGGTCTTAATCACTATGAACTAATTTCTTAAATGAATGATTCATCGACAAACAATGAGCAGGAATATCTTAAGAAATAACTAAAAGAAAGTGACAAATTAAGGTAATAAGATATCCTGGCTCTTCCAGCGGTACATAAAATGGTGTTCTCCATTTAGTTCTCATGCTTCTCCTAGGAGTACAGAATTTCATAAAGGTGTAAAGGAAATCCAGGAGTGTGTGTCTGTGTTAGGCGATGTTTATGGGCCCCATCGTCATGTGGATATGAGAAATATAGTTTGCCCCTGGATGACCTATAAGTAACCTGGGAGGAGAATAGTTTTTATTGTACGCGCTGCATCATGCACATTCTTCCTTTTCTAGTTTAATGAGCGCGAGCTTGGCTCGGGGCATCAGAGTGCTTTGCAAGAGAACCGGGTATAAAACAATTTATTTTTAGTAATGTAGAGAGTGAGTGATTTGCCCAGAATCAAAGGATGTTGAGCCTAGGCTGGGATTCGAACCTGGTTCCATACAAGGAATTCTAGCCTCATGACCACATCTCTACCTTGTCTGAGGTAATCATAACTCGCTGTTCTTTAGACGTCTGTCCTTAAACTCTTCGCCATGAAACTGCACACACGGTTTTTCTGTTTACCTTTTCTCCATTCATGTGTGAAAACTGAGGCTTTTATTCAAGAGGATGCGCCGCACTCTGTCTACATACATTTGCATGGATGCGGTCACTGCCTTCAATGCTTCTCCATGACTTTAAAGAGTGGCTTAGTGGCTGAGAGTTTCTTTAATATCCGCCACGGCTGGAACATAAGCTTGACAACAACCTGTCTGACAGGCAGAACCGAACCACAAGGATTTTACTTCTGTCCCTTTTCTACTTTTCAAATAATTTTATTTATTTTCACATCACAACAACTGAAGGGCAAAAAGCTCCAACAAGTGGTCAATGGGTGTGTATCACAATCCAATAATGGCAATTTATCAGCCGAAAACAGACACCTGACCCCTTCTGCGGCCTCCAGGTGTAACACGCAGTGTATAATCATGATACAGTACAGTGTTCGTGGAGAGCTGGCGATAAGGGTTGAGATGTAAATACCTTTAGCCTCTGTATTCTTGGTATAATGAATGCATGTAATTCCAAGGCTGTAAAACGTGAAACCGCAATGGTACAACGTGTAGGATTCAATGTAAATATAGGCACATGAACAGCCATGCAAATATCCCGATGTAAAACACACAAACACACCTCTCGTACAATACACCTACATCTGCTTGCGTACCATCACTTCTCTTCAGAGAAAAGTTTAAAGCTTGAGTAACTACACTATTCCAGAGCACAACATTCTGCCTTGTAGACCAGGCCTTTTTCCGAGTATTAAACCAAAAACTGAAGTTGCTCACTGCTGGTGCGAGCAGCATGCTAGCTAAAATGCAGATTAATTTGAATTCATAATGAGCATTTTAATCAGAATTTTTTTAATTTTGGGTACAATAAGCGCAGAGGAGGCCCTAATATTTGAATTGAGGGCCTGTTTAAAGGTGTCTAAGCAGCAAGTGCAAAGCACATTTCCATTGTTTACAGCGAAATCGTACAGAGCTAGGGGACTATGGCCAGGAAGGCCTGTGAAGGTAGAGAGCAAAGGTCCCAGTAACTTCATGGCTGGTGTCCGGCTCTAGCCAGGCCTCTGCGTGTAGATGGAGGTCAGAGCTCTACCCTGAACTGTGAAGGGTCTAGTTAGAGTCACAGTACGGGATGAACATGTAGCAGGGCTATGGTGCGAGTATAAAAACACGCTAGAGTCAACCCATGAGCAGGCATAATATAGAAACAGAGGAGTGGAATTAAGACAATTAATAAATAGACCACGCAACATACTATATATTCTCATCAGATTCCCCTTTACACTGTTGAACGCTGTCACATACGGGGCAGACTGAGAAAATAAGCCTGTGAATTCTGTAGATTCTCTTATTTAATGAGATTGACACAAATCCTGAGGTGTGCACCCGGAGATCAACTAAAACCTTGGATTCTAGGTGTATGACTGTGTCCCCGACACGACTACAGTGAATTTCCCACAGGGGGTTAAAGTGCGGCTTTACTTTCTGATTTTTTCCCCATATGGAAAATCCTTTTTCACAAACCTCTGGAAACATGGAGCTGTTTGTGGTAAGTCCCATCCTGAATGCATGCTTACCCCCTCGCTCCCTTTCTTCTCCTTTGGGAACACACATTTCTCCCTCCCACCTCTCCCTTTTCTAAACTTATGAAAACCCAAAAACGAGAGGACTTGTCATACGTGGAAACTATGCTTGGAAATATCCACAAATCTTGATTCGGTTAATGAGGATTTTAGAATTCCGAAAGTAAATTCAATTTCTTCTGTACGTTGCTGTCAGATACTGATGAAAAGCTTTTAAGAATTAGCCATGTTGTCGCTAACTGGTTGTCCGCCGGCTACTGCAGTCACCTAGGAAGGATGCAAAGCAGACTGGTTGGTAAATAACCAGACATGGATTCCCTTATTGCTTTTCTAACACCTTACTCGCGACCCTCTTTTTGTGACTATTTACTTCAGATATGTCCCCTGCCAATAAAAAAATAATAGACTTCGATCTACTTAAAGAAAGCTCACACTTCCATTATTAATGTAACCATCTGTCATGGTCTACAACTGAAAGATTTATGAGGCCACAATTTTGTTTATCCCTTCCGCCTTGGTTCACTAGCAAGCTTTACACTTTTTATAGTTTTCTCTAGTTCTTTTTTCCACCCCAGGCTGGTCCTAGATTCTGCCTAGCCAAAACTAGTATAACAGCTCCTGAAGCCATGCTTTTGAACAGAGTTTCTTCTCACCTTCCTGTCTGCATTTCTTGTCTGTACACAAAATGTTCCTTTAGGTTTTACTAATGTTTTTACTGACTTGCACATGTAAAAAGTTGCACTTGCACCTGGAACAAACATTGGCAAATATGCAAGTTCCATTATCCACAAAGGTCCGTGTACATCCGAACAAGGCTAACTCAATGGCGCAAGGTTAAGGAGCTAGCAATAATGCTTTGAATATGCAAAGATTGTGCACGTGCCTGGCTCCTGCATAGTCGCGGGTCTACCACTGAGTGAATGGCAACCTGCTCAAGAAGACAGACCTCTCCCTCCATTACAACTGAGAAAAGTCTCATTTGACCGTGACAATTCTTGACTTTGTTTAAATAACTTGAACAATTATGAACATATGCCGAGCAACAGCAGAGCTCTAAAGTGGGGTGTAAAAGGGGAACGTGGTCAAGAATGATGATAATGTGCACTGTGCCTGCTCAGAATGTTCACCACAACATCTGTACTTTAAGGGAGGCTGAGTTGAGGCAGTAGGGTGATGCATTCATTTAGTGAATAAGAGATGTAGGGCTCCTATGTTAAATGGACTTGTGATATCAACTCGTAAAGTGCACTATGTAAGAAATTGCGTTACTGGATTAGGAGGCGAAAGGCTACTCAACCAGCAACCACAGTCCTTGTCAGGGTGGAGTCAAAAGTGAACCCCAAATTATCCTGTGTAACTCTCTGGTAGCTTGGCACAAAAGCAGTCAGGCTTAACTTAGAGGAAATGTGTTAAATATTTATGTAGCACTTCAAACAGTAATATTGTGAAATAAAACACAAGAAAATCCCACACCAATTAAAAGAAAATAGAGCAATATGTAATAAATAATTTTAAAACACAATTACAAAAATCCAATCATAGAAACAGAGATATTTTAAAGTTTCAAGTGAAAAGAGTGCCAAAAAGTGCAAAGTCCCTATTGTGGTTATTTGGATGCACCGGACCACGGCCTGCTGAACAAGACTACCTTAAATCCTGGTTGCGGAGCGTTGCAGAGTCCAGTGTCGAGCATGTGTTGCGCAGCGACGATTTCTAGAAGCTGTGAAGATGCGAAGCGAGGTCCTGCATCATCATCAAGGACGCAGTCGATGAAGGATTTGTGATGAGAAGTCCTGTGTCAAGATGCGTTGCACACCAGCTGGTTACAAAGAGGCTGCGGCGCTTGCAATGCGGAGTCCTGCGTCATTGTCAAGGATGCTTTTGACGAGGGGCTTGTGATGTGAAGGGTGGCGTTGAGAATGCATCATGCAGTGGCGCTTCCTAGCAGGCTGTGGGCAGCGATGCGAAGTCCTGCGCTGGAGACGGTGAACGCAGCAGTCCAGATGCAGAGTTTTGGGAGAGGCAATGCATCACGCAAAGGCTCCATGGAGGAGTTTGTACAGGTGATGCGTCGCACAGCGGCTCCGATGCATCAGTTCTGCTCAGCCCACAGTTGGGCTGGCAGGTGCACCTTCAGGCCCACTTCCAAGGGTCCAGGACTAGGGTGGCACCAATTGGGAGAACAAGACTCAAAGCTGGCAGAATCCAGGTGCTGGATGCAAGGGCAAGGTGGTCCCTGAGGCTCTGGTCAGGAGGCCAGCACCTGGCTCTTGGAGTCACTCTGGTGGTTCTGGGTTAAAGATGCAGGTCAAGCCCCTCACTCAGGCAGCAAGGTAACTGGCAGCAGGACAGCAGAGTGGCAGTCCTTCTTGCAGTGCAGCACAGCAGCCCTTCTTCAGAATCTTCCACAGGTCCAGATGTGTTAATGTTAAATATATTCATAGAGTGCTCGATTATCCGGAGGTGTCCTGGCACTAGCTCTGGTTTAGGAGAGGAAAGGACAAGACCTAATTCCTGATGAGCCAAGTTTTTAGCTCTCTCCTGAAGGATAGCAGACTTGGAGAGGATCTGATGTAGAAGGGCAGTTGACTCCAAGCCTTGGCTGTACAAGCAAGGAAACATCTTCCACCCCAGTTGGCTCGCTTGAATCTGGAACAACCATGGTCTTAGCACCAGAAGAACGAAGGTTTCTGTTGGGCTCGTATCATTTAAAAATTATACTTCAGGTGGTGGGAACCTGTGTCGTGGAGTGCCTTGTAGATGGTACAGAGAGCCTTAAACTTAATGCGGTGCCCAACAGGAAGGCAGTGGAAATTCAGAGTAGCAGTAGTTACCGATTTAAAGTTGGGGATCCCAGCTAACAGCCTGGCGGCTGCTTTTTGTAGCATTTGCAGCTGGCTCAGGTGCTGGCGCTGCATATTTAGGTATAGCCCATTACAATAGTCAAGTTTTGATAGGACCAGTGAGGTAACCAGTGTTTTTTTGTGAATCAGAGGGGATATATTGGAATTTTAAAAAAAATCTTTCTCAAGGTAAAAAGGTGGATGAGGTGACTGCATTGACCTGATCACCAAAGGTGAGTTCTGGGGTTGGGAGACTGCCTAGTTCCTCCGGCCACCAGGATGCAGACCAAAAAGATGTCTGATTTCCAAAGAGGATGACTTCCGTCTTCCCTGAATTTCGTTCTAAGCAATTGTTGCCCATCCATTTACTGACGACCAACATGCAGACGTGGAATCTGGATTCTGTGTAAATGACAACACTTTGCGTGTCATCAGCATAAGAAGTGAGTGAGAAACCGAAAGATCTTACTAACAAGGCTAGTGAAGACACATACACGTTGAACAGTGTGGGGCTAAATGAGGAGCCCCGCAAAGGCAATTAAAAGAGTTCAGAGAAAAAAGAATCTAGTGCTACTAATTGTTTGCAGTTAGAGAGGAAGGAAAGCAAGAAGATCAGGGCTGTCCCATTCACTCCGATCTTGGCAAGACGGTCAGTCAGAAGGTCATGATAGGCCATATCAAAATATACCTATGGGTCAAGCATGACCAGGTCAGCTTTGCCTCTATCGTCCAGGGCAGCACTGATCTCTTCGGAAGCTTTGATCACAGCAGTTTCAGTGCTGTGGCCGCTTCTGAAGCTGTACTAGTAGAGTCTAGAACATGGTGACTTGAAAACATTTCCCCGGGGGCTGCAAAGTACTGTCTGTAAAATGCCCGAGGGCCGAACTGATACCAGCAGTGCAAGGGTCGGGGTGATGAAAGGTGGGCGTAGGGGGCCACGAAGCAGATGCATGGTGTGGACAACAAACCAAGCCTTCACGTGACTTCTGTCTGCCACCAACACTCTATTCTATTGCACCAAGAATTAAAGTCAAAGCATTAACTTCTAATGTAAAATGTGAAATGGAAAGAGATATTCATCTGGTGGCTGAATTGCAAGTTGTGAAACCAGATAACCTGGCATCAGTCCTGGCTTCCCCACTTGACAAAATTGTATGATCCTAGGCAATTGGTTAATTTCACTTTGCCTCCTATTTCTTCATTACCATATATGAGAGCACCTTAAAATATAGCAGTTCAGGATGTGTGCTGTACAAAGCCTTCTCTTGTGTTTTATTTAATAAACTATAATGTTGTTCCAATTATATAACAACCAAGGCTACACACAAGGTTCACATGACAAAAGACTTGCCTCTTGGTTTACTAATGGCATTGTTTTCAGAATGGGAGCAGCATGAATGTTTCCAAGATCATGTTTGAAAACAATGACTGCTAATAAATGCCTCTCAATGCAGTGATACAATCTGATCTACAAAGGTAAAATGCTCATGCATGTTAATAAAATACACTTTTTTGAAGTTTGCAGAAAGTTTACCATGTTTTTATATGTTTAGTTCAAGATGTCTTTAAAACTAAAGGTGTTGCTAAAGAATAGCTGTCTAGGACACCTTATTTTCTTCTTTACCATTACTTTAGTTAACATGTAAATAAAGTATGCCTGTTTGTTTCACAGCTTTCTGAACGTTCCTGCTCCGGCAAGTGAACAGCAGCCCAGTATTGCTGTTCACTAGGGTGCCACAATTAAAGGTCAGGAGGGCCACATACGGCACACGGGCCGTACTTTGAGTATCACTGGTCTAGAAGCTGGTTGGCCTGAATGAAGTGAGATAGCTGAATATTCATAGCCTTTTCTACTAGCTTGGCAGGCAGCTGGAGGTGTGAGATGGGACGAAAGTTATTGGGATCCAATGAGCTTAGGGTCTGTTTTTTTATTAGTGGCAGTATGGAAGCCATCTTCCATGCTCTAGGAAAGTAGCTTGTTTTGAAGAGAAGGTTCAATATCATGGTTAGATTTTTCGCAATACTCTCTGGAGGAAGCTTGATCACAGAAAAGGGATACGTGTCCAATGGGGAGACGGACTTATCAGATTAGATTTGGCGCAAAACATGGTTTAACGTAAGACGGTCTGTTCTGTGTCTGGTGCATCATGCAGGTTTCCCTCTACAGTCTTATCTCTAGGGGTTTCAGAATTATTGTAAATCTGTTCCACTTTATTTAGGAAGAAGCCTGCAATGGAGTTGCGAAGCGATTGACTGCTGATGGCCTGAGTCTTGCATGGAATCGAGGTCAGCTTTGTCACTGTCTGAAACAGTTATTTGGGTAATTTCTGGCAGATTCGATCTGTTTTGCAAAATACGTTGATTTTTCTTTAATAAGTAAAGACTTTTAATCAGCCAAAGTTTATATTTTTCTTTCTCTTGGCAGCTATAGTTCTTTCTCCACTTGCCTTTTTGACGTTTGCAGAGTTGTTTCTGTTTCCTAAGGCGGTCTGTATACCACGGAGCAATGTGTTTACTGCACTGAGGGTGCACTAACGTCACTAGGGCTAGGGAAGAAAAAGCCGAAAACAGCCAGTTGGTAGTGAAGCGTTGGGTCTAAGGGTCAAATATGCTCACTTTGAAGTAGGGGAAGCTTCTAGAGGTTTCCAACCCCATGAGGTGTCAAACATTCCCTTCCTCCCTGCCCTGGCCCTACCTTGTCTGGGGTCACAAAAGCCCAGTGTAAAACTCCTTGTGAGAGAGCCTTTGTGATGTGCAAGTGTGGTAGGTGACAGCTCCTCCTCCTCATCAACTCAGAGATGGCCCATCCTGCCAACACCTATCTTCCCTTTGTCTTACTGTCTGAGAGCAATACACAAAGACCAACTTCCAGCTACACATAGTCTTGTGACTCAGGATCAGGCTGCAGGCACAAAATGGTTAGGACAAGAAAATGACAGTTTTCTAAAAGTGCCATTTTCAGAATTGTGATTAAAAATATGACTGCACCATTAAAGAGGTTTTTTATTTACAATTCTTGTGAAGTGATCTAAGTGTGTACGAAAGGTTGTCCCATTTATTTAAACTGACGACCAGCTGGGATGTCACATTTGGAGTAAGTTGTTATCAATTTAGTAACACCTCAGTTGCTCCCAAATAAATACTGTTAGTAAAGACAACAGTATCGTGGGGGCTAAAAATTCTATGCAGAACTCTGAGAGGAAAAACGCACGTGCAAGGAATGACGATGGTCTGTGAGTACAGCCTTTGACCAAAAACCAGGAGCAGGACTTTGGGGGGGGACACCTCTGACTGCTTTGTGGAAAAATGCTTACACAGTGTACATCTGCTCAGCAAATGTGATGGTCTGTGTGATGAACTTGCTCACTACTTACGCCACTGTAGATTGCAAAAGGGCATTTGTGTACTCCACCCTGCTAAAACCCATCGACAGTGTGCGTCCTTTTCACAGCAGTCATGAAAGCGTCCTGACGCAAACACGTTTTTCTTCAGCACACGTCTTAACAAGCAGCACTCTGGGTAGCAGCGTTGTTTATGCTCCAGAACTACCCATGCCAGTTCCTAATATTTCCATGCTCTCAGCAGTTCAGCTTATCTGTGGCACTTTTGTTGTCAAGGGAATTCCTATTAGTGGGAATTGGGGTCGCTTTGATGGCGATTGCAAACCATGTAATTTTCGAAACATTCAGTATTCTGTGGTACTTTCAGCATCTGGTTGTCATGTGTGCTATGTAAATACCGAATATCTCTAGTCCTATAATTTAAGAGATGGAGAAATAATTCAAAGTTCTCCATGTGTGGAGCGAGTAGGAAGGGACTAGGCCCTTTGCTTCTGTTGCAGTCACACAATCATTCTTGCCTTCAAAAAATGCATTTTATGTTTTTCTCTAGAATCCCTTGTTACTGCTACAAACTCACTTCTTAGTCCTCTCTTCTGCCTCACAAGACAGACAGACTAGGGAAGAGGTCTGGAAGAGCACCCACAAACACCTGTAGAGAAAAGGTGTCCAAAACAGGTCCATGAGAGATGGACACATGCCGGATTTTTAGGATAACCATATAAGATATATTTGTATGCACTTGGTCTAAAAGGGGCACATCTAATCTACATCACGAGAGGTTATCCTCAAACTATGGCCTGGATCCGGTGTCCTGGAACCATGAAGGAAACCCCTGCTTTCGAGAAAATTACAAAAAAAAAACAGAAGAAACGAAACCCATTGTAGCGCCTATTCTAAAGCTGCGGGTACTAAAATCCCTCCCAGAGATAGGTCCTAATATCAGAGAGTCTGATGCTTCTATCACCATTTAAAGTTTACGCATTCTCAAGTGTAGGTTGTTTAGACAGCACTCGCTCCCACTGTTTTTCGCCATCTATGACAAATAATAGGTGTTGGGGTCACAGATTTCAACTTGTTATTGCACGGCCTGATTTCCCATGTTCCTCCATGACAAAGGGACTATCAAATCAAGGGCTTTCCTTGAAAGGGATGTGTTTTGAGACCATGGTGTGTGACCTGGGTGTGTTGTGTCAGTAATAGCTATTCGGCAGTCAGGATCTGAGTTCAGCAGACCAGGAAGCAGGGTATGGTGATGAAATGTATGCACTATAGAACCACTGGGCAGACCCTTGTGGTGTAGGACTTCACAAGAATCTCTGGTACAATGTAAATTATTCTATTCCCTATAGTAGTGCCATTGAAAATACTTACAATTTAATTTTTTATATAGAATTAGAAACTTTGCTAAGCATCATTTTAAATGGGTAGGAACTCAAATGTCAGGTTATCCTATATTGTTCGCATTTGTACAGCACTAACAACCACTGCCTTAGCCTCCTAGCTCACCCTCACTGATCGTCCTTTCACATGAAGCTAGTAAGGCCATCAAACGTGTCCGATGTTTGTTATCTGATTGGTAGTAGTAAGTAGAAAGTGTCCAGTGTTTAGTTTATTCCTGTTTTGTGTGACAGTGTGCAAGACAGCGGGCTTCAATTCAATCTTGGGAGAGCTAGAGTCTTATGCGTGCGTGTTATGAAGGAAGAAACAGGTCACACAACGCCATTTTCTTTCGCTCTCATCCTTGCCCTAGCTATACACACACACAATATGGCGCTCTAGGTCTGAGCCATTTCCTCCATCTGCTAGGTCACCTCAAGAGCTATGACCCATTCATAGCTCTTGATGTGACCTGGCAGATGGAGGAAATGGAGGGCACCCGTGTGCATCCTTGTAATGCAAAGCAAGGATTTACTCTGGATTGACATTGTTTGTCCCAGATGTTTCCACTCGGGATGCTCACACTTTTCACCATCTGTAGTCAATGACATATATAGGACCCATGCTTAGCTTATTATGAATTAAACACAGCCTTACTCTAGTCACTAAACAAACATTTCAAGCACGATCCGGTCTGTCAAACAGGCATACGCAGAAGACACCCTATATCCTTGATGTGACCGAGATGGTCCTATTCTGCTACTGTATATTCCCAGACTAATTAGGCACACACTGGATTTAATCAATTCATGTGGGTTGTACTTACCACAAAATCAAACTTCTTTCAGCTCAAGCGAAGGCATCGCTGATACTACATAAAGCCCATGGTGATTTGACCCATCTAGTTTGAAATGCATAGCAGATGCCCTAGGTATGAGCCTCTGAAACTAGCTTCCCATTACTGTTGATTGTATACTATTGACACTATTGATATTAAGAACTGGAAACAGCTTCAAAGAGTAAAAGAGGGGTTGAAGCTTCCTTTAATCAACAAATCATGGAGATTGGTTACCAAAGAGGACATATCGGGAGAACAGACTAAAACTTGAACAGGGATATTGAGACAAGATAAGATGCGTACAGTAGTGAGGTCACTGATGAATCCCCTCAAGGAAGTCCGTGTGGCAGGACTGGTGACTGAGGAGAATTCAGAATTGTAATTTTTTCTAGTGGGGTAGCGATGCAGGCTGGTCCCCATGATTTGAAAACTTGTATTGTGGGATGAGTAAAGACTCAGACATCCCAAATTGCAGAGTAGGATGTTGATGTGGATCTTTACAGTGGTGACAAGTTTAAAGGACCCAAGTGAACAAAAGACTGTACAGAGACAGAAAGAGGACCAGACCTGCTTAAACTGTGAAATCAGCACAATATATGTAGGCCTTGCAGGTGTTTGCTGTGACATATTCATGGTATTGTCAATTTGACGTCACCTTGGGCAAGAAATTCCGGCAATCTGAGATGCGAGCCTGCTTGAGAAGTAACTATCTTGAATCAGAAACCACTAGAAAAAGTGAGCACACGCGAGAAGAGTGTGCAACGTGGGCAAGGAACTTCAACTGTAACGTCACATTTTTGAACTAGAAAAAAGAATCCAGAACAAGAGAAGATGTGTTTCGACTGGCTAGAAGTGGCTTGTTACAGTGATCCACACACCTTACCTATCGAGTGACGTTCAACTTCAAAAAAAGGAAGCCAGTATTTCATTGGCTTAAAGTGTATTCAAGAACCTATTCTCTATTCACTAAGAGCATGTTATGAAAGACATTATTCCATTGGTTGAGAACGTGTTACCATGATGACATGCACAACACCTCAAAACAAGTGTGAAGAGGACATAACTTTGTGGAATTATAGCATGTTTCTACTGTAATGTTTTCCCCAACAGATTAATTGCAATAACTCAGGCACTGGAGAATCGCACACGCTACTAAAGTATATAACTTATATTTTAACATTGACTCCATTTGAATAAGGAATTGTTTAGAGATACGCACAACATAAATACTTTAAAAAACAGAAATTTGTATTGACAACTGTTAATGCAAGAGTATTAATAGCACACTTTAATTGCTTCATAGGTGCAATCTGTCAAATCTGTAATACATATTATCGTGTGCGTATATATATATATATATATATATATATATATATATATATATATATATATACATATATATATATATCAAAGAAAGCTTTGTCCAAGCGCTTGAGCTGCACACGCATCGAGGAATTAGGCTAAGCAAAACTGGAAATAACAGGAAATCCGGCATCCGCCTAACGCGTTTCGAACAACTTCGTTCTTGATCACAGGCTGCCAGCTGAGTCACTCCACAAATTAATTTCAAACCATCACACCATTAATGACAGTCTCTTTATTGGTCCTCTCACGACCACGTGTGATTTTCCAGCACACTGCATCATTGAGCTGGTAGTTCATACACATTCCCAAGTGGGTGTTGAGTCACCAGAACAATAAAACATTTCCTTTGCTTTTTCGTAGCCAACAGTTTTGTAAAATAGCAACTTTTAACAGCCCCCTCTATGCTCCAGAACTGTCTCCAATCAGAGGCAAAACGGACCCACTTATGATTCTTGTGGTGGTGCAGCTCCACGGTTTGGGCGACCGTGTAAACATCAAAGAAAGCTTTGTCCAAGCGCTTGAGCTGCACACGCATCGAGGAATTAGGCTAAGCAAAACTGGAAACAACAGGAAATCCGGCATCTGCCTAACGCGTTTCGAACAACTTCGTTCTTGATCACAGGCTGCCAGCTGAGTCACTCCACAAATTAATTTCAAACCATCACACCATTAATGACAGTCTCTTTATTGGTCCTCTCACGACCAGCTCCATGATGCAGTGTGCTGGAAAATCACACTTGGTCGTGAGAGGACCAATAAAGAGACTGTCATTAATGGTGTGATGGTTTGAAATTAATTTGTGGAGTGACTCAGCTGGCAGCCTGTGATCAAGAACGAAGTTGTTCGAAACGCATTAGGCGGATGCCGGATTCCCTGTTATTTCCAGTTTTGCTTAGCCTAATTCCTCGATGCGTGTGCAGCTCAAGCGCTTGGACAAAGCTTTCTTTGATGTTTACACGGTCGCCCAAACCGTGGAGCTGCACCACCACAAGAATCATAAGTGGGTCCGTTTTGCCTCTGATTGGAGACAGTTCTGGAGCATAGAGGGGGCTGTTATAAGTTGCTATTTTACAAAACTGTTGCCTACGAAAAAGCGAAGGAAATGTTTTATTGTTCTGGGCACTCAACACCCACTTGGGAATGTGTATGAACTACCAGCTCCATGATGCAGTGTGCTGGAAAATCACACGTGGTCGTGAGAGGACCAATAAAGAGACTGTCATTAATGGTGTGATGGTTTGAAATTAATTTGTGGAGTGACTCAGCTGGCAGCCTGTGATCAAGAACGAAGTTGTTCGAAACGCGTTAGGCGGATGCCGGATTTCCTGTTATTTCCAGTTTTGCTTAGCCTAATTCCTCGATGCGTGTGCAGCTCAAGCGCTTGGACAAAGCTTTCTTTGATATATATATATATATGATATGATATGAATGCCCCATCCATGCTTTTACAATCACCTTGGCAACCTTTACTTGAATGGAAAAAATGTTTGGAAGCTTACATAGAAGTGATGGGCGGTGACATATTCACAACGAAATGGAAATTAGTCATTCTCAAACACTGTTTAGGGGCGGAGGGTAAAGATCTAGTTAAATATCTACCATCACCATTTGCAGGGGAGGATTATGAGAATGGAGATGATCTTGATGATTATAATAGAAGCCATTGAGGCCTTTGAATGGTTCTCTCCTATAGTTCTGGCAAAGAAGGCAGGTTGCAGCATCAGGATGTGTACCGATTTAAGAGATTTACACAAGTTCATAAGGATGGATCGGCACCCACTGTCGAACATTCATGAGGTGTTGGGGATGTTGACAGGAGCCCCAGTATTCACAACATTAGACTTTTCTTCTGCCTGTCATCAAATAACTTTTGATGAAAAATTAAAAACTTTAACATCTTTCAAAACACCAAAAGAAGAATTTAGATTTTGCAAGATGCCTCTTGGTCTTGCAACAGCAATGCTCCAAAAGGTTATGCAGAAGCTATTTGGAGATTTAGAAAATGTGACTTACTTCCAGAAGAATATCCTAATATATGGAAGTGACAAGGAAGAACACAATAACATTTTTTCACAAGTGTTGGACAAATTAAAAGAAAGAGGTTAACAGATAAAGCGAGGAAAGTGCAGAATTAGTGTATCTGTAGTGGATTATTTGGGACACCACATAAACTGCAATGAAATCAAGCCCAAGCTGTCATTAGTAAAGTCAACTGAAGAAGCAGCCAGTCCTCAGAACAAGAAACAGCTGTGCTTGTTTCTGGGACTGGACACCTTTTATGGTGACTGGGAACATGTGAAGTTAGGAATGAAAGGAAAGGAGGGTATATTAATGGTTTCAGTATTATGAGTGGTCAGAGTGGGTTTAAGTGTTGTTGAGTTATAAGATGGAAATGTTTGGAATAGGAATAAGACAGTACGAGTTCCAGATGTTTTGCTACAGAAGGAACAATGGAAGGAATTGAACCAGATAAAATGCATGGTGGAAATGGAAGAAGTGGCAGAAATGGAAAAATGTCAAGAATGTTTTAGGGTTGAAGAAACCCCAAGTTTGGCTGAAGGATTAAGAGCTGTATTAAATAGTATCAGATAGGCATATATGCATAGGTGTGTCTATCCGTATTAGTCCATGTTATAGGCTTATGTCATGGTATTGCTGTTCGTTATAAGTGTTACTAAGAAACAGGATACACTGTAAAGATCCTGGATTAATTCACATCCGACTCTTGAATTCTGGTAGGTATAAGTCTTTATTAATCCCATGAAACAAGATCATAGATCATGAGGACCAGCTTGCAACAGGTTTCCACCTCATTCAAAATTCTCCCCAATCTGTGCTAGAACCTCTTAACATCTATAGCATACAATGATGCAATAAATGAGTTGTACAGAACACAAATATTAAATAAAGACACTAGACTGCCAATACCACACAAATGAATATGCAACAGGTAGTCAGTCAGGTGCAACACTTGCATTTATACTGCCCACTGGCTGTGGATGCCTTGAAATAAGGGAGAATTACCATTCAATATTCTTAATAGCTCGGATTTATACTACAATGAAGCCTTACATTTCTGACTGGTTGTGCCACTGTGATGTGTGCCAGGGTAGTGAAATCTGCTCAGTTTGAAACAAAGTGGTACAAGTAAATCAGACAACCACATAAGAAAAGAGGGCTTTTGATTGTCAGTGCAGTAAATATTTAGGTAATGCATAATCCTGGTGATGGGCCATATGCACTGTTCGCATACACCTTAGTAGCTATGAGAAATATATTACAGTTTAAATGAAATAGAACTAAATTGACTAATACAATGAATAAAACAAAATAAAAAGTGGCATCATGCTTGGTGTGCTGATTGAAGGTTTTGGCATATTTTTCAAACATATAATTGTGGAATAATAAAGCGATTGGACGAGGAAGACGATGGGCTGTATAATAATGATCTGGGTAGTAAAAGTGATGATTTTATTTTTGTAAATCGTGAGCTGTATTTTTAAAATGTAACTTCTTGCTTTGTGATAGTACAAGCTCTTTTAATGAAATGTTAATTATTTTACTGGCTAAAACACATTGTAACCAGACCACAGTGTCCATGTAGAGTGGTAACATGACCCTGCTGGCCATTATCGTCAGAGCACATGGTATCAACATAATATCCTAAGCAGAAGACACCCAACTCATCCTCTCCCTCACTGATGACCCTACAACAACAAGCACCAACTTCCACAGACGCATGACAAGCATCGCCGACTGGATGAAGAACAACTGTCTGAATCCCAACATGGACAAGACGGAAGTACTAATCTTCGGCAACAACAGCAACCCCTGGAACGACTCCTGGTGGCCCCCAGACCTGGGATCTGGGACCTGCCCCCAGACCCGCCAACCACGCTAGAAACCTCGGAATCGTCACTGATTCAAGCTCAACATGAAATCACAGATCAACGCTATCTCCTTCGCCTGCTTCCTCACTATGCCCATTCTACCACAGATCTTTAAATGGCTACCCCTGCACACGAGATGCACCGTGACACAAGCCCTCATCACCAGCAGACTAGACTTAGCAACACTCTGTACTTAGGAATCGCTTGACCAGTGGCGGCTAGTGAAGTTTGAGAGTGGTGAGGCTGGGCTATGCGCGGGGGCGGCATTGGAGTTCACTTTAAGGGGACCCAGCATTTTTTGGGAGGCCAGTGGACATTTTAAGTGCAAATCATTTTTAACAAACAAGCGTCTCCACCTATGGCACCACAGAGTGCAGACTATTTCCAAACAAGTTTTCTATGAGGACCATCCTAAGGCACCATGAGGTGGAGACCACCAAGTGAGGGATTCTCCCTGGGAGTCCATGGGGTATGGGCATCTTTCACAGATCTGCATAGCACATTGTTACTAAAGTTAACTACAGGCCCATCCTGAGAGGTCACAGAAGCTTCTATTTATTGGACATACATCCTGGTGGAGGTCTGTTTTTCAAATGAAATGTTATGGTGGTATCTCTTGGACTAAAACAAGACCACCGGGTCTCACAAGCCAATACTGGAATGACTCACTCTCAGACCCAATCTTGGATGTTAACACACATCATTTGCATCTGACTCATTCTGAAAGAGTAGCAGGACTGCTCCTGCCATACATTCCCTTAGTGTAATGGAAAGAGGAAGGATTATTGCTAAGAGTGACAAACAGTGAAACCCTTGTTGGGAGGATGATCTAGGAGGAAGAAGGAGAAAATAGCTGAGGAAAGCGTAAACATTTACGGGTTTCCTTAAAAATCCCTTTTGCACTTGTCCAAAATAAAAGGCTGTTTGGAGTCACATTGAAAAGAAGATTTCCTTCACAAGTGCTACACTGCCAGGCCCACCTTGTAATTGTAATGCAGAGTGAAAAACTAATAAGTAATATCATATTTACAATCCATACATTATTCTTTGGGTATAAATGTAAAAGATAGAAAAATAAAGCAATAAAAACACAAAGAACTGAGCCATGAGATGCAATTGGGTAGGACTCACTCCCTCCTTCTACAGGCTTTCCTGCTCCTCCGAGTACATATGGCACTTTAAGAGAATGGGTTGGGTGTGGGAGCAATGGAGGAAGAAACTGCTTCAAGGACATTTAAAATGCAAAAACAGAATTAAACGAGACAGCAACAATTCTGCAGACTGCTCTAGATGCAACTTTGGAGTGTACAAAATCACACAGCCCTGTAACTGTCTTAGCAGCTGTACAGGAGCATACACAACTGTTCTCCTGCTCACCCACTTGCGCCGTTGCTCTGGTAGCACTTCTGTTGGAGAACAGCGGATATGGTTGCAAGTGACGGAGAAATGCGCAGCCTAGCAGCAGACCTACGAGTGCACAGATCTGGAGGATAAAGCTGTGTCTGCATTCCATTAAGGTGGCCAGATTCACACCGTTGTGTGGGACCCTTCATAGTCTTTAATGTATCCCAAGTACTGGACCTTCCGACCTTTGATATCTTTAGAAAAGAGAGCATTGATACATTACATTCACGGAAGCTGTAATATCAAGCAGAAGCTTACGAACTCAGGTAGACGGTCATCCCAGGTTAGTACAACAAACAGGTACCATTTACCTTTTGACAACGATAGTCTTGCTTAAGAATAATGCTACTCAGGGTGGTGAAGAACAAGAGAGAAAGGAGGAAAGAAATTTATAATTTGCACACCCGTTTCTTAAAAAGGTTCACTTGTATGAAACCCACTGTGAATATATCAGTTCCCACTCAAATAATAACTTCCTATTCTTGGCCCAAGAGGGCTCAGTGTAATAATGATATGCCAGAAGAGTTGATCTCACAGTCCCTTAAGTGATTGTTCTCTGTTTTTTGTGTATATGAAACTTCACCGCTTTGTTTTACTTTTTTTAAAACGAAAATATATACTATTTTCAAATGTCAAACACCTATTTTAGTTGTGTCAATGAAGTAGAATAAGAAGGCAAAAGCTGACAAAAACAAATTGGGTATCCATCCCAAATTCAGTAGTCGGCCCAGCTAACCACTCACGAAGCCCATTTATGCTAACATGGCCTATGAAGTACTGTGAATGTGTAGGAGAAGGCAGCCCATCAAACAAACAATGGAGTAATCTGAGTTCAGTTTCTTAGTCCTAAAAATTGTCAAAGCTCACAGCACACATGGTACGACTGTCGATGCCAGGCCTTGGCCATGACATGGACTCTCACGTCTTCAAACCTTGGCCTAAGCTTGGGGTTCAGCTTGATTGTTTATTCTTGCTAGTTGATATTCCAGCTTATTGTTGGCAGATCTTTTTAAACATCATACACACTACGACTGAACTTCAACAAGTTCAGGAAAAGTGCCACAAAAAATGTAAGTGCAGGAATACTGTAAAAGTTAGCAATTAGCTTTAATCTAATCGACTTTTGCAGACTGGTACACGCGATCACTGCAGCTGATCTATGGCCAGTGATATCTTCCTGTCTGACCCCCCCTAACATCCCCCCCTCATGCTCCCTCAGAGGGGTTTGCACTTCACAGCACGCGCTAATTTCCTCCCACAGAGCTGAACAGAAATCCTTCGTGCAGCAATCAAAGTAACTCGCTGCTGAATCCGGACTCCGGTTTAACAATACAGTCACTGTCAGAGCAGCATGCTCTGTTCCGGTGACTGTGATTCTGTGTTGCTTTGCAAATGTGTCTAGCAGTGAATTGAGTGTGCTAGTGCCTGGAGTCACTCTGAAACAATACTTCAGTTTTTCTAGGCCAGCTTTCTTTTTAGTTCTCGGCCTGCACCAGCGTTTGCGCTGGTCTGGCCGAGAGTTTTAGTAAGCAGGTTTTGGAAGTGCAAAACCACTGGCTTTCGGCTGGCGACCAGCTTGCGTTCACGATGGCGTGCACGCGCGCCATCCATTCCTCGCATCGCTGGCGAGGCGCCATCTGCCTTTCCTCCCCCTCCCTCACCCCTCCTCCCCCTCCCTCACCAGAGAGCGCGTTACTTGGCCGCGCGTCTTGTTTAGCTATTGTTTCGGGGCTACTTTTTTTTTTTTCTTTTCAGTGGGTGACCATCACGCCACACATTAGAAGCGCTGCAGATCGCTCTGCAGGGTCTTTTTGTTTTATTTTTTTGGGAAGTTTTTATATAGCGCGAAGTCAAACCGAAGGTATTGCAGAGCTTTTAAATCGGCAGCTCAGGCCGATGCTCCTCATCCTCTCCTGGTTCAAAACTGCCACTATTCACAAACGTGGGCCACTTTTTTAGGGGTCTATTTTAAAATTATTTTGATTGCACGCATGCTTCTTACCGGACATTGATCCTGCACTCGGTGTGCATGCACTGTCTGGTGCTTTCTCAGAAGTATCTCCTATTGCATGTTTAGTTTGTGATACTTGTGGGTGCATATGTGCTGAGGGTCTGCAGCAGTCGCATTGCTTTGCACGGCCGGCATGCGTGGATCTCTCGCAGGCATCAGTGATTCCACTCCCCTGCTACGGTTGTGTTGGCAGGACCCAGGCCACCGGGGCCTTGAATCACTGTGCATGGCAGCGGCCGCCTGGCATTGCCAGGATCTTTCATGTGTAGACAGTATGGCGATGTTACCGTACTGCTGGCTAAGCATCCGCCTTCAGAAACGTCTCCCATAGCTGGCGTGAAAGGCCACCTTTAAAGCAATTTGTTGACAAGGAGGCTGCTGTACTGGCACCTTCAAAACGGCCAGAAATATTATTCAGAAACCTAGATTTAATCCACTAGATTTCTGAAGTCCTTATTGTAGTGCCAAAGCATGTGCAGCGTTTCTTGTCTTCCAAGAAACAGTGTTGCTTGCTACCGGTGTGGGATGTGCTATGCTCTGCAGAAATGGTCAGCTATTATCTTTAAAACAAACTTATTCAGAAACGTAGCGATTCATGGTGCAGCAGGAGCAGTGTCACCCAGGCTCAGAGGCCTGAAGGGATACTGAACCCTGATAACGTTTATATTTTATTATCCAACCAACAGTAACACGCCCATTTTCTTGCCTTGCGCTGGGAACCATAGCACCGTTACAATATTTATTATTGTTTCATAGACCGCGCTGTAAAGGAAGCTTGCTATTTTTTTCAACAAAGTACTCTGCCTAAAACTTGCTTCTTTGCCATATGAACCCTTCACAAGAAGCCTACTGTTTTTAGGTCTCGCCTACGCAGCGCGCATGCGCTGCATAGGAGGAGACCTTTAGTCATCAGTTCCCTTTTTTCCCCAAAAACGTGCACGCCTTCCATTGCCTTCAATGGCAACGCGTGCACGTGTGGCGATTGCCTTGCGGGAGCGAGCGGCAGCGCCATATGGTATCAATTATAGCCGCTGGCTCCCGCAAGGCAATCGGCAGACCCCCCTCCCCCCCCCTGTTGTCGCGCAAGGCGCGCTTTTGCTTCTTTTTTTTTACCTTCAGCGCGAGGCGCGCGCTTGTTTTTTTTAAGTAATCAAGACTTAGTGAAGTTAAAGGAAGTTGTAGCGAAGAACTTTGAATTCAAGGCAAAGAAGTCAAATCAAGTCGGGATTAAAATTTAAAAAAAGTATTATATATATATATATCAGGTACTATGACGTTCTTCCGCCACCCCTTCGTGGCCGTTGTAAACTCCTAGCAAAGTATATGTAGTCGTGGGTTGGTTGCCTTATTGCACTAACACGTTCACAGTGAAAAGTGTTATGTGTACGATGGAGTCTAATGTAATTAATCTCCGATGTGTTTATTTCTCTCTATGTATAGTCTAGCTTCACTCCAAATGTAAAATTCGCTTCGATGTGGTCTGGACTACCAAAAATCTCAAATAAATAAATGCAAGTTGTCCTAGAAGTAAGGGCAGAGAATGGCGGCTGGGCTCAAAGTAGGATTTAGAGCGTATTTTATCCGGTTTGAGATGCATATTGGTGTTCCAAGAGAAACACGGTGTGTGCAGCACATAGCACCACCCAACCACACGGTGCAATTGTGTTAATACATCACCTGTTGCATGCTTTCCTGTGTATTATTCTTCGGCCCCAGCTACAGATTACAAGTGCCCCACAGGAGGGTGTGATATGGAAGCGCAATATTTATTGTGATTGATAAAATCCAATACCGTAGGGGGCAGAATTTGGTACATGCCTCGGCAGAATCCGCCTGTCCCAGTATTTTCCCGGCATCCCCTGTCCCTTGTAAATTTCAACTGCTGTGACCCATTGGAGATTAGCGCAGTGAGAGCGTGTGCTACAAACGCAATTACTTCCTCGTCTGTTTCCCCGTCCTATTCGTTATCCATGAGCCAGGAATGAAACGGGACAACCACGACTCTGAGTAATGAAGATTACCGACGAGTAACCGGGCATTCCGATGTTCGGTGACAAGAGTTACCACAAACATCGGCATTTACCGTAGCACTCCTAGTCGGGGGGCAGAGTATTTTTTAGTCCATTCTGTTTCCTTTCATGCAATGACAATCCTCACTTACACATTACTCGACGACGCAAGTTTATGTACGTTTGCCTACTCTGTTTCTTGTCTCTTTGATTGGTTGTACAACGTTTCCAATCGAACGGTTATTTACTGCGTTTCTAAACACTTACATACATTTACCAGCCTGCCGGCAGAACGCAGTTACACCGACGGAAGTTTGTTTTGAGGCTGGAACCAGGGATAGCAAGGAAGGGGGATTATATCCCTCACCACCCCATTTGCTGCTGCCCCCAGCAGCACCCACTGCCGACTAGGAGGGGGACAGGAATAGCAGTGGGGTGATTAAAGCGCACAATGCTCGTCCCCCAACACGTTCAGCCCCCACACCCTTTCTATCTGCAGCAGCTGTGGAGAGACAAAAGGAGCCACAATTACTTCCCTTCCAGGGGTCCTGCTCCCTCTCTCTGAAGAATTTACATAGGAACCAATGTGTGTGAACTCCGTGGGGGGCCTGGAAGGCCATGAACTATCAACCGAAATTGAGGGGGAAGGGAACATGCGGCACATTTGTGGAGATAAAGACCCCAGACCCATCTCCTCTGGCTGCTCTAACACCATACACCCCGTCTTTATTTTATAATTTATTTTATTTTTTGCAGTTTCAAATACGAACTCGACCTCAGGGCACTGGGACGCTTTACACAAGCAGCACATTACGTTATACAAGGCCCGATTCATTTTTATTTAATTTTGTTGTTGTTGTTAGGTATTGGGAGATTAAGGTATTTGCCCAGAATCACAGGATTGCGATGACTGGACCGCACAAGGTCACATCCCCTCACCTATTTTTTTTTTTTTACAGCTCCTGTGTAGCTCAACATTACAGATGAGATGGGAACAGGGAGCTTTACATTTAGGAAAATACGAGATATTGGAGAGATGGTAGGGGGATTCATACGTTTTTAGATGATTTATTATTTATGTGTTGTTTTGTAAAGTGCGACGTCCAACCAACCGCGTTCCCTAGCGTCTGGCCGCTGCTAGTGTTATAATACAGGTACTAGTTCCCAACCTTCACCCTCCGATTGTTTATGCCCCCTCAAAAAAAAAGCTTTAACAAGTTGCCAGCATTGCAAGAACAAAAGAAAACTGAGGACATTTTTTATTGTTAATACTTTTTTTAATATGGTCGTTCAGTTTTACATAATGCCTTCTTGGTCATATATAAAGTAACAAAAATGCTTCTGACACTTTTTTATTATAACTTTTCAGCATGCCGCACAGCAGCCACCCTTCTCTACAGCACAGCTTGAAGACATTGGCAAAGTCAATAGCTCTGGCTAAACACTTATAAGGCCCCAAAGGCGAGACCTATTGGCTATGCCAATGCTTGTTTTATATGGAAAGATTAGTGCTCAATTTGTGCCGGTGTTTGCCGGTCCTTATCACGGGCACTTTTTGTAAACACCTGCACTTATTTATGACAGTCCACTACATTGTGTCAGTGTCTGTCTTTTTAAGCAGAGATCATCATCAGCATGTTTAATGTACTTAAAAAAACATAAAAGCAGTGGGTGCAGAACGTATTGACAGCATTAAAGTGATCTGGAAAAATCAAAATGTAACACTTTTATTGTTTGGTGGGCGGCATTTGGCAATGATGTGAGGGACAGAGGGAAATGTCTAACATGGTGGTCTCCTAAGAAATACCTCGGGCCTGGTACGTACATTACTACAAATTAAGCACTGGAAACAATCTATAATTAACTTGCACCTGTATCAAGCAAGGTGCTATATAGGACAACTACTGCTGTTTACTACCACACAGTTTACAGGGAAAGCATGCTGCAGTGTTGTGTAGTACGTTTGCTGCTATATTGTACAAATCACTGTAATGTAAGTTGACTGCTCTAAGAGGCAATGCAAATGGACCTGGGTGGTCTGTTGTTTAAAGAACTGTACTCGCAGCTTGTTGAGGGGTCTCAAAAGTTACTGTTCACGAAAATTCTGCTAGGACATACACGGTGCTGCATAGGGATGCATAAAGATTATATTATGCAGTGTGTCTCACTCTGATACACTGTAAAACCAAACTGGAAGCAATATCACAATACAAGGATCGAGAAGCTGCAAACGCTCATGCAGCAGTGAACAAACTCCAAAGCATACATCTGTAACCAAGCACAGAAAATAAAGTCTGTCAGATTTTAACGCACATAGCAGCAAGAAAGAGGAGGTTACTTAATGGCTGCACTTGTATAAACTATATGTTGTCCTTTGTTTTTGTTTCTACATCCTGCCCAGGGAACAGGATTATGGAGTATATTATTTTACTTTGAAAGTATGTGCTAATATGAATAAGCAGTAAGAAGAGAGACTGTATAATATTCACAGCCTTTGTCTTTAATAAAATCAGGGCTCTCCTTCACCAACTGGCAAGGAGAGTCTGCAATTTTCACTCGAATGAGAACTTCAGAAACGTACAGTGGTTCAAAAAGAGAAGTTTTTTCAACCAAATGGGAGCCCATGTCTGGCACAGCCCTGTCTTGAGCATTGTGTGCTTGTACTGTAGCATCCTCGCTAGGAGTGCTGTGGCTGGGAAGATATTTTAAGAAGCCTGCAATGGTGGCAGCTGCAACAAGATATAACAAGCATTGGCAAACCCAAAGTCTTGGCAATCCAAAAGCTATGGCAATGTAAATGTATTTGTGTACGGCTATGGGACTGTTCTTATTGATATACTCAAATGCATTAACATTGCCAATGCCTATAGCTTTCATATTGCCGAGACCTATTGGCTTTGCCAAAGCTTGTTTAACTTCCCTACCTTTGCTTGGTGCCTGGTGCACTCACAGGTTGGGGCTGCACTGCAGGGAACCGTCAGGAGTGTCAAGTGATCAGGGAAGCATCTCGGTGATGCCGACATGCATCGGCAGTGCGCACCACCTTGAATGCTGCTCCTCAGCTACTGGCTGTCACTACCAGTCAAACACAGACACTGGAGCTGCAAATGACGTCTACTCGGTCCTGCAATAAACAGCAGCGCGGGAACCAGACTCTTCGAGTCTGCGCAGTGTGTCTTCAAAAAATATGATAACAGACTGCGCAGACTCGTTTTCTTAGTTTTCTGTCTGCCTGCAGCTTCTACCCCACCCTTTTCCAACACATCACAGGGCGGGACGCACCTACCTGTGACAAGTTGGGAAAGGGTGGGGTGCCATCCTTTCCAGTCCCTGATTGACGTGAAGCCCTGGCCCTGCAGGGCTTCAGCCTGAGGCGCCCGGGGCTAACTTTACCCCCACGTCATCAGGGCGTGAGACCGGTCCTCAAGGCTATGGTCTTTGCCGGGCTGATGACCTCACAGGCCTCAGGGCTGTGAGCTTGTCAGCCCGGCAAATACTGTAGACTCAGGACCCGCCCACAGGCAGCATTAGGGAATGCAAGGGATCGGTGTGGCTCAAAGTGTGTCAAATGACATGAGACTTATCAGTCATCATGGCAACAACAGCCACGGCTCCAAGCAAGACGTGTGTGTGCGTATGCATGTTTTTTTTAAAACAGATAAAAACTGTTTGTTTTCACTTTTTTAATGGTCGATCCTGGGGGGGAGAGGGGAGGGGAGTGAAAGTAAAGGGGGCGGAGCCCCGCTGCCCTAACTCAGAAACCGCAGCTGCGGACCTCCTACAGAGACTTCAAACCATACAGAACGCCGCAGCCACACCCGTCCTCAACCTCCCCCGACGAACCCACATCACACCCCACCTCAGGCAACTCCACTGGCTCCCTGAACATAACAGATGCCAATTCAAGCTGTTGACCCACGCACACAAGGCTCTACACAACCAAGGACCTGCCTACATTAACCACCGCCTGCACCAACAGTCAAGAATATTATGCTACGTCTCCCTATTACTTGCCCACATGCCCCCGCATCCACAGAACCAGAAGTGGAGGATGCTCCTTCTCCTACACCAAAGCAAAGACCTGGAACAGCCTCCCCATGCAGCTCCGGACCATCACCTCACTTCCAGAATTCCAAAGGGTACTCAAGACCGGTCTGTTCAAATGAGCCTTCCGGAACCTGCAAGAGACTGGATACACTACCGGATGATTAGCAGTGCTACAAAAATTCCTGATTTAGTGATTGATATGTTAGGCATTATTCCCCCTATGCATAGTAATACATGCTTTTGACGAAGGGTGGTAACCTCTGTTAATTGCCAGGTTGGCAATTTAAAGCCTGAGTTGAAAGCGAGCCTGCATGATTTGGATAAGTAAATTTAACTCCCATTAATGTCTGAGAGCATGTGGAAAATTGAGCTATTTGCACCATCCCCATAATTCCTCCAAACATAGGTAAACATAGGCAAATAGATATGCTGACTGGTTCTCTCTCTGCCTTGTGTCCCTGCCAATGACCCTCGGATTTAGGCAAGCAAAAGTAGTCAGTGGCAACTCTGTGACTCAGTGTTCCTTACAAGGTGCCAATAAAATGTAACCCTCCTAACGAAAAAAAACTGGGTCTCCAAGTTTAATATTTAGAAAGTGACAGCAGGAAGAGTGGACTTTGGGGAAATACAAGATGAATATTCTTTCTGCAAGCAGAATCGGATGGTGCTTAAATGACTAATTAAATGATGTATCCTGATCTTATTAGGATGCATTCTCACCCGCAAGTGACTTGGAAAACTGTAACAATATTCTTATAATTGAAAATGAACTTGACAAAAAAACATACATTCGAAGAGGTCCTTGCCTCCTTGGGATTATGCCAGGTTTCAAAAAAACACTTGGGCTGAATTTGTCACTTGAAGATTTAGTACAAAATGCAGAAATGTGCAAATCTAGTTGAATAAATCGTTGCGTGTTAGGTTGTTTGGAGATAATACAGATAGACTTGTAATGCTGAAAACAGGACTGCACGGCTGCTTCTGCTTCTCCTCAGGACCTGCTGTCTGGTTTAGTCTTAACCAGAGCTCTTTTATCAGGTATCTGTGTTGTGCAGTGTCCCTTCCCAGTGAGTGTCTTAGTATGAAACTGAATGTGCCCTTAGTAATACAATGGACAGTAATCACGTCTGCAATTAAATTATTATCACACTACAGCAGGATGCCGGACTCTTAGTTCAGCCGAGATAATACATAATTCTTGGTCAATTAAAAGTTTGTACGAATTAAAAATCTCATCCCGACCGGCGGATTTTACCAGCATTGTTGAGCCTTGGCTCAGAGACAAACACTGCCTGTAATCAGACAGCTGGGCAGACAATAAACTGTGAATCACAGGTGACTGTCGCTGAAAACTTGGTATTTATGTGGCTCAACAAAGGGATGGCACGAAAACGCTATACTGCTCGTAATCTTCCTTTTGGCTTCGATTTTTTAATATCATGCAACGCTTGCTTCCAACAGAAAGGCGGTAATGATCTTTTGCGGTTAGAGCTTAACAAAGTCCAGGTGAACCTTTGTCTTGGTTAGAAAAGTTCATCTTTTCTGTCTAGTTCCCTTTCGTGTTTTCTTACAGCTGAATTTATAAACTGTAGTATCCTAGTTTACTTGTCACTGCTTTATGACCTCCATGTCCATCTTTTTCATCCCAGTGCTTAGTGTATGATGCAGAGTCTGGTGTCAAGCTCTGTAGTGTGCTAGTCTCTCTGCCTTGCTGTGTCCTTGGCTCAGTAGACCTGGGCTAAAAATCTTGGGATGTCCTTTTATACGCAACATCTGGTCACGCAAACAAACACTAGTTTAATCCTTTCTAGTCTGTGTGCCCTCCCATGAAATAAGCTCTCTATGGTTATTCTGAACCACTCTGCTAAGATAAACCCCCCTACTTTCCTTGTTATCCGTGCAAGCCTTGATTTCTCTAACATAAATTCACCATGCCATACATTTTGTGACACCATACTGGTCATCAATGGGAGTGTGGTTGTCAGCAATAGTAAAAGCTAAATCCAGATACAATTGTTGTCAACAATGTGAATGCAAAGATTGCATTTAAGGAATCATGGTTTCTTTCCTCTCCCAACGCAATGTTCATATCTTCGCTAATGGCTAGATGCCTACGCTGATCACGCTATACATAATCATGGTCTACCTATTCTCCAAAACCATATGTATATTTAGCTGGGATGCAAGAGTTAGTTTTCCTGTTACAGGGTTTGACATATTTGATGCACAATGCTACACCCTACTCGTGTCAATACCTGCATTGTAAGTCATTGTCTATAAAATAGTAATCAGGCTTTATCCGTGGTTTTCAGACATCTTCGCACACATCGCACGTTATCACTTGCAGTTCATCTGTTACATGCATTCTGGTGATTTATACTGTTACATGCATGCAGAGAATAATCCCTATTTCCACCAATCAGACATGCTGTGTGTTGATATTGCTTGATGGTATCACTGTAGCTTTTACAGGGAAGGTATTTGTAAGTAAGGTGGACAGCGTCCCCATCATTTATGATTTTAATACTTCAACATATTGCTGCGGGGCTGCAGTACTCTTAATAACGCCTCCAAGAGATTGTCAGTATCCCAGGTCTTTGGAAAGCAAAAACTATTTTGGTGACTTGGTAATAAAACTAGGTACGGGTATATGTATTCAGTTCTAGCTCTGTTATGTTTCAACGTAGAAATTAACAGTTGTAAACCCTGATGAAGTCAAGGATTGAGATACTTTAGCAAACTTAATGTCTGTAGCCTTTTTAAGTGACTGGCTGGACGGGGGCAATCATAAATCCATTGCGTCCAGAGTGAAAGCTGCATCCAGACCACAGCACTGAGGTGCATCATCTGACCTTCAGAAAAAACTGAAAACATACCTCTTGTAATCACAATGTAAAATGTTTCTGTCCTCTTTCTCAGTGGCGGTTCAATTGCGCAGGAGCGTCGCCCCCAGCCTGGTGCAGAGCCAGCAAAGGGGAAAAAAAACGATGCTCTAGTGTTTTATTTTTCGTTTGCCAGCTTGTGCACGGAGGGCGAGGAGTCCTTGTGCACTCCTTAGTCCCTAAGTGCTCATGTGTGTTTGGCCGGCCGTCTCAGGCCGAACAAAACACACGTGTGCACTTATGTTTCTCCAGCCTGGCTGAATTCAGCAGCCAGGCAGAAGAAACCCCCACAGACTCCCTGGTCTGAGCAGGGCCTCTTTTCCACCCACTCAGACCAATCCCCGTGCAATCCCTGTGCTGCTCTGCAGCCAGGGCTTTAAGTGGGATGAAAAAACTGGGGGGTCTCTCAAAGGGGCGTGGCCACTATAATTAAGGGCGTGGCTTAAAAACACATAAATTAAAAATCTGTGCTTAGCATAGTGTGCCGCCCGACTTGTATTTTGCTGTTTCTGTCATAGCATCTAGATATATGATACAAGTAACATCATACCTACAAGGCAGGATTATTGGCTTTGTCAATGGTTGTTAGTTGCATAAGATAAATAAGCAGCAACTATGGCTTGTTGTATATAATATTGAAAAAGCTTCCACTTAAAGCCCTGCCGACACCACGACGATGTTGCTGCTCCTGCGTGTCAAAAAGAGAAGGGAAATCCAGAGAGAAAATGACTCTCTTTAAAGGATTTCCCTTCTCTTACAACGCTCACCTGGCATGACGTCAGTAACTTCTCCACTAGTGAGAAGAGCAGTGTGAGCTGCGCACATCGATGTGCCTGCTATCACTGAAGTCCCGAAAGAAACGGAGCAGTGTGAGCACGCGCACATCGATGTGCCTGCTGTCACTGCAGTCTGGAAAAACGGACCGCCTCCAGGGCACAAAACAGAGCCCGATAGAGACCCGTTTCGAGGCCTCTCTAAAAAAACTGCCGGTGCTCAGACCCGGTGAGACCCGGCCCACTTAAAGCCCTGTCTGCAGCACAAGGATTGACTGGGAGTATGTTCCAGGGGCTGCTGGGACCCAGGAAACGGCCACATAGCTACCAAGGTTTCAGATTGCTTATGTGTGACATTTTCATAATTTCAGTGTAATTATGAGTGACATTCGGCGACTATGAGTGACACTTTCTCACCGGCAAAAATCAAGCAATGAAGACGAGGAAACATATAAATATCAGAAATTATACCAACTTGAGCAACGAGAAACTCTAAGAAAATCTTAAAACTGCTACAAAGCGCCAGAAATTGAAGGGTTCTAGTCTCAACTGACATGGCACACAGAGTCAGGTCATGTGTCCTCATGTAATGCAACTGGTGCTCTTATAAAGCGCTCTAATACCCGATACCATCGGGTCAAGTTCGCGCTATATAAAACTCCGGGAAAAAAAAAATGTGTAGGGTTGTTTTTTTTTCTTCATTTTTCACTATAATCAGCTTACAGTAATGCCTTTAAAAAGAATAGTGTGGGTCTCTGGTGTGTATGCACTTGTGGATAAAAGCTGCCTGAACTCACAAAAGCAATAAAGTCTGTCAGTCTCTGGTCTTGTTACACATTCTCTCGGGGTAAGATGAGGGAGAGGTGTGAGTTACAACTGGTCCACTCCTCCAGCTCAGAATTGATACAATCGTCCATACCTTCACTTGATAAAGCGCCACAAAGGCTCTGCCAGGCCATTCTTAAAATTCTTGTAAAAAAGTTAAAAAAACTTGACCCATCTCCACTCAGATCGTTTGACTTAATGGGTTGTCCTTAGAGAGGCCAGTTGGACCACTTGGTGCATCTGCGTTCTTTAATTACGTTTCCTCTCCCAGACAGATGAGAATTAATTATTATCCAACCTGAGATGGAAAATAGGGTAAATAGATTTCCTTTCCTATCTCTAACGGGGGAGGGGCGCAGAGGTTTGTATTGCAGGTGACAAGGTAGAAGAACAGGGTCAGGTTATCTGTCAGTTATGGGGCAAATAACGAGGGTAGGGTCCAGGGAGGGGTTATGTGCTGTTGCTCGAGGTCCAGGTTGGAGGTTATATGTGGGGTTCGTGTGCAGGGCCTGAGGTCGACGTTGGGCACTATCCACCAGTAGTGGTGGAGGGGAGGGAAGTCTAATGATGGCCCCATCAGCATGATTCGGCACTCAGCAGTGGTCACTGTGAGCGTGCAGGTGCTGAAGTGCAAACTCATGGGAGGGGGAAAGTATTATGGGGGCCGGCGCTGCTCTAGCAGGTTTGAGTTGGTTCTCTGCTTGTGTCTGTAGGGGAGGGGAATTAGAGCTACCCCCCGAGGAGTCCCTCACGCCGTGAGAGGAAAGGGAGAGATTGATTGCGAACAGCAGGACTGAGCTGCTTCTTTCCAGTCCTCTAAACTCGCCCCTCACCTCCCCTCAACCCTACATTAAAGACCAGGACTGAAACTACTACAGCCAGGAACTGCTAGCATCAAGCCTAGAGAGACAGACACCCCCTTCACGAAAATGAACCCAAGGGTGACCTCTCACTCCCCAGGGGTGCACCCCGGAAGCCGGACACCCTTGCTAGAGACCCCAGAGTCTGTGGCTCCGTTTCTCCCCAGGAGTGACTTGGATGCTCCCCCCTTGGATAGGAGCCTAGAGTACGCCAAACTGCCGTTCAAAGAGAAGAGTCTGGAAGGGAGCAGGGTGTGCGCAAATAGATGTGTTGTGGTTGCCACGCTCCTCTCCCTGTCAGATGTTCCACATGTAGTGCCTTTTGCCTTCTGTCCCTCACCCAACAGCACCTTCACAGTTGTCACGTCTTCCTCCTGTCACCAGGGCCCTCGGTAGAAGATGTTTGTCTGCCTTTCTCCATCAAAGTCCAGAGAACATTCTGCAAAGTGTAGGTTGGTTTTAAAACATGCTTTTTGTTCAGCCACAGCGCAGGCAGCTGATCATTGGCCGCGCGCTAAGCGCTATTTATAAAATAAAGCAAATGTTTGAGTCCTTGAGAAACAGTACAGTGGCGTACTGTCTGAGACTGACACTTACCTTGCGAGGCGATCCGTGGCAATTCAGTTTACGGCCGGGCCGCCCGCATCCTCAGAGTCCTAGCCGCAAAGAAATAGTTAAATCCTTCGACAAACGTGCTGCCCGGACATTCAGGCTCTCAACAGCAGGCGGCTGCATATTGTGTGCTCTAGTGGCTGCCGTGATCCGTGGGGTCCGGCGCCGGTGCGGGGATCATTAATTTGAATTTACCGCGTGGCGGTGCCAGCAGTGCCATTTCCGCTACCTGCCTCCCACAAAGTTTATTAAAACTGTAGCCACCCACTCGCGCTGCAGGCAGCAGCAGGACGTGACGTCCTGGCCTATTAAAGTCACCGTGTCAAACCTGAGTCGGCTGATCATTATGTCTCGGTAGTTGGCATTGGACACTGCATCTCCTGACGTTCAGTCCGAATCAGGTAATGCCTGCAGCGGCCCTATTGATAACATTGTAGCCAGTTAGTAGCTAGCTCAGCCAGCTGGTAGCCCCCAATCCTGCCGGGAGCAGTGCGCTCGCACAGCACGCTGGCACTCCAGCTTCAGCATAGCAGTGCTAGACTTGACAGCCGAGGCAGGAGCTATGCCCATTATGCGTGATTTTGCATTTCAGTGCGGTGATGCGGACCACCGCACTGAAATGCGTTAGTCTAACGCCTGATGCGTGATACTTGGCAGGGCTGCGGCCAGCAGGAGCAACGTGACGTGGGAGGCCGCCGGCGGCATCAGGTAAGTGTTTCTAAATCATTATTAATCCTCCCCTCCCTCCCACGTTCGCTCTCCCCCCCCCGCGCCCCACCACCATTTGTTACTGGCGGCCACCACTGCTCTTTCCTTGTTACAAACTAAAGACAGCATCCCGTGGATCACACGATTTCCATTATTCAGATGCAAGACTGATAATGCACATCTATTCATTCAATCTTCTGTGCTATTTTTCCACTTAAATGTTTTGTTTTTTAAATGTGCATGCCAGAGAGCAGATTGCATGAATATTTTCCCCAGGATTTAATGTAGAAATAAAACAGCAAACACCTCTCATGACTATGAAATGTTTCACAAGCCATTAAAGAAATGAGAGTTGAAAAACAATTTCTACTGAGGTTGTACTAGCCATGTAGGAGGCCGAGTGAAGCTCGGGCCTTTGTTCAGAAACACGTTGTCCACAATGTTTCTAGTGATCCTTATTGTTTGCATAGCACAGTCGCAGTGTGCACTCTGAATATGTTAGATATTTACTCTATTACTGGCTATTCAGGTTCAAATTGTCCATTTCTTTTCTCCCTAATCAAATGCTACTCCAGGCTCTAAGGGTACGCAGATTGCACACTCCTAATTTCCCTCTGGTAGATCTAACTTTCAATAGCAATCCAATTTTCTGGAAATATAAAAATGATATTTTCTCTCTCTGTAATTTGTGTAAATAAGTTTTGCAATGAAGTTGCTTTCATGTTAGGTTTTCACATAATACAAAGATAATATTACAGGTGAGAAGGAAGACAGCATTTTTCACACAGTTCCAGGTTATTACAGTCTACAGTCCAGAGTAAAGTACAACACAGCTAATGTGGAAATAGGGTAAAGTGAGTGGGACTCCAAAAGTGCCTGGAACATGCCTTCCAGGAGTCTTACTATGTCTAAATGGGCCCAAGGCCGAGCTCCTACTGCTTGGAGCCAAGTAGTAGATCATGTACTATTTATGTGGTGAAAGTATTAGGTATTCCCAACCCTGTTTCAGACAGTAAAGCATCAAATAATCTTTTCAGTCACTTAGGTTTCCTATCCTGTGAAGTTTATTGCGGTGGTGAACAAACAATCAACTAAACCTGATCAAGAAGATTGTCCCTTTCTCCAGTCAAACCATCACAATGACCGAGTGTGAGCCCTGATGCTCCTTAGAACAGATTCATGCAGCACCATCAACGCCAGTCTGTACAGAAAGCTGATCCTGAAACTTAAGATAACAAAAAACAAAGCAGCAATGCAAGGCTTTTAACCGTGGTAAATTGGCCAATGCATCCCTCGCTCTGGAAACCAGCCACTGATTCCTAGTGGAGCAAAGTACAGATTTAAATGTACTCTGCACTACACACAATGCCTTCTGAGTAAAAGGCTGCAAGTATCACCAAAATATGTCTCCCCCTCTACATCTAGTACAGAGCTGCAAGGTTCAGACAATTTTGCTTGCTCCCCAAAAAACGAACACAAGACATCCAAGAGATCTAATGGGACTGTAATTCTACAGAGAGCAACTCTGACCTAAAAGAGTTCCTTAAAGTACAATCTAAGTACCTTTTTAATGCAGAAAAGAAATAATTCAGGGAAAAATTCAACCAGGAAACCTGTTTATGGACCCCCATCCAATTTGTGTTACTTAAGGAAATGGGCAATACAGACAAACCAGTGAGCAAACAGAGGGACAAGCTCTTCGCAGCCTTTCCTTTTTCAAACTGAATAACTCGTAGCTGCCCTTCTCTTCAGTTTTGGCATTATGACCCCTGGCCACTACGTCACAGCTAAGTATGAAATGAAGTTGTGGACCTATCAAGATCTGAAATCAACTGCGGATAACTCCACAAAGGACATAATGGACTTCTGAAGTAGCCATACAACACAAAGGGGCAGATGTATCATTGTAGCAGTTTGCGAGTCCCTAATAGCGATTTTTAGCGAATCGCTATTAAGGACTCGCAAAATGCTATGTAGGTAGAAATCGCAATAATAATTGCGATTCCTACATATTACTTAATTGCGAATTGCAAATAGCGTTTCGAAATTAAGGAATCCCTTCTCATTCATTTCTATGGGCCAAGAGGCCCATAGGAAGGAATAGGAATTGCATGCGCAATTTGCGAGTACCCAATAGGTACTCGCAAATTGCGCATGCAATTTCAGAGTGCAAGGGTTCCAAAAGGACACCTTGTTGCACCCCTGAAATGTGAATGTGTGCACATGTGGCGCACATACATGCCCTAAGGGCATGTATGTGTGCCACATGGCACTTTGAAAAAGCAAAAAGTGCTTTTTCAGGAAATCGCAAATTACCACCAACTAGAAGTTGGTGGTAATTTGCGATTCCTTACAGCAATATCGCAATTTGCGATGGCTACTAGCATAGCATTTAGGGACTCGCAAATTGCGAGTCTCTAAATGCATGCGCAAAATAGGGAATCGCAAATTTTGCGATTCCTTATTTTGCAAGTAGGTTTTTCTTTCCTACATTGCACACAGCTAAATTGCGATCGCAAACGCTGAAATTCTGCGAATTTCAGCGGTTGCGATCGCAATTTAGCTTGATACATCTCACCCAAAGTCTTGCATGTTACAAAATACCTTAAAAAACATAAGAATAAAACAATCATGATAGTCTTTTAATTTGTTGCAATGTGTGCACTGCAATTTAGCAATACAATTTCTACGTGTATTGGTTCTGCTCATTTGTAAATAATGTCAATTATGAAATATTTTTTATCATTATCAATATGATTATTAAGAGGAGGTAGGATACACTATAGAAAAGGAGAATTAAAGTAAAAGGAGAAATATGAAGAGGAAGGCAATGAGGAAAAAAAGAAGAGCAAGTAGATTTAATTATTGCTTTATATAGTCACTCATGCCACACATCTGCTATTTAAAAATAATAGGACTTACTATTACTCAATTTAATGGTACCAGTTTCATTGACCTCAGAAGACTGTGCTGGCTTCAAACACATAGTCTGCAAATCACAGCAGACGTCGGCAGCACACGTTCAAGTCACTGAGCCATCTACCCAGTAACTAAAAGTCAGAGATTACAAGTGACGACCATCTGCAAACATGCAATATTCAATATTCAACCATGGTCTCCTCACTTCGACGTCACAGATCTCTTGCTGATGGGTTGGTGCTGCGCCACATCCTTCCCATGTCCTAACAACATATGGTGTTTCATCATTAAATTTACACATGCACAACCCCTTCGAGTGCCCTCCGTGTGAAATATTGGATAAAGTACACTTTAAAGAAAAGGCCTAGGTCAGCAGTGTCTGAGACACTCAATTATGTTTCCGTTTTGCGAATGAAAGGTCAGCCTTAAGCCCCAGAGGAACCAGCTATATGCTCATTCAACATCGTAGGAACGAAGCTTAACCGACTCATCTATTCTGTATGAGGGCGCTCCTAAGTGCAGCGCCTTCATTTACGTGCCAGTGCACTGCAGCAGTGTCCTGAGTGCCCTGCCCAGGAGGCCACTTCTCCCTACAACACGAGGCAAAAAACATCCGGAGAAGGCCAAAAACAGAACTCGAGCGGCCAGGGTTCCAGTCCATATATCTCCCAAAATTAAACCGAAATTCAATTACCTGCACTGTGGTATGAGCCATGCACCGTTTATTGTATATTCATCAAATTAATGAGCCATTCTAAATGCAGAAGTATCACACAGCAATAGCCGATCCGCAATTTTACGACCTTCTCTGTCGCAAGAAGAGGACCCATTTACACTCGGTGAGAATGCTGTTCTCTCATAACAACGCCACGCTGTAGGCCTCAGGCGGCGCGCGCAGCACGGAAAGGAGTCTTTGGACGCCGTCCAATAGCCAGGCCTACGTACGGTTGCGCCACTCCTGAGACCGCCGCGGCACGTTTGCACGTGCACGCCATGCATCAGCGAGGAAAGGACGGACAAGTGATCCAATTGTGCTCAATTATTTGGGCTATTACAAAACATTTAATGGGCATAGGGGGGTGAGTGGTGAGCGTTTTGGAATGTGTAAGACGAACCTTAGTAGGCATCTGTTGAGAAGACAGAACCTACACGCGTCAGAAATATTGGGAATGGAGCACAAGTGCCTTTGAAATTAATAGCATCTTTGCTCTGCTGCGTTGCACGATTTATCCTCGTTGGCGCGGTTTTGCATTCAATATATCTTGATCTATTTAGACACGTAATCGTGATGGTTTAATCCGCTCAGCGCCCTTTCTCAGAAGCAATTATTGAGCTAAAACTCAAGTAAGATGTAAACAAAGGAGTCACATGTTATTAAGCAATTGACATGGGGTCTCGAATGTCAAGCACAGATTGGGAGTTGATGTGGAACTGTGGTGCAAACGATTGGTTAAAGTGCACAGCGGTGGCTTTCTTGTTTTGTTTGATGTCCCTGAGATTTAGAAATACACGGTCTGTGTGTGTCTGGGAAGCTTTCTTTAATTCCCATGCTTTTTTTAATAGCACACCTTGTTAACTTCAAGTGTAAACGCTCTTTGCCTCTCGCACGCTTACAATTGCTTCGCTGTTCCCCAGACGGATAGGCCGAACTGCCAACTGTAGGCCAATTTACACCGCATGATCCTATCAAATGTATTTGTGGTGTCAGGGTTTGGAACGGGGTTTGGGCATTGCCTCAAGGGTTAGATGTTGGCTCAGGATCGAGCCTAGCACATGGCCCAAGCCTACCCCAACTGCACAAACCAAGGCACTGTTGCGAGCGTCCATGCCCTTGAGGGGCTTAAAACATCAAATGGATTCAGCCAGTGGCAAGCCTTCTGGCAGAGTCACATTGCACCTTCTCTGTGAACACTCGAGGACAGCCTGTTCCACGTGACGCACGGCGGCATGCGGTGAGAGTTGGCAGCTCTGGATTGATGTCACCAGCCCTGTGTGAGACCAGGGGCATCACATAGGACATGGAATCTCGCTGACTCTCCGAAAGGATTTCTCTAAATCAGGCTTTCAGCATGATGAATGAATATGCAAATAACCCTCCACTAAGATCCATTGTGTGCAAATTAATTTCATGAATATTTATGGTGCAGATGCTAAACATCCAACAAGTTCAGCCCTCGAGGAGTGTCAGCGAGTTCCTATGAAACTGGATGATGGGGCAAATGAAAGAGAAACTTTTATCACTAAATAGGTAAATTAGAAAAGAAATCTAAGGACAAAGAATAGAAGAACTCCTTCCTTTTCTCTGAGTGATGTTTATACATTGTTGCCAGAGGAGACAACCTCTGGTCATCATCTGCTCCTAACTATTTCGTTCCTTCTGGATGGTAGAGCATTAAGGACAAACTGCCTACTATAAACAGTAGTCTGCTCTCCCTTATTGTAGGAAATGCTGATGTAATCTTCAGAAATCACCAACACCAAAATCCACCAGTCAAGGCAAGGGCATATCTGCTTTTTCTTGCCATTCTCCATCCTTTTATCTTCCTAAACTATGTTTTCGAGTTACATTAATTGTAAGTTAATAGTACATTTTCTTTGTTTCAATATTTTCCTGTGATATGCATTAAAACTAAAATGGTTTTCCATGCTTGTTCAAAGTAAACCTACCTTCTAAGAAGCACCCGTAGAGTTCTATTAAAATAATACGTGATTGTTATTTATTTTTTTGCGAATTTGACATCCTTATTGCTAGAATGTTGCTGCCATGTTGAGCTGGTGGCATGTTTTCTTTTTTTTACTTTTTGCTGGCATATGTTTAAAATAAAACAAAAACCTTGCCCCAGCTTCCCAAGGCCAAAGCTATTGGCTTGGCCAACGCTTGTCAACTTTGGAGTGAAATTTCCAAGTTAGGTTTTCCTCCTTAGGATGTTGTTTTGGACTAAGGAAAGTGTTTTTTGTGTGTTTTTGTTTAAAAGAACAATTTGCCGTATTGAGGAGCGAGGGCTATGTTGATAGTTTATTAAACAGGGGTTTGGGAGCTGCACACTATATTTAAAACTATATTTGAAACAAACAGTGCAGATCAAGACCCATTTTACCATATGGTTTCATAAATCCTAAAGCCATTTTTATGTTTGCCTACAGAATATTTTTTTTCAAGAATAATTTATCTGAAACCATTCAGATCAATCATCAGCAAGCTCTAGATAGCTCCACGTGTTCTGCTTTAATCTGTTACTAGGCGTATGTGAAGCAAATTAAATGAAGCAAGACCAACCCAAGGGATACTGAAGGGTTTAATCAGGAGATAAAAAAGTACCAGCTTTAGATATACGGCATAGAGTCCAAAAGAGACACAATAAACTATCCCTGTACTCGACAATCTGGGGATTTAAACTTAGTTCCTTGTTTAAAAAAAAAAAAAAGGAAAAAAAACCTTTTTCTACTTTGGTTAAATCCAAAAATCAGAAACAATGAATCAAGGCTATATGAGGGCTGTTGTATCAAAATTCAGGATACGAGAAAGTCTGCAGAGGTGATGTAAAACGAATCTTCGAATGAAAATAAAACGAATAAAGTTTATATTTGCGGCACATAGTTGAATTTGGCCATCTGACATTACCTGATGGTGCGTGTGCGGCGTCAGACCCTATATGGATGACTGCCATCTCAGTCTGAGGCATCTGTTATGCCAAGGATGCCAGCAATATTCAGTACTGCTGGTATGCCTTTCCTGCAAATGAGATGGCTGACTTTTATGCACCTGTTATTTATACTTACCTAGTTATATCGCCACCATTTTACTAACAGGTACTCAAATTCATGTTCTTTATTTACACATTTTTCTAATCTAATACACGCCACCAGTGTTCGAGCCACACTACAGAACGTCAAAGTTTTCCTGACATTGCCAGCTGCTGTCATGTTCTAATGTCTCATGTGGCTTCCCCATGTCCATGGTACTTGCCCATGTAATGCCTCCATTTTATTATGCTTTGTTACTTGTTTTAAAACGGCAATTTGGGTTGAGTTTTAGGTAACACTGCCCCTTTCCTCTTAGACCTCTGTAATCTGCATCGCTGCATTTCATGATTTGTTTTGCAGTTTTCTTGCATCTGTAAAGCATGACATTTGGGTTAATATCCAAACATCTCAGATTCTATACATACCTGTCTAGTGTCTTTGGATGTAAGGGAAATGGTTTGCCCTGAAACTCTAGGAGTGTCCACAACAAATGACGGTCTGCATGCTCTCTATGTTATAATAGTCAGGGATGAAAAGGGGAAAAGTGCTCAGCCAAGCTTTGACTCACAAAAAGCCTTACTTCCTGCTATAATGGGCCAATCCAAACCCCAGCTAAGTAAGATAGTTCTACAACACCACCAGAGACAGACCGCAAAATGCAAACCTCGAGCCAAGGGATGATGCGAGCACCCACTGAATGCTTAAATGAGTTAGATGAGCACTCCAAAATAGTATGTTTGAGTTTTGGGAGTAACAGGATGTGTAATGTAATGTAAATATGACTTGTAAAGCACAAACTCATGCCGTAGGGCGTCTTGGCACTGTCGAAGTCTGATTTAGGCTGCAGCAATATCCTTGTCGGATCATGCGGGTGCGTCAATATCTTCTACTCCAGTGTGAAGAGCCAGGTCTTTAAGGCTTTTCTGAAATAAAGTAGAGAGGGGGCAGCTTTTAGTGTCAGTGGGTTCCAGAGCATGGCAGTGGCCCTAAAGAAGCTCTTTCCACCCCAGGTAGTTTTCCTAAAGAGGGGGACAGTCAGGTTCCTAGCAGAGCTGGAGCGAAGTGTCCTTGCTGGGATATACCATTTAAATTTTTTCTTAAAATGGAAGGTCTATTATGCATCTCACCATGGGAACCCATTACTTTTAGATCACATTTGAAGGACCAGTGTTTTAGGCTTAAGGCAAAAGTATGCTTATTCTTGCTGTAGGACAGGTAAAACCGATTTCCCACCAGGCTGGCTCAATGTGGCGGCAGGTGTGATTCTTTTAGGTTGTTCTAGCACAAGTGTCTTATCAATCAATCAAACGGGATTTGTAAAGCGCTGCTTATCACCCATGAGGGTATCCAGGTGCTGTGGCAGCTGCCGATGGATGTCAGTAGAATAGCCAGGTTTTTAGATCTCTCCTGAATTCCTGCAGGGTGGGGGCCGTTTGGAGGTGGAGGGTAAGGCCGTTCCAGGAGTTAGCGGCCAGGTAAGAAAAAGCTAGCCGCCGCTCCTGCTTCTGTGGATGCAGGCGTGTGGGCTAGGGAGAGGCGTGCGGAACCCTGTTGTCTCGCGGGTTGGTGGAAATTCACCCTGTGGTTGAGGTAGGCCGGTCCTTTGTTGTGCAGGGCCTTGTAGGCGTGGGTTAGGAGTTTGAACTTGCACTGTTTGCTGATGGGGAGCCAGTGTAGTGCTCTGTGGTGAGGGGTGATGTGGGCCCACCTAGGAGGACTAGCAAGGCTGCTGCATTCTGAATGATCTGAAGTCTGTTTAGTAGTTATGAGGTGATCTCCATGTAGAGGGAGTTGCTGTAGTCCAAGCGGCTGACGGTGTTGGTCCAAAGGTCTTCGGTTACTTTGCTCCCGCTTCTGTGGGAGATGCTGGACTGTTAGGTGGGGATGTTGTGGGTGGATGGGATGTAGAAGTGGATGATCAAGTGGTCGGACCAGGTGATTTCAGAGGAGTGGCTGTACTTGATTCTGTCACTGGATGAAAGTATGGGGTCCAGTGTGTGTCCGACAATATGCGTGGGGTCAGTGATTAGCTGCGTGAGGCTGAGGGTGCCATGCTTTCGAGGAGGTTGGCGGAGTTTGTGTCGTTGAGGTCCCCAAGGAAGATGAAGTCTTTCGAGTTGACGGCCATAGGGCGATGAAGTAGCGGATGGCCACATAGAAGGCAGAGCGAAGTCCTGGGGGTCTGTAGGCGAAAGTGCCTCTGACTGTTGTTTTGCCTTCGGTGTGGATTTGAAAGTTGAGGTGTTCTATGATGGGAGTGGTACTGTCGGTGGTGGCTGTGCAGCTGAGGGAGTCTTTGCAGATGATGGCTATTCCACCTCCATGTTTGTTGATGCAGTCCCAGTGAATTATCTTGTATTTGTTTGGAGTGGCTGTGACGATGTCGGGTGCTGATGAAGAGTTTGAGGGATGTGATGGTGTCCCAGATCTCGATGGCGTGTTTGTGGAGTGAATGGGTGTTGATCAGCAGTCGTTGGAGTTGTCCTGCAGTGATGGCAAAGGGTGGGGGTTCTTAAGTACGGGATTCTATGTTATAATGGAAGGGGCAGCGGCGGCAGGAAAAAGGTCCTGCGGTTGATCGTGGAGAAGCGCAGGTGCAGTCGTTGTTGCGAGGTCCGGAGTTGGGGGCTAGGAGTTCGGAGATGGTGTAGCTGTGTGTTGGCGGGGGGCAAGGGTCCTGGCACTGGGTGAGGACTTCTTTGTGCAGGCGGTGCGCCCACTGCATGCATTCGCTGCGCGGCTGCGCTGTGGCCTTCATTAAGAAGGTTCCCGGGAGGGGCGCTGGATGGGGTCAGCGGGAGGTGGGAAGCAGGAGCTAGAGGAATTCGGGCTAGAAGGAGGTAATGCAAGGAAAAACAAAGGTTAGGAGGAAAAAAGCAAGAAAATGGAAAATTGATTGAAGAAATGGAAAAACGAGAAAAATGCCAAGTTTATGCTAGTACAACAACAGTGACAGTGAGGCAAAACGATGGTTAAAGGAGAAAGGAGGAGAGAACACGGCGAGATTAATGGGAGAGATGATGGTTAGGGAGGAGAAAAAAACAGCGAGATTAAGGGGAAGAATGATGGTGAAGGAGGAGAAAACACAGATTAAATGGGGGAAAACGGTGGTTAAGGAGGAGAAAACACAGCAAGATTAATGGGGGAAAAACAATGGTTAAGGAGGAGAAAACACAGCGAGACTAATGGGGGAAAACGAAGTTTAAGGAGGAGAAAACAAAGCTAGAGTAATGGGGGAAAATGATGGTTAAGGAGGAGAAAACACAGCAAGATTAATGGGGGGAAAACGATGGTTAAGGAGGAGAAAACACAGCAAAATTAATTAATCGGGCAAAACAATGGTTAAGGAGGAGAAAACACAGCAAGATTATCTCGTTATCCTCAGGATTCTGCACCTTTGTGAGCACCTACTCCAAAGGGACTGCGCTCCCTCTATCCCTCTTTTCCTGAATTGCCATAAGGTCATCCTGGAACTGAGGGCATTTTGTGTATTCTTTGGTAAGTTGTGGTCCTAGGCTCCTGCAAGATCCTGGCATTATTTTTCAGCCAATAAGCTTGTTATACTCAGATGGCAAAGAGTAGGACTTGTAGGGCGCAGTTTCTCTGCGCATGACTCCATGCTATGGAATCACCTGCCGCATCAGCTACGCTCAATTGCTGGATTCAGTAAATTTAGAAAAGGCCTGGAAATAAGTATTTTAAGATACTTTTCAGGAAACTGATCCGAGCACCAGTAAACCAAATGGTGAATGAGCGCTGCATAACTAATTATTAATATAACACTTGTGGAAGTTGAACATTTTTAGGTAAATTTAACATCATATACAGACATGTGCTTTAATGTTAACATAGAAAATGCACATCAAAATAGTGGTTAGAAAAATGTGCTTTTATTGAACGTGCAAAAAGTGAAAATGCTGCTTATTTCTGTAGAAAGCTCCCATTTCTATCGTTCTTTCACTGCCTAGGCCTCAATATTTTTCTGATTCTTTCCTATCCCTTTATGAAAATAAATGCCTTTTTGTAAATTATGGTTTAACGTTATAGCTGAACTGTAGAACTTGACATCTTCGTGAAATGTGCTGTTTGCTCCAAAATGTATTTCTTTCCTTCCTCACACCATATGACTTCATTATATTTTAGATTGTTTCCTCTGCACATGCTTATAATGAACAAGTACATTAATGAAAGTAAATGCTCGCTGTAGGTTTAAATTCCATGATCTAACCAGGACATGCCAGATATTAATGTTTTGTTTCATAGAGCAGCTCATTGTTACACAATGGGACACTGAACAGCTAACAATGCAGGCTTGCAAAAGTTCTCATGAGAACCTTTCTAGATGCATCTTTTTGTAATAAACTGTAGCCACATTCAAATAACTACGTGTCGACATGGACGTTTACCGAAGGAATCGAGGAAGAAGACGACTGAGCATCGGAAGGTCCTTTCCTATTGGTTAGAAACAATTCAACATTTATAGTTTGCAATATGTTTTGTACTTTCTATATAGTACGTGTTCCTAGCCAGAGAGTTAAGGCATTCTATGCACCCCTACCATGCCATGTCCCTTAGCACTTTGCTGTGTAAGCCCGAATTGCCATAAGCTACTGCTAACAGTGATTTCTTTATTTCCTTAGGCTTTGAGAGGATACTTTCTACCTTTACGCTGATCATAGCTACAGCTGTGATTAATTACTTTTACTTGATTTAATGGTTGCAACTGCAGCTGCTAGGGAACTCAGTTGAGTTTCCAGAACTACTCTTTATGGGGAGTTCGACTTTTTCATAGTTATTTGCTCCAAATTTTACTTGCTCTTTTCCAAAAAGAACTCTTCATGGGTTCTTGCTATGATAGGTGAGGTCCTTTAGATTAAGATAGGGATTCATTCCTTTATGGAACATGCTGTTATTTCACATGCTTGTTCTAACCAAATGTTTCTGTAAATGGATTTATTTGACTAATCTGAATAAAAAGACAAAAGTTACCGACTAATCTTTTAAAGAGTAAATACACTTTTAATGCTTCATCAACCCTCTCATCATTGACTGACCATTACATTCTGTAAGACGATGATTATCACCGAGATGTGTTTGGGTTTTGCTCCATTCTAATACGGTAGCAAAGATTTACCGACCTGAAGAGGTGTGGAAACTGGAAATTCACTTACCAAGTTTAAAGTGGAGCTACTTATAAAATGTTTATGAGATTTCCGTGCTCACACATTTATTATCGGACTTGTAGATTACGGAGCCCAGTTTCAAGCTACAGAGGTGTTCAGCACTGGAGAGGTAAAGAAAAGGTTCACAAAGTCCAAAAACACGCAGGGAATAATGTCTCCGGTATCAGATATCCTCAGAAATGCCCACACTAAAGGGCATCTGAAAAGTCCAGACTATACTTTCATGTGAGGAAACAGACTTTCCTGTTTTTGTGTGAGGCCTCTATCCATTTTGGTACAAAAGAAGCTAAAAAGATTTTGAATTGAAAACACCACTCGTCTAAACAGAAATAATAATAAAAAACCTACACTATTAACAATGCAGCTGTAAAGATAATGAAAAAGCAAAGGAATTAATTCTTCTTAGAAACGTGCATTTTAACACATGGCATATAACCCAAATATTTCTAATCAACCACGCAAGGGAAAGGCCAGCTATTGTTTGGGGACAGGGTTTGGAAAGACAGTGAGGAGGATCCACACACAGCATAAGCACACTGTTTCTCAATATTTGGCAATCAAAAAATCCTTATCTACGTTATTGTCTCTTGTAAACCAACAGGATTTTTAATTTAGAATAAATGCACTTCATTTATAGGGAGATGTTAGTTGTAGTATATTTTTAGGCCTCAACCCCGAAGGTCGGAGAGAGGCAGATTTTGATTGCAGATGCACACAAAAATGACCATGTAAGTTTGCCTCTAGTAACACAACAGACTTCAGTCAATTCCCAGTCCCTTCTTTGCTCCTCACACTACCTGCCCTAGGCTTTTTCTAAATTTTTTCTCATCAGCGTATACATGTTTGAAAGAATTTTTTTCTCTTGGATTTCTATGGATCATGAGAGAATGCCGTTTTCCCCATTAACTTCCTTTGAACTTCTTTTGGAGGCGCGGGTATGAACTTTACCTCATTAAATGTTAATAAGCACACGGCTTGAATCGCTTGCAGAATAAAGAAGAGTAGAAAAAATGGCACTCAATAGACATTTGGAAGTCATTATTCCTCGATTACTATGTTTATGGTAAGTGAAGGAGATAAATTGCTTGATCAGAAGCCCCAGCTTCGCCCTTGGGTACAGCAATATTTTAAGATGTTGCAATACAGCTATGAATTATGGAAGAAGGCTCATGGTGACATCCACAAAGGACCAAAGGTAAGGTCCTTGCAATGACTTATCCGCCCATAAATCACTTACTGCTTCCATTACATCGTTTATGAAATGCTGAGGACCGTGACGTGGTCTTGGACAATATATTATCATCTATGACTTGCATCCATTATCGTGAACGTCGGTTTCAAAACTGGATTATTCACTGGGCTGTTCAAATATGCTAGAGTAGTGAAAGATCAGGCCCAAAGCCAGTGTTCAACTGGACTCAGATGCAACACCTCCTCTGCATCTTTAGAGATCAAAGGGAGGCTACCGAAGGCAAGTTCCTGGTCCCCGGTGTACCCTGCCTCTTTTGGGTCTCTAGTAACCCACAAGAGACTGGGGAGTGTCAACCAATGCCTCTTCCTGTCACATGTCTGCGCAGACAAACGCTGATAATAGATTCCAGGACACACAAATGGGGGGTGGGGGCTAGCACATCTCAGAGCTTTATGGAGAGCAGCAAGCCTGCTGGGGTCTGGGGAGGGAATGTCCAGCCAGTGATTGGAGAGGGGGCTGCAGGATCCCGGGTACTAAAGTGCTTTTTAATATTGGGACGGCTGGGGGATGGAGATTTCAAGGGCGGCAGGGCACCAGGTATTTTTTTTTAAAGTTTGGGATGGGAAAAAGCTTTGTCAGTGATGGTGTGGGAGGATGGCAGAACGCTAGGCATGTTTTGCTCATTTGGGTGAGGCTTAGACTAACAAGGGTGGTGGGGGTGTGGTCAGCACCAGTTAGATTTTGCGTATTTATATGAGGAAAGGGCATTAACAGGAATGGTGGTGTCTGTGGCAGGATGCCCAGGCACATTCTGTATTTTTAAATGAGAGGAGGGCACTAGGAAGTGCGGTGGAGTGGATAGCAAGACACCAGATAAATGTCATTTTACATTTTCAGTTAGGGGAAGGGGCTGAAGGAGAGGCCATGAAGTGCTTGGCTTCCACACAACTTAGACTCTCCTGTGCAGATCACTCATTGAGTCAGCTGCACTGGGATGGAGTGTTTGAGGCGATGCATAACATAAACACTCTAGAAAAGTAGCTGTGTTTCAATAAGAAGTTTTCCACTTTGGGGTTCCATGCGATATCATAGACAACTCAGTCTTCACTCTTGTCTATCTGATGTCACATGTGGTAAGTGGGAAAGAGCCCCATTATTGGAAACTACCCAATTATAATTATACACACTTTTAATGTGCTTAAAGTGAAAATAGAAGATGAAGCAGAGGGAAACAAAGTAGCATTAACAACTTGGTTATCCAGAGGGAGTATAAGCAAAGCTGGGCTAACAGTTGAATATAGTTGGGCTATAGCGGCAGGAGGCACAGGAGCAGAAGGGGGCTTCACACAAACAATGTTTGGGCAGCAGACCAGAAGTGAGCAGGGAGCCTTAAAGTGTGATGAAGGACAGCTGGTGAGCCTGCTGGCAAAACACATCTGAGGAAAAGAGCCTGCCTGAATATATAACCCTTCCGACCCTGTGAGTGAACAGCATTCATGTGCTAGAAAGGGGGTGGGGGAGTCTAATCATTGAATGGTTCCAAAGATCAAGATTAATGTATGGATGTTGATATTTTCCTGAGCAGGGAGTCAGCTGATACCAAAGAAAATGGACTTAACCATAGTGTAAGGTTTTAAAACCAATAACAACACTTTATGAAATAACTATAAAGAATGGCAGCCTACAGGTCGGGCCTCTAGGGGCCACAGGTATAGGACACGGGCATACCTGATAGACTCACTTACCACACTATTAGCTGGTGTGGACCCCTCTGCATACTAGCTGGCTACTGTCTGCTACTTCAATTGTCACTGACTTAATTATAACCAAATATAGGTAGATGGTTAGCTATGCAGAAGAGGAACAATAGATACACGTCTTGCTGTGCATAGCTAACATTGTCTATTAGTGCACATTATGCAAGGAGAAAAGGTTACTGGGTACAGTTTAACCAATATGGAGGTGAAGGTTTTACCTTTTGTAAGTGTTTGGAGGCATTTCATATGAAGTGTTGATGTTAATAAAAGATGCTACACTGAGAGCACTGAAAGCCAGATGTATGATCCTTTTTAGCGGTCGCAAACGGAAATCGACACATTTGCGACCACTAAACAGGGTTGTGGTATGTACAAACCCTATTTTGCAAGTCGGTAACCTATTACCGACTCGCAAAATAGGGTTTGCAAGTTGCTATTCGTAAGGGGTGTGCCAAGGGCGTCCCTTCCTAATAGCGGGTCGCATTGGTATGTACAATTGTTTTGCGACTTCTAGTAGGTGGTAAGCCAGTCACAAACGGGAAGGGGTCACTAGGGCACCTCTTCTCCTTTGTGAATGTATGTGAAAATACTTTTTATGAACAAGCAGTGGTCCCACAGACCACTGCCTGCCCTTAAAAAATGAAAAGAAATCTTTTCACTTTTTTCTTTTAAACGCATCCTGTTTTCCTTCAAGGAAAACTGAATGCATTTAAAAAAAAAATTCTTTATTTTAAAAGCAAACAGACATGGTGGTCTGCTGTCTCCAGCAGTCCACCATCCCTGTGGTATGTGAGATTCCTAAGGGGTCGCAAATTGCGACCTACCTCATTAACATTAATGAGGTAGGTCTTTAGCAACCTCATTAGGAATCGCAAACAGTGTCTGAGACACTGTTGTACATTCCATTTTGCGAGTCGCAAAACGTCGCAATTTGCAACTTGCAAAATGGAATGGTCGTACATCTCGCCCATAATCTTATGCCGTGCTATAAAATACATACGCCATCAAACCAAAGCTATCCTAGATCCTTAAACAGGGGAGTATCTTCATCAGTAAGACTGGGGGAGGTGTGATATTCTGATTTTCCAACAATCACACTAGCATATAATGTTAAAATACATTATACGATAAGCAGGGCGGATGAGAGGGGCTAAAGTTGCAGTGGGATGGGAGACAAATGTGGATTGGTAGGGGGCCTAAGTGAGAAAAATACAATATTTTGTGAAGTAACCAATATTTTTGAAGACTTTCAAAACAGAGGGAGAAAGTGTGTGCGTTTTTGTCTGTATGTAAAATTCCTGGTGAAATCCGACAGACACCTTACAATACCCTACTGAAAGCACCTGTATCCAACTATTTACCAGAAAATACATTTATTAGGTGGGTGTAACACCCCAAACACTCCCCTTGAAGCTACGCCCCTGTCCTTAAAATATGTTTCAGCTCGAAAACAGGGAGGGAATGCCCAGTAAAAGGACACTTACCTTTATTATCGTGCTAGTGAACTTCATCAACAGGACAAACAATCGTGTTGAAAAAAAGACACCAAACCACCCAATTCTAACTTCTTTATGGATCCTCTAAGTAAGAACAGAGCCAAACTATACAAATCACTCCCTCACTCATACGTTCATTTATCCAGTTCTTAGCATCCCCAAAGTAATTGGCAAACAGGGTGCCAAACTGTATGCTAATTGTGATGGGGTCTTGCATGTAATAGGATACGAAAGATCACATATCAACTAAATATAGACACCGATTCCATGAACACAGAGAAGGATGGTTCCAGACTATGGTGAAGCTCGACCTACAACAATTGGGATTTACCATTTTTGGAAGTACTTTCTAGGGCAAACAGGGCATTTAAAACACATTAGGGAGGCATTAGGAACGCTTCAGCTACTGATCCATATACGTTTAAGGTATATAACTATACCTTGCTCTTGGAGAGGAGTGGAGACAGGAGATGATAATTATTCTGGGACATTATTTGATAATTTATCTGATAAACCGTTTTGAGACGTTATTTTTGTACTCTCCCCTTCTTAAAGTTTCCAGGGAAAAAAGCATAGAGGTGCATGGAAACCCTTCTGGTCTATTTTGATATAGTGACAGTAGCAAACATTGGAAGGTAAACATTGATTTGTCATGAACACCTTTCTTGAGTGACATGTTATAAGCAAAATCCACAGCTGGAAAATGAGTAACCTACACAGCTGATCTGTTAAAACATGGAGCATGACAATTAGAAGCATGCAGTAGATTGGAAAGAAAGGTATACTTGACTTGAAATACATGCACAATCCACTGTGATAGCCATGAAATATGTTGCTTTTAATACTATCTACAGTCAATAATCTAGAGTGGACTATTATTTTGACTGACTTCTATGTACATGCTTTGCACAGGCGTGGAGGAACTCCGAACCAAACGGGTACTCATGGAAGACAAGCTATCTGCAAAGTCTGCGTGCTCTCTAGGATAGCAAATGTATGTAAAAAATGAATCCTTGACTCATTGTTGGAGTTTCTGCAGCCAGTGATCTACAACTTAAGACAAACGCTGCTGGCAAAGGAGAAGGAACAGTTTAAAAGTGTAAAAATTGTCATTTTACCTCAAGCATGCAAGATATGAAGAGAGTCAACATTGTTTTTCTTGTGTTTCCTGAACAGGTTGCATTTGTTTTCTTTTTCTATTGACATTGGGGGTGCCATTTTGGGTGGGGCGGGAAGTTAATGCACAGTGCAGTCTAGTCTCTAGCCCTGATGCAACAGGTATTGCCATTTCAACACTCATTCATGTTTTGGTGCTGCGTGTCTTCACAGCAGCCGTGTGCAGTGGGTGTGTCAAAGGCAAGCTCGTCTGCGCTTGTCTGCGCCTGGTCCCCACCTACGGCCTGAAACGTCAGCTCCTCTGGAAAGAATCATGTATATTTCTAAAGAATTCTCAAACTTGCATAATTACAATAATTGTATAGCTCCCCTGTTTCTTCTCACAATAGAGAGCCCAGCTTGCTACTTAACATGTAGATATTTTCTGGGTAGCCAGTACCTTGATACAAAGGGCTGGCCTATAGGAAAGCATTCTCAACAATGACACATTCAATAGCTTTTTAATTAATATTCGTTCCTTCCCCAAGCACAGACTCAATGTTCATGACTTTATTGAAAAACATAACCCAGATCTCCTTTTTATTACTGAAATCTGGTAATCTAGCACCTTTATGCCCCACGTTGCAACTGCTATTCCTTCAGGGTATTCTATAGAACACCAAGACCACCCTCTCCGTACTGGCGGAGGGACTATTATCATATTTCGTTCTATCTATACTTGCAACATTATAAAAGACAATAATTTGTAATCATTACATATAAATATTCATTAAAGATGACTCCAACCTGCTCTATTTCAGGGCCTCTGGTCTATCACCCTCCGGGACCCTTTGCTACTTTTCTCACATTACTGTTGCACTGCATTGCTCCTTATGTTATAAAGATGGCCAATTTCAAACATTTGGGTTTTTTCTTTGTGTCATTTCTTTATTGAGATGTCACAAACATGTTGATGACATCGAATCATGCCAAATTTAATAGATATAGTTGATACCTTTTGCAGATACACAGAAACAACATAAAAAGAGCAAAACAACCACTTTGGTCTCCAACTAGTACGTTCATATTCATACCGTTCATCCAGCCATGCTATGTGCTTTGCAGTATTGAGCAGGACAGTCGCATCTGCTTGCCAACCTACAGTCCCACATAGTCTACCATCCAATCTTAACAGACCATCATTGGCCTAAGAAACCAGAACTTAATTGGCAACTTAATGCATATCAGGTACCCTCCATGTCTAACTACTGGACGTCTTATCCACCCCCGCTTGGGTCAGTCCGCACTAATTCCGGGACCTCCAATATCAGAGAACAGAAGGCAGGATGGGTGGGCCACAAATGCCTTTGCGAACTGGTGGCTATGTCAAGCTGAGTTGGGGCCCCAGGGAGAGACGTAGGAGTGATGCTCCCTCGCAATACCTGAACGACCATTCAATTGCCAATCAGTTTCTGAACCCTGTTTGCTGCAGGCAAACAGTATTCCCTTCACAAAAAGTGTGTGATAACCTCGCTTCTATTTTTCAGAAAAAAATTGCCACTTTTTCCAAAAATATTGGATCTCTGTCAGATGAAGCTCAGTACTTTTGCATTTTGGAAAGGCATCAAGTGTTCTCTTCCCCTCATATTACTGTTTTGTCTTTGAGTTATCTAAAATATATTCTTTTTCAAATATCTCAATGTTCCTCCTTCTGATCCATGCCCTCCTAAGATGTTAATGGTTGGAAAGGACTGTATAGGTCCTCAGTAATGTGACTTGCTTAACAAATCACTTCACTTGTCCTCAGTTCCCTCCATTTGCAAACGTGCTCATGTTGTTCCCCATCTGCAGATCCTGCCTTTTCCAGCTAAGATCTTAGAGAAGGCAGTTCACAGTCAGCTCTCAAGCTACCTGGAAAAACATCTGCCACTGGACTAATCTCAATCAGGCTTTAGACAGCATTAGGGCATTGAAGCAGCTTTGCTTATGGTCACTGAAAACCTTCGTTCTATACTGGTCATGGGTGTTTGTGCCAAAACATCTTTGCTTGTGGTCATTGAACACCTTCATTCTATACTAGACCTTAGTGGTCATGCAGCCTTGGTCCTGCTGGACCCGTCGGCACCTTTCAACACTGTCTCCCATACCATCTTGTTCGAGTGTCTATCTCTTGTGGGAGTCAATGACATTGCCTTAAAATGGATCCACTCTTTTCTAATCAAAAGTTTCCAAATAATTATGTTGAGTGGCTAGGGAGTAATCTTTTAGTCCCACACTTTTCAAAGTCTATCTTGCCCCGTTAGCAAAATTAGTTCAATCTTTTGGCTTCTTGATTGTTTCATATTCTAGCAACACTCAATTAACAGTGTCAATCATTGATCAGATCTCAGATACGTAGGAGCATTTCAAAAGAATGTCTCTCTCCAACTGCTAAATGGATGCATGAGTGTTGCTTACAACTCAATTCAAGTAAAATGGAAATTAAACTCTTTGGTACCTTTAAGAGTCTCTGGGCGGGTAGCCATCTGAACTGGTCTGAACCCCAGTTCCCTTGGATAAAGTTAGGAATTTAGAGATACAATTTGATCATTATCTTTAAGTCTCAAATTTCAACAGTATCATCCACGTGCTTTCACCTATTAAAAGTCATTACACACATTTTTTGATCTGCTGCCTTCCTCTAGCCATAAAAATGTGACGCATGCCTTGATAATGTCTAGACTTGATTACAGCAACTCCCTGTATATTGGTTTACCTTAATACTCTGTTCAGAATTTGCCAGTGTTGCTGAATGTGGCTGCTCACCTGATTTTGCAAGTTGCTAAACATCACTCTGTCTCTTCCCAACTTCGTGGTCTGCATTAGCTTCCTATAGATAAAAGACTATAATTCAAGGCTACGATTCTAATTTATCACCCCCACAGTAATAAGGGCCCAGTCTATTTGCAAACATGTCAACTTTATTCTCCAAGTAGAGCCCTAAGATTGAATAGTGCTTGTCTTTTGGTGGAACCCAAACATAGGCGATCCAGAATTGGAAGATGCTCTATTTCTTTTCTAGGGGTTTCACAATGGAATTTGCTTCCTATCAAGCTGCCTCTCTCCCATTCCATCTCAATTGTTCAGGAAAAATTGAAAACCTGGCTTTTCAATCAGGTTTTAGATTCTTCAGTTACTTTCTTGCTGTTGGTCTAGCATCAGGACATCCCAGCTGGGGTAGCTGTTTTGCACACTACAAGTAAAGCACAAGTTACTAACTTGTGTAACGATATATCTGTAAGAGACAGTAGTTAGTGACAGATTCCTTACCTTAGAATATCCCCAGGCGTCAGGCTGGATCCGGAAAGTTTTTGCGTAGCAGTACCCTTGCGCGTCGGTAGGCGGCGTCGTGCGGCTCCGCGTCCGTCGTCGGCGTCGTGATCGCCGGGATGACGTCGCGGGCAGTACTTAGACGCCGCCCCTGCGCGCTGACGTCAGTTCTGTACACGACTTTCCGCGCCAGGAACGCAGAGCCATGCAAGAAGCTGACATAGGTGTCTGAAAAATACTAGGGCCCTGAAAGGGATGTCCTTAAGCCTAGAAATCAGTTCGCAGAACGGGGAGGATGGGCGGGCGGTAGGAATCTGTCACTAACTACTGTCTCTTACAGATATATCGTTACACAAGTTAGTAACTTGTGCATCTGAAAGAGACACGTTAGTGACAGATTCCTTACCTTAGAATAGATACCCCAGCAATACCAACCCCGGTGGTGGGTCTGCGAACAAAGATCAGACAAGGAAGTCCCGGAGGACAGAACGGCCAAAGAAGTCGTCCCTCCGGACCTGACTGTCAAGGCAGTAATGCTTGGTAAACGTGTGCAGCGAGGCCCACGTAGCTGCCTGACAGATATCCTGCAGCGGAACACCGCGGCCTAAGGCCGTGGTAGCAGCCGTTGCCCTGGTGGAATGGGCACGCAGCCCAACAGGAGGCTCCTTCTTAGCCAAAGAATAGCAGGCTTTGATACACAAGGTTACCCAGCGGGAAATGGTTCTCTTGTGCACCGCCCGATCTTTTTTGGCGCCCACGTAGCCAACAAAGAGCTGGTCATCCACCCGGAAGTGTTGTGTGCGGTTAATATAGAAGGAAAGCGCACGTTTTGGGTCCAGACGGTGGAGCCTCTCTTCCTCTCTGGAAGGATGCAGAGGCGGAAAGAAGATGGGCAAAGTGATGGTCTGCCCAATGTGGAAGGCAGTAACCACCTTTGGCAAGAAGGACGGACGCGTCCGAAGAACAACCTTGTCTGGATGGACAGACAGAAAGGGAGGTTTGCATGATAGAGCCTGGAGCTCACTCACCCGCCGAGCGGAGGTGATGGCGACCAGAAAGGCTGTCTTCAGAGTCAGAAGACGAAGAGGACAGTTATGCAGAGGCTCAAAGGGAGCGCACATGAGAAAAGTAAGAACCAAGTTCAAGTCCCACTGAGGCATTACAAACGGAACAGGAGGGAAGAGGTGTGTAATGCCTTTTAGGAACCTGTTAACAACAGGGGACTTGAAAAGGGAGGGCTGATCAGGAAGCCTGAGGAAGGCCGAGATAGCACAAAGATAGCCCTTGATGGTACCCAGGGCAGAACCCTGTTGGGCCAGAGAAAGAAGGAACAGAAGAACCTCAGAAAGAGGGGCAGAGAGGGGATTCACAGCCTTTGCTGTGCACCATGCCACAAACTTGTTCCACCTGCAGACGTATACCACCTTAGTGGAGGGACGCCTGGCTGCCAGAATCACATCACAAACTTCGGGAGGCAAGTCGAAAGGAATCAACTGCCGCCGCTCAATCTCCACGCAAGCAGGTGGAGACTGGACAGGTTCGGGTGGAGGACCGTCCCCTGCTGCTGCGACAGAAGATCCTCCCGAAGAGGCAGACGGATCGGGGATCGACGCTCATACTGAGTAGCTCGGGATACCAAACTCTTCGAGCCCAGTCCGGAGCCACAAGGATGACTTGGGCCCGGTCGCGCCGAATCTTCTTCAACACTCTGGGTAGAAGTTGTATAGGCGGAAAGACGTACAACAGACCGCAACTCCACTCGCGACGAAAAGGGTCTCCGAGCGAGTGCCGCCTTGGAAATTCCAACGCGCAGAACTGCTGACATTGCGCGTTCTCTTCGGTGGCGAACAGATCTAACCAAGCCTCTCCCCACTGCTGAAAGAGACCTTGCGCCACCTCCGAGTGAAGACGCCATTCGTGATCCATCATGCACCTGCGGCTGAGTTCGTCCGCCCTGGCGTTAAGGGAACCTGCCAGGTGTTGAACCATCAGGAATATGCCCTGATGTTCCAGCCATGTCCAAAGGCGCAGAGCCTCCTGACATAGGGTCCACGACCCCACCCCGCCCTGTTTGTTGCAATACCACATGGCGGTGGTGTTGTCTGTGAACACCTGCACTACCGTCCCTTTGACAGAGGGAAGGAATGCCTTGAGTGCAAGTCGGATCGCCCGGAGCTCCAGAAGGTTGATATGGAGCCGGGACTCCGCCGGAGACCAGAGGCCTCTGATCTCTGCCTCTCCCATGTGACCGCCCCATCCCAGAAGGGACGCGTCCGTCACAACTGTGTGCTCTGGCTGGGGAAGGGAGAGGGATCTGCCCATGACCCATTGCCGGTTCGAGAGCCACCACTGCAACTGTTTTGAAGTCCCCTCCGAGATCTGGACGTGATCAGACAGGTTGCCCTGGTGCTGCGCCCACTGGAACTTCAGGTCCCACTGCAGAGCCCGCATATGCCATCTGGCATGATCGACCAGCAGGATGCAGGAGGCCATGAGGCCCAGCAGCCTCAGGGTCATCCGTACCAAAACCCAGGATAAAGGCTGAAAGATCGGAATCATAGCCTGAATATCCCAGACTCGCCGTTCGGGAGGCTAGGCCCGAAACTGCGTCGTGTCCAGAACTGCTCCGATGAAAAGGAGCTGTGGAGAAGGAATCAGATGCGACTTCGGCACATTGATGGAGAACCCCAGCGAGGGCAGGAGTTCGGCCGTAGTCTGGAGGTGGGAGACGACTGCCTGGGACGAGCCCGCCTTCAGCAGCCAGTCGTCGAGGTAGGGGAAGACTGGAACCCCTGCCCGGCGCAGATGAGCTGCGACCACCGCCATCACTTTCGTGAACACCCGAGGGGCACTTGTAAGGCTAAAGGGGAGCACGGTGAACTGAAAATGCTCGAGGCCTACCGTGAACCGCAGGTAACGCCGGTGGGCCGGCAGGACGGGGATGTGAAAATAAGCGTCCTGCAAGTCCAACGCTACCAACCAGTCTCCAGGGTCGAGGGCAGTCAAGACCTGAGCTAGGGTGAGCATCTTGAACTTCTCCTTCCGGAGGAAGCGATTGACGTTCCGGAGGTCCAAGATAGGACGCATGTCCTCCTTGTCCTTTTGGGCACCAGAAAGTAGTGGGAGTAGCAACCACGTCCTACTTCTGGGGTCGGAACATGCTCGATGGCCCTCTTGGCCAAGAGGGCCGTGACTTCCTTCTGCAGAAGCACCAAGTGATCCCCTGACATGCGGTGGAATTGAGGTGGCAGGGCTGGGGGGGTGGTCTCGAAGGGGAGGGAGTAGCCCCTTCGGACAATGTCCAAGACCCACCTGTCCGAGGTGATGGCACGCCAGTGGTGAAGGTGATGGCGGACCCTGCCCCCTACTGGCGTGCTGTGCACCTGAAAGGAAGGACAAGGAGGATTTGGAGGCCGCGGACGGGGCGGAGTTGGTGGCCTGACCCGCACGCTGGTTGTCCGAACCGCCACGGCGGTAGCCACGTCCTCGGCCACGCGAAGACGCTTGCTGCGCGGGCCGGTGGCTGGGCAGCGGACGTGACTGGGCGCCCCTTCCGTGGCCACGAAAGGGGCGAAAAGCAGAGGTTAGCGGAGGGCGCACAACAGAAAGGCCCAGGGACTTGGCAGTAGCCAGTGAGTCCTTAAAACGCTCCAGCGCATGGTCTGCTTTGGAACCAAAAAGACCGACTCCATCAAAGGGCATGTCCATGAGTGTATTCTGGACATCACCCGAGAAACCAGTTGTTCTCAGCCAGGCGTGGCGACGCAGCGCCACCGTAGTTGCAAGCGATCTGCCCAGCGAGTCGGCGGTATCAAGGCCACAACGTATGGTGAACTTTGCCGCATCCCTACCTTTCGCAATGGTGCGGGTAAGCAGTGTCTGGACCTCCTCAGAATACTGGGGCAAAACAGCCACCACCGAATCCCACAGGAGTGGGTATACCGGCCCAAAAGGCAAGCGGTGTTGACGGACCGCAAGCCAGCACTGGAGGAAGAAAAAGCCTTCTTCCCAAACTGGTCCAGGCGTTTGGATTCCCTATCCGGAGGGGCGGTAGGGAAGGCGGTTTGGGAGGCAGAGGCTTGGACAACCAAGCTCTCGGGGGTGGGATGTTGAGAGAGAAACAAGGGGTCGCCCGGAGCAGGGCGATGGCGTCGGGCCACGTTCCTATCCACAGGAGCCCCTGTGGTGGGCTTGGACCAGGTGCCCAAAAGAACGTCAGACAGTGCATCATTAAAGGCAGCACAGTCTCCGAGGAGGAAGCTGCCAGCTGAAGCACTTCCGTCAGGAGATTAGTCCTGACAGCCACAGTAGGCAATTGGAGGTGCAAGGCTCCAGCTGATCTACGCAACACCGTTGCGAAATTTGCTCCCTCCTCCGTAGCCACGGGAGGAGACAGCATGCCAGTGTCAGGGGAAGTGTCTAGACCACTGGCATCCCCAAGTTCCTCTGCCCAGTCCTGATCATACTCACACTGCTGTGTGAGAGGGTCTTCCGACCCCTCCCAGCTCTCCTGGTCCTCCTCTGGTTCAAAATATGGAGGAGGAGGGACATCTGGGACCCAAGGTCTCATCGGCGCCGGGGCCGGCGTCGAGCGACGTCGGTCCGGCTCCATGTCCGGAACCGGGGAACGACGCCGCCCGGAGCCCCGGGCGGCGTCAGGAATGGCACCGTGGACATCGACGCCGGCGGAGGCGTGGTTAGGTCAACCGGCGTCGATCGGGGTTGCGGTACCACCGGAGCCGGGATCGAGGCCGGAGCCGAGGCCGGGATCAAGGCTGGCGGGACAGGCGACGCCGGGACCGGAGTCGTCGGCAACGCCGGAGCAACCCCATCAGGGACCGCGGGGCCCGAAGGCGCACCGGAGGGACCTTGAGGCCCGAAGAGGCGGGCCATGGCCGACAGGAATTCCTGTATCTCGGCCGGAGTCGCCCCGAACCCGGGAAGGACGGGTAATGCGGGGGCGGCGCCACAGGCACATCCGGAGCCGCGGGGACGGTGCCGACAGGGGCCTCAGCCGAGTCGCGAGACCGGCGAGGCAAAGTCTTAGAGCGATGGTGCTTCTTAGACTTCTTGTGCTTCGACTTACCCGAGGAGTGCGAAGACTTGGACTCCGACGACCGGCGGGGGCTCCGCGACCGGCCCCTCGACCTCTCACGGGACCGGGGCTTGGTGCGGCGCGGAGCCGACTGCCGGACCTCGAGGAGCTTTCGAGACCGCTCTCGCAAAGCCTTCGGGTGTAAGGCCCGGCAGTCAGGGCACGACTTCGTGTCGTGGTCTCGGCCGAGACAGTAGAGACACTCTAAGTGCGGGTCTGTGATCGACATCATTCGACCACAGATGTCGCATGGCTTGAAGCCGGGCATCCCTACCGACACCTAGGAGTCGAGAAGACTCGAAAAGAAACAGTGAAAAAAATCACCCAAAATTTAGTCAAAAATTGACTAGGGCACTGCTCTTCCCGGATCTGCGCTTACTGGCGCGGAAAAGAAGAACTGACGTCAGCGCGCAGGGGCGGCGTCCTAGGTACTGCCCGCGACGTCATCCCGGCGATCACGACGCCGACGACGGACGCGGAGCCGCACGACGCCGCCTACCGACGCGCAAGGGTACTGCTACGCAAAAACTTTCCGGATCCAGCCTGACGCCTGGGGATATTCTAAGGTAAGGAATCTGTCACCAACGTGTCTCTTTCAGATATATTAATTAATTTATTCATACATTGCACCCTCTAATGTCACCACAGGAATTACTTGGATTTCACGTTGTTTACTGATTTAATTCAAATGGTTTTTAAACATGATAGTCAATGTTATTACAGAGAACATTAGTCTACACGTGGAAGCCAAAGATTCAAGCTTACACACCCTTCTTGGCCATTTCCAGACATTGGATTTATTTTAATGGGTTAAGCATCCTGCCTATAACATGGGGAATACACTAGACTGGATCCTTTCTTTAGACAGACTCCTGAAGAGAAGCTCACCTAACATAGTCTGGATTGGGTTGACCACTCGCTGAGTGACCTTCATAGCTAGAACCCACGAAAACTGTAAACACTATTGGTCAGTCTCAAAATCTGAAGTCTATAACCCAGAAATCTTTGAGTCCCCGTATCAAAATCTGTGTGACTACTCATGATGCATTATAACCAGTCCCTGTTATGTTATGTTATGTTATAGGCATTTATAAAGCGCAAGCGGTTACCCAAAGGTGTCCTGGCGCTAGCTGCTCTCAACTGTGCATTGGGGTGGAGGGTATTTTTACAAGGTAAAGAGCCATGTCTTCAGTTCCTTCCTGAAGGTTAGGATATTAGTTGTGTTTCTCAGATAGAGAGGGAGATCATTCCAGGCCTTGGCAGCACCGGCAATAAAGCTTCTCCCTCCCCATGTAACTTTTTTTATAGATGGTACTGATACCAACTTAGCGCCAAGGGAACAGCATCCTGGATTAAGCAGCCCATCTAATACCATCATGACACAGGACAACTATATCAGCCTCATGTAATCAGTAGTTTTCAGCTTCTCTGAGAAAAGCTAATTTCAAACTTTGTTTAGTCACTGGCAGGGAGCAGATATAAGATACTACTCAAGATCAAGAAATGCTGCCGCTTTTATGCTCCTCTGATATTCTCTGCAGGGAACAAGTAAAAATAAATTTTTGATATTTTTAGTGAAGTAAGCAATGTAAAGGCAGTCAAATGGCTGTAGATCCCTAAGCCATTCCATTCATTAAGATTGTTTGCAAAAAAGTACAAACTATTCGGACAAGTATTCAAATGCGTAGGACATTCACATTTTCGCTGAAAATAGATCCCTCAAACAAACACAAAAGGAGTAGCAGGGAATCCCTAAATCAATGAAATTACCCTCATTACCTCCTTTTCTCTATGTTACGTTAAAGTGGAAGAAGCTGGTGTTAGTCTACAAGAAATGAATACCGCCAGTTATCTGGGACATCCATGTTTTAATAGCACAATTAAGAGGACATGGTCATATTGGAGACGCTTCCACAGAAGGAATTTTTTATGGTTAACTCTCTGTACATAGGGTACCAAAGATGTTGAAGTGAAGCTGGATTTCTCTTCTGCTAATGAACCGTTGATTGATCAACTTGAAACATATAGCTACCAATCAACTGAAAGTGTTCCCTTTTTGGCAAAGATTATGAAGAACGTTGAAACCTTTCAATTGAATAAACTTCATGAAACCCACGCTTGGCTTTGGGGTAGACAGTCTGGCTTGTTCCCTAGGGTGAGGGGCTGAGTTGGCATTACTGGATGTCAGGCATCTGCAGCTGCTATGGAATGCTGAAAAAGAGTTCAGCAGCCATTTTGGTGCAGCTGGACCTGTGGTCCACTTCAGCATGACTGATCACAGTACACTACATGATTGTTTGTCCAGTGTGGTAGGAGTAAGAAGCTCTTTCGTAGGCTGGTTGAGGCCCTTCCTTTCAACTCAAACGCGAGGATACCAACCTCTGTGCATCATGTTGGGTGCCATCAGGCTTCCCATTGGCACCCATTTGGTTTAATATTTGCGTGCAACCTCCAACCAAGCTTATGACAGATCTGGAAGGAGGGGTCAATACCATTTCTATGCTAACAGTACTCAAATATTTCTTCCTTTCACAGATGAACACATCCCAGATTTACAGTAGTGAACTATACATATATTTGGAAGAAGAATGACTGACTTGCATTGAATGCAGACACACCCAAGATACTGATAGTAATTTTTAAACATCAGCTAAATCAATTGGGTTCAGACCACAGCTGCCAGAAAGGTAAAATCAATTGCCTGCATTTTCGATCCTTGACTGACCATGGAAAATAAGGTTAGTGGATCCACTAAAACCTGAATTTATTATATCTGTTTAATGGGCAAGGTGAGACCATTTCTATATGTACAGGAAAGGGCAACTATAGACAGAGCTTCTATTACTTTGTGAACTGAATGTAAAATCCGTATTTGTAAAGCGCGAACTACTCACCCTTACGGGTCTCTCAAGGCGCTGGGGGCCGTCGTGGAAATTAAGTGAGCTATTGCCCAGAGTCACATGGTGCTGAGCTGAGCTGCCGCCGGAGCTGGGGATCGAACCGTGAGCCCTGTGCTCCGAAGTCAGCTGCACCTTTATTGGAACTCCAATACAACCTTTAAATCATCTGCAGTAAGTGCTGAACTATAAAGCCTGAACCGTTGCTGAGTTATCAGAATTTGAGCATGTATCCCTGATTTTTAAATCCTTTCACTTACTATCTATTAAGGCCTGACTCTCGTATCAATATTTTTGTATTACAAGACCAGTGCACTGGATGGAATCCATTACATGGCGCGCCTCTTCTATAGAGTATGCAGACGGTTCTGCCATAGATGCTCAGGTTTAACGTTCTGGAATGAGTCCCCACTTAAACTATGCCAAGCCCCAGCTTGGCTAAGGTTAGAAAAAGCCTAACAATCTACATATTCCCAAAGGTGTACCTATGTTGCTGAAGCTGCCTCGCTCTTACGTAGCTTAAAGCTTTAGTGCTTTCGAAATACTGTCTCATTACAATTTCCAGTTCTATTAGAATGCCAAGTCAAGCCAAACCAGCAGAACCCTCCTCATGGGGGGAATCTGCTGGTGAAACAGACAGGAAATGATATATGCATTAAAGGAAATCCTGAAAAATGCTAGTATCTTTTCCTCTAGAGTCAATGTAAATAATTGAGAAACATTGTTTTGCACACAAAAATGCTCAGACAATGTAAGGTGATTCGAACGTGGAATATGAGAGGTTAAGGACTGAGCAAAGTGTTTGATAATCCTTGTGTGGGGCTGTGTGGTATTGCATGAACAGAGTGAGCCCAGTGTAGTGGTAATGTTATCTGAAAGATGCAATGCTGTTTCGGAGTGCAGCCAAGAGTTTTAGCCTGGCTAGTATATTATAATTGAGACTGACTTATGATACAAGATGTGGTTCTGTATGTTTAGTTTGACTGCAATGGCAGATACACATTGATTACAAAATGGAAATGTTGTGGAAGACTTGCTTAGCCTTGCAAAAGTGAGTTGCAACCCCCAGAACTCTGGCTAGCTGATTGTTAGAAATGGGATTTTTGGGTAGGCTGGGGCATGTGCCAAAGCCCGGCAGAAACCACCACTCTAGTCAGGATAAGGGAGTTACACTCCTAAAATAACCCCTGCTCACCCCCTTGGAAGCTTGGCACGAGCAGTCAGGCTTATCTTAGAGGCAGTGTGTAAAGCATTTGCACATAACCAACAGTAATACAGTGTAAGCACTACAAAAGGACACCACACCAGTTTAGAAAAATATCCAATATTTTTATATACTTAAGACAAGACCAAAAACGATAAAAATCCACAATACAGTACTTAAAAATCTTCAGTTATCAAAATATGTTTGAAAAACAGTTCCTTGATGTCGATAGCTACGTCCGGGGCTATCACGGCGTCGTGAGCAAACAAATCCAAACAGTTCTGGCTGACCGCAGCGTCGCGGGCCAGCTACGGTGTCGGGAAGACCCGCAAACAGTACCTTTGAGAAATGCAGGGTGTCGGCGACCTCTCGTTGAGCTTCCGAGAGTACGTCGTCCGCAGGCGTCGGTTCCGGAGGTCGGTGCAGGAGTCGTCGGGGCCCTTGAAGTCACACGCGTTGCGGATCGAACTCCTCTCTGTTGAAGTCAGGAGCGCTGGCGTCGGCAGACGTCGGGTGCTGCGGTGCGAAGTGCAGCGGTGCGGCGTGCGGTGCCCTCAGGTCGCGGTGCGAGCAGCGGCTCGGTGGCGGCGTCAGATGGCGTCATCGGTGAGACCAGGGTCGCGGTGCGAAGTGAATGCGGTGCTCGTCGCGGTGCTGGCAGGTCGGGGTGCAAGCAGCGGCGTCGTCGTTGCTGAAGCGCTGTCGTCGGCTGACGAACTGGAGTCGATGGTGCTGGCGTCGGTAGGCCAAGGCTGCGGTGCGGGATGAGGGCGGTGCGTTGTGTGACTTTACGAGTGGTGCCCTCGAACCACGGTGCAAGCAGCGGCGTAGATTTCGGCATGGAGCGGCGGCGTCGGGGATACCAAGGCATCGTCGCGAGGCGGTGCGGAGTGCGGTGCCCACAGGTCGCGGTGCGAGCAGCGGCTCGGTGGCGGCGTCAGCAGGCGTCGGCGGTGAGACCAGGGTCGCGGTGCGGCGGTGCCCTCTGCGGTGCCGTCAGGACACGGAGTCGGCAGCGGCGTCGTCGACGTCGTCGGATTGCTTTTTCTTCTGTTGCAGCTCAAAACCCACAGTTCCCAGTGCTGAGGGCAGAAGAGCTTGAAGTCTTTGCTGTTCCTGAGACTTCTTGAACAGGGGGCAAGCTCTACCTCAAGCCCTTGGAGAAACTCACAGAAGTAGATTGCAGAAAGTTCAGTCCAGTCCTGTCCTTTCACTGCCCAAGACAGAAGTAGCCACTGCAGGCCAACACAGCAAAGTGGTAGTTCCTCCTCACAGCTTCTCCACCTCTTCTTCTTGGCAGTCTTCTTGGTCCAAAAGAGTTCTAAAGTTCAGGGGTCTGGGCCCCAATATTTATATCCCAAAATCCTTTGATCTCTTAGGCAGAGAGTGTCTGTGCCCAGCCAGAACCAGTCTGCCTTCTCTGGTGTGACTTCCTGGCTGGAGGTGGAGACGGCATTGTCAGAGGCAGACCAGGCCCTTTGAGGTGCAAGGAAATCTCCTCCCCTTCCCCAATTGCAGCCCAGGTCCATTCAGCCCTTTCCTGACCCACCTAGACTATCTGGAGCCACTCCTGCTCCCCAGCCTTCTGTCATCCAAAAACCCAGACAGGCAATCCACATTCCATTGAGGCACCCGGGGTGACTGAGCAAGAAAATACCTACTTTCTAAAAGTGGTATTTTCAAACACAGAATGTAAAAATCACCTTCACTAAAAGATGCATCTTTAGATTCTGAGTTCAGGCATACGAAACTTTATTTTCCTACCTAATTCCCCGGACCAGTTATGTTTATAAGATGTTATAAACAAACTCCCCATTTTGTCCTATGGGGAACAGGTAGCCTTGCAATAGTGAAAAACGAAATTGGCCGTAATTCACTATCAGGACATGCCACACACACCAGGGCATGTCCTACCTTTCACATACACTGCACCCTGCCCACAGGGGTACCTTGGGCCTACCTTAGGGGTGGCTGACATGTAAGAAAAGGGAAGGTTAGGGACTGGCAAGTGTGTGCACTGACCAAGTCGACATGGCAGTTACAACCTGCGCGCAGACTCTGCAATGGCAGGTCTGAGTTACCTTTTCAGGGCTACTCACGTGGGTGGCACAATCAGTGCTACAGGCCCACTAGTATCATTTGATTTACAGGCCCTGGCACACTCAGTGCACTTTACTAGGGACTAACAAATAAATCAAATATCCAATCATGGAAACACCAATCCATAACACACTTTACAGAGAGCATATGCACTTTTGCGCTGATTAGCAGTGGTAAAGTGCCCAGAGTCCTAAAACCAACACAAACAGGTCAGGAAAAAGTAGGAGGAAGAAGCAAAAAGTTTGGGGATAACCCTGCAAAAAGGGCCATTTCCAACACTGATTGATAACAATGTTTTTTTTTTATTAAAAAATTATGCCATTAAAATAAAATGAAAAAGAAAACCTGCTGCTGCCGCCTAAATGAGACAGTCATATCCATGCATTTAAAAAAGAAAAATACATTCATCATCATATATCATGTTAATAGGACAGAACAGGTGATTCCTTGCAGGCAGGTGTACGTACAACAGGTATAAAAACTCTTTTTAGGTTGAGCCTACCAGACAGCGCAAGTGCCTGGTTGCAAAAGACATAACGTGAGCTTACCGGGGAACTAACAGGGGGCTTAGAGCCATTACCTTACTATTGGTTGGCTTTATTGTCACTCTCATTTGCTTTCTTCTTATTTGATGGCTTGCTTTGTATATGTCCCTCCCCTGGAGCATAGCCTATTTACTTGTGTTATTCCACTGCTCATTTTTAGGGAACTAGGTTTTTTTCTTGCTTAAGCACTCCAGAAGAATGCATATGTTTTCCAACTCTCTCCTTTGTCTGTTTCTCTCTCCCCTCCTTGTTTCATGTTGCTCTCTCTTGGCTGTGTGGTTTTCTCCCCTATCCACAACGTTCAGCTTTTACACTGCCCCCTTCTCTTTTGATTCCCATCCTATTGCTTATCAGAAATTACTTCGCCAGAATGTCACTGTTGTTTCTATTTCACCCACACATGCTTGCTGAAGGGTGGAACGGCCAAGCAATGCCTTTTCCAGCCCTCATTCACTTGTTTATTCGCTTGTCCAAAGCTATGCTTCTTGAACTTTGCGGCCATGATGCAGCCTCTGTTGTGCTTGCACCAACATTTGTTTACCAAAAGAAGCTCGACTTGGTGAAATGTACGAACCTTCTGTATGGGTCCAACAGTAACTTTACAGCACAAAAGTGGGTCTGTGTATTAGGCAGCTGCTGATATTACAAGTTATCAACTCCGCAGCAAGTACAGTGGCACCGGGGCCCAGGGTGTGGCTCTAATTAGGGATTTAATATACTGCATATTCACCGGTCTGGGAAGCCCTTCTTCTTGCTTTCATTATGGTCTGTGGTACCATTTTGAGAGGCGGGACAGGAACACATACTGTACAGTACATCCTCTAAAGTACAAAGGAAGCACACAATTCTCTTCTGTATGCATGTGCAGCATAGTACTTACTATGCAAGCAACACACTACCACCTTTAAAGTACACACAGGTATCACACCGTGCCCAGTGGCGGTCCATGTAGGAAAGCGCGGTGAGGCGGGGCTGGTGAAAGTGATATACGACGGGATAAGGAATATAAAATAAATACATAATTGAAACCACTTACCTTGTGCTCGCCGCATCACCGCCTCGGCGATGCGGCGAGCGCAAGGTAAGTGGTTTTACTTATTTATTTATTTTATATTCCTTATCCTGGCGTATGTCACTTGCACCCCCCAACCCTCGCCACGCGATTACCTGCACGGACCGCCACTGACCGTGCCCTTCATTATACAGTGACAGCACATTATCTCCTTCAAAGCACACATGCATACAGTCCCAACAATGTACAAATGTTGCACACTACTTTAACATAAAACATACACCCACCATGCAGCATACTACTACATTCCATAAACACTTCTTTACAATAAATCACTGCAACAAACTACTTCCTCCAAGTGAACATCTTGAACACTTCTTCCTTATATACAGAGGTAGTGCGGCCGACATTGGCCAACACTACAGAGGTAGTGCGGCCGACATTAGCCAACACTGGGGAGGGTTATAAAAGCTTGTTTGGAGCTCTGCACCAAAGGGAGTCCTTTATTTATTTATTTTTCATCAAGCTGCTTAGGAAGAGCTTCCCGAGCAGCCTGTTTTTTCTTTATTTACTGCAATGACGATCGGCGTGCATGGGGGACTGTCGTCATTGATGTAAAAGTGAAAGTAAAATGAGCCGATGGGCTCGTTTTACTTTCTATGAATCATTGCTCAGGTGCATATGTCAGCCCTCACCTGAGCACTGATTCTCCTGGGCGAGGTATTGTTAGAAAGGGGAGAATATTCCTTTTCCAATGGCACCATTGCCCATGGATCCCTGATTGTGGAGCGCCACAGGAGAGCGATCAACAAGCAGGGATCCACTCACTAGCCACCAGGAATAGGAGGAGCGGCCCCCTGGGTAACGGCTTGTGCTTCCCTGTGGTATTTGTATATTTCATTCTCCCCTCCCCCCTTCTTCCCCCGGGCAGCATATGGGGGCAATTACCCACTAGAAAAAGCCCACAAGACACCAGGGATTTTAGTAAATTAGGCAACAGTCTTTCTGGCCCCCCGGGGGGGGGGGGAGATGGGGGAAATTGCCCCCAAACCGCCTTGGGGGAGGCAGAAAGCCTACTAGATGCCTGGGATTTTTTAAATTAATATATAGGAGTAGGGGCTGTCTAGAATGGGCATGGCCATTCCCCCACCGCGACTAAATGGGGCAACAATCTTTCTGCCCCCCTGTGGGGTAAATAAGGGTAGAGAAACTCCACTAGACGCCAGGGAAAGATTATGTTTAAAACTAAATAGGGGTGGGGGCTGCCCACCATGGGCATGGCTATGCCCCCACCCCAACTAAATGGCGCAATAGCTTAATTACCCCCAATCTGTCCCACTCCCACGGGGGGCAGAAAGCCCACTAGACTCCAAGGATTTTTAAATATAGGGGTGGGAGCGGCCCAGCATGGGCATGTCCATGACCCACCCAAGTAAATGGGGCAACAGTCTTTCTGCCCCCCCTCCAGGAGGGCAGGTGGGGGTAATTACAACCGATCTGGCCCCCCCCACTCCCTCAGGGCAGAAAGCCTATTAGATGCAATGGAAAGTTTTTTTACAAAAATATTGGGGTGGTGGCTGCCCACCATGGGCATGGCTATGCCCCCACCACAACTAAATGGGGCAACAGCATTTCTGCACCCTGGGAGGCAGATGGGGTAATTACTCCTGATCTGCCCCCTCGGGAGGGAGGCAGAAAGCCCATTAGATGCCAGGGAATTAATTATTTTAATTAAAGAGGTGGGGAAGTACTGAGTGGAAAAATGTGATGTATCCATGTTGTGTTTCTGGCAGTTTCCTGTTGCAGGCACTATGCCTACCCACACAAGTTAAGTACTATTTTTATCAGAAGACTTAGGGAAATGATGGGTGGGTGGAAGGAAGTTTGTGGCTCCCCACAGATTCCAGAACTTTCCATCACAGAAATGTGGATAATTTTTAGTCAAAGTTTGATGTTTGCATGGGATTGAGGGTAAAACAACTTGATGACAGCCACGCAAGTCACCCCATCCTGGAATCCCCTAGGTGTCCAGTTTTCAAAAATGTACAGGTTTGCTACGTATTCCCAGGTGCCGCCTTAGCTAAGGCCTAAAATCCACAGTTACCCACTTTGCAAAAAACATGTCGTAATTCAGTGGAAAAATGCGATTTGTCCATGTTGCGTTTTGGTCCGTTTCCTGTCGCAGGCACTAGGCCTACCCACAAAAGTGAAGTAACATTTTTAGCTTATCAGAAGACATGTGGGGGCATAGAAAAGTAGAACATTTATTTTTAATTGGCTTTGCTTCCTTTGTGCTTTCCAAATGTAAGCCAGTTTGTAAGAAAGAAGACATTTTGAAAAATACCCTCTAAATCATATGCCCATAAATACAAATAACCACTGCAAATAAACTCCATATCTTGTGCCCATTTCAGAAATACATAGGTTTCCTTAATACCCATTTTTCACTCTACATATTTCACTCTACATATTTTACCATATGAATTGGGCTATACTCGGTACACAATAAAAAACCATTGCTCAGCTGTTGGCTTTGGGTACCTCGGGTTCTAGGAGAACCTACAAACCCTATGTATACCTGCAACCAAAAGGGCCTAGCAAATGTAATGGTACATTGCTTTTGTAAATCAGCCATCGTGACAAAAGTTACAAATGAATACTTTGTCACAAATGGCAGTTTTTTCCTACTCCTTTTCAATATTCCTTTATTTCAACAGTTAGTTTCTTTGGAAAAACCTTGAGAGATCTACACATATAACCGCTTGCTGAATTCAGAATTTTGTCTACTTTTCAGAAATATATAGCTTCCTGGATCACTCATGGGTGTCACACTGATTTCCACCACAAACTGGAAGTAGGCTGGAAAAACAAAAAATAGGAAAAAGGGGCTACCTCTTTGAAAAATACCAAAACTAAGGCAAAAAATGTGTTTTCTTGATTCAGCTCTGTAAGTTCCTGAAAACTGGAAAGATGGTGACTTTAGTACAGCAAACCGTTCGTTGATGCCACTTTTAGGGAAAAAAGACACTTTTATCCAGAGCACTTTTTTCCTATTTTTCCCCCAAAAACTAAAAATGTAGCTATATTTTGACTATTTTCTCGGTCTTCTCCAGGGGAATCCACAAACCCTAGGTACCCTTAGGACTCCCAATATGTTGGAAAAAAGGACGCAAATTTGGCGTGGATACCTTATGTGTACAAAAAGCTATGGAGGACTGGGCGCAAACTACTCCAAATAGCCAAAAAAGGGCTCAGCACTGGGTGTGAAAAGGCCTAGTAGTTAAGGGGTTATTGATGATGATTGAACAACTACTTGAGAGGTTGTTTCTGGCAACAGGCTAGGAACCTTGGCTTGAATTTTAGACATACAGTAAAAGCTCAACATAGCTACTAACTTCTGCTCAACATTTATATTCGATGTAGATATGTTTTTTTCACTTACGCCTTTAGAGTTTAGTTAATCAACACTATAGCAATCGGACAAAGTAGAGCAACAATCGATTAAAACGAACATTCCATTTCTACACTGTCAAATTTCATCTCACACCCAGGGATGGTTTATTCAGGTCTCTGATTGTATTCCTCCGGAACCCATTCGCTTTTCACATGCAGAAGAGAACACTAACTCACTAAAGGGCTTTTGGGACAGCTTTGTAGGAGCCACCTAGAATCCTTGTAGCATAGAGTTTGCCAAATGAGGCCTTTGAATATTGCCTGAACATTGAAAAGTGAGTTTCAGTTTGGCAGCTTTCCATGCACCAATAAACTAAGAGGAATGAGAGTGCAGGAAAGATGTTACCCTTATTCAGTGAGACACATTGTTTCAAGATGCTGAAGGAAGACAACTCATGCAGATAACGAGGCCATTCCTTGAAAAGTAGTTCTGGAAGGAACCAGTCCTAAAAATCGGAGAAAAACATTTAAGAAACTGCTCCCCTGTCAGAAATGACCCTCCAGCAGAAAACTTCACTACCCGCCGCAGAAAACAATGCTGTTTCCTTCTACAAATAAAGCTAGAGCCCTCCTCAGACATTTCTCTGCATTAGAGCAAACATCTTGGAAGGAGATGGGAAAAGATCAATATATCTAATAAGTTATTTAGGAGATTGTTCTGCGAAAGGGTACTCCGTTATGAAAGCGTGCAGTGGACAGGAGTATACTGTACTGAAACTTGCTCAGCAGTGTAAACTATTGTGGCACATACTATTAATTTCTCATGTAATCACACTTTTACAGAGGCTACATTACACTAATGGATCTTTGACTCAAAGATAGTGACCATGGCTGTTGCACAACACAAATCTGATTGGCAGAGGAGGATCAGTTTACTTACCTGTCAACTAACAAAATCTGTGCATAGGGGCAGAAGTATCATCGGTGCAGCAAGTGCAGTGGCACCAGTACCCAGAGTTCTAAGGGGCACAGTGCACCAGCATTCTGGTCCTCTTACTACCCTACAGAGGGATCTAGGGATCTATATTTCTTGAAAATTCTTCAGTTTAGCAATATCTCAATAAAAGGCTTTCTTCTACTGCACACTTTGTACCACATCTCTGGCTACCATGTATGGTGCTTCTTAAAATTGTGATAAAAATCACAAAACAGCAAATGTTGGACAGGTTTTAAACTCCAGGAAGCTCATTACTATATTTATGTCAGTTAGACGGAAAGCATTTAATAAAAACTCAGCAGACTACTCAATTACCAACTGACAAAGAGTACACAAAGAATTATCAGAGGGGGTGATATATTTATATATATATATATATATATATCCTACTGGCGGTCGCCAATAGGTAGTTATAGTTAGGACCTAGTTTCCATAGGAAAAGCATTTTTTGACTTGCCTATAACTTTGGCGTCGTTTGACCAATCGTCATCTAATTTTCCCCAAAAAAGTGTCAAAGTAGGTTGTGTGTGTCATGGAGAGTTTGGGGGTGATCTGTGCGGTGGGGGCCGAGAAATAAGGGCGGGAAATAAGTGTGTGTTTGTAATGTTAATTCTCATAGGAACGCGTTGTCGAACTTACAGCTCGAACCGCTGTGCGGAATTACACCAAATTTGGCAGAAACGTAGATGTTGTTACGCAGATTGTGCTTTTTGTTATTTGGTGCAAATCCATTCAGTAGTTTTTGTGAAATTAAATCCGAACAATATGGTGATATCTCTGATATTTCGCGATGGTTTCAAGGTGATCGCGGTCAAATGGCAACGATTTCACGGTAAATCGCCAATGTGCGTGCCAAGGGGAATGCTCCGATTGGCTGGATGCAACCTGAACAGAAAGTTGAGGCCGTCATTTTATCGATCGGGAACGGTTCCCGTGGCTGAATATTTGTATCAAAGCTAAGATAAGGGGTCAAGGTGGAGATACTCTGACCCCATGTTTGAGAAACGGGGGTTATAGTGACACAAGTTTTGTGTCCAAAATTGATTTTTTTATCGCGCGGAATATTCACAACGACGCCGCGATCTCCAGCGCGCCTCCCCCCCATGTACCTTTGCGGGGACGTCGCGAGTATTGCAACAACACTTCAAATATTGATGGAAATATAAAACAAAAAAAAGTATTTATATATTTGTACACACTCACGGTCACTGCCACAGACACATGTATGCATTCACAAACTCACTCAGACACTTATACACCCATTCACACACACTTATACATTCAGTCACATACTCACTCAGATACTAATGCACCCACTCACATGCCCATTCAGATACTCATGCACCCACTTACAGACTCACTCAGAGAGGGATGCACCCATGTACAGACCCACTCACAGACTCACACAGAGTCTCATACCCACTTAGAGAATCTTACACCCACTCACAGACCCACCTGGGCATTCATGCACCCACTCACAGACCCACTCAGATACTCATTCACTCACTTACATACTCACTCAGAGAGTCACGCACCCATTAACAGACCCAGTCAGAGATTTAGGCACCCACTTACAGACCCACTCACACACACACACATGTATGTACTCACAGATCCACAGAGACACTCACACACCTACTGACAGACCCAGTGAGACACTCATACACCCACTCACAGATCCACTCAGATTCTCATACACCCACTCACACACCCATACAGTCACTCACACACTCAGTCACAGACCTTCTCAGAGACTTATGCACTCAGTCACTCACTCATATACTCAGAGACTCACACACCCACTCACTCAGATATACATGCACCCACTCACTCACCGACTCCAAGACACACGCACCCACTCACAGCCCCACCCAGACACTCATGCAAGCACCCATTCACTCACCCACTCAGAGACTTATGCTCTCACTCACAGACCCATTGAGACACTCATACACCACTCACAGATCCACTCACCTACTCACAGACCCACTCACACACCCACTCATAAACTTATGCACCCAGTCACTCATACACTCAGAAACTCATGCACCCACTCACAGTTGCACTCAGAGACCCATGCACTCACTTACAGAACCACTCAGACACTCGCGCTCCCAGTCACAGACCCACTGAGACTCATGCACCCACTCACTCACCCACTGAAACATGCACTTACACACTCATGTATCTACTCACAGATCCCGTCAGTTATATACTTACTTACAAATGCACAAAGGCACTCATGCACCTACTCACAGATTGACTGAGAGAGTCATGTAACGAATCACAGACTCATTGAGATACTCACAGATGCACTGAGACAGTCACGCAGTTCGTTACAGAACCACTGATAGACTGATGCACAGTCTCACAGATCCACTCAAATACATATACAGTGAATGAGAGATTTATTGACACAGTGATGCATGCAGTCACAGATTCCACTGAAAGTTATACACTGTGTTATAGAGATATTAAAGGAGTTATAAATGCTATTATAGAGTCATTTAGATAGTAATGTGTTTAGTGTTGGTTATAATCCATTTAGCAGTTATAAATTCTGAATGAGGTGGTGGCTGAAATTCACTGAAAAAAAACAAAGGTTACAGGGACGTCATAGTTAGGAATTAGCATTTAAAAACCCTTAGATATTCATTGAAAAAAACAAAGGTTACAGGGATGTTATAGTTAGGAAATAGAGATAGAGGAGGGAAAAAGGTTTGCATTTATATAGCACTTGTTACCCCTGTTGGGGTGTTGAAGTGCTTTTTTGGCGAGTAGCACGCTACTCCGGAACCCATTAAAGGATTAGTGTTGAATTAGTATAGTGAAATATGAAAGTAACTTGAGTGGTGGCTGATATGTTAGTCGGTTATTTGGATTGAGAAGGGTAGCAGAGGAATAGAAGAGGGACAAAGGTTTGCATATATATGATAGCGCTTGTTACCCCTGATGCGGTGTTGAAGCGCTTTTTCGGCGAGTAGCACGCTACTCCAAAACCCATAAAGGATTAGTGGTGAATTAGTATAGTGAAATATGAAAGTAATTTGAGCGGAGTAGCGTGCTACTCGCCGAAAAAGCATTTTGACGCCTCGTCAGGGGTAGTAAGCGCTATATAAATGCAATTACAATACAATACAATACAATACACACACCCACTCACTTATTCATACAGATACTAACACATACTCACTCACCTATAAAGTCCCTGACACAAGCACGCATTCACCCACACAACCACTCTCATAATCACTCACTCACACATACAGTCACTCATATACTCCAACACTCCTTTCTTTCATGTAGCCCCCGGGAGGTGGTGGTCCCCAGGGCCAGGGGCCCGCCACGGACCCACTTAATTATTGTATTTGTGCCACAGGGAGGGAGTGGTTCCCAGGGCAGTGGGGGGGCGAGCTGGCCCCCGCATTCCTATTGTTAAGTGCCCTGGGGAGGTGGCGGTCCCTGGGGCTGTGGGAGGGCCACGTGGCCCCAGCATTATTTTCAACTTAAGCCCCGGGGAGGTGGCAGTCCACGGGGTTGGGGGGTCCAAGAAGCCCCCCATGTATAAAATCATAAGCCCCGGGCAGGTGGTAGTCCCCGGGGAAGTGAGGGAGGCTGTACGGGCCTCCCCCACATTTAATTGTAATGAAGCCCCGGGGAGGTTGTGTTCCCCGGGGCAGTAGTAAGCCACAGGAGAGGGGGCCCATGTGCCCCCTCCTCCTATACCTGTATAATGCCCTCGGAACCTGGCCTGCCCAGGGGCCTATATTTAACGAAGCACGGGAGACTGCGCTTCGTTTTCTTTTTACATTTCGGCAGGAGTCACGGATCCAGCACAACTCCCATCGAAATCTTTTTCGATGGGAATACCACCATGAAAAGGCTGTCCGAAAGGGATATTGTCCGTCGTGGGCCACTGAAAAGTGCCCCTGGGGGCACATGTAGTGCCCTCACTCACCTCCGTACACTGTGTGCCACGCACGACATGGTGCATGGCACACAGTGCACGGACATGCAGGATGTGCATTCATGGCGTCAGCGTGTGCTGCAGCCCTTTCCCAGGGCCGCAGCATGCCCCCGTCATGGCCCCGTGGTCGCTATTAATCAGGGTGGACCACCTGCATGCTTGTTGGCGGTCTCCTGACAACCGCAATAGCGGTCGGTGGTCCGACTGACCAGCATCTAAATGATGCCCGAAGTATAATATTGCAATGCAATAACATCACAAGAAGTAGGAGCACCAGTGCCCTTCGATGACCTCACAAGGAATAGTCATAGCATACCATATCAATGACATCATGATCAGCTAGTATAATATTGCATGTGTTAGATTAAGTATACCTGTGCACTTTGATGAAATCTTAAGGAGTCATGATGCTAATGATGTCACAATCAGTTAGTAGAACATTCTATAATAATGACCACAGAACTGTAGGAGTAGCATTACATTTCAATGACATTACAAGCATTACTCCAATAATGACCTCACCAGGAACAGGCATAGCATTCCATGTTAATTGCATCACAATCAATTAGTGTAACATTGCATGCTGATGACATCACAAGCAGTAGGAATACTAGTGCCGAAAGCAGTCCCTGTCAATGAAATCAAGCTGCTAGTATAACATTGCATGCTGATGGGTTCTGGGTACCAGTGCGCGCCAATGACATCACAAGGAGTGAGTACATAATTCCGCGCATCAGATATCACAAGCATCTAGTATAAGATTCCATGATGATGACAACACAAGCATTTAGTAAAACATCAATCAAGATCAGTCACTGGAACGGAAACAAGCCAACCGGCAGCGTCATTTTAAGAAAGATGGTGATGGTCTAAAAGCGTTTCTTTATCCCAGATGTTAGGGGAAACATCCTTGAGGGGGGAACCGCACGTTAAGCCCAATCAGGGAACATGTTGCAAGTTTGCAGCTCATTTATTTCGCCATGTTTAAATGAGGGATACAAGCACCTTCAATATTTGCGGCTTGAAAATACGGATGGCAGCTGGCTCCATTTCAGGTCACTGATTTGCAAATTGTACCACGTACCGTTTTGCTGAAAAGCTTTCAGATGAATCCATACAAATTCCCTGCGTTGCCTCGAGCTAATGAGTCCGTGTCACATGTGGTTTTTCAGACATCAGTGAGTCCTAAATGCTGCTTTTAAGCCATGGTTCCAAGTCGATACAAAGTCAATGAGAACAAAACGAATGATTTATTTGCATTCTAGGATTTGTTTGTGTAGGCTAATTTAGAAGCATACATTGAACCAGTCAATCCCTAAAATAAGACTTCAAGTAATCAAAACGGATAATCACAAGAAGAAGAAACTAACATAAACTGTAATACCAAAACCGCACCAGGCGCTTGCATGCCCCAAACCCAGGCTGCGGCATTCACTGAAATTAAAATCGATAACAATATCAGCGTAAACTAAACTAGCACAGCCGTAGCCAAGATCTTCTCTTTAAGACAGCATGCCTGTAATAAAATGTTATATTAAGAGCTCAGTAGGAGAATTAACAGTCGAGTGGCTGCATAAATCAGCCCTTTAAACGCTTAAACGCCAATGAAGCTCCCTGAAATTAAGTGTTTAATTAAAGTATTAAACACATAATTATTTTCCCTGTAAATAGCAACATGCAGTGCGCATTTAGAACAAAATGTGACTTATCCCACTAGTGGTATGAATGCAACTTTTGTATATAGGAAAACATAGCAGAATTGTATTCCCATCAACTTACAATTGGGTGTTTTTTTGCAGCTTAGCTATAGAAGTTGGTTAGAAGCCCCTAGAGGCCCACCTGGGTTTTGGTCATATAAGTACCAAGTCTCCTTGTTTTATAGAGCACTGGAACATGACCATTATCCTGTCAAGGTGATGAGTGACTTTCACGAAATCCATTAGCTAAACTTCAAAAAGAACAATAGGCCTTATATTCAAAGAAACTGTGAATCGCAAACTGGCTTGCAACTGCTAAAATGGTGCATCAGTACGTACAAATGCAAAACTACAAAAGTTTGGTCAAAATTGCATATTGAATCAAATTTCTACCGATTCTCTATTTTGTGACAATACCATTTATCGATTCACAATTAAGGATTCACAAATCGCTAATAGCGAGTCACTATTCTTATGTACTAAACACTCGCAGTTAGCAAATAGTTCCAGAATGGGCTTTTTGCATTCACAAATTACTATCAAGTGGATGCAGGTGGGGTGTACCATCTAAACAGGGGTCCAGAATGCTTCAGTTTCTTTCACAATGCCTTTGTCATATGCTGTGGTAAGGGGAAGGCATATTTTAACTCCAGTGCAGAGGATAAGGAGGAGGCCTGAGAGGTTTTATTGGGTCAGAGTAAGACTCTTTGACCAAAAAGATGAGATATACCAAATTCAGGCTGAGTAGTAATGTTATTTTAGACCTAAAAGATGAGCAGCATCTATTACTAAAAACAGACTCACATTAAAGCCAAGGAATTGCAACCAATATGCAGGTCTTGTGCTCTTTACATCTTTTGGCATGGGGGGGGGATATTAAGACTATTGTGGCAAAGGCAGAAGGAATTTCTCAGAGTGCACTTTCTAGGGTATTTCGGAAATTTATTGAAGCAATATTGTTTAAGATCTATACTTATATTGCATTTCCGGGGGAGTTTCAGGCCCAAATGTTTTTTTTTTTTTAATTCCACAGTTTCTCCAGGTATTTGGCTGTATTTACCATATGCACATCACAATTTGTCTACCATCTAGAACACAATTCCTGTACAAAAACAGGAAAAATAATCACCCCACCACTTAAGTATACAGGTAGTCTGTAATAGTGAGTGCGTCATAATAGACCTTGTTGCACGCTATCCTGGCAGCACCCATGATTCTTATATGTTCATCCTGCCATGCGCCCGAGTTAAGCTGGGCAGGATTTCGTATTATTCTTGCATATACACGAATCCTTCTTCCTAAAGTTGCCTTTTCTTTGCACATTAACGTTTGACACACATCTTGCATTCGTGACACTTGGATTGATTTTGTAGAAACACCGACCTTACTGACACACAACATTCGTAAGAATCCTATCACACTACCTTGGCATTTGGTGCAAAGCCTCTCACATGCGTAATACAAATGTGTTTTGTTATTACATCCATATGGCGACACAGCTACAATCTCAATCTGAGGCAAGAATGCCATTTCCTATATATAGCTTTTTGTTTCCTAACATAATCAAAGGAGACACTTCTGCTGATCTCGAGGGGTCCCTGCATGCTGAAGCTTTCTCCTAGCAGCTGAGTGACATCTCCGTGAGGGTTGTCCAGTTTGTGACCAAGACGGGGTGGTACACTCTTACCCACCAGTAAAAGGGTTAGATCATCCAGTAGGGGGTTTTCATGGCAAACCATATATTCACACCCTAGACATATAGGTTAGCGTTAGCATCGTAGGGAATGGCTCGGTTGTTACAACCTCTTATATGTATGCATATATAACCTGTCTCAACAAGATGGTGGAACTCTTTGTTTTATGTTCCATTTTGACACCCATTGTAACTTTTATCTGCTTCTATTAATCAGCGCAGCCCAGATATTTTATGCAAGAATCACTCTTGTTCAATAAATATTGAAAACGCCCCTCTGAGTACTCCTTGTATTTTTCCCTGAGCAAAAGAAAGCACGAGTGACTGTGCGAAAGTTTGAAGTCTGTCACCACAATTCCTGAGGGAACAGAGTTGTCATGTTAAGTGGTTGCCAGAACTGTTCGCTCCCTGTTTAGGTTAGGTGGGCTAACGGTGGCACTACAAACTAGCTGGTCCAAGCGACTACATATCCTACGGGAGTGCATGGAATCAGTCTGGCACCATCCTAAGTTTATGTCATCCACAAACGTGCAGTTCCTACTGATTGGTAGAAAGTACACGACAATCCACTGTGATCTTTACAGTCATCTGGCAACAGGACAGCTTGAAGATGGATTTCTTTTGGGTATGTAATATATCTAAATTTCTGGGATTGAATTTTGTATATTTTGTATGCTGGCTTACAAGCATTTTTAGGTGACAGTGCACATGCAATTTGACAGTGGATTATGACACCATACCCATATTTATACTCAGCAAAGGAAAGAAGATCTAATATAGCACATAGACAGACAAGGTCTATGCCTCAGTGTATATTTGCTTTGCTGAAAGGATATTTAAGATGTTTACATAAAAGTGGTAGGGCATTGCAATATGCACCAGAAATGTGTTGCAAGATAGTGGCATGTTGTGCTATGTGCATACGGTAGCAACCAAAAAGGCTCTTCAGGAAGAACCAATGTATGATAATAGTGATGATGAGGATATACCACCCCCTCGTCAACCAAACCAAGATCAAGATGCAAACAGAGCAATTGAAGGAAGGACACCAATTGCCAATAACTACGTTTAGAGTAAGGGCCTAATTACGAGTTTGGCAGTCCACGGGACCGCCAAACTCGTGGTGGAGGTGCAGTGGCGGTCAGGGACTGTCGCACCAGTGGTCCGACAACCTTATTACGACTACGGCGGTCGGACCGCATTAGGACCGCTGAGGCCACAATATGCTTGGTGGTGCCTCTGTGGCACTGCCAAGCATATTACGAGTTGGCTATAAGCCACCCTTTTCATGGCTGCCAGCCCGCCATGAAAAGGGTGGTGAAGAGTCAACATAGGGGGCCCTACAGGGCCACCTGTTGCCTCAGGGACTTTGGGATGCATGCAGGGGAGCCCCCCGTCTGCATGCACCCCCCTGTTCCAGCACGACGTGAACTTTACAGTCCATGCTGTGCTGGAACACACGATGGCTGTTCAACGGCGCTGCCTTTCTAAAGGCTCTCTTATGAGCCTTTGAGAGGCAGCACTGTGGGCGAGCCACGGCAGGACCACCTGCCCGGATTACAACTCATAATCCTGCGGGTGGCGGTGGAGCTTGGTGGTGTGGGAGCGGGGCGGTGGTGTACCACCCCACTCTCACCGCCAAACTCATAATCAGGCCCTAAGTATTTTAATGTTCAATGCTCTTATTTTTTCCTTCATCAAAGTAAATGTTATAAATGGTAAATAATATATTTTTCTGTCCAATCACGTCATACAAGATAAATGGAAAAATGTGTCCAACAAAATATTTTTCGAAATAATATAAAAATGCAAAATAGAGGCAAACGCTGTTTGAAAATTGTTTTCATAACAAACACAAATGTAGAAAGAAACAAGTGTTCAGATTACTGCCTTCCTCTTTTTCTACCTTTCATTGCAATAACTTTCACTAGATGTAGGAGTAAAAGTGCTCTGCACGTATGAGATTTGCCTTCTACTACACCTTAAACTACCCTTCTCTTACACAGACAAATTGCAGTGGCTTACTGCCTCTTTACTCTCTTCCCCATCACCTCCCTCTGCTCTTGCAGCCTTTGTAGCTCTTTCAACATATTTGTTATTTTTTCAGCCATTTAGCAACATTGCTGCTGTAATGGTCAAGCTCAATCTGTAGATTAACAGATCTATAAGACAGAAGATTCACAGCTGTAGCAAGGCGAGCAATAGTTCTTCCACACCGTCAGTACACATTGCCTCATGTCAATCACAAATGTTATGAAAACCTGATATCATGGCTTCTGATATGGCACTCACTGTGTGGCCCGAAGAATGTATTAGCTTTAGCTGTTGTTGTTTTGTACCAGCAACATGGATTTTTTCATATTTTGAAATTGTCAAGCAGATTGTAATTCAGCTTGTAAATTCCATGACACATTTGATCTAGGCCTTATATTCTCTCTACGTATTTGAATCAATCTACTTATTATAATGTATCTGCTTAAAGAATTAGTTATAGCAGTATGCTTAGGTGTATGTCTAAAAGTATGTGTAGGTCACTGCATTTCAATCCTTGAGTCTGAAGATTGTTCTTCATCTAAACTTGAAGTTAAAGGTTGAGCATAATATGTTTTTCTTATTTCAAAATCAGCTATAGGTTCACCAATGTCACATTCCTCTTCACATCATGCTTGTTCCACAGTGATTTCTGTTGACATATATTTGCTACATATTTTATTTATAACAACTGCTGTAAATTTTAGTAGTTCTTTATATGACACATCCCAGAATACACTGATGTTTACCATAAACATCACTAAAATTGAATACAATATTTTAAAGTTCTTTTAAACATCTAAGAAAACAAATATAGCTGTATAGTAATAACACAATTGAGAAAATAATCTGCGTTAAAAAGTATAACTTTAGAAACGTTTTATGACGGGTTGCAGTTTTTAGGAAAATGTATTGCACTTACAAAAAGATTTGTCTACAATATATATACACATTTGTTTGGTTTTGTATGTATGTTAGAACATTTCTAAATATAGTAAATGATGGAAGCACAGATGTATATGTAAATGAATTATAATAGAATGATAATTTCACACCTGTACTTAAAGCAGGAACATTAGAACTGATGTCTGTAACTCTCGAAACAGCTTCTGGTGCAAACATGCTTTCAAACATTTCCTCCATCAGGTTTGCAGGGGAGACAGATGAAGAGACACCTCCAGTACGATCAGCCTCAGAGACTCTTTGTGCCAGCTTCTCTTTGGTACGAGACTGTCAGTTATACCAGCACTTATGTGTCTAATCAATGGTGCATTTGGTGATACTGAGAGCATTGATGCGCTCTTGTGTGCCTAACCACATTTTTTTTTCTAGACTCAGCCACTGTTATTGAAGTTTTCCAAACAGTTTGTCTTTATTGGGAATGCATTCATGAGTCAAAATCTCCAACTTCACATCTGACACTTCTGCTTTCTTCAGCAGCCCCCATCATCCTTTGCCTGCTCCTGGCTGGACATATTTACATTTCAGTATTCCTATCCTGCACCACTGAGAAGTGTGCAGTCAAAGTGAAAGCAAGCAATGTGGTCCAGAAAACTTAATTCTTGGTTGTGAGGGAGAGGGTGCAGCATAACAGCCAGAGCTGGGGATCCAGGTTCAAGTCTCGGTGCCAGCTCAACATCTTGTGAGAGTGGACAAATCACTTCATCTCCCCGTGCATATGGCCCGCCCCTAGAGACCCTCATGGGTGATTAGCCATGCTATACAAATCCAAGTATTATTATGAGGTCATCAAATGCAGTCTGTGAAACATTCATTATTTGCAACTTCTTACGGTTCACTAGTATATAATCATTATTTGCTATTGCTAGATGTAGGAGTAGATAGAGAAAATGTTGGAATAGTACATTTTAGATTTAGCAATTCTATATTTGCGATTCAGTATTTCTTGCTAATAATGAATCACTAAATTATACATCTGTACATAAGACCCAATGTTCCAGATGGTGGTAATGGCCAGCAGGTAGGATTTCTTTGGTTTAAAAATGTCACTATAACTCCATTTGATTGTTAACAAAAAGCCTGGGCATCTCTTGTAGGCCTCCAAGGTTTTCCTTGGAATCACGTATGGTATTCCTGCAATAGTTACCCCAGACAGTATTCATTACAAATAGCATTGAGGATCCTGCCTGAGAAAACCAATGGGTTTGCAGCCCTGTATACCATTTAGCCTCTCTTTTGGCTGGGTAATGTCTCTTTTTGCAACTTTATTCTGGTATTTTCAATTCTCAAGGGCTCCAACTATCTATTTATTGTCTCCAGTTTGAGAGGAAATGATCATGCCATTGGGTTTTGGTAAAGAACTGATTACTTTTCGCAACAATTGGCTGATGTACCTGTGATCTAGTTAGCAGTTTATTGATCCTACAACAAGTATCATGTAGTCTAAAAAGATCCTTAAACCTAGAATATTAATGTACTCAAGATCATTTGAACGTTTAAAACAATGAACAAACCCACCTGGCCTGATCTATTAACTTCTCATGATGCAGTTAGGTGATTCCTGCTACCAAGATCTGGCCGTGTTCGGGTATTAATGGTAGAAGACTCCATGGAAGGGAGCTGTCTTTCATAGAGGGTGTCGACAATTTTGTGAAACAAGCACGGAGACAACTGTGCGTGTATTTTGCATTGCACTCCATTACCTGGTTGTTTGGGTTTCTTTTTCTTACCCCATCAGTTGCAAATATTATTTGTGTACATGACATCCAGCAGTATGAATGCATTTGTAAATCCATGTTGTGATCAGTGATGATAATTTAGTTTGCTTGTTTTAAAGAAGATCAATTCAGCACTTGATCAATTGTCTTTAATCATTGTTGTCTTATTACAGCAATATTAATGAAGGGTTTTATAGACCCCTACTAAATTTAAAACTCAAATAATAACAAGCCTGGTTCACAAAGATGTTTGTGAGTTGTTGTGAGTCACAAACACTAATGTAAAACACCTTTGTGAATCAAGCCTAATAATAATAAAAACAAAAATTCTAATAATATAATTATTTATAGTAATAACTATCCACTTTTGGGCTTAAAGTGTGAATTCGTAAAACAAACTCCCTACCCACAGGAGAAACTACAAAATACTTTTGTGAGATCTAGAATGGGGTGGGGGGAGGAGTGGAGGTTTGATATTGATGCCTGAAATTGGCAGCAAGCACATTTCTTCTTTATCCCTCTTTCCTGAGTCGCCAATCGTCAGGTCCATGTCTTTTGCAGTCCTGGGATGTTGAATACAAACTGTTTATTGCTGCTTTGTAGCAGTGCTAGCATTAGGCACTTGTCTAGGACTTAGGGAACTGGGAGACCTGGCTTTTCATTTCCGATAAGATCTTCCTGTTTGAACACTAGTGACCAAGCTGCTAGCCTTCGGGGAAAACAAAATTATCCGTTTCAGGTTGGCTCATTCTTGGAGTCTGGAGTTACCGAACAAAACCTGGGGGATCCATATCTAATATGACAACACTCCTGCTCATTTTACACCCATCTACTTAACATCTCACAGCAATGTTCCAATTTCATCCAGGAGTTAGGGAATTGGATAACTAATCTTAATTTGGAAAAACCTTTATGCTAAGGTATCAGATTCAGAATAGTGAAAGATGAGTTCAAAAAGCAAAATTCCAGTTTGCAGAAAGGATGCGCTACACATAGGACAAGGACACAGACAAGCTCATGAGCATGCAGAAGTGCAATACATTTTACAAGAAGGTACCGCCATGTAGTTAAAGAATGCAGCACTTTGTGGGACAGTTCACCGTCTACTAAAGAGAGTCAGCCAAACAGTTACACTCAATGTGTCTGCATATACAATATGAAAAAACACTCCTCATAGTGTGACAGTCTATCATGAGGCAAAAGTGTATGATGCAAAGAACTGTTAGAAATGTAATTCATGGTCTTGTGGGTAATTCACTATTCTAGAAGTGGACAATCAATGGCATGGGGTTAATGTGCTACTTCCACACAGGTTGGTGCTTCTGGCAGGGAGAAGCTCTTGTAAGTGTTAATCACACAGCAGATCATGCTTGTGATATGACTGACTCAGATCTGCACCTGCCCCAGCCTCTAAACAAGTTCAGATGCACAGTTCCTCAATCTCTTGCTTGTCTTTTTTTTGCCTATTTACTATGTACTGTCGCAGTGCATTATTCATTTTTTTGTAGCGTATCCTGGTAACTAGTGCTTTCCGTTTTTAATTGAAAACAATAACATTTTGCTTAAAATAAATAGGGTCCTCAATCTCCACATGCTCAGGTCTGTCTTTGCTTTATCCACCTAACCTCAGTTCCTAGGTGGTAAAAGTGGAAGCCGGTGGGCACCGGTGAGAGTTCTAGACTGAATCTGAGCATGTCTGGCTCCCACAGCAGAATTATAATTAATCAGTCCAAATTAGCTACCTGGAATATGCGACAACTGGGAGTAAAGGGCTTTCCTATTCGCAGCAGATGAAGGAGCCATAGTGCAGAGGCAATTGTGCATTCCTTTGAGAAGATGCAGTGTTCATCAAAATGTTTTATTCACAGTACATATCCAAAGCTAGATAAGTGTGGCGCCTCAATTATGCCTATTAAGTTATAGGTAATTTACAGTTTTTATAGGCCTAAAGTGCCATGTTAAATAATTTTCAATTTGAGTATACAAATAAAGAAAACTAACAATAATAAAAGATTTTTAAGGAACACAAATTGAAAGTGCAAGGTAATCCTTATGGATAATCTCTCTGAATAGGAAGCCCTACTCATTGAGACAATGACACGATTGAAGAATCCAACAGTAAAATATATATTTTTTTAAAGAAGAACAAAAATGATTGATGGAATGCTTCTATTACACGCAGCCATTGGTAATTTGTCTGGTCCAAATTCATTTGTTTGCTCAGAGAGCCAGTACAGGAAGTACAGGGAGGACCCAATTATATGCAAATCAGTCTTTGTCCCACCTCAATAAGAAAGGTCAAACAAGACAAGCTAGTCAAGTCCCCTGGAAATGGGAACTCAAACAACCCTATATCTAATGTGGCCTTATTGAGCCCCAACAATCCCCATGGGCACTTTCAGTACTGGATTAACTAACGTCTGTTCCTACTCTTCACACTCAAAAATCAAGTGAAGGTTATCATGCCTTAAATAATCCCGGCCATTAGTGACTACTCTTTACCCAATGTAGACCTGAATCCTTCAAGCACCTGCCCACCAAATAACACATTACAAAAATTGCAAATGTGTGTGACTTTGCTTTTCATTTTATTCAAACAAATAATTCACAGAATTATTACCTTCAAGCAGGTTGCTTTGCTTTGGAACAGCTCTTCCCATACTCCCATTTACTACTGAGTCACGAATTTTGAGCGCCCCAGAGGGGTAGGTGGTATCTATTGCACAAGATGTTTTCCCCATACTTAGCATATGGATAGCCCCCGCCCCACTCACCAGCCCCGGGGAATGTGGAGTCTCCCTATGGTAAAGTATAGGAAAAAGTAAAAACGTTAATCTAACTCGAAAACAATTTGTAAACATATTTTTACGCTACATTTTATTATAAATTAATTGTATATATTTATTTTAAATGTAGAAAAAAAGAAATGTTACAGCTCAATTAACCCAATTTTGAATAAAATCTTTAATTAATTTAAATATTTTAAATTAAAGGGAAACATTACTTATGCTGGAAGCACCTGTTAGTGGCATGTAGTGCTGTAAATTCAAATGCTGTGCATACTACTGCCATCTAGTGTTGGGCCCAGGAATTTGCAAGTTGTTTTTCTTCAAAAAAGTATTTTGAGTCACGAAGTAATGGGACTCCTCCTCTTGCTGGTAATGCGCATGGTAATCGGCTCCATTGTTAGACTGTTTTCCCATACATCGGGTGAGGGTGGAATGTGAAGCGAAGCGAAGTACAGAGATAGCCATGCAAAAAGGAAAATAAATAGCAAAGGAGACTACAAACAGCCACAGGCGTCCGGGGAGGAGGGTGTCAGGTATCATGCGTTGCAGCGCCTACCGAGCACGTAAAAGGACTACTGGGACCAACGAACTACAACTCCCATGATGCCCGTGGGAGGATGGGTATTTAGGCGAGCACGTCGCGCAGGACGCTGCGCGTAATACTGCTTTGTTTTGGATTGATCTCTCTCGGCCGAGAGAGATCGGAGGAAGGAAGCGCCAACGAGGGTTCCTGCTTCAGAGTTCCCTTGTGCTGAGATCCGCTGCTCGGATGGTCAGCGTCAGTCAAGTGAGTACTCAGTAAGGAAAACTGAGGAAGCCTGGAGTTCGGCTTCCTGCTTTTATTCAAGTCTCGAGTGCAGAGACAGTGATCCTGTAGCGGAATACGGCGGTGCTACCGTGTATTGCCGTCTCTGGTTAAATCGGGATTCAGGCTTCGGTGAATGTTCACCCAGCGGAATACAGCGGTGTAATTACCGCGTATTGCCGTTGGGATTGGAAATAGTTCAGATTCAGCCCTAGGAGAACAGCGGAATACAGCGGTGAGTTAACTGCGTATTGCCGTTTGTATTCTTTGTTTCCATTATTATTTGGGAAGTGACAAGACTTGGTTTGTGATTCGTACTCTGAAGGATGGCATCTCTAATTGGTGACGATTAACCATAGGGTTACCGCTACTCCCTGAAAAGGGGGGCTTTGCATACTTCTCCAGTCTGGCTTTGAAGTTATATTGCCTACACTAAGGGGAAGGTGTAATTATTCTACGGAATTCAAGGGGTCTCTTTTTCCGAGTGTGCAATACAACCTGTGGGTATGTATTAGGTCATGAGTGGGTTCATTCAAATTGTGAGTCGTGCGAATCTGCAGGCATTAATGATTGTGAGTGTTTATCGTTTCAGGTCCAGGATTGGTTTGTGCACTATTTGAGATTGCCCAAGGACTGTATCTACTTCAGTGTTTATATTCAGGTACAAATGTGTTATCCTTTAGCGAGATATATATGAGAGTAGATATCATACTTTTGTTTATATCTCTATGTTTGTTGTTTCAGGTTCTATTCCACTGCTGTCCCTTCCCTCTCCTTTCCCTCGCCTGATCACTCGAATACCTTGTACATATTGCTTTCAGGGTGTTGGTGCTATCAGGAGGTGGACCTTTGTTTGCTTCGACTGGATCCTGCGGAGCTGGGCCTGACAGAGGGTGGGAGCATGTGAATCTACAGCACTACATGCCACGAACAGATACTTAAAAGGTAAGTAACATTTTCCATTCGAGGCATATGTGGCCGTAGATACACATGCTGTACAGACTGTAAAGCAGTCCTCCCAATAAGCAATGGCTAGCCTGTGGATGTTGTAGTAGATTGTAAGAGTCTACAATGTACTGTTTGACCTACGATAGCTTCTTGGAGTGCTAGTACATCCACACAGTAATGCTTTGTGAAAGTGTGTGGTGTGGACCAAATAGCAGCTGCTTTGCAAATGTCAGCTATAGGGATGTTCCCCAAGAAGCCAATAGAGGATACCTTCTTCCAAGTGGAGTGGGCCCTAGGAGCAGTGGGTAGACTCCTAGCAATGTCTGGCTTGGATAGAGCCTTCCCTTTTTTGGGGTTTGGAGAAAGTGACAAAGAGTTGCTGTCTTTTTCTAAAAGGTTAGTTCTATCAATATAGTACATGAGGGCAGGCCTTACGTTCAAAGTATGGACAGCCCATTCTGCAACAGAATCAGGTTGTGGGAAAAACAAAGGAAATTCAATAGATTGCTTAAGGTGAAAGGGAGAGATCACCATAGGGAGAAATTTGGGATTAGTACGAAAGAAAACCCTATCCCTACGTATTTGGAAGAAGGGTTCTTCCAGGGTTAATGCCTAGAGCTCACTGACATGCCTGAGTGAAGCGACAGCAACAAGGAATGCCACCTTCAAAGAGAAGAACTGCAGTGGGCAGGAGTGGAGGGGCTCAAACAGAGGGTCCATGAACCTTGTAAGTACAATGTTTAGATTCAACGCCAGGGCTGGTAGAACCCGATGAGGAATGACTCCCCTGGGACCCTCCATGGAAGCTTTAATGACTGGAATCCTGAAGCGAGAGACTTGTTGTGTGTTCTAAAGATAGGAAGCCACAGCAGCCAAGTGTAGATGTATGGAGGTGAAGGCTAGACCAGAAATCTGCAGATGTAGTAGGTAACAAACAATGTCATGCACTGTGGTTTCAAAAGGATCAATGTGATTTGAGTGACAGTAACATACAAATCTTTTCGATTGCAGCATAGCAGGCTCAGCTGGTACGTTTGCGCACTTCCTTAAAAATGATCATGCGTTCTTCAAGAAGCCTGATGTATCCTAATTCTATGACCTCAGAAGCAAGATCGCAAGGTTGAGCGACCCGAGATCTGGGTGCCCAATTTCTCAATTGTTCTGCGTGAGGAGGTTCGGCTTGTTGGGGGCCCTCTTGTGCAGAACCAGAGAGAGTTCGAGCAGAGTTGTAAACCATGGCTGGTGAACCCATGTGGGAGTCACCAGGATAAGCGTGAGGGACATCTGCCAAAGTCTCCATACCACAAACATAAGGAGAGGGAGGCAGAAAAGCATAGGCAAATATCCCTGACCAGTTCATCCAGAGTGCATTGCCCATGGACCGTGCGTATGGGAACTTGGGGGGGATATTTAGGCATTTGGTGTTTTCTGTGGTTGCAAACACCTCTATTTCTGGAAAGCCCCACCTGCGGAGGAGGACTTGTAGGTGGAGTTCCCACTAGTGGACTTGTGGCTGCATCCTGCTGAGGAGGTCGGCTAATAGTTGTCCATCCCTGGAAGGTACTCGGCTAGCAAATTAATTTTGCGATGAAAAGCCCATTGACAAAGGCTCTGGGATTACTGCGAAAGTTGTGGCGAGTGTGTGCCCCCTTGTTTTTGAAGAAAATACATATTGTCCGTATGGATAACCCTGCCTATCAGGTGAGGTAGGAAAGCCTTCAATGCTAGATGGGTGGCTATAAGTTCCAAGTAGTTGATATGGAAACCTTGTTGTGTGGGCTCTCATCGTCCTTGAACAGTCAGATCCTGTAGATGGGCCCACCATCCTGTAAGGAGGCATACATTGTGATGGTCCTCTGCAGAACAGTGTTAAGGAAAGGCCGCCCCTGCAACAGTTTGTTGGTTTTCCACCACTGCAGAGTGCAAGAAATCGGGCAACACTAAATCTTCCCAGAGACCCTCCACTTGAGACCACTGTTGCGCTAGACATTCTTGCAACAGATGCATGTGTAACTCTGCATAGGATACTATGGCACTACAGGAGGCCATCATGCCTAGTAGGCACATGACTGTTCGGACTGGGACTTGTTGATCTGGCTGGAAAAGAGGGAGCAGTGTTTGAAAAGACTGAATCTAAGCAGGGAGTGGATAGGCCATGCCTACCTCTATGTTGAGAATGGCCCCCAAGTAGGGTTGAATCTGGAGAGGTTGGAGGTGTAATTTTGCAACGTTGATGGTAAACCCTAACCTGTGAAGCAGATCTATTGTGACTTGTGTGAGCTTGCGACATAGCTGGCAGGTGGCACTATTGATCAGCCAGTCATCCAGGTAAGGGAAGATGAGGACACCCTGCCTGCTTAGGTGTGCGGCTACCACTGCAAGGCACTTGATAAACCCTTGAGGGTCAGTAGCAACCCCGAAGAAGAGTACTTTGAATTGGCAGTGTTTTATGCAGACCACAAACCTGAGATGGGCCAGATGTATTGGTATGTGGAAATAAGCATCCTTCAGGTCAAGAGAGGCGCATAAAGTCACCCTGTCCGAGAAGCAGAATAGTATCCTGAAGGGTGACCATATGAAAGTGTTCGAATCGGATGTATTCCTTAGTGGTCTGAGGTCCAGAATAGGTCTGAGGTACCAGTTCTTTTTGGGTATTAAAGAAGTACAGGGAGTACACTTCCATACCTTGCTGATGACAGGGGATGGATTCTATAGCCCCTTTGAGAAGGAGCGCATGGAAAGCTTCTTTGAGAAATTGTAGGTGTTCTGGAGAGTTTGTGTTTGTGAGGTGGAATGGTGGGAGGCACAGAAGTGAGCTCCAGACAATAACCATGTTGGATAATATCCAATACCCACTGGTCTGAAGTGATGGACTGCCATGTGGGGAAAAAACTTTGAAGGTGCCCCGACCGGGGTTGTGTAGTTGAGGGCGGGTGGGAGGGGAGTGTTGGAGAAGGGGCAAGTCAGGGTTTGGTGGCTTTGCCCCTGTAGGACCTTCTAAGTGTCCCCTGGGAGAGGACTGCTGTCCCTGGGTGTACTGGTAAGACATGGAGGCTTCCGGGGAGATGGTCTTCTAGCCTCCACGATTGGTGGTGCAGTGAAAGGAGCTACGAGGAACAGTTGTCTGAAGCGCTCCTATCGCTTTTGTTGTGTCCGTATCCTTTTTTTTCCCTAACATTTGGTCTACGTGTGGGCCAAACAGGTGCTGCCCATCAAAAGGCATGTTCAGCAGGTGCTGCTAAACGTCCGGCTTGAAGCCAGAGCCAGGTGTGTCTACATAACAAAACGCTAGAATTAACTTCCCGGGCAGCAGTGTCTGCAGCATCTAGGGCACAGCGAAAGGTAGTATTAGATATCTGTTTGCCCTCGGAGACTATCTCATGTCCCCTCTTCCTGTGTTCCTCTGGGAGGTACTTGAGGAGCGCCTCCATTTTGTCCCAGTAGGCATGGTCATATCCTGAGAGAAGGCCGATGGAATTGGCAATGCACCATTGGTTGGCAGATTGCGCAGCTACCCTTTTGCCTGCAGCATCTATGCGCTTGCTTTCTTTCTCCAGGGGCAGGGCCACCCCACTGGCCAGTGAGTTGGCCTGTTTACAAGCAGTAGTGACTACTAGGGAGTCGGGCGAGAGTTTGCCACAAATATAAATAAGGTCTGCAGGGGAAGAGTTAGACCTGTCATCCTTAGGGTGGTCTTTCCCCAGACTTTTTGCCTTTTGCCTCCTGTTGTTGCTGATTCTTTTTGTTGGCCTTAGGACTCTGAGCACTTTACGACTGCTAACCAGTGCTAAAGTGCATGTGCTTCTCTCTATACATGATGACATTGGCATATTTGATTTACTAGTAAAGTGGTATAACATACACCCTGGGCTTGTAAGCCAAATGCTACTAGTGGGCCTGCAGCACTGATTGTGCCACCTACACAAGTATCCTTTCAAACCTGTCTCAGGCCTGCCATTGCAAGGCCTGTGTGCGCATATTACTGCCACGTCGACATGGCATTTAAAACAACTTGTCAAACCTCAAACTCCCCTTTTATTACATATCAGTCACCCCTAAGGTAGGCCCTAAGTAACCCTAAAGGCAGGGTGCCATGTGAGTAAAAGGTAGGACATGTGTGTTTAATCTTTACTTGTCCTGGTATTGACAAGCAGTCTATTTCGTTCTCACTACTGTGAGGCCTATTCCTCTCATAGGCTAGCATTGCGAATTCCTTAATACGCTTTTGAGCTGTAATTCCTGATCACAGGGAAGTAGCTTTTTCATGTTTCATATCTTTGGAATGGTAATGATAAATCCTCCTTACTGATGACGTTGGATTTAACATTACTGTTTTAGAAATGCCACTTTTAGAAAGTGAACATTTCTCTACACTTAATGCTCTGTGTGCCTGGCAGCCTGGCTCCAATACAATGTCTGGGGTGGGTGACAGCTACATTTTGTGCATTCCCTCTAGACAGCCACAACACGGGAAGGATAGGTGTGTCTGAGTATGCATCTACATACATCTGCATTCTGATGGCCTTGCCTGGGCAGGATGGAAGAGAGGAGCTAACACTTAACTTGAATAGGCAGTGTCCTATCCACACACAAAGGACTGATTACCCCCCACAGATAGCCTGGCAGACAAGGCTGGGTTGAAAGGGATACTTGTGCACTTCAGAGAGCTGCTATGAAGTCCACCCACATCAAAGGCACTTTTGGGTATAAGTACTTGGTCTCTGACCCCCTAAAATCAGACACTACTGGGCTTGAAACTAAGCTGCTTAAAGGACTCAACTGGACCGCTAATCTGGAAGGCCTGCTTTTCTGTATGTTGCCCTGCTGCTCTCTGACTCTGCTGAAGGAGAACTGGACTCTGCCTTCACTCCAAGTGATCTCCGAGGGCTTCTTGGCATGTCTCCTGTTGCTTGAGACTCAGGGATATCGAAGTCTCTATCCCTGTTCATGGCTCACTGGAAGTGGCACAGATACAGGCAACACGGATTTCGACGCATCTCCTGTCTGTGTGTAGCAGACCTGGCGCATCAACACCGTTGGGTGAGTAAAATCGGCGCATTGCATCGGAACCAGCGCTTTGACTCCAGAGATCAATGCATCTGACAGTGTATTGCTGCCACATCAACTTGATGAGACTGACGCATCTCCTCGACTGTGTGGCAGAATCTAGCGCATCGCTCAACGCCTCTTGACTCCGGCACCATCTTCTGAACTGCTGCATCGCCTTCACTGCGTGGTGAAGATCGACGCATCTCGCTGTTTGCGACCATGAAAGGTACTTTATTCACCGGGACCTGCGTGGGTCCTGTAGCCGGCCGGCGCTCCATTGCGGTCGGCCTGAACGTTGACTTTGCCCTGGTCCAGCATTACCTAAAGTAACCTGTTTAGCACTACTTGCTTCTGAACGCTTTACTGCATTTATTCCTTTACAATTCAATATCTCAACTTCTACTATACATTGGATTTTAGTTCTTTTGGTCTTGCTTTGTTCACAATATAATAATCTATTTTTCTAAACCTGTTTGGTGTCTTTTTGTGGTGTATTCATTGTGTTACTCTGTGTGTTTTGCACATATACTTTACACATTGCCTCTTTAGTTAGCCTGACTCTTCTGTGCCAAGCTACCAGAGGGCGAACACAGGTTATCTTTTAGTGCGTACTAAACGAACGCTGGCTAGAATGGTGGTTCCTGCCTGTCCTGGGTGCATATCACAGCCAAACAGGAATCCCGGTTCTGACAGGAAGTTTTATATTTTTTATCTACCCTGGGTGTTATGACCCTGGTTCGGAGCCTTAAAACCCTTACAAAATTCCGGCGTGTGTAAATACAAGCTCTTAAGCATGGGGAGATATTGGGTATAGCAGTGAGTGGAGGAGAGTCTTTCAAAGAGGAAACCCTCCTCTTAGGGCTCTGTATGAAGGTCCACCTTGTGGAATAGGGCCGCTCTATCAACCAGCTCCTGATAGCATTTAGAATAGTCCGGAGGAGAGAGACGGGCAGGGTACAGGTCAGGGTCTGTGTCTCTAGGTGGATCTGTATCGTAGAAGCCGCATGAGTCAGCCTGTGAAGGAATGTCATATGTATCATCCCCTCCAGCATGCCCGTCCATGTTAGAGCGAAGAGACCCATGTGGTGTGATATCAAGAAGGGTCCCCTGGAGAAGCAGGTGGGGAAGGTGAAAGCTGAGGTACAGGGTGAGGTGATGGTTGAGCGCAAGGCAAAGGGCTGGCTGCATTATCTGCCTTTTTGCGCTGCTTTGCTGGAACCGGAACGTCCAAAGCTTCCTAAAAGGACAGCTGGCACCTGGAAGTTGGAGCAGCAGTAGATCCCGGAGAGTGGGCAAGGATCCGGCCTGTAATGGGATGAATGACCAAGTGTTTCTGCCTTACACTGATCTCTTCTAGCAGCTTTTGGAGGACTGGTTTGACAGTGCCGGCGCCGACCAGCAAATTCGACGTCAGATGTAGTCAGCGCTGAAGTTCGGTTCAGTGCCAGCATCGGAGTAGGAGGCACCGAAGCAGTCAGCTTTGAGGGTTTTTTCAGCGCTGAGGCAGAGCACCCGAAGTAGTTTGTCTGTGCCAACATGTCCCGAAGGCAGTGGCGGTCCAAAAGCATGAGTGGCTGTGTGCCCGTTGGTGACGGGCTGATCGACCTCAGAGCGATATCTATGGGTAAGGGGTGCTATACTCACAGACTGCCTCGCTAGTGGAAGATTTTCGATTTCCAGCTCAGAGCCGGAGCTTTCCCCTCGGGAGAAAGACTCTTCATCTGCAGCTGTGGGTTATGGATGATGTTCCCCTCCATGTCCCCCGGACCGAAGAGGTCTAGGGTGTTGTCGCTAATCCTGCGTTACATCTCGAGTCGAAGGGCTGGACGGTCTCGGAGGGTCATCTTGGAACGGAAGGAGCAGCAGGTGTCACAGATACCTCGTTGTGCTCAGACGACAGGCACAAATTACAGACCTGATGGAGGCTGCTCCAAAGATGTGGCAGCGAGGACAGTATCTGAATGGTGTCCATTCCATCACAGGAGAGGCATGGTGGAGAGACGCAGTCGATCCAAAACTGCGTTTGAGCAAATTAACAACTGTCGACCAGAGCTGAAGAGTAAGGGGGGGCGTGATCGAAGAACTATACTGACAGAGGGGAGGAATACATGGAAACCGAATACAGCACCGCAACGGTATCGACCTGGAGCCCGAAAGCACACGCCCGAACCCGATGGCAGAAAGAAAACAATCTAACAATGAAGCTGATGACCATGTACATTAGCAGCAAAAGGAGGAGTCACACACCTCATAAAGCAAAAGACTTCTTAGAAGAAAAACAACTTTCACACATCTGATCCCAACACTAGATGGCAGGAGTATACACTGTGTAACTACAGCCACACATGCCTCAAACATCAATTTTCTTAAGCTTAAATTAAATATTGAAATTCCCACATAAAGTAATAAGAAATTAAATGATTTTATTATGTATTAATAGTTATTAAGAATGATATAGATAATTAAAAGTAATGTATTCGTATTTTATTAAAAGTTAATCTTACATTAAAGTAATTTAAAATTCAAAAAAAGCGGTTAAAATATTTTGTAATGAAATAATAAGTATGTTATATTTTTATATTTTTAACATTCAAATATATTTATTAGTATTTTTAACTATTTTAAATAATTTTACATTATTTCCTATGAATATTTATTTCAAGTCCATAAATCTATTATTTTCTGTTGCAAGGCGTTGCAGTGCCAGTGGTTGGACATGTGGCACACTGGACTTCAGCTCTGAAATGAAGAAATTTGTATGTCCCGCCCTACAGCCCTCCCTAAACCCCTTCTTACTCCTCCCCAATTCCCCCCTTTTAGTCATAGGTATTCCCCATTTGCAAGCCACTCCCCTCTGTCCATCCCATATTTACTGCTAAAACGTATACTTACGCGTAAAGAGACTTTGCATTCGGTGCGGAGATCTCTGCCCAGTAAACGATAGGATAGACGGAGGCAGAACCTCCACAGGTAAGTTTGTGAATAACATTTTGTAGTACGTTTGTAGTACTAGTGTAGCACTACCAAACACACTACAAAATATAGTTAGTGAATAAGCCCCATCATGTGACGAGTGCACGTGTGTGTGTTTGACACTGGGATATAGTAAAAGACTATCTTTTGAAGACTCAAGTATGTTTGGGAGACCATCCACCCCAGAGCATTTGAAGCTTTTCCCACCATAAAAGACTGCTTTCTTTTACAGATTTAACACAGGGACCTTTACTTTACTGTATTCGAAAAAACATTTGTGGACTCGAAGTTAGAATAATAATTTAACCCTTCATGGAAGTACATGGTATGTCTCCAGAGTGGTGTGTACACATGAGGGCGGGGTGGGAAAGTATGCGCATGTCTGCACGTGCCACATGCGAGTAGTGACATTCCTTATTATGTACTTGCAGTGAATTAAAAGGTATTAACTCCGTATTTAAGTTATAGAAATCTCTGGGAAAAGCTAAATTCTCATCTCAATTTAAAATGTTGCTAAAAAGACAGAAGTAATTATTTAAAAAGCAATTACTCGACACAAAATTAATTCGCTATTACAATGAACTGCTTTACAGCAAACATTTAAACCACTATCAACAGCCAGTGAACTATGTGCTAAGTAACTTGAGTGCATTTTTCCTGACAACATTGGTGTATCCTTTTTTTAAATAAATGTTTGCATAGTAATTATAGAACCAACATATATCGTCTTAGTTAAAAGTGGATTACTGCACGAAACACGCTGAATGTTAAAGTGCAAAATTAGCATGAAAAATGATGTTGAGAAAGAATTATTTAATGTCATGAATTATGCAGTTATTGTGTTTCTTCCAGTGGCGGTTAGTGACATTTGAAAGTGGTGAGGCGTAAAAGTTAGGGATGACTTTTAAGTAGAGAGTGAGAACCGCATTTTCTTTACTCTAGCCTTGGTATTATTTTGAAGACTGTGTACCCCCATGATGGGGGTCCCAACACACCTGAAGAAGTGTAATCTTGATCACATCTGAAGATAATATAGGAGTGCACCATACTCACAAACAGTCAGCACTCAGATATACTTTGCCGTGACTAATGTACTAAAAGGAGGAGGGTATCATATGCTAAAGGGTGTTTTGTTTGATATACATGTATTTAGAATGTGATTAATATGGTTATGTGACAAGTAGGTTATTAACGTGTCAGGAGAAAATAACATACAATTTATTTTGAGATACTTAATTAGGATGTGTGCAACTGATATTTCATATTACGCATAATTTGAGTTAATCAAGTGCGGATGCATTTACACTGAAACATTTATGATTCATCTAACTTATTCGTGCTTTAAGCAGTTGCATTTATTATGTTGTAGGAAGGTGTACATATTCTGTAACCCTGTGCACATGCTCGAGAAGAAATTCTTTCAGTTACTGCTCGCCTCAATAAGAAATTTATTCAGTTACTGCTCGCGTTGAGATTTGAAATGTAATTTATGTTTAGCCTTCATTATGGAATGAATGTTGCTGAGCTGCTTCTATTGCAGGTGGATAAGCTTCATATTTAAAATAAAGGACTCATGTGTGAATAGATAGCAAAGTATGGGAAGGAGGAGTCAGCCGAAGGAATTGCGGTAACAAGTCAGGAGAGGGGTTCTCATTGGAAAGGAATGGCCAAGGACGATTAGAGATACTGTGTATCCAGCTGGGAAAGGTGCTGAAGGTTTTCAATTGTGCCAGAGATATGGAAATTTCCCTAGGATGAGCCACATGAGAGTCTTACATCAACTGCAAACGATATAATGTGTTGTGTTTAGTTAGGGAGAGAGTCCATCTTGGGTTTCCTTAGGGAGCAGACCTATGCCACTGCTTGCGTGGCTTTAAGCTACTTGAAACATTATCAGAGTTTCTATTGAAGACTCTGATGGCTGACACCTTTCCTCTTTTCCAAATTTGAATATGTTCTTATTCAAATATAGTTTAGGGTTGCCCTTTTAGGTAGTGTAGAGAATGTTAGGTTACTCGTGCTTGTTAAAGAAAATCATCTGATGCAATTTAACCTTCATTTAATCTTTCTGATTATCTGCGTTGTCACCTTAGAGTTAGTCATTTGTTTTGTACTATATAGGGTTCATCTCTTAAGGAGAGTTGAACTTTGATTTTTCTGTATTTTTATACGATTATATTGAGACTAATCTATATTGACTTGTTTCTGAACTTATAATTGAATGGTGTGTGTGGGATGGAAAAAAGTCCAGGAATTAACCGTAGAATTTTCAAAGTTCTTTATTAATCAAATTTGTAAATTGATTCCAAAGCAAAAAGTTCAGCCAACGCGTTTCGTTCTCAAAGAGAACTTCGGCAGGGCTTCTCAGGGTAATAACCCTTCTGAAGGAGAAAAAGAGTTAACCTGTAGGCATTGTAAAAAACCGCATAAAACCTGAGTTGAGTAGGAACCAGATGACTGCTTGATATTCTCTGTGCGGCAAAGCTCATATGGAGGTCATGGTCCCACTCTCAGTAAAAAAACATCCAATAAAGCTCTTCAGAAATGTAGACGTGTCATGAATCTGTATGGTAATTACGTAGACACACACTGTAGTAGAAGCTCCAGGCAATAACTCTGGAGTAAAGAGGGAATTAACCCGAGGCCATAATAGGGCCTTAACGACCGCGAATCAACGGTCGTTAAGGCCCTATTATGGCCTCTGGTTAATTCCCTCTTTACTCCAGAGTTATTGCCTGGAGCCTCTACTACAGTGTGTGTCTACGTAATTACCATACAGATTCATGACACGTCTACATTTCTGAAGAGCTTTATTGGATGTTTTTTTACTGAGAGTGGGACCATGACCTCCATATGAGCTTTGCCGCACAGAGAGGTTGGTGTTTGCCGCAAAGAGAGGTTGGTGTTTGGGGTTGTTGCGTGGGATCAACACAAACGATGAAACTGGTATAGAGGTGCAGGATCGTTAGTCCACCGTCTTCTCTGTCTTGTTGTTTGTTTCTGAACTTAAAATTAAATTTACTAAATTAGGATCAAAGAGTAGAGTGGAATTAATGTGCAACCACTTTGGTTGCACTATATTGAAATGATACCAGTGATTTGATTCCTTTCACCGCTCACTCTACTAGAAAGACCTGTACCCTCTGGATAGAAATGTGTAAATGGGCCTAGACTTTAGCAGACCCATTTCCACAGAATCACAATTACAATAGGAGTATGTGACCACTGCCCTGTGCCCTGCAGAGAGGCCAAGGATGGATGGCCATATATTCTGAACCTGTTTTTGACTGACTGCAGGCACTTTGAGAAACTTGCAGTGCCTTCAGCCTCAGCTCCAGAGCTTTCAATTGCCACATAAACACATGGCGCTGCTGGTGCGACTCGATTCAAAGGACAGTTGCCTGGGGTCTTGAGTGATCTGATTTATAAGGAGGATCTATGCCATATTTCACATTTAATCTTGCCACACTATTGGAGCGCTTTGCTTGAGCACCAGTTACATTATCCAAGAAGAACACATCCAGTTTTGGTTTCTACACGGGGATCCCAGACAATTACACTTTTCACAGAGCGATTAGCTGTAATTAAAAAATGCAAGTCTGTTTAAACGTCATTAGGAGATGAGCAATTTGCTAAAGCAGAGTGGGCACAAAACACGGTTCTTAATTAAAAGAAAATCCACGAGATGACCCTAATCATCTTCTGAAAATTTGCCACTTCCCTCCTGGAGGGAAACTTCCTCACCGAACGCGTGTAAATAACTGCTTCCCGCGTTTAAACAACAGAGGAATCTCTGCCGCATGCAGTTTGCTGCAATGAGTGCTGAATGTGCCCGATAACCTCAGTCTGGCATGCTATCTAAAATGGCGGAATACCTCACTTCAGCAAAGCCTGACGTAAATCGTTGAATGCCCAGGCTTTGTATATGCACGAGCGGAAACAGATGACAGTGTTGGCGCTGCGCATGCCATAATATTCCTTTCGCTGGAGAGTTTCGGAGTTTTAAGTGCCTGAAGAAGGGCAAAACATGGCAAATAATTGCATAACAAAAAATCACTGAAGGGTGGGATACACATGTAAAGCCATTAATATTAAAAATAATGGCCACTGCGGTTTTACGTCTTACGGGAGTACACAGTTTACTTTAAAGTGCCACTGTCTCAATTTGTAAGAAGAATAAACTCACCGTAAAACGGTCGTGGGCGGCAGGAACCATCCAGGTCAACATAACAGGCCTTGTAACTTAATTATGAAATTCATCCAGCACGAACCTACAAACATTTGGTTATGGGGTAAGCACGAACCTACAAACATTTGTTTATGGGGTAAGCACGAACCTACAAACATTTGTTTATGCGGTACCAGCAATAAATACCTTACTAGCCCAGAACAAAAATAAAGCATAATTCATGGTTTTCGACATTATAGGGATCTCTTATTTTAATTCTTCCGTAATGCTTATGATACCGTATAATTATCGTATGGCATGTACATAGACAAGCTAACATAACAGATGTTTACATAGTGCTCCTAAGTCTCTCTTTGGCAACATTTTGGTACTACATCATTATTAGTTTAATGCATTGTTATAAAGCGCTCTCCCCTCGAAGGCATCATCAGCACGTTGCACAAAGACTAAGATCGGCATCGTTTATATTGAAACAGGCGGAAAGCATAAAAAACAAGCATTTACAATGCAATAGGTCTCGCAGTGACATTGTTTAAAGCTTTTAGCATTGTAAATGATATTGTTTTTTATATTGTTTTTTTTTCTAAAAAGTATACAGTATATATTATCAATTATGCACCATTAGACTAGAGATGACACCCATCACTACTGTGCAATGTGTCAATTATGCCCCTTTTGCTATTTTTATGTTTAAAGCAGGCTTCTAGTATTTAGCCAAGTGTGTATAATAAGGCATGCCAGTGTATTTGCCCAGATCTTCATTTAATTTTTGGTAGGCATGGAGGATTAAGTGATGTGCCCAGAAACACAGGATGTGAAGCCTACGCTAAGACTGAAACCTGCTTCTTGAGCTCCAAATTTGGCAGCTGTAGCCATTACGCCACAACCTCGGGGTGGGGGGTCCTTTTATTGAAAAACGATATACGAGCCACACAACACGTTTTTAGAAAGCCCCTGTGCACATGCACGCCTGGGTTTATGCCCCCTGCCATACAGGACAGGAGCTGGCTGTTTTATTTCTCCAACGGTTTTTGTGTGCTAACTGCTTCGGGCTGAGGCGATTCTGTGCTACAGTTGCTGTTTCTTTTGATTTCCAGCCCACAAAGCTTTTGGGCCTCAGAGCCGAATTGGTTATACTTTTATTTGAGCGTTTTTAGACGTGTTGGGCATATTCCTGAAGTACAGCCAGTCATTAAGCAGGGCCGCTAAAGTTGAGATTATCATTCATGGCAACGTTATTACCCGAGCTGATGCACATCTAGCGCCTCGTGCAGCCCACAGAGCTATGCTATTGTGCGCACTCGTTAAGTCTGTGTGACATCACGTTCTTAATGCCCCATATGTAGCCAGGTCTGGTAGTTCATTGGCTGAATGCAGCCACTTCCGGAAAATGTGTTAGACCTTGCCGTCTCAGGTTCGAATCCCGGCAGGTTCAATCAGCCGTCCATCCTTCTGAGGGTGATAAGATGCGTACCACTGCGTTGGGTAACAATAAATACCTTCTAGCCTATCGATAGCGCCAAGAGGCCTGCTTCCACAAATATGCACCTTATTACCCAAGTTGATGCACATCTAGCGCCTCGTGCAGCCCATAGAGCTATTGTCACCTAATTAGGCATCCTTATTTGGGGCCACTAGCCAGTGATTTACAACAGCCTCGTCAGCAGCTAAACAGAAAACTCAAGGAGTTATTAACAAGTAGTAATTCGTATGCTCGAATCACTGCTATGTAGAGAAGTAAAATGGCACCTGAGCAGGCGCGCAACCCAATGAGCTATCTTATCAGCAATATATGCATTCCAGTGTTTACGGACTGCCTATATTAGTGACGGAACAGTATAGTATATTCAGCAGGCAGGCGCCCTACTCATTAAACTATCATCCAGTATGCATCTTTATTCTCAAGGCCACCGCTGTGTAGAAAGGAGTAACATTACCCCATTCATGCTTTTAGTGCATTGATAGATTGTGTGCAGTGGAGGGTCCTGCGAGCATTGTGGGAGCGAAGAGAGCTGCGTTACTCCCCGCTTACCTCCTCCCATATAAAGGAGCCAACGCTGTCTCTGCTCCTTGTCCCGGGATTTTAAACAAGCTGTTGCCGGTGCGCCCCACACAGCACTTGAGGAAGGAGGAGGAACAGCAGAGAGAGTGGGGTGGGGGTGGAGGAGGGAGGGGAGGGAAAGAGAAGACGCGCGTGACGGCCTGGAAAGCAGATGCCTTGGTGAACTCTGCCTGAACCTTAGTTTAGCACTCCTCCTCAGATAACAGAACAACCATAAAACTGAAAGACGCCGTAGACTCGGTGTCCCAAGGGGGTGTACAAAAAAGCCACAGGGCGGTAACCAAAAGCCCTGCAGAGCAATGAGAACACAGGGTTTTAAATAAATATTGACATTGCCCAATAGAAAGCATGGGCGGGATTAAAAGTCCCTCTCCTAAAATACTTTTACCCCAATATGTCTCGCTACGCGGGCAGCGCATGCGCGCTGCAACGCTAGGCGAGACCTAAAAACTCCACAATATAATATCAAAACAAAACAAAGGGTGTTCTAAATGAAAGAAGGAGAAAAGAGGAGGGTAGATGAAAGGTGGGGAGTAATGAAGTGAATGTGTATCTACCGTGCCAGAAGGCAGCCCTGCCAAGTATCACGCATCAGGCGTTAGACTAACGCATTTCAGTGCGGTGGTCCGCATCACCGCATTGAAATGCAAAATCACGCATAATGGGCATAGCTCCTGCCTCGGCTGTCAAGTCTAGCACTGCTATGCTGAAGCTGGAGTGCCAGCGTGCTGTGCGAGCGCACTGCTCCCGGCAGGATTGGGGGCTTCCAGCTGGCTGAGCTAGCTACTAACTGGCTACAATGTTATCAATAGGGCTGCTGCAGGCATTACCTGATTCGTACTGAACGTCAGGAGATGCAGTGTCCAATGCCAACTACCGAGACATAATGATCAGCCGACTCAGGTTTGACACAGTGACTTTAATAGGCCAGGACGTCACGTCCTGCTGCTGCCTGCAGCGCGAGTGGGTGGCTACAGTTTTAATAAACTTTGTGGGAGGCAGGTAGCGGAAATGGCACTAGTGGCACCACCACGCGGTAAATTCAAATTAGTGATACCCGCACCGGCGCCGGACCCCACGGATCACGGCAGCCACTAGAGCACACAATATGCAGCCGCCTGCTGTTGAGAGCCTGAATGTCCGGGCAGCACGTTTGTCGAAGGATTTAACTATTTCTTTGCGGCTAGGACTCTGAGGATGCGGGCGGCCCGGCCGTAAACTGAATTGCCACGGATCGCCTCGCAAGGTAAGTGTCAGTCTCAGACAGTGCGCCACTGTACTGTTTCTCAAGGACTCAAACATTTGCTTTATTTTATAAATAGCGCTTAGCGCGCGGCCAATGATCAGCTGCCTGCGCTGTGGCTGAATTAAATGGACCGCAATGAATTTAACAAAAAGCATGTTTTAAAACCAACCTACACTTTGCAGAATGTTCTCTGGACTTTGATGGAGAAAGGCAGACAAACATCTTCTACCGAGGGCCCTGGTGACAGGAGGAAGACGTGACAACTGTGAAGGTGCTGGTGGGTGAGGGACAGAAGGCAAAAGGCACTACATGTGGAACATCTGACAGGGAGAGGAGCGTGGCAACCACAACACATCTATTTGCGCACACCCTGCTCCCTTCCAGACTCTTCTCTTTAAACGGCAGTTTGGCGTACTCTAGGCTCCTATCCAAGGGGGGAGCATCCAAGTCACTCCTGGGAAGAAACGGAGCCACAGACTCTGGGGTCTCTAGCAAGGGTGTCCGGCTTCCGGGGTGCACCCCTGGGGAGTGAGAGGTCACCCTTGGGTTCATTTTCGTGAAGGGGGTGTCTGTCTCTCTAGGCTTGATGTTAGCAGTTCCTGGCTGTAGTAGTTTCAGTCCTGGTCTTTAATGTAGGGTTGAGGGGAGGTGAGGGGCGAGTTTAGAGGACTGGAAAGAAGCAGCTCAGTCCTGCTGTTCGCAATCAATCTCTCCCTTTCCTCTCACGGCGTGAGGGACTCCTCGGGGGTAGCTCTAATTCCCTCCCCTACAGACACAAGCAGAGAACCAACTCAAACCTGCTAGAGCAGCGCCGGCCCCCATAATACTTCCCCCTCCCATGAGTTTGCACTTCAGCACCTGCACGCTCACAGTGACCACTGCTGAGTGCCGAATCATGCTGATGGGGCCATCATTAGACTTCCCTCCCCTCCACCACTACTGGTGGATAGTGCCCAACGTCGACCTCAGGCCCTGCACACGAACCCCACATATAACCTCCAACCTGGACCTCGAGCAACAGCACATAACCCCTCCCTGGACCCTACCCTCGTTATTTGCCCCATAACTGACAGATAACCTGACCCTGTTCTTCTACCTTGTCACCTGCAATACAAACCTCTGCGCCCCTCCCCCCGTTAGAGATAGGAAAGGAAATCTATTTACCCTATTTTCCATCTCAGGTTGGATAATAATTAATTCTCATCTGTCTGGGAGAGGAAACGTAATTAAACAACTAGATGCACCAAGTGGTCCAACTGGCCTCTCTAAGGACAACCCATTAAGTCAAACGATCTGAGTGGAGATGGGTCAAGTTTTTAAAAAAATTTTTACAAGAATTTTAAGAATGGCCTGGCAGAGCCTTTGTGGCGCTTTATCAAGTGAAGGTATGGACGATTGTATCAATTCTGAGCTGGAGGAGTGGACCAGTTGTAACTCACACCTCCCCTCATCTTACCCCGAGAGAATGTGTAACAAGACCAGAGACTGACAGACTTTATTGCTTTTGTGAGTTCAGGCAGCTTTTATCCACAAGTGCATACACACCAGAGACCCACACTATTCTTTTTAAAGGCATTACTGTAAGCTGATTATAGTGAAAAATGAAGAAAAAAAAACAACCCTACACATTTTTTTTTTCCGGAGTTTTATATAGCGCGAACTTGACCCGATGGTATCGGGTATTAGAGCGCTTTATAAGAGCACCAGTTGCATTACATGAGGACACATGACCTGACTCTGTGTGCCATGTCAGTTAGACTAGAACCCTTCAATTTCTGGCGCTTTGTAGCAGTTTTAAGATCTTCTTAGAGTTTCTCGTTGCTCAAGTTGGTATAATTTCTGATATTTATATGTTTCCCTCGTCTTCATTGCTTGATTTTTGCCGGTGAGAAAGTGTCACTCATAGTCGCCGAATGTCACTCATAATTACACTGAAATTATGAAAATGTCACACATAAGCAATCTGAAACCTTGGTAGCTATGTGGCCGTTTCCTGGGTCCCAGCAGCCCCTGGAACATACTCCCAGTCAATCCTTGTGCTGCAGACAGGGCTTTAAGTGGGCCGGGTCTCACCGGGTCTGAGCACCGGCAGTTTTTTAGAGAGGCCTCGAAACGGGTCTCTATCGGGCTCTGTTTTGTGCCCTGGAGGCGGTCCGTTTTTCCAGACTGCAGTGACAGCAGGCACATCGATGTGCGCGTGCTCACACTGCTCCGTTTCTTTCGGGACTTCAGTGATAGCAGGCACATCGATGATATTTATATGTTTCCCTCGTCTTCATTGCTTGATTTTTGCCAGTGAGAAAGTGTCACTCATAGTCGCCGAATGTCACTCATAATTACACTGAAATTATGAAAATGTCACACATAAGCAATCTGAAACTGATAACGCCGATTCTTATCTAATTATCTATAAGAACCTTCTGGTCGCCAAGATCTTTTTACCTGTTGAATAGTGTAAAGGAGAGAATCTCATCTGGTTATATATCAGCATTCATTTTGTCTGAAAGGACCACTGACTCCGAATTCAAGTTTGAGAATTTATTATCGCCAAAAATAACTGAACGTGCAAGCACCTCAACACGAGGTTAAAGAAATAGATGGGCACTAATACAAATAATAATCTACGCAGGAATCTCATCCGACTCAGGATAAGGAGAATAGAAAGTTCTAGAAGGATCAACCAAACTATGATTGCTCCTATTTCTAAGTTGCTCTTCATTGGCCTAAACAAGCTTAAAATCAATTGCTGTCCCTACACTAACGCTAAGTGACATCCCTGCATAACGATTTTCCCAGGCAAGAGTGAATAAAAGGTGTCAGCTGTGAAGACTTCCTAAGAAGTGCAATCACATAATACCTAAGCTCAGCTCTGTCCTTCTCTCAGGTCTCCCCTACCGCTTCTCTGGCCTCCTCCCTCAGGGCACTATCCCTAATACAAAACCATACTACAATTGTACACGCCTTGATCACGCCTTCTTGGCCAGGTCTTCTTTCTTGTGCTTTTCCATTGAAACAGTGACTTCATCCTGGACGGTTGCGTTGACCTTGAGTCCCAGGCACCTTCTCCGCTGAAAGTATCATCCCTACATTCCATCTAACTCCCCGTACCATGCCTCCCCTTTCTCTAGCTTTTGAAAACAAAGAGTTAGTCTTACTAACGAGACATGTGTCCTTGCACCTGCAACAAAAGATACTTTCAACAGAAACCTTCTACTGTGCAAATTAAATCTACCGTTTGTGCCCAGAGAGCCTTACCAAGGGAAACTTTTCTCTGCCTACAAAATATGCTAACATAAGAATAAACCAGGCCTTCCCTAAGCATATATGTAGTCAGGCCTTTACATATAACTTTTAAACACACATCTTACTTTTCCCTACAAGCATTTTCATTACTATTCATATGCAACCAATGAATTACATGTGCAGCTTTAATATGGTGCACGTTTAAACTACTGCAATTACATTACACACGAACTAATTTCTCTATGCATTACGTTCACACAATTCAATAAGCATTGCATTTCATCATTATCCTAACGCCATTATACGGCTGAGTTCACTTTGTCTCAGTGAACTATTCATTCTTTACTAAATATGCATGAGAATACAATGAAATATAAACGAATATATGTCTGAATACACATGGGTGCGGCCTATCAGTGATTATGATGCACCCCTACAATTCACAAGAACATTTCGCTCTATCAAAACCTTGGTAGCTATGAGAAGGGACACAGGAAGTCGGATTTTAACTCTCTTAAGGCATACCACAAAGGGAGACATTGTGCAAATATTGTAAAAGACGTGACTCATTAGCACGTTTGATTTGGATATGTCCCGTTTTGAGGAGTCTTCGAAGGAAACAACTACACATTGCGCTCTTGGTTTCCCGCTACTGCGCAGACGTTCCACGTAGATTTAATTCACTTAAGAGAATAGTTTTTTATTTTGTTGGCAACGTGAATAAATCTGCAGTGCAATATCAATTCTGTTCTTACTTGTTTAATTACTTAGATACTGCTGCCTCCCAGTGTCTCATTTTGATCGCCTGGTCTCACTTCGAGAGCAGCCAAGAACCTGGTGGCCGTGGTTCACTTTCTTTTTCCCTACAACAACCAATCCTGGAGCATTTGTCATGCTGTTTATAATATTATCAGCATGAAAGTAGCTCCAGGATTGGTTGGAGCGGGCTAACCCAGGGCTCCTTTAGAGACTGGGAGCCTCCGTCTACTGCAATACGGCCGGCTTTAAACAGCTCGGATTATTGCTGACTGAAGTGCGCATGTCAGGCTGGTCATCTCAAGACAGCCAGCCAATCAGGTGCATTTTGAGCTTTAGGCGGGGGGTCATCCTTGCGACCAATCAGCAGAAATGGCCCCGCCCCTGCCTCACACTTGAGCTGCACTAGCAGCGGAGCTTTGAAATAAAATAGTAATAACCATTTTATGAATGTGTTTTCTGCTGCGCTCGCAGCACACGGTGCGACGCTCCTCCCTCTTAAAGGAGGAACTGCCACTGGTTTCTTCATTTCGCCCACGCAGTTGCTTCGCGCCGACTTAAACTTTGCAATAAATATTATTTCAAATGTCATTTGAAGTTCAGCTTTGAAGTTGGGAGAAATTCTTGTGTTTTGAAGGGCACCAGAAAAGCTACTACTGCAGACGATTTATGTCACAGAGACAACAAACGGAATAGTCTTTTAGAGGCAGAATATCTTTTTTACCCAACTCCTGTCTTCGTGTTTACACACTGTGATCTGAATGTTCGAGATCTCTGTACCATGGGCTCAAACCACTCTACCTGGGCTCGGTACATATTCTACACCAGGGGTCTCAACCTTTTTCTGTAATAAGGGCTACTTATGTTGAATGAAAATCATCTGGAGCTACTACAATTATTAGTGATGTAATAGTGACAACGTCAGACAAAAATACATTAACACTCAAGTATTAACTTTAAATATATTTTGCAAATTCAACTATTTTTCTCCAAATATCAGCTTATGAGTTCTGAAAGTGCATACATTTTCATCTCCAAAACATTCTTTTCAATTCTGGTATAGCTATATTATTTCAACCAAGCATGTGCTTCTTAATTGGAATGCACACGTGAGAGCAACTTGCAGTTAGCTGAAAAGTAGATCAGAAGCTACTCCCTGGAGAAGCCTGTTTTACATCATATGCAAAGTTAAACTTTCCAGTCCGTCATAGACATTACCCAACTGCAGTCAAAATAAACTATTTTTTAAAGTTTTTAGGCTATGTTTGAAAGGCCTCTAATTCCAATCATTGCCCATATTCCAAATCCAGTTTTCACGAGTAACACACTTTGGGTGCCTTGTCACTGTGGAGACCCTCACCTGGTCGCTTCACTCTGTAGCTTTGAGGGAGTCCTCCTTGAACACTTTACAGTGGTGCGCACTAATGGCAGCATTTGTGTATTTTGGGGGGTTTGGTAGCTTCACCCCAGAGTGATGCTCATTCTTCTTCATGTGTAAACTACGTAATGAGGCCTATTTGTGCTATTTGTTTAATTGAATGGGAATCTTCGTAAATATTATGTAGATTTATTTTGCAGTGATGATTGCGGACATCAGAAAAGTACAGATGGATTTGCAAACATTTTCAGTCATCTGTCTTAAGGTGATCCTAGACATCTTTCTGTATGAATGGTGGGTGCAAGAGGACAGAAGTTGCTGCCTCCAGAGAAACAAAGGGGACAGCACACCTCCTGCACATTTTTCCACTCTGCATCTTTGTCTTCAGAATTTTTCTGGAGGGAATAGATACAGTCTTTTCACCACAGTAGACCCCGGGAGTATGCAACTACTTGATGTAACATAAGCACCATACAACACCATGCATTCTGGGATCAGGGTAAGTCTTGCCCTACTTAGCATTGTCTCTGAACAGGGCAACTCTACCTCAAATTAACAGACAGGAAATAGGGAGCTTCTCAGCTCTCAAGGACTAAACATATAGAGCTATACCTCCTCCCCAGAAAAAGGAATATCTCCAGTGACACAAATCTATGGTGCTGCCCAAATGTAGAGCTGTAAGCTGCCCATTTACTCCATGCTTGGACAAAGCCTGATGCTCTGTTGAAGCATTGCTGGTATGAACTGACCCTGCTGTGGACCTTTCTGGCATGGAAGCCCCTGCCAGCCAAGGAAGTTGAAAGACACAAATATAGAGTGTCACGAGGCCGCCTGTACGTTCACTCGAGACAGGGTCAGGGCTAGCTAAGAGCAATCTGTAGCTTTAAGGCTAGAGCGGTCGGCCTCGAAGCGGGGAAACCTGATTCGAGTCTCGGCAACCACGCTCAACATCCTGTGATTCTGGGCAAATCACTTAATCTCCCCTTGCCTAACAAAAATGATTGTGTCCATCTGTAACGAAACTGGTGCTCATGTAAATCACTCTGATACCTGAAATCTTCGGGTCTAGTACGCGCTATATAAAACTCTAAAAAAAAAAAGAAATTTCAGGTGAGCTGAGTAGCAAAAACACTCCCTCTAGGGTCAAAAGATTGCTTTTTATGTTCACCTTTGAGGAACGTATCTACTAAAGCCATTGGAGCTTTCAGTCACATGGGTGCTGCAAGAAGGCCAAAGAGGTGGACTTCCACTGACCATGCCTTGAAAGGCATAGAACGAGTATGTGGCTGGTTGGTGTGCTAACCAAATCCAGAAGCTCGAAGAGATCTTGTGAACCCTGTTTGCACTTTGGGTGCGCAAGCCCGACTGTTCCCCAAGCATTAAACAACCTCTCTGTCCACTTCAGTGCCAAGTCCTGAAGACCAATTCCCCTTGGACACAAAGAGACTGACTCAGTGTCCTTAGCACTTTTGAGCGACGAGAAAGTACTTTTCAAGGGACCAGCAAACTCTAACCCTAATCCACAAGACAAAGCAAGATTTGCAGCCCCATAACATTTTCCCATGAATATTCAGACATTTAATTTTCCTGTCCTAGAATCTTGTTTTCTATTCGTACATGTTGCATCAACACACACACATATATGCATATTGTATTATACTGTATCTGTTCTCCATCTTCACATCATCTGTAATCTAGGCCCTGACTGCTCGACCAAGTTATACCAGAAAGACAATGAGGTTTGGGATGCATCACACCACCAAAGTTGGAAGACACATCCTTGGAAGCGGAGGTTAACAACCCTGGCTCAGAAAACAATGGCCTGTCTCTGAGCCCAGGAAATAAAAATAGGTGTTAGCTGCTGACCACTAAGCAGGGATTACCTATCTGGGAATAGACAGAGAAAGTTGGCAAATCAAAGGATAGCTTTAGCACTCCCCCATTTGACATGAAAATGACAGGGAGGGGTTCTTTCTTCAACCCCAGGACACTCCGAGACAGTTGGGATCCGGACACTGTAGGAGGAAAAACACGTTTTGGCCGTGTCAGGTAAGTGGCGGCTGGTCCATAGGGGGCGCAAGGACAGCGACCTCCCATCACCAGCACGCAAGAGGAGAGAAAAGCTACTCTGTGCATTTCCAGCCTCCAGAAATGCAAACGGACGAGCTGACAGATTTGCCAGTTGTTTTGCTTTCATTTCTGTGCAGGTGTCAACGGAAGTGCACAGAGCAGCAACACAGGGCAGGGGGTGCATCAGCTCCATGTATTGCGCATGTGTGAAGAGCGCTTTTCATTTCAGCCCTCTTCACAGCAGAGCAGAATTCCACTAGAACGGCACAGCACCTACCGAGATGTAAAACTGCCTTCAAATAAAGCCTGACACAATTTCCCAATGTTGCCTGCAGTAAGGATTAATTTTAAAACGTTTCCTAGAAGTTTACATCATACATGACAATCGTGCTTCTGTACAAGTTTAATATATATATATATATATATATATATATATATATATATACACACATATATATATATATATATATATATATATATATATATAGATTCTGTACTCATTGTTCTGTCTTTGTTTGCTTTAATTATCAGGGAGAGGAAGTGCTGAATTTGGAGAAAACAATACTCCAATGCGTGGCAAAGGAAAGGGGGTTTAAGTCATAAGGGCCAGAGCTTTAAAATCAGAGTCTGACAGTCAATTTACAAATATATTTCAAAATAAATCTGCTGCAGTGAAAATGGCATCAAGCCCATATTTGACAGTAAATCTGTTCTAGATTAACTAACTGGTCACAAAGAGGCTGCATTTCAAACTATTTTACAGGGTTAAGACACCTGATGCAGAGGTCTATGTCCACCCAGCAATTTTGAGGAGATTATTCTGGAAATGATGAGTCTAGTGATTAACACAGCTCTGGGAGAGTTGTTTGTTTTGTCCCTTCACAGTTTTGACTCATAAAGTAGTATAGAGGATTAATGCTCTATTACTTACCGGTAATCTTCATTACTCCGGGTCCCGTTGTCCTCGTCCCATTCATTACTAAGTGGAGATAACCATCTCCCGACAGAAAAAAACAAGAGGAATGCTGGGACCCTAATACTGCCCCTCCCACCGGGAGTACATAAGCAGTACTTACCCAGCATCCCGCCTGTACAACCAAGCCCAGACAGGAAGGCCGGCCGCCCGGGAGGGAGGGAGGGCGCATGAATGGGACGAGGACAACGGGACCCGGAGTAATGAAGATTACCGGTAAGTAATAGAGCATTACCCCCAGGTCCCTTATGTCCTCGTCCCATTCATTACTAAGTGGAGAATACCAAAGCAGAAAACCGGCCTTCCGAACCCACAAGCACACCCAGGAAACGACCACAAAAGCAGAAACCCAAGGGAGCACCGAGAAGGGAGGAGAAGGGGGACCGCAGGAAGCAACCGGCCCGCAACCCAGAACAGGACAGCAGGGACCAAACAAGGACCGGAGACAACCAAGAAAAAAACAGAAGACCAGGGCCCGAAAAGGAGGCCGCCAACCAGAGAAACCGGAGACAGGGCAACCAAGACCAAGACCCAAAGGACACGGCCAAGAAACCCACCGGACAAGGCCGCCCAGCCCAGAACCACCAGGAAGGCACCCAGGACCCGGCAGCCACACAGACACAGAGCGAACCCCGACCGCCCCGAAGAAGGCCAAAGAAAGAAGCCAAAACCGGCCAACAGAGCGCAGGCACAAGCACCAAGTCCAACAAGGAAGGAGGAAAGCACAGGCCAGAAACCGGCCCAACCCACCAAACCGAACGACCCGGCCCCAGAGAGCCCAGAGGAGAAGGCCAACCAAACCCCGCCGAGGAGGCCCAGGAACCAGGAAAGAAAAAAACAGCACCCCCAGGGCCACCAAACGACAAGCACCCAGCCCAGAGGGAGGAGCCGCAGCAAGAGCCCAGGGGCCGAACAGGAGCGAGACCCCAACCAAACCGAGAAGGACAGGGAAGGAGACAGAGACCCGAAACCCCAGGAGGCCAAAAACCCCACAGGGAAGGAGGCCGCAAACCAAACCAGGAAGCTCACCAAACCCAGAACAGCAGGGGCAGAGGAGGAGGCCAACCCAAAGACCACAGGCCAGAGATTCCCCCAGAAAGAACCAGCCGAAAGCCGACCAACAAAGGAGAGGCCAACAAAGACCGGAAACCAACAACGAACAAGCCCAACAAGAGAGGGGACAGGGCCACCGGCCACAACCCCCAAAACCCCCAACCCCAAAAGGGAGGGGAAAACAAGGCAGGACGGGAGCCCAGAGCAACCAGGAACTCCCAGCAGCCCCCAACCCAGGAAACAACCAGGCAGGAAACTAGCGAACCACAGAGGGCAGAAGAAAACAGGCGCCAACAGGGCGGAGGACCGCCCAGGCACCCCACACCCAGGCCAAGCACACAGCAAGGGCAGGAGCAGCGGGAAAAAAAACAGCTCCAGGGCGCACAGCACCCAGACCAAAAGCCCACAAGGCCCGACCCCAGCAACGCCAGAGAGGAACCAAGAAAACAGCACAAACCAGGGCAACAAACGCAAAAGGAACCAGGAAGCCAGGAACAGAGCCAAGCAACCCACCAATGCAGGAGGACCCGCAGGCCCAACCAACCCCGGAAGGAGCCCATGCAGCGCCCAGGCCAAAGCAAAGGGCAGGGAGGAGCAGGGACCCCCAGCACACCACCTCCGGACCACACACCGAAGGCCGGAAAAAGAAACTGGGGAAACCGCCAAAGCGGAAACCGAAGGAAGCAGAGAAGGCAGAGGGCAAAGCAGCAGCAAAACCCCAGACAACCCGCAGCCAGGAGGTCAGACCCCACAGAGGCAAGAGGAACACCACAGAACCGCACCCCAACCAGAGAAGGGGGGGGGAAGGCCCCCAAACAGACACACACCGGTAACAGAGCCCGGGGAAGCACGAGAAGACAGGAGCGAGCCAGGACACCAGAACCAGGAAAGCACCAGGAACGCCCAGCAAAACACACCCCAGAGCCGGCCGAAAGCGACAGCACAGCCAGCAAGCCAAGGAGGCACAGCCCCAGGCCACCCGGAACCAGCAGGAAGCCCGTAGACCCAGAGCAACAGGAGGCAAGCAGGACCCCACACAGGCACGCCAGGAGGAAGGGCCAACGAGGAAGGAGCACCGGGGCAAAGGGAAACCCGAAGCCCAACAGCATCCAGCGGAAACCCCAGGACCAGGCAAAAAAACGGACACCCAACCAGAGGTGAACCAAGCCCGGGAAGAGATGCGTGGCAGGAGCAGGCCCAGAAGGACCCACCATGACACGGCCACAAACCAGCAGAGTGCCCAGCCAGGACACACAAAGAGAGCACAGGCAAGGACCCAGAGCCGAAAAGGAGACCAACAGGCGCACAAAACCCGCAGGAGCCGGAAAGCCCCAGCAGACACCCAGCCAGCCATCCACGACAGGAACCAGACAAGAGCAGGACCCCACAGGGAGCAAAGCACCCGGAGCCCAGACGGACCCCCAACCGGGAGAACCGCAGAACAGAAGAGGGGAAAAGGCGCCACGCCAATGACACGGCAGCCGGGAAAGACAGCCAGGCCCAAACAGCAGCCGCCGGCAGAGCCAGGAGGGGCGGCCAGGGGCCACCGAAGCGAGCCAAAGGCAAGCACAGGGAGCGCCAGGGCAGGAGCAACCAAAGACAGAAGCACCCAGCCAGGATTGGGCAAGCAGCCAGAGACAGAACCAACCAGCCAGACCCCCGAAGCAACCGAAGCCCACAGAAGGCCCGGGGACAAACACCCGAAGACCCAGGCTGGAGCAAAGGAGAACAGAACAGCCGCACATGAGGCAGCACGAGGGAAAGAAGCAGCCCAGCGCAAGGCAGGCCAACCCACAGAACAGGATGGAAGCGGGCAAAATGCAAACAGGACCCACAGGCAGCAGGGGCAGAGCGCCGCAGAGAGCACCAGGCACGACACCAGGAAGCCCCCAAGAGGAACCAGGCAGAGCCAAGGGACGGGAGGGTCCAAGCCAAGAACCAGGAGCCCCCGATCACCAACCCCGACCAGCCAAGCAGAAGCCAGGAAGTGAACACACGCACACCCAAGCGGAGCAGAAGCCACAACCGAACAGGCCGCCCGCAGCAGAGGCAAGGAAGCCCGAGAAAGGGCGGGCCAGACAGACGGACCCAGCACATCCAAGGCCAGGCCAAAAGACCCGCACCCGCCATACCCCGAGAAACAGGGACGCACAGGGGCAGCAAAGAAAGCGAGGCAGCAAGAAAAAAACGGGGCAGACCCCGGCAGGGCAACAAGAACCCAGGGAGCCAACAGGAACCCCCACATAGCAGCCAAAGGAGCAGGAACACAGACCCCCCAGGGGGCAGGGAGCCGCGAAGGAGCCCGGAGCAGGGAGGGCCAGAAAAGCACCCCAAGAGTACGCATCCGGGAACGCCAAGCAGCAGGGGGCAGAACACAAGGGCACGAGGCCCCGGGACAACACCCGCACCCCCACGAGCCACAGCCGCCCAAGGGAGCACAGCCCACAGCACCAGGACCCCAGCACAGTGCACAGCCCCCCGGAGAACCCCCAAAAGGAAGCACCCACAAGGCCCACGCTGAGAAGAATCCAGCAGAGAAGCAAGGCACAAAGCCCCACTCCCAGGGGGACACAAGGCAAATACTCCCAAAAAAGGAGAACAAGGGAGGCCAGGTGGAAAAGGTAACAAAGCCCAGGGAGCGCACAAGCACAGAAGTCCGTGCCAGGAGACAGCGACACCAACCCCCCCCCGCAAGAAACAAGGGAGGACAGGACAGTGGAGCCGCACCCCAACCGCAGAGAAAGCGGGGCACACCGCCACACCACGGAGCACCACCAGCAGGGCAACCGGACGCTGCAAACAGCGACGGAAAACACCAGAGCCAGCACACCAAAAAGGGGCAAAGTCCCACAGCAGGCGGGAGCAGTGCACGACAGCCTGCACCAACAGGGGCCCGCCGGACGGGCACAGGAACCCCGCCGACACCGCCAGGGGAGAGCAACGCCGTGAGGAACCCGTAAAGGACTGCGAACCAAGGCAGAGTCCTACAAACCGCGGGGCGCGCCCCCCTCCCGGGGGGTCGAGGCAGCAGCCTCAGGGGGGTGGGGGTGGCAAAAGGCTCACGAAGCACATGCCCGAACCGGGCCTCACAGCGCCAAAAGAGATGCGCCAGCCCCCTCGCAGCACCACCAAGCACCGGAAAGAGGCAGCAACGGCCACAGCAGGCCGGGGAAGGAAGCCGCCAAGCGGAAATGGGGGCCACCAGACAACAAGGCCCCCACCGCCAGCGTACAGCAACAGTTAAGGATGTCAGCTTCACCCACTACAGTCCACCGCTCCACCAACTGAGCTATCGAAGGCTCAGTCGGGTCACACCAAAGCCCCGCAGCACACACCCCAGCAGTGCCGAAGCACCGCAGAACAGCGCACAGGGGGCAGCAATAGCAGGGAAACAGGCATTTTAGAAGGAAGCAAGGAAACCGGCAAGCGGTACTCACCCGGAGTGGGGGCCAACCCCAGGAACAAGGCCCCCACTCCAAACGCCCACACACCAGGAGACCGGCAGGATCCCATCCAGCGCAGCACGCCTCACCCGGCCAAGAACAGGAAGGCGAGCCCGCGACCCGGAAGAAACCGGGAAATCCAGCCCCAGCCGCAAAGGGCCGGGAGGACAAGCAGAGCATGTAGGACACCGGCTCCAACAGCGACTGACTCCCAGCAAGCTCGGCAGGCCAGGAGACAGTCCAGGGAACCCCCACGCCCGCACAGCCAGGCAGCCGGGCGGGGGGGAGAAGAGAAGCACCGCCACTCCAGCCCAGCAGGAGCAGCACCAGCACAGTCAAGTCCAATCTGTCGACAGACAGAAAAAAAGAACAGGCGGGATGCTGGGTAAGTACTGCTTATGTACTCCCGGTGGGAGGGGCAGTATTAGGGTCCCAGCATTCCTCTTGTTTTTTTCTGTCGGGAGATGGTTATCTCCACTTAGTAATGAATGGGACGAGGACATAAGGGACCTGGGGGTAATGTGCCTGCTGCAAGGCACACCGTGTTACATGCAGATCACAGAATATTTAGCTAGGTAAGTGGGCTACTGATTCTGACATAGAGGCTATTTTGATACTTCCAGTTCTTAAGTTGAAATATTCTAATATTGTACAGTGATCTATTCACTGGCATGAAGGTGCTGCATGCAAACTGTAAGTCTTGGGTTTACATCCTTATTTTGTCTCAATCTGTTGTTATTCTAAGATTGCAAATGTGAGTTCCTTGGGAAGTGAATAAGTCTTGTTAGTACAGACAATTACAATCAACTGCATTACGTTTTATATTCTAACTATATGTTCCTCCCAACCATTTACTCTCAACATATAACGTCTAGAAGTTTGGATGATATGAGATTCCAACACCCTGTAAGACTCAATGTCTTGTGTAACATTTCCTGTACATTGATTTACACACTTGTATGATTTATTGTGCCTCTCTGTGTGATGAAAGCACTCTGACACCCTACACTTAGATGAGTAGTGCTATAAAATAATTACATAGAAGAATTTAGTAGATGACAGTTAAATCAATACCACACTATTTAAAAAAAATGTTTTCAGTTTTAGAACTCCCTGCCAATTCCCACCGGGAGTCAGACTTGCTCCCTTCCCTCACTCCTTTGATAATTAATATACAGTGATATATTTTTGCCCCACCACTTTCAAAGTTCACCAGCCACCACTGGGAAGGGGAGGGGCCACGAAACTGAAGAGAGTCTGCCTTGTGGTAGCTGGGTCTTGCCATGGTGAAACAGGGGATCCTGGGTAATTTTATAGTAAGGGAAAGAAGGTGGCAGAACTGCAAAAAACAGCTAGGATTGGGTGGAAGATTTTCTCCAGTCATTTGCAAGCGCACAGGATAAATCTGGCATTTCAACCACCACCAACGCAGAACAGTTCTGGATCATGGAAGACTCCAAATGAAGAAGAAAGCCCTGCTGGAATAAAAATCCTGACTGCTTACACTGCTGCAAGAAGAGGACTCTCACAAGAACTCGAGGAACCCTGAATCCTGCTGGCACCCAGTAACTGCTCTCCAACGGGCAAGAGATTGGCCTCATGTTTACCCACTTCAGGGGCACAAAAAGCAGGATGACACAATTCAAAGGGCCCAGCTGACTAAAGAGAACTAGATCCTTAAGAAGACCTGGATCGAGAGAGAGCTGGTGCCCAGAAGCCTACCCTGAGGAGCTAGAGTTTGCAGGGATGACCAGAGCAAGCTTTCCCAGCAGTTGAACCTGATTCAGAGTACAGCGGACAGGTTACTCCATCACAATGTGACAGATATTCCATCTGCCATAGGATATAATGCACATGTAATAAGGCAGACGATATATTCGTCACAGAGTAGCCCATCTGCTAAAACTTAAATGATGCCCTCAGTCTGCAGGTAAAACCTTTGACTGTGACAATCCGCTTGGTCTATTTGACCCGTGCTCACTCTGGTCAGCCTGAAATTGTGCTTACATGCCTGCCCATCACAAACTGTGGTTTTTCCATACTACTTTACTTTTTCCAGGCTCTTTTAGCCTGAAAACCCTTAATGACCTTCTTATCATTTTGCTCATTAAATGTCTATTTTGTTTATTTTTCTAAATTAGTTTGGAAATCTTATTATGTTGTGTTCTTTACTTTAAAACTGCTTGAATTTAGCGAACACTGCTCTGGGGATTCCCTGCTGCTTGTTTCATAGATGCCAGGAGTTGAGCAGCAATACTCTCAGAAATGTGTTTTGATCTAACCGAGTTTATTAACTTGGTAGGACTACCCAAATTAATAACCCCATTTCTGCCACCGATCCACTGTCATCAGTACTTTTGTGGTGTCCTGGTTTTTGGGCATTTCTCACAAGTCAACATACGCTTTTGTGTAACAGGATCTTAGCGCCAGCCTACTGACAACCCCAACCGGCAGATGCTGCTACAAATGAGCATGTTCAATTAGCCTGGGATCTAGAAGTTTCCACAAGTCTTAGCTAGAGCAACCTTGTTTTTAAAAGAAGTTGAAATAATGAGAATAGTATATTAAAGATATAAACAGAAATTCTTATTAGTTAAGTGTTCTAAATTGTATCAGCGTGATAAAATGTTTTATTTGTTCCTTATATTCAACTTTCTACAAAGACGCATTTACTTTTTATACATACAGGTCTATGATACCAAAATTGCATCAAAACTATTCTTTTTTTGTAATGGAATTTGTGAATCCCAGGTTCTTTCAGGCAAACATTTGAAATGTTATGGAAAAGGTTATAGCATAGTTCATCCCAGCTGAGAATACTGTCTTTAATGGAAATTTATTCAATTTAATAAAATGTGTATATAGTGAACAGTGCATTCCATTCCATTTTACATGAGATAAAAAATCTGCACTTACATTGTGGGATGTCCAATGAAAAATCCTTGAGATCCTCACTAGAATACTGAAAAAGTAAAAGAAAAGTTAATGACGCACAAAATAAAAAACATCTATTTTATAACACCATCATAATAATGTTTGTCCATGAGTCGCACTACTGGAAGCTAGTCGTGAATGGTCCTTTGAAAAGCTGGACCTCTTTGCAGAGGTTTTATTATACCTGAACTGGTAAAGAGTGAAACTCTTTTAAAGGTTACTTATAGTTTTTTTGTGTATAAGTTTTTATTGGCATTTTTATAATTACGATACCAATACTTACATACTCAGGAAAAAACACAGTATTTTAACAAAGAAACATCACGGTCAGCCCCTCCCCCCGCCTCAAGCATAGTCAGAAGGCAGTGTAGGAATACAGTACAGTGTTGGACTCGGGTTTAACCAGTACATGCAAAAAGGCAGGAGTCATCTTTCAGTCCAAATTTTCACCATGCCATCTCTACATCTGCATCAATTCTCGCATCTAAGGGGGAAATTAGTCCAGACTGACCCAGCAGTTCAGAAAGCATCACTGCCCAGGCCTATAGGTCATCCACCAGTTTATTGTCCCTATGTGTTCTGCGCATACGGCACTCTTCTGCATTCGCCCAATCAGGTTACTTATAGTTATCAATTTATTTCACAGACGTTTTCTCTTATTGACAGCTGTAGAGCTTCTTACCAAGTCAATTCTTAATATATTGCCTATCATATGGGTGAAAGGTTGATCAATTTGTCACTTTGACAAACACCTTTAATTTTTTGTCTACAAATGTCAGACTACGTTTCCACTTGTAAATCCTTTTCCAACCAATTCTCGACATTAAAAGGGGAAGTGTGCACTTATAAAACTCATGCATATCTGAGACTTATTCCTTTGAAGTTTCAAATGCATATGTACATATCTCTACAAACGATTACTTGAGATGTTCAACAAAAGGGATGACACTCCCATAAAGCCTTCACTTAGACTATTGAAAGGGTATTGGGTCAGACAAGTAGAAGGTGTTTTATTGCAGTGGCAGGGACATAGTTGAGTTTGGAGTCCACAGTACCATAGCATACAGGGCAAGCATTGGCAAAGCCAACATGTCTGGCCTGGGCTCTACTTAAAAGGGCTGGATGTGCAAACCCTAACCTCCAGGCCTTAGCGGTAGGTCCTTCAAGCCCCCCCTCACAGTTCAAAAAATGTAAATAAAAGGATCATGTTGCAGGATCAGAGTACTCCAACAGGTGCAGGCTCCCTGAAATTGCAATTTATAATTCATCGTTTCCATACTGAGACTGCGGACTATGAAAAGGAACCCAACACAGGTCTACAAGTTTTACAGTCCACAGTCCTGCTATGAGTGTTAGCAGATTACGGTTTCTATGTTTGATGTGTTGAGTCGGCAGCCTCGATCATGAGACCTGGGACAGTAAAACTTGTAGACCCATGTTGGGTTTCTTCCATAGTCTGTGGCCTCAGTACCATTGAGGCCGCAGACAACGGGTACCATTTTAGGTATTTGGAGTCCACAAACTAGAATAGTAGTCTGTGGACTAATCAAACTGTTTACCAATAAGTAACAACACTTACAAGCACAACATAATTAAATAACAACAACTGCTCAAGTTAATAACTAATACTAGGTTTATATTCATATTCCATAGTGTTAACAGTAATGTGATTTGTAACGTTCTCGGTAAGGTTTACAATATTTATAATTGCAACTGTCACATCATGGCAGAGGTCTTGAGCATTGCCGCCAACTAGCTGAATAACAATGCAATTAAGAAACAAAGAACTTAGGGGGCCAGGCCAAGCTAAGAAAGAGAGTTTTGGTTCAAAGTCAGCACAGGTCAATGGAGGTTTGGTTCTAGAACAAGTGGTCTTGGAATAATGCTTGTAGAGAAGATGCTCAAGAGGTTCATTAATGGAAACATGGCAACTACTTTAAGCTTTCTTTCAGTAGACCTTGTGGGAGAAAAATCAGAAACAAAATTCAGAAAACGCATTTAGCAGACACATCAGAGATTTTGTAGTTTAAGTGCAAAGAATGGCATAAAAACTATTTACAACTCATGGTGCTGAGACATGCATGGAAATGGACTGACTAGTGGCTGTTAGGTACTGCCATTCTTTATGGATCAATTCATTTTTCTTATGATTTTGTCCCAATAAATCTCCTATGAATACAACCTGGTGGACTGCTGAAGCAAATTACATTGTGAAATAAACAAGGTGATACAGTGACCCTTGGTCAATGCAGCACTCACTATATCTCTACCAATGATAGCGAGTGACTCTGGCATTCTTTAAATCTGTGCAAACAGAAGGAGATGATGGTCGGAGTGCTGAAACTTTTCAAACACTCACCCCCAGTCAAAGATCTGGGTTGAATCCATCATCATTCTTTAGCTCACTTTGCCACCCCAGTTCAGACACAGCTATATGCAAATCAGTCTTGACCCTGTGCCTCATGGGAACAGTCCAGACCGAACTGCCAAGCCATGTCTTCCCTGGACCGGAATCAAGCATCCTGGGACCGGTTTCAGGCTAACAGCCCTCATCAGCCAGGCTAGCTTGAATCCAGTGGCAAAGTGAGCAAGGGACCCACGTCTGGGCATACCCTGCCAACTTAGGGCGAACAAAGCAAACACAAGGAGATGATGGACGGAGTGCTGAAACTTTTCAAACACTCACACCCAGTCACAGATCTGGGTTGAATCCATCATCATTCTTTAGCTCACTTTGCTACCCCAGTTCAGACACAGCTATATGCAAATCAGTCTTGACCCTGTGCCTCATGGGAACAGTCCAGACCGAACTGCCAAGCCATGTCTTCCCTGGACCGGAATCAAGCATCCTGGGACCGGTTTCAGGCTAACAGCCCTCATCAGCCAGGCTAGCTTGATTCCAGTGGCAAAGTGAGCAAGGGACCCACGTCTGGGCATACCCTGCCAACTTAGGGCGAACAAAGCAAACACAAGGAGATGATGGTTTGCTTTAAATCTGTACCAGGGAACGTTTGGATGTTCACATCTCTGAGAATCTTTGGTGACTGCACAATAATGTGGAGGAGAGCTGGTGAAGTCTGGTATAAATGAAAAGCGGTATGACCCTGCTGATACAAAAAATGTTAACCTACACCACACATAATATGCTTCTTGCATACCTCATTAAAAACACTAGAGCATAACTTAGCAACAGTCCACTTTCACTCTCTGTACCCAGCGACCCATCCAATCCCTCATTGACTGTAGCTTTGCCTCTGAACTTTCAACTTGATCTGCACATGTAGTTATAATGACCCACTTTCTATCTGCTACTCCATGCACTGAAGAACTGCGAGAAAGTGGATTATTAGTTGACGTGGATGGTAGCCCTCTTCAAATAATAACAGGACTATTCCTTACTAGGCCCAGTGACGTCGCAGTAACTTAGACCTGATCTCAACCCTTGGTAATTGTAGCACAGGGCAGACAGGCTCAACTTAGGAGAAATGTGCACAGCTTTTATCAGCACCAAAACAGTTAAAAAGTAGAAAACACAACACCATAAAAATCCCACTCCAACTTATACAAAACATAGAGAACATTTTAATGAAAACAGACACCCAAACAATAAAAATCTAATGCAGGGAACTGAAGATATGATTTTTCAAAGGTTTAGGTGTGTCTAGAGCCAAATAGCACAAAGCGGCAACCGCAGGTATCTGGTAGCACTAGACCAGGTCAAAGTCCAAGCGCGGATTAGACACAGGGACCAGGTTCATCCCAATGGAAATTTTACCTTCTGACCTAGTCCTTTTTCTAGAGAAAAATCATCGATTAAAGGGTTGTGGACGGGTCAAGGTGCCAGCTGGATCTGAAGAGAGGGTCGTTGACGGTGGACAAGTAAAGCGCAGGACCTCTATGAGAGCCTTAGCTATAGTGGAATGTTCAAAACTCTCGACGTCGAGAAAACTCAAAGCAAGTGAAGCCTGGGCCTAGGAATGTGTTGTCATCGTCGGGGTGCTGCTTGGCATTGTTCCCAGTGAAAGTTCCCTACGATCAGACTTAGAAACTTTTCTGGACATCAATATCCTTTCAGAAGGGCAAACCAGCAAGTTGAGTAGTACCAGCAGTTCAAAAACGGCGGCTGCGGCTCAGCAGCGGTCCAGTGGTAGCCTCTGGTGCTTTAGGAAAAAAGCTAAGAAAAAAGTTTTTAAGTGTCCAGTCTTGTGATTTAGAAGGGGGGGGAAGAGTACACTCTAACACCACTCAAGAGTCCAGGACCTTTTGGGTACCGATTGGGGGTTAGGATTCAGTCTCCCAAAAGCCACCAGTAGGGGACCAAGGCAAATCCAGTTGGAACTGGTGAGCTGGGTGCAGTAGAGATTTGGGCTTCCTGCAGCCCCTGTGGTCCTGGAGCTTAACAGGAGGCTAGCCGACCCACCCTTGGAGTCCACCCTTCTGTCCTGGGTACAGGTGGGGAGCCTGTCCAGCCCTTGGAGTTTCTATCCACAGGTTCAACAGCAAGTGCAATCCTTCTTCTGTCTTCCAAAGGTCCAGTGGGTGGGGGAAACTCCTGGGAACTCCCTAACCAATGGGGAAAAATTTCCCAGTGCACCCATACCCACCTTTACAGCATTTCCTATGTGTCTTACTGTAACGTATTTCACAGTGCTCCTCTCTACCTAAAACCAATATGACAGAACCTTTCTTCCCTTGTGCAGAGCTTTGGGCACATCCCAGAGGGGGTGTCTTAGGGAAATTTCAAGCTCCCCCAGTAAACTAGTTCTGGAACAGGTTTCCTCCAATTGGGATTCGACAATGGCAGAGCCACCCTAGGTGCGAGTTCCATCTGTCTGTGACAGGGGAAGCCCCTTGGAAACTTGTGCATTTGGTGGGCCCAGGCCAACCTGTCAGGAGGAGATCACACCTCCTCCCAGTCAAGGCCATTTTGTTCCCTTTCCTGGGAGCCATGCACACCTCCTTGCAGGGGGCAAGCAGGCTACCAGCTGACCATTTAGTATTAACTCTGAAAATGCTACTAGAGGCTTTAGGCAGTAAAAATGTAACTTTCTAAAACTAGCATTTCCAAAATAGTCATTTAAAATCCATCTTGACCATTAGATTAGATGTTACATTACTATTAATTTAAGTCCTTGAACACTTGCGAGCACACCTTACGAATACACAAAACATAACATAACTTGGTTCTAGCTATTCCCAAACTAAAGTTATGCATTATAGGTTGTTATAATGTAACCCATGACTTCCCACCCTGAAAAATTACTTTGGGGATTTGTGACCCCTAAAAACTTGCCAAATTGGATAAAAATCATAATTGGCACATTTAATTTACCTATAAGTCTCTAGTAAATTGTACCCAGGTCCTGTACATTAAATGTCACAAGTGGTTTGCAGCACTCATCGTGTCATCACTAAAGTGGCAAGGCAAAGCATGTCATAAGGCCTGCCCACGCAGCCTGAATGTGCAGGTTTAAAACTGCAAATTAGACCTGACAAAATAAACCTTTTGCCAGGCCTAAACCTTCGTGCTAATTACTTATAAATCATCCCTAAGGTAGGCCCTAAATGCCCATAGGGCAGGGTGCATGGTATTTAAAAGTAGGACATATAAAATGTAGTTACACATGTCCTACACTTTAAATAACATGCTTCTGGTCCCCTGAATGATGGCACCCAGAGTTAGATAACAGCCCCTTGCTTGTTACCTCAGCAAAAATATTGGAGACATTTTTGATAACAACTTGTCCTGTGTTCAACAGATCAACAAAGTCTCCTTGTCCTGTTGGTGTTACCTCCAAATGCTACAAAAAATGTTACTATTACTTCCCAATAACTGCTAGAAAATGGTCAACGAGGCTTTCATTTTAGCTAGACTTTATTATTGTAACTCGACTAAATGCTTGCTTTAACAGCATAAAATCAATATAAACTCTGCTGCAAGGCTGCTAATGAACAGGCTATCACATGCGCCTACCTCGCACCCACTCTGCACTGGTTGCCTGCAACCATTTTGAACCATCTTCAAGGCTATGCGCATATGCTACAAAGCCCACTATGTTAAAGGACCTCTACTACTTCAGCAGAAATTTCATTTCTCCTCTCCTGTTAGAGAACTTCATTTGTCTTCAGTTCATTTAACAATGATCCCTAAGATCCACAGGCTGACATCTAGAGGCTGTCTTTTCTCCTTTTTGGCTGAGAAGCATTGTAAATCTCTCCAGCTCTCTCTTCAATGTCAGTTCAGTCTCTTCACATTTTTACAAAGAAACTTAAAGCATGGCTTTTTCAATTGCATGTCCCGCAATCGATTTCCTTCTTTACCACCAAAACCAGTGCCAGGATACCTCTTGGATATCACTGCGCTCTATAAATACTATTCGATAATCCATTCACTCAATAAAATGGGGTCAAAATATAAGTGTGATATTTATGTGGACATTTCGTTAGTATCTGTGGCACTCTGGAAGTCACTAGTTGCAACCCAAGCAAAACTCCTCAGTGGGTTAATATAATTTCCGAAAAGAAGAGCGTAATATGCAGGACTATTGCAAGTGATAAAAGTCCAGGAGGTTAATGCTCGGATTACTTACCAATAATCTTTATTATTTGTAGTCCTAGTCTTCCTCCCAGCAGTCCTTACTTCATGAGTTGTGACCTGTCACCCAGTCATTGTTTTCCTATCTTATCTTTTTAACCCCTCCTCCCTTTTTAGGTCGACCCTCTGCGAGGCATACTGTATTGGAGTATGCTCTTGAAGCCCCACCCACTCTTTGCCCATATTTGTCATTGGCTTATGTCATTGCCCTTCGTAAATGCTGGGTTCTAATTCGTACATAGGCTTGTTAGTCCCTCCTTAGTACCGCCTTGTCTTCACTTGTTACCTCCCACGAGGACTGGCCCTTTTACTTTGGTTGTTACACGGTCTGCTTTATAAGTTGGTGAGCACTATTTTCTTTAATGCTCTTCCCCTATTCCACCCACGGCATTGGAGCACCCGCCCGCTTGGTTTTAAATAGTAATATATTTTTTTTCAAATTACAGCGCGGTCTGCTTTATAGCGTCCGTGCCTATTTAATTATTTAATATACGGCGCGGTCCGCATTCACTTTAGCGGCCGTGCTTATTTAATTACCAGCGCGGGCCACTTTCACTTTACCGGCCGCGCTACAGAGCTTTTGAAATTACTTTTTTTTTTACTTTGGGTGAAAGCACCACTACGCGCTTTCACTATAATGGTGGCCACGCCCCTTTGTTTAGACGCTGCTCACGGTAACCTGAATATTCGAGCAGCGTCTAAAAAAAGGGGCGTGACCACCATTATAGTAGTCTCGCATTTGCGAGAGTTTGATCTCTTGGCATTAAAAACAACAATGCCTTTTATATATGTGTTCCTTTTAAAAACACAAATAAAAGGCATTGTCATTTTCAATGCCAATAGCTTAAACGCTCGCAAATGCGAGACATATTGCATTGAAAATGCTTGTTATTTTACTACTATGGAACGTAGAAGTCTCAGCCCAATCTAACCCCTGGCTGTGCTAAGTTCTCAAAAAGGAATCTCACCAAAAGTACTTCCTAATTTCCAAGCATTGAACACAATGTTAGAAAATCAGAAAGAAGAATGTACAGGAGGTGGGGAAGAATTAAAGACTGCCAGGGGCAAGGTTAGTGCTGAAAACAATGAAGATTACCTGAAACTAATCTGAGCATTACCTCCTCATTTATCTTCCTCGTCCTTATGTCGTGAGGACATCCCCAATCTGATTCAACCACTAACAAAACATGTCACACCAAATTATTACTACTGCCAGTGAAAAGTGTAATCAGAGAAAAGAAATAAAGAGTTCACCGATGGTGTACAGCTTTTAGAACATTTGATCCAAACGAATAGGTAGGACTATTTCCCATCTGGACACTATAATGCAAACCTAAGTAGCTGCATCGCAGATATCCTTCAAAAAGACTCTCTTAAGAAATTCCTCTAGTAGAACGACCAATAAGCTTCTAAGGAAGAGATGGTGCTAACCGGATCCAACATCTTAGAGGAGAAGTGGAGGAACGCCCTCCATTATCAGCCAGGTCAAATATGACGAATAATGCTACCCCTTTCCTAAAAGTGGCTATTCCTACTAATAGAACTGAAAGCAATCTAGAGACGTCTAGCACATTTAAATTGTGCTTCCTTATCCGTAGACTGTGAGGGACTGTGAAGGAAGAACAAGAGAAGAATTTGTTAATTGATGAAAACTGAAGACAACATTGGGTAAAAACCCTAAATCAGGCCTTAGAACTACTTTGTCTGGATAAAAAATGGAGAAAAGGTTTGAGACACTTTAAAGCACAGATCTCTCCAAGGTGACATCCAGAGATAATGGCCACTAACAAAACAAGCACCGGCAAAGCTAATGCAGGCCTATTCATTTTGCCAATAGTTTTAGCTGATGCTGCCAAAAAAAAGAATTTACTGACGATAAAGAAAAGCATTGGCAAAAAAGTGTGATGATGTATGTATATGTGTGCATGTATCATCACATATAAGAAAATGTCATGACTACAACAGTCGCCATGTGATCACATTTACATGTGTGCATGAGTCACCAAGAATGTGTGCGCATAAGTCATCAGAGAGAAAAGGGAGGAGCATAAACTTTTAAAATACAACATTCCTGTTTTGCAATTTCCTTTCAAAATTGAAACCACATATATTTGAATTCCATTTACCACTGGGCCATGGTAGTGTGTGCACTCACAGGTGTCCTCATGGCCTACAGTGATAAGGCAACACATACAAATGACGTTGTTTATTTCTGCAGTTTTCCACACAGCCTCAAAAAGCCTCCGCAATGTTCCTGAAAACCCTCCATGAAAACTAACTTTGACTTAAAACTTCTGATTACCGACTCTCCTTTTCTTTTGAATGAATCTCTCCTTCCTGTCCATGCTCTGCGTGCTTCCTCTCTCTTAACCTAAGACAGCTTAGGACCATAAACTTTAAACGAAATACGTTGCCAGCTACATGAACTATGAACAGAGGAAATACCATAAAGGGATCTACAGAGCTGCTTAAACCTGTCAGCTTACTGAAAACAAAGGTGGAAAAAAGGACCCTGGACACCTTGAAGTGATAAAGGCAAATCCTAACCCCCAGACGGCTATGCGAAAAACTTTTCAGAAGACAAAAGATAAAACTCTTAAAGTGTCTGGAGATCAGAACCTTGTAAGGTGTGAATATAGGCCATTGACTAGGTAAGGTGCCGCTGACCCTAGCAAAAATCAGTCCCTGGGAAAAGCCAAAAACTTACCTTGCTCAGAAGAAGCAGCATTAATGCTTTGGGACAAACACCACGTTTCTAAGTGTCTCAAATGATGGTAATATAGCTCGATGGTAACTAGACATACGGATTGTTGAACAGACCATCCAAACAATCCACACTCTGAAGGCCTAGCTTCTAACGCTCCAAAACTCTAGACATCAGCTTTCGAGAGATTGATGTGACAAGAGAGGAGACTGTAATGGGGATGAAGTTATAGAAAAAAACTATGAAGGCTGAACAGAAAGCGACGGCACTCGATTGATACCAGGTCTTCCAAGGCCAGCATGGAACCCCCAGAAGAGCTTCTGCATAGGTCCACCTTGATATTCATAGGTCTGCATAGGTCCACCTTGATATTCCTGAGGCCCAAGAGCAGAAATGAAGGGAAAGCATAAAGTAGACCTCTGGGACGTGGAATTGACATGGCGTGAACCGCCCACACTTCCAGGAAAAGAAGAGAGCAGTAATGAGTTAAAAGGACGTCCTGGAATGAGGCAACTCGGTCCTGTCAGGGATGACCGACCCTCTCCATGATTGCTTGCAATAAAAGGGGACACAAGCATCGGAAGGCTGATGATGGGAAAAATATGTTCAGTTGATCCACTGACCCATTCTTTTTCCCCAGAAGATAAACTGTCATCAGGGACTCACTCCAAATGGAAGAAGCCATCACTTCCTCCCTCACAAATGACCCAGAGCATAGAGCTTGTTTAAAGATGACTCACAACCCCTTCAGCAGACTGTTGCTATGATGAGCAGCAGAGGAAGAGTCAAGGAAAGGCCCTCAGACAAGTGAACGGAGACCATTATAACAGGAAGTCATTAGCTTATGCTCCACCACAAATTTTTTACCAGCTTCTCTAGATAATATCCAAACAGCTCAGTTCCAATAAAAGGAAGCTGAGAAAAGGGGTCTTTCTGTTAGGCCTCTTCCTTCGAAGACCTCACCCAGATATGACTTCTGGCAGCCATAGATGGTCTAGATGCCACCAAAGAAGTGCATAAACAACTGCTCGAGGTGATAGAAAGAGCCCTAACTTGCTGCTCGATTAAAGATAGGTGTACAAAACAGTCCTCACCTTGCTGCATGCTTGCAGTGAAGACTGAGCAGGACAGGTGGCCTAGGTATCAGCCCTAAGTGCAAAATTAAAGGCTGAGCACATGCACTTAATTGCAGCTTAGTTCTTTTTGATAGCAGCAATAGGCGATGCATCTTCTGAATTTATGGCGCCCGGGGATGCCAAATCAGACATCAGCCATTAACATTTGGAGAGAGTTACCTGCCACTCTTATTGAAAATAAATGTATCAATGGATACCAATGACTAAGGAAGGGAAGGAACACCGATGTGTCCATCTCCTTCCATGACCTGTCAAGCACCTTCCAAACTAAATCATGAAGGAGCAGAGAATCAGATTGTTCGCACCGATACGTGCTTCTATAGCCTGGTTGATCATATCCTAGATCATAGCTTGAGAAAAGTCAGATGAATCCTCAACATATGGCTGAGAGGTCTGTAGTAATGGGTAAGTTCATGCTAGTGTTTGCAGAATGTAGAGTGTTGTGTACGTTCTGTACTCTACTGTTCTGTTTAAGAATGTGTACGTGCCAGATGCGGTGTAGCAGTGTTGGTGCTAACACCTTTCTCTGTAGCTGGACGAGGTTATCAATAAATAACTATTGATCTACAATTTATGCTGTGATGTGATCACTTCAGAATATGGCGACGAGCGGATGGTAACCTCGTATGAACCCACGCCAATCGACTACATTGAGAAATCAAGGGATTTCGTTTTTGTTGGAAACCAGCTACAATTTATGCAACGTTGGAGAAAGCCTGCCACGACAGTCCAGTGACCGCAAAAAGAAAAAAAAACGCATCTACCAGTAAGTGCAACTATCTGGAGAAACTTTGTTTTTCTCGGTTTTTCGTTACCGAAAACTTGCCTGGCTGAAGCGGTCAACTGTCACTGCAGGAGTTGTGACCATTTGAAAGTCGGCGTTCTGGGAGCTCGAGCGGCATTCTTCGTGAGTCTTCTCCGAACGTTCTACTTCCTTCTACTGACGCTTGCACGCAGCGTAAAGACGTAGTGCTGCTGCCGTCCCTCACGCAGGTCACAACCCCAACGTGACGCCATTTTGGATTCTTCAATTTTGCGATCGGCCAGAGCCTCGCAACGAGTGATTTCTTTAGTCGCAAACTACAAGTACAACATTTCGTCATCTCTCCAGAGATTCAGAACGTTAGTGAGTACATTTTTCCCAACGTTATTTCCGCTTTCCTCATTTTAAAAATAAGACTATGTCCATAGAAGCACCTCCTCGAGGTGACTCCGCTTTTCATCTTAACACCCCCAAGGAGTTTTTATCATCTCCAGGAGAACCCATCATTCAATGGAATGAATGGAAGGCATACTTCCTGAATTATATTGAGAATCTTGAGGATTGCGGAGGCCCTTACTCTCCTGAAAGAAAAAAAAGAGTTTTAATGTACTGCCTTGGTCCTGAGGGACTTCGTTTATATGGTCAGTTACAAAAACGAGATAGACCTGGTGACATTGATGTTTTCAAGGCAGCCTTATTTGACTTAGACGAGCATTTCTCTCCAACAGTTTGTGTTGGCGTTATGCGACATGCGTTTTTCCAACGAAAGCAAGAGAAGCATGAATCCGTTGAGGATTACGTATCTGCCCTAAAGAAACTATCAATAACTTGTAGATTTGGAACCCTACATGACGAATTTATTAGGGATCAAATAGTTATGTATGCGAAAAATAAGGCCATTCAAGATAGATTATGGGTAGAAGGAGAGTCCTGTTTGAAAAATATTATAGCAATTGTTAAAAAAGCTGAATTGTCGGAGAGATGTGCTAAAGTTACGTTAGCTTCAGGAAAAAAGAGTGCACTGATAGTGTTAACAAAATTTCTGAAAGCAAAGGTAAGCCTTCTCAAGGTTCTAACCCCAAGTATGAAAAAAAAATGTAAAGAAAAAGGATCTTTTTAACAAAAACAAACAGCCTAATTATGCTTGCTATCGTTGTGGCGGCACCAATCACTCACCCTGGCATGAACGTTGTCCCGCCAGGTCTGCAAAATGTTTAGAGTGCGGTTTAATTGGGCATTTTGCACGTGCGTGCAAACGCAAGAATTACAAGATGGGGTATAAAAAGAATGTAGCTTGTGTAAGAGAGAGAGAAATTGAGGAATCTTCCTCTGAGAATAGTAATGATGAAGACAATAATACTAAATATGATTCTAAGAAACCAGTTGTTTTAAAAATTTCAGGAGAGGAAGGTAATAAACCTTTGTGCTGGGTTTCTTTTGGTGGTGTAACTCTGCAAGTGGCAGCGGACTCAGGCTCCCCGTATACAATTATAGCAGAAAATGTTTGGTCGCAACATTTTATTTCAGTTATAGGGAGTCATTTGGAAAATTCTGATATCAGTCCTGAGAGTTATACTGGTGAAAAAATTGATATGGTAGGTTTTAGACAGCTGGTTTTCAGATTCAAAAATAGGCATGCTCTTTGTAAGTTGTACGTTGCCAAGGAGGGACCGTCAGTGCTTGGATGGAAAGATCAACGCAAACTAAACATAATTTTAGACCCTAACAGTCCTGAACAGGTGTTAGTAGCATGTGAAGCAGAAGACACTAAGAAGTGGGTATTAAAAGAATTTCCTAATGTATTTAATGGTAAGATTGGTAAACTCAAAGGTTTCTCACACTCTATTAGGTTAAAGCACAACGCAATCCCCAAGATTCACAAAGCACGGAATATACCACTTATTGCTAGTGATGAGGTGAAATCCGAATTAGATAAACTACTTAATGCTCACATAATTGAACATGTAGAATCCTCTGAATGGATTTCTCCATTAGTTGTCGCTAGGCGGGCCAACGGCAAGGTCCGTTTGTGTGTTAATCTAAGAGGTTTAAACAACAATATCATTGTCGGCCAGTTTCCTTTGCCTCGTATTGATGAAATGTTGTCCTTAACAAGAGATGCTAAGTGGTTCACCACTTTAGACCTATCCTCTGCATATCATCAAATTTCACTTGACCCTGATTGTAAACAGTTAACTGCTTTCTGTACGCCTTTTGGTTGTTTCCAATTCCGCCGCATGCCATTTGGATTGGCATCGGCGGCAGCTGTCTTTCAGAGGCTCATGACACAGTTGTTTGGGGACATCCAAGATGTGATATTCTTTCAAGATGATATCCTGATTATGGGTAAAACTAAACAACATCATGATGATGTCTTAAGGAAAGTTCTACATGTACTTGATAAGAAAGGTCTTACTGGAGAAATATGTAAGTGCAAGTTTGCTGAAACTCATGTAACCTACTTGGGTCATGAAATTGGTCGTGAGGGTATTAAACCAAAAGAAAAATTGATTGAAGCTATCCTTAAAGCACCCTCGCCATTAAACAAAGATGAACTTCGTTCATTTTTAGGGTTAGCTGAGTATTACTCAAAATTTGTAGAAAGTTTTTCAGAAAAGACACATGATATGCGTATTCTCTTGAAAAATAAGAGCAAATTTGAGTGGTCTAATCTATGTCAACATTCTTTTCTTGAAATCAAATCAGCTATTGCCAAATCTCCTACTTTAAAAGGATTTAATCCTTCCGCTAAAACCTTTATCACCACTGACGCCAGTGGAAAAGGATTAGGTGCTGTTCTTACCCAAAGTAATGAGTGTGGTGGCGAAAATGTCATTGCGTTTGCCTCACGATCATTATCTCCCACCGAAGACAAGTATTCGGTTATAGAAAGGGAGACTCTGGCTTGTGTGTGGGCCTTAGAGCACTTTAGAAAATTTGTGTGGGGAAGAGAATTTGTAGTAAGAACGGACCACAAGCCTTTGACAAAAGTTCTCACTACAGAAGGTTTGTCAAGAGCTTCTGCGAGAATAGCTAGACTATCCATGCGACTACAAGACTTTATTTATGAAGTACAATATGTGCCTGGAAAGATGAACTATACTGCCGATTTCTTAAGTAGAATGTCTTTACCATTAAGAGAAATTGATACCAATTGTTGGAATGATGTATGTGTTGCTGGAATTTTTGTCAGTGAAGACTGTAGAGGTCTGCAAGAAAAAGAGTGGATTGATGCTCAATTGAAAGATGAAGTTTTAACAAATGTGAAGAATAGAATTGAACAAGGGTGGGAAGAGTGTGTTAAAAATTATCTTCTTGGTGAATTAAAAGCATTTTGGGAAGTTCGGAATGAATTGGGGGTTGAGGGAATGTTTCTAGTAAGAGGAGAAAAAGTTATTCCTCCTTCTGAGTTAAGAAACAAGATTATCTCACTTTGCCATGAGGGACATCCTGGCATTGCCCGAACCAAACGTAATGTTAAATCTTTATACTGGTGGCCTAAGATCGATGTTGAAACCGAGCGTTTTATTAGGTCCTGCATAGACTGTGAAACTGCTGACAAATCACAAAAAACATTAAATCCACCTTTGAGTTCTCTTACTTGCCCCAATTTGCCATGGGAGGATGTCGCTTTAGACTTAATGGGTCCAGTGTCGTGGTCTTCGAAACACATCATTGTTTTGATGGACTTATTCTCAAAATGGCTTGAAATAAAAGTAGTAACGAAAATAGATACACACTCTGTAATCACATTTTTAGAGGATATATTTCTCAGAGAAGGGTTTCCTAAATCTTTACTCACCGACAACGGTGTTCAATTTAAATCTTCTGAAATGAAGAATTTTTAAAGTTTTGCTGGGATTGAGCACAAATTCACTGCACTTTACCATCCTAGGGGAAATGCAGTTGTGGAAAGAATAAATAGAGTCATTAAAGGTACACTTCAATTGGCCTTGCGTAGTAAAAAGAACCTGGACGTTGAACTAATGAAAATGGTATGGAGTTACAGGGTTACTATTCATGATTCTACTGGTTTTAGTCCCTTTGGTATCATGCGAGCCAGAGTTCCCTTTTCTAAAGTGAATCCTGGCTGGATGAACAAAAGTAAAAAAATTGAATGGGATGCTACTGACATAAAAAATTGTATTTTGGACTCTCAACAAAAGAACAAAGCGTTTTTCAACAAAAAACATGGTGTTAAAAGTGTTACCATTCGAGAAGGTCAATGTGTACGAGTTAAATCTAGCAGGAAGATCGTTAAAGGTAAAAACAGATTCAGTGAGCCCAAAAAAGTTGTTAAGGTCAATAGAAACACGGTTCAGTTAGCTGATGGCTCTATATATCACATGAGTAAACTTTCGATTGTTAAAAATCCTGATGCCTGTAGAACCAATACTGAAGAAGCTACTATTATGAATGGTTCGAACAAATATTGGTGGTTGACAATCAATTCTTCTTTAGATCAAGCTTTATTTCCTGTTCAGTGTACCAGCCCTGTTCAGAATCCAGAACAGTACCTAGAACATGTTAATGTTGCCAATGATGGTATTCCTAATCAACCTGACATTCGACCTTTTTCTTCTAATGAAGAAAGAATTAGTAGTTTTGGGAGAACCATTGTTAAACCCAAGAAATTAGATGATTTTGTTTGCTCCGTATAACATTGTACACTTTTTTTTTTTTAAATGTTTTTAGTGGGGGGGATATGGGTATTGTTTCATTAAGGGGAGGGATGTGTAGTAATGGGTAAGTTCATGCTAGTGTTTGCAGAATGTAGAGTGTTGTGTACGTTCTGTACTCTACTGTTCTGTTTAAGAATGTGTACGTGCCAGATGCGGTGTAGCAGTGTTGGTGCTAACACCTTTCTCTGTAGCTGGACGAGGTTATCAATAAATAACTATTGATCTACAATTTATGCTGTGATGTGATCACTTCAAGGTCACATCCTCCAGCTCGACAGGCGAGGGTTCATGTAGACAAATGCTTCTGCCTTCATTTCTTCAGGCAAAGAAGAAAGCTCAAACAGATGAAACACAAATGCCGACAGCAAGAGGAAAGCACATACTGCTCTTCCGTGTTACTAAATAATGATTCCATGCTGGCACAACCTTCTCTAGTGACTGCTGCCACATTTGAATTAGGCATAGGCAGAGGTACGTCTGAGAAGAAGAATGCACGGCTTCATTCAGAGTCTGGTTACCTCTTGATCTGCTTTTCAGGCAAAAGAGGCACAATTGGTAGGCGTGTTCCATTGGCACGATCATAAAAGCCTTCCCCGTAGCCTTTATACAGGTCCAGATTCAACATAACAGGTATCGACATGGGCAGAGATGCATGAATATAGATGATAAGTATGTTAAATCATACCTTTCATGATACAGTAGCGATAAAATGCATAACATGGTCCCTGCGCTTGCTCCAGTACAGCCACAGGGACCGCAGTTCACAAAGAAACAATAAATACAAGCACCTGCCTTAGCTAGAAGGACAGGATAGGAAAACATGACTGCTTAATTCAAGGCAGGAAAAAAACCAGGGGGTACTTTGGGTGAGTTTCCATTTTGAGAGCTATGCGGGGCGAACGTCAGCTTGAAATGGGCCTCGTACTCCCTGTAGTAGTACAAGCATTGGCAAAGCCTATATGTCTTGCTTTTGAGACCTATTAGCCCTGTGTGTTGTACATGCATTAACAAAAGTAGGGAAAAAAACCAAAAAGGCTCGATAAGGTCGCATGATTTTGTACGTGGCATGCGTAATCAGGGTCAGACTGGAACACACAATAGGCCCCGGCACCAATCCCCCATTTGCTAATCGTGTAGCTAAAAAAGGTGCCCACATATGCAAATCAGGGCAATTTTGAACTTATAAAGACATGCTGTATAAGTGTTTCGCAAGGTATGAGAGACTATGCGTGTATGCTTCCTGCAGGGGAAGTTTGTGGGAAATCAACAGTAAAAGCTGGCCCACCAGACTATAGAGCAGACCCACAAACAGCCAAAAAAACAGACCATACACTGATTCAAGCACTGCCAGATTGCCCCATAGGCCAATCCAACCTTGTGGGTGTTGATGTATGCCTGCGTATGACTCGTTATGCATGCTCACAAGCATCACCATGAATGCACGCTTCCAAAATGAAGCAAGTGCCTTTTTTTAATTTACTGATCTGAAATAGATCTGTTAATTCATTTTTAAAAAAGTAGTACAAAACACTTTAGCTATAAATATTTTGTTTAATTATGTAAAAATAGGATTGCAGGGTGGATGGCAACAGAGGAGCAGATGAGATGCAACGGCGAGAGACAGGAGGGAGGTAAAAAGCAGCATGCGGGCGAAAGCATGAAGAATAGTCAGAAGCACATAAGCGAGGAGAGAAAGCCCATGGGCGAGAGAGAGCAGCACGGAGCATGGGGGATAAGAAGCACAGGGGTGAGAAAGAGCACCACAATGGAGACAATTGGAAAGTACATCCACTCTCATTCAGTGCTTAAGCAAAAAGAAAAAAGTATTTCCCTGTTGTAAGACATAAGTAAAGAGACTTTGCTCCAGGGGAGGGACAACCACATGATGCAAAAGGCAATACATCGAATAGTAAACAAGCAATTGAGAGAGACAAATAAAATAACCAATGGTAAGCAATGGGTGTGCTTTAAGCCCTCTATAAAGTTCTTGGTAAGCAGACAGTAGATCTTTTTCAACTAGAGAGCTGCCTAGCTGTCTGGTAGTTTGGACCTTAAAATCAGAGGGGGGTAAAAAGATAAGATAGGAACATTATTTTCAGATGACAACCAATGACGTGAGAACCGAGACGAGAAAAACAGCTGTTGCTGACTAGATTTGCATGTAACCAGTAGGCCACAGGGTCCATTGCAGTGGGTTAATATACCTTCAACCGAGATCTGTGTATAACCCATACAACACAATCTAAAAAACCTAGTGCAAAAGCTCAGTGTGTAGGCTATAGTTCCAGTAGTGCACTAAGCGTGGGAGCTGTGCACGTGTACAGTCATGGAGTAAAGGGCAGAAACTTAAAAAACAAACAGGCGCACTTCTAATTGTGCCATTGTGACACACATGACCACTCACACTCCTAAAGACCTGCTGTAGTGACTTATATAAAAGTGTCTCTGTCTCGAACAACAGAGCCTGAGGCTATATACACCTCTCTAAGGTGCATAACAATGCCTTGAGCATGTACACAGGCTTTGTCGCATGCTACTTCAAACTCAAGACATGCATTGTATAGTACTTTTCACTTCCTTGGCTTTGCTTCTGCTTTTAGTCCTGTTTCACCACATCCTTTCCTGAAGGTGGATGTCATGATTGATAAATATTTATGCAATAACATTAAAAATTCGTGATGCTCTTTTTCCTGATCAGGCTGTACTTTCCATATCCCCACCTTAAAATGAGCCAATAAGGTGATGATGCAAGTATCTGTGGGGGGTTCAAGGTCACTGGTGCTGTGCACCTCCCTCTTTGCTGTGACTACCTCGGCCTTCACAGGTGCAGTGGTTGGCATGAGCATCAACAGCAGGTTATTTTATTTTACATCTTCGGAAACAGGGGCATTACAACAGGCTAATGAGCTGCGGCAGCTGGTGGCATCCCAGAGAATTAAAATACATGACCTTGCTCGCAGCCTCCAAAGCAAGGAGAACTCAGCCCCAAACCCCTACCAGATCACGGGGCTTCGCTACTCTGGGCAATTAAAGGCTGAACCTTTCAATTCATTACACTGGGACCCGGAAGTGAAGGCCCAGGAGACGGCGTGTGCTTTGCAGCATCCTCAGGTGCAAGCAGGAAACATGCCCAGCTGCACCGCAGCGTTCTGCTTTTAGTAAGTAACACCAGAGCCCTTCCAGGAGCAGCCTCAATCTTCAGATGTTTGCACGAAGGCTCCCCGTTTTCCCAACCCTTTTTATTTGAGTCGTTTAGCACTTGGACTCCAATACTGCTGAGACAGGCATACTAAACGGCAGAAACCTCGTGGAGATGCCTTCAAATTGAATTGGGTAGGTATGGACCTCACCTCCAGGATCGTGACTTGTTGTGAAGACAAGGAATGACTGCTGGTTACAGAAGACAGCACAGATGAGGCTGAAAACCACAGAGCCACGGGTGCTCTAAAACGCAAATATAGTTCAAAAAAAGATTTTTGTTAAAATTCACATTTTGTTTTACTTTATCAAGGTCCTTTGACATCATTACGTCAGAAACCCCAAGTCTTCCTGAACTTCGCCCCATCAGACCAAAGAAAGAAAAGGACCCAAGCACGATTCTGTAATAGATTGCTTGAGTTTTGCTTGGAGAAGGCAGACCAGTCCCTGGTTTATGGTCGTATCCAGTCAGAAGCTTGCAATACCAGGACAGAGGCGGCTCAGCTGGGTCCTTCATTGCAGGCAAAAAGAAAAGAAGGGTGGCAATTTTTTTTTTTTGCATCAGTGCAAATGTTATGTAATATGATAATGCCACCACGTCTCTTATGAATATTTGTACACATTTCACCCGGAAGTGTATCCAGGTGCTAGCTAAGATGGGGGCTGCTCTGGCTTAGCGTGAGGTCTAGGTAAAGAGGCATGTCTTCAGTTTCTTGTGAAATTCAAGGACTGAGGGGGCGGCTCTGATGTGCAGGGGAGGTCTAAACAGGCCTTGGTTGCAAGGTATGAAAAGGCGTGGCCGCCGGCTCTGGCTATGCGGATTCTAGGGTAGTGAGCGAGCAGTAGGCGACCGAATGTAGGTTTCTGGTGGGATGTGGATATTGATGGGGGCTGTTGAGGTAAGAGAGACCTAGATTATGCAACGCTTTGTAAACATGGGCAAGGAGACTAAAAAGTACGAGTTAGTGGATGGGGACCCAGTGGACCACTTTGAGGTGTGAGGGGATGTGAGTGCAGGGAGGAATGGCTGGTCTATAAATTATAGTGCGTCTTTCAGTCACTGGTAAGCTTGGACACTCTATCAATCATCATAGATGCATTCTGTTGCCCTTCTATAAAACATTTTTAAAAAGGAGGATGAAAATTGAAAGGGGACCTATTAAAAGAGAAAATAGAAAACAAAGGACTGGCTCCCCAACCATGGACCTGAGGTGCACTTATTTTCAAGTGGATATGCATGTGATCTGGCAAAATGCCGCCACTAATAGGACATTAGAGCCAATGGCTGAAGTGGGCAGACCCATTACGCCATGTTGTTTGCTGTCGTAACAAAATAATTGCAGAATACGACTGATCTAAAATTATAATGTGTGTATATATATATATATTTATATACATATATGTTTATATATATATATATATATATATATATATATATATGTTTTTAAGGAGTTTATTTGTTTCTAAAAGCCTGACAGACAACTAAACCAATCAGTCCCTTTAGTGCAAATCTTATTCAGCCATGGCTTGTCAAAGAGGACAACCAACACCAAAACCCTTGATTACTAAAATCATTTGTGAGATGACACGTAACAAAATACCTGTCTAAAGGATTTAACATACTATATGCTGTAAATAGGTGTTGCCTACAGACTTTGTTGTACATTTTCATAATAAACAGATCAGATGGAGGTCAAATGACATAACTTTTCCCGATTAACCAATAAGGTCTATAACCTTTCAAGTGGGTTTCACATCACAACAAACTCAGGCCTGCTATATTGTGCGTAATTTTTCCCACAAGCCACCTGTCAGGCATACAGATATACAATTATAAATATGCACAAATTACAGTTAGCAAACCACTCTTATGGCTGGAGTCGAACAGTGCAAACAGTCTAGCCCCAGGGTCTGTCAGAGGGGTTTACGAAAATCAAAATATTTGCCTACATGTAACAAAATACCCGTTTACAGCTTTTAGCGCAGTGTAATAGCAATCAACGCAAAGGAAGTTTCTGCCAGTGCTTTTCAGCAGACGTTCTCAGCTTACCCTAGCAGAACACGACAGATCTGGACACGAGCAGTGGCGGCTCGCATAGGGCGTCCTGCGGGGTGGTGGGGCGTGGGAGGGGCAGGGTGGGGGGGTAGTAAACTCGGACATACGACGGAACAGAGGAACGTAATAATTACTTTCCTCCGTTACGTCGTATGTCTGAGTTTACTACCCCACAACCCTACCCCTCCCCGCCCTACCTCACCGCCCCGCAGCACGCCCTATGCGAGCCGCCACTGGACATGAGCTGCCACTGTCTTGGGAGAAAGGCCCCTACAAACACTTGACTGATTGCATCAATTATCACTAAGATCATCGCATTGTTCCCTTGAGTGTGAGGCATGAGAAGGTTGCATCTCAGTGGGCAGATGCTTATGATTTTAGCTGCCAGTAGACGTCTTTATGGAGCATCAGCAATACTCGCACAATGCTTCAGGTGCTCAGTGGCTGCTGAATGGTGGAGCTAGGCTGGCTGAAATGCAAAAACATCTTGTGCGCATGCCAAGGACAGCCTGCCAATCAGCGGAAAAATGTGTCGCCGCAAGGTAGTGAACATGTGTGAAGCAAGCGACAGGAGTTGTGTTGTTGGTCATTAGAGTCACTTTCGATTGGGTCTACATTCTAAATGCTGTTAATTATGACTCTTTGCAAACACCTTCTTCACTTAGTCTCCTAGGTAACCTCTCATGGTGGTCCTTCCTTCATAAACATGTGCGCACAAAGTGGCAGGTTGGTAAAAAGCATGCGCCTACTGCAATTCTTCATGCCACCACCACTAAATAAAGGGTGACGGTGTCCAGTAATATGATGTTAATACATTTATTGACACAATAACTATTTGCAAATTCAACTGAGATAAAGCTTTGAGTGAAAATAAGTTTAAACTGGAAATCTGTCAGTAGACAACAGTAATTGCGATTGGCTTCCTATTTAAAAAAAAAAAAGATGGCCTAGCCTCTAATGTAGACATAACTGCCATTGAGCAGATGTTCTCATGATGGCTCTGGTGATTCTTGTAGCTGCACTCAAATGACTTTCTGAGACGGTGCACGAGTGAGCCATTGTTATTTCCATTCCACTGATCTGCCCTAAGGTGTTAACAACAACACCAGCTCAAGAACATTTACTTGCCTCTTGACACTTCAAGTCAGTGGTGGAGTGAAACACCTCTCTTAGGCCCTCATTAAGAACGGTCTCTTACTTCCAATTAGGCCAGTAAAAGCAGTTACTGGCCCCATCAGAATTCCATATTTTTTTGTGTTGACACAGAGACTTCAGCTGTTGAAATCAGCTGAAATCTGTGTGTGAAGTCTGGAAACACAGGAGGACTTACTGTGATCAGACACGGAATTACAAATTATCCTGGTAATGTCTCATTTAGGGTCCAACTCATAACAGGCAGGGTTTTTTCCAACCCACGGCATCGGTAAATCTGTGGGTAGGAAATTCTGGACAATTTTCTAGGCCACTTGTAATGAGGGCAATAGTGTTCTGATACCATATGGAAGAAGAGAAAATCACACAGGCTGGAAAGCTACACAGCCATCCATTCTCTTGAAAAGTCACCTTGGTTTTGACCATCTGAAAACTCCTGTGACTACATACCCCCAATCACATTGCACGCTGCCGCAGATAACTCGACTCATAACGACGAGGCTATTGCAACACCTGAATTTGTACCCTGGTCTGTTGCAACACAGACTGATGGGGCACATATCCACTTGAAACAAAAGTCAGTGATGATTTTCAGTTTTGCACCCACAACAACTTGTGACTAAATGCTTAAAGTGCTTGCACTTTTGGTAAAAGTACTGCTTCTCAAGGTGAGCTTAATAGCGCAATAGAAACAGAGCGCCTTTCATTGATCAAACAAACTCAGCAAGACTGAGATTCAGGTTAAAAGAAAATTAACTATATAAAGTTAAGTACATTGATTTAAAAAGTTTATCTGTAAGGATAGGTCGCAGGAAATCTCATACTTTCGACTTAGGGAAAAAGGCAGATGAAGTGAACTTATTTTTAGCATTAGTAGATGATATTTTCGCACAAAATACAAATGTAGCAATAATTAACAGGGGGTGCAGTTAAGCTTGGTGTGTTCTAAAATTATGTTAAGTACTTCAGATCATATGTTCTTTATGTACTCTATTTACCTTGCATGTGGAAAGAAAAAAGTTTTTTTACTATATAATTTACTCGTCTACCTAAAAACGAGGTGAAACTGCTGGTAACAAAATCTTGCACTTTTTAAGACCTACCAACACTGTGCTTGATCACAGATTCGTACTAGAAGAAATACAGGGATATGGGGAAAAAAACTGTATGAATTCCAGTCAAAATTTTAGAGTACACTGAGAAAAAGTCAAATAAACTGTAACGATCTTGGTTTACCCTTAAAGAGCAAACACAAAAGTCGATTAACAAACTCTGATGAAGACAGACCATTAGGGTAAATGAAATGACTTTAAAAATAGACATTTATAATATTCCTCCCTACGTGGAAGAACAAGATAGTGTAACTTGGCATTCACTTTTTATCTATACTTTACTGTGAATTGCCAGCACATGCAAATATACCACCAGATCTTCTATCCGCCTCAACAGCAGGTGAGAGGCCTGCTTTGAAGTGCACATCAATGAAAGCGCTGCATTTGCAAGTCAAAATGCTGAGGAGGTTTTTGAAGAAGACTTATGCTCCACAAAGCTCCCAATATGGGTCCCGGTTCTCCATAGTTACCAGAAAGGCCACAGACAGAGTGTGTTCCCTGTAAACTGTCAATGCATCCTGGCCCCTACAGGTGAGACATTCCCTCAGATGAAGAGCCAAACTGCTTTCAGTTTTACTGAAAGAAGACAGGTTAGCCTTGCATCACTAGAATTAACTCAGAACTGGGACATAAGAAGTAACAGAATAAGAAGCGAAAAGAACATTTCCATTTTAATACACATTATACATTCCTGATTTATGAGATTTTCTTACAGCACAAAAAATAAAGCCTGCCTTTTCTGTCTCATTATTTCAGGGACCATATATGAATATTGTAAGCTAAGCATTTCATCCACGGACGACATTGTTGGTAACGAAACATTTGTGAAATGACTTTTTAGGACCCTTTACGAGATGAAAGGAGAACACGTCAGTGAAAGTACTGCTGGGAACGGCGCTGGTTTGCAGAAATAAGCATTAGCAAAAACAAGGAGTAACGGTCGACATTTAAGTTTTTATCTGCTACAAATGCACAACCCAGTCTCTAGGGGCGAAAGAGGGAGATCTTTAGCCTGAATTTTTAGGGCATGAGTCACAAAACGTTTGGTCTGCTAGGTGCGACTCCTGGAACCCAGGAGTAAGTCAGCAGCACTACAAGACCAAAGGAGCCATTCATACCCTTGCAGATGCCCATCACCCTGGCAGTGGGCCATCCGCCCTGAGGTCCCCGGCTGCTTGGACGGGATCCCAGACCTGGGAAAGGAGCTGCCCAGCGGGAGCCATTTTAAAGCACCCACTCATCAAACTTTATTGTTTGGACAAAAGTGGGAGTTTGTTTTCTCTAAACTGAAACATAAACGGCCATGAAGCACAGGGAGTTTTCTCCTGCACATAGAGGCCATTCTTAATTTCCCCATGTCCCCTGTGCATTGCATGACAGACCTGGGAGGGAAAATCAGTGATGGTCACCCCATCCTAGGTAGAGCATGGCGACTGCCACTCTGACCACGTGGCCCTATATTGGACGTGCATCAATTCAGGAGTTACCATCAGTGCAGTTAGATAAGGCCCCAATGGATAGTCTCCAGACCTCCCAATGGTGTGGGAGAAACAAGGGTTTGTCGGGGCGAGAAGACCTTACCACTTCACAGTGTCCCCCTGCTCTGCCAAACCCTGGATGAGGTCCTACGTCGCAGCAAATTCTTTTGTCGATCAGGCTCGTACAGTGTGAAGATGCCTGGCATGGCAGAGACAGGTAGGGAAAATAAATGATGGTTCCAGCACTCTCATCAGGGCAAGGTTCTGCCACTGTGACCCGGTGATCCTGTGTCAGATGGGCGGCTATTTCAGGGGTTACTGTCAGTGGAGCCAGACGAAGCTCTGTTGACAGTTCCCATATTTCTGAATGGGGTGGAGCCCCCTTTACAAGGTTCCTCCCTGTGAATCAAACCCTGAATGAGACCATATGTTACGTCTTCGCAAATTCAGAGAGCCATATAGCTATACTGAAATATGTTTTTTTTTTTAAAGGTAAAATGGATCATCCAAGTAAAATATAACATGTACCTGTGTATGATTTAGAAAACAACACACTCCGAGGCGTGCAGTAGAAAGCAACGCTTGTCAATGCTTGATCATGCAGACAAATCCCCATACAAAAAATCCACACAGCAGTGTCTAAGAATGGACTCCTAAGAGTGGGCTCTACTGCTAGGAACAGGAGGCCCCAAGACCCCAATAGAGACTTTCGATAGCCATTCACCTGGAACTTTTGAGAAAATTATACTTTCCCAACAATCAAAAATCAGTGATGGTCGCCCACCCCCATTAGTTTCCGAAATTCCATGCTGAATCAGACACCTGGATATATAGATTGACCTACCTGCTGCTTTAAGCCTGTTTTTGTTATCTGTAGATTACAACATATATTGTGCTTTGTCATATTGTCTGCTTTGTTTTGATTTAATGTATACCCGGAGGTTAATTTAGATTTACTATACAGTTTCTGGAAGAAGTAATATGAAGTACTCTAGATCTGGAAGGAATAGTAATATTTACCACACTTGTAGAGGTATTCTTTGTCGGGTACTCCTATTTTAAATTCTTTTATGCACTCTGATTATCGAATGCGGATTATCAGTGGTTGCGGTGCAATCGTGATGATAGTAGGCATCCCTGCCTTGTACTTTTATAAAAGCAGAAAGGCACATAGTGATTTCATTAAGGAATCTTTGATGGTGATAATCACCCTAGTGAAAAGGTCTCCAAAGTTAAACCAATGTTAGAAATTCCATGAGACTTCATCAATGATCTTCGTGGGGTCTAATGTAATCATTTCTACAGGTTGATCTACCTGTTTTGCTGTCCCTCTGAATAGGTAGGTGTCGCTCAGGTTAGCTTTGGTAAGATTTTACACACTCGGTGGACAATAATTATCACAAATATTCTGCCTCCATGATTGAGGAACGAGATGGGTCTTTAGCTCCTAATTGAAGTTTTTATCCAGTTTGGGACAATTACTATTATTGTTTCATTTCTCCCTTGACTGCTATCTTACATAAACATATTTTTGTAGAGAGGTTAAAAATGTGGTGTTAAGTTCTTTGTTAAATTGACTGCAGAATGTTACTGTGTATCAGCCTGAATATGGAACTTTTGGTACACTGAAGTATTTTATCGAACGATTTCTGCTTTGCACACAAGTCCTTCACATTGCTTTCTTATTTGTAGCGCAACAATTTGGCCTTCAAATACTCTATACTTTCAATTTCTGCTTCTTTAGTGGTTATCTTTTATAGTTCTGTATAATGAGGTCTGAAGATGACTGCTATATGTTTAGATTGTATATTATGTTTGCTCTTTCCATCTTATATTATCTCTATTCTAGTTCTATTTGTTTAGGCTTTGCCTGCACAGCACTTGTGTTGTACTTATCCCCCTCTTGGCACACCCCTGCATTAAAACAGCCATAATAATAATAATAACCCTGTATTTGTAAAGCGTGAACTAATCACCTCAAGGCGCTGGGGGCCGTCAGGGAGATTAAGCAAGCTATTGCCCAGGGTCACATGGTGCTGAGCTGAGCTGCCACCGGCTCCGAGAATCGAACCGTGAGCTCCATGCTCGGGAGTCAGCTGCCCTGGCCGCTGCGCCACACCTCTCCCAATCCTACTCTCTTTGGGAGCATCTCATTATACCTCTATGTTGCTTGTGTATTAGTTGTGTTATAATTAGGGTTTCCTGCATGTCAACAAAACCGTTGTAACTTTGTAGAATAATTATTTTCTCTATTTGTTAGGTTGATGTTGGCTAATTTTACTTTCTTGAGCCAACATACCTATTATTACAAGGAGTCTACGTGTACTTTTAAAGGCGTTTAGTCTATTGATGGAGTTGATTTCTGCCAATACTTTCACAGTAATTTGTGATCGAATGTTTTATTGTATTTTTGGTTTCCTTGGTTTTGAAGAAGAGTGCCATTAAAACTTAGTCATTTTTCAGTACTTTTACAAAGTGACTAGGTGAAGAGAGATATCTCCAGCAGGGTGGTCTGAAACAGTGGCTGGATAGATGTGTTTGTGCCAGAAAGGCTTGATTTATAGTTAAAAAGACTACCACATTTAGAGTATGAGCTAAATATGTTTGACAAGAATGTAAAATCTACATTCTGTGTTTTGTGTTTGCCATTGATTGATGAGTCAGTCCATCTACAGTTTTCTTCGTGGTTTTATGGGCCTTGGCAAGGTAGAAGTGGGCTAAGCTCTAATATCGGTTCTCATGGGATGCTGATGTGACTACATGTGCATTATCTGAAAAAGGCAGAGAGTAAGAATGTATGTATGTCAGTACAAAATGTTGGATCAGCTGGTGTTGAAGATTATATGCTTAATATGAGAACATTAGCTGACCACTCTGGTATATGCGTGTGAATCTAGCAACCCTCATTAACAGAGTTAACAGATAGCATTCTCATATTGACTTTTTTTCATTTTGAATATTATAACTTCTCTTTTCTTGTCTTCTGAGTATGAAAATACAACTGTGTACATCCCCTTCTTCTTGCATCTGCACCCACTGCACAAACAGGACCCTGGACAGTTTGCCGTCTGTGCAAATGCGTTCATCTTTTCTCCGCTCTTGAAATGTGTTCTCACTTTTGCAACAGGCACAATTTCAACAAGCATTGGCATAGCCAATAGGTCTCGCTTTTGGGACCTTATAAGTGATTAGCCATGCAACACGTGATGTTGTTTAATGAAGGATAACTAAACACTTATAATGTCCCAAAGGCGAGACCTATTGGCTATGCATTGTGGGGGACTTAGAAGTGTTTAGGTAGAGCTATTGACTTTGCCAATGTTTCTAAGCTGTGCTGTAGAGAAGTGTGGCTGCTGTGCAGCATGCTGAGAAGTTGTAATTAAAAAGTGTAAGAAGCACTGAGTGATGCTGTGGTGTTGTTGAGTGATGCTGTGCTGGCCCTGAGTTATGCAGTGGTGGTGTTGAGTGATGCAGTGGTGGCGTTGAGTGATGCTGTGTTGCCCCTGAGTGATGCTGTGGTGGCCCTGAGTGATGATGTGGTGGTGCAGACTGATGCTGTGGTGATGCTGATTGTTGCTGTGGCGCTGCAGATTGATGCAGTGGTAGCGCATAGTGATGCTGTGGTGGTGCTGAGTGATGATGTGGTGGTGCTGAGTGATGCTGTGGTGGTGCTGAGTGACGCTGTGGTGGTGCTGAGTGACGCTGTGGTGTTGCTGAGTGATGCTGTGGTGGCGCTGAGTGATGTTTTGGTGGTGCTGAGTGATGCTGTGGTGGCGCTGAGTGATGCTGTTGTGGCGCTGAGTGATGCTGTGGTTGAGCTGAGTGATGCTGTGGTGATGCTGAATGTGTTATGTAGTGGAATTATGCAGTGTGCATTTGTATGTTGTGGATATTGTCCATGTGATCTTGGTGGGCTTTAGATTGCTGTTGACTTGTGATGGGCTTGCGAAAAAACGTGATGAATGTGAACACCCCCGCTTGTGAGCCGAAAACAAACACGTGGAAAACATTGGGCCGGAGGTTTTCAAGTTTACCCGAAGTGCTTCAGGTGACCAGCAGTTGCATTATAAAAGAACATATTTTTTTTTTGTAGGCACAAAAACGCCGTAGACGCACACAAGGTACACAGGCATAAACAGGTCTAGAAGGAACACACATATACACAATGTACACCAACTGAATGCCACATATTGCATATGTACCCACATAAGGAGCATATAATGATCACCCACACTCAAAAATAAAGGGTGGAGCGAGAGAGAAGAGAGAGAGAATTAGAGAGGGTGGAGAGAGAGAGAGAGAGAGAGAAAGGGTGTACAGAGAATAAAGGGTGGAGCGAGAGAGGAGAGAGAAAGAATTAGAGAGGGTGGAGAGAGAGAAAGGGTGTACAGACAATAAAGGGTGGAGCGAGAGAGGAGAGAGAGAGAATTAGAGAGGGTGGAGAGAAAGAAGAAGAGAAACAATGAGAGTGGGGGTGTGTGGTTTAAATAGAGTGAAGAAGTGAAGCGTAATAAGCAACATCCAATATTGCTTTGTCCTGTGCGCGATTAAATTAAAAAAAAAACAGAGCCAGACCAAAATTCAGTTAATTAGGCTGTGACTGTTAATGTAAGAAAAATAGTGATATAAGGTGAAATCAACCCACCGAAGCAATATTTCTAACCAGCCCCAAAAACTAGAGAGAGAACCAGCTAAAACATATTGTAAAAAGTGTCACAGTAAATCCAAATGTCCAAATTAAGTAATAGCCGTGCCCATTTTAAAAACGAATCCTTTCTACCTGTTTTTTGTCTTTTTTAATCCCTCATTTTATTCTATGATTCATTTTTCACGCATTTACCCATACTGTGGATAAAATTACGTCCCGCTAACAACCCTGTGGAAAAGATTAACCATTAGAAAGTACAGGCTTACGGGGGGATAGCAATGTTTGGAAGGATTCGCAAACAAAGTCTCCGCTGAGGGGAAACATTAATCAAGGAGGATGGCTCTGCCTGGCTTGTGCCCCAGTGGCGCCTCTGGTCTGTTTCCTGCTAACACAGGTGAATTTCGCAGTGTAATGTAAGTGCAAACAAGCCGTGTGTGTGAGGCAAAATAACTGTGTGAGGGAAAAGGGATATGTGTGAGTCTGGGATCTTCCTGATGGTTGAGGATGTTTTTTTAAGGCAAAGGGGCTGTGTGAGAAACAGGGATGTATGTGAGAATCAAGGATGTGTGACGGGTAGCGGTGCATGTGAGGGAAAGGGTCTGTATGAGATATCATGGATAGGTATGGGAGGCAGGGGTGTGCATGATGAGTGAGGGAAATTGGAGAAATGGGGCGAGAGATGGGCGGAGAGAGGCGCTTGGGAGAGCAAGCGAGAGGAAAGCCAGATGGCACCTCATCGCGCGCTGTAAGGGTGCCGCGAGGAAAGCCAGATGGCGGCTGTGCGCGTGCCCGCGCGCATAACCGCAAGCTTGAGGCCAGCAAAAGCGTGTGGTCGGACTTTTAAAAGCCCACTTACTAAATGTCTCGGCCAGGGCAGCACATGCGCTGGCTCAGGCGAGACCTAAAAAGGGAGTCACTATCTGGAAGCTGCAAATCAAGCTCAGCAACGTTTCGACCACAGGGCAGACGGCTGGGCCTTCTGCAGCCCAAACACTAGTTGCACTGGGTGAAAAGCCCAGGTCTAAAACTTATGCAAGCTGCAGCCCACGTCAAAAGAATAAGAAGCAAGAGAAGGAGCAGTCGCAACTGGAGAGGCAGAACTGCGACACAACTCCAGTTACTGTGGCCCACCAGATGGATAGCAGGGAGTTGGCCATGATACACAAGTAACTAGGAAAGAGGACACCGGTTACAGGTGGAGGGCTTTTACTCACCTACCTCATTTCACAGCATATAAGCGTGGAAAGGCATTGTCAAATCTGCAAAATACTGATTTACATCAGAGTCAGCAGCTCACACAAAATATGCAAAGCATTGCCAAGGAAATGCCCATCAGCTACTTCAGCAAGTTGTGTCCAGCTGAATAATGCAATAAGTAGCTCTCAACCTGCGGCACTCAAGAGGATTAAAGCGTTGTAGGAGGAGGGTAATCCAGAACGGGAAAATCCTACCCTTTCTCACTTGCTCACTAAAATGTATTATTTCTGCATTGTATTTGATCACATATGGGAAAAGACAAGGAAAGTTTCTTTGCAAAGCGGCTTCAGTTTGTTTCTGAGAACCGCGAACAATTGCTCCTATGCAGAGTAAACCATTACAGTGCCGAAAAAACTCTTTTATTTTAATTAATTGTTGATGACTGCGCGGTAATTAGTTTTCTCCTGAACAATGCCAATGATCCGTGCAGAAAACCAGACCGTGGTAAAAAACACAGTGTTCTGTGCTGCGTCCCTGGGGCTCTTGTGTTGCTGCGCGCGTCTGACAGCGCCGAGAGCTTCTACAGAAAGCGCTTGAAGAGGCAATCTGCCTCTGTAGCCCACTCGTTCTCGTCGCCTTGGAAGTCAGGCTTCTCTCGCGAGGGGGTGGGCTCCAATTATTAGACTTCAGGAACAACACAGAAGGAGGCACGCATACATACTGCAAACATTTCAGCATATGTTTGCTCCCGCGTCATCACTGAGCAAGGGGATGAAGAGAAGTGCCTTTTCACTGGGAGTCCCAGCCAGAGGGCGGGGGCATTATCAACCCTTCTGAACATAGAATCAGATCTGTCAAAAACCGACCATATCCACGAGTAGTGTTTTCACAAACTCTACGTCTTAATGAAAACACACTGAATACATGCGTCATGAGACTCAAAACTATGCAAAGTTATTTCAAGGTATAAATAATTACTGCAGGAAAATTGTTTAAAATCACATGGCAACAAGGAATCGTTTATTCTCGACACTTATAAGCCGTGATCTCGAACCAGAGACTGTAAAGCTTCTGCCACAAGCTGTCTGTGTCACCTATTTCTGTCTCTCTCTAATGTTTTCAAATTCTTACCTCACTGCACATAGGTTGAACTATGGATCTAAAACCCTCTGGCCTCAGATTTTGTTGGAAACCGATCACGGGTTTTACCTCAATAGATTTCATCATGGCCGCTGCAAATTCTCTATCCAAACGAGTTCAATTTTGAATGAACGAGAGTAATTTTGGACTAAAAAACGAAATTCTCATAATTGGAAGCTCGCCAAATGGCATCTAACTCTTGGAAAGGCTAGCCCTGTTCCATGCCCAGTAAAAGGGATCAGGTGTGTTTGCACATCCAATTTCAGCAGTGGTAAAACGTTCCAGTGACCAGCTTATGTTCAGAAGGATCACATCCCTTCCTCAAATAAAGCACCACTGGACCTGCCAAGACAGGCCTATTGTAATGTGAGCTATGCTGCAAGAACCAAAGAAGGACAATCAAACTACAGGGAATTCAAAATCACGAGGACAATCTATACCTGAACTTAAAAAAAAGATGATGTACTACCCCGTTCCTCAAAGAACTCCTCGGCCTCCCAGTGGAGCAAAGGATAAGAAGTCAAACTACTTGGCCCAAATACTTCTAGAAATTGGCTCCAGATTACACACTCTACTGAAACCAATCAAGTGCATCCAACCTGCACACACAAGATTCCAGCTGAAGACACAAGGAAACAAAACAATCATTACAGGTGCACAACGATGGAATTCTCTACACAGAGACCTGATACCCACCAAAACCTGACAGCCTTCGAAATAAATCTTAAGAAAGGTATCCTCAAAAAGCCTTCTATAGTTCTATTTCCTTCTATATACTACCACTAACGCCCCCTTATCAGAGACAAGGTCTCCACCCAAATACATGGCATCCACCACTGACGCCAGACTTTGAGAAGACACACCTTTTCCCTCTATTGTGTATCTGAGCTGCAGTGTGATACCCACAAACACAGAAAAATCGGATAAATGCAACTACTTGCCGCACTAGATTAAGCCACTAGTGGCCACTCGGTATGGTAGCCTAATTGAGACAACAAACCCCATGCATGCTGTGTTGCGCAAGGGCAGCTTTTCTACACTGTTCTATCACCTGAGGGAGTCCTTTCTTGAAGACGGCAATGAGAAGGTCCATGACTGGAGAAGCACAACAAAGCGTTGTGAGCTGGCCAGCAGGGCCGCACTTTACAACCAAAAAATAACTGTTCTGTTGGAGCTCCCATTTAAAAGCAACTGCAAAGGGAGCCAGGCAGTTCACAGATCTCTTGTGAAGGAGAGGAGTAAGATCATTGAAAGAACTTTGTTATGGATCACTCTGGAGCAGTAGATCGGAGTGTACTGTAAAAAAAATACATGCATTCCCTCTATGAATGCATAATGATAGGAAACCAAAAAGGACATGTACGTTCAAGTCAACTTACCATAGGTACATGCGTTTATGAAGCAAAACACTGTAGGTGGGAGGACTGCGCTCCTAAGGAGCGGAGGAACTCAACAAGGGAGGGTATTGCTGACGAGGTCTGCAAGCAGAGTAGGTGACAAGAGGCGTTTGATGGTAGAAGTGGGACAGGGTGTAGTGACACTAAGCTGGGACGAAGAATAGGCTGAGTAAGTGGGGCAAGAAAATGCACAGGCAGATGAGGAAGCTATTCAACAACAAGCATTGGCAAAGCCAATAAGTCTTGCCTATGAGAGCTATTGTCATTGTTTTTAAGGCATGCTGTCTTGCAGCGTGGCTGCTGTGTAGCATAGCTAAAACTATAAAAAACAAAAAAGAGTGCTATAACATGACCAGTGATAATGCACCCTTATTTTTTGTTAATAAAACTGCATTAGCCCTGGCCACTTCATGGCTTTTGTTTTTTGTATTCTTAGTCAACCCACTCACTCGATTATTTTCAAACAAACAGGGGAGTCTTTTGGGGACAAGGCAACACAGAGGAAGTGAAGGTGGGGGTTGGGAAGCACATGGACAACTGAGGGTGGGCAGGAGGGGCTGGGAACTAGCACTTAGACAACAGAAGTTGAGCGGGAGGGGCTAGGGCAAGCACACAGACAATTGACAGTGGGCAGGAGGGGCTTGGGTAGACACATGGACAACGAGGGATGGGCAGGAGGGGCTGGGGCAACCACACAGACAACAGAGAGAGGATGACAGTGGCGGGAGGAAACCACACAGACAATGTACGGTAGTCTGGAGTGGTTAGGGTAAGCAAATGGTACATGGACAATGGAGGGTGGGCCAGAGGGGCTGGCTAAGCACACGGACAATGGAGGATTGCGCAGGGGTTAGGGCAAGCACATGGGCAATGGAGGGCTGAGTAGGGGTGCTATGGAGGAATATGGAGGGAGAGAAGTACACGAGGGAGACAGCTGAGAAACACACACACTCTTGTAGACTGCTCAAACAAAAACAAAAAAGTAGCACCTCAAAAAGAGAGCAGAAAGGATACAGAAAGGAGTCCATGCTCCAGGGAGTGACAAACACAAAAAGAGGAAGGGCGCCTACTGTAGATGACGAATATGAAGCAAGCAAATGAGTGACAATGAAGCCAACCAAAAGCTAGCAATAGGCATTCTCTGGGACCCTTGTTACGTAAAAAAAGGTCTTAAAAGCGACAGCGCATGTGCTTTCTTTGGTGAGACCTAAAAAAGGCAGGGGGAGTAGGACAACAGGATGAAACAGGCAGAAAACCGAGGGTCAGGAGGAGGAGGGCACGTAAGAGAAAAGGTAAAACGGAGGCGAGTCCTTTGACCAAGAAGGTGCAGCAGCAAATTAGCAATGGCAAAGCTGACATGTCTCGCCTATGCGAGAGCTATTGGCTTTGAGCCAGGTGTTTTAGCCATGTTGTACACCAGTGTGGCTGCTGTTCAGCATGGCTAAAAGTTAGTGGCATGGCGTGAAGTTGGGTAGGGTGGGGTGGGATAGATTGGAGTGGGGTAGATTGGGGTAGAGTGGAATGGGGTAGATTGGGGTAGAGTGGAATGGGTTAGATTGGCGTAAAGTGGAGTAGAAGTGGAGTGGGGTGGGGTAGAACTGATTGGGATGGATTTGGGTAGATTGAAGTGGGATGTTGTGGGGTAGACTAGAGTGAGGTAGATTGAATTTGGGTACATTGGGGTGGAGTGGGGTAAACTGGAGTGGAGTAGATTGGGGAAGATTATAGTGGGATCGATTGTAGTCCGGTAGATATGAGTACGGTAGATCAGGGTAGTCTGGGGTAAAGTGGAATGGGATATATTGGGGTACATTGGAGTGGGGTAGATTGTGGAAGAGTAGAGTGGGGTGGATTGGGGTAGATTGGAGTGGAGTGGAGTGGGGTAGACTGGAGTGGAGTCAGGTAGACTGGAGTGGGATAGATTGGGAGGATTATAGTAGGGTAGAGTGGAATAGAGTGAGGTAGATTGAAGTGGGGCAAATTGGATGGAGTAGATTGGACTAGGGTATTTTGAGGTGGGGTAGAGTGTGGTAGGTTGGGGTAGAGTGGAGCTGGGTACATTGGGTGCATTGGAGTGGGTAGATTGGAGTGGGGTCGATTGGGGTAGGATGGAGTGAAGTGGAGTTGGACAAATTGGAATGGAGTCGAGATTGGAGTGGAGTGAGAGGGGAAAATGGAGAGGGGAAAATTGGAGTGGGGTGTAGTGGGGCAGATTAGAGTGGAGTGGGCTAAACTGGGTGGATTAGAGTAGGGTCGAGTGGAGTGCTGTAGACTGGAGGGGAGTGGGGTGGGGTGGATTGGAGTGGGGTAGATTGTGGGCAGAGTGGGGTTGATTAGGGAGGGGTAGACTGGAATAGAGTAGATTGGGGTGGGGTAAATTGGAGTGGGTGGATTGGGGTGGAGTGGGGTAGATTTGAGGAGTTTGGTAGAGTGGAGTGTGATAGAGGGGAGTGGGATAGATTGGAGTGGAGTGGGGTAGAGTGGGTGGAATGTAGTGGGGAAGATTTTGGTAGACTGTAGTGGGGTACATTGAGGTGGAGTGGAGTGAGGTAGATTAGAGTGGAGGGGAGTTGGATAGATTGCAGTGGAGTTTGGAGTGGGGTAAATTGGGATGGAGTGGGGTAGATTGAAGTGGAGTGGAGTACATTTAAGTGGAGTGGGGTAGATTGGTGTGGAGTGCATTGTATTGGGGTACATTGGAGTGGGGTGGATTGGAGTAGGTTTGAGTGAAGTGGGGTAGACGGGTAGATTGGAGCAGAATGTGATAGATGTAAGTACAGCAGATTGGGGTGGAGTGGAGTGGGGTAGATTGGAGTGGGGTGGGGGTTGGCTGGGCTAGATTGGAGTGGGATAGACTGGAGTGGCGTACATTGGGGCAGAGTTAGTGGGGTAGATTGGATTGTGTAGATTGCAGTGGAGTGGGGTAGATTGTGTCATAGTGGAGTGGAGTTGGGTAGACTGGAGTAGACTGAAGAGGGGTAGATTGAAGTGGGGTAGATTGGAGTGGGGTGGGGTAAATTGGGGTGGGTTAGATTGCAGTGAGGTAGGTGGAGTGGAGTAGATTGGAGTGTAGTAGATTCAATCAATCAGGGAATTGTAAGCACGCTACTCACCCGTGAGGGTCTCAAGGCGCTGAGGGGGAGGGGGGGGTTTGCAGATCTGTTTAGCCGAAGAGCCAGGTCTTGAGGTTCTTCCTGAAGGTGTTCAGGAAGGGGGCGCGTCTGATGTCTGCCGGTAGCTCGTTCCAGGTCTTGGCTGCAATGTGAGAGAAGGATCTTCCGCCTGCTCTGGCTCTGTGAATGCGCGGGGTTTCGGCCAGTGGGAGGTTGGAAGATCAGAGGTTTCTTTTGGGTACGTGGAAGTTGATTCTGTCGTTGAGGTATTTGGGTCCGTCGTTGTGTAGGCATTTGTAGGCGTGAGTGAGGATTTTGAAAGTGACTCTTTTCTCCACGGGGAGCCAGTGGAGACTTCGTAGGTGTTGGCTGATGTGTTCGTGTCTGGGGATGCCGAGGACGAGTCTGGCGGCGGTGTTCTGTATTGTCTGGAGTTTGCGGAGTAGGGACTTGTTGATGCCGGCGTAGAGTGCATTTCCATAGTCCAGTCTGCTGGTGATGAGTGCGTGGGTGACTGTCTTCCTTGACTCAGGGGGGATCCACTTGAAGGTCTTGCGGAGGATGCGGAGGGTGTTGAAGCAGCTGGAGGTGACGGCGTTGACCTGTCGGTTCATGGTGAGTGATGAGTCGAGTACGATGCCGAGGTTCTTGGCGTGGTCTGAGGGGGTAGGTGGGCTTCTGAGGGCGGGGTGGTACCGAGGACGAGTACTTTTGTCTTCTCGGCGTTGAGCTTCAGGCAGCTGTTGGTCATCCAGACTGCGACGTCTTGCATTCCTTTCTGGAAGTTGAATTTGGCAGTGGTGGGGTCTTTGGTGAGGGAGAGGATGAGCTGGGTGTCGTCGGCGTAGGATACGATGTTGAGGCCGTGTTGTCGGACGATGGCTGCGAGGGGGCCATGTAGATGTTGAAGAGGGTGGGGCTCAGTGATGAACCCTGTGGGACTCCGCAGGTGATTTTCGTGGGGTCGGAGAGGAAGGGTGGGAGTCTGATCCTTTGGCTTCTTCCGGTGAGGAATGATCGGATCCAGTCCAGGGCTGTTCCTTGTATGCCTGCGTCGTGTAGTCTGGTGACTAGTGTGCGGTGGGAGACGGTGTCGAAGGCCGCTGATAGGTCGAGTAGGATGAGGGCTGCGGAGTGGCCTTGGTCCAGGAGGGTGCGGATGTCGTCTGTGGCGTCAAGTAGGGCGGTCTCTGTGCTGTGATTGCTTCGGAATCCGGATTGGGACGGGTAGAGGACGGCGTTCTCCTCAATGAATCGTGTCAGTTTCCTGTTGACTGTTTTCTCTGCAACTTTGGCTGCGAAGGGGAGGAGCGAGATGGGCCGATAGTTCTTGAGGTTGGTGGGGTCAGCTGTGGGCTTCTTGAGCAGGGGTCTGACTTCTGCGCGCTTCCAGTCATCTGGGAAGGTGCCTGTTTTGAAGGTGGTGTTGATGGTGCGTTGTAGTTCGGGTGCGATGGCGGCCGCAGCTCTGTGGTAGATGTGAGGGGGGCAGGGGTCGGTGGGGGCCCCCGAGTGGATGCTTTTCATGGTCAAGGCGGTGTCTTCGGCCGTGATCGGTGTCCAGTTGGAGATGGTGGGCTGGCTGGTGTTTCTGGGGGGGCGGGGGGCCGTCTGTGGCGCCTGGTGGATGGTTGATGAAGTTGTCGCAGAGGTTTTTGATCTTGAGGTGGAAATAGGTTCCAAGCTCATCGCAGAGGTCTTGGGATGGGGTGATGTCTGTGGCTTCGCTGCGTGGGTTGGTGAATTCTTGAATGACACTGAAAAGTTCCTTGGAGCTGGTGGAGTTGACCAGGATTTTATTGTGGATGAATTTCCTCTTGGTGGCTCTCATCTGGTTGTGGTAGTCCGTCATGGCATCCTTGTAGGTGGTGTGGTTTTCGGTTGTCTTGGTGTTTCTCCAGTTCTTCTCCAGGCGTCTGTAGGTGCGTCTGGCTTCTTGGAGAGCGGTGGTGAACCAGGCGGCTTTCCTGGGGCGTTGTCTGTCGGGTTTGCGTAGAGGGGCGAGCTCGTCTGCGCAGTTGGAGATCCAGGTGTGGAGTTCTCTGGCTGCGTCGTTTGCGTCGGGTGCCCAGGTGTGGTTGTCTCGGGTGAGGGTGGAGTTAAGTTGCTCGTCGGTAACCTTGCTCCAGTTCCTTCGAGGTGGGCGTGGGGCTGGTTTGGGTGCCTTGGGTTTGCTGATGGCGAAGTGTACGCAGTGGTGGTCGGTCCATGGCGGCTGCGTTGTGTGGCTGAATTGGGCGCTGTTTCCTGCCGCAAAGATGGGGTCGAGGGTGTGTCCTGCTCTGTGGGTCGGTGCGTTGACGAGTTGTTTAAGTCCGATGCTGGCGAGGTTGTCACGAAGGATAGTGTAGTTGGGGTCGCTGGGGTTGTCGAGGTGGAAGTTCAGGTCTCCAATGAGTATGTAGTTTGTTGAGGCAATGGCGTGGGGTGCGAGGAAGTCGGTGATGGTGGTGGCGAAGGGTGTTCGGGGGCCGGGGGGTGTGTAGATGAGGGTTCCTCAGAGTGTGGCTTTGGGGGTGGTCTGGATCTGGAAGGGCAGGTGTTTGGCGGAGGGGAAGGTTTCGCTGGAGGTGGTGAGGCGGAGGGTGCTCTTGAGGTAAATTGTAGCGAAGTGGAGTGGGGTACATTGGGATCCACTGGAGAAGAGTGGGATAGATTGGAGTGGGGTAGACTGGAGTGGCGTAGGTGGTGTGGAGGGGCGTAGAGTGGAGTGATGTGCTGTGGCGGAGATTGGAGAGGCTTCGAGTGGCATGGCGTGTAGTAGAGTGGAGTGGCGCAGAATGGAGCGGCATGGCATAGAGTGGGGTGGCATAGTGTGGAATATGCATGGTGGGGTAGCGCACGTCCATTACAGCCAACACATTTTTAATTGAAATGCCCATTACATTTGCACCAAAATATGGTTTTACTACACACAAACGATAATGTGTGCAAATGTCATCACCTAGTGTATTGATGTGATTTGATTGTATTCAAATATTTGTTTCCACAACACTTCAGAATTACAAAAAAACGTGCTTCATTTGTACTAATTCTGATATATTCTGAAACATCAGCACAGTTCGTTTTTTCTGTGTGCTAGAAAAAAAACATTGTGCATCCACTCCTCTTACATGCTTACTCAACAGGATTGTTACATAAATTTAAAGTAAACACCAAGCTCCCTCTGAAGACATAAACTAACATTTGACCTCGGTCTTTGAATGCACAACAAATGTGACAAGATAAGATTTAAAGGCTTATTTACAGAAAGTGAGTTTGTGGAAGAAACTGTAAACAAGGTTTGGGCAACGGGAGGGACGAACTCAAGCTGGATAGCCTAAAACAAATAAAGCCAGCAAATAAGCCAGAACATGTGAATTACCACAAAACCAATGGTCAGCAATGGACGGAATGTATTCCTAGGTCAGCTTTCTGAATGTCCCCAAGATGACTTTAGCAAACTAGACAGCTGCTGTGTCTGGTAGACTTCGACCTCGAACACTCAAAATATAAGTAATTATGAATGAAACAGCAAAGCATAAACAGCTACTCATTGGAAATACTTTCCTTACTGACTCAATCTAAATGTAAGTCAAGAGAAATGTAATCAAAAGACCTCACCCTGGAATACATCCTGCAGTGCAAATCACCAAATCCTGTGACACACAACTAAGGATATAGTAATTGCCACCTGCGTTCTTTTCAGTAGAGCAGCAGTGAGGTCTCAGGAAAAGGAGGAATATCAGGAAGAGTTACACAAGAAACACAGAACATGATAGTCAATACTGCCTCCAAACAAAATCTTGCTCGTGTGTAGCGAGCCACACACTAGCCAAGAATGTGTGGTGATGAATTTGGTCTAAAGTAAGTAAATGTCTTGAGCAGGAAGTAAAGATATTCTTCAATATTACATATTGAGCAGGACGTTTTTCTTTGCTCACTTTGTTTACATGGTGAATCCTTTATTCAGGGGAGGCTCCTCAGTAATGGCGGAGGAGCATCGCCCCACTTGTCAGGGTCAGTCACAGACAAATAAAATCATAATAACACAATAATATTTTATTTTTCTGCGACAGGCTCTGGCTGAGGACTACGTGTGTTGGGACTGGGAGGGCCGGGCCATGACAGGGAGGAGTGGTGGGCACTTAGAAGTGCACATGTCAGTTAGGCCGGCTGCCTTAGGCCGGCCAGACATGCGCACTTCTATTTCTCCAACCCAGCTATGTTGCACAGCCGGGTTGGAGAAAAGCTGCAGGCTCACAGGCACTGTCTGAGCGCAGACCAGGCCGCTCAGACCAATCCTGGTGCTGCTCTCATAGTATGGAGCAGTGTCTGGATTGGGTGGGCACCTGTGCTTACCAACTGACTGCCACGAGAGAAGCACTGAGGTGGCCGTCGGAGGCAGCGGGAGCGACAGGTAAGTTTTTAAAATTATTATTTTACCCTAAATTCCCCATCCTTCTGACCCAATCCCCCCCCCACCTTCGTTTTGCGGCAGCCGTCACTGCCTTTATTAGAAGCTTTGTACCATATTGTTCTATGAGGCCACAAAACCATCACAGTGTTAGTACAACGGTGGGCGAAAGTGCAATTTTTTTCCAAGTATAATTTTTGTGAAAGTTGTATGTAGTACACAAAATGCTCATGTGCAGTCATCTGCTTGACAACTGAACCGGAGGTATGCCTATCACATTCAAAAGTCGTGGAAGATACCGACTCAATCAGTGGCGTGGCAAGGGTGCTATGGGCCAGATGCAAGAAAGGCAAATAGCCCCTTATAGTGCCGGGCAGCTAGTAAAATACAACAATAAACAGGGTTCAGATGGCCCATAATGCCTTGGGCTTTGGTGCTACTGCACCTGCTGTACCATTGGTAGCTACGCCCCATACTTAATGTGTTTTCCAGACAGTTGCTAAAGCCATGGAGTGAATGTTGCTCGCTCAGTGCAGTTAAATAGTGCCCATGAGACATTAAGTGCTTGACCCATGCTTTCAAAAAAGGAAAACGACAGGCAAAGCGGAAGAAAAAGAAAAATGAAGCGAAATACACGAACCCAGTAATCAGGATTATTATACTTAATTAAACAATCGTGCACTATTTGTGAACAAAAATTTCTATTTTCAAAATTATATGTGATAAATAACCCACGTGAAGCATATGTCAAATGTAGATATAACATTCATTGACATTTACTAAGAATGTATGTTTTTAGAAGAGTACATAATATAACGTCAAAAGTGAACAGAATGACAGTGATGGGCACAGAGTGGCCGAGTTTCAAGTTGCACTGATTACATATGAAGCACTGCGTTCATCAACACCTACTGCCCCATGGCAACAAAAAAGCAATCACGAGCACACATTGACAGAAAATACCTTTCTTGGAAATTCACATTCATATCAGTTCCGCCTCTTTTCTGATCTATGGAGAGTATTAAAAAACTCCTCTTGCTTGGACCCCCCCTCTCCCTCCCGATGGGTAGTAATCGGCTCCCATCACTCCTTAACTCAACGTCCTAAGTGTTTATTATGCACGTCATTAATATTTAAGCCCCTCATGCTTGAGATTCAGGCTACATCCAGATTACACACAGTGTGGTGTGATTGATGGCTCCTGTTCTATCGGGTCCACCCACCCATCAGACACTGGGCATAAAGAAATGAGAAACCCGAAGGACTGGCGCCGTGATTGGCTCCTGGAGAGCGTTCACTGAAGTGATGTTTATTTCCCACCTGTGTTCCATTTTTGCTTATTGCCCCATCCAAAGTTTAATCATCCGCTGAAAAGAACCCTCACAATGTGGGGCCGCTTGATAAATGTGTGTGGGTGCCAGGCGTGAGAAAGGACCATGTTTCAGTGTGTGTGTCCGTGTTTGCCTGTGGATTTTTTTACCCTGAGCAGATTTTATTCAAGATGTACCAGATTTCATTTTGAACGCTGGGTTGAAGGAGAAAAGCTGTAGACCCCTATTTAAAATGTAAACAAATGCAGAACAGGTTAATCTCGGTTTGTTTTTTAATTTCTAAATTTGAGTTACAAAATCTATTCAGTTTCCATTGCGAAGGCAGCTGATTGTGAAACTATGAGAAACTTTGAACTATTAATTTACTGTCCACCTACAAACAAATTCCTACAGTTGACCACAGCCATGAACTGCCACCAAGAGTTAATCGAATAGGGATTTCCTATATTGTTGGGATTCAACCAAGTATTTTTTAATTAATAATTTTTATTTCATTACTTTACATGCACATTTTATAATAATCATGTAAGGGACTGAAGAAATCCTCACATGCAATACAGAATGAGACTTTCCCAATTTATATTGACTAGTCACTGCATGACATCATAAATTCTATGTAGTTCCCTAAAATTTTCCACAACTTGCACCCTCTTCCCCAAAAGTTCAAATTATCTCTGTCCATTCTAACTAACGTTCCCATCTCTTCTATCCAATAATCGATTTGAAGCTTCCAGGTCTACTCCAGTTTCTTAGCACTAACGTAATTTCCTAATCAAAAACCTTTTAAATCCATAGTTCTGTAGGAATCAACAGCTTGCACAGCCAAGTCATTTAAAAGAAGGGTGTAGGGTATTTCTTCGATGTCAGCCAATACTCAGGATTTTTCTTTCTAGTACATTGGCTCACAGTTCTTGGACTTCTGAACAGTTGATCAATACATACTTTTATGAATGATTTCTTTATGCAACTCAACACTTATCTGACTGGAGAGTTTCGGTTTACATTTTTTATCCGGAGCCCAGTGTAGCTTTAAGTATATTTTATGTTGCAGTAGCCTATGCTTAGCGTTGATGTTTGATTTGGATTTATGACAATACAACACATTCCGTTGCAACGCTTGCCTTTACCACGCATGTCTTACAACACGAATGCCATTACCACTCATAACCTTCACCACACATTTTTTTACAATGAATATGTCTTTCCCGCGCATGCCTTAGCAACAAATTTCCTTGTAAAAGCATGACTGTTAAAGGCATGTGCATGGTAAAGGATGCTTGTTCCCGCTTCAGGGAAGACCTGGCTTGGCATTTCGGGCTGGACTGTTCCCATGAGGCACAGGGTCAAGACTGATTTGCATATAGCTGGGTCTGAACTGAGGTGGCGAGATGAGCTAAAGAACGATGATGGATTCAACCCAGATCTGTGACTGGGGGTGAGTGTCTGAAAAGTTTCAGCACTCCGTCCATCATCTCCTTGTGTTTGCTTTGTTCGCCCTAAGTTGGCAGGGTATGCCCAGACGTGGGTCCCTTGCTCCCTTTGCCACTGGATTCAAGCTAGCCTGGCTGATGAGGGGTGTTACCCTGAAACCGGTCCCAGGATGCTTGTTTCCGGTTCAGGGAAGACCTGGCTTGGCAATTCGGGCTGGACTGTTACCATGAGGCACAGGGTCAAGACTGATTTGCATATAGCTGGGTCTGAACTGAGGTGGCAAAGTGAGCTAAAGAACGAAGATGGATTCAACACAGATCTGTGACTGGGGGTGAGTGTCTGAAAAGTTTCAGCGCTCCGTTCATCATCTCCTTGTGTTTGCTATGGTAAAGGTTTTCCCTGACCCCTTCCCTTAGCCCTGAAACCCATCCCCGGCGTCCCCCTCCCCATCCCCCTCTCCTTTTAAAAAATACTTCTCCCCTGAGCCCTAAACGCTGACCCCTGTGCGACCCCCAGCCCTTGAAAAAACTACCCCTTTCCTGCACTGAGCCTTAAAAGCGGACCCCCATGTGAGTCCCCCTGGCTTCCAGCCATTGAAAAAACTACCCCTCCCCTGAGCCCTAAAAGCGAACCCATGCACGACCCCCAACCCCGGGTCCCAGCCCTTCTAAAAAATACCCCTCCCCTGAGCCCTAAAAGCAGACACCTGCGTGACCCTCCTCCCCCCCCCACCCCGGCCCCCAGCCCTGCTAAAAAATACCCCTCCCCTGAGCCATAAAAGAAGACCCCTGCACGATCCGCCCTGGCACCCAGCCCTTTTTAAAAATACCCACTCCCAGCCCAAAGCCCTAAAAGCATAGCTCCCGCCCCAGGCCCAATACCCTTACCTATCCATATCCATGATGACCAGGCAGCTCTTCTGAGGCATGGCGCATGTCGTAAAGAGGAAATGGAAGGGTCTCTCCGTTTCCTCTAACAACGCCGATAGTCTTCATCACCCTTACCGCACATATGCCCTTACCACCAGTACAACACATATACCTTGACCATACATACCTTTACAACTTGATTCGTTGTAAAGGCATGCGTGGCAAAGCATATGCGTTGTAAAAAACATGTGTGGTAAAGGCTATGCATGTTAACAGCCGCGTTGTAATGGCTGTTTCCCGTTTGATTTGAGTATGTCGGATAGCATTCTTGCTCAATGACTTGCAGTGATGTTTGATCGCATGTCCTCACTCCATTGAAGTCTATTTATGTAATAGAGTTTCAAGTTGTCCCATTTGACTAGTCTGCATACCACTGAGATATAATGTTTGCTAGAGTCCCTGAAAATATGTTCCCAAACACTGCATCAATCATATTTACTCTGCCTCTCAGGATGTTAAGATATCCTTTAACTACCCTTTTAATTACAACATAAATCTTTAGTTCACAAGCCAGCATTTTTAATCCCAACATACTATTAAATAGCATTATTTTACCTGTGTCTCTTAACTAACACCTATCTGAATTTAGCAGAGTTAACATTTAATTTCTTAAACTTTTTGGGGGATTTGAAGACTATCACAATTTACTTTAGCTTAATTGTTTTGTAGTTTTATACTAGTTATCATCCCCAAATCAGTATGTACATTTTAGTTAATTTTTAGTTTATGCAGTGTCCAACCCTCACCATCCATAAATTAGCCATGGAGAGGGGTCCCAGTTCCGTCATTTGCCTAAGGAGGGAGTGTTAGACCTGGCATCCTTGGCATGGTTTCCCCTGTCTTTTTGTCTCTACCTCCTGTATTTTTTGACTGTGTGCTGGACTTCGTTTTTGCTGGTTTATGTACTCTGGGCACTCTACCACTGCTGAGCAGTGCTAAAGTGCAAGTGCTCCCTGTGTAAATTGTAATTCTGATTGGCTATCCATGATTGGCGTATTTGATTTACTGGTAAGTCCCTAGAAAAGTACACTGTGTGTGGACAGGGCCTATAAATCAAATGCTACTAGTGGGTCAGCAGCACTGGTTGTGCCACCCACAAGTAGCCCTGCAAACGTGTCCTAGACTTGCCATTGCAGTGCCTGTGAGTGAAGTTTTAAACTGCCATGTTGACTTGGCAAGTGCGCCCATTTGACAGGCCACAACCTTCCCTTTTACTACACGTAAAGGCATCCCTAAGGTAGGCCCACGGAAGTCCCATGGGCAGGGTGCAGTGTATGTGAATGGTAGGATATGTGCTGGTGTGTTTTACATGTCCTGATAGTGAAATACTGCAAGTTTTGCTTTTCACTATTGAAAGGCTATCTCTCCCATAGGTTATCATTGGAGCTGCCTTGTAACATCTTACAAGTGTAACTTTCAATTACGAAGAGACAGAGAAATGGAGTTTGGGCTCCCTGAACTCAGAATTTAAAGATACATCTTTTAGTGAAGTTGGTTTTTAAATTGTGTGTTTCAAAATGCCACTTTTAGAAAGTGGGTATTTTCTTGTTTAACCATCCTGTGCCTCTGTCTGCCTGTGAATCAACGTCTGGGTTAGACTGACAGGGGCCTGTCTGTGAATTCACTCTAGACAGTCACAGAAAAGGAGCTGAGCTGTGTCCTGCATATCCTGACAAGCCACCCCAGGCTGATGGGTCTTCCTGAGCTAGAGTGGTAGAAGGAGTTGTCACTGACACCTGACGAGGGCTGTGCCTGTCCTCTCAGAATACTGTCTCCAACCCCCCCCACCCCCCCCCAACCCTCACCCCCCTAGAGTCTGTCTGGAACCAAGGCTAGGCAAGGCAAGAACTTGTAAACAGCAAAGCCTTTCTTTTGAAGTATGCCCACTTTAGAGGCCAAAAGGGGCATAAGTATTGGAACTAAAACCCCAGACTTTTAGAACAGTTCTGGATCAAGAAGAACCTCTGCCAAGAGAAGAGCTGTGAGGAGGAGTACTGCCCCTTTGCAGTGTGTTGCTTTGCTGGGTTGGCCTGCAGTTGCTGCTTCTGCTTTTGAGAGGACAAAGGATTGGACTTTGCTGTGCATCCTGCTTGTAAAGTTTCTCCAAGGGCTTGTGTGTGCTTGCCCCCTGTTCAGAAGTCTCAGGGCCATTAAAGACTTCATCTGCAGCATCTCTGAACTCCACTGCTGGGAGTTCTGACCTGCCTTGTAGTGCCAATTCCAGTTCTGACCCTTGGAGGTTGTTTTGCTGCTTGAAACCATCAAAATAGATGCATCGCTCTTCCGGTGCCTGTTTTTCCGATGCAACACTGCAGTGCAGGAGAAATTTCCAAAGAAATTGACACAGCGCCTACCCGCAGCCGAAGAAACCGCCATAGTCTGAGTTCAGCACACCGTGTCTCTGAAGTCCGAGACCACTGCACTGACTCCGACGCAGGCCCTGCCGTGCGGCTGAAAGAATCAACGAATCGTGGGACCACGGCTGAAGAAATCGATGAAGCGGCTGTTTGCCGCCGCTGCATCGACGTCCAGCGTGTCCGGATTTCCAAGCATCGCACCCGAGCGCCAAGTTTTTCCGACGCATCAGCCGCAGACCAGAACCGTCCTTGGTTTCGGCGCCTCGCCTCCCCGACAGTTTGGATTCAACAACAACACTTCTCCTGCGTGTAGCAGAACTGCTGCATCACCTCCCCAAGGACTCAGGAACTGACGCATCGCTGTGTTTTCCGATGCTTCCCTCCTCTGCGGCTGTTTTGCCTTGTGAATTTTGACGCATCTAAAGGTACTCTGCGTAAAATCACGGCATCCATAGTTTCCTATGGCCAGAATTGCTAAAACCTTTTAAAAGTCACATTTTGAGTTGTGCATGTTGGATTTTTGTCATTTTGGTCTTGTTTGGTTTACATACAGATAATTTATTTTTCTAAACTGGTGTGGTTACCATTTGTAGTGTTTTCACTGTGTTACTGTGTGGTATGTACAAATACTTTACACATTGCCTCGGAGATAAGCCTGACTGCTTGTGCCAAGCTACCAAGGGGATGAGCTGGGGCTATCTTGGGTGTGTAATTCACTTATCCTGACTAGGAGGAAGGATCCCTACCTGGACAGGGTGCATACCTCTGCCAACTAGAGACCCCCATTTCTAAAAGGAGGGTAATATCTTTCATACAGCTCCATGACATACACAATTCACCAAAACCACAATAACCAACATCCAAGCACAATGAATCCGTATTCCACATGAGCCTATCATGCTAAAGCCCTGCATGACAATTGCTAACAGTACACAAATTATAACTCTAGACTTAGCCCGTAGGAGATATTTAAAAAGGAAATTCTGAGCACATTCAATATCACACGAAAATTAATTTGGGTGTATAAATATTTATGGAGCTAAGCCGCAAGTGTCAAAGAATTCAGTGCCATGCACACCTCAGAGAGCTGTGCATGCCTAATGCGCTGCCACGCGCTGAAGGCTTGGCAGAGAGGGCGGCTTTGGCCTCAGTACATGGCACTTTGGATTTCACAGTTCTCGCACTGCAGAGCTATTTCATATCCCCTGATATCTTTATTGACGCTATAACTATGTTGGGAGCTGTAGGTTTTCCTGTTCCTGGCTTCTGTTGGCCCTCAGAATTGGCAAGCCTAATTTAGACAGTGAAATGCTGATAATAAAACAAGCCGCAACTAATCATTTTTGCAGCCTGGATTTGACTTTTACAGCGTAAACTCGTAATGCATATGAGCCCACACAGGCATAGTTCATTTGGGCATTGTGTAGACCAAGGATGCACTGTCCCACACTGTGCAGCGGCAGACACACCTTTAAGTGTGCAGTCGTCAGGCGTCGATCAGGACCGTGCACCCTATCACAGCAAATGTGTCTGTCCTGTGAACAGCGCATTAGGGACAGCGGAGGCTGTATAAAGCGAGCTGGCTTCTCTTTTAAGGAAGCTGGAATCCCCTTGCAAGGGGATACTGTGAGTAACTGAACCAGTTTGCAAGAGGGAAGCCTGACCGTACCGAGGACTCCCTGCTCCCTCCCAAGAGGCATCCTAATAGGAATCCCCAGGATCGATTTGTGTCGCAGGGCCTGACCAAACTGCATTGGCTTCCAGTCGCCAAAAGGATTACATTTAAATCAATATGCCTAGCTTACAAGGCATTGCACAAGGTCGCTCCAGATTAAATTCGTCTGGTATACTCCAGCAAGAAATCTACGATCTTCTGCTGACAAGCTTTGGTGGTCCCCAGAACTAAGAGAGTACAAAGGTGCGGGGCAGAGGGGGTATTGGGGGATGGGGGCTTTATCGCAGGAACAGCAAAACTCTGGAACATGCTCCCCTTAAATTTCAAAAACAACTCTAACGTAACCTCTTATGAAATCATTAAAAACCTGGCTTTTTGATAACTGGACCTAGTACACCTTATATCTAGTATAATTTTTGGGAAAAAGCAGCACCAAGACGCCTCAGGGCATTCGAGCGCTATAGAAAACTAAACATCAAATCAATCTAAGGGAGCAGTGGCTGTGCACTACATCTATGTGCAGCACACATGCTGATGCCATGATTGCCATTGCACTCCTACCTGTAATAGGGTGCAGGTGCAAAGTGTCCCCTCATTTGCATGGGGCCACGCCCCAATGCAAATGAGGGAATGCCCCTTCGAGATTGCAATCCCACACATTTACCACCGGTGTGATCCTTGTTACAGAGGGACCTCGCAAGAGTTAGCAGCCCCCTCGGTAACATCAAAGTGCCCAGGCTGGAAAAAACAGCCACACATGCTGGTCGCCCCTCAGCCACTTTGTCTTACACAGCCCCAGAAATTAAGCGAAGCAGAGTAAAGCAAAAACACAATACACCAGAACTACATTTGAGCCTCTGTGACTGTGTACTGCCTTACTGCATCCAAAAGATCTCCACAGCTCGTAATCCACTTTTATAGCGAGTTCCGACATACTTTATGCACCTCACATTCACTGCCCTGTGAACAACTCGGTGATAAAACAACCCCACACAGAACCAAGCACCCACGGCAAATCCCAGGAGGAAGGGAGTTTATGCCTGTGCAAGTCATTCAGGGCACCTGAAAGTAAAGCACAACTGTGGCTTGAAATAAACCAAGGTCCATGAACACAGCAATGCAAAATCAAGGGGAAGCACCAGGTGCACTTGCTGTGGCTTCCAGGTTGGGTTTGTCTTTTCATGTCTGCAGTGATGGGGATGCACAAGGGCCCACTAGAGTATTGTTCTGTAGTGAAGGTAGCTGGTCATTGGGATCCCGATCAACAAAGCTGTCTGCAACGTAGTGCACATTTAACTGCATATTTAAGGGCAGAATTGCATAAATTCAATCTTTCCAATATCGTAACATTTTTCTATGAGTAAACCAGCTTTCAGTGGAATGATTGTGGGTGTTGTAGGATTGATCTCCATGTCAACTCATGGGGAACACCCACCGAGTTGCAGGTTTGTGCGTTTTCACCAAACGCTTGAGCAGTCAGTTTCCCTGTACACTGTACATTTAACCTTGTTAAAGGCAAAACTAAATGTGTATTTAGAATATTGTGCTAGTGTAGAGGAAGGTAGTTCTCAACAGGGAGAAACAAAGTTTTACATTTTGAATGCAAGCTTGCGTTCCATATCTGCACACAGAAAGGTTTATCAGTACACTTCCTGTGCCTATAGGGTTACATAAGTGAAGTCACAGAATCCCAAAAGCACTCCTGGAAATCTGAATTTTACACCAAATATAGGAGTAGGTCTCTAGGTGTACCTTTCTGACTTCCTAAAAGCATCTTTTGTGAAGCAGAACTAAATTTGTAAACTCCCTATGACCTGTGCACGGTTTCCAGAGCGCAGTTTTTCTGAAATGTGGCCCAATTGTCCAATTGCTGCCACTACCAACACATGCCACCATTTTGGGTTGGCTCAGCACTGTTGCCACCAGCTTCGAGCTATACTCAGTTCAGAGTTGGTTGTCGGCTCCTCTTTGTACCGAATATAAGGTATCAAGGTCTTCACCTTCCTGAGACTTCATTTGACATCTATCTGTAGGAGGACCATGATCAGGAAAGGGCATTTCGTTGGTGAAGAGGCCTGGACCCGGAGGTTCAAGAACGAGGGAGAGGGACATTGTGTATGTACCGGAGGAGGTGCTCCGTTGACAGCCACCCAATGCAGAGGATCAATCGGGCTAAGCACTCGGGCCAAATACGAATCATTCACGATGAATTGAGACATTTATATAATATCTTGTACCAGAACTGACTCCGGCAGATAGTTTGCAATCACTGTTTAACTTCTACTCCAAAGTGGCCTTTAGAAAGAGTATAGCCTAAGGGCTCTTTTAAACAGCTTTTGCAATCAAATGTTAGGTTATAGTATGTTAAAAACATGTAGAGGAGTTGGCCTAACAGCTAGGGCGGTCGACCTCGAATCTGGGGAACTGGGTTCGAGTCTCGGCAATGACGCACAACATCCTGTGATTCTGGGCAAATCACTTAATCTCCCCGTGCCTAACAAAAACAAGCATTGGCATAGCACAATATCCTTGGTGCAACAACATCAAGTGTTGCATGGCTAAACACTTATAAGGTACCAAAGGCAAGGCCTATTGGCTATGCCAATGCTTGTTGCCTTTGGTGGGAGTCAAATTCTATTATTGTCCTGAGGGGTTGTGTCTCTGACATTTTCTTACAGGAGAAGTGAGTGAAATACTGGCAGAAGAGGTAACTTTGAGCTGGGGTAGATAATCACAAGTGAGAGAACAGAGGAAGAGCTCTGATGACAGGTGACTGTGAGAGCTTTTGGAGAGGTCTGAGGGAGAGATACGGGACTGCGAGTGACCCGTGAGGTGCAATGGTGTGGAGGGAGAGCAGCAGGGTGGTTGGTGGCTGCGTGAACTGCTGGAGAGTTGGGGGGGGGTGCTAGCACGACAATAGGGTTTTGGGGGGTGGGCCACCCGGGATTTACAGGCAGGTGGTAGGGTCCAGGGACGGAAGGGGAGGGTATTGGCCAGCAGTGCAGAGGGCGGAGCGATTTTATATAGTACGGTGACGGATAGTCCTGTCAATCCATGTAGATTACCAGTTATCAAGCACACCGGTTGGCAGGGTCAGTGTATTATTTACCCGTCCGACCCTCCCTCAAGTTTTTAAGAGTTAGGTGGCCACCTTGTGTCAAGGGGTATGCGCTGCAAATGTCGATTATTTTACAACCCATTGGCAGAGCTTTGTTGAGACGGGTGTCAGAGATTGCAAGTCAACTGTCATCGCTGTTATGAACAGGTGCACGCAGGTGGTTGGTTAAACAAGTTTTAAAGTTAGTGCACGTAAAGTTGGTCACGTTGTGATGCGGGGGAGGAGGGTTTAAGCAACAAGAAGGCCACAGTGGTGTATGCAGCATGGCTGGATGCATGACGTTTGAAGTGAGGAGTTAGGTTTTGGATATGGGTTACTTAGGGGATGGGGGTGGATAGTTGGTAATATGTACAGTGATGCTGGGTTTAACGTTAGTCTGTTTGGCTTACGCCAAGGATGTTTGGCGTGGAGTTTTTGGCACCTGTTTCATTAAAGCGCCCTTTCTCTCACTAACTAATGGCGCCATGTCGTTCCTGGGGGTGCCATCCCGTCCAACAAGTGACTCTTCAGAATTTCTGGTCTCTTTCTCAGCATCCTAACATATTCAGTGCTGACCATTCGATTTGTGCATTAACAGCCTTGTCTCGTGGTTGTTTTCAATGATTTAGGCACCTCAGGTAAGTCCAGAACAAGAGCTAGTCGCTCAGAGTCCAGGGTCATACTGATTCTGTCTCAGGCGGCGCACAAAGAACAGGCACCAGTGCTTGCACTTTGTGTGACATGTAACTCTTTTTAAAAAAAAAATGTTACGAAGTTTTATATAGCGCAAACTTGACCCGAAGGTATCGGGTATCAGAGCGCTTTGCATAGCACCAGTTGTGTTACATGACACATTCATTTTTGTTAGGCACGGGGAGATTAAGTGATTTGCCCAGAATCACAGGATGTTCAGCGTCATTGCCGAGACTCGAACCTGGCTCCCCAGATTCGAGGTCGACCGCCCTAGCCATTAGGCCAACTCCTCTATTATGCAACTTCCAGAGTATCAGTAAAGTGGTAGTTGGGTGCAATGTGACACTGCATCATTAATCAAGGTCTTTCTAGACTTTATTTTAGAACCTTTATTTATTGCTTTTCAATAAAGTCACAGTGGGTGTACAGTTACAATTGTGCGAACACATGGGGTCCAAGGACAAAGTGCAATTCTTAAATAGTACATTATAACTTATTGCATTACCAGTTGCCTTATATCTAAGAGCTTGACAATGAGTATATCCAGGACATCAGCTCACCGCTTCCAAGGTCTTTCTGGACTTTAGTAAGAAAACTGCATTTTACCGTGGCTAGGCCAATGCTGTTCTCAGCCGCACCGCGCATTGTAAGGTGTAGCTTTAGAGACTGAGGCTGGGTGGTAAGGTGCAGCGGTTTTGCTAAAAGACTGACAAAACTCCTGTATTTCATAAGCCATATTGCTCTCACCAGCATGTTACTACTTATGATGCTATGGTTTGAAGTGGACCAGGTCCCTCCGGGTCTCAGACCTGGCAGTAATTAAAAACAGACTTTGCAATGGATCAGTATCGGGCCTAAATTGCTGCCCTTCACAGAAAAAACGCTGATCGGTATCTCAACAGTGACAGTAAAAACCAATAAGGTAATCCATGTTAGTGAGGTAGCACATGTTTACATTTCACGTTTTACTTAATTTACTTCCCTAAAAGTAGGAGCTTCTGGGATACTGTTTTTAATGCAGCATATCAATCTTTTATTGTGGGTTCTGTGAACGGGGTCGTCTATAGGGTTCTGTGCGGGCGCAGGTTGTGTGTTTATGATTGACATCTCTGGTGAGTTGACGCTGAAGGCAGTGTGAAAAAGCTGTCAAAGTATTGGGTGGTTGAAAGTAAAAGAAAGTGAAGTACTTACAGGTGAATATCTGTGGGGAAGGGTGAAGTGAACGAGATGCAAGGTGTGTGCAGTAGGAAAGAGTGAAAGAGGGTGTGGAAGAGTACAGAGATCAAGTGTAAAATATGCTGATGGAGGATTTCAGAAGAATGAGGGGAAGGCTGCAGAGTAAAGTTGTGCTAAGTTGTGAACAAGAGTGATTGTGACACACTGCATACCCCTTCCACAGGCATCAATTATTTTTTCACATTCACGGTTTCAGAATGGAAATATTTTCAATTCTAATTTTCCCAACAATATCATAGTTATTTATATACTACCATTACGAAGCATTGGTAAAGTCAAAAGCATTGACTTCTTTTAGTTGTGCAACTGTGAATTGTGTCCAGATGTAATAACTCTTACAGTGAAGCACTCGGGTACTAGTCAGGGGGCACGCTGCTTGAAGCACAGCATTATAGTGTACTTGTTTTGAGCCACACTCTTAATTACATAGGCAACGCCTATTGAAAAGGATTTATCATTTAGCCACGCCATTTTCAGCGACTCACCCAACTTTTTTATCCCAACTTAAAGCCATGTATAGTAAAAACCATTCTCAGCCGAGTAAAAGTTGTTCTTAACGAAGCGAGTCTTACTAGGGGGCAACAAGTTCTACGGAAAAGAAAAGCCAATACATTTTTAGCTGTGAACGGACACGGGCTCCTGAAAATATGGTTTTTCGGTTCTTCTCGCAAGAAATAAGATATCGAGGGATACATGCTGGCAGACAAACAAAGATACTTTACGCAACTGCTGCTCAGACCGATAGGCACCCTCACGTGAGACAGCCGAGGGGAGAGATGAAAACGTGAAGAGCAACAACTAGAAAGGGCAATAAAGGTAAGCGATTTTCACTTATTGCGCCTCGTTCCTAATCCTTCGCTTCTAGGTGGTTCTGCGCTCAGATCTCAAGGATGCCATTCTCTAACCAGACCAATTTATTTGCATTGTTAATTTCTGATGAGCAAGGCAAAACTACAAGTACCATGACGCAAAAAAAAAAAGATATCGGTTCTGCCATTTCACATGGGACGACAAAGTAACATGGTACGTTTGCCTAGCGGCACCACCGCAATTTAAGATGAAAGTTTACTTTAGAGCTTCTCGGGTCGGTGAAGCAGAAGTAAGACAAAACATTGATTAGCTGATCTCAGACAAAGGCTGGCGGCAGGAATTTGACGAGATAAAAGTGTGTGTGTGACGCGGCCCCGCGGCCGCGAAAGTTAATTGTGAGAGGGGGAGCAGGAGGTGAGCCCGCGAGTGGTGCGCAAGCGCTGCTGAGAGCAGTCTGCTGTTTTCGAAGCACATACTCGTGCTTGTGGCGCGCCCCTGCGCGCTCCCGCAAGGTGTATGCCGCCACAAGCACGAGTATGTGCTTCGAAAAACAGCAGAACGACGGCTAAAGGTCCTCCTATGCAGCGCATGCGCGCTGCGTAGGCGAGACCTAAAAATGAATGTGTCCTCATGTAATGCAACTGGTGCGATGTAAAGCGCTCTGATACCCGTTTCGGGTCACGTTCGCGCTATATAAAACTCTGTAAAAAAAAAATATATTTAGCACAAATACCACTGGTCCTTGGCGCTTGTGGGCTGATGAAGACATGCTGCGGGGCGATATAGCCGGTATGATGGCTCAGCAAGTTACATCTCGCTGCTTCGTTCTGGAAGTCACAAGATCAAATCTGTCAAAGACAGCTCGGTCCACCCTCCTTTAGAGGTTTCTGAATTGAAAACTGATGATTCAGATAGTAATCCATGTCTGTTACTTACATAGATGGAAAATGAGAGCGGTGTGGCAGTGAGTGATACATAGAAATAAACAGATGCTTATTATTTGAGGCAAACAACTGGCTCCCAGCTTAAATCTGTGCAGAGAAAAGAGTGGTATGTCTGCCAGTCTCTGCTTATCTGGTTTTATGGCAAGTACTATTATGTATTATTCGTGCAGAGAAAACAGCAGTGCCCTTTGCAAACAACACTCATGGCCATCATGAATATTTTTAAAATATCTTTAAAGTAGAAAGCTCGTTTGCAGAGACATTTTAAGACATAGGTAAAGCGTGCACCTGCCCAGGTGTCCCATCTTCCAAGCCTCTCCCCATTAAATTGATCGCTCTTTCACTCTAACTCCCTTTGCAGTTTATCCATTAGAAGCTCTACCTTCTCTCTGCCTACCTCGATCTGTGTCTCCACCAGTATCATTTTGAGGACTTTCGGCCCTAAACAACATATAATTTAACTGTTTTGTATAAAGGTTTGAGCATAATTCAATATTGTTTGGCATCATGCAGGCTTGAATGAACAGAACATCCATAATAAAATTCTAAGTTGTTCTAAACAGGAGGCCCCAAAATACGTCCTGCCCAGGGCCACAAAATAGACCCTGTGTGTTTCATCAACTTGCATGAAGGCAACGGAAAGATCATGAGGCAGCATATGTGTTACTGATAAATAACAAATAAAATCAATATTCATCTATTTGTATGGAAGACGACATCTCTCAGGATTGGGATGTGCTGGAGTGGTACCTGTTCATTAATGTCTGTACCGACTTCAGTTTTTGCTGTTTAGTCTGCATTACATCTCTGCTTCCAGCCACTTCAGAGTCTTGACGGATCTACACTACAGGGATGCCATCAACTAATGGCTGGGAAAGTTGTCTGAGTTTGTAACCTATTGAAGTATTGTATTATACCATGAAATGGACACGTAGTAGAAACATGGGGACACAGTGGTACGCGTGGAATGTCCCACAGCCCTAGTAAAGCAGTATAAGGATTAGAAGTACAGAGTAATAACTTACTCTTTTATTCCTACCACTTCTCTAATAGCACTACACGGAGCATCTGCCCATTACTCAACCAGTAAGTTAAATTGGTATTAAAAGGATGAAAGACTCAGATGGCTGTGTAGAAGATTCAAATCTGTCACATGCAGGAGGCAGCCAGATCTCAGCATTATCCACTTAGCTCTTTGAGCAACGTCAAAGGGTGGCGAGCAAAACATCTCGCTTTATTACTTTGCATAGGAGAGTTTTATTCCATGTATTTATTTAAATAATTATTGATACATTTACGTAGGTGTTTTCCCTAGTACCTAAATGTCAATACTGGTCATTTCCCATTACATACTTTTTACTGCAAACATATAAATACAATAAATAAATATCAGAAATGACAATATATTTATCCCAAATAAACAAGGTACGAAATCGAAGCATTAAACTGACAGATATACAGTAGATAATCCTAATATTCAACCTGTATTAGAAACTATTTTTTTTTAAAAGTAACAAAAATATTTAAGGAGCAAAATGTAGTATCTTAAAGGTAGTCGAGAATGCCATGATCGGACTGCGTGAAGAGAAATATAATCTCTTCTCCAATTTAAAACTTCATCTGATCAGAGGAGGGCAGCAGAGAAGTATGTGTGAAATTTAAATACACAGGTGGAGAAAATCAAGCACGAATAAAACACATCATACCCAGGGACTTGTACAATAGTTTTGCCACCACCTTTTCTGGCAATAGGCATGCATTTACTGCTTGCACAGGTAGTCTGGTGCCCCCTTCAGTCACACCCTTGCATTACTCTTAGAACTGAACTGGGTACGTCTTCCTATCTAAGAAGAGAAATGGCTATCATTGGCTAGAAGTCTGTTGAACATATTCTGTATATAATTAAGTGCCAGGGGGTATTATGCTACTAACAATGTCTAGTTTGTATACGTAAAAACAGATATATGTCTCAATATGGAAAAATCCACGAGTAATTCATTTATCATATGTTACATATTTAATGTTCCATCTGAATAACTTTTAAAAATGATGAAATCTTTGTTATTGGTTAGAGCAGTGGTTCCCAACCTGTGCGCCGTGGCACCCCGGTGCGACGTAATGAGGTGCCAGGGGCGCCGCACGCACGATGTGGAAAATTGCAGCCGCAGCGTAGGGGGAGTGAAAACGTTTTTGTCAACATGATAGGACGATTTCGCATCAATAGATTTTAATTAACAAGAATTTCATCTATAAGTACAACTTGCCTCTGCAGTCACACTGACTTCAAAACATACACGACGTGCTTAAACTCCATTGGTGACCAAGTAACTACTAAGCATTTTCAGCTAGGTAAAACGGGACCTGGACGGAGTAGCTTCATTCATTCATTGTCTGCTACCAACGGCCCTCAGCCGTCCGTCATTCGGCGGGGCTTGGACGCAGTTTAATGGTTAATGCTGTGTAACTTGTGGTCGGAGCATGAGTGAAGCAGTGGATAAAGGCCCAGCCGTCATTTGCTTTAATGAAGGGATTTGTGGTTTTCCGGTACTGTTTCGAACTGTGCGTGCAGAAACTTCGCTCGAGGTGAAGTCAAATGTATTGGTGGCAGCCCAGGGGTGGTTTACGATATTTGTGTGCCTGAGTGAGGTAAAGTTTAAGTAGTAAGTAGCCAGCTGAACGCTCAGTATTCTAGTTAGCGCCGCAAGGTCTGAGTGTGATTGGTAAAGGAACTGCCCACACGGGATGGCTTGTGATATTTCCACGTCTGGGTGATGTAGAATAACTCCGGAGTACGCTATGTTTTTGGAATTACCCTCTGGGTCTGAACGTGATTTATCCCGAACCATGTTATTCTGGGTGTAGGAAGAAGACTTTAATTTGGATTGGCCTGATCAGGACCTATTAACCTTTACATGGGATGGGGCCTGTCACTGCACATCACCATTAAAGTAGCGGCTTGAAACACAACTAAAGTTGCCGCCACGAATGCCAGGGTCAGCACCAGACTCGCAAGCTCTACAGCACACTTACAAACACGCTCTGACTCATGCTCATTTTAAACTCACTCACTCACACTCTTTCTCACTTCCATACTCACACTGATTCAGTGCAATGCACTATCACTTTCACTCACTTGCCCTCATTCTCAGTCTCACTCGTTCTAAGTCACAATAGCAGTCACTCACTCCTGTCTCTCGCTCACTTTCACACACATGCTCACACACAAACACACACTCATCTGCATGCACACAACGTTTGACAGATTATTTTTGCACTTCCATGTAGCTGCCTGCCCTGGTTCACTCCAGCTCCTCTCTTGCTAGCGGTGAATGAGTTCTGAAGCCAGGCACATAGCTTTCTCCGCATAGGCCTGCGCGGCGGCGAGAAGCCTTTGCACAGGTACTGAGACGCATAGTCCTGCACCTACATGCGTCACTCTGGGTCGGTGTTGGTGAAGCCACTCATAAGGAGCCCGCCTTTTTAGTATAAAAATAATGCTGGTGATACTGATTACGACAGACCAAACTCAATGTTCCATTTTCTCAGAGCGGGTCTCAGTACCAAAAGCTACTGAAAGGAGCAGCTGGCATAAATAAGGGTTTGGGACCAGGCACTCTCTTGGGGAAAAAAACGATGGATTGGGATGCAGCCAAAGTGATTGCCAGTGGATGAGATTAATAATTCAAGCATTCCAACCATTATAATACCTTCATTGCGCCCCAATTACTTTAAGGAAGACAACAGGAAGTACTCCCGAGGTCGGGCTTACATCCCCCCCACCCGCCCACCGGTAAAAAAATGGTGGGGTGCCACGGCCAACTGCCGATTAGGTCAAGGGAGCCACAGGTCAAAAAAGTTTGGGAACCACTGGGTTAGAGTAACCAGTGCTGCAGATGTTCTGTAAAAGAAACAATTGATGGACGGAATGCTGGACAATGCAAACATTCACCCCCAGTCACAAGGATCTGGGTTGAATCCATCATTCTTTTGCTCACCACACCACCCCAGTTTGGACCCACCCATATGCAAATCAGTCTTGACCCTGTTCCTTGTGGGAACAGTCCAGCCCGAACTGCCAAGCCAGGTCCTCCCTGGACCGGAAACAAGCATCCTGGGACCGGTTTCAGGGAAACACCCTTCATCAGCCAGGCTAGCTTGAATCCAGTAGTGTATTGGTTAGAGTAACCAGTGCTGCAGATGTTCTGTGTCAGCACAAATGCAATGGAGTAGGAATACGCTCTTGGCTTGGCCGTGACTGGAGCTGGGTAGGTGCATGATTTCTAAGGACCCTTTTAGGTTAGGTGTTATACTCTCAAAGTGAAGTGTAGTATGAGGCAGACTAATCCATTTTGTATTTTGTAGCTGATATCCCAGAGACAAACAACCAACCTAGACTCAATAAAGCAAGTGCATACAATGTGCAGTTTCTCAAATGAACCCCCGCCAACCCCCCCAAAAAATAGAGGCAGCACACAATTATATTGGAGAAATTTAAGCTGTAGATTTACTAAACAAGGTAGTGGGAAATCTAAAAGAAGCCAGTAATGATACTACCTAAGATGGCAACTAGCCTGATTAAACAACAAGCATCATGGTGGCATACCAACTGATGCAGTACCTCAACAGCTTCAAAGGGGCATACCCAAAATATGAAGACCAAAGGACTGGGGATCGTAGATCTTACTCACAGTCACTATCAACTGGGCCCCTTGTCAAACCTTCCAGTTAATGTCACAAAGGCCCCTCTCTTGGACACTTTTTTTGGGTTGATTTCAGCACTAAACCACTGGACTACTTTGGAAATTTGCCTGCAACACATTAAAAAACTGTACACACAACAATATCAGCATATCAAAACACTGGACAGCGCATGTATTTTCACCAAAACTTAATTAAAATGTAAGAGGTAGGTTTGGTTTCACTGCAAACCCAAAAACAAAACGTAGGTCAGAGGCCGGACCTGGGAACTAAAATCCACATGCTTCACCCATCGGAAGTGACCTCACTGGAGAGGAGGGTGAGAGGGACCCAGTAGGCTACACTTCCCTCTTTGTAGTAACACCCTTGCAACTCTGGCGTGGAGGTTCCTTGGCATGGGACGCCGTGCCATACCACCCCAACCAAGTCTCACTGCATGAGAGGTGGGCAGCCAAACCATCTGGCCATAGTGAAAGATGTGTATTCATAGAAAGGTACAGAAAGAATATGTGCATATTGAGAGAGACGTAAAGCAGAGTGGGATGAAGACAGATGAGATTGGAAAGAAATGTCGTGGGTACGACAAAGGTCTTAAGGATATGGTGGCAAAAAGATGCAAAGAAAGATCAAGATAAGTGTATAGAAAGAGAAAGACATGGAGACAGAAAAATGGAGAGAAATAGCGAGACGAAAAATGAAAGTTATAGAGAGAAATGTAGAGAAAGAATTATGCAGAGCGAGAGACAAATATATAGAAGGAAAAAGAATTGGAAACAGGTAGAGGTGTAGCAGGTCAAAATGCTGCACCAATTTTGAAGGCTAGACTTCCGTCCTACACAACAGTGCTGCCCATCTCTGAGGTGGTTTTAGAATCGTCTCATCCACTGCAAAAGTGAAACGCCATGATCGGGAGTAACGAGTCAATCTAAGGTCATGATATTACATTTCTTTTCAACCAATCACAGTGTCACTTAAAATGTAATTTTACTCAAAACAGTACATTCTGCAGCTCTGAGCTTCACCTAAATCACGAACTACTTCATGCAGAGTAGTAGCAAAAAACATGTACTTAAGAGAACCCTCTATAAGCTACAGCACTACTTTGTGAGAAGGAATGCCAGACACTGCTCTGTTGTCCACCAGTATTAAGAAGTGCAGAGAGGAGTATCAGCACGGCATAAGCTCTTCCATGCTCCAAATTCAGGAGTAATAACACGAACACCATGTCACTCAGTCAGACTGAGAAAGATGTTCTGGAGGAAATAAAGTCATTCAAGTCAACACATAAGGCTCAGGTCCCTCCAGCACTCCTTACCTAAGCGCCAACATATAATCTGATTTGTGGTGAGCACTATGAAAAGTTAATATAAACTAATTCACTCACATTAACCTCACCCAAATCAAATGCACTTTCATGTAAAAGGTATGAACAACCTATGGCCTCAAACAGAGGTTTGGATGTGGATTTCTGCAACCCAGAGGGTGCTTTTTCGCATGGTGCTGGGTTCTATCGCTGACCCTCGTGTCCGTACAGTGTAGTGATTGGTACAATCTGCATTATAAGAAGGCAATTTTTCGCTTTTGTGTTTTGTCTCAGCTTGGGGAGTTTTTGTATCATGTATTTGGTGTCCGGGGAGTGAGCTGTAGGACTTTGCCATTTATCTTTCTTCAAATGGACCAGCGACTCTGCATTGCCCAGCCAGCTGCATTTGTTTATATGGTTAGTAGGTGCTCTCGCTGCCATCTGTACTTCGTAGGATTGATGTTGTGCGCCATAGGTTGAAGACAGCGGCGGCCAGCACGGATCGGAGGTAGGGGGGCGGGGCAGGGGCGGGAGGGGGAGAGGACGCAGGGGAAGCGGGTATTAAAAAAACCAACAAAAAACGTACTTTCTCGCCATTTTCTCGCCGTGTCTCTCCTCCCTCACTGGCCTGAACAGGAAGCACACCCAGGCTCTCGTGTTTCAGCGCTCAGACGCTGACTGGGAGCATGGGCATGTTCTCCACGCAGGCTGTAATGCAGCCTGCATGGAGAACATGTGAAGTGCGCAAGACTGTTTGGCCGGCCCAAGAGGGTTGGCCAAGCAGTCATTGCACACTTAGGAGGGTACTACCACTCCTCCCCTGCCCCCGCACCTTCACGCAAAGCTGCGGAAGTAGGAGAAAATAAAATGATAACACGAGTTATTAGCATTTTATTTTCCCTCTAATTCACTTCTAAAAAGCAGTGGGGCGACGCTCCTCCGCTTTAGCGGAGGAGCCGCCACTGGTTGAAAGCAGTGTGCTTATTTTGTTCTGTTCATATTTGGAGCATCGTTTTTCTGAGGTGTGATTTCAACTCTTGGACTTTGAAGGGTGTGCAATGGTCTTAAGACCACTATGTTTGAACCCAACTCTGGAGGCAGGATTCCTTCAGTGTTACGTGAGGGAAGGGTAAAAATTTCAAAACTTTAACTCAAACTTGAAGCCTAGATGAGTATAAAAGGGCATTATATATCATGAGCGGCTGCTGGAATGTACTAATGGGGTTGAAGTTAGAGGGGTCAGGACTGGGGAACCAAAAGTAGCCCTTGCAAAAATGCTCAAATCAGCCCGCTCCCTTCGTCTCCTTACACTATCTCCCTCTCTTTCCATCCATCTTCCCTCTCTCTTACCCCTCTGTGGTTTCTTACTCACTACCCTCTCCCCCCTCTCTCTCAAAGCCTGCTTGTGCCTTCTGCCATTAATCTCAGGTGAAGCGGAATGGGGATGACAGAGGCACCAAGAGAAGCCTGGGCTTTCAGACCCGGCCTCCAGGGACTCCAACCCACTGGGGAAATGTCAAATGGAATAAAAGGCCTGACCGGCCCTGCGAGCAACAAGCAAGAAAATACACAGCCATTTGGTGGCAGGTTTAGAGGAGTGTGAGGGTGGAGTTGTGGGAACAGTTTAGAAGCACCTCAGTGGTACTGATTTTAAGAGCAGACTGGATCATCTGCCTGTGTCTTGAAGATGACGCAGGAGTTGACGTTGGCTTTACATCCAGGGAGCCTGAAAGATGGCGGAGACCTGCAGGGCGAGTGTTGTCATCACGCATAACCATCTCAGCCTTCTGAGATTACATAAAAGACAGCCTCTGACCCTCCATCTTTGGCTTCAAAATGGTAACCGTGTACTTAGAGCGGATATCTCGCTCTCACGAATGATGGCGCACTTGGAAAGCTGCTCTCACAAACGTGGGTGTAAACCAGTAGCAGTCATGATTTACAATGGGAGTAGAGTCAGTGCTTGAATGTCATTCTTGTACTGAAACACGAAACAAGTATGGGATTGTTTTTTAATTTAGCAAGAGTGTATGCAGGGATCTGCACTTCACCTTCTTGTTTCCCCCCCGGAGATGTTTTTTAATTTAGCAAGAGTGTATGCAGGGATCTGCACTTCCCCTTCTTGTTTTCCCCCGGAGATGTTTTTTAATTTAGCAAGAGTGTATGCAGGGATCTGCACTTCCCCTTCTTGTTTTCCCCCGGAGATGTTTTTAGGTTTTTAGGTCTCGCAGGTCTGCGAGGGCTTTTGTTATCGGGGATGTTTGATAAGGGGACTTGAAGCCCCGCCCCTCATTTTCATTGGCAGACGTCACCTTTTATGCTAAACGGTGGCCTGCCATTGAAAATGAGGCTTCTCTGTTCCCGCCCTTTCGCCTTTTCGTCCGGCCCATCCGGACTGGGTCGCCTGCTTTTCGGCTGTTGTGAAGCAATTTCTTATCTCAAGGGGGCGTGTAAGTGTGATGCCCCCTTGAGATAACAAATTCCTTCACGACAGCCGTGAAGCTAACGACCCAATCCGGATGGGCCGTGGCAAAAGGAGACAGGGCGCCGCCGCGTGTTTATTTTTGCATCGCCTTTCACTTAAAGTGAAAGCGCGATGCAAATATAAACAAGCGGCTCTCTTGGCATCGAGCAACCGCGCTTGTTTACAGACAAGCTGAATAATATCGGAGAGCTCCTCTTCTGAGCTGCACCAATTTTATTTATGCGTTTTTATATAGCGCGGACCTTACCCGAAGGTGTCAGAGCGCTTCACACTAGGAACAGTAACATTACATGAGGAGAAGGTTACAAGTGAGCATAATACAAAAGCAAGCGTTACATTACATGAGGAAAAAGTGACAATTGTGCAAATAACAAAAACAAACAAGATACAAAAAGAGGTATACGTTACAAGAGGAAAAAGTGACAGGTGTGCATGATACATAAGATACAAAATACAAATAGAGGTATAATACTGCAATAAGTGTCAGTCACTCAGAACACACTGGGAAGGCACTTCAATAGGCATGGAGTACAGAATTTCCTATAGTGGAAGAACTTCCTTGAGGGAGTAGAGAGGGCGTGAATTAAACAGGAGACTTAAAATGAAGGGTACACAAACAAAAAAATCCAACACAGCATGCAAGGGTGAGGAATGTACAGGAAAAAGTACAAATTTACAATGAAGAGCGAACTTCCTAGAGGGGCCTGAGAATGAAAGTATTAGTTCTGAAAGTGTCTTTGGAAGAGAAGAGATTTGAGGTCAGCTTTGAAGATCCGGGTAGAGGAGGTGGCACGGAGCAATGTGGGAAGCGAGTTCCAGATTCTCACCGCATTGCCTGAGAAGGATTGCGCCATCGATCTTTCCCTTTTGAAGACGGGGGCTCAAGCAGAAGCTTTTCCGCATTGCGAGAAGGGCGAGAGCCACCGGACAATTTCAATTTATTCGCCAGGTAACGAGGGGAGGACGTGTGTAAGGCTTTGTGTGTGATGCAGGCAGTTTTGTAAATAGATCTTGCCTCGATCGGAAGCCATCGAAGAGAGGACAGGATAGGCGTGACGTGGTTGCTTCATTTAGACCCTGAAATGAAGCGAGCTGCTGAATGGAGGATGGATTTGAGAGGGGAGAGGTGGGATTTGGGTAGGCCCGTCAGAAGAGAATTGCAATAATCCAGTCTTGAGAGAACCAGAGATTGTACCAAGGTTTTTAAGTCTTTCTCCGGGAAGAACCGACGGATCCCCCATAGAAGGCGCAACTGGTAACGTGCGTTCTTAGCAATAGAGTTGATGTGGGAGATTAGGTTGAGTCTTTTGTCAAGAATGACACCTAGGGATTTAGCGCTGTCGACAATTATGGGTTTGTTGTTGAGTAGGTTCAGCTGATCCATCCAAGATTGAACAGGAGGAGGTGAGAGAGAGGTAGAGAGGAGGAGGAATTCAGTTTTGGCGGGATTAAGAATGAGTTGGTGAGCTAACATCCAGTTGTGAATAGAGTTGAGATTAGAGTTGAGTAGTGAGAGATCGTGTGCGGAAGACACCTTAAGGTAGATTTGAGTGTCGTCCGCATAAAGATGGTAATGGATCCCAGATTTGCTTAGAAGGTTCCCTAATGGTTCCAGGTAGAGATTAAACAAAGTGGGTGCCAGGATAGAACCTTGAGGGACGCCTTGACCTACAGCCAATGGAGATGAAAGACTGTTCGCTATCTTGATCATTTGGGATCTGTCCGAGAGGAAAGAGGCAAACCATTTGAGCACTGTGCCATCCAATCCCATTCTCTGTTGAAGAGTGTTGAGGAGGGTGCTATGATTAACAGTGTCAAAGGCTGCAGAGAATCAGAAGACACGATTCCCCAGAGTCGAGTATATGCAGCGCATCATCAATCACTTGCAGCAGGGCTGTTTCAGTGCTGCAATTTTGGATGAAGCCAGACTGGAAGACGTCGAGGAGGTTATTGTCCATAATATGTAAGGAAAGTTGTTTCTCAACACATTTTTCGGTGATTTTCGAAAGAAAAGGGAGGTTGGTGATAGGGCGGAAGTTGTTGAGGTCGTTCGCATCGGCGGAGGGTTTTTTTAGAAGAGGGGTGACCTGTCCTGATTTGAGGGCAACCGGGAGGGCGCCTTGACTGAGGAAGAGATTGACTAGCCTGGTCCAGTAAGAGAGAGTATAGGTGTAGAAATCGATGGCGATGTTGCTAGGGATGGGGTCAGAAGAATGGTTGGAGGGTTTAGTTTCGAGGATGCATTTGAGGAGGTCATCTTCCGAGATGACATCAAAGTTCTGCCAGGTAACTAAGGATTTCCGCTCCTCAATGGGGGTGAGGTGGGCGACCTGATCCACCAGTGCTTTGACCTTTTCATCAAAGAATATAGCGAAATCTGCTGCTTTCTTTGTGGAATCCTCAGGCTTAATGGTTAGGGGAGAACAGTTTGGGTTTTTGATGAGGTCAAAAAGTTTTTTGGGTCTGTTTTTGGCTGAGTCAAGCAGGGATCTGAAATGTGATGCTTTTTCAAGGAAGATGTGGTTGTGATATTTGGATCTTGCTGAACGTAGAAGAGAGAGATTGGAGGTGGAAGGAGATTTTCTCCAATGCTTCTCCAGGATTCTAAGGTTTTTCCTTTCATCGTAGAGAGCTTTATTGAACCAAGGTGCTGAGGGGGTGGGTCTTTTCCTTTTGCTTTGGAATGGAGCGACATTGTCGATTTCGACTGCTAGTACTGAGAGGCACTGAGAAGTGAGAACGTTGACATCCACGTTAGGGTCTAGTCTAGGAAGTGCCCCATAGCAGAATCACAAAAAGTGTCCAGATCAATGTTCTTAGTGTTGCGGAACCAGGTAGTAGCTCTTTTAGGTTGGCCGAGAGTTATAACGTGCGATAGGTGAAAACGGAAGGGAATGAGGAAGTGGTCAGACCAGTCTACATGGATGGGGGGAGCAGTAGTCAGCAGGTCTGCTTTGGATATGACAAGGTCCAGAATTGAGCCCTTGGAATGTGTGGTTTCCGAGCAATGTTGGAAGAGATCATTGGCTGAGAAAAAGGTGGCAAGCTTGTTGGCATGCGAGTCTTCCAAAGAGCCCCAGTGGAGATTAAAGTCATCCAGGAAGATCTGTCTGTCACTTTGAGAAAATTGGTCAATGATGAAGTCAGTCAGTTCCTCCACAAAGGAAGAACAGTTACCGGGTGGGTGGTAGATGGCATGGAATCTAAAGGGTGAGCCGTGATGTATTTGAAGTTCAAGGGATAGGCATTCGAATGTACGGAAAAGGGTGGTAGGGAAGGCTTTCATTTGAAGGGAGTTCCTAACGATGAGAGCGACACCGCCCCCAATTTTGTCTGCCCTGTCATTTCTGGGGATAGAGTAGTCAGTGGGTACCAGAAGATCAAACAAAGTATGAGAGGAGTCATTAAACCAGGTCTCAGTGAGGAAGAACATGTCAAGATTCTGGTGGGTGATAGTATCAGAGATTTCCAATTTGTATTTGATTGCAGATCTTCAGTTGTGGAGCAAGCAGTGCAGCTCTGACGCAGATGTTTTGGTGATGGGGGTGTCAGGGTTGTTAAGGGAGATACGGATAAGGTTCTTGAATGAGGGTGCCCGGTAAGAGGGAGGCTGGTAAGGTCTGGCAGAGGAGATGGTCTGAATAGGGAACTGCGTAGAATTATTAGGAGAGGAAGGTGGAGGGGGAGTGACGTTGGTGGTCTTGTAGCTGGCCAGTAAGTTGGTGATGTCTGCAGAGGACAGACTGTGGTTGGCTTTATTGGGGCGCGGGAGCAAGGAACTCCTCAGGAGGTTGTTAGGGAAGGGGGACATCTTGGTGCTTAACAGTGAGATGGACGCTACAAGCTGGGAAATGGAATAGATGAGAGAATCAAGTTTATTTTCCACGGAGAGGAGAGCTGAGCACGGAGTGTTGGGTGGCTCGATGAATAAGGGAGGGAGTGCCGAGGGTGAGGGAGGACAGGGAGGGGTGGGGGAACGGGTTAAGTGAGGCGGTGCAGAGGGTGAGGGAGGACAGGGAGGGATGGAGGAGCGGGATACGGGAGGGAGTGCAGAGAGTGAGGGAGGATGGGGCGGGGTGGGGGAACGGGATAAGGGAGGGAGTGCAGAGGGTGAGGGAGGGAGGGGAGGGGTGGGGAGTTGGGGATCAAGGGTAGAAGGAGAGGAAAGATGGTGGACGATAGGAGTGGATGGTGAAACAGTGGTGGGAAGAGAATTATTTTTTCTGGTGTTGAACAGAGGGGAAGAGAAGAGATCATAAATGAGGAGAAAGTTGAGGAGTAAGAGGGGGACAAAAGAAGGCCGGAGGTAAGGGGAGAAGAGGGGAGAAGAGGCTGAACAGGGAGGGGAGGGCGGGGGGTCAGATGAAGGCCAAAGGTACGTGGAGAAGAGAGGAGAGGGGGCTGTACAGGGGGAGGGGCGGGGGGTCCAAGGAAGGCCAGAGGTATGGGGAGAAAAGAGAGGATGGTGCTGGACAGGTACTGTAGGCTATGAAAGGTGAATGTAGGGGGACAGGTAACAGGTGGAGTGGGGGATTGGGCTAGATGGAAACTGAGGGAGGAGTAAGGGACTGCAAGGTCAGAGGGAGAGACGAGGAAGGAATTGTCGGGGAGGGCGACAAGGTTGGGAAGCAAGGGATGAGGAAGGTGGAGTTGAAGATAGATGGGAGGTGGAAGAGAAGAATTTAGGGTACGGGGGAGAGCGGAAAGGGATGAGGTGAAAGGGGGAGGGAAGGGGGGAGGTAAGGAAAGTTGATCGGTAGACCAGGTTGTAAGAAAGGTGGAATAAGAGGGGGGGAGGTGGGTTGGCTTAGGGGGATTAGGGGGGAGGCGAAAACGTTGGAGAATCGGGCAGATGCAGGGCGGGGAGGGGGGGTGGAGGCCGGAGGCCGGACAGACAAGATAGGGGGAGGAACATTTTGGGAAGGGGGAAGAGAGGGAGAGGAGGGAGCAAAGGCAGGGGGGACAAAGGGTAGGCCTGTGTCTCCCGGGAGAGCGGCCTGCTGGAGTAATGGGGGGTCATGGGGGGAGAAAGGGAGAAAGGAGAGGAGCTCAAAGAAGAGTCGAGGGAGATCATAGTTGTGTGGGTTGGGCGAAGGGAGTGGACGAGATGGTCAAAGAGAAAGAGACAGGAGTCTGTAGCTTGAATCATGACAGTGCCATTCTTGTAGAGTGTAATGGTGAGAGAGCCATTAAAGCTAGTGGAGGGGGAAATTTTTAGCCGCTGTCCATGCGGGATAGATGAGGAGGAGGAGACGTTGAAGAAATTGAAGAAGCTGGTGGACCAGGAAGGGGTGTCGTGAGTGAAAAAAATTAAGTCATTTTTTAGCTTCCCTAGGTGCCCATTATGGAATTGATCAACAAAGAGGGAATCAGGGAATTGTTCAATGGTGTTGTGCTTGAACCGTTTTGCTGCTGCTTTGGACAGATTAGGGGGATAGATGACTTTGAAGCAGTTAACTCCGACTTAATTCGAGTGGAAGCCATGATAGGGAGAAGAGGGGCCACTAGGGTAGCGATAGAGCAAAGAAGAAGAATAAGAAGAGGAGGGCACATAATCCGGAAGACGAGTGAGGATAATCCAATAAGAATGAGGTCAGGAGGCGACTAGAAATGCAGGGCCAGGGACTCTGGTCTAACTCCCTAATAAAACATCATACCAGTGGGATAGAAGGCTGGCTTGCCTCCAGTGGCGGTGAGGGTGTGGGATCATAACGGGGCAAACCCTACCACCAGGGATTAGGACCTCCAAGTGTGAAAACCAGCATGAAATGGGAGTCACCTAGAGGATCACAGTGATAGCTATAGACATTCTTCAGCTCCCCAGGGAGGAGGCCAAAATGGACACCAAACCTCAACCAAGAGCACTATTAGAGGAGAACAAAATGGGCGCCCATTAAGTGAATCACTCATCACATGGGCCCCCGAGCGAGCCAGGACAGCCCAATAGGAAACAACAGACCCAGTCTGGGTCACATGTTCAAACATGACAGCAAAATGTGAGAGTCATTAAACCAAATGTCAGTGTTCCCTTACTTGTTACTTGCAAAACGAAGGGATAGTCAGGGGGGGGTCAAACGGGACCGTAGGAGATCAGTCCAATGAACGCATTACGCTCAGCCTTCATCCAGCGCCATGTCTTTGCGCATCATCCCTTGAGATCACACTCTTCTCACCCAGACAATCTATGGTTAGTTCCACAAGTGCTCTTCTTTCTGTAGTAGATCTTCAAAACACTTGCTACAGTTTGTAGGCGCTTTTGAGGAAGGGAGCGCTGACTTTCAATGCAAGCTGAGTTCGGCTTAGATGTATGAGCTTCCTTCGAGGGGCTGAGCTCTGTATAGGTGCTGTCCGATCTCCCCAATTTTGCCACACCTTCCCTAACAAGTGCTGATTCTTCTCCACACTCTCTGCCTTACTTGGAGTGTCTTAATGTGGAAATATATGGCAGGCTCTGGACTACGTGATGATGGCCATTTCTATAGCAATCCGTTCTTGCTTGCACAGTTGGGTCCCAGCCTACAGACCCATGATGCTGCAGCTATTCTGTTAGGGAGCCCCGTGCCTCCAGGCTCGCGCTGACTCGGGAGCCCGTTGTCCCGCTGGGCGCGCTCTGTGCAGTCACGTTCGCATGCCCCGATCGGGCTGTCCCTATTCCGCGTCTCGCTGCGAGCTGCGGCAGCCCTCTTCCCGGCCGCGGGCACTCACCGGGGGTCCGAGATGGGTAATTGGATCCTCCGCAGCCTCCACGTTTCTGTTTCCCGGGTGTCCGCTCACTGTTACGCGGCTCTCTCGTTGTTAACCGTAGAGTCGGGACTGTCTTCTCACAGGCGCCATTTTGCGACGTAGTTCGCGAGCAAGTCTTCCGCCGATTTCATGGCCATATAGCAGCGCAGGCTACTAGCGCCTCCAGCATTGGATGCCCCGGGTGGTCCGGCGTCAGGATCGCGTTGCTCCAACTAATTTTGGTGTAGTTTGCCGTCGCATTTGTTGGCTGTGCGCGGGGCTTCCACGGAGCTTCAGCTCCGAGCGGCCATCGCGGTCTCTGGTCCGGCGTTACGTTCTGTATCTGTAGCTATATGCACACTTGTGAATGGAGGTGCATTAGCAGAGCACTGATAGTTAGCTGTATGCAGGTCACCGTCTCAGTGGTGCAGATGCATGCACACTTGTAGATTGACACCTACATCAGCAGATGAGTGCACAGCCGTGGGTGGAGGTGCTTAGCAGCGCTATGCACGACTCAGATGGATGCGGTCCACATCTTCTCTCTGGCTCACCCCCGCATTGGCTGCTGTCTCCGGAGCCCGAGCCTCCGCCTGGAAGCCTCCATCTGGCGCCCGGTGTGCTCCGCTCCTCCGGTGGGCTCCCTCATCGTCGGGCTCGCTCTCCAGGGGAGGCCACCATTTTGAATCGGCAGCGGTGCAGCTCCGCAATTCACCCGAGCCGCTGCCTTGATGTCCCCCAGCCGTCTGATGGTCCCCGAGGGACCAGGCGCCGTCTGTGCGATTATGCCCCCGCCAGCTGCCAGGTAGAAAATTGCTCACGGGAGCGGAGCGGGTCTATGCGCATCAGAGCCTGGCCGCCATGTTGACTAGGTGGCCGCGCTCCCGGTCCGTGGACATCTGCACCACGAAACGAAGTGCAATTAAACACTCTGGCGAAGGAAAACTTCAACAGACCTTCAACGCAGCACCCCTTTCACATCACGGCCTCTTTACGCCGAAACGGGACGTTCAGCGGACAAAATAAACACCATCTCCGTGAGAAGAGTTGCACTTTCTCTTTTCAGTACTAGTTCTCCGCCTCGTGTGGCTGTATCCTGCCGCGAAAACTGTAAGTAACCCCCTCTCTCTCTCCTCCAACCTCCTTTGAATCTGTGCCTCCTAACAGATGAGCAGCCCGCGGCACAGGGACTCTCTCCCTTTCCTCCGGCAAACTTATTGTTTTTGCTGTGCCTGAAACTGAACGACCTCCGCCTCTCGGTCTCTGGGGGTATTTAGGACCCCGAGCTTTCCACGGAGTTGCAGACCACCGCCCTCTGTCCCCTCTCTGAGAGGCCCTGCACCACTTCCCTTTCCAGGTCGTCCTCCTGCGGAAAGGCTCTGCATTGCTTCCCGATCAGCTGAGAGGCCGTGCACACTTCCATTCCAGGTTTATCCCCAGCTGAGAGGCCCTGCTTTACTTCCCATTCGAGCTCTATGGTCAGCCATGAGGCCCTGAAATACTTCGACTCCAGCTGTACCTCACTGACAGGCCATGGAGCGTCAAGAGCCCGGCTCTGCCCCTGTATCCTGGCCCCTCAGGCGTTCTCTCTTTCTTCTGCCCCTCCCGGACTGCAGCCCGAGTCTCCCCCTTCTACCTGTAATACAGCCTGCTCTTTATTTCTGCTACCCCCTCCCCTTCTGCTGCCGTCCAGTTCCGAGACTGTTCTCTACTCACTCTCAGCATGCTGACTGTCCCACCTGCCTGCACCCCCCTCTGCTCCCCTCCCAGCAGCGCTCCCTTACTCCTTCCCTACGCACAGCCCTACACCGGAAGACTTTCTACTCTCACAATAAAGAGGCTTCACTTTTACACACACAGCGGACCGAAGCTTGCTTCCCTCCGCCCCGTTCTGCTTCTCCTTCACTTTCTGCCTTCCCCTCCCATCCCACCCCGCCTTTGTACCCGCTTCCAAAAACCCTCCTCTAAGGCCGGCGCTGCGAGGGCACTTCACCAGCCCGCGAGGATATTACACGTCGTGGCTGGATAGGCTTGGGGGTTGGTGGTGGGGGGGCAGGAGGAGGGGGAAGGGGTTATTAGATACCCCCTGCCATACCCACCGCACACCTCTACACACCACAACATTCCTGGAGCGGACAGGCCTTGCGCACATCCCTCAGTCAGGCTAGAAATGTCGTTTTACCCACGATATAGACGAATGGCAGTGTGTGTGTTTACGCGCCTGTGTCTGTGTGTCACTTTGTCATGGTGCGGATGTCTGTGTGCCCTTGTGCACGTCTTTATCCGTGTGTCATTGTGTGTATGTCTCTGTACCCGTCTATCGTGTGATGTGTGTCCATCCAGATGTTTCTCTGTCATTGTATGCATCTTTGTGTGAGTGTGTGTTTGTATTTGTGTGTCTGTTATTGTATGTGTGTGCCTGTCTGTCTGTGCGTCTGTATCTATGTCTCTGCCATGGTTTTGATTTGACTAAATTGGTCTGGGAGCTTTACTGAGCTGTTTCCGGATGTACGTGTTGTGCTGGTTTTGTGAGCCTTAACACACATTCTCTGAAGTTGTCTTCCATCTACGTCCTGCGCCATTAAGGGGTAGACGGGGCTGTCTCAGTGAGGCAGTCTTTGCCTTCTAGGAGCTACCTGTGCACGGCAGTGGAAGGATTTACCCCACTGGACTCCCAGTTTCCTACAGTGCGCATCTCTGAGTACCCATCTGCCTTATGTGTATGTGTGTGTGTGTGTCTGCCTCTCATTGTATGTCTGTGTGCCCTTCTCTGTGTGTGTCCCTCTATAAGTGTGTCGGCCTTCGTTGTGTCTGCCTGTGTGTCCATCTCTATGTGTGTCTCATCAGTGTCCAATGCAAAAAGAACAAATGATGGACAGAATGCTGAACAATGTTATACATTCACCCCAGTACAGAGATCTGGGCCAAAACCCACCATTTTTTTGCTTCCCATGCCATTCCAGTTTACACCCAGCCATATGCAAATCAGTCTTGATTGTGTCTGTCTGTGTGCCATCCGTGTGCGTCTCTATCAGTGTGTCCGCCTTCATTGTGTCTGCCTGTGTGTCTTTGTGTGTGTGTGTCTCTATCAGTGTGTCCGCCTTCATTGTGTATGCCTGTCTGTCTCTATCAGTGTGTCTGCCTTCATTGTGTTTGCCTGTGTGTCCCTCTGTGTTTGCCTCTATCAGTGTGTCCGCCTTCAGTGTGTCTGTCTGTGTGCCCATCCGTGTGTGTCTCTATCAGTGTGTCCGTCTTCATTATGTATGCCTGTGTCTTTGTGTGTGTCTGCCTGTGTCTCTATCAGTGTGTCCGCCTTCATTGTGTCTGTCTGTGTGCCCATCCAGGTGTGTCTCTATCAGTGTGTCCGCCTTCATTGTGTATGCCTGTGTGTCTGTGTGTGCCTGTGTGTCTCTCTATCAGTGTGTCCGCCTTACCGTGTGTGTCTCTATCAGTATGCTCGCCTTAATTGTGTCTGCCTGTGTTCCCATCTGTGTGTGCGTTTGTTTTTGTGTATGTGTCTTCCTGTATGGTTGTTTATATATGTTCGTGTTTGCGCGCAACTGTGTCCACTATGTGTCTGTCAGAGTGCGTATGTCTGTGTGCCAGTGTGTGTGTCTGTCTGTATGCCTGAGTGTGTTTATGCCACGTGCGCCAGTGCTGTCTCTGTATTTGTGAGGTGTCTGGGCACTGCCTCTGTATTTGTTTTTCGGGGGGGGGGGGTGAGGGCAGTGGGGGGCTGCTTCATGCTGCCTAACAGTGGGTTCCTGTGTCTTGAACTGCCCCTCAGCACTTGTTTATGTCGGACTAGTGTCAGGTCCCTGTGGGGTCATGACCTCGCCAGGGACGCTGAAGTATTGCACGGGCTCCTGTGTAAAATAAAATATACATTTTATGTCTATGCGTGTTACATATTATCTTCATGAAAACACGTGTGGACCAGGACGGGGTTATTTGTGAAAACTGTACTAATAAACATACATTGAACTGTTTATCAGTCCCTATCGTTGTCCCAGCCCAGCTCTTGTGAGAAGAGACTTACTCCTGCCTGGCAGAGTCCATGTCACACTCACTTTACAGAAGTTAATAACTGCCACAGTCACCAGTCCGCGTTACTGTGCTTTATATCAAGGGGATGTGGGGTGGGGGGATGGGGTAGACCCACTTGAGTTCTGGTGAGGACCCTTCATTCTTAACATTCACTAATGGAAAATACAACATGAAAGAACCCTTATATGCAGATGCACTCAGCACAACAAGATTGTATTACTCCTGGTGAGGGTGCACAGGTAACATTAGCAGGCAGACATGTTGTACGATCCTCACAAATGAAAAACAAACGCTACACAAATACAGCACAGGTGGTTACAGCTATTTTCCCATTTCATTCACAATCAAACTTTGGAGCAGTCAGTTGTGTTCGGCCCACTGCGTAAGGCATTTGATAAGAACAAGAAAACAATACAACGCTCTAAGAAAAACATGGGTTGTGGTGATGAGCTGCCGCCGCCGCAGTTTGTCATGATAGCCTCCAAAAGCTTTCCTGTCCAGAAACAAAGCACGGGAGGTCTGAGACGAGGATCTCCCCTTACAGAGAGTTTGTCCACAGACCCGACGTGGTCTGTAATGAATACGCAGCCTGCACCAGATGGGAAAGATGCGTCGGGGGCTGGTGTATCATACTGCAGCCAAGGAGTGGGGACCGTCGCCGTTTCACATTCCTGCTCAGGAACTGCGGCTGAGGAAAGGAAGAGTTATTGCATAGGTAAGCAGATTATTTCCGACTCCCCCCTCCCCCCCACCCCCCAGGTGAGGGACAATGGCAAACACAGCAAGTATGCGGAGAGTTGATGAGGGTCGTTCTGTCAACATTTGGCGACATATAACAGGGAGATCTTTAACATGTTCTCCTTTTACTTATAATTAAGCGAAATAAGTTTTACACAGGAGAACAGTAAAATAAAGCCATTTATTGCTTAAAAGGTAAATTTGTGAGGTATATGCCATCACGCGTAATTCAAGTGTGAGACTCCGGAAAAATGCTTTATTTCAGCTGTGCCCACCTAACACTGCCTCCACTTCAATATAAGTCAATGGGGAAATAACTTTCCCCGATATTTTTGTTAAATCTCCCTCTTTCCAAACGTTGGCATATGTTGTGTGAGCCAATACAATCCTGTGCGTGAAATATGAATGTTTAATATTGTCATGTTTGGGCATGACTGGTATTTTAAAGTCCCGGCCAGTGCAAAAGTGGGCAAAATCGCCAAAAGACTCAAGTCTTTCCCCTTCTATGTACACACTTTAAACAGTAATTATAAGAAGAAAGAGCACTAAAATGTGTTCAGGACCTAAGTGATTCAATTACTGATAATTGAAGTACAAATGCAATGCAATAGATTTCGCAGTTACAACAAAGTGAGCTATTGCCATTTTGCATTCCAACATTTGATTAATGCTTCACGAAGGGAAAAAAAAAACAATAACATTTACAATGCCAATAGCTCAAAACAATGTCATTGCGAGACCTATTGCATTGTAAATGCTTGTTTAATTTAGCAAGAGTGTATAGGGGATCTGCACTTCCCCTTCTTGTTTTCCCCCTGAGATGTTTTCCGCAGTAGGACCGGCTTCCCTCTGCCCATCCGTCCCCCAGCCCCCTGCGAGCTCCTGGGATTTGAAGCCTCGTTTGTGTCACAGACTCCTGCTTTCAGGTCATTTCACTGCACTACACCTCGTCAACTTAAACTTCCAGGCGACGAGATCCAACCCTGGTGTCCAGGTAACAGGCTGGCGATGCTAAGGCCACTTCCGTGTGGGGTGCCTCTATTAGGGTCTTTTCGCGCCTGGAAAGGCCTTCGATGCAAGCCTCTGGTTCCCGTCGCTCTCCCCACTGACTCCATGGAGGCCCTCTGTCTCCTCTCAGACTCAAACTAGCTCTTCTTTACTAGTGACCCCTGTACCTGTCATGTGGCTTAGGAAAGGTTGCGGTGTTGGTCACATGACGAGTCTGTTTTGTGGGGGAGGGAAGCTTGCACTTCTGTTGTCCTGCTGTACCTCTTGTGCGCATGCGCAGGATGCCAGAACTCCTGCTGCACATCTTTTTTGGGTTGTAAGGTAGCTGTGCTGTTAACTGTGTCCTACGTACTGCTTCTGTGCATGAGTGTTCTTGTGCGCCTATACATACCAATCTCGACGCTGCCTCGCACCCTACCCCGTTCTTTCCACTAGGACAGTTTGCACTGCACATATCCATGATGTGTTTAAACGAAGGTTAGAAAAAACGTTTCATTATTCGAAAGACAAAATGGAAACCAATATAAGTGTTCGTTTCTACAGCCCTGTATTCAGGGACAGATCTGGGCAGTGAAACCACTGCCCAGAAATATTTCCAAATATAATTTTTCTAGCTTAACAATGTGCGCATTACGAAATGAATACAGTAATTACGTTCTCCAATTGGCCCGGGGCTGACTCTAAGCTTCCTGCAGTTCATGGGATTAGACTATCGATCTTTACACATCTTACGAGAGATCGTTTTCACTTAGCAAGTTGCATAAGATCAAACATGGAACAGTGGGGTTGGGCCCAGCTGGGTGCCAGCCAGGGTGGACGTGTTTACCAGAGGCCTCCTATAAGCGAAGTTCCTTGTCGTGGATAGGCACCCATCTCCTCACACAACTATTGAGGGAAATGATGCTGTCATTAACTACTCTACCTTCCGGTTGTCATGTGATTTTGAGTGGATAACTCGATGCAGGGATTGTCATCCCCACTTCTCACCAATTCTGGCGCCCAAGGGATGACCCTGGCATTTCAAGCAGATGCCACTGAGTCTACGTGAGTAAGTGAGGTGGCAGCTTCTTGGCTGCATGGCTGCATCTCTGGACGAAGCGTGGACTGGGAAACAAAACCATCCCCATAAACCGCAGGGCACGAGTCGGGGTACCACGCGGGTGGACGGCGTCCCCCCACTTATTTTACAGGGTGGACGCCGTCCACCCTGCTTATCAAAACGCCGTCCACCCTGCTCATCAAAACGCGTCCACGCTTAGGGGCAAATAAAATATTTTTTGTTTGAAGCGACAAGGCTGAAAAAGGATGAAATACTGGCCGTCCAAAGAAAACAGCGTGCTAAGCGCTTACTGGGTGTAATTCCGCAGTGCGAGCCATTCATCCCTACAGGCACACACACAGCCACACCAGAGTACTTCACAGGTCTTTCAAAGACCATTTACTTGCTAACGAGGCTTTATTTTTTTCACTCCTTCTTGGAGCCCCTGCATCTCCACTCTGACTATCGCTGGAGGAACTACACACCCCCCTCCTCCCCCGGAACTTTGTAGTAGTAAAATGTGTCTCTAGTTGCGCGTCTGAGTCTGTGACATGTTCGCTCTGCTGCCCGAGTATTTTTAAATATCCCTAGGTATCTATGAAAATGAATGCGACCTTCACATAGATCAGGGCCCCACCTGCCAGGATAGCTCAGTGGGTTACTGCGCCTGCTATTGGGATGCCTATGTTTCCACACATCTCTGAATGCCTCACTCAGCTTGTTATCACTTTGAGATGCGCCACAAAGCCCGTTCAGTTTTTGGTGGTTGCTGTGTAGATGCTGATTAATGTTTGACTTTTTTTTGCTAATTGTTGTTTGCGGTGGTGCCTCTTTCAGTTGTCTTAAAAACAGATGGTCGTAGGTAGTGTATTTAAAAGTGACTGCCTGCTCTCCCCACGTCACCTGTTATGCATTCCTCTCCGCATTACCTGCATACCTGGAATATTTCCGTATGTGAAAGCATGCCATTCACAGGTAAAATGGCGCCACTGGGGGCCACGACAGCCCTCTGCAGGGAGGATAGCGGTGGTGTCAGGAAGAGGTGAAATGCAGGAGTGACGGCCTTTTTCTACGTGAGATACCGGGGCTCAGGTTAAATTTAGCTCACCCCGACAGGATTAATACCCTCCTGCGCTATATTATTAGGATTGGACGCTGGGACCTGTTATGTACACGTCTCTGGCCGCAGCAGGTGCATTTAACCACCTCATTTGAGTTGCAACACGCGACTCACAGGTTACACCGGAATCTCTCCAGCATGAGTACTTGGGAAACATTTTAGTGTTGCCAGGGAACAAATAAACGCGTGGCTTTGGTACAAAGGCCCATACTGGTAGTTCAGACTCCCGGGCCCCACAACTGCGTTACAGATAATTGCAGAATGAGCTATAGCCGATACTATAGTCTTGCACAACTGAGCTGCCTGGACACAGCAGACACGAGGAAACACGCCGAGTCCGGCGTCTTCCACGCACAAGTCAAGCCTTCCAGTGAACAACCTATTTCTTGATATATTTGTTTGTAAAAATGCATCTAAATACACTCTACTTTCGATGCACCTGCAAATGCCCCATCTCATAAAGAGGAACAGGCAGGTTCAGTTGAAACTGTCAGTGTCAAACAGGTATCTGTGAGGATCAGATTTCCCATTGAAGTGTAATATTACACCCTCTGGGCCCGGCAGCCCCCACACAGATCACTGCGACAATCGCTGCAACCTCCCGTTTACAGCTTCCTGGAAATAATATGTTGTGTTGAAGCACCCATTTCAAACATTTATGGGCTCGTAGTGCAAATTTTATTTTTAACGTTGGGTTTCCTTGGTCAAGCTGACGACAAAGGCTCCTGAATCAGTCCATGGAAAGGGATTGTAGTTACACAGCCACCCATAACACATCCGTTTTCTGGCATCTCAGACTGCACCCCGAATACAAAGTTCTGCCTCCTGGTGTTCCAGCAAGTCCAACTGTGCATGCACCATTCTAACCCCTCCCCGCTTTGCCAAGTGTGTGTTTCTTAGTTAGCTGCTTGCCCTTGGAGCACACCGAAGTCTCAGGAACGCAGAAAGGTAGCGGTGGTGTGTGCATATCAGATTCCAGTCACCCAAAGGCGGGCACCTCCCACTCCAGGGCCCCAGTCTGACCTGTGTACCTGCAGCACACGTATCCCTGGCCTCCTGCTGTTGAGCGAATGTGCCCACAAGGTTTCCAAGTGGGGAAAAAGGAAGATATCCGAAGCTCTGCTGTGCTCATTTTTGTAATGTCGCCCGACACTTCCTTGCGCAGAACTAAGAAACCCCAACAAGATGCTAAGTTCTCCATGCTCTTCACACTTCGTTATGTTACGTATTTATCGTTAACATGTGCCATGTTTTAGTATGCCTTGCTTACAGCACTTAATGGCTTGACTAAGGTAGTTCTACGCCAAACTTCATCCACATTTGGGCTGTTAATTCCTCCATACAGGGACCTTAAGTCACAGGCTTAAGTACTGAGCAGCTTCAATTGTTAAATGTTGCAATATGTGCAAATGATAGATCTGCTGCACATGTGATGTCACTTCCGGCTGTGATGTCACTTCCTGTTGTGATGTCACTTCCTCCCATGATGTCACTTCCTGTTGTGATGTCACTTCCTGCCGTGATGTCACTTCCTGTGACACCACCTAACTTGGAGAGTCCCCCCACTTCTTTTTTTAGGACTTGTGCCCTGCATGATAAACCTACAATCTTGGCACTCGTTGGGCTACGCACTGATGAGTGGTGGCGACAAGAAAGCAGAGGAGGCCGAAGAAACCCTGGAGGATGGAAAGAAGATACAAACAGTCAGTGGGGAGAGCAGCGGACATAGGGAGATCCCACCACAGGAGAATCCAGGCCCAAAAGGCTCATGGAGATGCACTGAGAATGAGAGGACCACAGTGAAGAGGAACAAAAGTAAAATGCTGAAGCATGGAGGAGAAAGCCCTTCATAGGAGAATCCTTCATGGTGCTTCTACATTAAATAGTGGCAAACATATCATGGCTGTTTTGTAAATGAAATTACCTTCCGCGACAAACCTTACCCTTGAGGATGAGGAAATCCAGTATGAGGAAGAACAGCTACCATATATTACTCACCAGGCTTCAGAAACAGTGTCTGAGTTACGCAGGAGAGACATGAGGCCTCTAGTTGTAGAATGAGTGCTGGCATCTACACGTCCAGTACCCGCACAGGAGGGCACGCGCACTGGACAGGTCCAGCACATAATGAGAACAACTGCATGAGACGGGCACCATCGAGGGAAATGGCGAGAGATGCCACAACGCAGCAACTTGAAGGAGAACTGCGAAGACCCACACCACTGTCCTTGTTGTGAGACGAGAATGTCCTTCTATGGAGAGGTACATGGTGTGGGGGGTGCCATGGAGGAGGCACACCCAACAGAACCAAACTGAAACCTGGATTAAGCCTTGGGATCAACTGGCTTGAAAGCAATGCTATTTTTGGGCCCAATTTTGCTCTCATGAAGAAAACAGAAGGCTCAAATAAGCAATACTCAACTAGTGATGTCTGTGGTACTCAGGGCAAGTGGCCTAATTTTACTATCTGAACACCTGAGAAAAGATATATGGGGGTCTATACAGGTAGGATACATATGTATGCCTGTAGAAATCAATGCCTGGTTGCCATCTGATACTCAACCCATGTTTCTCCATTCTCCCAAAGAGTGCCTGGCCTGAGGGCCTTTCCCATTTTCTTCTGACCCCTAATTTCCCATCCTTCTCAGTAAACTCTCTGCCACTCTCCTTTACCATTTACTCCTGTCTATCCCCCTGCTTGATAGCTTGGGGCTTTGCGCAGTCACCACAGGATGCATACATGGGTCATCCTTTGTGAAAGTAAAGGCAGTCTGTAGGGCAGACGAACCCACAACTTATGTCACTAGGAAACGAGAACTACACCTTAAGACTACAATGTTGAGCAGGCCAAGTCACCATTTGTGGGACAGTGACAACCGCACAGCATGTGACCGTTCAAAAATGAAAATAATTATATATTAGACAGCTGCCCTGAGAATATTTTACCCAAAGCTTGAGAATGGCTCTTATAGGAGAAATAAGAAGGTGTGTTGTAATTACGTTCCTTTTTAATATCTTTATATGAATTGTTACCACCTTGGGATACTTTTAAGAAATGTTCTACTCAATGGTGATTCATTGTTACATGTCATGTTCACCTCCCTAACTTTAGCGGAGTAATGGAGATGAAATAGTATTTTTTTAATGTTAGTGTCATCCACAGTGCAGCTGAAGTAATGAGATATGTTCTAAGTGGAGCTGATATAAAAACGACTGTTTTTACTTTGAAGGCTGCGGTGTCACATTATAATGCTACGATATATTTAGGTTACAACCAACAGGTACATTTAATCATGTTTAGCTTCTGTAAATATTAGCGCCTGCTCTGGTTCGTGCTTTTTATTGTCTTCTTGTGTTATGTATTGCAAGATTTTAATGAATCAACAATTCATTATTAATTTAGAAAAAAGGGCACAGCGTGTGCACTTCTGTATATTCTGGCGTAATGTATATGACGTGGACTGAATTTTCAGATTGCCAGTTGCGATTTATCCGGCTGTTATGTACATGTTAATAGCCAATAAAGATTATATTAAGGTGCAAATAATCAATATTTCTCTACTTTCAGCAGACAAGAAAACGTTCAGTGAGTTAGTCACTCTCCAAAGAAATCCGTATATAATCTTTAGATTTAACGTGTGAATATCTTATTTAACACTGAACTGCCTGCCGACGATTAAAATAATTATTACTACCAAAATCAATGGTACACATTTTATCAACTTCATAAGGATGAAAGATGATGTGAACCTGTGACCTGAAGGCCATATGAGGATTTTAGCAGCAGGAGAGTTAACCTACTGAGCTGAGCTGTCATGTGAAGGACACACAAAACGTCACTACAACACAGGGACAGGCAGGAGCAGTGCGAGCTTCCCAAAGTAAAAGAGCATTACACGGTTGGTCTGTCCGTTTGTCCATGGCTCTCCCTCCTTTTGTCAGATTCCCCTCCCGACGGAGTGTAACCTTCAGAAGAAACTATCAAGCAATGGCAAAGCCAAGAGGTCTCACCTAAGGGAGAGATATTGGCTTTGTCAATTTCTTTTAGCCATAATGTACAGCAGGGCTGAAAGCTAGAAAAAAAGTGCTATGATGACGCTGGGACAGCTCGTGTGAGGTAGCTGCGCTTTATAAACTCTATTAATATATGATGTGGCCAGCACTGACTGGAGAGGGGCAGTGATCCGTTTTCTTAGCAAGGGACCATTCTATGTCTTCACAAAAAAAACCATTTAATTATCTTACATCCGATCCGAAGTTCGTCATGTTGGTGGGGGGTAGGGCAAGCAACAATGTGGGACGGTGGAGGGAGGAAAGGGGTGGAAGCCAAAGGAAAAAAAAGTACTTCTGAAAGCAGGGAGCAATGGAAGGACACTTGGCAAGGGAAGCAGTACCTGGGCCCTGCACCAGGGTAGGGGCAAACACATCGAAGAAGAAGTGAAGCTGGCACTCGCTGACCAAAGAGAAGCAAGGAAACTAGAGTGACATTGAAGCCAACAAATGGTAAAGCAATAGGCAGGCTTTAAGGCCTCTGTAAGTAAACAAAATGTCTCGCTATCAACAGTATGTATTGTCTCAGGTGAGACCTAAAGTATACAGTGTGGGGTAGAGGGCTCAAACTCATGGACATCATTTAGGAATAGTCCGGGGTCGCAGCTGTGTTTTGCCTCCTCTGAGGCCAGGGGTCACAAAGGAAGTGCCAGGAGTAGCAGGGAGCAAGCTAGACTTCCACGCTGTGACCCCCTGACTACCCCCAAATGACGTCCATGCTTAAACTGTCAAACAGGTGAAGGTACCCGCCAAACATACTGAAGAGCATAAACCAACCAACAGTGCTCCAAAAACATTTAGGGGCACTAGGGTGAAGGCAGGAGGGTGTTTAAGGAAGGATCGGGATGTATCCGTCTTGAAGGGAAACAGCCTGTAACACTCAGCCTTTAGCATGCAGGGCCATTACCAAGCAGTCTTTACCACGCAGGTAGGTATGTGTACCTTTACCATGCTATACTCTACCTCACACATAAGTATTTTTATTTAAATAACAATTTTTATGTTATTGAAAAAAGTGACTTTAGGGTTTAGAGCTGGGTAAAGGTAATGGGAGACAAAGGTGATTTTAAGGCTCAGGAGAGGAAAAAGGTAAAGGGAGGTGAAGGTGACTTGAGGGTTCAGGGGTGGGTAGAGGTAAAGGGAGGTGAGGGTGACTTGAAGGTTCAGTGGTGGGTAGAGGTAAAGGGAAGTGAGGAAGCACAAGAATTGGGGTGGGTAGAGGTAAAGGGAGGTGAGGGTGACTTTGAGGGTTCAGTTGGGTAGAGGGAAAGGGAGGTGATGGTGACTTGTGAGTTACAGGGTGGGTAGAGGAAGTGAGGGTGACTTGAGGGTTCGGCGGTAGGTAGAGGTAAAGTGAGGTGAGGGAAACTTGAGCGCTCGGGTGGGTAGAGGGAAAGGGAGGTGAGGGTGACTTGAGGGTTCAGTTGGGTAGAGGGAAAGGGAGGTGATGGTGACTTGTGAGTTACAGGGTGGGTAGAGGAGGTGAGGGTGACTTGAGGGTTCAGCGGTGGGTAGAAGAAAAGGGAGAGGAGGGTGATTTGAGGGTTCAGTGGTAGGTAGAGGTAAAGTGAGGTGAGGGAAACTTGAGCGCTCGGGTGGGTAGAGGGAAAGGGAGGTGAGTGTGATTTTAGGGTTCAGAGGTGGGTAGAGGTAAAGGGAGGTGATGGTGACTTGAGAGCTCAGGGGTGGGTTGGGGTAAACTGAAGTGAGGGTGACTTGAGGGTTCCAGGGTGGGTAGCGGTAAAGGTAGGTGAGGGTGACTTGAGCTTTGTTTGGTGAGTAGAGATAAAGGGACACAAGGGTGACATGGGTGGGTAGAGGTAAAGAGAGCTGGGGGTGAGAGGTAAAGGGAGGCGAGGGCTCTGGGGTGGGTCGAGGTAAAGGGAGGTAGGAATGATTTTAGGGTAGGGCAGAGGTAAAGGTGAAACAAACCTTTTGAAATCACCACATGTTTGATGATGAATAAAACATCCTCTAAAATATAACAGAGGTAACCAACAAATAAGTAAATGTGACACAGCACCAAACGTTAATTTAGAATAATACATACTGTATGGCAACAGTCATAAACGAAGGGAGTGTGTTTACAGCTTCATCAATAAAAGCATCAGGTGGACGAAATAGGTGCTTCGGAAACAGTTGACATGCTACAAAGTTTTGTTATTGCTAGTTGTTTGCTTTTGGAAATACCAGGAAACATAAGCTTCAACTCAACTTATCAAGAAATAAACTAGTACTTGGTCCACACTCCAGGAAAGAAAAGAAACACATGGAGACAAAGTGAAGCCTACAGGTGCTGACACGCGCTCACCAATAAAAAGGAAGAGAATAAGATGACTGGCAATAAAGCCAACCAAAGGTAAGTAACGAGTGGACTAAAAGCTCCCTTTTAGAGGTTTAAAAAAAAAAAAAAACTTTTGTTAGAAACAATAGAATGTCGCAAGCAACAGCGCATGCGCTGTCTCAGGCGAGACGTAAAAACTCATTTTACAGTAGCATGTTTTCTAACATAACATAGTAGGCTTTGTACAACCGAAACGGATGACAACTCGTTGTTATGGTTAGTTAGCACTCGTTAAGCACACCATGTGCCATTAGTTAGGGGAGTTGTAGGTTTTTGAGTAGATGACACCGCAGGCAGTGAGGTCCGCAGTGGTGCCTATTGTCCTGCAAAAAGTTGGGTGAATGCTCATCCTACATTACACCCGGTACTGGATAGAATGTGCGTGTGCCAAGCTCTGCCACGAGATAAAACAAAAAGTGATACGATAAACTATAAGCAGTGGGCATTGTCCTGGTGCTTTGAGCTTCGCAGATCAGCATTTCTAAAATTAGAGTTTGTGGTGGTTATTGGAGCAGAAGACAAAATGTGCAGACCCTGCAAATAACGGTCACACTCAGGAAGAATCATCAGACTGCATGAACATGAAGTTGGTGGGCAGAGAAAGGCCTGACTGTAAAACTCACTTGGGTAAGGCTTCAGCGAGAGATGCAGAAATAAAATACCGGCTCGTTTCTGACAGGATGCGCATGCAGAGCATGGGATATTTTACAGAGACAAAAACAGATTAGGAAATAGCACTATTTCTGAAAGAGATTTAAAAAAATCTGGAAATAACAGATAAAGAAAGAAGCAATATGCAGTTTTCTGCCACATTTATGAAGTAACTTGGTAGCACAATGAAAGCCTGTGAAAATGTGAGTAAACACACAGAAGCTACCTTTCTTAAGATAAGAACGTCAAGGAATAATGTGAACTACTCAAAAACATGCAGGCTGTGCGAAGTATAAAAATGGATAAAATTCATCTACTCTAGACTGAACAAAACAAATATTTTTATTCATTCCCACACTACACACTTAACTAGTCACATCATGTATACCTGCAGCACTTTTACATGGAAGACCACCATGGATTGCAAGGTGATCATCCATGAAGGTTGCAGCTATAAAAGTGGTGATGCACTATCCCACCGAAAGAGGTGGCGAGTCCAACAATTTAAACCCCACCATAATCACGTGATCATGGAGTTAAGGGCTGAACCGGGGAAGACACTGCTATCAGGGTACCTTCACATGTATCCAACATTCGTCATATGGAGAGTGTCAGAAATTGGATTATGGGGTGCCCCTATCAACTTAATAAATCCATTATGGTTAGGTTAAAACACAGTTCTGAAAGAATTTCTGCTTGAACCCTGGTAGCTATGAACAAGCAGCACAGGCAATCCCCAGAGAGATGTGTTTTAAGTTCAAGCAGTACCAACAATTATAAAGCAAAGAAAACAACATAATTAAATACTCAAATCAATTTACTAAAATAGCTATAACATTAATGAACAACATAGCAGGAAGATCATGAAATGTTCAGGCAAAAAGCACAACGAAAAGCCAAGCACCATGGAAAAAGAAACAGTTCATGGTGGACCAGGACCTAGGTACAATTCCAGGCAGACCACAATGATGGAGGTTGGATACACGAAGCGGGTCCACCCGGTTAAAGATTTTAACTTCAAACTAAATCTTCAACTGCTGGAAAAGATTTGTTTGGTCAGTCATGCAGCCACTAGCTCCTCACGGCAGGCTTCTGGGCACCTGGTTTCTCTGCAGCCAAGTCTCTAGCAGGGACTATTCCTCCTTAAGTAACACGAAAAGTAAGCTGTTCCCCAATAAAAAGGTGTGGACAACGTGTGACAGAGGTGGGGGATGAGGGAAATACTCCTTTCGGAACTAAAGTCCTCACACACCCAGCAAGCTAGGTGTCATGCTTCATCATATGGACTTGCTCCTCGTCGGGTCGGCGCTGCAATACCCGACGGGCACCCATAAAGGGGCTCTTTGGCGGAGATCTTCATTCCTTGCCGTATGGTGCTGTGGGTGTGAGGGCCCTAGAGAACAGTGTAGATGTGATGTGAGTGGGTGATTATAAAAAGGTTGGATAATCCAAATAAACTTTTTATTAGGGTGGCTATCCACCTTATTAAAAGAGAAATGGAGTGGCTGCTCTCTGGCACAATGGTCCAGCGGAGCAGAGCTCAACTCTTACAAAGTGGTCAACATGTTTCATGCATTGCGGTCAATGCTGATCCATTGCATTTCATCAGGACCTAGGTGTAAAACTATCTACACTTGGTGGTGGGTGGAGGAGTTCCTACCTACCACTCTTCGTGGAGACGAGCACGAGGTCCTGCCAATCCTAGTTGTAACCTAAAAGGAGGATGACATGAAGCAGTATATAATTACTCGATAAATAGACCTAGTCGGCAGATCATATCATCCCAATAGCCTCATACCAGTTGTCCACCTAGTGAGTGCAAAGGGGTAGTATAATACACCCCTCATCTAAAAACCATAAATTAAATAAAAAAGAGTGACTGGATTAAAACACCGGCTAAAATAAGAAAGACTAATGGTGCAATAAAACCAACACAAACCCTAGAGAGGGAGTCAGTAGCCTACGATGCAACTCACCTATCTGGAGGGAAACACTCACTCCATTCGGTCTTGTCAGCTCCAGACACCAATGTGGTGGTGTCCTGCATAATTAGAAGTGAGAATAGCAATAAGGGGAGATGATAAGGCAGAAGAGGCAAACATGGCCCTCACTAGTTATCCACGCAGAGTTATGGAACACAGCCCAAGTATGTGTCCCAATGTGGGGGAGTGGGAGACCCAAACGAGCACCCCTCCCCTCTAGCACAGAAGTCATGCAGACCGGTCAACCCCCCGTGTGATGCAAGCTCAGTCTGTGGTAACACCGGCGGGGCCACCCGCCACCCGAGGGGGGCGGGCAGGGTAGCCCACCCGGTGAACCCCCCGTCCATGAGCGCGCCCACAGGAGTCATACTCAACCCAGACCACACAAGTATCCGCGGTCGGGGACCGAACGATGCCGAGGAAACCCAATCACCAACTAGACTAGGACCTACTTGGTCCGTGAACCAATGCCGTCAATTGCACAGCCGCAAAGAACTACCAGTTCACTCACCTGCCCAAGAAGGACATGTGCCGGTAATCTACCCGCCGCAGAGCTGGAAAGCCGGATACTGTCAAGGCTGCCACCCGGGTTGCACTTATAAGTCTCCCTCGCGTCCTCTCAAACAGTCGCGTAGTGCGCCGGCGTCACACCATGTCACGTGATACAGAGGGCGTGTCGGTAGTCTAAGCTGAGCCGGCAATGAGAACAAGGCGGCCATCTTAAGAGGGTAGGGAAGTTATGTGAATCCTGGTGATCCATGAGCATTCTTCATGTTCTGGCTGCTCGAAATGTATGTGTAGTCTAGATAGCCAACATGCGATCGTCTACCTATATGCTCTTTGGGGGCGACAATGCCATTTAGCTAGCCACTGCCCATCTCCTGGCTATACAATATGTGGGTGTAGTATAGGCGGCCAAAATACCTTCGTGTGTTTTGTGCCGGGATTATGGGGCCGTGGAATCACACAGATGAGTCCCAATCTTGCGAGCAGTGCCCCCTCTCACCCATTTGAGAGATTCCGCAGAGTGGTTAACATCTGTGCCGCTTGAGCCTCCATGTGAACATGGAGGCTCAAGCGGCCCACCTTGCAACACACCTAGGTGTATATACCTGATCACATGTCCTTGCGACAGAAAATATGTAGGGATGACGATGAGACCTGTAAAAGTACGCATTACTGAGCATAAGAGCAATGTGAGGTGTATGAGAGTAACCACTAAGATGTACACACACTGTAAAGATGTTAACCACTCTGCGGAATCTCTCAAATGGGTGGTCCTTGAGGCACACCCCAGAATTACACAGCATGCCCTCTTCAGAATTGAACAGAGATGGGTGCACCGCCTGTCTAAAAACACACTTGGTCTTAATGATGACATACCTTGGGCTGCGTTGGCTAGGAGATAGCTATGTCATCATTAAGACCAAGTGTGTTTGTAGACAGGCGGTGCACCCATCTCTGTTCAATTCTGAAGAGGGCATGCTGTGTAATTCTGGGGTGTGCCTCAAGGACCACCCATTTGAGAGATTCCGCAGAGTGGTTAACATCTTTACAGTGTGTGTACATCTTAGTGGTTACTCTCATACACCTCACATTGCTCTTATGCTCAGTAATGCGTACTTTTACAGGTCTCATCGTCATCCCTACATATTTTCTGTCGCAAGGACATGTGATCAGGTATATACACCTAGGTGTGTTGCAGTTGGTGTGCCGCTTGAGCCTCCATGTTCACATGGAGGCTCAAGCGGCACAGATGTTAACCACTCTGCGGAATCTCTCAAATGGGTGAGAGGGGGCACTGCTCGCAAGATTGGGACTCATCTGTGTGATTCCACGGCCCCATAATCCCGGCACAAAACACACGAAGGTATTTTGGCCGCCTATACTACACCCACATATTGTATAGCCAGGAGATGGGCAGTGGCTAGCTAAATGGCATCGTCGCCCCCAAAGAGCATATAGGTAGACAATCGCATGTTGGCTATCTAGACTACACATACATTTCGAGCAGCCAGAACATGAAGAATGCTCATGGATCACCAGGATTCACATAACTTCCCTACACTCTTAAGATGGCCGCCTTGTTCTCATTGCCGGCTCAGCTTAGACTACCGACACGCCCTCTGTATCACGTGACATGGTGTGACGCCGGCGCACTACGCGACTGTTTGAGAGGACGCGAGGGAGACTTATAAGTGCTACCCGGGTGGCAGCCTTGACAGTATCCGGCTTTCCAGCTCTGCGGCGGGTAGATTACCGGCACATGTCCTTCTTGGGCAGGTGAGTGAACTGGTAGTTCTTTGCGGCTGTGCAATTGACGGCATTGGTTCACGGACCAAGTAGGTCCTAGTCTAGTTGGTGATTGGGTTTCCTCGGCATCGTTCGGTCCCCGACCGCGGATACTTGTGTGGTCTGGGTTAAGTATGACTCCTGTGGGCGCGCTCATGGACGGGGGGTTCACCGGGGGGGCTACCCTGCCCGCCCCCCTCGGGTGGCGGGTGGCCCCGCCGGTGTTACCACGGACTGAGCTTGCATCACACGGGGGGTTGACCGGTCTGCATGACTTCTGTGCTAGAGGGGAGGGAGGGGTGCTCGTTTGGGTCTCCCACTCCCCACATTGGGACACATACTTGGGCTGTGTTCCATAACTCTGCGTGGATAACTAGTGAGGGCCATGTTTGCCTCTTCTGCCTTATCTCCCCTTATTGCTATTCTCACTTCTAATTATGCAGGACACCACCACATTGGTGTCTGGGCTGACAAGACCGAATGGAGTGAGTGTTTCCCTCCAGATAGGTGAGTTGCATCGTAGGCTACTGACTCCTCTCTAGGGTTTGTGTTGGTTTTATTGCACCATTAGTCTTTCTTATTTTAGCCGGTGTTTTAATCCAGTCACTCTTTTTTTATTTAATTTATGGTTTTTAGATGAGGGTGTATTATACTACCCCTTTGCACTCACTAGGTGGACAACTGGTATGAGGCTATTGGGATGATATGATCTGCCGACTAGGTCTATTTATCGAGTAATTATATACTGCTTCATGTCATCCTCCTTTTAGGTTACAACTAGGATTGGCGGGACCTCGTGCTCGTCTCCACGAAGAGTGGTAGGTAGGAACTCCTCCACCCACCACCAAGTGTAGATAGTTTTATACCTAGGTCCTGATGAAATGCAATGGATCAGCATTGACCGCAATGCATGAAACATGTTGACCACTTTGTAAGAGTTGAGCTCTGCTCCGCTGGACCATTGTGCCAGAGAGCAGCCACTCCATTTCTCTTTTAATAAGGTGGATAGCCACCCTAATAAAAAGTTTATTTGGATTATCCAACCTTTTTTATAATCACCCACTCACATCACATCTACACTGTTCTCTAGGGCCCTCACACCCACAGCACCATACGGCAAGGAATGAAGATCTCCGCCAAAGAGCCCCTTTATGGGTGCCCGTCGGGTATTGCAGCGCCGACCCGACGAGGAGCAAGTCCATATGATGAAGCATGACACCTAGCTTGCTGGGTGTGTGAGGACTTTAGTTCCGAAAGGAGTATTTCCCTCATCCCCCACCTCTGTCACACGTTGTCCACACCTTTTTATTGGGGAACAGCTTACTTTTCGTGTTACTTATTGATTGGGCATGTGTGCTGGACCCCGTTAACAAGCCCTAATAGTCCCCCTTCCTTGTTTAAGACAAGCATTTGCAATGCAATAGGTCTCGCATTTTTTTAGAGTTAGAGCTACTGGCATTGTAATGGAAATGTTTGTTACTTATGAAGATGTTTGTTTTTAGCACCTTTAAGTGCCCTTAAGTAATGCCTCACAGCTGCCAGATTGGAAGTGAACCATATGTTTGTTAATGCGTTGGCAGAAGTGAGCATCCGGTACTTGAGGGTTAATAGATAGCGAGGTGGGGAAGGTACAAGTCCTGTTGCAGTTTGTGAATGTGGCTTTAAAAGTGCAGCCCCCTTGGGCCCTCAGTGCTAAGCAAGTACCGCACTGAGGGGAGGAGAGATGAAATGGGGGAGGGGTAGTGTAGAGGCGCTGCAGCATGAATGTACGGGCTAAAAGTAAGGGAGGATGAGCACAAGGAGACGGGAGGAGACATGCAAAGGGATCTGGAACATTTTCAGTGATAATTAGAACATGCAGTAGACTATGTGGCAGAAGGGAACATTTAAAAGCAAAGATCTCAGAGGGGTGGTCGGTCGGGTAAGTAGTATTGTGGGAAGGGCGAGGGTGTGGTAGAATACAGCGTAGGGAGATTACGTAACAGATGCTGGGTAACTGGGTTCGAGTCTCGGCAGTAACGCTCAACATCCTGTGATTTTGGGCAAATCACTTAATCTCCCCGTACCTGATGAAATGAAAATAAAAAAATTAATGTGTCCGTCTGTAACACAACTGGTGCTCATGTAAGGCGCTCTGATACCTTCGGGTCAACACTCCAGAAAAAAAAAGCTTAATTCAATTTTAATTAAACCAAATAAAAAAGAGCTGCGACCTCAGACGGGTGGTGTGTGTGAAATGCCAACCTTGCTCTTTAAAAACAGCAGTGGATTCCTGACCAGTCCCTTGCCACCTGCCTCTCTGCAAGCATCCAGCGTGGAGAGATACGGAGCCCTGCTGCAGCGTGCTATCAAACCCAGGAACGGGAAGCAACCAACAACAAGGGAGTAGTTGCATTGTGCTGTGTTGAAGTAAAGGGCGTGTTTTAAAGGGCGGTGCTTAGCCCTGCAAGTGGCACGATTCTGAGCAAATAAAGGCAAGCTTAAAGTGAAAGCGGTGCCTTTAGTAAAGACTTGTGGGCAGATTTACGTGGGGCCAGCATGTAAAACAAAAGCCCTGTCTGTTGGGTGGTCGGTGAGCTCAGAGCCCACTGTAAAGAGCTGTATGTTGTAAGTCACGGATATGAGTCCGGGCAGGGCTAGCTCTGCCTTTCATTCTCCAGCCAGGAATTAAGGCCAGTCAACTTCCATCTGATCCCTTAACACGCCTTAGAGGTGACATGTGGTGACCGATGTCATACAAATGTGACTAGATGCGGCACTGGGTGGAGAGACCTGCTCCCTTCTCTGCACTGGAGGGCCCCTTTAAAACGACAGGCACGTGGGTGCAGACCCCGGATTTTAACTCTGGAAAGCCTTTGAAACCCAGAGAAACCTTCACCCCTTCACTTCAAACAGCTCCGGCTGGCGTTGGACTTCAAGGTTACACCAACTGAGGTGGCGGGCCAGAAGTCCTCTCCAGGGGCTCCCACCTTGCTCCCGACTGGACTCTCTCTACCCGCCAGCCTTCTTATCGCCTCTACCTGGCCGTGAAACCAAGCACCCCGTAGCTATGCGCCCTTCTACTCAACCCCCGCCTAAACAACCGAAGTCCATAAAATGACTACCATGGCGAGTTGGATAATCATGAAAGTGCCTGACTTAATTCATTCAGTAAGATGGCAATATACTTGATTGACAATATGTTACTAAACTATGTATTCCTTCTGAATATGGCAGTTAAATGTTATAAGATTCAATGTTATAAACACGAGTTAAACGATCACACGTGATATCTGCTCTGACCTGCAGATCAAGTCTTTAACAGCCTGCATGGGCAATTCAGCCTTCATCCTTCCCAGGTCGTCTAATTACGTACATTTCAATTTAGTATCATTAAACTGGGCTACTAAATGAACATGCATTTAGAGCGCTTAGAAGGAGCAAACTATGCCGTATGAAGATGTATCTAAAAGAAGTTGATTTTTATATATTTGAATCAAATCCTTCCTCCGTATCCAGCATTGTTTTACTTCTTTTTTATTGGTATTTCTTTAAACGCTACATACCGCTGGCAAGCTGGTTCGGAGGGGGTGGGGGAGGTAATACAGTCATTTTATATCGCACCTACTGACACAGTTTTGGAGCCTTGCTATCCATAGGAGATGTTTATAAACCTACATCAATGGTATTATTTTTTAGAGACCCTTGAATGATGAAAGACTGAGTTGACCCCGCTGGGGTGCAAACGTATATTCTGCAGGCTACATCCAGTGTTATGCCCCATAATAGCACCTTTCTTCTGTCTCCTCCTATCTTTAGACGCCTGGCGGGAATCGTATGCACAGCTGTGTGGGTCCGAAGGTCTCACGCTGCCCCGTGAAATGTATGGAAGTTGTACATCCCGTGACAGGCTTGTACATACACTCCCCTTTCTCCCGTTATAATTGCAACACGACAGGGGAATGCAAATACAGGAAACTCAGGGCTGAGTGAACTACTTAAGACCCTATTCTTGGTTCCATTAATGAACGCAGGTGTCACGTGCTAAAGCGTCTACAGAAGCAAAGGTGATAAGCAGCGCCTTGAGACCTCTTGCTGGTAAAGTGTGCGGTACAAAGCCGCTTAGTGACCCACCTAGAGGTCATAGCGACTGTCGTGAGGTGCGCATAGCACTGAGCGCCCCTAGGTCGGCACAGAATGGACCTGGGCTTCCCGGAGAGAAGTGCTTGTCACGTGATTATAATGTTTCAGTCACAGCCTGGGTAACCCAGGATTACAGGCCCAGGCCTCGAGCTCTACAATTAACGATTTAACCACTAACTCACATTTACACCCCAGTAGTACACTAAATACAAACTCCTTGTCCAGTCTCTTTGAGACGCCGAAAATCGGTGTCCTGAATCGTGGCAGAGCCTGTTTAACGCGGTCTGCCGTGGGTGGTCGGAGACTACACAGGCCGGTCTGTTGTGTTAACGGCGTCTGACCAAAGCAGCGCTGTTGCATTGCAAGACAGTCTGCACAGAGGCAGCGACAGCTCGCGGGGCTGGAACTGTGCATGTAAGTTCGTGTAGCATGCAGGGGAACGGCGTTCCGGGAGTACAACATGCCACAGAGGCACGACCCTGGGAGTGAATGACATAACTGAAAGATAGCGCCTTCCCTTGGGCTCCCTGGAGGGTAGAATGGGGAGGGCCGGGCACACAGCAGTCAAAAGTAGTATGTTATAGCGGACGTTTCTGCATCCTTCTGATCCAAGGCCGACCCTGAAGCTGGTTACTCTGGGCAAATCACTCAATCTCCCCGTGCCTAAAAATGAGTGCTCATAATGCGCCCTGATACCTTCGGGTCGAGTTCGCGCTATATAAAACTGCAAAAACGAAATAAATACGGCTGCTTTCATCCTCAATCAGTGGCTTCCATGGCCGATGAATGATTTTCTATTTCCTAGTTTTGCATCTTTCATTCAGGGGATGGGGTGTATGCATTGTGGCTGTGGAGCGCTGCGATCTAAGTTCTGGCCCGCCTACATCACTCAACCAACTGGTGTGATCCTCGGCAAGCTCCATTCCCTCCATGCGCCCCTATTTCCTTTTTCTGCAAAAAAAAAAAAAGCTCCTAGAAACAAACCGCACAGGATCGGGATTAACGGCTCTCGAAAATCCAGCACACGTTTACATACTCTTTCTTCTTCAAGGCAAAGCAAATGTATCAATTTAATGTCAGCCACGATGTGGGATTACCCCAACATTTGGATCATGTTTGGCAGTGTCTAAGCGAGTGGGTGGAGAACCTATTTTAACATGCCATGCTTGTTCCCAGGCACAATCAGACCGGTGCTGTAAGAGGCAGGTTGGCTTAAGGGAATCGGGCGATCTGCAATGGGGCTAATGCTGTGCTAAAATGTGTTGCAATGAAAAGTACTGAAATCAGTCAATACAATGCCAATTGTTTCAATCTAGACTGTAAATGTATTTTAACTGCTTATCCTGAAAATCTGGCATATATATCTGACCTTCCTGGAACTATATTGGACACCCCTGGCCTACAGACCTGCATACTTGGTCGTCTCAGCATGAAGCCAGTTCTGTACAACAGAGAAGTGTTTAAAAACATTCAAAAAGCTCTTTAAAACCCATTCTCCCGGACGCCAGGAGGGTCTCCTTACCTGTAGCTCCTTCCCGTAGAAGCGGACCATGGAGGCGTCCGCCACCAGCAGGGTCTCCACGAAGCGGGCTTCGGACACGAACCTCCGACGGCGGGTCGGCTCTGGGTGAGTCCCCGCCGTGGGTGTCCAGTCCTCCTCGGTGGCGCTGTCTACGGGACCTGGCACATGAATGTCCGCTCTTAGGGTGCCACTGTCTGAATCGGGGTTCCCCCAGGGCCAGGGCGCCCTCGCCGCCGGATAAGGTGAGGCGTCAGGTGGTTCTCCATTCTCCCCGTCACCCACGCCCTCTCTCCCTGCCCAGGGCGCCTCCCCAACCGTGCCCCTTTCAGTTTCAGATGGTGCTTCCTGTGGGCAGCCGGTTGGATGAGGTACTCTTCGCCGTCCACAACGAAGGATCCGCGGACTCCTTGGCACAAGCTTACCGCGGCCAGCGACTCTCTGCGCCCGTTCACCGTGCCCGAGTAGAAGCACCCCCTGAGTCCGGCGCTGACCTTACTGCTGCCAGCCATGCCCCCGTCCCGCAGGTACTCCACCCGCAGACCCGGCGCTAGGAAGCTGGCGTCAGGTGCCAGGCGCAGCAGGAAGACCCTCCCAAAGGCAGAGAGGCGAAAGGACACCTGCTCCGGACTCCCCTGCATCCTGATTGGTACCGTGTACTGCTGCTGCTGTGGGTCGCCCCGGGTAATACCCTGCACCTTCCCGTGCAGACGGCCAGTGGGACCTGCCTGGGTGTTTGACACCAAAAGAAGCAAACACGTCAACACCAAACAGCCGCCGCGCGCCAGGGCCCGGTGCAGAGGGGCACAGGGCGCCATAGCGACTCTGCCGGAAAAAGTGCAAAAGCAAGAGTTAGGGTATCAAGAGTTAGGGTATACTGGCTAGCCTCACCACACTCTAGAACGTCAAGGGGAAAGTGCAGAGAGTGTGATGTGCCAAATAAAAAAACACGAATAAATATATTTAGCTACCCTTGAACTAGACGCCAAAAGCAACACGACGAACAGAAAACTACGGTGCAGGCTGGTTTATTGCAGCCCAAGTTGTGAATAAATACAGAGTTTGCTCAAAGACAAACATCGTACCCTTAACCCGACCCTTTTCTCAATAAATACATATATATTTTAAAAGTGGGACTAACACCGGCGCCCCCTTGCCTCTCAAAAAGTACGTTGTTTTTCTCCAGAGGCTGTGCGTTTCCCAAATTCAAGTCAAAACAGGATCAGGAAAAAAAAAGCGGAAACACCCCGTTAATAAATTATATTAAACCAGTGGTGCGCGCGCACCACAGAGGAGCGGGGGCCAGGGAGCGCGGCAGCGAGGCGAACGCGCGCTGCTGCGCGTTCTGGCCACCGTCGGGAATGGGAGGAGCGAAGGCGGGACATGCGCCCGCCTTTGCCCAATCGCGTGCTGTTTTTTTTAAAAAAACGCACGCTACAGCCAATGAGGGCTTCTGAAAACAAAACCACACGCACGAGCGTGTGGGTCGTTTTCAGAAGCCCTTTCTAAAGGACTCGCGCTGCGCGAGCAGTGCTAAGCACTGCAATGCTAGGCGCGAGACCTAAAAAACTATTCCTCCTTAGTCAGCAGGGCCCTCTTGGAGTCAGGCGTCCTTCTGCTTTTTGTGTTCCTGAAGCAGGTAAACAGGAGGCCAACCACTTGTCCCTTGAAGAGCAGTTCCCGTCCCTGGAAGGCAGCAGGATTCAGGCGTTCTCGTGTCGTGAGTGAGGACTCAGGGCTTTCTTCTTCAGATGGAGGCTTCACACATCCAGGAATGTTCTGAGAATGTGATGATTCAGGTGCCAGATTTATCCTGTACACTAGCCAGTGATTTGAGAAATTCTACCACCTAACCCTAGGTATCATCTCGCAGACCAACCACCTCCTTTTGCATTACTTCCTCTTTGCTTTACTGGAGCATATGTTACAAGATGGCAGAACACAGCTACCATTATGCAGGCCTGTCCTCAGCTCCTTACCGACACCATATTCAGATAATCTGTCCTCCTACTTGACAGAGTCAGATTTGTTTCTCCATCTTACTGGGATTGGTGCCTGGCTGTCTGGGAGGGCCCTGGGAACGAATAGGAGAAGCCTCTTGTGCACCTCAAAGCCAAAAGAAGCAGTGCTTTCGCTGCTTATATAAAAATAGGCTTTTCTTACATGGCAATGACATGTGTCCCTGTTGTGCATTTAAAGTGTAGCCCAGCTAAAGCACAGCAGCGCTCCTTGGAGACATATGTGTTTTGTTGTATGTGTGGGTGGTTTGAAGATACACTGAAACCCACATGACATTTAACTTTCCACACTATAGGTGCACTTCAGGCACCATTTACAATGGACTTATAGGGAAGTTAAATATATCAATCAGGTCAAATAATTTATACCAATACCATTGCAGCTCAGATTAGCAGTGCCACAGTGTATAGCGTCCTAATACCAGCAAAAACATGGTCCGGAAAAAGGCAAAAAATCAGGAGTGACCATGCAGAACACGCAGTTTTGCTACAGTGGGGTAACGAAGAAGATCGCGGATGGGAATTCAATGCTTTTATAGTAGGAATCTCATTACCACCCCTTAAAATTAGTGTAATCTTTCACAATTGTACTACAAGGTGCAAGAGATCATCTTACAATTGTTATAAAGTAAATGGAACCCCAAGAGGGACACATCCTTATGAAAAAAATGCACATTTCTTCAAATGAGTAGGATGCCTCTGTAAGGCAAGATCAAACCAGCCTGAAAACTGGAGGAATATATACCAAAATGTGAAAATAATGCACTCCTAAATGAGCACATCCTGGTGAAACCCAGTGCTTAATTTGAGCCGGTGGTTTCCGGTGCTCATCCCCGGCACTTAATTATCAACACTGCACTTTTCGTGAGCACCAGTTAAGGACACATTCATTTAAGGGGAGATTAACTGATTTGCCCAGAATCAAAGGATGTGGAGCCGATGCCGAACCTGGTTCCTCAGCTGCGAAGTCTGCAGCCCTGGCCATAACGCCACATCCTCTCCCCACTTTCATGATTAGTAGTTGGTTCAGTTTTAGGAGCCGCTAACAGGAGAAATGGGCTGGTGCAAGCTGCCTCCTGACGAGAGCCCCGGCACTTATTTTTTTACAAATTAAACACTGAAAAGCTGAAGACCTGTGACAAATCTAACAAAAAGTGAATGTTTAGAACCATTGGCCACATAAGCAAATAAAAGTGCAAGCAGGCTTCAGAGTTCACTCTAAACAGGTGCAAAAGAAGAAAGCGTGACTTGGCTAGGAGAAGACAGTGGCGACGTGGTGCCAGCATTGCAGACGTGCCTCGCTTTAGTCATTTCTTTTGCAGATGATGCAAGAGTCTGCTTCCACAGAGACTAAATCACAAAAGAGAACCCAGGCTAATATCCATGTGCTTTAGCCCCGGGAAAACATGTGCAAAATTGGTTCTGTAATATTTTGCCTGCCTACAGAAGGGGGTATAAAGTAAACAGACCTTGCTCAATTTTCCACCGTGAAGCTTTGAACTATGCTTGACCACATCGTTTCATTCCACTCCTTATTTCACAAGCCACGAAAATGGTGCAACACATTTGTTGCATGGCACAGCCCTGCCTTAAACATCATTATAACTCGCTACCATCTTGCGATGTCTTTATTGATGTTACTTGTGTTTGTGGTTCACCTCTTTCAGCTCAAAAGGTGCTTTTCATCTTGTTTGCCACATTCTTAATGCAGGCTCCATTCATCTGGAGTACGTGTCATGTTAGTTTGAGAGAGTGTCAGTTTACATTAAAAGCGCAGACTGCAATGAACAACAAATGCATGGGCACGCAGTAACATGACAGCTTCATTCCCTTTCATGGACCAATCCGCGTGCAGATGCCAGCGAGGGGGATCCAGGCACGTACATGCAGTCAATCTTTGAAACCAACACACAGGATGGATGGATCAGGCAGCTGAGGAGCGCTCCATTGCAACATTACTCCACTGATGGCGTGTAAACATTTCTTTTTCAGCAGTGACGTTTGTAAATTTCACATTCTGTATATCACTACTGTAGTGTCGCGCTCTAGTGGTTTCGCGTCCGCGCGATGAGGTGGAGCGCAGCCGCCATTTTGAGCGCGGAGATAAGAGCGGTACGGCCGCGTTTCCCGGCGCTCTCCTGTAAAGAAGAATTTACTTAAATAAATAAACCTTACTCAAGTCAGAGTGTGCAGCGCCTTTAATTGAGAGGAAGAGAACATTACAGTGGCGACGAGACTGGGACTGGGAAAAAAAAAATCTAATAACTAGAGGAGCAACACAAGGACCCACCGAAGTACTCAGCAAGGCAGGCCACGAGGACCACTGGCTAAGGGACGTTACGCAGCAGGAGAGCGTGGCAGAGGACAGCACTACCGCAAGCCAGCACCCACAGAGCAGGTAGTCGCAATCAGAGGAGTGTACACAGCCTACAATAAAGGAGGGTAGAACACACGGGGAAGCAGAACGTCACCCCTCCAGATCCTCCTATAGGACATCCAGGGCCCTGGCGGAAGCGGTGCAGCACAGCGACGGGGGAGCCTCAGGGCCCCATCAAGACCACACACACCCCAGAAGCACAAGTGCACCAGGCAGCCCAAGAGGAGACGAAGCTATACCAGAAAGAAGCGCCGCACTGTGGGCGCAGGCGTCTTCACTCACGACACCAATACCATTCCTACCAAAACCAGGCGACCCATTGATGAAATGGGAAGATTGGAGAGAATACTTCATGAACTACTTAGAGGCCATAGAAGATGAAAGTGGAGAAGCATTCCCCAGCAAGAGGAAGAAAAGAATATTACTCCACAACTTAGGCCCGGAGGGAATCAGAGTCTTCCAGAACCTGGTCCCCCCGCAACGGCCGGACGCAGATGACGACGTATTCCAACATGCGATTGAAGACCTAAACAACCATTATAGACCGGCAGTGTGCACGTCCATTGACAGATATAACTTCCAACAGAGGAAACAAGCAGGGGTGAGTCCATAGACGACTACGTTGCGGCGTTAAAGAAGTTAGCGATCACATGCAAATTTGGTGCCTTGCATGACGAATTTATCAAAGACCAAATAGTCATGCACACGAAGAACACAGCGATCCAAGACAAACTATGGGTGAATGGGGACGCTACCCTGAAGGAAGTCATAGCCATGGTGAAAAAGGCGGAACTATCGAAGAGATGTGCTGAGGCAGCGAAGAAAGAAAATATAGAGCGGCCCATGGTCAACAGAGTCACGGAAACAGAACCGCCAGAGAGAGGAAAAAGATGGCGGCAGAAGGGAGAGCACAGAACAGATGGACTCCACGACCCACACAGGTACAGAAACCGAACAAGGAGGGCACAACCACGTGCTACAGGTGCGGCAGTCCATCCCACGCGGCATATGATAAACGATGTCCGGCCTTCCGAGCCAAATGTATGTACTGCGGAATCATAGGACACTATGAAAAGGTGTGTCGCCGCAAGGTGAAGAGGCCAACGGTCAAGTACGTAGCACAAGATGGGGGAGGTGAAGAAGAAGAAGGAGAAGAAGACAATGTGCTGTGCATTGAAGAACAGGTGCTAGGCATAGACGGCAGTCGCTCCAAGAAACCACAATGTGACATGGTAGTGGGAGGAGTTCAGATCAAAATGGTGGCGGACTCCGGATCTCCGTATACCATCATTCAACGGACGGTGTGGAGCGAGAACTTCAAACCCAGCCTGGGATCACACCTCGAACCCCCAGACATACGTCCGGTCCCAATGGTGGGATATCGAGTCCTGAAATTCAAGTTCAAGAATCGCAGCGCAGAGTGCAAATTATACGTGGCTGAAAAGGGGCCCTCTGTTCTTGGATGGATGGACCAAGGCGAGTTGGGCATACAATTGAACCCAGGAGGGGACACGCAAGTCCTGATGACCAGCGCAGACAACCAATAAAACTTCAAAACAATGAAAGGCGAATTCCCCACAGTATTTGGAGGCAGAGTGGGAAAACTAACGAAATTTACACACAGAATTCAGCTTAAGGAAAACGCCAAACCAGTGTCCCACAAGGTGAGGAACATACCGCTAGCAATCAGGGAAGCAGTACAACAAGAGCTACAAAGATTGGAAGACGAAGGGATCATCGAACCAATAAACAGTTCGGAATGGCTGGCCCCGTTGGTGGTAGCGAGGAAACCCAACGGCAAAGTTCGTTTGTGCGTGGACCTGCGCGAATTGAACAAGTGCATAATAGTGGAAAAATTCCCATTACCCAGAATAGACGAAATGCTGGCAAAGACAAAGGGTATAAAATGGTTTTCTACCGTGGATCTCGCCTCGGCATATCATCAAATAGCCCTGCATCACACGAGCCGTAAACTTACATCCTTCATAACACCATTTGGATGCTACCAATTCCGCCGGATGCCTTTTGGCCTGGCGTCAGCAGCGGCGGTATTCCAGAAGTTGATGCACAAACTGTTCAAGGATATAGAGGGAGTACAATACTTCCAAGACGACATCTTGGTAATGGGCAAAGACCAAGCCGACCACAACAAAAAGCTAGCAATGGTGTTACAAATTTTGGAAAGGAACGGCCTGACGGCAGAATGGGAGAAGTGCAGATTTGGAATGGCGTCGGTCACATACTTGGGTCATGAGATCAGTGACCAAGGCATCACGCCCAAACACGCCAATGTCAAAGCGATATGTGAAGCACCTGCACCAATGAGCAAGGAAGAAGTGAGATCATTCTTAGGGATGGCCGAATATTACAGCAAATTCGTGCAACACTTCGCCACCAAGACACACCACCTGCGACTACTCATACGAGACAAAACGGCTTTCAGGTGGACAGAGGAGGCGCAAGGGGAGTTTCAGAAAATCAAGGAGGATATCAGCAAAGCAGTTCCCCTACAAGGATATGATCCGCAAGGAGAATCCATTTTGACCACAGACGCGAGCGACAAAGGCCTAGGGGCAGTCCTTATGCAGGAAAGGATGAACGGAGAGCTGGCGACCATCAGCTTTGCATCGAGAGTATTATCACCAACAGAACAGAAGTTCAGCGTGATAGAAAAAGAGATGCTGGCTGTGGTGTGGGCCATGGCGAAATTCCGCCAATTTATATGGGGCACAAGATTTCAACTCAAAACGGACCACAAACCCCTAGTCAAAGTACTCACGTCCTGCGGGCACGCGAGCGCCACACCCCGCATCGCCAAAATGACCCTGAAATTGTTAGACTACAGGTATGATGTGGAATACATCCCGGGAGCCAAGAATAAAGTGGCAGATTACCTCAGCCGAGCTTCAGCTATGGAGGAAGCTCCTGCAGGTACGGACGAGGATGAAGTCAGGGTGGCATTCACGGAAGATCATGAGATGGTGATAAGCGGTCAGGAATGGAAACAAGCCTATGAAAATGACAAGGACGTTAAGGACATCAAGGACTTCATACTACAAGGGTGGCCAGAAAAAAGGCACCTGAAGGCGGAACAAAGGAAATACTTTGAAGTGCGGGAGGAGTTATCCATAGGAGACCAGGGTACATTCCTGTTTAGAGGAGAGAGAGTAGTTCCTCCCGCGTCGTTAATAGCACACCTACTAGCAGTGTTGCACGAAGGGCACTTGGGCATCGTGAAAACGAAGTTGAGAACCAAGCAGATGTACTGGTGGCCCGCAATGGACAGTCATATTGAGAGGCATGTTCGAGAATGTGACCAGTGCCAAAGAGCGGATAAATCACAAACGTTACTACGCCCGTCACTAGGGAAGTTCGACAACCCTGCCAACCCTTGGGAGGAACTGTCAATAGATATTCTTGGTCCAGTGTTGGATGCAGAGGGAACCCCGAAATATGTAGTAGTTCTCATAGATCGGTATTCAAAGTGGCCCGAATTGGATATACAGGAGGTGATGGACACAGAGACAGTTCTTAGGTTTCTCACAGCCACCTTCCTCAGAGAGGGCATCCCCGTTCCATTTTGAGTGACAATGGACCTCAATTCACATCGGATAAGTGGAACAATTACATGGAACGAAATGGCGTCCAAACCAAACACACATCTGTCTACCATCCGGCGGGAAATGGTCTTGCCGAAAGGTTTAACCGAGTAATAATGGGTTCCATACAATCAGCCATAGGAGTGGGGAAAGACTGGGAGAAGGAAGTGAGGAGTATGCTGTGGGCCTACCGAATCACACCGACTGGCACAGGATACAGCCCGTTCCAAATCCTAAGGGGACGTGATCCGTTCACTAAGGACAATCTAGCATGGAAGGAAAAGACTGTCACAAGTAAATGGTCCCCGGCAGTAGTTCACCACAACTTGGAGAGAGCCCAGAGAATATACACAGAGCAGTACAATAAGAGACGCAATGTGAAGGAGACGTCCCTGGAAAGAGGGGAGTGGGTCAGAGTCAAACTTGCCCAATTAAGGAGGAAAGGTGACAGCAAATACAGCTTGCCTATGCAAGTTGAACAGGTGTATAACAGAGCAGCCTTGCTAAGTGATGGGAACGTCTGGTCGCAAGATCGCATGTCCAAGTGCAATAAGATACTGCAGTGGGACAGAGAGGAAAGATCAAGGACACAAGAGAACCCAAGTTCACCTGCAGGTAACACAGTCCCAGGAGAAGGAGAGAGGGACCTTGGGATAGAAGGAAATAGAGCGGAGCAGGAAGAGGACGAAAATCTCATCGCAGATGAACGGCAGGAGGACAAAGGCAAGACTCCCGGGAGAGAGAGCCCTAAAGGACTTGGAGAGACACAGGCAAGCCGAGCAGAGGAAAGGGCGGAAAGTTCCACCTCCACTCCGGTAAGACGTACACGGGCAGGGAGAACAGTGGTAAGGCCAGCCAAATACAAAGACTATGATCTGGGAGAAGTGAAGTAACTTCAGGCCGAGAGACTCTCAGACTCTTATCCATATGTTATTGTTGTTGTTGTTGTGTCCCGTAAAGAAGGGAGATATGTAGTGTCGCGCTCTAGTGGTTTCGCGTCCGCGCGATGACGTGGAGCGCGGCCGCCATTTTGAGCGCGGAGTTAGCGCGGAGATAAGAGCGGTACGGACGCGTTTCCCGGCGCTCTCCTGTAAAGAAGAATTTACTTAAATAAATAAACCTTACTCAAGTCAGAGTGTGCAGCGCCTTTAATTAAGAGGAAGAGAACATTACAACTACCAGCATAGTAAGCTGATTGGCATAGACTTTCCTTTCTATTTCATCAATCTTTGCCGAAGAAACATTTTGATCTATCTTAAATTTGGTGTCATTAAACTGAGGAATAGTAACATTTGTTATTAACGGCACTTAAAAATGGCTCTGTATAAAAAAACAAGTTATTATTTATACCGGACTCTTTCACATTAACTTATAAAGTTCCCGCTTTCTTCTTTGATTGCTTGCTGCACCGTTGTCCGTTTGTGCTGCTTGTTTAGTCGTTGTTTAAGAAAGAGAGCTAATGCTTTACAGGCTGTTGTTTTTTGTGTGATGGACACAAATAATTGAGCCAGCGTCACCTCCCCTCTGCACAAGAACACACACAACCACAGATTTGCTTGATCCCCTTCTGTGGTGTGGAGTGAGTATGGAAGCACGGCAAGATGGAGTCCGACTTCTAGGGATACCCTCGCCATTTTTATAGCACGAACTTGACCCTTGCGGGTATCAGAGCGCTTTACAGATTTACATATTTACAGAGAGCCGCACAGTGATAGTAATACAATCAATGTCAATGTATAGGTGTCAACTAGCCATGTAGGTCGTTTTAGTGAGACAAAAGAGTGATGGATGAAAAATATGTAATTTTCTTTATAATTTAACGTTCATCTACTACCATGCATGTGTGCCAAGGTGTGTCGCTGTATAGCCAACTGTTGCCATGTGTGTGGTTTGATTTTCCTGTATGCTGGTGTGTTTTAAGTACAGACACGCTTAGCCACTTTCACGTGAGGATTTATTGGATGTGGATTCTGTGTGAACACGCCCCAGATTTCTGTGAAGTGTGATCTTTAAGGGCAGGTGAGCTGCTCATTAGATCCACCTCACATAAAGGCTGCTTCCATCTTGGCGTGGATCCTTCCAGGGTTACAAGGCCCTGAAGATAGCAGACCAAAAATGGGAATTTCATATAAGTGAACTTCAGGCCATAGTCTGTATCCTTTTGTCACAAGTTACCATGGAAACATTGATTCTGCACTGAATTTGGTATTCCTAAAACAATGAATAGAGCCCCGAAGCAAGCATCAATATCCTTGTCCATACCTGAGATTTCTGTGACCCCTTTTGGGGCACAGTGTCCTATCTATATCAGAAAATTCAAGAGTCCTGTATCTTTCCTCGAGGGGCAGGGCTATGCAAAGTTGGCCTCTGCATGAAATCCACATCATGTCATCAATCACTGGCTTGGGCAATTGTCTGATACCTAAAGGGTATGTAACAAAGGTCGTGTCACACATAAATTCCTAATTCTTTGCGCCTTATCGCCAGGTTACATGCACAGTGATCACCCTGCTTACCTATTTGGTCATGGATGGGTTCCAGAGTAGCGTGCTACTCGCCAACAAAGCGCTTCAACACCCACCAGGGGTAACAGGCGCTATATGAATGCAAACCTTTCTTTCCCTTCTATCCCTCCACTATCCTTCTCACTCCAAATAACTGACTAATATCCACCACTCAAATTACTTTCATATTTCACCATACTAATTCACCACTAATCCTTTATGGGTTTCCGGAGTAGCGTGCTACTCGCCCAAAAAAAAGCAATTCAACACCCCATCAGGGGTTAGAAGCGCTATATATATGCAAACCTTTTTTCCCTCTTCTATCCCTCCGCTATCCTTCTGAATCCAAATAACTGACTAACATATCCACCACTTAAAATTTACTTGCATGTTTCACTATACTAATTCAACACTAATCCTCTATGGGTCCCGGAGTAGCGTGCTACTCGCCGAAAAAGCGCTTCGACGCCTCGTCAGGGGTAGTAAGCGCTATACAAATGCAATTACAATACAATACAATACAACAGTCAGAGCATGCTTCATGACATGAAGCGCCTCGTCACCTCATCCTACCTAGGTTTCTTCACATTCACTCACCATGCCCAGCACGACAAAAACCGTGGACACGGTCAAAGCCATGCAGGTGTATCACCCTCAACCTTTCGTTAAACACCGGCAACTTCTTGTATCATCATGTTCATGGTGACTGTTTGGGAGCACATCCAAGAATCTCACTCGCTTCACCGACTCTTCCAGCGTCCGGCACACTCCACAAGAGCACTCCTACAGCCTCATAATGAAGCCTTGGTCGCCAACAGACAGCAATGCTCTGTACAAATGCACATAACACAACACAAAAGCCATAACATAACACTAATGAGTCTTAACAGAACACCCATACACATCCCCTGGCTGTCACTATCATCAAGCAAGCCTGAAGTTAACAAATGGATTTATAGCACACTGCTACATCCTTCATTATTGAATAAATCATCCCTTATGCATGAACAACCTCAAAGACTGCAGTTCAAAATCTAGGACGAGGAGCTCTGAAAGTACGAACCAGCGACTCAAAAATTGATACATCAACAACATCCAATTTGCAAGAACCTGCAAGACACTCAAAATTCCATTTAAATGCAAACCAATCCAAACTCAGGCAGCAAATTACGGAAAACACATCTACTGTACAAGAGGTTTGCATAGGAGAGCAGCCGCTCTGCACCTCCCGCACTGCACAGATACAATTTAATGAATGGATGCATACAATCGAGCGTCTTAGCAATAGATCTCCAGCACACTTCCAGGAAGCATCCGAGGGGATGCAGATATGGATTAAATGGTCCATGAACATAAAACAGAACTGAGACGCCGCGTGGCAAGCTACACGGACTCATTTGTTTCCACCAGATAATGGACTCCAGCTTTTTTGGACCTACACCCTTGATAGCCTACAAATTGCTCAGAGGTCACAAGAATTAAAGGCAGCTGCTGTTTCCTTGGCGTGGGTGCCCCTCTCCTCACCCCTGCCGCAGCCCACACGTACCCCCATGAATTAGTAACAGCAAAGGGGGGAAAAAACGACAATGATTTTTGGATCTATATCTGAGGAGGCTGTCTTTGTCCATACAAATGAGGCGAGTGGCAGGCACAGCACTACAGATCTGTATGTCAGTGATACAACACAGTTCAGTACAGCACCCACAACTGCAATAAAATGCAACACAAAAAATGCAATTTCCCTTGAAGGGTTTCAAAGGACTCCTTTACCCCAAATAACATAGGGGGACGTGGGTACTTTTGAAAGTGGATGGTTTGACCTTTCTGGTGCTGTTTTTCTTTATAAGGATTATGCAAGAAAGTCCACTAGTCACCTGTGATGTTATATAAAGGGGCTAGGCAGGGGGAGCAGTGAAAGGGCTCCCAAACACAGTACAAATAGGTATTGACAAGGTCAATATGTCGGGCCTTTTAGAGGAAGTATTTGGTAATGGATGGATGACTCAGCTCCAGCTACGATTCTATGGAAGGGGGAGTCTGGCTGCGTTGCTGAGCAGACTGCATTAACAGAAATAAGCTCTACCCAAGAAGTGTGTTCTGTAAAGGAGTCAAAATATTAAGTTTGCATTGTAAGTGGCGAGTGTAAAAGAAATCCACAACAAAATATAGCGTAGTAGATGCTTTTGACAGTGGGCTAGTAAAGAAAGCCTCTATGCCATCATGACTTTACTTTGTGAATGAAGAAGTAGTACATTTAACAGGATGTTATCCTGACAGCAACGTAAAACAAATGAACACACATGGGTGATTAGTGAATGTGTCTTTAGACAGAGCTAGGCATCCAGTCAGCAATCACTTCCTAAATTAACAAGCATTTGCAATGCAATAGGTCTCGCATTTACGAGAGTTTGGGCTATTGCATTGCAAATACTTAAAAAAAAAAATTTAACAACGCCCCATGCCGCGCTTTCACGTTAATGGCAGCTGCGCCCCTTCCTTTAGACGAGCCACGTCTAAAGAAAGGGGTGCGGCCGCCATTAAAGTGAAAGCATGGTATAGAGCGCTTTAAAAAAAAAAAAAGCATTGGTCTGTCAAGTTGACAAACAAATGCTTTAATAGCGGCCGCGGACCTTTCTTTAGACGCAGCTCGTCTAAAGAAAGGGGTGCAGCCTCCATTAATGTGAAAGCGCGGCATGGGGCACTTGTAAACAAAAAAAAGTGAAGAAATAGAAGAAAACAAATGCGGCCGCGTGTGGTGCTGCAAATAAACCAAAGGCGCGGCCACCACTGTGGCGTGCCATGCTTTAAAAAAAAAAGTGTTATGAGAAAGCGTGTCTTTCCTGCAACAGCAGGCAGGTGAAAACCATTTAACGAAATAGTGCTCAGAAGCTGTAATTAAAGCCTACGGAGTAACAACACATGTAAGAGGGCAAGTCCTTATGGGAGGTTACAAGATGAGACAAGGCGGTACTAAGGAGGGAACTCTAAGCCTATTGACCAATGACAAGCCACAGTTTACAAAGGACAATGACACAAGCCAATGACAAATATGAGCGGAGAGTATGGCGGAGTTTCAAGACCATACCTGAATACAGCATGCCTCACAGAGCAGCACATGCGCTGCAGGCTGACCAAAAAAATAAAAGCCACTAGTGTGGAACTCTGCAAAAATCTTTTATCCATGGCATTTGAAGTCACATTCCCGCCTATCTCACACTCAAGATCACCTTAAGGGGCACATACAACGCAATAAAAGATACTGTCAGCTTAGCACACTGTACCACAATGATCCATCGAGAGGTGTCATTGCCAATGCGATTGTGACTGATCTGTGACTGGGCCCACACTGGTCCCACAATTGTGGGATTTTTAGGCTATCAATAGGAACAGGAAAACAGTTTTGATAGCTTGTCTAATAGGCCCGAAAGTGTTTTATGGGATGGAAGCTACACAGCATCTGTGGTGTTGGGGTGGTGATTAAGCCCCTTAGGAATTGGGGCAGGACCTTGTTCGTTTCAGTAATGACATAGCACACACAGGATTCATGTGTACATTCTTAAAACAAGCCTGGCGAAGCCAATAGGTCTGTCCTTAGCAAGCTGGTGCAATGATTAATTAAATTATTATTATTTTTTTGCAAGCATATTCCACCCAAAAAAAAGAGAAAAAACATATTGGCACCTAAATGTGGCCACCATACGCTTGTAATAAAATGTTTTAATTTAAAATATAATTTACTGATGCGGCTCATTTACCCGTGATGTTTTTAAATACCAAGCCTTTCAGATGGGCCAGGTATATTATTATTATTTGTGAATGAGACAAGAATAAGGAAAACGTTACTTACCCAGTAGACATCTGTTCATGGCATGTAGTGCCCATGCACCCACCCTCCTCCCCGGACGCCTGTGGCCGTTGAAGTATTCTTTCGATTTATTCCACTTTTGGAAGTTTTGTAGTTTTCTCTACATAACGTCAGTCCATCCTCACCCACCTTTCGGTAGAAAACTATCTCAATGGAGTGGATGCCCGTGCGCATTACCAGCAAAGGAGGAGTCACAGAGCCTCGTGACTCGAAAGACTTCTTCAGAGAAAAATAACTTGCACACTTCCGGGCCCAACTCTAGATGGCAGAAGTATGCACAGCATGGGCATCTACAGCCACACATGCCTTGACCATAAAGACCTACTCAAGTGGCAGGCAGCCACAATGCTGCAATGTTACAATGTTAGGTAAACGTTTTATAACAGCAACTTTAAAAAGGAGCTGGAAAACAAATCATCACCTAACTGGGCACCCAAAGCGTAGGCAAAAAAATGAAAGGTTATTTAAAATGATGACAAAAAACACATAAAATGCATTTTGAACCTGCTTTGTCACTGAAGAGCAAGGAAATATTTTTTAGGCAGATGTGAACAATGTGCAGAAGATTTGTGCAGGCACTCAAACAGAAAGGAGCCAATGGGTAAAGTGGGCTGACCCATTTCCCTAGGCATAATGCTGTTGAAAAACGAATAGTCTGGTGAGACATCTAAAGCTGTCTCAAACGTCAAACCTAAAAATTAAATTGAGTATGCAAGTATCTTTGCCGCTCTTATCAACACTACCAGAAACCTTTAAGTATTTTAAAATTTAGAGAATTGTGTTGCAAATTTATTAAGAGAACCGCTGTTTGATAAAATACTAAAACTGCAGGATAATTATTTCAAAATTAGCTACGGTTAACTGAGCACAGTAAACTAAACTCAACTGTATGCTTTTTAACCCAAAAAACATGTACAGATGCTATTGCCAAATTCAGTAGTGATTTTGTTTCAAAGCAAGGTAACATTTTCGTTATCAAAAACCCTGCAGTATGACCTTGGCTGCACTGTTGCTTAATTAAGCATAGGGAAAGAAAGTGCAAACTGTGAATGGATGCATCAAGAGCAACGATACATGACACGATAAGCCCTTAGACATTAAAAATGCATCAATATTTTACTGTACTTTTTTTTGCCAAATCTTAAGTATAACAATTTCTCAAACAAACCATGAATGCTCGATTTTCCCAGTCTTCTTTGCTATTATTCTTAACATAGCGAAGGTTGATAAATTACCTATTTGTTTTCACCAGTTTGTCGGTATTGGAACAATGTGTATATAATTATAATTTCACAATTGTTTGAACTTTTTTTAACAAAAGAAAGTAGCAGCAAGAAGGAGAATAGGTGAGAATTGGTGCTAGAAGTGACAGAAGGCATCTGAGGTTTTGTTTGTTATGCATCATAAGAAGCCTCTATCATTTACAACAGATTTTAAATCTGGTAACTCGATGCTATGATGCAGCAACAGTTGATAACAAAACTCGTTACCTACTGGTGAGATCCTGGAGATGATGCAGCTCAAGGAGCTTCGCTCGCAACTTCCGGTTCCCTGTTTCTCACAGACTTCCTGCCGGCGAGTGCACTGAGAGCAGGGCCGGCTTTAGGGTGGTGCGACAAGTGCGGCTGCACTGGGCACTCACCTGGAAGGGGGGCACTGAACTCAGGGGGGTGCGCTGTGTTTAGCAATACCTTACAATGTAAAAGCACCTGATGCAGAGTTCCTTGTGCGCCCAGCTTTCCGCCAGCAATAAAACTGTCAAGATAACTCTTGTGATTTGTTTTCTTGCTAGAGAGAGAGATTGGAGTTTTGTCTAGTGGCAGTTTTGACTCGCCATAAAGTAGTGCAGAGGGTTAATATGCCTGCTGTAAAGAACAGATCTGACTTTTATGTGGATATCTGAGTGGATTAGTAAAGCCAGCCTTTACCAGTTCTTTAAAACAAATGAAATGTATGTGAGAGAGGAGCTGTGGAGAGATGTGTGGTACTTCTGCAGGGTGGTAGTGAGGGAATCCGAGGGATCAGCCCTGCTGAAGTTATGAAGCTAACAAAACAATGGGAGAGCAAGGGAAATATGGGGTGCGTCCGTATCCCCGGTATATTGATAAGCTAAACAAGGAAGGACGAACCCTCTGTGTGGAAGTGATACAATCACTGGTCTGGTTGGTACATGGACCCACTAGGTTTATTTAAAAGACCCCTCACACACCGACCTAGTCGGTGTCATGCTTCATCATTGGGGTCCCAACCGGGTGGCCGAATGCCGCCCGGTTGTGCTACGACGCCCGATTACAGCGGAGCTGGTTTGATGTGAGTATGTGATGTGATGTGAAATTAATTTAAAAATATCTCTGAGAATCCTAGCCTGTAAACTTTATTAGTGGCGGCTCAGGATATGGTTAAAAATAAGTGTAGTGCAACTAGAATGGGAGGTTATTATCCCTAGTTGGCTATGTGAATGGTCTACATGTTTCATCCCACAATAAGGATTGAGAGGGGCTTTCTTCAGGACCGGGTGGTGAAAAAGTGAGTGGCAAAGTGAGTAATGCCACGTGAGAAAAATAAGAAAGTACCTACACACGCGCTAAGGTGTGTGGACTATGTGTCAACGAACTTACGGACACTGAAAATGACCGACCTTGTGATTGTACGTATTAACTGGACGAGGTGCAGCATGCTCCACCTCGTCCAGTTAATACGTACAATCACAAGGTCGGTCATTGTGCTAAGACCATAGCACCAACATAAGGTTGCATTTTATGTTGCTTAACAATTATGTACATATATGTTCTGTGTTGTCTTCTTTTTCCCACAGGTCTTTTTCAGTGTCCGTAAGAACGTTGACACATAGTCCACACACCTTAGCGCGTGTGTAGGTACTTTCTTATTTTTCTCACGTGGCATTACTCACTTTGCCACTCACTTTTTCACCACCCAGTCCTGAAGAAAGCCCCTCACAATCCTTATTGTGGGCTGAAACATGTAGACCATTCACATAGCCAACAAGGGATAATAACCTCCCATTCTAGTTGCACTACACTTATTTTTAACCATATCCTGAGCCGCCACTAATAAAGTTTACAGGCTAGGATTCTCAGAGATATTTTTAAATTAATTTCACATCACATCACATACTCACATCAAACCAGCTCCGCTGTAATCAGGCGTCGTAGCACAACCGGGCGGCATTCGGCCACCCGGTTGGGACCCCAATGATGAAGCATGACACCGACTAGGTCGGTGTGTGAGGGGTCTTTTAGATAAACCTAGTGGGTCCATGTACCAACCAGACCAGTGATTGTATCACTTCCACACAGAGGGTTCGTCCTTCCTTGTTTAGCTTTTGAAGTTATGAAGCTCCCTGAAACAACATGCTAGAGAGGAGAAGTGAGGATTACGAGGAGCATTGCAGCATGGATTACCGCAGCGGCAGAGAAGCACGGCATTAGATGTGATTAGTGTGAGGATTTTTCACCTTGTTTACCGCTGGGGGGGACTTTTTGGTGTTTGACATTCTCCTGCTCTGCAGCTGAGGACATGATGCAAATCACGTTAAAGAGCTGTTTCGTGTCTAATTCAACTGCAGTGCCATAAAAGCGGTTAAAATCACGGACTTTGTACCACCGCATGGACACAATGGCTAACTCAGATCCGTGACTGGGGGTGAGTGTCTGAAAAGTTTCAGCGCTCCGTCCATCATCTCCTTGTGTTTGCTTTGTTCATACTAAGTTGGCAGGGTATGCCCAGAAGTGGGTCCCTTGCTCACTTTGCCACTGGATTCAAAGCTAGCCTGGCTGATGAGGGGTGTTACCCCGAAACCGGTCCCAGGATGCTCGTTTCCGTTCCAGGTAAGACCTGGCTTGGCAGTTTGGGCTGGACTGTTCACATGAGGCACAGGGTCAAGACTGATTTGCATATAGCCAGGTCTGAACTGGGGTGGCGAAGTGAGCTAAAGAACGATGATGGATTCAACCCAGATCTGTGACTGGGGGTGAGTGTCTGAAAAGTTTCAGCGCTCCATCCATCATCTCCTTGTGTTTGTATTGTGGGTATGGCTACATGGAACACAGTCTATGAGCTTTTCTTCAGTTAAAGGGAAATAGAAAAGCTTGTCAGAGCTAATTGTACCCGCACCACTTAGGGCAGGGCGTTAAGTGTACTGTGATTTTCTTTTGACCGCTTCTCCATGCAAAAAAAAAAAAAAGAAATAACACACCCAAAAAAAACAGCTAGAGGTACACCGGTCATACATCCTCCACAAATAACCTATCACACACAACTGGTAAGGCAGGGATCTTTTCCCGTGGCATTCCAGGGAAAAAGAAAGAAAAGCACCACATTACAGGAAATTGGCCACAACAAAGCATCAAGATATTGGTCAGAAAGGCCTCACCCACTCTTTTGTGGCAAGCTTCATCATCGGCCACTCCAACCCACCATGTTGAGATAAAACTAACACGGTGGCCTTGACCTCCACGGGAAGGGAGATCAGAAAACTAATCTACTGTTCTGGTCACATGTAGGGTCTAGTTCTTCACAAAACAACCTCAGTGTAAACCCAGGAATTTTCTTTAATGACTGGTACAATTGGTTGGTTTAAAACAAAACGGATGCTACCAAGATATATTGCTAGCATGTTTCGGCCACACAATAAATCTTCACAGAAGATTCTAGGGCCTTCATCAGGGCAGTCCAAGTTCCCCCGCACTCTGTTATTCATGCACCTTCCGTGTGCATACTGGTAAGAAAAAGTTTTACCTGTCAGTCCTATCGTCTTCACTTGAGGACAGAGACATTATGAGAGAAGAAAGTTATTTTTATCCATACACTGAGAAGACCAGGTACGCAAATGATATACGATATCAATTGTCATTGTATTCATGTATGAGCTCTATACACTACACATCTCTAGCATTATTGTGTGGAGCTGTCCGGTCCTCGATCCTGTATCACACCTGCATGCATTATGGTACACATGAATTCACAGAAAATGTAGAAACATGTGTGAGAACAAACTTGTGACACATGCACAGTCCGTACCATCACTTACCCTCAACTGGCCAGGTGTTATGCCTTTAAGACACAACAGGAAGGAACCTCTCCTGTAGTCACACACTTGTGTATAATTCGCAGCCCATCACTATGTGCACACCTACATGCACTCATTATGGTACACATGAATTCACAGAAGACGTAGAAACGTGTGAGAACAAACTTGTGACACATGCACAGTCTGTACCATCACTTACCCTCAACTGGCCAGGTGTTATGCCTTTAAGACACAACAGGAAGGAACCTCTCCTGTAGTCACACACTTGTGTATAAGTCACAGCCCATCACTATGTGCAAGAGACTGAAGGTATAGGTGGCATAAAGTTGAAAAATGAGATAGGTCAGTGTTGCAGCATATTTGTTTTAGTGATGCACTTTGTATTTTTGTTGTCTTTATATTTATGGATCATAGTAAACCATAGCAAACCGGATATTATTAACGTAGATTGGATGGGATGTGATGCTATATGATGAAGATGGACAGAAACAACTTGAAGATTATATCATTTAAAACGGTTTGAATGATAAGCACAGGATGAAAGCCATTGAAAAATGATTTATAATAAGCCACTAACCAGACATAATCCTGATTCAAGAAACGAATAGTTTCTTACCTGTCGGTGTAGTTTTGCAGCTTGAAGACTTTCTGGATTCACTATGCTGTGCATTATTCCGCCATCTCGTGGTTGGGTCCGGATTCGTAGTCTTTTCTTTCTTTCTTTTTTTTTTTTTTTTTGTTGTTGGCCCAGGTGGGCGGCGACGCCCCCACCATTTGGTGTCCTCGGTGACGTCGTCGCGCTTCCTGCGGAAGCTCCCACCTTTAGTCGCCATCTTCGGATTCTTTTTTTTTAAATTTATTTTCCTCTTATTGTTTTGTTGTCTATGTCTTTTTCTTTTATCTTTCTATTTTTGTTTTGATCCCTCTAAACTCTGTATGTAGTCTAGTTTTACCCTTAACCTCCTATGTTATCTTCCTGGCGGAGGCGGGTGGGATCGCTAGTGAATCCAGAAAGTCTTCAAGCTGCAAAACTACACCGACAGGTAAGAAACTATTCGTTTTGCAGCGTGAATCTTTCTGGATTCACTATGCTGTGCATAGACTTTGTAGCGGTTTTCTGTTATTGCGGTGGTTGGGTGGAAGATGAGCATTGGTTGCTGAAAATGTGTTGTAAGACCTTCTGTCCTACTTGTGCCTCTTTGTTCATCTGGATATCAACACAGTAGTGTTTGGTGAACGTGTGCACGGAAGACCATGTTGCCGCTTGGCAAATGTCTTGTATAGGTGTGTTCGCTAGGAACGCAACCGTTGCTCCCTTCTTCCTTGTTGAGTGAGCCTGGGCGGCTCCTTGTAATTCTTGTCCTGCCTGCTTGTGGCAGAGTTGTATTGCTTGTGCAATCCATCGTGCTATGGTATTTTTTGTTACTGGTCGTCCCAAGAAACTGCTTGCGAAGGAAACGAAGAGTTGTTTTGTTTTCCTGCATTCCTTCGTCCTTTCTATGTAGTGCATCACTGCCCTTCTGGCGTCTAGCGTGTGTAGCGCCTTTTCTGTGGGCGTTGATGGTTTCTGAAAGAAACTTGGTATCTGTATTGTCTGGTTAATATGGAACCGCGACACCACCTTTGGCAGGAAGTGTGGGTCCGTTCTCATGACAATTCTGTCCTTGTGTATTTGCAAGTAGGGCTCTTGTAGTGTAAGAGCCTGCAGTTCACTGACCCTTCGCAGTGACGTGATAGCCACCAAGAATGCTGTCTTTAGTGTGAGCATGTGCAGTGTGGTCTTGTGTATGGGCTCAAATGGTGATTTCATCAACTGTGTTAGCACCGTGTTGAGGTTCCAACTTGGGGCTGGCATCCTTTTGGGGGGCTATTCTTTTAGCTCCCTCCAGGAATCTTTTGACCACCTGTGAGGTGAAGAAACTTTTCCCCGCTTCTCCCCTGGTGTAGGCCACTATGGCTGCTAAGTGAACCCTTAGTGACAAGTAGCTTAGCCCGCTGTGTAGTAGGTGCGTTAAGTATTGTAGTACCGTTGATTCTTTTGTGACCTTCCGTTGCAGTCCCTCTTAAATGCACCATTGCGAGAACCTTTTCCACTTTGCAATGTAGCATTTTCTTGTAGTGGGTCTCCTCGCTTCTCTGAGTACCGCCATGGTGCTTGGTGGTAACTTGAGGTGTGCGAATTCTAGGTCCTCAGGAGCCATGCTGCTAGGCTGAGGCTCTCTGGTTCTGGGTGGAGCACTTTTCCTTCTTGCATTGTTAGGAGGTCTTTCCTTCTGCTGAACCTGTGCGCTGGTTCCTGTGCCATTTCCATTATTTGTGAGAACCATGATTGTCTGGCCCACTGAGGTGCCACCAGTATGAGTGTCATGCTGCTGCTCCTGCATTTGCTGAGTACCTTGTGCAACAGTGGTATCGGGGGAAAAGCGTATGCAAATTCGTTCGACCAACTTATCCATAGCGCCTTCCCTAGGGACCTTTGGTCCGGTTGTCTGGATGCGTAATGTTGGCATTTTGCATTCTGGAGTGTTGCAAACAGGTCTATCCGTGGTGTACCCCACTTTTGGAACAGCCGCTGCACCTCCTGTTGGTTGAGTTCCCATTCGTGGGACGCAGACGTCTGCCTGCTGAGTCGGTCTGCTTCTACATTGTCTATTCCTGGAAGGTGTATTGCCAGTAGGTCTATCCTTAGAGGGATGGCCCATCTCCAAATCTCTTGTGCCAGGCTTGATAGCGGTGCTGACTGTGTTCCACCTTGCTTGTTGATGTAGAACATGGTGGTTGTGTTGTCTGTTTGTATCAGCACTCGCTGTCCATAAAGCTGCTTCTGAAAGGCTTTTAAGGCTAGGAACACAGTTTTTAGTTCTAGGTAGTTGATGTGTTTCACTGCATCTTGATGTGACCACAGCCCCCTGACGCGGAGTCTGTCCATGTGCGCGCCCCAGCCCTGCTGTGAGGCGTCTGTTGTGATGGTCACTGTTGGAGTTGGCTGTGTGAATGGCTTCCCTTGTGATATGTTCTCTTCCTTCCACCATGCTATTTCTTGCTGCACTGCGTGTGTGACAACCACTAGATCTTCCCAACTCCCTGTCGCTTGTGACCACTGCTGCTGTATCCATTCTTGGAACGGTCTCATGTGCAGCCTGATATGTGGGACTAGGTGGATGCATGATGCCATCATTCCCATTAGTCTGCTCACCGTCCTCACTGTCAGAACTTGTCCCTTCTGGTAATGACGTGTTTCCCTCAGGAGCGCTATGGTCCTCTTGTCGCTGGGGAACACCTTGGACTGTGTGCTGTCGATTTGTGCCCCTAAGAATATTTTGATCTGCTGAGGTTCTGTTGACGATTTCTCCCAATGTATTGAGAAACCTAGTCTGGACAGTGTTTGTATGACTTGTTTGATGTGATTCTTGCAGTGTTTGTATGATCCTGCTTTCACAAGCCAGTCGTCGAGGTAGGGGTATACATGTATGCCCTTTCTCCGTAGGTGCGCTGCCGCTGCTGCAAGGCATTTTGTGAAAACCCTTGGTGCGGACTTGAGCCCGAAGGCTAGCACTGTGAACTGGTAGTGATTGTGGCCAATTACGAATCTTAGTAGACGTTTGTGTTTGTGGTTGACGGGTATGTGTAGATATGCGTCCTTCATGTCTATGGTCGCCATGTAATCCCCTTCTTGGTTTGGGGTATTACTTCCTGAAGTGACGTCATTTTGAATTTTTGAGTTTTTACAAACTTGTTGAGGAATCTGAGGTCCAGTATTGGCCTTAGTGTTTCGTCTACCTTTGGCACTAGGAAGTACGTTGAGTAGACTCCCCTGTTCCTTTCGTTTATTGGAACTGGTTCTATTGCTCTTTTTTGTAGCAGCTCCTCTGCTTCTAGACGTAGGAGGGCGAGCTCCTTTGCGGGAATTGCCCGGTGTCTTGGTTTTTTGCTTGGGGGCTTTCTTTGGAGTTCTATGCAGTATCCGTGCTGTATGATGTTTAGTATCCATTTGTCCGTGGTAATCTCCCTCCATTGTGTGAGGAAGTTTCCTATTCTGCCCCCCACCGGGGTTGTATGCTCGGTGGTTATTTGTTTGCTGTGTGTTTTTTCTTTTGTCCTTTTGTTGACTTCTCCTCTCCCTTGGTGTTAAAAGGGGAGGGTTTGGTTTGTTTGTGGAGTCACTTTGAGGTGGGCTGCTGACCCCCTCTTCGGGGTTGTCCCCGTCCGTACCCGCGTCCTCGAAAGGACCGTCCTCTGGGTTGATATTGCCAGTTTTGCTGCTGTTGTCCCTGTTGGCTCTGGCCTTGGTTGTTCCCCTGGTATCCTTGTTGGGGAGATTGGTGGGAAGTGGCGGGTGCATTGCCCCCTCTACCATTGGGCCGCCTTGAGGGTGTTCCTCTTCTCATCCCTCTGAATTGCAGTGCTCCCATGGACCTCGCAGTTTCATTGTCTTTCTTGAGCTGCGTGAACTTCTCGTCCACTGGGGCTCCAAACAGTTTCTGGCCGTCGAATGGCGTGTTCAGGATGTTGCTTTGTACCTCAGGTTTGAAACCTGAGATCCTGAGCCATGCGTGTCTCCTTTCGGTCACCCCTATCATCATTTGCCTGCTGGAGTTCTCTGCTGCGTCCAAGGCTGATTTTAGGCAAGTGTTTGCCATAGCCTTGCCCTCTTCCACCAGGTGAGTAGCCCTTTGTTGGTGTTGTTGTGGTAGGTGTGTTATGAGCTGGCTCATCTCATCCCAATGCTGGTATGCATGCCTGCTGATGAGGGCGTTGGAGTTGGCGATGCGCCAGTGTATGGCTGCGTTCCTCTCCACCTTTCTTCCTGTGAGGTCCATTCGTTTGCTCTCCTTGTCTGGAGGTGGACCTGTGTTAGTGGGCACATTTGCCCTTTTCCTTGCAGTTGCAGTGATAATGGAGTCTGCTGGCACTGACCCTTGTATGTACGCAGGGTCTTTAGAGGAGTGCTTGTATTTCTTTTCGCTCCTTGGTGTAACCGCCTTGCAGACTGCCGGTTCTTTGAAGGCCTCCCTTCCCTGGTCCAGGACGCTAGGGAGCATGGGTAGGAACTGGGATGTTGTTTGTTGAGGAAGTAGGGTTTCCAAAAGGAAACATGCCTTTGCCTTCTCCTCTTGCATTTCGACGCCATACGTTGCTGCAGCCCTTTGGACGACCACATTGTAGGCCCCAATGTCGTCTGGCGGCGAAGGCCTCGAGGGATAAGAGTCTACCCCTTCTTCTGGTGATTCTGCGTCGAGGTCTTGCCAGTCTAGGTCTTGTTCTTCTGAGGGCGCCGAGTCCCGGTAAGACTGTAACTCTTCTTCGCCTTCGGCTTCGAGGTAGTAGTCTTCTTCGCCCTGTTCGTCGAGCGGTTCGGGGGTTTTAGGGGGCTCGATGTCTTCATTTTCGTCCTCCGCGAGTGTTTCGCGTGCTGGCTTCGACGGAATGGCGTATTGCTTCATTTTTTCGTCGAAGTCTTTTTTCCTTTGCAGGATGCTCGCCATCTCTGCTTCGAGCCTTCTCTTCTTCTTCTCCATCTCGTGGACCCTTTCGGCGTCGACGGATGAAGCGCCCCTCTTCGCGGTCTCGGACGTCGAGGATGACGCCGGGCCTTCCTTTCTGGGTGTTGAGGCTTCCTTTTCGGAGGTTACCTTCGACGCCCTTGGTTTTTCGGAGGGTTTTGCCGATTGGGAGTCCTTCACGAAGGATCCGCTCGGTTGTTTGTCCTTGGTTGCTGTTGCTTTCGTCGAGTGTTTCGGCGGCAACGCTCCCTTCGAGGACTTGGCTTCACTTCTGAGAGTGTCGCTCGGGGCCTTAGCTTCACTCCTTCGAGCGTCGCTTGGGTGCTTCGGGGTCGACGTCTCCCTTACCTCCTTCGAAGTTTTCTTGTGGACCTCGACGACTGAGCAGTCCTCTGGTCCCTCTGCGATGTTGTCTTCCTCTCCACTCGAGAGGCCCAGGTCTCGGAGCGATGGAGGTGCTCCCTGGCCCTGCATGCTGTGTTTCACCCTTCTTTGCCTCTCTCTCACCCGGATGGTTTTCGGGGTGAACGCCGAACACGCGTTGCAGTCGTCGCTGATGTGTTCGAGCGGCAAGCAGATGTTGCAGACTGGGTGCTGGTCCTTCTGGGCGTACTTGTGGTGACAATTTTGGCAAAACTTGAACGGTGTCTTGTCCATACCCGCGCTCAGGGGGCCCCCTGTGAGCGCATTCTCTGTAGGCGTCGAGATTTTGGTCGTGGACCTTCTACCTTGTAGTCCTTCTCGTCGCCTCCTGTACTCGTCTCCTCGTCCGGTGTCTTCAGGAAACGATCTTTTCGTGAATATTTCCACTTCTCGAGATTCTTCGTCCAACTTTCTGGAACTTCTCGTCGACGATCCAGACCCCACGGCGGAAAAAAGAATCTGAAGATGGCGACCAAAGGTGGGAGCTTCCGCAGGAAGCGCGACGACGTCACCGAGGACACCAAATGGTGGGGGCGTCGCCGCCCACCTGGGCCAACAACAAAAAAAAAAAAAAAAAAAAAGAAAGAAAAGACTACGAATCCGGACCCAACCACGAGATGGCGGAATAATGCACAGCATAGTGAATCCAGAAAGATTCACGCTGCAAAACTCATGTAATAAAGCAAAAAGTGGAGAATTTTCAATGTTCCACAAATGGGCAGACTTTGAAAGTATTTCTTCATCGGGAGCAGCACATAGAGGGACAGCTCTATATGTCAATAAGCAATTACAGATGGATACTTGTGCCTCCCAAACAGATAAAGAGAGCAGTGGCTGCGATACACACCCCAATTGAGGATCATCCAGTACCGTTAATTGATCTGTTTCAGTCTAATATGGTTATTCCAGACAAGGTGCTTTTAGGAGGCGATTTAAATTTTCTCCAGTGTCGGAACCTAGATTCATCAGGGATTACTCGCAGACAGAACAAACTCAGAATGGCTAAGGCACTACGGGTCAGGCAAAAGAGCTGAAATCTGGTTGGCCTCGGAGAAATAGGTTCCCAAACCAGCTGGAGTATACTTTTGTATCCGCAAGATAGGAGTCAGCAGCGAGGCTGGATTTTTATTCTAATATCCTCCGATCTCAACCTCAAACAATTAAAACACCATCCAGATGGTTTTTCAGACTACTCAATGGTAGAAATGCACATTATGGATATTCGGAAGCCTCGGTCTGCTTACAGATGGTTGTTTAATAGGTTGCATTTTGGAAGAAGAACTTTGGGTTTTAGAAAGTGAGACAGGAATAACTCAGTTCTTTTCACAGTATGAGCACTCTGCAAGCATTGAGATGGTGGGAATGCATTTAAAAGGACCATCAAAGCCACAATAATGACCAATGAAAAACAGAAAGACGTATCTCTCGACATATACAAACATCAATTGCGAACTTCAGCTGAAACTTAACCATTGTTTGTGGCATAAGAGTAGCACCAATTGTCAAGGTCTTGAGTGAGAGATACAGGAGATACAGGATCACTGTCACAAGGAGATCAATTTGAGTAGTATAACCTATAGGCACAGGGCATATGAAGAGTGCACACGCGAGACGTTTTTAGCATGGCAGACACAGGAAAGATCAGCTAAAACTACAATTAGGCCACTTTATGAACACGAAACAAAGATTTGAACCACAGATCGTAAAACCTTCTAGGATATGGCCCTTCAGCATTATAAAAAATATCTACGGCTTTTGACAAGAATAGGACACCCCTAAGTTGCATTTCTTTTTGGAAAGCCTTTGAATCCCAACATTGGCTCAAAGTTCTGCGCAAGCTTTGGTAGAACCATTGGAAGTAGAACTGGAAAAGTTGATGTAGTGGTTAAATATTTAGCGAATGGAAGATCGAATAGTGAAGATAAATTTCCAGCTACGTTTTTGTTTATATTTCAACAATTTCAAACAAATTTTGAAGCTAGCAAATCACATATTACAGGGAGAGAGAATTCCTCTCTCTCCTGATACTACCGTAGTGGTAAGCTTCCTCAAGAAAAAAAAAGAGCCTGAAAATTTAAATTCCTAAAGGACAATTAGTCTCTTGAATACAGACTATAAAATAATAATGAAACTGTTGCCCAATAGAATGAATCAAGTTGCTGGATGGTTACTATATAAAGATCAAAATGGCTGTAAAGCTAGGGACGGCTCCTCCCCTTGAGCAGAGGAGCGTCGCCCATCCTGAACTAAGTGTCAGGACGGGGCCAGTGCTGCAGAGCGACAGCAGCAGAGAGCTATGCGCTTTGAAATGGCATGTCTCTTTGGCCGGCCGTCTTTTAAAGTTCTCTAACCCAGCTGTCTTAGACAGCTGGGTTAGAACGTGCAGACCTTCAGTGCTCTTAGGAGCGCTGGGAGAGCCCGCTCTATCCAATGCTGGTGCTGCTTTCATGCTGTGTAAACAGTACCAGGATTAGGTAGTGCAGTTTCCTGCTTCCAGGGCTTCCAGAAGACGCCGGAGGGAGGAGGACGTCGCACTGGGAAGAAAAGAATAAGGTACGTTTCTTTTTCTTTTGTTTGTTTTTTGTGCCCCCGCCCACTCACCCTCAGTACATGCCAGCAAGCACTGTTTAAAGCTGGTAGACAATTATCTACCAACACAAATTATTTAATCGAAGCATTACATGTTTTAATAGTAAACTTAGATCAGCTTAGATCTTTTTATTGGCCGCCGAAAAGGCTTTTGAACTTGCAAAGTAAGAGAGCCTTTTATACATTCTAAAAGCATTTGGGTGTCCTTCCAGCTTACCAGGGCATAACATAACATAAAATGTGTATTTGTATAGTGCACATTCACCCAGAAGGGTATCTTGGCGCTAAATAATAGATGTTTATTGTTACCCAACTCAATGGTCCTCATTTTATCGACCTCAGAAGGATGAAACCACAGTGGACGCATTAGTCCACTAAGCCCCCAGCAGTATCTAACATCTATGAAGGTGCAAGGCTTTGATTGATCATGAACTCTATTGATATTGGTATCTGTAGTGTAAGGCGGGGGATAAGACAGGGATGTCCATTTTCCCCTATTGGATGTGCATTTTTTATTGAGTCTCTTGTCATTGATATAAGTGACAGGTCAATTAAAGCCCCCATCGATAAGATGCCTAAAATCAAATTGTATGCTGATGTTGATATGCTTTTTTGAAGAGCTGAGCCGGAAATCCAATATAGAGGTTTTAATATTTTTTACACATTTCAGGAGATGGGATGATATAGAATAAATAACTTGAAAAACTTCAATTGCACTGTAGACACTTTGGTTCCAGAGTTGTGGCCGCTGATAAACTCAAGGCCAAAGAGGAATTTGCGAATATATAAAACCACAAATGTAGAAGAACTATTTGAGTTAAACTTTATACCACTACTAGATAAAATGATATTTCAATTTATAAAATGGAATCCCCTCCCTCTATCAATTATAGGAAGTGTAGCAGTGGTTAGAATGTCAGTTTTGCCGTAATTTTAATTTTAAATGTAGATGTAGCACTTTCTTGTTTTTTGCACATGCATTTTTTTAAATAAAAATTGAGGGATTGTTTTCTGCATTTATTTGGGCCAATAAAAAACAGCTAGGCTAGCATTAAACAGTAGGCTGGCGCGACCGAAGGCAAGCCCATCTGCGCCTGTCCGCGCTCAGCGCCCGCCATGCTGTCGGTGGGAAACTCTCTTACCATGCCAGGATTAGCTACACTCGAAATCAACTTCTACAAATCGGTATGCAGTCTCCCCTACCCCCCCTCTGCCGCTATGGTCAATCTAGTATGCATACCTAAAAGTAATCTCTTTGGTGCTGGACCTTCTGGTTCCATGTGGGCTGCTAAACGCCAGATCCTGACAAAGCATGCCGAGGAAATCAATCTACTGCTTGACTCTGCTTTTGTTGTGGCCCTCTCTTATAGGCCGCCTGACTCTCCAGCCTCACTTCTTCCCTCTTTTCTCGACATCATATCTAATATGACCCTGGCCCATTCCAACTTTATGTTAGGAGATTTTAATCTCTGGGCTGAGGGGGGACCTATCCCCGGCCTATAAGGATCTAAAGAGCTCCTGCAAGATTATTGGTCTCCACCAACAGGTGCAAGGCCCCACCCACCTCGGTGGCCATGCTCTGGATCTTATTTTCTCCACAGAAGGATTGGTACTAGTAGAGGAGATTACTCCCCTGTGCTGGACAGACCACTCATTTATCAGCCTTTACCTACATACCGGTAATGCGGACCACGTAAACAGTGCCGCAATGACCAGAACGGAAAGGAGGGCTTGGCACAAACTTATTAGCTCTCACTTAGGGCATGTCTTTGACCTCTCAAAGGCTTTTAGCTCCTTTAACTTTAGAGACCAATTGTCAAATCTGTGAGAGTGAAATCACAGCCGTACTTGCGATTCCCCTTATGGTCCAAAAACCTTGCACACGCCTATCTGCCTCTTGGTACAATGCAACTTTAAAGGAGACTAAAAAAGTCTGTAGGCAGCTTGAAAGGAAATGGCAGAGGCACTACTTAGATGACGGTAATCACTACCCGAAGACTGCTTTAAATGACTATAAAAACAAAGTCAGGAAAGCAAAAGCTGATTATTACTGCAGGCAAATCTCAGCTGGCCCAAATAACGCTAAAAAGATGTTTGACACTCTTGGTGACCTTTCAAATCCTTCCTGTCTGAGGCAAGACTTAATACCTTCACAGAAGCTGTGCAATGATTTATCAGTCTTCTTCGAGGATAAGATCAGGCCGATCATAAAAGATAGTAATAGGTCTCAGGAGTCGGAGATGCATCCTTTGAATGGAATTACTGCAGTTTCTGACTCCATTCCACCTGACAATGCCATTCATGAATCTCTTAGCCTCCAGAACGACAAGTCACAGCCTTATGAAATCCCCATAGCTAGTTTGGACAGTTTTGATTTACTGTCCACGGAAGGCTTTCACTCTCTGTTCACATCCATCAGGTCCGGATCTCCCTTGGATCCTCTGCCTCCCAATCAATGGAAAAAATGTGAGGACAAATTACTGCCTCCAATGTTACAGCTCTGTAACCAGTCCCTAGGATCAGGTGTCGTCCTGCATGCTGTAAAAAGGCTATAGTCAAGCCACTGCTGAAAAAACGCTTCAGCAGATCCTACAGTCTTAGCTAATTACAGCCCAATTTCCCTCTTCCCATTCCTAATAAAGATTTTGGAACAATAAGTCAGTAAATTCCTTTCCCATCAATTGATGACCACTTATTGTTAGAGGGCGAGCAATTTGGCTTTAGACCATGCCACGGAACCAAGTCTGCCTTACTATGTGACACTGATGAAATTCGTAGGATGGTGGACAATAGCCAGTCGGTGGTGCTCGTCCTCCTTGACTTGTCAGCGGCCTTTGACACGGTGAACCACCACACCCTGCTCACTAGATTAACCTTGGTAGGTGTTGGTGGTCTCGTGTCAAAATGACTAAAGTCACACCTACAAGACCGCTGCCAAGCCGGGGCTTTACCTCCCTTCTGTTCTAGTTTCAGAAATATTCAACATGAAGTCCCACAGGGCTCTTCACTCAGTCCAATCTTGCTTAATGTCTATATCAAGCCATTGATCTCGCTTATCAAAACCTATAAGATCACTGTAATCAACTATGCAGACGATACTCAGCTGATTCTGTCACTCAATAACAATAAGTCTAATACTACCAACAACTTTCAGGCCTGTGTACCGGACATTGCAAATTGGATGAGTGCAAATTCAATGAAACTAAATGGAAGTAAAACAAGAGCTCCTCTGCTGTTCACCCAGTGAGGTTCCGGTGCCTCTTCTCTCCAATCTTTGACCTCTCCCCACAGGGACTCAGCTTAGTTTTTCAGGGAAGGTTCAGAACCTTTGAGTTATCCTAGACTATCATCTTTCGCTTGAAAAGCAAGTGAATGGAGTAGCAGGGGTCGCTTTTCTTTTCTTTCGGAGTCTTAGAAAGCTTTTTGCAATGTTACCTGTCCAAGCCAAATCTCTGATTGCCAGCTTTGTGGTGCTTAGCAGACTGGATTATGGTAATGCCCTCCTCATGAGAGCCCCTAACTATCTGATTAAGAAACTGTACAGAGTTCAGGTTGCCACAGCCAAACTAACTCTTACCAGACCATGGAGATCCTCCGCCTCCAGTGTCCTCAGGGACCTGCATTGGTTACCCATCAAACAGAGCATCCTCTTCAAATCGCTTTGCATTGTATTCAAACCCCTTCAAAATAAGGACCCAAAGCCACTGTAGACCTTACTGAGGAAATACGTCCCAGGAAGATCGCTACGTTCAGCCACAGCAAACCTTGTCCAAGAACACAGATTCTGCAGGGTGCGTTAAGAGGGACAAGCCTTCTCAATCAATGCTGCTCAGGTCAGGAATAATCTCCCGCCTCACCTAAGATCTCAGGCTGACCTGCCTAGGTTTAGGAAAAGCCCTTAAGACCTGGCTTTTCCCAAAATAATATTGAGCTGTTGACAGCTATGTCCCCCCCCCCCCACTTAGTAGGACTTTAGTGACCTTAGCGGCAGGATACAAGTCTGGTCACAGTGCTCTCTACAAATACACCATACAATACAATACAAATACACTGTGTAAATCAACAAATGGAAAGGGGTTGGATTTGCCAGACGTGAGATAATATTCTTTTACAAATTTTGCACAGTTTGCCTCCTGTTTTTACAACATTCAGTCACTACACTATATATTAGATAATGATTTTATGAGTCAGAAGCTTGTGAAATATAAAATTGTTGACTTTCTCTGATTTAACAAAAATCACCCAAAAAGTTTGGTATAAAACAGTTATGGGTATTGAAAAAGCAAGAGAAAATGTTTAGATATTACTCTTTTCCATGTCTTTATGTGTCCACTCGGCTAGAAGATATTACACTAGAGCAACAATCACTCTTAGAAAGGAACATATTGCAAAGATGGAAAGTGAATGGATATTCTTATTTTGTAGACTTTCAAAATCAGGATACAACATGGGCTAATTTGTTTTAAAGTTCTATGTTATGGTCGTTCAATCAATTTTTGTATTTTTTAATGAACATAGACCCAAAATCAGTAATGGCTAGATCAGCACTCGCTGAAGGCTTTATAGAGATAACCACATATAGACCAGTAAGATTCTGCAAAATTAGGCTATATGACACTAAAGAAATAGTCTTATTTTCAAGAATAACTCAGAAATGGCAGACAGACGAGAACCTGATCATCTTGACTGAGACATTGAAATTTGTACTTGTAAAGCACACCCATACCCCCAAAGGGGTGTCCAGGCGCTGTACGCATACCGCTGTGGAACCCTTCCTGACTTTTCCCTGTGAAATGTCCACTCCTGGGCACCCCCAGGGTGAAGCCAGGCATCCCAGCGCTGTTGGGGCCGTTGTGGAGATTAAGCAAGCTATTGCCCAGAGTTGCAGAGTGGGACCCATGATTAGAATAGGCACTGAGGCGAGAATTATCAGGTCCGAGGAAATTGAGCCCAAGACCCGCCGAGGCGGGAATTGAACCCTGGTCCCGGGCCAGATCTCTGCATCAGGGTCTGCCGCTCTAACCAATAAACCGCTGCAAATATTTAATTCTAAAAGTAGCAAATTTTCATAGAATGCAATTTTTTTCTAAGTGGTTATTGTATTGAACGCTGCTGTGATTTTAAACAAAATTAATTCACAAATACAATCAAAGTGCTTTAGATGTAGAGGGTAACTGTACGCACATCATATGGCTGTACCCAAAATTGGCAAACGCTTGGTAAGCAATATTACAATATTGTAGGAATATGCTGGGTATAAAAGTGCCAGACGATCCCCAAACAATTTTATTAGGTAACCCCTCAGGGTTAAGTTCAAGCCACCACAAAAAACGTGTATGTAGGAATGCTTGTAGCACGGTCTTTAATACTGCAAAATTGGAGGAAAATGTCATTACCCTCGTTTGGAAGAGAAAAACTAAAATGGTGAAACTTAAAGAATGTGAAAAGCATTATACATAAAGAACTGGTTCATTGATGACATTGTTGCCTCTTTGATAAAATTTTGTGTAGAAACGCAGAACGGATTGACTTCCAGAGGGAGGGTCTGGAACATTCGGGCTTCCTCTCACCTAATTTTAAGATGTTTTACTATGGTAAATTATTACAGGCTCGTACAATCATTAAAAATCTGAAGATGTATTGAGGTAAAAATTCACACACTTGAAGCATTTGATTGCGGCTATATGAAATGAGGTTTTTGTAGTATTTTTTAATTTATAATTGATGTAATACTGTAATGAATGTAATGGCTGTGATTTCCCTAATTAAAAAAAAAACTTGTTACCCACTGTTGCTACATCATAAAGGCTTTCCAGGTCAGGTTGACAAGGCCTCTCAGTGCAGTGCTGCGTGTCTGCTTTTACTGAAAACAGTAAGCACAGCTGCAGGAGAGGGAAGGAAGGCAGGGATGGTGGTGGGGGTTCATTAAGGGTAGACGGTAAGGTTTTTTTGTTGTTGTTTTTTTTAGGTTTAGGACAGGGAGGAGAGGCCATGTTATGCATGGCTCCCCCATTACTCTTCTGCCCTCGCACAGAAGTTGAAAGCAGTGGCAGATGGTTTTGGGGGCCATATATAACTATTGCTGTCTATTTAATGTCACTCAGAACCCCTTGGTGAAAAACATTCCCATAATTCACCGTTCGCCATCTATAATTCTATATATTGCATACACTGACTAGACAGCTTTCTTACCCATTTGACAAATTAAATCTGATAAGATGTGTGACACTTTTGTAAGGGGGAATAAATAAGTCACCAACCTACAGCACTGCGGTGAGCAACCGTTTTCTCAGTCGCTACCCACTAGGCTGCAAGGATATTATGTGTGTAGGCCTAGCTAACTCTACGATGCTGCTGTGGAGAGCAGTGGAGCACAGGGCATCGACTGTAGCACCAGAAATTCCTGCCTGTGGTTTTGCTCATGAAAAATATATTCCAAGTGTTAAACACATGTAATAGACTAGTGATCGTTCAAGCACCCCAATAACTGCAATAGGGGCCTATGTCTACTGAATGAAAAAGGGGAGAAACACAACCTTACCATCTAATAAATAACCATACCAATGAAGCTTAACTAGTCAGTACTATGGAAAGACAGAGATTTTTGACATACACATATAGGAAACCTCTAACTATACTGATTTGTTCATCATTTCTAACACTTCTAAATGCACAAATGCCACCACAGTTTTATTGCCAATTGCCTTAAAACTATTTACATCAAGCAATCACATCTGCAAGCCATTTTTGATTGTTGTTCTTTCGAGAAGTATTCTTGTATTTTACACTATAGCTTGGAACTTGAGTCCAATAAAGAGAGGGTTATTCAGGCTCATTAGCAACTTTTGTTTACCCCCAGGACAGGGTGATTTAAATGTTATCAGTTACCAACCTGTATCTGGAGTTATTCCATAATAGTTTGCACTTTCATTTGTTTCATGTTTGCCATCATTCTACCTGATATTTAAGCACATTTTAAACATTTCAAAATATGACAAAAATACACAAATAATTTGTTTTCAAGCACAAAACGAAAATACATGTCAGGGTGTACTTTTTAAAGTAGACACGGTAAAACAATATCTGTGAATGCTCCTGTTATGCTATTACTTTGTGGAGTTCGTTTGGGAGCCTTCTAGACATGTCTCCAATGGCCCAATTTTGTTTAAAAAAAGTAAAATCTTTATTGGGTGGTTTGTTGCACTTCCTTTCCAATTTCCCTACTGGAAAACAGACTGCTACTGTCTGGGACAACAATTAAGGCACAATCAGAAAGTAACTGAATACATCAAAGCTTAAACATTGCTAGACAGTTGAGGATCGAACACATAAAATAATTGTTTACAAATAGAGTAGAATAGTCTGCTAGAAGTCAACACCTAGGGCCTAATTACAACTCAGGTAGAACTGTGTCCTCATGTGGGATATCACTAAACCTGACAACACGAACATTCCAGGTGCAGGAAGTACACCGGACCTGATTTTACCAGCCGGAAATGGCATGAAACTTTGCCTGCAACAACAATCAAACCTTCTCCCCCGGACCCTGACAAACGTATTCTTATCCTTCCATCCCCAGCCTTGCCTGCACCCCCTTCCTTCACCCGCAGCCTGCACAGAAGCCACTGATCACAGTTACCACCTGCTCCGAGCAGGTGGTCTAATGAGAGTTAAACCCTTGCATTAGGCTGACCTCTTATACTCTCTCTTATTTACCTGTGTTAAAAAAGTGTATTGGAATGCATTAAAAACTGCACTAAGCTTTTACCAGAACTATGGGGTCCTCAAATCACTCCATGTTTCACATCAGTTTTTGTGGGAAATAAATCCAAGACATTGATGAAGGAGAGCGTCGTTATTACTTCTTGCACCTCCAAGTCACTTCAACAAAGAATCATGGAATGTCACCTCAACATTCTAAGGTGCACTCCGAGCGTACCAATATGGAGGGAGAGAAGAGGTGTAACAAAGGTGAGGAGTGGGGGACTGGGAGGGGGAAGCGGGGTGAGGGAGAAATACTAGTATTAAATAAATTATAACACATGTCCCTTCTAACAAATAAAAATATAAAAATAAGGTAGAGGGGGGCGTGGCCGGGCAAGATGGCCGAGCGGACGTAGATCGTCTCGGCTCCCGGTCCGCGCACTGTTCCCGACTCGTTTTTCGCGGCTAACCGCTGCCCCGCCAGCGGGAAACTACATCACCGAAGTGCGGATGATACGGGGCACTTACTGAGGGCTTTGGTTTGCATCATTACCGCTCCTACGGATTGATTGGGAGTCTCGTGAAAGGACACCGGAGCTTCCCAAAATCGCGCCCGCATCACCGAGGGACTCGACTTGAGCCGCGATCCAGGAGACCACAAGAATGGCAGAGGTGACGACCAAGGCGCTACATGCCGGGGCCAGAGAGCACGATCGCAACAGCAGTGAGTACTAACATCCCCCCGGGAAAAGCGGTTTGAGGCAGAGACGTCATATTACCAGCTACCAAAGCGAGGGGTGGCGCCGTGTACTGTTGCAAGTGCGTGGGCTGCGGGAGTGATTCGAGACGTACCTCCATCGGAATTGCTGGCAAAGGGCTCCGGAGGTTAATTACTGGTAGTGGAAGGACAAACCCTGCTAGTTCAACACCACAAGCGCAGCGCCTGACCTTAGGATGGCGTCTCCGCTGTGACTGCTGCCGGCGGCCCGACGCCCCCCTGGATTCGTGACCCGCTATAGGCCCCGCGGTGGCGGGACTCGGGCGGCAGTGGCACAGGAGCCAGCGGGCTGGGAGGCATCTGAAGGCGGTCCTGCAGTCTGACCCTGTTAACGCCCCTCGGAGGCAATCGGGCGGCGCATTCACTCTGCACAGTGGCGTCCAGCGAGTCATGTAAAGACTGCGCTCTGAAGAGGGAACACCTACCCTGCGAACGGCCTGCCTCATGAGGACTTTCTGAGTGCGTGAGGACGTCTGGCTCGTGTGCCAACCTGCCTGGCCTTCACCTCGTGGGAACGTCTCTGCCAACTACAGGGACGCAATTCCCTGGGTCCGCGACGATTTGGAATGACGGTGTTCATCAGATGAAAGTTCTGTGGTCCTGTTTGTGCGACGGCCCTACACACCCTCCTTGGCGCCAAGAACAAGTCAGTTGCCACTGACCGCCTCGCACCCTGCCCCCGGGGGCCTCCACACTCGAGTCCAACACATCTCTCTTGCCACCACAGTGGGGGTCCTCCTGGGCCCGCCCATATGCCGCCAAAGAAGACAGCGAGCAAAACACCCAACAAGGTTTCGAACTTTTTCGCACTAGCAGACAAGCGCCCCTTGCCGGACCCCAACGAAGGTGCGGACAACATGGCCCTGACAAAAGAAGACCTTCTGGGCATGTTTAGGGATTTTAAAACGGAGCTTCGGAAAGATCTCAGCCAAGACATAAAGGCCTCCATGGAGCAACTCCGATCCGACCTCACTGACAGGCTGTCCTCCCTACAACAAGATGTGGACTCAGTGGGAACCAGAGTGCTAGACCTTGAAGCGCAGTCTCAAGAACATGACACACGCACCACCGAACTGAGAGAGGACGTCCGGGGCCTCCAGGATCAGCTTCATCAGGCACACATTAAAGCAGAGGACCTTGAGAACAGGGCCCGAAGAGAAAACCTTCGAATACGGGACCTGGAGGAGAAAGCGGAGGGCCCTGACCTAGATGCCTTCCTGGAGGGCCTCTTCGCGGAGATCCTGAGTCCCCAGACTCTCAAAATTAAACTGGATCGTGCTCATCGGGTAGGCGGCCTGACGGCAGGCGAAAAGAAACGGCCGCGAGATGTGCTGGTCAAGTTTCATTCTTACAAGGTCAAGGAAGCAGTACTCCTAGCAGCTAGGAAAAAGGGGAACGTCTCCTTCCAGGGCCACTCATGCACTATCTACCAGGATCTGGCGCCTACCACCCTGGCTAGACGACAACTGTTCAGACCCATCACCTCGAAGCTGCGTGATGACAAGATACGGTACAGATGGACCTACCCATTTGGGCTGAGCTTCGAGTTTAACAACAAACAGCGTCATGTCACTGACTTGAGCGTTGGACTGGAACTCCTGGGTCTCCCTCCGGAAGACTCAGGCCCTGCCCGCACCACAACGTCAAGAGCCACGCAAGGTAGCCCACCAGTTTCTCCATGGACGGTCAGCTCACGTAGGAACCACAGATGATGAGCGAGAAATGCGCCTTTTCCCCCAAGCCCTCGAATGGACGATGAGGCCAAAAAGTCAAGGTGCCACAACGTGGTCATGGGACAACATTTGATCGTCTGCGGTTCATTGATGGTGACGGCGCCCACTACTTCCTACACGAGATCATCTACTTAGCACTACAAGACATCTGCGGGGTCGCCTCCGGGGCCTCCACCCTGAACTGTTCAGTGCCCGTGATGGTCTATTGCCGATCGGACACGCCGGTCGAACTGCATTGTGAGGTTCCTTACCCCCAGACGAGGTGGGACTTGATTTGCACCCAGTGGCCGAAATGACGATTAAACTGTGACATTCCTCTGCTGCGACCTGGATCTACCCCCTGGGTGCTCCTGAGGCCCGGAACCCTCTGTGGTCTCGGGCCTCGAGGTAATGCCGAACACTTGTGGGCTAGTGAATTGTCTCGCTTAACGTTCCTGTTGACGGGGGCAAGAGCACCCTACTTTTGTAAGTTGATGCACAGTTCTGCTGATTCCATTATAGCCGCACAAAGCTGTAATTTCAAGTTCTGTTCGGGTTGGGCGCGGACGGGGACCTCGGCTGTACCGTCCCCCAAGTCCCCGTGGGGTTTTCCTTCCCCCGGCCGGGGTCATGCCAGCGGTTACACAACCGCAGCTTTTGTTAACGTTCATTTTGATTTTCTTGGGGTTTGTGGGGAGGGTGAGGGAGGGTGACGGTGGCGGCTCTATAATACTCTATCATGACGAGTTCTCAGGCTCTAACGTACTGACAGACATCATCCACTTACGGGACACTCACTCCTGGAGACTTCCAGGACACTACGGCGCGATAAGACAGCTAGCATTAGCAGCGAGTTACTGTTTCACATATTAACAAGATGACGATAACCATTGGATCATGGAACGTTAAGGGGCTTAACTCACCCCAAAAACGTCAAAAGGTGTGGAAATATATTGTCGATCACCATCTCGATATAGTGGCTTTACAAGAGACACACCTTGCTAGAGCTGAGGACACTCGCTTTCGACATAAGCAATACCCACTGATTTACAGATCCTCTGCGCCTACTAAACATAGAGGGGTGGCGCTCCTATTTCATTCCTCCATGAAATTCCAACCGCTGGACGTCCAGTCGGATAAGGATGGCCGCCTAGTTATGGTCAAGGGCCGCTTGATGGGCAAACTTTGCACATTCATAGCTGTATACGCACCTAATACAGGGCAGACGGCCTTTCTAAATACGCTAGCTGGGAAAGTCCAAGACTTTGTAGAGGGACCAATGATACTCATGGGCGACTTCAACCTGACCTGGCAGAAAGACCTAGATAGCACTCACTCACACTGTTCTGATATGGGCTCCTTCTCCACGCTTACATGACCTGGGCCTGCTGGACGCCTGGCGCACTCTCCACCCCCAATCTCGTGACTACACTTTTTATTCTCATGTCCACCGAACGTACTCCAGACTCGACTACATTTTCATTAGTCAGACCTTGCTGGGGGCGCTACAGGACGCCAAGATATTTCCCCTTTTAGTGTCGGATCATGGTTTGCTATCAATATGCATGGCCTGGAATAGCAATGTCTCAGCCACTCCCAGATGGTTTTTTCCAGCCTCTCTCACGCGCGACAAAGTATTCTGTTCCGCGCTGAGGTAAACCATCACTGAATTTTTTAACATTAACAAACCAGAAGCTACGTCAGAGTATATCACCTGGGATACGTTTAAGGCAGTCTTTAGAGGGAAATGCATTGCCCTTAACTCAGCGTTGAACACACAACGAACCAAGGAGAGGGAAGCTCTTGAAAGGGAAGTAGCCACAATTGAACACGCACATAAAACAAATCCCACAAGGGAGACTCTTCGCAACCTGACTGCCCTGAGGCGCAAGCTCAGAGCTATTTACAACAATAGGGCGGAATTTACTCTCCTTAAACTCCGACACTTATCATACACCCAGGGTAACAAGATTGGCAAACATCTCGCTAGACAACTAAAAGAAAAACGAGAAAGGGAATATATAGGAGGTATTCAGGGGGAAACTGGGGGGCTCACGCATACGGATGAGGAAAAGGCCAACATCTTTGGCTCCTTTTACAAGACTCTCTACACCACGGACCAACTAGATACGAACGCTCAACGAGACTATCTGCAGACATTGCAGTTCCACAGGTTACTTCCGATTGGAATGACACACTTACTGCCCCCATAACCCCCGAAGAGATAAACACTGCTATACAAGCTCTCAAACCCCACAAGGCCCCTGGCCCGGACGGATACACCACTCAATTCTATAAAACTTTTGCCCCAGATATCATACCGCACCTTACACGGCTGTTTAACAAAATGGCGGAGGAGGGGGAGACCACCGGATCAATGTCTGAGGCCGTGATCTCGGTTATACATAAAAAAGGGAAAACTCCCCAACTGAGCGCCTCATATCGTCCCATTGCTTTACTAAATCTGGACGCGAAGCTCTACTCCTCTATTCTTGCTAATCGCCTTAACGACCTCATGCCTGATCTTATACACCCTGACCAATCGGGATTTATCAAGGGCCGACAAACACATGATAACACCCTACGCATAGTACACCTGATAGAAAAGGCCAGCAGACGGCGCATCCCCGCTGTTCTGGTGGGGCTGGACGCCGAGAAGGCATTCGACAGGTGGACTGGGCGTTCCTATTTAACACTCCTACAAGCTAAGGGTTCGCAACCAAATTTATCACCATGATTCGGGCCAATTATGTCCAACCCCGCTCCAGAGTGCAAGTCAATGGATTACACTCAGCCCCCTTTCTTCACACCAGGGGAACTCGCCAGGGGTGCCCCCTCTTGCCCCTACTTTTCGCCCTTAGCATTGCACCCTTGGCGATTACTATTAGGGCCAATCCTGCAATTCAGGGTATCCCCTTCAGTGGTGACTCACACAAAATTACACTCTTTGCTGACGACGTACTCTTGTCACTCTCCGATCCAGCAGGGTCTCTTCCCCCCTTGCAATCCGAACTGGAGAGATTTGAAGCAGTCGCAGGCTTCAAGATAAACCTCGGCAAATCGTACATACTCAATCTTACTCTTCCACCAGCGGAAATGCACGCGCTACAACCACTCACTTCTCTCCAATGGACCGCTTTCTCCATACAGTATCTGGGGGTTCAGCTAACGCCCCAGGTCGAGGGACTTTATCATGCTAACTTCCCCCCCATTCTCACCCGCATTCAAACAGAACTGGCGCGGTGGAAGCCCCTCTTTCTCTCCTGGCTGGGCCGGATCCACGCTGTTAAAATGACACTCCTTCCTAAGTTCCTATATTTATTCCAAGCCCTACCCATAGAATTAGATACAGATTTGTTCCGTAGAGTTAAATCCATGATCCTTCACTACATTTGGCAAGGGGGGCGGGCCCGCTTTTCATTCACAATACTACGTCGTCCCCGAGCAGAGGGCGGAGTGGGACTCCCCGACATTGCACTATACTATAAGGCTGCGCAGTTAAGGGTACTGACAGAATGGTCCAAACGAGAATCCGAAAAACACTGGCTACACATGGACCGGAGTGTAGTGGGGAGAACTATTTGGGATTTAGCATGGCGACCCAGGAAGGACAGGCCTAAGAATGCATACATTAGCACCCCTACGCGTACCACCCTGAAAGTGTGGGACTCGATAACAGGGGACGAACGCTGGACCTCATTCCCCTCACCATTCACACCACTTCATTTCAACCCAGCTTTCCCCCCCAGGCCTGTACGAGGGACCCTTTGACGCCTAGAGGGAGGCTGCCTAGCTCTGACACACCTCTTTCATAACGCTGATCCCCTTACCTTTGACAACTGCAAACGCGACTATGGCCTGGAGAACACGGAACGGTATCATTACACTCAGCTGTTACATTGGGCTCTCACACCACAAGTGCGGGAGGCAGCCACCCGCCCCCCCACGAGATTCGAATCATTCCTTTCCAAAGCTACCACCATGAAAGGGGTAATCTCTTTCATATATAATTACCTACTCACTACTACACCCTCCCCACGTCCACGATACATGAGCATGTGGGAGGGAATTCTACAGCGCGATATCTCAGATGGGGAATGGTCACGGATATGGACTGACACCACACGATTCAATCACTCCATAGAGCTCCGGGAAGCGCATCTCAAGACTATGATGGACTGGTACCTTCACCCCTCCAGGCTCAGACAGATCTTTCCCAATACTTCTGATAGATGCTGGAGGGGCTGCGGGCTCTTAGGTGATTTCCAACATATCTGGTGGGACTGCCCTACTATACGCCCCTTTTGGGAAGAAATACTAGCGCACATTAAGGATATGTTAGGCTACCCCATCCCGACCTCCATGGCAGAAATCCTTCTGGGGCTCCGCGACCAGGCCCTGGAGCACCAGACCCGAGCGGACAAAGCAACCATGTGGTTATGTATAGGTGCGGCTAAGGTAACCATAGCAGCCGCCTGGAAACAGAAAGAAGCTCCGGCGATTTCCCTCTGGCATTTCCGACTATGGAAGCTACTTAGCCTCGAAAGAATATCCGATATTTTCCGGGACGATTACAAAAATTTTGAATTCAAATGGGGGCCGTTGGTTACCTTCCTCTCACGAGGGTTACCCCTGGCTGTCTGTCCTCCTTCTATCAGAGCACTACATCTCTTCCAATTTTGATTTAACCTTGACCACCCTACGTGGAGCACAACAGTACGACTGAGCCACCACCACTGTTCGGGAGGGGAGAGGGGCGGGATTTTTGTTACTCATTTTCCTGGGTATTGTTTTCTCAGGGAATTTATATATCTCATATGACTCCTTCCCGTTGGAAGGGTTTGATAGAGCCCCATCACAAAAGAAAGATGGGTTGCTCAGCTACGTGCTTTTTGTTTTATATAACAAACACTGGTGATTGACCCGAACCCCTACCATGTCAGAAACTGTACCCTCTATTTTTTGCATTCCCACTGCGACAGGGGCCGGGACATTTGCCAGGTGATGTGATATTGTGCAAACCCTCCTTTTGAGCCATATGTCAGCTGCTCACTGCGATGAGCGATGTGATGGTTATATCTCAGTGATATATTTGAAAAACTTTCAATAAACATAAGTTTGACAAAAAAAATAAGGTAGAAAGGTTGACCTGAAAAATGAGCAAAAGGATCTGGAATTAATTACAGACCAATAAATCTACTAGCTCAAGATGTGATATTGTCTATTGAGGTTGCCATCTCTCTCTTCCAGAATGAGGGGTGGAGATTTTCTCCTCATTACCATCCACACTTCCTGGATTGAAGTAACTGTAATGATCAGTTTCCGGACACTTCACAATTCTATCCATGCTCCACACCTTACCATCATTTTGGACAACTACATTTTTTCATACTTCTCTTATAAACTTTGGTACAGAAAATTTGCTGTGGGCATACCTACGTGCTACTGGAAGATGTACCATGACCTTGTCCCTTACATTCCATGTTTTTCCTACTGAGTGATGATCGGCGATATACCGTTTTGTGTATGCTCTCTGGTGTTGTTGTGCCCTTATATCAATCTTCTCTCTTTGTACCCAAACCGGTTGACCACCACCCAACCAATTGGGTTTCAATTTAGTGCCTGGTATTCTCCCTTTGAGTAATACAAAAGGAGAAACTCCAGTAACACTGTTTGGAGTAGTGTGATAGGACCATAATACATTTCTTAATGAATCTTCCAGTGGTATCCCTGAACTGGCCACAAACTGAAAGTTCTCTTTGATCATCCAGTTTACTCTTTCCACCAACCCATTAGCCCAGGGACAGTACAACGCAGTAGTGTAATGAATGATAGATAGATGTTTTAGAAAGTCCTCCATCACTTGTGACGTGAATTGCACCCCGTTATCTGTTATTAAAACACTTGGAATACCTTACACGCATAACGTGTCTGTTAAGAAGTCCTTCATAACCTTGGTGGTTATAGTGGGTACTACACGTGTAACTATCCAATGTGAGTGATAGTCGATCAAGACAATCATATACCTCCCATGCCCAGTACAGAACTTTAAAGGACCAATTATATCCAAAGCAAGTTTGTCCCAAGGTTTGTTAGGAACTTCAACTGGAGACATTGGGGAGTTTCTGGTTACTTTAGACTTATAACTTCGAGCACAAACCATGCAATTTTCTACTTTGTTTTCTAGAATTGTGCCCATCCCTGGGAACCAATAATGTAATCTAGCTTTATTCTTAGTCCAACTGCTACCTAGATGTCCTTCATGAGCGAAGTCAGCTATTCTCTCCCACATTTTCCTCGGAGGAACAAGTTTGTTACCCCTCCTTATTAAGTTTTCTTCAATGTTTAATTTATCCTTTACTGGCCAATAAGATTGCAAATCTTCATCCAAATAATTTTTCTTGGCAGGCCCTCCCTGAATTATTCTGTCCTTGACTTTATTTAAAACGATATCTTCTAAAGTGTCCCGTTCCCATTCTTCTTTGCTTATGTCCTTCAGACACACTTCCCAAACAGATTTAACACTATTGTCCTCGAGGAAAGAGTATTTACTTAAAGGCATTCTAGAAAAGCAGTCAGCTGCAACATTCCTTTCACCTGATATGTGTTCCATCCGGAAATTGTGTCCTTCCAAGCCTAATACCCATCTTGCTTTTGTAGGTGTTGAATTTTCCATGCCCTTGGTAGTAAATAAGTGTATCAGAGGTTTGTGATCAGTACGTATTGTGAAAGGAAGTCCTCATACATGATAGGTAAAGTGTAAAATGGCCCAGTAGAATACAACACCCTCTCTCTCTATGGTGGAGTAGTTTAATTCTGCACCTCTGAGAGAACAGGACGCAAAAGCCACAATTTGTTCTTGACCAGCCACTACCCGAGTTAATATAGCTCCCATTCCTTTGGTGCTAGCATCAGTGGTGAGGATGGTTTTCCGATGAACTTCAAAATTCCCCAAAGCAGGCTCAGGTATCATGGCATCTTTTACTTCCTCAAAGGTTTTTTGTAGTTCATTCCATGTGTAATGAGTACCTTTTTTTAATAGTTCACATAAAGGAGCTACTCTGTCCACAAAATGTTTGATGTACTTAGACATATATTCAGACAGTCCTAAAAAGGACCTTAGTTCATCTTTATTAGATGGTGAAGGTGCTTCTTTCACCGCCTCTATTATATCTATTTTTGGCCTAATCCCTTCCTTGGAGATAGTGTGTCCCAAGTAATCTACTGAACTCACCCCAATACGACACTTGTCTAAACTAAGCGTAAGTCCAGCTTCCTTAAGCTTTCCAAAAATAAATCTTAGGATTTGATCATGTTCCTCATTCGTGTTTGCATAAATTAAGACGTCATCTTGGAACACTAAAACATTTTTGACCCCTTCAACAATTTGCTGCATGGTGCGCTGACATACAGCTGCGGCAGAGGCGAGCCCAAATGGCATTCTGCATTACCTGTAAGCACCAAATGGGGTAATAAATGAAGTGTAAGACTTTGGGTCAGGGTGTAATTCCACCTGATGGTAAGCTTGGGATAGATCAATCACACTGAAACAACTTGCCTTTTTCCATGGTGGTCAGCATTTCATTTATTCTAGGTAATGGGAAACGATCTACCCATATGTTGGCATTAAGGTCCCTAAGGTCCACACATAATCTGATCCCTTTGTTACCAGGTTTGTTAGTGACTATGATTGGGCTAGCCATTCAGAACATTCTATTTTTTCAATTATCTTTTGACGTTCTAGCTTCTCCAGTTCTTTCTTTAAGGGTTCTTCCATAAGATGGGGAACATGTCTTGGTTTGTGTACTACAGGGTGTGCTCCTTTTTTTTATTTGATCTTGTGCTGGAATTCTCTCAAACAGCCCACCCTACCTTGGAACAATTCTGGAAACTCACGAACTGCATCCACTCCAGTGTTTGACCTTTCACACAACAAGACTTGAAAGGATTATTTGGGTCAAGATTAATGCCTAACTCTCTTTGATGGTTCCATCCCAACAGGTTAGATCCTCGTGCAGTGATATAAACTTTTCCTACCATGGACCGACCCTTAAACTGAATTCTCATTACAGACATCCCTACTAAAGGAATATGGTCTTTGTAATAACCACTAGGATTGACATCGGCATTTTCCAAAGCATACCCCTTTTTCCCACATTTCTCATCAAACACATGCTTTTAAATAAACGTGTATGGTGAACATGAGTCAGCAAATACTGTAACGCCCTGTGCGATTCCCTCGCCACCTTCTTCCACCGCAAGATCGCCGACATCTACGACAGCTTCAACACCCAGACAGCCCCAACTAAGATCGATGCACCAGACCCGCCGCACACCATCGACCACGACCCCCTGCCAGCCTGGGCCAGCGTGAACATCGAGGACACCATCAAGACCATGAGCACAATACACTCCGGCTCCCCGTCAGACCCTTTCCCGCACCACATCTTCAACAAAGCCAGCAGCTCCATCGCACCCCACCTGTGCAACATCATCAATCTCTCCTTCGAGACCGCGACCTTCCCAGAGAGCTGGAAACACGCAGAGATCAACGCCCTACTCAAAAAACCCAAGGCGGACCCGAGAGACCTCAAGAACTTCCGGCCCATCTCCCTGCTTCCGTTCCCAGCCAAGGTCATCGAGAAGATCGTCAACAAACAGCTAACCCGATACCTCGAAGAAAACAGCATCCTGGCCCCATCCCAATCGGGGTTCCGCAGCAACCACAGCACTGAGACTGCCCTCATCGCCGCCACCGACGACATCAGGATCCTGCTGGACAACGGTCAGACCGCAGCCCTCATCCTGCTGGACCTCTCCGCCGCCTTCGACACTGTCTGCCACCGCACTCTACGCGCACGCCTCCACGACGCAGGGATCCGAGACAAGGCCCTGGAATGGGCCACCTCCTTCCTCGCCGGCAGAACCCAGAGAGTCCGCCTCCCACCATTCCGATCCGAAGCCTCCGAGATCATCTGCGGCGTCCCCAGGGATCGTCCCTCAGCCCAACACTGTTCAACATCTACATGGCCCCGCTCGCACGCATCGCCAGACAGCACGACCTCAACATAATCTCCTACGCCGACGACACTCAACTGATCCTCTCCCTCACCAAGGACCCTCGCCGCCAAATCCAACCTCCATGAAGGAATGAAGGCCGTCGCCAATTGGATGAAGATCAGCCGACTAAAACTGAACACGGAGAAGACAGAGGTCCTCATCCTCGGCTCCAACCCCTCAGCCTGGGACAACTCCTGGTGGCCAACGACGCTGGGAGCAGCCCCGACACCCACCGACCACGCACGCAACCTGGGAGTCATCCTCGACTCAACGCTCTCCATGGCCAAGCAAGTCAACGCAGTCTCATCCTCCTGCTTCAACACCCTCCGCATGCTTCGCAAGATCTACAGGTGGATCCCGACAGACACAAGAAGAACAGTCACCCAGGCCCTCGTCAGCAGCAGACTTGACTATGGGAACGCCCTCTACGCTGGAGCCCCGGCCAAGCTCATCAAGCGACTGCAACGCATACAAAACGCCTCCGCACGCCTGATCCTCGATGTACCACGCCACAGCCACATCACCCCCACCTGAGGAACCTGCACTGGCTCCCCGTCGACAGGAGAATCTCCTTCAAACTCCTCATCCACGCACACAAGGCACTCCACAAGACTGGCCCAGCCTACCTCAACAGACGACTCCTCTTCTACGTCCCCAACCGCCAACTCCGCTCCGCCGACCTCTCCCTCGCCACCGCCCTCGCATTCGAAGAACCACCACCGGTGGCAGATCCTTCTCCCACCTCGCCGCCAAGACCTGGAACACCCTTCCACTAAGCCTACGACAGACCCAAGACCTGCTGACCTTCAGGAGGCTACTCAAGACCTGGTTGTTCGACCAGTAGCCGCACCGCCCCCCCTTTTTTTCCCCAGCGCCTTGAGACCCTCGCGGGTAAGTAGTGCGCTTTACAAATTCTGTGATTGATTGATTGATTAACTTCTTCACCATCCAATGCCATAGAGCAGGCAGGATATGAGTCTTTAGAACATTGGTCACCAGTTTCTACTTGAAAAACAAACTTTCCACTAGGTTCGACATCCTCATTTACCATATGTATATGTTTGGGATCAGTATTGTTACAAACTTTGGCATAGTGCCCTCTTTTATTGCACTTCCTACAAATACAGTGCCTAGCTGGACAATTAGGACTGTTAGCTAGATGGTTAGAATTGCTGCACCTATAACACCTGGTAGATCCACCATATTTTTATGTTTCTGTTTCTTCCTACTAAACTGGTTTATCCCCCCACTTATTATTATCTGTTTCTTCACTTATGAGGATCTCCTTCACTTCCTCTGCATGATGGGTTGTTTCTTGACTTTTATACATTCTGCCGTAAGCTCTATATTTTTGGTAGCTCAAGAGCTTCACATTAACTAGGATTATGCGCTAGTAATTTTTCTTGTATCCTCAAATTAATAGTGCATCTTACTAATTGATCACGAATTAAAGAATCACACAACCCACCAAAATAATGAGTAGTAGACAGTCCTCTTTACGCTGCTACGTAACTCATGACTTTTTCATTTTTCTCTTGCACTCTGCTAAATAACTTATGTCTTTCCAGTACCACATTAATTTTAGGACCAAAATGATTTTCTAATTTCTTTACTGCTTCTTGATATAGGTCTAATTGCTCTCCCCCATCCTCATTAGCACCTGTACTCATAGGATTCACAAGAGTCTCAAAGATTTTCCTCCCCTGTATACCTAAATTGTGCAATAAAATATGTTGGTTCCTATAAGGGGCCGATTACGATGCCGTAGGAAATAGCTCTGACCCTTGGTCGGAGCTGTTCCTACGGCATTGTAATCAGCAGTTTGGATTAATTTCCGACCGACCCATTTGGATGGAGTCGGCCGGAAATAAATCCAAACTGGATTTCCGAATGGCTTCCGACGAGCTCGGAGAGCCCGTCTGACATTCGGAAAGCCTCCTGTAATCCCAAGGGTGGCTCTTTCCGCCCGAGGGATTACAATGTCGGATTGCGACAGCCTGTCTGTGCCGGCTTTTCCGACACAGAAAGGCTGTTGGAAGTCGACTTTGGAGGCCCCCAGCAGTGCCCCCATGGGAGCAAGGCCTCCGGAGTGTGGCCGAGGGGGCACCTAAGGTGCCTCCCTGTTGATCCCTGCACTCTGTGGCAGGCACCTCGAGGTGCCTGCCACGGGGTGCAGGGATGAACTGCACCCCTTCTCTTTACAATAAGAGCATGCATTCCGGTCAGAATGCATGCTCCCACTGTAAAGAATAGGACTGCGACCGAACAGTGTAGTGTTCGGTCGCATCCTAATTGCTGGGTTGGGACCGCCGACAGGAGGTCGGTCGGTCCCAGGACCCAATCGATGTCAGACGGATTCAGGTCCGTCCGACATCGAAATCGGGCCCTAAGATGAAAACCTTTTCCCACCGATAGCTATCAGATATGACTCGAACATTTTAATCCACTCCTTCCATGGCAATAGTAGATCATCAATATCATCTAAGAAAGGAGGAGGTTGATTCATGTTTGCTGACGCCATGTGAATACTAGAGTATGATGTAAGGATAAAGAAATTTCCTACTTCACACCCTTATACAAATGAATAGCAAGACTATGCAGTAATAACACCATAAATAAAAGTGGAACCCTAATACATTATAAGATTCTCTACTCTATTGATTCCTATTAACACTGAAACTTCCACTTCTCAATATGGCAGCCAAAATTTCCATAGGGAGTATAGTGTATTGCATATTAATTACACAGTTGCAAAATATGAACACTAACCCAGCATAATTAAATTCCTGGGCAATAGCAGGATACTAAATGTTTTAAAAGGAATGAAACCACCTAGAATAGCCACAAAAATATGTTGAGCCTGCCAGCACAAAAGATATAATAAGGTTCGATACAGTCAGTAAATGCAGGAGACAAACCAACGGAGGCACTGGAGTGTTGAGACTTGCGCTGTGCCCGTCAGCGGGCTAAACTTGAACACAAATGGCAGTGCAAACCGTCAACCGACTCCGCAGATTAATAATACTCAATTATGCTGTACCTGTCAGCGAGTAAGCTCAGGAACACCAGACTTGCTCCAATAACAGTAAGGAATGATCTTGCTGTGCCCATCAGCAGACAGGCTACTGGAAATTCTTCACAATTATGCTGTGCCTGTCAGCAAAACTCCACGAGGAGCGCAAAGGCGTGTTCAGCAAACAAGGAGACCTAGATGCTGTGCACGAGGGCAAACGAATTCCCAGAAGAGGGCTTAAAGGCACAGAAGCAGGAATCCCACGACGCCTGAACCCAAGCAGTCAGGGCACGTCAAATCCAGAAGCAGCAGATTTTTCCTGTTTCAAGGGAGTTTAACAGAGGTATTTCTGACATGCTCTAAACAGGTGGGAGAACTATCAAAAAAAGGCTTGGGTCCTGTCACTACCTGGCCTGGACCACTCTAGTGTCAGAAACAAACAAATGACCAGATAGGATCTTCAACAATTACTGAACTACACCTAGACGAATAGTTCTAAGTGCATGTGATTTATTTCACATTGATTTCAAATATTTTTCACGATTTTTTGAAAAAACATTTCATCATGTCATAGAGAGACGCACCAAATTTTCAGGTGGGAAGCAGCAGCGGCTACTCTGTTAAGGCGGAGGAGAGTCGCCCCACTGCTCTCTCAGCAGTGAAAACATGAAAAATAAAATGATAATAAAATAGGTTATTATCATTTTATTTTTCCTCACTGAGCCTAGTCAAGGGCGGGGTGGGGCCAGGCCATCCTGAATGACAGCAGCTGCAGCAGGCAGGAGTGGTGGGTACTCCAGGGAAAAGGTTTCCAATATCTCTGTCAGAAACTCAAGCGCTGTCTTCCCACTAAGAATTTGCGTTCCAGTGGTAAAGAGCTGCTTGTGATTCCACGCATTCGACACGCCAAATGTAGTGGCAGAGTCTTTTCTTATGTGGCTCCCACCATATGGAACAGTTTGCCTTTCTCTCTTCAATCCTGTCCTAAACTCCTCCAACTTCAGGAAATCATTTAAAACAGTACTGTTCTAGATCTTATACACAGGCTTGAATTTGACCGAGCGCTAGGTATACCCCTGCTGGGGTGATTCGTGCTGGATATCAAATTGTATTAATAATGACAATAATAATAATAATACTGCTGCAAGTGCGCATGTCGGTTTGGCTGGCCGTCTTAGGACTTTTTGAAACCTTGAGAGGTTTGACGGTTGGGAGGCAGATGGAAGGTATTTTGAGGGAAGCTTTTGACCAGAAAGCAATAAATCTTCATACTCTCTATCCTTGGCTTTGTGTCTTCATTACACACCCTCCAAGCTCCTTCCACTATGCTTGGAGGATGGGAGAAGTCCAGGCTGTGCCTCCGCCCTGCAGCCTCTTCCTTTGTTTTGCCACTAGCAGATTCAGACCTTGTAAAACTGGTATTGTGGTTCTGGACCCAGAAAATGTAGTTAAAGAATCACTGGACCATTTTGAGTTGCCCAGAGTGATATTATTCGCTCTGGGTAACTCGTTATGGAGGCCTGGGTGTGCAGGGGCCTGGAAAGCCACGATCCTGTACATCTCCTCTACCTATGTGCAAACTGGCGTCATGGGGATCAAGCCAACCCACACTTGGACGCCGGCTGATGCCCTTCACTCCAGACGCATCCACCTCTCTCTATGGACATAACATTCAACAGTAAAAAAAACTGACAAAAACCCACGAGTTTTACGTAAGTTAAAAGCAGGTAACCGGCTGAATGCACTTCCTAGTACAAATGTACCAAAGGTCTAAGGTAGAATACGGGTGTGATAGGAATTACAGCACTTTTCTCATAATCGTGCATATTGTATGCACTTGAATAAAAGAGCAGGTAAGAAGTCGTTGCACAGCTACTACATTACTGTTATTTTTACGTGTCTCATCACATAGGCTTTATAGTTTTGAAATTTAACACTTACCGTGAATATTTAATTTCTAACAGTAGATGGTCTGTGTCACAGACTAGTTAAGAACTCTGTAAAGAAAGAACAAACAGCGCATCACAACACGTTTTCTGTATACAACACGATTCTCTCATTAAAGTGTTCATTTTACAACTAATACCAGCTGCTGAGAGAATGTAGATGGGCGTAAAACGTTCACAGTTTAGAACATCAGAGATCACACAGTACAGAAAGTCAGATGGAAGGAATTAATCACCCATGCTCAGAGGAAGGCCGTTACAGACCTTCCAAGTCACCCAGCTCCAACTATACAAAGCCAACAAGCATTGGCAAAACCAATAGGCAAGGTTAGTGACGTAGAGGAGAATGGCGTGGAGTATGGTAGAGTGGAATGACAAAGAGTGGAGTACCATGTCGCAGTGTGGAGTGGCATTCAGTGTCGCATATTGGAGTGGCATAGAGTGAGTCTCATAGCGTGGTGTACAGTGGAGTAGAGTGGACTGGTGCAGAGTGCTTTGGCGTAAAGTGTTGCAGTGGTATAAAGTGCAGTGGTAAAGAGCGCAGTGGCATATAATTCAGGGGTGTACAATGCAGCATCGTAGAATGCAGTGGCGTAGATTAGAGTGTTGCATAGTAGACTGCAGTGGCGTTGAGTGCAGTGGTGTAGAGTGGCATAGAGTAACGTGGTATAGAGTAGAATGCAGTGGCGTAGAGTAGAGTGGCGTAGAGTGCAATGGCATAGTGAGTAACTGTGGAATGGCATAGAATAGACTGGTGTACAGTGCATTGGCAAAGACTGTTGCAGAGTTTAGTGGTGTAGAGTGCAGGGGCATAGAATTCAGCAGCATACAATGCAGAGACATAAAATGCAATTAGATTAGAGTGGTACATACTACAGTGCAGTGGTGTAGAGTAGAGAGTGGTGCAGAGTAGAGTGGCATAGAGTGCAGTGGTGCAGAGCAGAGTATAGAGGCGTAGACTGGCATAGCATGAAGTGGCATTCAATACAGTGGCGTAGAGTGCAGTAGTTCAGAGTAGAGTGGCGCAGAGTAGAGCGACACAGTGGAGTGGCATAGAGTGGAGCAGAATAGAGTGGCACAGAAGGCAGTGGCGTAGAGTGCAGTGGTGTACAGTAGTGCAGAGTAGAGTTTAGTGGAGTAGAGTGGTGTAGCGTAGAGTGCTGCAGAGTGCAGTAGTGCAGAGTAGAGTGGCATAGAGTTCAGTGGCGGAGAGTGCACTGTTGCAGAGTAGAGTGTCAGAGTGAACTAGAGTAGAGTATAGTGATGCAGAATAGAATGCAGCAACGTAGAGTGCAGTGGCATAGAGTGGAGTGGCACAGGGGCATAGAGTGCAGTGGAGTGGTGCAGAGGAGAGTGAGGGAGCATAGAGTGAAGGGGTGCAGGGTAGAGAGCAGTAGCACGTAGTAGATTGGCATAGAGTAATGGCGCAAAGTGGTGTAGAGCGCAGTGTCAGAGTGCAGTTGAGCAGAATAGATTAGAGTGGCGTACAGTGGATTGGCAGGAGTGCAGGGGCGTAGGTCGAGTGGTACAAAATAGAGTAAGAAGGTGTAGAGTTTATTGGCGTGAGTTGCAGTGTGGCACAGAGTGAAGTGGAGTGGAGTTCTGCATAGTAGAGTGGAGTGGCCTAGACTACAGTGCCGAATATTGCAGTGGTGAAGAGTAGAGTGGCAAAGAGTACATTGGTGTAGAGTAGAGTGGTGCAGAGTAGAGAGGCGTAGAGTGAAATGGCATAGAGTGGAGTAGTGCAGAGTGGAAGAGAGTGCAGTGACGCAGTGTGGAGTGGCATGGAGTAGAGTGGAGTGGCGTAGTGTGTAGTAATGCAGAGTAGAGTGGAGTAGAATGGAATATGAATGTTGTGGTAGCGCACTTCCATTACAGACAACACATCTACATTTGAAATCACCATTACATTTGCAGACATACAGTTTCACTGATAAAAATATACAGCAGACAAACGATAATGTGTCATCACCTAGTGTATTGATTTGTTTTGATCGTCTTAGAATATTTGTTTCCACCACACTTCGAAATTACCCCAAAATTTGCTTCATTTGGTTTTTTCTAATTCTGAAATATCTGCACAGTTCATTTACAGACATTTAAATGTTGTTTGCTAGAAAACAATTATGTCTACAGCTTTCGTCAAGCACTCCTCTCCCCACCCTCCCTCAGAGCCAGCACGATTGTCACATAAATCCTCTCACTTTAAAGTCCGAGAAAGAAAAGTAAACACCAAGCTCCCTGGAAAAGACAGCCTGTGATTTGACCTCTGTCTTTGAGATCACAGCAAATGTGACAAGATTTAAAGGCATGTTTACAGATTGAGCACTGATGGAAAATGCAGGGCTTGGGGAAGGGGCAAACTCGAACTGGGCAGCCTAAAACAAATAGAGCCAGCAAACAGAAAGCATGCATATGTGAGCTACAAAACCAATGGCAAGCAATGGGCAGAATGCATTCCCAGGGAAGTTTTCCGAATGTCCCCAAGAAGTCGTTAACAAACCAGACATCTGCAGCTGTCTGGTAGGCTTTGACCTAAAAATGTGCATCGGCAGTGACGGGAAAGCTGAATAACGTAGGACATATGGGCATGGATTTTCAGAAGCATTTAATCCTGAAATAATAGAATGATGGGCATGTGGACCTATTGATCATTGCAAAATATACTGTATTTTAGTGTCTGTTCAGCTCCCATTAACATGAAAAATGGTAATTTTGAAGTTGACTCCAAGGTCAACAAATCGCTATCAAACACATAGTGCTTGGTGGTCCTGGCAGAAATTAAAAGAGAATATTGCCTGTGTGAAGTCCACTGCATGAGAACACATACCCCACATAGATGTAATGTGAACATACGCAGATACATCAAACATCCAAATCATCCGCAGGGAATGGCCCGCAAGGAAGCCGGCATAACTGCAGTACCGCCAAGTTCTCTTTCATCTCACTGAAGGCAACGAATCTTTGTGTTGTTTGTCGGGAGACACACAGCTGGAGTTATGGTGTGCCCTGGGAGTTATGTATGAAATTTGTCCTGGCAATTTGTTAAATGTGATACTTAAGCCATAGCACATGCGAAAGCCTGGCACTGGAGGACTGCACGGCCTGATTGACTGACACCGTAGCTCTGCACAGTGCTTTAAATGGGAAAAAATAAGTGCAGGTACTCATTAAAATGAGCTAGATGTGTAGTGAGGGGGCGGGGCTAGGGGCGGGGCTAAAGGCAAGACATGATGATACTTAACGACTTCTATATTAGTTGCAGCACATACCAAAACACATGAGAAATGTGTTTATATAAACAAAGCAAGTTAACGCATTACACAAAATGAAAGAGAAATGCTATAATATGTTAACATTTCCTTTGTTTTTTGCAATAGTTGCACCTTCTTAATGCCATACTGTTAATTGCTGTTGTTTGGCACAATACTATATATTTTTCAGCACGTGAGTAGGAAGAAACTGAAAATACCCCCACTTCGAACCAAAGCTCTTATGGCACAAAGCAAATGAAGCAAATCATCATGACCCTCCCCAGAAGATATCTCTTGTCTCTTTCATAGATCTAGCCATTCATCCTTTCATCCTACCATTTACCTGCTGATGTCCACCATTTAACCTTTACATTCTGTCGTCTATTCAGTCTTTCATCCATCATTCAGCTTTTCACCATTCCGTCTGTCCACCCTTCATATCCAAACCTATCCATCCATCCAACTCAAAACCTATCCATTCATCCTTTCACTCATCCATCTCTTTATCCACCCTTTCGCTCATTCATCAATCCTTTCGCTCATCTATCCATCAACCCTTTCACTCCTTTATTCCATCCACCCTTTCATTCCATCCACCCTTTCACTTAATTTCTCCTTTCACTCATCCATCATCCACCCTTTCATCCATCCTCCCTCCCTTTCATTCATCCATCCAATCTTTCACTTATCCACCCATCATCCGCCCTTTTATCCAATCATCCACCCTCTTTCACCCTCTTTCACCCAGCAATCCATGCTTTCACTCATCCATCCATCTATACATCCACTCTTGCTCACTCATCCATCCGCTCACTCACCCTCTGAAAATACCCCCACTTCGAACCAAAGCTCTTATGGCACAATGTAAATGAAGCAAATCATCATGACCCTCCCCAGAAGATAGGTCTTGTCTCTTCCATAGATCTATCCATTCATTCTTTCATCCTACCATTTACCTGCTGATGTCCGCCATTTAACCTTTACATTCTGTCGTCTATTCAGTCTTTCATCCATCATTCAGTTTTCACCATTCCGTCTGTCCACCCTTCAGATCCAAACCTATCCATCCATCCATCTCCAAACCTATCCATTCATCCTTTCACTCATCCATATCTTTATCCACCCTTTCGCTCATTCATTAATCCTTTCGCTCATCTATCCATCAACACTTTCACTCCTTTATTCCATCCACCCTTTCACTCAATCCCTCCTTCCACTCATCCATCATCCACCCCTTCATCCATCCTCCCTCCCTTTCATCCATCCATCCAATCTTTCACTTATCCACCCATCATCCGCCCTTTTATCCAATCATCCACCCCCTTTCACCCATCCATCCTTTCACTCATCCATCCATCTATTCATCCATCCATCCATCCACCCTTGTTCACTCATTTATCCACTCACTCACTCTCCCACCCACCAACCCTCCCTACTATGCTATTTATGAATCTTTGTTGCGGAGCAGACATGTACACACAAAGTACCACCCATTTTCTTTAAAATACCTCCTGAGAGTGTTTTGATTCTCTCTCTCTTTCTCTCACTTTTTTCTTACAAGAAAAAGGCATACGAATGCAGGCAAACACACAAACATAGGCAGGCACACAAAAGACTTGGGTATGATGAAAGCCATGTTATACTCTTCACCTAACATGGCTTTTTTAATTGCCACCAGGGCCGGACTGGCCGTATCCTGATTGCCACTGCCAGGGGCCTGCCATGATTCCTGTGTTTGCACAAATGCACAGGATAGTGTGACTGTGATTGACAGCACAGGGCCTGAATGGACCCTGCTCTGTCAAACACAGCGTGATGGTGAGCACCCGGCAATTATTCAAATGAGCCCAGCTGAATAGCTCAGCTGGGGCTCAGATCGGGATAACAGAAGTGGCGCCTTGGCTGCCAGAGACACCTTCCACTCCGGCTCACCAGCACTTACAGCCAATAAGCCTACCTTTTTATGAGTACCGGTACTCTCCTCGGCAGAAGAGAAGTGCCGGTACTCGGAGGGATAAATCTAAGAAGTGCCGGTACTCAGTACCGGTGAGTACCGGCCCATTTAAAGCACTGGCTCTGCAGTAAGAAGACTGCTTAAGCCCATATAGGGCAACAGGGCTCAGGTTAGCTTGGCTCCCAATCTCTCTATGCACAGGACCAACACTGACATTTGCAGGAGAGCAAATATTGCACATCAACAGTCAAATGCAAAGCCAGCTCCTAACTACAACTCCTCAGTTAGAAAGAAAATAACCCCGGGGAAATTCTTCAGTTAGGATTCACATCCAAAACTAAGCAGAGCTCTAAAGGTAATAGAACAAATGCTCTGCCACTGTCAACGCATAAAGCCTTTTTGTGGTGAGGGGAAGATATTTCATTTTGGATTGCCGGATAATTTAATAGCAAAATAAAACAACCCATGACTAAAAAACAATGGTAAATCAGGTGGCACCTGGGAAGGGTAAAAATATCTTACTTGAATAAAGTTGGTGGTACGACCTTAAGTTCCACCATTGGAAGCTACAATAATGACAAATATTTTTTATTAACTCCATTGGAGCTTACTTATCTGGGTACTACTATGCTATAAAACATTCACAAGCCTGTTATCAATACACCTTCAAACATCAGAACACAGAAAAAACTGTCTGGCAGATACAGCAAATTTTGGTGAGAGACAACTGAGCATACCACAGTAGAATGCAAGGGGGAAGATGCATACAGGTGCAGATAAGGGTGTTCTCACAGAGAACATGCTAAACATGTCAGATTACTCTCACGGAGCTTGTCAGTGAGTGAGAAAAACAAGCAGAGTTTGGACAACCAGCAGGTACCAGGTGGTTGGTGGTACCAGGAGGTGCATGGTTATTGATCTAAATTTGAGTTGGCATGACATCAACAGCCACATCAAACTGCCAGTTGCAAAGGCATGGGTGTAGGCACACACAAAAACATCCAGTAGCCCCACATATGCCACTCTCACCTGTCTACAAGACCATAGAAATCGAGCTTACCCAAAGAACATTGGACACTAACATACCTGCTTGAAGGCAAGGAGTAGGTAGAAGCACATACAACAAGCATTGGCAAATCAAATGGGTCTCGCCTATGCAAAAGCTATTGGCTTTGCCAATGTGCTTTAGCCATGCGGTACATCAGCACAGCTGTTGTCCAGCATGACTAAAAGTTAGTAGTGTAGAGGAGAGTGGCATGGAGTAAAGTGCCATAGAGTGGAGTGGCGTACAGTGAGTAAAGTGTCGAAGAGTGAAGTGGTGTGGAGTTTCTTAAGGTGGAGTGTCCTACAGTGGAGTGTCATGGAGTGTTTTACAGTGGAGTAGAGTGGAGTGTTGTGGAGTGGAGTAGAGTGGAATAGAGTGACAGAGTGGAGTGGCATATAGTGGAGTACAGTGGAGTGCGTATAGTGGAATAGAGTGGAGTGTCTTACAGTGGGGTGGCGTTGAGTGGAGTGGCTTAGAGTGTTGTGGAGTGGCGAAGAGGGGAGGGTTGTGGAGTGTTGTGAGGTGGAGTAGAATGGAGTGCGGTAGAGTGAAGTGTTGTGAAATAGAGTGGAGTGACAAAGTGTTTTAGAGTGGAGTGTCGAGGAGTATAGTGGAATTGTGTAGAGTGGACTATCGTAGAGTGGAGTGGCATAGAGTGGAGTGGCATAGAGAGGAGTAGAGTGGCTTAATGTGAAATCGAGTGTCGTAGAGTGGAGTGTGTAGCAAAGTCATCCTTGTGCCCTGGGCACCCCCATTTTTCTGGCTGACTGGTACTGGTGGTAATTGACTCAGACTGTCCCTGGGCTCTGCCTAACCAGACCCAGGGCCAGTGCTATGCTGAAAACACGCTTAGAATACAGTGAAAACCTACATACACTAGGGCAGGGGTCTTCAAACTGTGGGGCGCGACCCCCAGGGGGGCCGTGGAGCGATGTAAAGGGGGTCGCGCCTTCCCAGTCACACTTCTGCCGAGGCCCAAGGGCTTCAGCCCCCTCTTCCCCCGTCCTGCGTCCTCAGCCCGGGCTGCTGCAGTGCAACTCGAGCTGCTGGGGGCTCAGCTGGGCAGTGTCTGGAGTCTTATCTCCGGCACCCCCCCGAGTTTTTCACAGGTCTTTAAAGACCATTTGCATGTTTACATGCCTTTGTAAACTGGATACAGAGGCTTAGTTTTTTTCCTGGTTCCAGTACCCCCTGGGCCCCCACTCTGCCTATTCCTTACATTTGTATTTTACATTTACTGCTGCAGTGTGAGAATGCATTTCATGAAAAGGAATATAAAGTAGGGTTGCCAAAAGAAAAATGCCTGCCGTGTTTTGTTTAAAGAGCCTGCAAAGACCTCCTCTTGACACTAAATAGACTTATAAATAAAAAAGTATGTATGCATTCGTTATGTGACTTTTCTGTCTTTGTTCTCTTTAATTATCAGTCATGGATCATTGAGGCAGCCCTAGAACACAATTAAAAGTGCTTTCTATTTATATTTGCTGTTCGAAGTATGCACAGATAAGTGCTTAAAATACAGCTTAGGTGACTGCTTATTTTTGTACCGACTGGGCCATCAAAATAATCTGCTGGCAACCCTAACCATAGGACTGGAAGTTTGTTGCAGGATCAGCACATTATTTATTTCCTCGATCCCCGATTAATGCCATAATAGCAATAGTTTAACTTAGATCTTAAACCCTACGCCGCCGTCCATAACATGCTGAGTTACTTCAAGTGTCTGGGAATGCACTCTGCATTCAGACAACTCACTCGTCATTCTCGCCCTTCACTTTCATGCTCACCCTGCATTCACAGCGATCACAATGCACTCACACCATTCACCCGCTCACCCTGCACTCACAGTGATCACTCTGCACTCACAATGCACTTGCGCTGTTCATCCTATACCTCACCCTGCAGCCACACGAGTACACTACTCATCCTGCACTCATGTGACACTTCACTCACCTGTCCCCCTCACTGCTCAATATGCAACTCACTCAAACAAGCCCATCAGTAATCATACACTCATTCGTCCCATTCTGAACTTGCATCCGCACCTAAATTCATAAGCCACCTCACTCACCCTGCAGTCACTCCTCTTACCCTACTCTCACACTGTTGCATCGCTCACCGTGCACTCACATGGGCACTCTTGTCACCCACACAGTGCAGAGGGTTAACGTTCCTGCTACAAAGAATATGTACCATGCAGATCACAGAAATGAGTGTGAGTAAACTATGAGTAGCGCTATAAAAAAATGAAATGTTTGTCAGAAAGGTGCTATAGAGAGATGAGGTGAATTGTTGGTGAGTGGCAGTGAAGGAATTCATGGAGAAGGAGGAAACGGGGTGGGGCACCAAAAAGACTGTTGCACCGTGTGCGACCAGTGTTAGGACCAGCCCTGGCTGGGAGTGTTAAAGGTGAAGTGAGAGGTTGAATGGGGAGAGTTCAGAAGTTGTAAAAAGAGGTGAAATAAAATGGCCTGCAAAGTGAGAGAGGGATCCGGGGTTAGGAGAGGACAGAGGGATGGAAGGGAGGGGGTGAGAGGAAAACTGCATGGGTAAACTGCTTAACTCTGCACAAAACCGCCAGGGTTTTAAGGGACCCCTGCTTCTCCCGGCCAGGGCCTAGTGAGCTTCTAATGTGGCAGCACGTATTCCTGCGGAGTGGAAGGCCCTTCACAAAGGTTGACTAGAAATCTTTCTGATGTTAATTGCTGTATTTTGGTTATACACTGGTACTGATGGGGTGAAATCTTTCCTCAGTGTTACTGTGTACGCGGCATCACATAACATCATTTACCTTTTCTTCCCACACAATTTAGTCAAGCCTGTCACGTAATTTGGTCCTCACCCGCCTCATAATTCCAGTAGCCCTGCCTAAAGGTTTAGAAATTTGTCAGGAGGGGGTCCTTACGCCTCAAAATGTTGACAGGGGGGTCTCGGCATCCAAAAGTTTGAAGACCTCTGCACTAGGGTACACTATGGGTTAGAGTACCCCTAGGATTAGCATGACCTCCCCTATAAGGCCCTGGTAAATGACAGGGCAGGGGGAAAACTACCTTTAAGTCCCTAGTATATAATAGGGCCTGGCAGTTTAGAGACCAGCAGCCCTTTCTACACTTGCATATGTGCACTGCTGAGGCCTGAGGTCAGTTTAAAAGCAGCCCTGTGTTGCAGGACTGCTTTTAACGTGTAAATTGTGCCCAAACTCGACTTTGGTGTTTGAAGCACTTAAAAATTAATAAACTACAATATGTTGGCATATTAGGTCCCCCAGGGTCTCCCCTAGGTGTTCCAGTGGAGCGGGGTCAGGTACTTCTAAAGAGGAGCCTTATAAAATAGGTTTTATATGCCTTGGGTTTAGTGAAATTGCATATTTCCCTTCCCTTGTGGTAGTAAAATGCTTCCCAAAATCAACTTTTGTGCTAGGAGTACTGTGGAGAGAGGATCTGCAATATTTTTACATATTCAGAACCCCTAAAGTCTCTCCTATGTGTTCCAGGGGTGGGGGGGGGGGTCCTATAGATATAGGCAGGGTTCTTATAAAAGATGTTTTATAATCCCTGGTTGGGAGAAATCGCCAGGTTAATTTACTCCATTGCAGATCCCCAGCCACATAGGTTAACATGGCAAGAAGTTATTAATTAATAATTCCTGTCAGGAAACAACAAAAAATATCATTCAAGGATTTACTAGAATGGTGTTGATAAATCCAACAATATGCTATTGTTGAATTTATCCTAAAATGTACAGACCAGAAGTTATACGCCTTTCTTGTCTGTAAGCCAAAATTCAGCCTACCAGTGATCTGCCCTGATTGTTCAGAGTTAAGTGGACTGGCCAAGCTGCTTTGATGAGGTGAAAAGTAGCCCTTGGGGTGAAAGAGCCATTCTGGGAGGAGAGGTTTCTGCTTCATAGGAATGCCAGAGCAAGGGGGAGGGGTTGTAAGCCATGGTCTTCAAAAGAAGCAGGGGGCAGGCAGAAAAAGTCAGTTTCATTGACACCCTTACTCTTTGAACCCAGCCAGATGGTAGGCTTAAGGAAGGAATGTGCAAATGCCAATGGGAGGGAGAATATGGAGATGAGCCATGCTGGAGGTTGGTTTAGCCAGCTCTTGCCTCTCTGCTGAGACTTTATTCATATTGAATTTTGGAGAAATAGTGCTTTCTGGGAGACCATTGTGCCACACATTGAAGGAAATGGTCATGCTCTGGGGTGGTGCCCTGCAGCTCATTGGACAGGAGTGGCCTCCTGTGTGACCCCAGAGAACACTGAATAAGAATCTGAGAGGGGCAGTGCCTCTCAGATCTGTTGCTTGAAACTAAAGGAAGTAGAAGGGTCCATGCTGAGAAGTTTGACTTGCAACAACCAGGCCCTGCACTCTGACTTACTGCACCTGCTGCAAATCTAGAACTACAGCCCTGTAGATCTAACCTGCTTCAAAAGACTAAAGAGTGGACTCCCTTCAAGTAACAGGTTAACAGAGCTCACCTGGACCATCACCACCACGAATCCCCAGCCTGGAGTATGACCAGTTGATTTGTAAGGGTTTTTTCCAAGTGGTTTGTGGGAATTAAAGTCCCAAACTTTCAAGGACCATCTTGGAGCTTCCAGACCTTTGGAATAAGTTTTGGACACTTTGGGACCCTCAAAAGAACTTCAGGAAGAAGTTCCAGAAGTTTGGATCAACTTTGAAAAAAAGCTCCATAACTGGACCGACTGGAACTGGACAGCCAAGCCGGCAACCCTCAACCGCGAGCCGGCCTGCCCTCCAGGTTCGTCCCGCTGAAAAGCTCCGGAGGTCCGACTTCCAGAATTTGACCGGGAGTTGGTCGAAACCCAAGCCGGCGAACCCTCACTGAATATGGCCTGGGGAAAAGCAAAGAGGGACCCCGGTTGAAAAAGCTCTGCAAAGAGTCTAAGCCTGAACATAGAAAAGGTGACCAGGACCAACTGAGAGAGTCAAGCCGCCCACCTTCAACAGCGAGCCAGTTTGGCTCTCTGGTTCGTCCCGCTGGAAAGCTCCGGAGGTCTGACTTCCATAGGTTTGAACAGGAGCTCGTCGCAAGACAAGCCGGCAAACCCTCACCGAATTCCGACTGGCTGAGAGCTTTGAGGGACCCCCGGAAGAAAAGCTCCAGAAAAGTTTCTAAGTCAGAGGGTAAAAACTTTGACCGAAACCTAACACGAGGGGTAGCCGCGCAGGGCTGCATCGCGGTCGGCCTGAAACTTTTGACTTTGTCCCGGTCTAGCGCGACCAGATGTCCCAATTGGCGCTATAGGTTTCTATGTGCTATATAGTACTAAATCTTTAAAAATTCATATCTCTGGTTCCATACATTAGATCTTTTTTTGTTTTGGTGTCATTTTAAAGATAAATATATTTTCTATTTTTAGGTCGAGCCTGGGCAGCGCATGCGCTGCTCTGCGAGCCATGCTGTATTGGAGTATGGATTAGAAGCCCCACCCACTCTCCGCCCATATTTGTCATGGGCTTGTGTCATTGCCCTTCGTAAATGCTGGCTTCTGATTCGTTAATAGGCTTGTTAGTCCCTCCTTAGTACCCCCTAGTCTTCATTCGTAATCTCCAATAAGGACTGTCCCTTTTACTTCTGTTGTTACATGGTCTGTCTTATTTAGTCTGTAAGCACAATTTTCTTTAAATAGTTTCTCCTACTGCAGGCACGACATGCTTTCCTGCAACATTCAGCGCGCCATGCGCGCTTTCACTTTCTAAGCAGCCCTGGACAATGGCGGCTCCTTCTTTGAAATGCAATAGGTCTCGCATTTACATGAGTTTGTGCTTGGCATTGTACAAGACAATGCCTTTTATTTATGTGTTAATTATAAAAACATATAAATAAAAGACATTGTCATTTACAATGCCAATAGCTTAAACTCTCGCAAATGTGAGACCTATTGCATTGCAAATGCTTGTTATAAATTAGTGTTGGATTTTTATTGTATGTTGTGTCTTAATTATATACTGAATTTGTGTTTTTAAATAATGCTTTACATACATGTCTTTGTAGTTAAGCCTGCCTGCTCGCAGCCAAGCTACCAAGGGTTGAGCATGTGAATAATTTTCTGAGACCTATTCTGAGGCTTATATTGTGTTAGTGGCATTATTACCAGTGGTAAATGCATATTTACCTCTACTACTAATCCACTTTCCAACAGAGTGGTGTAGTGTAGAGTGGCATACAGTTAAGGGTCACAGAGTAGAGTAGAGTGGAGTGGCGTAGAGTGGAGAGTGCATGGTGTGATTGTACACTGCTATTACAGACAACACATTTTCAATTGAAATGACCGTAACATTTGCACAGACGTACAGTATTACTGATAAAACTATACAGCGCACAAACAAGGATGTGTGGAAATGGCATAACCAAGTGTATTAATTCGTTTTGATCGTATTAAAATATTTGTTTCCACCACACTTCAGAATTACAATAACATGTGCTTCATTTGTGCTTTTCAAATTCTAATATATCCGGAAATAACTGCACAGTTAATTAGAGACATTTTAATTTTTTTGCATGCTAGAAAAAAGCTTTCCTTTTACACCCCTATATTGTCAGATAAATCCTCTCATTTTGAAGTCAGAGAAAGAAAAGTAAACACCATGCTCCCATGGAAACAGAGTTATATATCAATGGGGTAACCCGTAAGACCACTGGACCCGGGTATTATATGGTACAAAAGAGAATGGTCACAGTGGTAGTCAATTGTACTCAAAAACAGAAATGGTAGATTAAAACATACATTACAGTTGAAACAATTAAACATCACCATGAAAGATCCATATGAATGTGATTTTATTTCATCACATGATTGATATGTATATCACAAGATAAAATCAAACATATAAGGCATTTCATGTCCTAACTTTCCATAAAATTGGTGCTCAGGAAGGGAGTGGAGAGTGTTTGGGAAAATGTGTTTGGTGGTGAGGAAGAAGGGAAAGGTAACGTGCACTATATACATCCAATGATTGTTAGATCTATCCAGCCAAATACTGGCAAAAAGGTATTGGGTAAATCATAGCACAATATAGGCGCAGATACAGACTCTCTGTGGCCTACGTTTGATAAATAGTAACACAACTGTCGACATTTCGACCCCTGTAATCCTAAAGGTTGTTTCCGCCTTATTGGGGGGTCTTCATCAGGATCAATTGGACTTGTGGGGGGGACAAGCACCTAAGAGCAATCAAAAGTCAAGCATTAGTCTGGTGATGTGAGAATGAAAGTGTGTCAGTATATGAAAGAACCAAAGAGTAATTACCAAAGTAAAACAGCACGACCAATCTGGCTGCAGAGTAATAGTGGATGGGCCCGTAAGCTCCTGGGTCAGAGATGAAAGAAGAAAAGGCCGTAATTAACCTCCAGTAGTATTAAAGTGGTTCAGGGCACTACGTTCAAGCAATGAAAAAAGTACTTACTATCAGAAAATTAATTGGTAAAGTTGATCAGTGTCAAATCGCTCGTATAGGTTCAGCAAAGGTTGATGAGTAACCTATTGTGGAGACCAAAAGGAAAATGGGTTGGGTGTGAGCCCGAAGTGTGTGGTAAATGTGATGACACTCTGATTCAATCGGAGCTGCTGCCAGGTATGTGACGCGCGTTTATGCCCCTATCTTCACTCGCAACCATTAGGTCCGTTTGGGAGCCCCTCGTGGCCCCTTCCTTCACCTAACTTAGGGTCTCGACCTCAACCACAGGTCTAGCTTTGTTTCCAAGCTCCGACTTACATTTTATTTATTTCTATGATTTAGTCCAGCATCGTTAGGTTCCCTTCTTCCGTTTTCATTCAGCGGATAGAACCGGTGCTTTTTCTGAGCAGTATTACGATTTGCCAGGCACATCCCCTTGAGAGTTCGCCTGTTTTCATGATTAGTCACACCCCGGATGGTGGTACACTCACCTTTTCAATGCCAGAGTGTCATCACATTTACCACACACTTCGGGCTCACACCCAACCCATTTTCCTTTTGGTCTCCACAATAGGTTACTCATCAACCTTTGCTGAACCTATACGAGCGATTTGACACTGATCAACTTTACCGACTGAACGTGGAACAATTAATTTTCTGATAGTAAGTGCTTTTTTCATCGCTTGAACGTAGCGCCCTGAACCACTTTAATACTACTGGAGGTTAATTACTGCCTTTTCGTCTTTCTTTCATCTCTGACCCAGGAGCTTACGGGCCCATCCACTATTACTCTGCAGCCAGATTGGTCGTTCTGTTTTACTTTGGTAATTACTCTTTGGTTCTTTCATATACTGACACTTTCATTTTCACATCACCAGACTAATGCTTGACATTTGATTGCTCTCAGGTGCTTGTCCCCCCCACAAGTCCCTTTGGTTCTAATGAAGACCCCCCAATAAGGCGGAAACAACATTTATGATTACAGGGGTCGAAACGTCGACAGTTGTGTTATTATTTATCAAACGTAGGCGACAGAGAGTCTTTATCTGCGCCTATATTGTGTTATGAATTACTATATACCTTTTTGCCAGTATTTGGCTGGATAGGTCTAACAATCATTGGATGTATATAGTGCACGTTACCTTTCCCTTCTTCCTCACCACCACACAATTTTTCCCAAACACTCTCCACTCCCTTCCTGAGCACTAATTTTATGGAAAGTTAGGACATGAAATGCCTTATATGTTTGATTTAATCTTGTGATATACATATCAATCATGTGATGAAATAAAATCACATTCATATGGATCTTTCATTGTGATGTCTAATTGTATCAACTGTAATGTATGTTTAAATCTACCATTTCTGTTTTTGAGGACAATTGACTGCCACTCTTGACCATTCTCTTTTGTACCCTAGGAAACAGCCTGATATTTGACCTTTGTCTTTAAATTCACAGCACATGTGACATGAAGAAAATGTGAAAGAATTTTTCACAGAAAGCTAGCACTCGTGGAAGAATACAGTAAACAGGCTATGCTCTACAGAAGGGACAAACACATGGTGGGCAGCCTGAAACAAATGAAGGTAGAAACTAAAAAGCAAGCAAATGTGAGTTACAAAACAGAAAGCCAATGCTTAAGAAATGGGCGGAATGCATTTTTAGGTTAGCTTTCAGAATGTCCCCAAGAAATCTTTAGCAACCAGACAGCTTTGCTGTCTGGTAGGCTTCGACTTAAAAACTATCCACAGCCTTGCAATTTCTCCAAAATATGTGTCAATTTGAACAGTAACATAGAGGCTACATACTGCAATTGGTTGCCTTTCCGATAATCGGTCCATTCAATGTAGTGCCTCCGATGCTTACTACATGAATGCGAGGTGCTATATACATACAATGAGGATTCTCTAAGGCCACCTCACCACAGTCAGATCAGAAACTACACACACAGGTACTTTTGTAATAATTACATCTCACTCATGTAATTTCCATCCTTAGAAGACTACATTACCTGAACAGTCTGAATGTTATGGCAGACACGTATATCGTTTACACAGACTGTTCAGGGAATGCTGGTATTGTCTACGAAAGCATGTCACTGTGGGCGTTATGCCATTAGTTCTGCTTCGTAGCACAGAGACTATTTGCTATCTCTTTAGCTTCATTGCTATTAAGACATCTTAGGCACTCCCCAATGATTATTTCCAAATAAGGCAAAACATATCTGCAATTGCCCAACACATTCGTGCAATATTTTATGCAAATAAATGAATTTTATTGCATGTTTTAGGAATGCTTTATATTACTTTCTTCAGTGATTTCTTTTATGAATATTTTTAAAATTGTCACGGTCTTGTTTAAGTCTATAAACCAAAACATAATCCTCGGAAGTGTCCCTAAGGCAACAAGGAAGTTAGGTAGAAGACAATTAGACAAATAAATAAACTAGAACTGAAACTCCAGAGCCATGCCGGTCTTTGAGTAGCAAAGTCACTTAAAGCGACATTACCTTTAGATTATTCTCAGCCTTGGATTGCACTCATTTTATCTAAAACGTGAAACTCTTCATGTGAATTGTAGTGTCTGACTGATTTCTGGTTCGAAAATGAAATGCTAGGAAAAAAGGCTGTGACGAAGAGAAACATAAGCCGTTATTTTTCCACACTTCGGGCCCGATTTACACATAGGGTAAACGTCTGTTGACTTAGTCATAATGCCACTGAAGTGTGTCTATGGAGAACAGTAATACATTTGCACCTGTCACTTAACTCTCAGTCCCCCGTCATGCCAGACCACACAGAGAATCTACTGGCTCCCTGGCAGGTGGGATGACAAGGACAGCAAAAGATGGACGTGCTCCCTCACCACCGGCTTGTGTCCACAGCACACTCCCTTCTTGCAATCAAAGGAGTTAATGGCACCAGGGACAGCTGTGTGTCCACAAAGCACTGTGCATTCCTGCTTGTGACCATCAGGGTTAGGCGCCAGACACAACCGCGTGCTTACTAACCAGTGCCGGATTAAACCATGTGGAGGCCCCTTGGCACTCGAAATTTCGGGGGGGGGGCCTTGCAAATTATCTCCGAATACGTTTTTAATTTTACCAATCAACAATTTTAACAAACCAATTTTATTACACAAAACTAAACATTAACAATTAGTAATGTTATTAAACAAAAATAAATGTTTTTTTAATTTTAATAAAGCAACACAACTTTAAATATTCATTGGGTACATTACATTGATACAGTATTTTCTCTATAGAGTCTTTAATGTAAAGTTTTCATTTCTTTGAGTTGATTCATTAGTTTCTATCTTTTGGAAACAATTTAAGAAAGATTGATTGTGATTTTATTTCAAGTTCAAATCATTATTATTTTGATCCGTTGTTGCGGAGCCCCTAAATGGAGTGGGGTTCATAGGTCGGTGCCCATTTGGTAATCCGGAAGTGTGACTAGCCAGCAGTACCCCTAATATAGAACCCCAATGCCACCCTGTTCACAGCTGATGCAAACAAATTGCTTAGACAACATAAACAGAGCACAATTTGGTAATAGCTGCTATTCAAATAGCAGGTGGACCTGAAGGCCGACTTAAGAAGATCCCGAAATAGGACTACCTAATTACTACAAAACAACTCACCAACTTGAAAATGAATCACATCTCTGGTGTGGCTTGTGCACTAACATTGAAAACGCCCTCTCGATAAAGGGTCTGGGTATACATGACAGATAGCAACAATGTGACACAGTAAAATCCAACAGGCACATGCGTGTCTAACACGCAGAAGAAATACCAGACTCTACAAACGAGGGTAGGCCAGCCCTGCGTTAAAAATGATTAGGTGGGGGGGGCGTGGCTTAGCAAGCCATCATGGCGGATGTGTGCTGAGTGAGCTCCGTCCAGCCCTGACTCTCATCCTTCATTGATCCTGTTCCTCCGGCCGCAATATCCTCCTCTAAGCTGTCCTTGGGGCGCAGTAACCTGGCGCTGCACATTGAGGTGTCTCCTGACTCGCGCCGTGTCCTGGGGCGGCGAGGCGACGGCGGCCGCAGCCGAGGCCTGGTGGTGGCGTGGAAGCCGCAGCCTCGCGTGAGGCGCTGGTGGCGTTCCCCGGCCGGGGGGCGGAGCCGCGGCGGCTGATCTTTCCTGCTGAGGGCGGCGAGCTGTTCCCCTGCGCCTACATTGGAGTCTGCCCTCCGCCTTGCGCCCGAGTGCCACGGGGCGGGCCCCCTCTGATCGGCGGTCGGGTCGGACCGCGAGGGCTGAACGCTGGAGACATGCGCGCCACCATCGGTGAGTCGCGGTCATCCCCTTGGGCCTCGGGCTGCGGGGCGACTGGCCTCCCTCCTGCTTGGTGAAATCTCCTCTCTGGCTCCCTGGGAGCCCCGTGGGTGGCACCCGGGGCCCTTGGAGGCCCGAGATCTTGAATTGACCGGGGCCTCTCTGCCGCTTGGGGCCCTCCTCTTCTCCCTCCCCTCCCTCCCACACGGATCTGCACGGGGGTATTCGGCGGCGCCTTCGGGCCGCGTGGGGACGTGGATTGGCCTGCACAGGATCGGTGCCCTGCTTCCCCCCGGCTGCACTGGGGGCGCTGTGCGTGGGGCCTGTGGACTTTGGCGGTGCCTCCCTACGTTTCCTGGCTGGCCTGCCGTCGGTGGCCCGCAGAACTGGTCACTACCACCCCTGGGCCCCTGGGGGTCAAGGCCTAGCGCCGCGGCTGCTTCTCCTGCTTCCATTTCCCCCTCACACAAGCTGGCTCCGGGGGATTTGACGGCCTTGTCGAGCCGTGGTGGGCCGCCGCCTGGGGGTGCTGTGTGGTGACGGTGGGTGCCCTAGGGCCCGGACGGTGGAGCGTGCCCACCTGTATATTCTGCCGCCTGCGGGGGGCTAGGGTGACCCTCTTTCCCTCCCATCGGCGGTCGGTCGGACCGCGGAGGTACTTATTCCGGTGCTGACGGCGTCACTTGGGACAGGCGTGGAGGCCGTTGAGTCCGTAGCACACCCCTGGGTTACATATCAACGTTGGTGGTTTCGGCGGCCGGATCGGGCCGCCTGGGCCGTAGTCCGACGCGTTGCCTCTACTACGATTGCATCACCGGTGCCGGCCTCACCTTCGGAGCGGGGGCTCGCGGGTCACTGACGGACCGTCACCCGGGTTGTCGGGGGTCACTCGGCCAGCCATGACGAGAGACAAGCCCGGGGAGGGGCTCGGCCAAGCAGAGCACGATGGATAAATTTACCGGCCCGGGGGCCTCTGCGGCGGCGTCTGGGGGGACCCAGGGAGAAGTACCCGATAACGCCGCTCTCATGGCAGCCATCACGCAGGCTAGGGACGCCTTTGATGCCAAAATCGGGGCGGCGGGCTCAGATGTCATGCTACTGCGGCAAGACCTTCGGAATGCGGTGGCTCGCATTACTGAGACAGAGTCAAGAGTCTCAGGGTGGAGGACGTGGTTACCACCTTGCAGCAGCGAGTGACCTCTTTGGAGAGCGCCCAGAGGGGCCTGGCATTGAGGGTGGAGGATGCTGAGGGAAGGGCGCGCCGCAACAATCTACGTTTCGTTGGATTTCCAGAGGGGTGTGAGTCTGGAGATAGGGAGCGGTTCCTCACTCAGTGGTTGGAGAGCTGGCTGCCCCCGGAATCCCTATCCAAATGCTTCGTCGTTGAGCGCGCCCACAGGGCCCTGATGCAGAAACCCCCGGCGGGGGCTCGCCCGAGGCCTGTAATCGCAAAGTTGCTCAACTACCATGACCGGGACGCTATCCTGAAACAGGCCAGGGCCAAAGAACCGCTGCTGTATGACAATGCCCGCATCTTGATCTTTCCGGACTATACAAAAATGGTCCAACAGCAGAGGCAATCATTTCTTGCAGCTAAAGCTCGCCTCCGAGAGCTCAAGCTCCCATATGCGTTGCTTTACCCGGCCAGGCTGCGGGTTGTATATCGCTCTCGTACTCACTTCTTTGATTCCCCCGAGGAGGTGTTCCCGTGGACTGATGAGACGGTGCGGTTGCGTCCTCATTCGCCGCCCGGGAGGGATTCTGACTCCTCTTCAAGCGGGGTGGCTCGAAATCTGCCCAAGGTCAAGGGGAGAGGCTCCAGGCGCTCCAGATCTAGACGACGATCCAAGTCTGGCGACGCCCCATCTCGCCCGGGGTCTTCCTCGCGCCAAAATGCACCAGCTGACTGATCGACATTTGGAACAGTTATCTAAGGACCTCAGGTAGATCGTATTGGCCAGAGTAGACTGAAGACGGCCGATATCTCTGCTGGACATTAACACCCAGAGATAGGGCCAGCAGACAATGGGCTGTAAGTTGGGGATCCATTGGCGGGAGAGGGGTGGGACCTCCTGTTGGGGTCAGCCCGCTCTGCCTGCCGCGACAGGTACTTCACTGTTTTTGAGGTATAGGGTTGGGGAGGGGGGACTAGTTGGGTTGTTCTGGGGAGTTATTGTTTTGTAATCGCACTGTTCTCTCTTCTGTCGGAGCCATGCTGCGCTCCCTTGATCGTGTCATCTGTATATCTCATGTTCCTGAAGCCCCCCGATGGCGGCCACGTTCGTTAGTTCACCAGATCCCACTGGGTCTCTGCGGATGAGCTGGAATGTAAGAGGGGCGCTAGATAAGGTTAAACGTGGGGCAATCCTCAAACAAGCCAAGCGTGCCGATATTTTAATGTTGCAAGAGACACACCTCATGGGGACAAAGGTGCTGTGTTTCCAACGCTTTGGCTACATACATGTGTTCCACTCGGGGTTTGTAAGAGGGTCCCGGGGAGTCGCAATCCTGGTACATCGCCAGGTCCCCTATATACATGTTCAGAAGTGGGGAGATATACAGGGCAGGTACCTATTTATACAGGGCACAGTAGGTGGCGAAACTGTGATATTGGGGAGTGTATATGCCCCCGCCGTTATCCTGGGGGCTTGTGGAGAAACTTGTGACCCTGTGGGCGGACATACCGGAGGGCCTGACAGTAGTAGGTGGGGATTGGAATGACGGGTTAGATGTGGCCAGAGATCGGTGGAGGCCGGGGGGGCCCCCTGCGGCCCGCCTCCCCACCAAGCACCATTCCCTGGTGATGGGCCTAGACTGGGTTGACCCGTGGCGCAGGATACATGGCACGACACAGGGCTATACTTATCTATCGGCGGTCCACGATTATTTTTCCCGCATTGATTGTATCTTTGTCTCCCGGGGGGTAGACAGTAGGGTGGTGGCGGCAGATATTCTTCCCCGTGGGCTCTCAGATCATTCGCCGGTGGCAATTACCCTGCGAGCTGGAATGGCACACGGGCCATTTCGGTGGCGTCTCTTGACCTGGAACCTCCAGAAAGACGACTATAGGGAACATATGGAAGAGGCCATTGATCAGTACTTATCGCTTAATGTCGGGTCGGTGCGGGAGGCCGAATCTCTTTGGGAGGCAATGAAGCCCACCCTTCGCGGGGTAGATATCTCCTTCTGTGCTGCGGCCCGCAAGATGCGCAGAGAGTCCCTTATTCGGGCAGAAGCTGAAATTCTGGGCCTGGAGGAGCGCAGCAGGGAGGAGGGGGGGCGGCAGGTCCGCCGCCAACTGCTGCTTGCGCAACAGAGTTATTCACATCTTCTGTTAGATGAAGCCCGTCAGGCTTGGTTGGCGACCCGGAGCAGGATTTATCAGTGGGGAGATAAGTCGAGCAAGCTATTACACAGACTTACAAGGACTCCCTGGCTCTCCCAGGTATTGTGGGACCGGACGGGTCACCTCTTCTGGACCCTTCGGCTATTGCTGAGAGTTTCGCGCTGTATTATGCGGATCTTTATGCTCCTAAGGAATGCCTATCGGCAGACGTAATAGGCCGCTTCCTGGACGATCTTCCACCTAGGGCCCTCCCAGACGATGTTCGTGCGGAGCTAGACTGCCCATTAACAGAAGACGAGTTGGGTGCCGCCCTTAGTGAGTTACACCCCGGGAGGGCTCCGGGTCCAAATGGTTTCCCAAACAAATTCTTTAAGCAGTATTTCCTGCAGCTCGGCCCCCATTATCGCAAGGTGGTTGAGGAAGCTAGAGAGCGGGGACGCCTGCCCAGCGACTGGAGGCATGCAGAAGTAGTAGTATTTCACAAGCCCGGTAGACCTCCCGATCACCACGCGTCCTATCGCCCTATTTCCCTCCTCAATGCTGAAGCTAAGGTCCTGGCCAAGGTGTTGGCCAACCGCCTTCGGCCTCATATCTCCTCCCTAGTTCATCCGGATCAGGCCGGGTTCATGCCCCAGCGGGCGACCCGTCACAACATCCGTCGGGCACACGTAGCTATTGCAACAGTCAGGGGCTTGGGGGAGCGCGCGGCGCTCCTGCTTGCGGCTATGGACCGCGCATTTGATTCTTTGAGTTGGGTGTATCTATTTGCGCTTCTGCGTAGACTGAATATAGGACCCCGGTTTCTGTCCTATCTTACTCTCCTGTATACCGACCTCACGGCGTCTGTACGTGTAGCGGGCTCTATCTCATCGGTTTTCTCCATTGGTCGGGGCACCAGGCAAGGGTGCCCACTGTCTCCCTACCGGTTTGCCTTGGCCATGGAACCCTTGGCTGCATGGGTGCGGATCGACGCTTAGGTGACCGGCCTAGAATGGGCAGAGGGACTGTCAGATCGCATAGCCCTGTACGCAGATGATGTGCTGTTTTTCCTCACCAACTTGGACAGGACGGGCCCGCGGCTTTTGCGCATCATGCAGATTTTCGGGGAGACTTCAGGCCTTTACATGAACCCGCGGAAGTCTACCCTTTGGGTCCTAGGTGGGGAGGGTGCTCTCGGCACGTGGGCATCCGCTGTGCAGGTGGTGCACGGTGGGATGAAATATCTGGGTGTGGTCCTATCAGATTCGCAGACTACCTCATGGGACAGAAACTTGGTGCCGGTGTGGGATAGGGTGCGCGAGGATATTAGAACTTGGTCCCACATGCCCTTGTCTATCTATGGTCGCTCTGCCATCTTCAAGATGGTTTCTCTTCCACGCTTACTCTACCAGCTGCAAAATCATCCTTAACCCATTCCCCCTAGATGGTTCAGTCAGATTAATACGGCCTTGGGCCAGTTCCTATGGGGTGGCGCGGTGGCTAGGGTGGCCCTACGTACCGGTTTCCAATCTACGTACTGTGGAGGGTTGGCGACCTCTGACATTCTTTCGTACTATATGGCCTCACACCTGTTGGTCCTCAACGAATGGTGGTACGGAGATAGGTCGGATCCAGCGTATGCGGTTGAGCGGTGGCGTATGGGGGATCATACCTTACACACGATCCTATATTCAGCGCCACTGCGGCGTTCCCTGCCGTCTGCCACACAGCTTGTTTTTCAGATCTGAAGGCAGGCATTATGGAGGATGGGCTGGTGGAACAGGCTGACTCGGGAGACCCCTCTATGGCACAACGGACGCTTGCCACAGCTGGCGGCTCTGCCCGGATTCCGTGACTGGGATGCGATTGGGATTTCTACCTTGGGGGATGTTATGCGGGGACCTGTGTTGAAATCATTTCAAGACATGCAAAAAGATTTTCAAATGGCAAAAACTCAATTCTTTAAATATTTGCAATTCCGGCATGCCATCTCCCCTAGCTTGGAGGGCCTGGCGGCACTGGCCGAGTTCAGTCCAGTGGAGGCAAAGGTGTTCATGGGAGATCTGCAGGACCACAAGATCTCCAAAATTTACCAGTCCCTGGTCACGCATAGCTCCCCGTCCCTGCAGCATCTCCGGGAGGTTTGGGAGGGAGATGTGGGCCCGATGTAGGAGAAGGATTGGACGGAGGCCCTGGCCTCCCCGCGTGGGGCGGCCATCGCAATGAGCCTTCGGCGCATTCAGTTTAAATACCTCCATAGGGTGTATTATACCAGAGTCAGGCTGTGTCGGGCGGGTTTGGTGGCTTCCCCAGTGTGTCTTCGTTGTGCGCACGACGAGGGAACTTTGCTTCATACCGTATGGCACTGCCCCGCGCTGGCGCGGTTCTGGAGAGGGGTTTTAACCTGCCTTTCAGAAGTTCTGTGTTGGGATCTTCCCTGCTCGCCCAAATTGGTTCTCCTTCATGTCATGGAAGGCATCGGGGGCAATGTCTATAAACGCCATCTTATGCTCCTAGGTTTTACTCTAGCCAAACGAGACATTGCCAGGGCCTGGAAGGCAACAGTGGCGCCCTCCGTCGCTGCATGGAAGAATGGCCTAGACTTTTGTATGGGATTAGAGGCTCCCATTTTTGTGGCGAGGAAGTGTCCTCGTAAACACTACAAGATCTGGAAGCGCTGGGCAGACTATCGTGGCTTAGAACTAGAACCGGCCCCTACCCAGAGCTCACACCGGCTTTAATTTCCTCCCTCTTCTCTGGGGTGTCTTTCCTACATGTGTGGTGGGATAGTAGCTTACTGGACACGACACGTGGCGAGCATAAGCATGTGGCTTTGACTGTATATGCTGCTCTTGAATGGTCGACAGTGCGATGGGGGTGGGGAGGGGGGTGTTGTATGTTCCTTTTGTCGTTTTCTTTTTGCTTTGATTCGATTGTAATGCCCTTTCAGTTCTCCTCTGTATATGAAAAATGTCAAAGTCATGATGACGTATATTGATGCTACGGAAGTCTCCGGGTCACAGAGCTCCGCTCTTTACGTGTTTTTTTGACAAATAAAATATGTTCTATAAAAAAAAAAAATTATTAGGTGGTATTTGAAACAACCGAGCACCATTTTTTTTTTATTAATACCACGACCCCATCTGAGAAAATTGCATGTTCAATGATGGGGTATTTGTTGCCAAAAAAGTCTCAGCAGAAGAGTAGAACAAATGTGGTATTGTATTCCAAGGCTGGGGGCAGTTGTGCTGCGGTGTTTCTGGTTTACGTTTCTGTTGTTTTCCAGGTTCACATTGATGATGTCTTCCAGGTTCACTTTGCTTTCGTTTTCCAGGCTCACTTTGCTTTTGTGTTCCAAGTTCCCCTTTCTGTCCAATACAACACCCAGATTAAGTTTTGACGATTGTTCTTAGAAACTTAGCTTGGGTGGCCTTCCGAATTCATATCATTACAGACACGGTTTCCACTCCCAGGCTTTCGTGTAACAAACTAATTAATTCAATGATGGTGTAAGAAAAGCTCAGGGATGGAAACGGAGTGATAGTGATATGGAGTGAGTGGTCACCCTAAATGAAACATTAAATTAAGAAGGTGTCAGTTAATGATCAATGTCAAAAGGATACGGTTCTTCAAACTGCCATGTTACAAAAAAACGTCTCTCATTTCTCATGCCTGAAAGCGGTGGTGAAGCAAGAAACAAGCAAGAATCAACCAACCCAAATCCATCCATGAAGAAACATTAAGGTGAAGTTTAGAACATTTTATCTAAAGACCAGACAAAAAAACCTGACATGGTTATTTAACTATTTCTCATCAAGTTTAGCACTGCCACTCCACGTCAATATCCTCATTTTAACAACCTCATCTCAGTATTATCCTCAAGTGTGTTTTTTTCTTGGTCAATGCAAATATTAGGTAACCCAAGCACTGTAACTGCCCACGTAGAAAACAGAGGTTTTCTAGGCAGAGATCATGTCATTCAAATTTATATCGTGGTCTCAGCCTGTTTTGATTCTAAAATATTCTCAATACCGAAATTAGCATCACTGAATTAACTTAAAACTGTGTGTATTAAAAAGGGTGCAACCATATTGTAAAAGTGTTTTGTTAAGGTGTCGATGGTGAAAGATGGTAGCTAAGCGAGATTGCTGGTGGCAAGACTCAAAATGGAGACTAATACGCAGAAGCATATATCATTGAGAATTGGGTGGCAGAAGCTAAGGTGAGACAAACCTGGACTGAAACATAACCACAAAAGAGATACAGAACTCTCGTTGGCCCTTTGAAGCATACAGAAACAACAAAATGCATTTTTCTTTCACTGGGCTGGTTATGCCTGTGAGGTTTCACTGCAACTGGGATAAAGAAAGCAGTGAAGTGCTGCTGCTACCATGACTGAGAATTGTCTTTTTGCACTCAGGTGTTTAATTTTCAGGTAGGTCGCCAGTGTTTAATTTGTGCCAGTGGTTATATGTGGTGGGCATTGGCACCCATTTTTGGGTAATGGAGTTTATTTTCACTTGACATTGACCCAGAGACAGAAAGGTAGAAAAGGGAGAAAGAAGGGCTAAGTGAAAGATAGGGAAACCGTGTCATGTGAGAAAACAGGGATAAAAAAGAACCTGCAAGCGTGAGATAAAGAGACCGGAAGTTTAGGATAGTGGAAGACGGTGATGAAAGCAAGGATAGACAGCCTTGGTAGTAGACAAACCAGGCCTTCAGCAGGTTCCTAAGAAAAATCCTGAGCTCCGACACTTATCTTTTTTTACACCTTAAGAACTATTTTCAGAGCATAAAGTTCTTAAACTGAAGTTACCAACAGTTTTTGCTATTCATCGTCTACTTGGAAGAGTATTGTAACTCTTAGAACGTTTTAACTGTGTATATGTTGTTATCTAATCTTACATAACTAGGAGCTGCTATTCTTGATTTTAAAAAAACGTTCTTCTATTAGTCCTTTAACATTGTCTGATCTAATACAAAAATCCATCTGACTGAGGCAGCTTGAATTGATGGGCTCATTAGAAAACAGTTTTAACCTGATAACTTAAGTTGGTCAGAATTCTGTATGTTTTTATACTTATTGGGCTATCGGTACGGAAACTCTATGCATTCTCTGTATTTCCTTGCTGAGGGCTAGTCACTCTAACCCTGTTTTAATCAAGGGATTGATTACACGTCAAGGGTGGCCTCGTCTCCTCCTGGATCTCCCCAGATTTAGAGGTTATACCTGCTTCTACTTGTGGCCTCTTATATTCTTACCTGCATCTGCAAATTAGGCTGTTCAATGTCTCTTACCATCTTTACATGCAGAACTGCTCTCTGAAGATACTGTCACGTGGTCAGGATAGGCGTAGCAGAAGCACCGCCATTTACATTCTTGCGTTTCTTAAGTTGCCTTCTCTTTCACACACAATGACTTTTGACTTACATTTGCGTGCGTGTCAACGCAGGATAACATTCTCTGAATCTGCATTGCTTACATTCCTACTTCATGGGTACATTATCACAACACTTTGAACATTTAGTATGAGGGATAAAGTTCACTGTGCAAATGTCATATCTGTTATTTGTCCGGCTGGTGACTCTGCTATGAATGAATGAATAAAGCATTTCTTAAGCGCGTACCTACCCGAAGGCATCCCAGCGCTGATAGCAGTACATTCAAAGACCTCCGAGCGGCATTAAGGAAAGAGTAAGGTTTTAAGCAATTTCCGGAAGGTCAGGTGGTTAGCCTCAAGACGAACATGGAGGGGGAGAGAATTCCATAACCTGGAGGCATTATAGGAAAAAAGACGGCCTCCACTTCTTGACTTTCTTATTTTAGGGACTGCGGCCAGATCATGATTGTCCGAACGCAGGCCCCTGTTCAAGCAATAAGGCAGAATGATAGATCGATTAATGGGCGGTCCCTTCCCTGCTAATGTCTTGTGTACGATACACAGAGCCTTAAACTTGATTCTCTCCTGTATGGGAAGCCAGTGGACAGTAGCAAGGGCAGGCTTTGCCGATTGGCGGTTGGGAATCCTCAGGAGCATACGTGCTGCACAGTTTTGAACAATCTGTAATTTAGTAATGGTATCACGTGGTGCTCCTAAGTAGAGGGCATTAGCGTAGTCCAGCCAAGAGAGAATCAGTGCCTGGACCATAAGTATTCTGGCAGGGAATGGAAGGAGAGGTAGGACTTTTCGCAACATCCTAAGGATTCCATAACAACTAGCTGCCACCTTCCGTGCCTGCTCCTTAAAGTCTAGGTTGCGGTCAAGCCAAATGCCCAGACTCTTAATCTGGTCCTTGGGAATATGAGCAGGACCAAGGCAGATTGGCCACAGTGATCCCACATTAAAAGTAGGAGATTTGCCAAGTAGCATCAGCTCCGTCTTAGCCCCATTCAATTTCAAATATGAGCGTTCCAACCAGATTGCTACCTTCTCCAAGCACAGGCCTAGACCAGGCGACGCGTTGTCAAGATGGTTGAGAGAAACAACAAGCTGTGTATCATCGGCATAGGTAACAATCTGGACTCCAAAAGGCTTCACTATCTCTGCCAAAGGGCTCATATAGACATTAAATAAAGTGGGGCTCAGGGAAGACCCCTGTGGGACACCACATCTGAGGGGCATGTGTTCTGAGATAGTGTCTTCTTCAAAAACTTGGAAAGACCTAGCCTCCAGAAAGGATTGCAACCACTTTAAGGCCCCCCCCGGTCACTCCCACATCACTAAGTCTCTGGATCAGCGTATGGTGATTAACAGTGTCAAACGCTGCACTGAGATCCAGGAGAATAATAGCAGCACAGCCTCCGCCATCTAAGATTTTCCTAGATTCTTCCACCACTGCCAAGAGGGTGGTTTCCGTACTTTGTTGGGGTCTGAATCCAGTCTGTGAAGGATGAAGGTAGCTATGGCACTCCAAGAATAAAGAGAGCTGAGTTAACATGCTTCTCAGCAATCTTACTGATCCCTGGCAGTAATGAGATAGGACGGTAATTCTCCAGAAGATCAGGGTCAAGATTGGGTTTTTTTAACAGCGCTTTTACCATGGCGCATTTCCAAGGAGGGGGGACAACTCCCATCAAGAATGAGGCATTAATCAATTCCAGTATAACTCGGGACACTGTTTCAAAGACTTGATTCAGGGTGGCAGGGGGGAACTGAGTCTGTAGGAGAGCCAGATTTTAATCGGTCTAAGATACTTCGTAGTGATATCAAGTTCAAAGGCGGGATTTCCTCCAATGAGTGTTCACAAGTTAGAGACACGTTATCCAATGGAGGTGGGTTCTGCTGGACCGCCACCTGGGGGAAGGAGGTGTAAATATCTTGAATTTTATTAAGGAAAAACTCTGCCAGTCAGTTGCAGCAAGAAGAAGCATCATCAGACACAGCCGGAGGGGAGGGCGGTTTAAGGAGAATTTTTGCAATGCAAAAGATTTCGCGGGGGGAATTAGATGCCAGCGTAATTCTCTCTTCATAATATAGAGCTTGAGCAGGGTATAAATTTTGATCGCATCCCTGTATTTAACTTTATTGACAGGGGAGAAGTCCTTTCTCCATATTCTCTCCAGTTTTTTGCAGGTTTGCTTAAGCTCACGGAGCTTAGGGGAGTACCATGTAGTTCGGTTAGCTCCAACCTTATTACAAATCCATTTTTTGGGGAGGACAAGGTCTAACGATGATTCAAACCATTCATTAAGCTTATAATTGGCACTGATAGGATTCGGGTCAGGTATTGGTCTGGTGTTTTTAAGGGTTGACGCCCAAAGTTCTACTGGAAGTTTAGACCATAGACGTATCTGTCTAGAATAAACAATTGCGGCCTAAAAAGGGTTGCTACAATGCCACATGGGTACTGTTAATATAAACACACAACCACTTCAGTGTTTAGGCAGAGGAACACTCAGCTGACACAGCAAGGTCACTTCACGCCGGAATTCTAGCTCAGCTGATTCCTGTTTACCGACACAAGGGATGTCCAGCTTCACACCAGGAGGCGCAGCCTGATGACACTTACCCACAGGTAACAGGAGTTAGTCCACCCGGCAGGGATTTGGCAGATGACCCACCCTAGGAAAGACTAGGTTAGGGAGCGCGAGGTAGGAGTACACTATACACAGTATTTATACGCTAGCATATTTTCATATATTTACTGTCTTAGTACAGTGGTGGAAATGATAATATTTTCACTATTCTTGTAAATCTAATAATACAATTCTGTTTCATTCTATTGATTATCGCAGAGCATGTATTTTACACAACAATCACCATGCTTTAATAAATATTGAAACATCTTGCTGAATATTTCTTGTGTACTTCTTTGAGTATGCATGGGAGTCCAAATGAAAGGGTTCTAGATCTGTTACAATTTCCTTGGGCGATCATGGTTTTCATGTTCTGAGGTTGCAAACACATTTGTTACCCTGTAAGTTTAGGGGTTCAGATGGTGCACTGCGAGCTAGCAGGACTATAGACCATCATATCCTGAGGGTGTGCACAGAATCAGTCTGGCACAATCCAGACATTTATGTTGTCCAACCAATGCACCGTTTCACCAAAGGAGGTGTAATCCATACGACACTACCTGCTCCTTTTCTTGCAACTGTCATATTAAATACTTTCTATCCAGTATATATTTGCATTTAATGCAGCAAACCTGAAAGCCGAACCAATACCTTGGAGAATGAGTTTTCCACCAAGCGTTGTTAGCCTGATGCCTCTCTCCAGCTCCACCCCAGTGCTTTCAGCAAGGGCACGGATGGAATCAAATATCTACTCATCCTGCTTGATCCTGTGCTTTAGAGATGTTATAGGGTCCTCTGCTTCCATCATACTTCAAACAGCCTTCCTCAGGACATTGGAATGTGTGACAGAACTCAGAAGGTGCACATTATCTTCTGTGTTCTCCCACGGCAGTAGCGATACTTCTGGGTAGGAGATATTGTGTAGGGGCCACATTTCTGACCACGGAACCTAGAGTCCTTGCTATAGCACTTTGACGGCATATTGTGTGATTTTGAGGAAATAACTTGATTTATCTGTGCCTGACAACTTAATTATGTGTAACTGCAGAATGTAAATAAACAATCTGTGGTTGCTGTACTACACAAGCCCATCTGCATTGCCCCAATTGCATGTTCCCACACCTGTCCCAACACATCCTAGTTTCTCTATTGTAAACCAAACCCCACACCCCATACTATACCATGCAGAGCCCTCCCGAGACGGCCCAGCTGCAAGAAAATATTTCGGGGTAAAGCCTCCCCCACGCCCCTTGAAGTTTAAGTTCAAATAGATGAAATAATATAGTAGGAACTGTTCCTTAAACCCCAATCAGAAACCCTAAATATACAAATCCATCCTTGGGTTATATGCAGCATGTGTCCAAATACTGGAACCCAATAAATAACGAAAGAGTCCGCAGCATGTGGAGGAAAAAGCACTGGGCTTTCCTGTTACAGTACTTCCGGTGCCCGCAGTCAGTCTGCGCAGTCTGTGTGGCTGCTTTTATCCGAGCCATTCAGTGTATCCCAGACTACAAAGACGGAGTCTGGAATTCCAATGTTATCCATTTTCTGGACTGAATACAGGCGTGAACCATCACCTCAGAATCCAGGCAATCAAGAACCACAGCCGTCATCTCAGAAGGCAGCCAATCAAAACGCATGACCGCCATCTCAGAAGCCAATGAAGGCGCCATGGTGTGGCAGCATTGACAAGATGGTTAGGTTGCTACAAATCATTAAAACACTTTAAACCAAGCCCAATATTTAAGAGGGCAAAATAAAACAAAAAAGACCAGGCCTCAAAGGACTGCTCTTCCTAAAGGACTGGGTATGTTACTAAAAGGGAAGATGTTCTGACAAAAGACATGTAAGTGGAGTTCACAAGATTGTACATTTAGCCTGCAGCTTTCAACACAACGCAAGCGATGCAGTAAAAAACACACATGAACACACACCAGAGAAAGAGCTAAATGGACAGACTGGCCGCGGCTAGGGGAACTGCCTGTCGCTCCATCATCCGTGAGTGAAAGGCCCCGTTTAACCTCACGGCTTTCGCTTCTCCAGGAAGGGGAATTGCCAGTAAATGCCTGCCCTATCTGTGATTAATGTTTAAATAACTCAGGGAACATTTTACCACTAATAGTTTTTAAATGGCAATGGATTCTCCTTGTAACATTTTCATTAAATGTTTTGATTTACTGAGGCAAGAGGCTTGTGTGACGCACCCCGTCCCTCCAATAAACCTGCGGAGATATTTAGCTACCAGTGTGAATGATGGCGCTGTTTGTCAGCAAGTCCGTAGAGGTTTATATGTCACCTCCATTAGAAGAAAGGTGGTCTGCGTAACTAACCTTGTTTCTGTTACGAGGAAATAAAGTCATATGCAGATCGTCCTATTTCTTATTTTACATATATATTCCCAAAGATGGAATCAGACATTCCCGCTCGTCGTCATACCCGGAAGCAAGGCGTCCTGTGGGGTACAGGAGGAACCAATCAGTGTTTTAGTGACTAGGCGTGTCTCACTATGGCTGGCCCAACCCGAATCCTGCTACGTTTATGTTATGATGTTTCCGATTCGCAGGCATGTACCTGAATTACCAATAGTTACCTAACATAAGAAACAGAAAAATCACCAGGAAAATACTTTTTTTTGTAACTAAAACTCAGTTGTTATGTATAGGACTCTTATAGGATCATTAATAGGAACACGACGGTTTTAAACTCTACATTGTACAGTATGGGGTTTGGTTGATAACAGAGTAACTAGGATGTGTTGGGGAGGGAGCATGCAATGAGGACAATGCAGCTGGATTTGTGCGGTACAGCAGTCACAGATTGTTTATTTCCATGAATCATTTACACATATTTAAGATATCAGACGCAGATAAATCAAGTGATTTGATCAGAATCACACAACATGTTGTCAAAGTGCTAAAGCAAGGACTAAGGAGCATGTCCCTAGGTTCTGTGGCCAGAAATGTGGCCCCTACACCATATCTCCGACCCAGCAGTATCGCTACTGCTGTGGGTGAACACAGTCCTAAGAGAAGATAATGTGCACCTTCTGAGTTCTGTAACACATTCCAAAGTCCTGAGGAAGGTTGTTTGAAGTATGATTGAAGCAGAGGACCCAATAACATCTCTAAAGCAAAAGATCAAGCAGGATGAGAGGATATTTGATTCCATCTGTGCCCTTGCTGAAAGCACTGGGGATGAGCTCACACTGAACGCAGACCCTGGGCCAGTGGTCGAAGTGAGTGGGATCTGACGGGCACAACATGTCCATCTTTTTTAAATTTAAGAAAAAAAGTTCCTCTACTTTTTGTGAAAAGACAAACGTCACGGGACGGTTACTTCTGAGAGTTTTAATGCTGCCGCTGAAGTGTAAGGCAAGGAGCCTCTTGAGCTGTGGAGCCGAGGGAGGGGCAGCCAGCTAAACAAGCCTTCTTGCCAGGGTGACGGCTTCCCTGAAAGAAATGCAAATGTGCACAACTGGTCAATGTAAAATGTAAAGGGTGCCTAGAAGCAGGTTTTGGCTTTAATTGATGGAATCACCTTACACTTCCTGATGACACACATGTATTCTTTTTGAGTGGTATTCCAAGGGAGTTACCAGCTCAGCCATAAAGAACGTGCTTTTAAAAAAAAATGCCCTACGTACAGTCAGGATATTACTAAAATCGTGGAAGCTCTTTTTTTATCTTAAAACTTTTTGCTCATTTTGTAGCTACCTATCATACTATGTGAAATGCAAGTTGAAAATAACCGGGTACCGTTGACGCTAGCCAGGCTGTCCACTCCAGTACTGTTTCACATTTTAAACTCCTGCATTAGTGCACTGATTAAAACTGCATCCTCTCACGGGCAGAGGCACTTAAAGCAACAGTACGTATAACAAAGACTTCCAAAAAGTTGATTTTACCGTTTCTCAAACAACGACGAAATATTGACACCTATCTTGTTCTGTGGTGATCCCCCGTGTGACTCTTTCAATCTGGCTCCGTGTCTGCCCTGGCTTGTTGTAGGTGTAATGTTACATGCTGCATTATATATTTGCATATAGTGTCAGAAGCAGCAAAATACTAGTCTAGCGGCGCACTATGCTAAGCATAGATTTTCAGTTTATGCATTAAGTGAAAGCACGGCATGGGGCGCTCTTACAAATAAAAAAACATTTGTTTGTAAACAAATGGGTTTTTTTGTTGGTAAAAGCGCCCAATGCCACGCTTTCACTTTAATGGTGGCCACGCCCCTTTCTTTAGTCAGGGCTGAATATTGCAGCAGCATCTAAAGAAAGGGGTGCGGCCACTATGAAAGTGGTCTTGCCTTTGCAAGAGTTTGAGCTATTGGCATTATAAATGACAATGCCTTTTATATATGTGTTGGTTTTGAAAACACATAAATAAAAGGCATTGTCATTTACAATGCCAATAGCTTAAACTCACAAATGCGAGATCTACTGCATTGCAAATGTTTGTTTTTAAATGCATTTCAACCTCTGTCCTGGGCCTAGATACAAAAATGGACATGAACAATCTCTCACTGCTGACTTGGTTTTCCACACAGTACCACGTGGAACGTCACATTTGTTGGTTAATATATTACTGATGGGTGGACATGTGATGAACCGACCAGTTCCTCTCCTTCCCTCGTTGTTAAGAGCTAACATTGTATTCCACCTCAAACACAGCCCACATGTTGTGAAGAGGAAGTCAGTGCTGAGCATGGCACTAAGTACAGGTGCACATTAAAGAGCAAACCCCAGGGCTTCAGAAAGCATTTGTACTTGCTGCTGTCTGCCCGCTTTTGCACAATACAAATGTATTGCTGGGCAGTATAGAAATTGAACTTAAGAAACCACCATCACAGGACCAACAGGGAAAAACACATAACTTCTTGAGCTTGAACTCAAAATAAGCCCTGCTATACAATGTTGAAGCGTTCAAACAACAAAAGAACAAGGTAATGCTATTTAGAAGTAAAGGAGGCTTCACCACGGCTACCACTAAGGGCAAATTCTCTTAAGAGACTAGGGGTCGTATGTACAAAATTATTTTGCGGTCGCAAACAAGCAGATTCACAGAACTGGCCCATTTGCAAAAGCAATGAAGCATTTTGGTATGTATGAATCCCAAATTGTGATTCTGTAACACATTACCTAATTGTATTTTGGAACTGCGAATACTTACTGATTCAGTATTTGGAAAGGAAATGTTTAGGGTGTCCCTTCTGACTACAGAATCGCAGTGGTATGCATTAATGTTTTGCGACTGAATTACGGTTGCAAAAATATTAATTTTTTACCACCCACTAAAAGATAGTGGTAACCATTTGCAAAGGGGAAGGGGTCCCGCTTCCATTTTGAGAATGTAACAGAAATATTTTTAAAGAGCTGGCAGTGGTCCCATGGACCACTGCTTACTCTTAACAAATGAAACGTAAAAGTTTTTTGTTTTTTTAAAACACATCCATTTTCCTTTTATTTAAAAGCAATCACAGACATGGTGGTCTGCTGACCCCAGCAGGCCTCAATCCCTGTAATGGCCAGCATTCCTAATGGATCACAAACTGCGACCTACCTCATTAATTACATGAGGTAGGTCAATTTGTGACTCACTACGAATTGCTATTTAAAAGGTCAAAGGTTTCTTACATTGATAATTGCTATTTCCTAATTGCGATTTGGTAAGAATTACAGTTTGAAAATAGAGATCCTAATTTGTGTACATCTGGCTCCAGTACTTGTTTTCCATACGGTGGAAACAAAAACCAAGAAAATAACTTGATCTGAAATACAAAGGAACTCCAAGAAATTTCAAAAGAAAAAATACTTTAATTTGCAAATCAACAGAAGAAAAATAATTATAATACATAGTTAAAAATGGTAAGCAATAAAGAACTGAAAGGCTGTGATCAATAACACTTAAAATAAACACATCTTAGTTATTTACAAACATTGTACAATTCATGTTCTTACCTTTAAGGAAAAAAGAAAAGTGCGCAGTTCATAATCCACGTGTCTGGGCCCCAAAGGTAGCATAAAACTGCACAATATTCGCTGACCAAAATATGATTGGTTTTCAGCTTAGGAGTGTAAGCAGCAATGCGGGCAACTCTAGTGACATGGTAGACAACATTGCTCTTATTGTGAATGAGGTCATGCAGAACCCTCCGGTAAAAGACATGCCCCTTGTTTAGAGCTACCCATCTAAAATGTATGTTTGGTCTTATATCTTTTCTCCTGTACAATGTTCACATTTCTTATCCTCATACCACACCAAAGCAATGACAAATAACCAGAAATTAGGATACATTTCAAATGTAGGATTTCACATTGCACTTGCAGACAGAATATTTGTTTCCAAATTTGTAGCAAAATTAATTCCAGGCAGCAATACTTTCCATAGTAAATTCACTCCTGTATCCCACTGTTGGATTGGCTCTGCACTGAATTACCTGAAAGAGGAACAGGCAGCAGACCTTTTCAGTTCTCCCTCAGACGTCTAGACTGTAGAGACCTGCCTCCTCTATGACAAACTATTGTTTACGAAAGCTACAAAAACAGCGCGGTTCCCTAAAAATGAAAAGTTGCCATGTGCAATGGGTCTAACAATTTAAGATTTTTACAGACATCCCTCCTGGGACTCATCCACCCCTTTGTTTCTGATTCAGGCACTGCAGAGAAAATGGCAGCTCACCTCATCTTGAAGCCACTGTGTCTTGAGGTCAAAAGATTTTAGAAGCTGCCTACTGATGGCACAACAGTAGAGGCCATGGATTTGACATGACAATCCACTTGCTCTCTGGGAATATGCTCAGCTATGTCACTTCTGGAGAAGGGAGCTTAGGATGAAAGATCTTTCTAAATACTGTGCAACAGTTGTGTGCTGTATGCTGTTTTCCACAATTCTTTCTCTGCTGCTAAAGTACCAACTGTCTCTGCAGGCTGTCGCCTGTGAAATTATGGTCTGTTCTATGGCACCCCCAAATGTCCTTGGGTGTGATCCTAAAGTAACTATAATTCGCGACCCCACCAGTCACAGTCTTGTCATTAAAGAGGTCATTTCAGATGTTGCAGTGATGTTATCAATTATGTCATAGAACATGTCATGAGTGATGTAATATGGGAGGTATTTAGCAGTGCATTTCAAGGGAGTGAGATATAGTTACCTTAGGGAACGCGTTATAATTACTAGAGATGACTATACCTAGTGAATTTCAGTGTTTCTTTTAGTTTAAAAACTTACGTTGGCATAATATTTAAATTCTCACCAAACTATAACGTCACTTTAAACGTTGTTTTTTTCAGTGAATATCTAGGTTTTTAACGCAAAAGAATATTTTATTACCATACATAAAGCCAACCCCATGACAGTCAGGCAACCCCGCCGTTCACTGGCTGTGACCAACTCCCAGCGGGCAATCAACCCCTGCAATGCATGGCCTTCAGCAGGGCCCCGTGTCCAAACCTCTCTGCCCCCCCCCAGGAAGAATCTCCTGCCAGCCCCCTCCCCTGGCCACCCCCTTCCCCTGGCCACCTTCCCAGACCATTATTGGCCCTAGTGACCCCATACCCTGGGGCCTTCCTACTTAATAAGGGGGATGGGAGTGCGTGGTTCCCTCCTCTCCGAGCCTTAAGAGGCCTTGGGGACCCCATTCCCAGGGTCTTTTCTATTTAACCGGGGCACCCACAACACATAACAATGTTGGCCGAGGGGGAAGCCCCAAGGCTCCAGCACCCCCAGCCGTCTCCCAGGCACCAGCAGCTGCTTCTGCTTGCTCCAACCAGGTGAGAGCAATCAGAGTTTCCCTGCACGCAAGAGAGCGGGCAGGGAAACAGAAGTCTGTTCCCACCTGGTGGGAGCATTTTAAAAGCTACGCCGGGTGGGAGCACTTCTTTCCCTGCCTGCGCTCCTGTGGGCAGGTAAAACCACAGTGTCTAAAACCCGCAAGAGTCCTGCGGGATTGTGACTTTAAAAAAAAAAAAAATTATATTTTGGCTCACAGGGCATAGGAGAGCAGGGTATCCCTACCCTGCCCCCTTATATTATTATTTTGTAACTAACCTCTGACAGGGGACTAAGTCCCCGAGAACTGTAATGGCTGCCTGAAACATTTTTCCTCATGTTGCAGGCAGTGAATCAGAGGATGGACCAAGGGTGAAAAAAAGCCCCCTCGAACAATCAAAAGGCTCCCTCTAACCCAATCATCCAGATATACAAATATATTTGAAGCTTAATATCTCCAAAGCTACAGAAAGGATTTACAACAAATCACAAAAAGGCACACTTTCTGGACAAGATGTAGCTTCCTGACAAATTTGGTATAATTCCGTTCAGCAGTTTTTGTGGTAGCACGGTTAAAAAAAAAAAGTCTACGGAAAATGCATGGGGATTTTGCATTTCCCCCATCCCCCTTTTTTCCTCAGCCCCGCTTGACGGACTACCCCGAAACATTTGATGCACAAGCTAGACAAAGAGAAGCATTTGTTTGGAAAGTTTCGTCAAACGGCGCCAAAGTTATTAGCAAAACAAAAAAGGGATTTCTGCCCACTGCTTATCATTGGTTGGCTTCATTGTCACTCTCATTTGTTTGCTTCTTATTGGTCAGCTGCTGTAGGCTTTCTGCTCATTTTTGTAGGTGCTACTTTATTCTGTGTTTAAGCACTCTACCAGAGTTTTTCAGCTGGCTTCCTTGTATACTTCTCCCTCCTCTGTGTTCCATCCCTGTCCAAGCTCGCTTGCCCAACCAGATCTCCCTCCTCCTGTTGTCCGTGTAGCCTTGCCCTCACTCTCTACCTGTTGTCCATGTTGCCTTGTCCACATCCACCTCCCAATGTCTGTGCTGGCTTGCCCACACACTCCCCCCCCCATTGCCCATGTGGCTTGCCCCCACCCACCTTGTTGTCTGTGTTGCCTTCCCATCCACCCTCACTCCCATCGTCCGCATTGGCGAGCCTCTACCCTCCATCCTTTTGTCAGTGTTGTCATGCCAAAACCCTCCATTGCCTTGTCCATGTTGCCATGCTCCCACCCACCATAAGAAAAAAAGAGAGATTTGACATGGACACAGGTGGCCGCATCATAGTGCTTTTTTTACCTCCCGCCTTCTGTTGGACGTATTGCCCAACCTGTCCTCCCTGCATTGTCTGTGTTGGCCCCCCCATCCTCCTTACCGAAAATTGCTATGAAACGGATACCGCTGGCCGCGTTATAGACTTTTCCCCCCCACTGGCCCTCTGTGGTGTCTTCATTCTCCCACCATGTTGCCTCACACCCCACCCTCCCTCCAGTGTCACGGCACTTTTTTTTGTTATATCTTTCACCCACATGGCTAAAAGAAATTGTAAAGCCAATGTTTCTCATAGGCAAGAACTATTGGCTTTGCCATGGCTTGTTTCATTTGGAGGGTTTTGGAGTATATTTACAGGCTTTCTCATAAAATGCCGATAATCAGCAACTATTTGCATGTCCCATGTGTATGTCTCCAGGATGCCTTCTGCTCTTTCATGGTGTTTTTACTACCAATAAATGCATTTTGTTGTCTAATCAAAACATGATATTTTCTAACCGTACTCGATCAGATTGATTTTCTTTATTCTGGATTCCCATTTCTCTGTGATAAGCATACTATTTTGTCAAGCGCCCAATGCCGAGCACCTTTGTAAAACCCATCTCAGTCGCCATGGGAATCCACTCGAATTTGTGATGAGCTGGGGTCTGGTTGGAGTGACTCACATTGCCTTCTAATATTCACCCGCTGGTGGTGGCAGGACAATCAACAAACTGAAGGGAATGAGTAACAGAGTCCTGGAGTCAGTAGACCATAACGTAAAACACCTCTTTTTCCTAAACTGCCCCCTTGGTGAAGAGAATATGAACTAAGGGGCATATTAACAAGGGCCAGCGATAATTATCGCTGGCCCCACATAGCGATAGAAATATTATCGCCGGCTATCGCTGAAAATTATCGCCATGATAACGCTATATTTACAATGCATAGCGCTATGGCGATAATATTTCAGCGATAGCGGTGTTTGCCAACAGCGATAACATTGCTGATACGACCCTGTGGTCGTATCAGCATAATCCACCTACCATTATTAGTATGCCTTAGTCTGGAATTTAACAGACGTTAAATTCCAGCGTTAAGGCCGAGGTAGCGCGATTTTTTTTATCGCTGCACCTCCTTGTTAATATTGCGAAGCTGCCTTCGCGATATTTTCATGTGCTGTTTTCACAGCCACGCCTTCTTTGCATCTCATTAGAGATGCGAGGCGAGGCTGTGAAAAAACGGGCTTTACATCAAGGAAACACGCGCTAGCGTGTCCTTGATGATATTGCGATATAATTATCGCCGCTTATCGCCCGAAAACGGACGCTAAAGCGGCGATAATTATATCGCCAGCCCTTGCTAATATGCCCCTTGGTTGTATGGAGGGAGGCGGTGTGCGCTCACCATAGGGCGCTGAGTCAGTGCAAAAATTCTGCATCACCTAATTGCTGAGGCCATCATTAACGCACTGAGGGCAGGGGCTCGCTGCACCCAAATTATGATTTTTTTTTACTATCCAAACAGGGATGTTAGGGCCCATTTTACTCATGTACATGGGGTTCATGGCACCCTCACTAAGCGACTGTCAGCTGGAAAACACATTGCTATTTTGATAAAATATTGACATAAGTTTGTGCAAGAAATCTCTACTAAATGCAATAAAAATCTGAATGTAAATTGTAAATATTGACGGCAGCTGGCTCATAAATCGCTGGTGCCTACAGCCTCCAGTAATCAGCATCGATGAAACGCCGGATTATTCCTGATTGAACAGGCCGGGCGGGCACAGACCACAAGTGGCCCTGCCTTGGGTCCGCGCCACCTGCGCGCGCGGCACCGGCCTGGACCTCGCGCTTATCTGCCGAGCCATTGGAGCACTGTGGAGCCGCTGACGAATGGCGAGGGAATGCATTACCTTCCAGCAGGTGACAGCCGGGGGGAATATTGGCTTCTTTGTGATAAGCATTTTGATTCTGGCTTCTCAGCACACAGAAAGAAGCCCGTTCCAGCGCGTCAAGCGTGTTTAGCAGGTGTTTATTCAAGAGGAAGATTAGCATTGGCACCTTCTTTACAAGACTACAAAGAGTACTGTTCTCTGATAACTCTTCTGCCTCTTAATGGATAAAACACAACACTGCAGGCGTTAACAGACTCCATAATTGTTTATGGTATGTTGTTTACTTCGCAGATTATTAGAGCAAGTAATGAGACGAGATAGCCACTGGGTTTCTCTTTCCTATATGTTTATGTATTCTTTGCCCAGGTTATTTTGAATTTCATAATGTGGAATTTCTGTGACTTTTTTGCTTCTTAAAATGCTAATGGTTTATTACATACACAGGTATCCTTACACGCATCTGTGTGCCTGAAACATCAAAAGCGCTGGGCTCTAGGCCAAAGGTCATGAAAACCTTGCTCACTAACCAGGGCTATCATTTCCCAGGAATGGCACCACTGCAGCATTAGAAAAACTGAAAATTAAATATTGTAGCTATTTCTAGGAATGAACCAACATTAATAGAGCCAAAAATCACAAAGTAATAGCTTTCAAAGTCAGTCGGTTGCATTGCCTCCTACGTCTGAAGCACATTTTGTAATTTCTTTGGGATTCATAGGATCTTAGGAATACTCCAGGAAATCTATGGCTGTCGTAATCATAAATATATCTAGGTCTGCGTTCTTTTTTTATTTTACTGAAACATACCCCCAAAGCAGAAGTTTGTTTCAGCAAAACAAAAAGAAGCAATGTCCCTAATCATTTGGAGTCCTCTCCCTCTGTGGGCGGGTTATTGTTTCTTTTTCGTGTTTGCGACTGCCATGCCTTCATGGTGATGGTGGGTTGGAAGATCCTCTCTAAATAAGGCGGGGCATCTGACACTGTAGCGCTCCTGTGCCAGAGTTCGTGTGCCAGATAGGCCGCTGGCACAGGTGGGATCTCTAAAATACTGGAATGGGGCATCTGTCAATTTCCAGTAGATTCCTCATTGCCACCACACTGTAAACGAATGCCCACCATAGTCTGTTACAATCAGGTTGGAAACAGATGAAGTGCAAAAATAGAAGAGGTATGGTGTGGTGCAGGCATCTCCAACAAGAACTTGAAAGTAGCTCTCCTGTGTAGTGTGACCAACCGTCCGTAAATTTCACGGACCGTCCGTTATTTTAGTATGATGTCTGTAAGGCGTCCGTAATTTGGGGTCCCCAAATTACGGACGCCTTACAGACATCATACTAAAATCAAATTGGGGAATTTCAGGAAGGTGTGCTGTTCCCCTGCGAGAGGCCCCATGAGTTTAAAAGTTTCCACTCGGGGCCTCTCGCACTCATCTTTTAATCTGTAGACGGAGGCTGCCTGCAGCAGCCCATCCCGTACCTCGCAAAGACTGTGGACTGGCCGACTGTCATTCTGAAACTGCAGACGATTATCACAGATACAATGACAATGGGCCCTATTATAGTGATAGCATGTCGTGTGCCTTCTCCTGCACAAATCTTGATTGCAGAAAGGGCCTGATGTCGCTTTGCAAAGCTGTGCGCATACTGAAAAAGTGTGAAGTGCACGATTGTCTCAACCTTATATAAACTTATTTTGACTTGTACTTATTTTGGTTGTCTATTTACTTATATACTATTGTGCAACCTCCTCTGATATGTCTATAAAACGTATGTTTTGTCCCAAATTTTTGTCCTGAATTTTGACCTTCTGTCCTGAATTTTGACCCTTTGTCCTGAATTTTTACACTGACCGTCCTGAATTTGCACCCATGCCAGTTGGTCACCCTACTCCTGTGTGCAGCCAGCCTACTACAATACAAGGTTTTGCTTGGTTTGAATTATTATTTGTATGCCCAAAAAAAACATTAAAAATGAAAATGTGTGTACTTTCAGACCTCATAAGCTGTTGCTTGCAGAAAAATGTTTGAATTTTCAAAAAGTGTTTAAAGTTATTTGAGTTGGAGAGATTTATTACTCCCATTATTACCTTGGTGTGGGGAGGTGGGTGCAGCTATGGCTGTTATGTATTACCCACTTAGAGGGTACTACTGCTGGTAACCCTGCCTAATGCACTGATGTGATAACTGCTGACATTCTTGGAAGAGGTGGCAACAACTATGTCACAGGTTATTTGTAGCTCTGGAAGATTTTCGTTGAACATAAGTATCTCCTGTCGCAGAAAAGGTTGGAGACCCCTGGTGTAGTGTAAGAAATTTCATCTGCATAGAGTTTCCTCTTGTGGTTTTTTAGTGTTTTTGTTTTAGACATCAGCTTTTTGACAAGCTAAATAGGCCTCAGCCACATGCACTCTCCTAAATTGGCTTGACTTTGTTCTTCCTGTGCGGTTCATGCGAATGTGGGGCTGGCATGACATCCTTTCTGAGCAAAAGGCTGGCAATATTAGCAATTTGAAATGAAAGCACAAAGATTCACCCCCCTCTTTTGTCTCTGGACACCCTTCCTCAGATAGCAATGTGCTAGAGTGTAAATATGTAAGTGGCTTGAATACCACAATACAAAGTTTAAGTTGGCCCCTGAGACAGCCAGCTGACTTGGTGACTATATAGTGTTATGAAAGCGTGTCTGGGAAGGGCAAAAAATGTTCAAGGGGTGAAGATGAGGAATGCTCTGGGAGAGATGGCACGGTCTGGAGGCACAGTAAAAAGTGGTTACAAAATCCAAACACACTCACGTCCAGAGAGGACTTGAGGGATTTGGCAGTAGGGAATGGGAGGTCTGGGAAAATAGTTCAGATAATCAATAGCTGTAATCTGGCTAAAGTAGTGGTGGAGTAGTGTCTTGATATAACCAGCACGATGAGGGCCTGAACACGTGTGCACTAGTCACAACTTCGAGTCTTTCAATATTAGTAATATTGACACTCAACTCCCCGTGGTCCACCGCTATAGACCACTATTTAATAATACAAATTTAATAAAGAGAAAGGAGCGTCTTATTATATCTATATACTATATAAATGTTTTAATTACATAAGTCCCAAGAACAGTCTCCAGGCCATTTTGTGAATTTAAAGTCCACTTATTTCATTTTTTATTTCAGTATGCGACAGCTAATAGGCAAAGATCTTGACAGCCTGATTTTGACGCTCCTTTCTCTTTATTAAATTTGTAGTGGTGGAGTAGGTTAACCATGACAGCCTCCTGTTCGAGTCAAATTAAAAGTCTGGTGGAAGAAGAGGTTGTTAGAGTGTCGCCGGGAAATAATTTGGGGCCAGATGTATGACTGCATTTACTGGTCGCAACCTCTACGACTCGGATAATCAGAGGTTTGTGAACAATAAATGTGTATTTTGAATGTACTAAACCCATTCAGTGATTTGGTAACAAGTAACCAAATTGCAAAATGGAGTGAGGAAACCATACAAAATAGTTATGTGAAAGGGGAGTGTTTAGGGTGTCCCTTTCAAAGACTGATTCCTTATGGTATGTATTAATGTTTTGCAACCGCACCCCTGTCGCAAATCATTAATATTTTACTGACTGCTGAAAAGTAGAGGTGAACCGATCCGCAATTTAGAAAAATCCCTTGGGGTGACATTCCCTTTGTGAATGGTCAGATTTTTTGATTTTTTTACGAGCAGGCAGTCGTTCATGGGACCACTGCCACTTTTTAGAAAAGGTTTTCAAGATTTATTTTTTTAGTTACGCAGGCTGTTTTCCTTAATGGAATACAAATTGCATTTAAATAAAGCAATATTTTTTTCATTGCAATCACAGACATGGTGGTCTGTGGACCCCAGCAGGCACCAACCCTGTAATGGAAAAGAATCTTAGTGAGTCGCAATTTGTGACCTACTTCATTAATATGTATGAAATAGGTTGGATTCCTAGTGTTTCTTCCCAAGTCGAAAAAAAGGCAAAGAGCCACATTTTGAATCAACTGCAATTTGTTAAGAAGATAACCTTGCAGAGCTACAAAAAGTGAATTGTAATAGTCCAGTCTGGAGATGCTGAGGGCCAAAATGAAGATTTTCCTGAAGGACTGTGTAGCAGAGGAAAGATTTTTCTAATAATTTTCAGCATGAAAAAACAGGTAGACACATATTTACTAATATGCTACTCAATTTATAATTTACTGTCTAAAATTATACCAAGATTATGTGCCCTAGAGACTGGTGAATGAGGGGAGTCCCAACGAGTCAGCCCAGCAGTTCCATGTCCAAATGGATGGATTTCTAAAGATGATGACCTCCGTCTTATCTGTATTGATCCTAAAGGAACTGGAATTAATTCGGCTAGCAATAGCGCATTGACACATTTTTATTTGGTTTTATAGATAAGCTAGATCTCCATCAAGTTTGAGGATGATTGGGGTATCAGCCTCATATGCAAAAAACCTAAGTCTGTAGGATGTAATAAGCTCAGCTAGTGGGGCCACATAGATCTTAAAAAGCGTTGGGCTCAAAGATGACTCTTGTGGAACCCCGCATTTAATAGTCATAAATGCCGAGCTGAAAGGGGTCAAAGCCACCACTTGGGATTGAGGTTTAGGTAAGGAAGACACATTTAATGCCGATGCAACATGCTGATGAAAAAGGATGTCATGGGCGACTGTCAAAAGCCGCCGAAAAATCGAATAAAATCAGGGCAGCCGATCACCTGGTGTGCAGTATCATCCCAATATAATTGCTGCCAGTGACTAATACAGTTCCTGTACTTCGGTTACGGTGAAAACTTATTAAAAGTAATAAATGACAGGTGCCAAGTATTTTGTGGTCTGGGCAATTGTTGGTTCACAAACCATGAACAGTCGTGGCCACCAAAGGCAGTAAAGAGACAGGACTGTAGTTTGACATAATGGCTCGGTCTACAGTAGGTTTTTGCAGGAGTGGTACACCAGGGCCTTTTGCCAGGCATCAGGCACAATACCAGTTCTCAAAGAAGTATTGCAAAGCATGGGAATGAAAGGCGCAAGAAAAGGTGCAATTGTCTTGGCTACCTTAGCAGGGCACAGGTCTGTGTGAGAACCTGATGAATAGTATTAAGCTTGCCAATTAAATTATTGAGTGGTATGATACAGTGCAAGCTGGACCTTGTTGCATAACCAATGGGGTTATCTTGCTGACTTGAAGAGGTCTAGTTAAGCCAGGAGAAAAGAAATGTAAGATAATTGTAATATTATCATGACAACAGTTGAGCACATAACTTTTGAGTGGGTGCCACCGAAGTATTAAATGAGCAAAGGTGTTAAATGTGGAGTTTTTTTTGCCAGAGAAATTAACTTCGATATACTAGGGTGCACTAGATTTTTTATAATAAGAGAAAGGCTATTAGAGTGTTTATAGTAAAAGAGAGGTTGTTAGCGATTAGCATTTAGAGGAGGTAGAATGAAAATAACTTCTGTACATCACTGATGTACAGTTTGTAATAGAAGCCAGGTGAAGAGAATGACAGAGGAGGAGGTTGATGTAGAGGAAGAACAGGAGATGAGTCAATCTGGAGCCCTGGAGACTGTCCACTGGTACTCATATGGGTAGGGTGTGTGAGGAGCTCCCAGAAAACAAGAAACCATTGGAGAAATAGTGGAAGGAACCGCCTAGTGCTGTGTTGGCTCAACCTCTGGATGAGACAATAGCTAGTACAGTGAAGTGGTGAACTGTGCTGAATTCTGCTTAAAGTTATAGGGACATAAGCATAGAGGAGAGGAGCATATGGCATGCAGAGAAGAGAAAGGCGAATGTTTCTGCAAAGGAGTTGGTAGAATCCTGATTATATGTTGTAATAGTTAATGGAGAGGAGAGAGGTAAAAGAGGGGATGGCAACTGACCACAATGCATTTACATCTCATAGAGAAAAATAGGAACTAAGAGACATGGCGATAGTTTGGGAGAGGAGGGTCTGGCAGTCCATTACTTGATGAAAGTTATGACCACTGTGGATTTAAAGGGCAGCGGATAAAAGTCGATGTCAAAAGCTTTCAAGGGATCCAGATGATGTTAGCAGACGAAAACATGCACAGGGATGTGCTCATCAGAGAGATGTGGGTAAGAGCTGTGATGAGTGGAATGGGAGAGAGGAAAAGAGGTGAACATGAGGACTGAGGACCCAGGGGGCAGTTAAGCGAGTGCTTGGAGTGTTTCTGATTAAGCCAATTTTGGGCTAAACCATGAGCTCATCACTTAAATTTTGCCATGCTCTTCTTGTCCACATTGATAAGCAGCTTAACTGGAAAACACCTTTCCTCAGAGGGCAAAGTTAGGTTTGCGCCCTGCGACAGGCTAGGGAGTTCTTGTGTGAAAGCATCATCGCCCATGTCAAAGAATGTTGATATGGAATAGATGAATGCACCAGCCAGCAGCTGTGGATGTTGTTTTTAAATGCACCATGCCTTCATGTTGGGTTCAAGGCAATCTCTTGCATCCCTTAGAGCATTACATTTAGAACATCACATCTATTTCATCAGCACCTTTGACAGAATGACATGTCTTTGAAGAGATGGCATCGTAACTTGCAGCCATTTATATTGCAGCCTTTCTCTTCTTAGATGTTTGTTAATCAGGTGAGTTGATTCTTGCCAGCTTTCCTCCTGCTTAATTATTCCACAGATAAGTCTCCCCGGCCGCACTGTTACATTGTCCTAAGATACACTAAAGAGCACCCCCAGGCATATTTACTTAAAGAAGGCTCCTGGAGCCCAAGGAACTCATGCTCAGTACCATGTAATATTTCAAAGGCGTTATCCGCTATAACAGGCTAATTCGAACAGGAAAATAATTAAAAACCTCGGCAGTCTGTAGTCTCTGAAATGTGCTAATGATATTCAAGAAATGTAAATTTATTTATTTGATCATCTATTAATATTGCTGTACTCAACCAAACATTCTATGCATTTTCTACTGTAGTTTAGTGCCAGGGCGCTTCCTTGGAAGGCTTTTCATTAATTTCCGCATATAATTCCAGAAATCAATCAATCAATCATGGGTTTGTTAAGCACGACTACTCACCCGTGAGGGTCTCAAGGCGCTGGGGGGGGGGTGCAGGATCCAGTCCATCAAGGAGGAGGTCTGTCGAAGAGCCATGTTTTGAGGTTTTTCGTGAAGATGGGGAGTGATGTCGTCTGTCTGAGGTGGAGCGGTAGGGTGTTCCAGGCTCTGGCCGCGAGGAAGGAGAAGGAGCAGCCTCCCGGTCTGGACTTCCTGGTGCGGGGGACCACGGTGTAGGAGAGCTGGGCTGATCGTAGGGTCCTTTGGGGTGCGTGGAATTCGAGTCGGCTGTTCAGGTATGCAGGTCCGGTGTTGTGGAGGGCTTTGTGTGGTGGGTGAGAATCTTGAAGGTGATTCTAGCCTCGATTGGGAGCCAATGGAGTGTGCGCAGGTGCTGGGAGATGTGGCAGTGTCTTGGCAGGTTGAGGACCAGTCTTGCGGCGGCGTTCTGGATGTTTTGTAGCTTGCGGGTGAGTTTTTTGTTTATTCCGGCGTAGAGTGCGTTGCCGTAGTCAGAAGATGTGAAGGAAGCAGGATTAATAGAGGATGGTACCTTATATCAAAGTAATGGTAATGTACACATTGTATGGAGTCGGGTGTACTTTCCACTCTCCATAAATAAGCGATGGAGTATGTTGACATGCGCTACAAACAAAGCCCTCGCAGAGCAGAAGTATCCCACAGCTTACAACATCTCACAGAGTGTGGCTTAAGCGCGGAGCTATTCCTCATGGAGCCTACAGGCTCAGGCACATCAAAGCTATCCCTGGGGCTGCGTAGACCTTAGAGGCATTAGTTTCCATGCTGCAGACCTATACATTGGCTGCCCCATACCTTACAGCAGTGGTTCCCATACTTTTGACTCCTGAGGGCCCCTATTAAGTAACTATTGAAAGCAGGGGACCCCCAAGCAATTTGCAGTATTTAAATTTCAAACATTAAAACAGTAATTCGCAAAAAATACACAAACAAGTGAACACCAAACAAATACTCGAATTACTAAAGATTTTATTATTTTATATTGAAAATTTTTCCAAAATAGCAAAAATGTAAAGGGAAGGTTGGTGCGGCATCTTGGTGACTAACTTTTCAATGTTTGGTTTTATTTTGCGATACGAGGCTCCTGCTCCTGCCAGGGCCGTACTGGAAACCCAAAGCAGCCCTGCCAAATGTTGTCAGACCAGTACCCATACCGTGCACACCAAGTGCATCAAGTGACCCTGACCACTACAAGGGGACTTTGGGGGGCCCTACCCCCAAGAAAAGTAGGCACAAATGGTGCATTCTACACCACATTGTCCTTATATATTGAATTGTATTAGCTTTTAAAGCATAATAAACGATGACTTTACTGTGCACCAGGATACAACAATCTTTGTTGGGGCTCTTCAATAATTCCATCACTATCACCCTCCAACAGAGCCTTTTATCTCTCCATAGCCCCTCTGTCACATGTATTTCATTTGTTTGATAGCACCTCTCATACCAGTGTAGGGTGTCAGAGCTCTTTACATCACACACATACAGAGACAATGAATGGTACGTGTGTAAATCAGTATATAGAAAATGTTACATAAGGCAAAGGGGACTACAAGGTGTAGGATTCACATTTCATCCATACTGGTAGGCATTTTTAAAGAGTGCTTGCTCTGGAGAAGCACAAACTCAGGATTCAGAACATAACACAGTGGTTAGCGTTGACTTTAATAAGAATTTATTTCAACCCAAACAATTCTTTTTTAGGAGCATCAGGATAATGAAAGACTGGGAAAAAACATAACTTACTAACTTGTACCATGCAGTTTGCAAGCAGCTCTTTTATGGCAGTTCGTAGCTCACTGCTAGATTATGATTGTAACTTATGAACTGCACAGTAACAACGGAATCTCTGTGACAAAAGCAGTAACCCACTGAGCTATGCACATGAAATATTGTTTTTTTAAATGCATTGCACACGTTCTTTGCAGCAGGCATATTAACCCTCTGTGCTACCTTAGATGAGTCAAAGCTGCCACTGGACAAAACTCCCATCTCTCTCCAGCAGGTACATTATTCACCAGAGTTATCTTGACACTTTTATTTGGGCCCGAAAACTGCTGATTATACAAGTAACTTTGCACTGCTTTTAAAACTGCTGCCTGCGGTTCCCTGGGAATGTGTCACGGACCCCTGGGGGTCCGCGGAACATGGTTTGGGAGCCACTGCCTTACAGTATCAGGCATCAAGCAGCAGGGCTATCCTTAAAGTGACACAAACATGAAAGCTTTGGAACTATCCTCAGGTAACACAGACCTTTTAGGTGTTCGGGCCTCACACAACAGAGCTATCCTCAGCTTGCAGAGATCCAGCTGCTGTTTGTCGCTGGACATGGGGCGTATCTTGGATTTCAAAAACCTTACAGGCATCATGCTGAAAGCTAACTCTATTAACATGGAACATACAGGTTTTTGCTGTACATTCAAGAGGTATCCGTCAGGTGACACTGACATTAATGATTTTGTCAATAGACTGTAGAGCTTTTTCTCAGCATATACAGAGCATACAGGTTCCAATATCCAATATATTTGTTCATGTGGTTGTTTTACAATGCTGTGCATGCTATTTTTCAGACACGTCAGAGCTCTAAAAGGTGATTAAAAACGGTCTGTTCAGACTAAAAAGCCAAGTAATCAAAAAGTGCAACCATTCAGGTGGCAGAGACATCCAAAGCTCATATTCTAGAGGTATGTCCCCTAGTTGACCTGGTGGTCTTTTAGAAAGCGATTGTGAATAGTTCAGTCTTCAGGAGTTTCCGGAAAGGAATGTGCTTGGGTTCAGGTCTCATGGAAGTTGATGGTTTCCAACTGAGGAGTAGTGAAGAGCTCCATTCTGAATATATTTTGTACTATTTTGGTAGATGGCTTTCTGGATGGTGCGGAGTAACCTTAATGCTGCCTTCGACCGATAGCCGGAGTAGAGCTTACAGAGCAGGCTTGATTTGTTGCTGCTTGCTTAGGTTGAGACGCATTTGAGCAGCCTGGTTTTGTAGCCTGGTAATGAGTGCTATTGTAGTAGTTCAGGTGGGACATGATGAGGGCTATAGTCAGTTCCATCCACTGGTCAGTTTGGAGTAATTGTTATGGAAATGGGGGAGCTGGAGATTGATCCCTTTGACCACTGTATTAACTTGTGCAATGAACGATAGTTCAGTGCCAAAGAGAATCCTCAGATTCCAAATTTGTGGAGTAGCTGAGTGAGTCCCAAGGCTTGGAGACCAATCAAAGGATGGTGCATGTTAGAAATGGGGGTCTCTAGTTGGCAGAGGTAGGTACCTTTGTCCAAATAGGGACCCTTGCTTCTAGTCAGAGTAAGGGGGATACACTCCTAGAATAACCCCTGCTCACACTCTTGGTAGTTTGGCACGAGCAGACAGGCTTATATCAGAGGCAGTGTGTAAAGCATTTGTGGACACATAGAGTAACACAGTGAAAACACTACAAATGGACACCACACCAGTTTAGGAAAATAAGTAATCTTTATCTAAACCAAAACAAGACCAAACAACAAAAATCCACAATACAGTATTAAAAATAAGGCTTTCAAACGGTAGAAGTAGTTCAGTTCAATGCAAGTTGTAAATGTGACACTTTTCTTACAAAGTACCTGGGATGCGTCATGCAAAACAAACAAAATGGCCGCAGGGAAGGTGATGCTTCGGTTACTTACACGCAGGGAAGGTGATGCGTCGGTTCCTTGCTTCGGGGGAGGTGATGCGCCGGTTCCTTACTGCAGCGCAGGGGGGGTGATGCGTCAGTACCATACCGGAGAGGAGGTGATGCGTCGTTTTCTTACTGCGTGGGGAGTTGATACGTCTGTTTCTTACTGCGTCCCCCAACGATGCGACAGTCTTGGCGCCGCGATGCGTCGATCCGGTACGATGCGTGCCTTCGTGCAGCCGCACAGCAGGCTTGCGTTGGGATCGGTGCGGTGATCTCGGACTTCGGGGTCGTTGCACCCGATGCATCGTGCGGCGATTTCTTGTACCGCGGCAGGCGCTGCGACGGTTTCTTCGGCGATGCGTCGGAAACAGGTGCGGATGCGACACGCTTCTTCGATGTTGCGTCAATTTTCCAGCTCCCAGCGATAAACAGTCTCAGCAGAAGGCACCTCTTTGCAGGTTGGAATTCCCAGCAAGGAAATTCAGGGGAGCTGGTGGTGAAGTCTTTGTGGCCCTGAGACTTCAGAACAGGAGGCAAGCTCAGTTTCAAGCCCTTGGGGATCTTTTCTTCAAGCAGGTGACAAACCAAACAGCAAAGTCCTTTTTCTCCTTTCCTTGGCAGCAAGCAGCCACTGCAGGCCAACCCCAGACAGCAAACAGCACAGGGGCAGTATTCCTCCTCAGCTTATCCGGCTCTTATCCTTGGCAAAGGTTCCTCTTGATTTCCCAGACGTGATCTAAAAGTCTCGGGTCTGGGCCCCACTTTTTATACACAAAAATCCTTTGTTCCCTGAAGGCAGAGAGTGTCTGTACCCAGCCAAAACCAGTTCTGTCCTCACTGGTGCAGCTTCCCGGCAGGAGTTGGAGACAGCATTGATGAAGGCAGACCAGGCCCATTCAGGTGAAAGGAAATCTCCTCCCCCTACTCTAAATGCAGCCCAGGTCTATTCAGCCCAGCCCTGACTCATCAGACTTCTTGAGCCGCTGCCCTTCTCCAGCCCCTGTCATCCAAAAGCCAGACATGCAATACACAAACCTAGCAGAGGCACATTGAATGGTTATGCAAGAAAATACCTACTTTCTAAAAGTGGTATTTTCAAACACAGAATGTAAAAATCACCCTCACTAAAAGATGCACTTTTACATTCTGAGTTCAGGCATACTAAACTTTACTTTTCTATCTTGTTCCCAGGGTCAGTTATGTTTATAAGATGTTATAAACAAACTCCCCATTCTGTCCTATGGGAACAGATAGCCTTGCAATAGTGAAAAACGAAATTGGCAGTAATTCACTATCAGGACATGCCACACACATCAGGGCATGTCCTACCTTTCACATACAATGCACCCTGCCCACAGGGGTACCTTGGGCCTACCTTGGGCCTACCTTAGGGGTGAGTAACATGTAGAAAAGGGAAGGTTTAGGGACTGGCAAGTGTGTGCACTTGCCAAGTCGACATGACAATCCCAGACTGCACACAGGCTCTGCAATGGCAGGCCTGAGTCACATTTTACAAGCTGCTTCTGTGGGTGGCACAATCAGTGCTGCAAGCCCACCAGCAGCATTTAATTTACAGGCCCTGGGCACACATAGTGCACTGTACTAGGGTCTTGCAAGTAAATCAAACAAGCCAATCATGGAATCACTAATCCATAACAATAATTCACAAAGGGAGCACTAGCACTTTGGCACTGAACAGCAGTGGGAAAGTGCCCAAAGCATCTAGACCAGCGAAAATGGAGTCCAACACACAGCAAAACACAGGAGGTAAAGGCGAAAAAATGGAAGGGAGACCCACGCCAATGGTGCCAGGTCTTACACGTGTCCCCTCCAGCTGAAATGTGGGGAGAACTACCCACCCTCTTAAGAGTTCTCTTCACTAAGGTGGAAACATCTGGACAGACCATCAGCATTGGCGTGTTCTGTACCAGGGCGGTGTTCCACCGTAAGGTCCATCCCCTGTAGGGAAATGGACCACTTCAACTGCTTTGGATTCTCACCCCTCATTTGCATCAACCATCTGAGGGGCCGGTGGTCTGTCTGAACCCGGAAGTGAGTCCCAAACAAGTATGGTCTCAGCTTCTTCAGCGCCCACACCACAGCAAATGCCTCACGCTCAATCGCACTCCACCTCTGTTCTCGTGGAAGTAACCTCCTACTAATGAAGGCTACAGGTTGGTCTAGGCCCTCCTCATTTAGCTGTGAGAGCACAACCCCACACCATGCTCTGAAGCATCTGTCTGCACAATGAATTCTCTTGAGAAGTTGGGTGCCTTAAGCACGGGCGCTGTGCACATGGCAGATTTCAGGGCATCAAAAGCCTTCTGGCAGGCGTCAGTCCAGTTAACTTTCCTGGGATGCTTCCTAGAAGTCAGCTCTGTCAAGGGGGCAACAATGGTGCCATACCCCTTGACAAACCTCCTGTAATACCCTGTGAGTCCTAAAAAGGCTCTCACCTCTGTCTGAGTCCTGGGGGGTTCCCAAGCCAGAATGGTATCAATCTTTGGCTGTAGGGGCGTCACCTGGCCGCTCCCTACATGGTGTCCCAAGTACACCACTGAACCCTGTCCGATCTGACACTTGCATGCCTTGATCGTGAGGCCTGCCCTCCGCAGCGCCTTCAACACTTCCCAGAGGTGGTGCAGATGTTCCTCCCAAGTGGCACTGAATACTGCAATGTGGTCCAGGTAGGCGGCACTGAAATCCTCCAGCCCAACCTACACCTGGTTCACCAACCTCTGAAAGGTGGCAGGGGCATTCTTCATCCCAAAGGGCATCACCCGGAATTGGTAGTGCCCATCTGGTGTGTAGAATGCTGACCTCTCTCTTGCCCCATCAGTCAAGGCGATCTGCCAGTACCCAGACGTTAAGTCAAACGTACTGAGGTACCTGGCAGCCCCCAAACGATCGATGAGCTCATCAGCTCTGGGGATGGGGTGCGCGTCAGTCCTGGTGACTGAATTGAGCCCTCGGTAGTCCACACAGAACCGGAGTTCTGGCGTGGCACCGGGTGCGGCAGCCTTCAGGACCAAGACCACTGGGCCGGCCCAAGGGCTGTCTGAGGGCTCAATCACCCCTAGCGCTAACATCTTGGAGACCTCCTCCTTGATGTAAGCTCTGACCCTGTCAGTCACTCTGTAAATCTTATGTTTTACTGGAGGACTGTCCCCAGTGTCCACATCATTGACGCACCACTGAGTGACACCGGGTGTCAGGGAGAACAGGTCAGAAAACTGTCCCAACGGTTGGCGACAGTCACTCTGCTGCTCAGGGGTCAGGGCGGTAGAGAGGTTCACACCGCCCACTGACCCATCTTGCGCCTTTGCAGACAGGAGTGTTACAGCAAACAAATGATGGACGGAATGCTGACAATGCAAACATTCTCCCCCAGTCAAAAGATCTGGGTTAAATCCATCATTCTTTTGCCCACTACGCCACCCCAGTTTGGACCCAGCCATATGCAAATCAGTCTTGACCCTGTGCCCCATGGGAACAGTCCAGACCGAACTGCCAGGCCAGGTCCTCCCTGGACCAGAAACAAGCATCCTGGGACCGGTTTCAGGGTATATCACCCTTCTTCAGCCAGGCTAGCTTGAATCCAGTGGCACAGTGAGCAAGGGACCCACGTCTGGGCATACCCATCCCACTTAGGGCAAAAAGTGTTACAGCAAACAAATGATGGACGGAATGCTGACAATGCAAACATTCTCCCCAGTCAAAAGATCTGGGTTAAATCCATCGTTCTTTTGCCCACTACGCCACCCCAGTTTGGACCCAGCCATATGCAAATCAGTCTTGACCCTGTGCCCCATGGGAACAGTCCAGACCGAACTGCCAGGCCAGGTCCTCCCTGGACCAGAAACAAGCATCCTGGGACCGGTTTCAGGGTCTGTCACTCTTCTTCAGCCAGGCTAGCTTGAATCCAGTGGCACAGTGAGCAAGGGACCCACGTCTGGGCATACCCATCCCACTTAGGGCGAAAAGTGTTACAGCAAACAAATGATGGACGGAATGCTGACAATGCAAACATTCTCCCCCAGTCAAAAGATCTGGGTTAAATCCATTGTTCTTTTGCCCACTATGCCACCCCACTTTGGACCCAGCCATATGCAAATCAGTCTTGACCCTGTGCCCCATGGGAACAGTCCAGACCGAACTGCCAGGCCAGGTCCTCCCTGGACCAGAAACAAGCATCCTGGGACCGGTTTCAGGGTATGTCACCCTTCTTCAGCCAGGCTAGCTTGAATCCAGTGGCACAGTGAGCAAGGGACCCACGTCTGGGCATACCCATCCCACTTAGGGCGAAAAGTGTTACAGCAAACAAATGATGGACGGAATGCTGACAATGCAAACATTCTCCCCCAGTCAAAAGATCTGGGTTAAATCCATTGTTCTTTTGCCCACTACGCCACCCCAGTTTGGACCCAGCCATATGCAAATCAGTCTTGACCCTGTGCCCATGGGTCAAGACTGATTTGCATATGGCTGGGTCCAAACTGGGGTGGCGTAGTGGGCAAAAGAACGATGGATTTAACCCAGATCTTTTGACTGGGGGAGAATGTTTGCATTGTCAGCATTCCGTCCATCATTTGTTTGCTGTAACACTTTGCAGACAGGAGGTCAGGAAGAGGCTCAGTCTCCTCTTCCATCCCAGCATCTGTTGCTAGGAGCATGCCCACTTCGGACCTCTCCAAGTGGGGCTTCAGGCTGTTCACATGCAGGACCCGCAAAGGGTTCCTTGGAGACTGCAAGTCCACCAAGTAGGTGACATTGCTCTTGCGCTCCACCACCTCAAAGGGGCCGGTCCACTTATCTTGGAGCGCACAAGGCTCCACTGGGGCCATGCCCACACTTTCTGTCCAGGCTGAAACTCGATCAGAGTGGCATTCTGATCATACCAGCGTTTCATTTCCTCCAGGCTGGCTTCCAGATTCGCCTGAGCGAGTTGACTGAAGCACTTAGTGTGGTTTCTGAAGGCCAACATGTAGCTATATACATCCTGGGGAGGTTTACTGGGAGCTTTCTCCCAGCCTTCTTTCACCAGACTCAGAGGTCCTCTTACAGGATGGCCGTACAGCAGCTCAAAGGGACTGAACCCTAAGGACTTCTGGGGCACCTCTCTGTAAGCAAACAGCAGGCATGGTAAGAGGACGGTCCACTTACGCCTCATGGGTTCACCAAGACCCATAATCATGCCTTTTAGGGTGCGGTTGAATCTCTCAACCAGCCCATTACCTTGGGGGTGGTAAGGAGTGGTGAACTTATAAGTTACACCGCACTCCTGCCACAGGGACTTCATATACTTGGATATGAAGTTGATACTACGGTCGGACACCACCTCTCTGGGGAACCCCACACGGGAGAAAATCCCCATCAACGCACGACCCACCACGGGGCCGTCACAGTCCTGAGAGGGATGGCTTCCGGGTACCGGGTGGCATGGTCCACCAAGACCAGGATGAACCTGTTGCCCATGGCTGTCTTGGGATCCAGAGGCCACACAATGTCAATGCCCACCCTCTCAAAGGGGGTGCTGACCACAGGGTATGGTTGGAGAGGAGCCTTACACTTCCTCCCACTCTTACCACTTGCCTGGCAAGTCTGGCAAGACCTACAGTGAGCATCAGAATGCTTGCGCATTTGGTGCCAGTAAAAGTGGGTGACAAGCCTTTCAAAGGTCTTGCCCCAAATGTCCAGCCAAAGGCACATCATGAGCCAGACCCAGTAGGAAGGCTCTGAAGCGCTGGGGTACCACCAGCACACGGGCTGACCCAGACTCAGCAACCTTAGGCTCGCTATACAGGAGACCATTCTCCTAGTATATCCAATGTGATCCGGACTGATCACCTGCTGCCTGGTTTGCAGCCTGCTGCCGCAAACCAATGAGAGAAGGGCACGTCTGCTGCTCCTGGCAGAACTCCTCCCGGGTGGGCCCTCCTTCTTGCTGCTAATGGGTCAGCTCAGGCATGTCCCCCAGTTCAGCCACTTGTTCCCCTGTAGGCTCCAGGGCATCCCCTCAGGGTCTACCTCCTCCTGGACCATGGGAACTTTGGGGGCCGGTTTCCAGCGCCCCCTGCCTCTTCTCTTCCCTGCAGGCACCTGGGCCACTCTTTCAGGCTCCAGGTCTTCTTGAATGCCCTTACCGGCTGCCATTGACCGAGTGGTCACACATGCCCACTCAGGCAGACCCAACATCTCCAAATGAGACCTCCGCTCCACCTTCGCCCAAGGGAAGCTCTCCAAATCATTGCCTAGCAGACAGTCAACAGGCATGGCTGGCCTCACAGCTACTCTCAAGGTACCCGAGACCCCCCCCACTCAAAGGGAACCTGTGCCACTTTGTAGAGGCACTCTGAATTGTCAGCGGCAACTACTGGGTAGAATGTGTTGGGGACCACCTGCTCTTCAGACACCAGCCGACAACTGACAGCTGTCACACTGGCTCCGGTGTCTCTCAGAGCCTCCACACTATGGCCATTGATGGTCACCCACTGCCTGTACGTCTTAGTGTTATCAGGCAGATGAGTCCTTGGGACCATCTTACTGTCTCCTAAAGAGACCAGGGACATCTCTGCAGGACCCCACCCACCTTGGGCACCCGACTCCTCCCCCAAGGCTACACTAGCCAGTTCCCAGGGCGGTGCACCAGTGGGTGCGGTGGTAACCGGTTTGGGACACTTAGGATCCCCCCAGAAGTGGCCCACCTGACCACAGCTAAAACAGGTCTTGGGACCCTTCTGCACAGGCTTACCTGGCGGGACCCATGGTTTCTTTTCAGCTGGAGGCTGGGAACCCTTACCTTGGTTCCCTTGGGGATTACTTTGGGGCCCTTTTTGGAACTCCTATTGTTTACCCTTGTCCCCCCCACTCTTCTGCTGGGGACCCTGCCCACCTTTGGCAGAGTCTACTACAAGACCTTTGTGGACCCTGGTACTGACCCAGCAGTCAGCCTCCACAGCAAGCTTCCTGGGGTCAGTCAGCTTACTATCAATCAGGTGCTGGCGTAGCTCTGGAAAACAACTACTGGACAAGTGCTCCCATGCAACCAAGTCATAGAGCTCCTGAAAGTCAGTTACCTTGCTACCCTTCACCCATCCATCCAGTGCTCTGCAAAAGTAAGATGCATACTCCACCCAAGTACTTGACTCCAGCTTCTTGCAGCTCCTAAATTTCTGCCTATAAAGCTCTGGGGTCAACCCATACCTGGCTATCAAGGCTTCCTTCATGGGGGCATAGGACATTTGATCCTCAGTGGGCAAAGCTAGTAAGGTTTCCCTCCCTTCACCTATGAAGCGGCCCCACAACCCCGCTCCCCAATCTCTCTCAGGGACCCGGTGGGACTTCATGGCTATCTCATAGGCCTTAAACCACTGCCCAATGTCCTCATGCTTCATGAAATCTTTGATAACATGAATGTATACTTTTCCTTCCCCAGGCACTGATGGTGTGCTGCCACCAGAGGGTGTGATTTCTAGGCTCTTCGCTTTCAGCTCCAGCTCCCTCAACACTCTCTCATGCTCTAAAAGCATCTTATTTTCCTCCATGGCCAATTTCTTGCTCTCTAACTCCAACCTTTTATTCTCTAAGTCACCCTGGCTCCCCAGCTTGAGCTTAGCAAGCTCCATTTCATGCACTCTGCTTTTCTCCCTGTCCTCCAATTCTTCTGGAGACAGACACCTTGAAGACACACTGCTACCTTCCCTGGGAGGCACTCCCCCTCCAGTTAGGCCCACTAGCCCATGCTGCTGCCCTTCTAAATTCTCCCCCTCCACCATAGGCTCCTCGGTCTGCCCACTGGCATGCTTTGCTTCCAATCAGGCCCTCAGCGCCTTTTGGAATTCCTCCTTTCTGGTGAGGCCTCTCACGGAGATTAAATTTTTTTTGCAGATGACTATAAGTTGAGGCACAGTGTAGATATCAACCCTCTCCTCTTCAAATTCAATATCCACAGATGCAATGGATGCTGGTTTACTCATGGTGAAAATTGGCAGTTCTCAAGAAGCAAAATACATTTCAAGGAAAAACTCTACCAAAATGTATGTGGTTGCGTAATGGTCTGTACTCCCTAGTAATGTACACCAATCACTGTATGTAAATCACAAATGCAAGTCCAGGATTCTCACCGCTGACCACCAATGTTAGAAATGGGGGTCTCTAGTTGGCAGAGGTAGGTACCTTTGTCCAAATAGGGACCCTTGCTTCTAGTCAGGGTAAGGGGGATACACTCCTAGAATAACCCCTACTCACCCCCGTGGTAGCTTGGCACGAGCAGACAGGCTTATCTCAGAGGCAGTGTGTAAAGCATTTGTGGACACATACAGTAACACAGTGAAAACACTACAAATGGACACCACACCAGTTTAGGAAAATAAGTAATCTTTATCTAAACCAAAACAAGACCAAACGACAAAAATCCACAATACAGTATCAAAAATAAGGCTTTCAAATGGTAGAAATAGTTCAGTTCAATGCAAGTTGTAAATGCAAAATTTTTCTCACAAAGTACCTGGGATGCGTCACGCAAAACAAACAAAATGGCCGCAGGGAAGATGATGCGTCGGTTCCTTACACGCCGGGAAGGTGATGCGTCGGTTCCTTGCTTCGGGGGAGGTGATGCGTTGGTTCCTTACTGCAGCGCAGGAGAGGTGATGCGTCGGTTCCTTACCGGAGAGGAGGTGATGCGTTATTTTCTTACTGCGTGGGGAGATGATGCGTCTGATTCTTACTACGTCCCCCAATGATGCAACAGTCTTGGCGCCTCGATGCGATGCGTCGATCCGGTACGATGCGTGGCTTCGTGCAGCCGCACAGCAGGCTTGCGTCGGGATCGGTGCGGTGATCTCGGACTTGGAGATCGTTGCACCCGATGCGTCGTGCGGCGATTACTTGTACCGCGGCAGGCGCTGCAACGATTTCTTCGGCGATGCGTCGGAAACAGGTGCGGATGCGACACACTTCTTCGACGTTGCGTCGATTTTCCAGCTCCCAGAGATAAACAGTCTGTAGAGGTCCTAAACAGCAGCACGCACCTCTTTGCAGATTGGAATTCCCAGCAAGGAAATTCAGGGGAGCTGGTGGTGAAGTCTTTGTGGCCCTGAGACTTCAGAACAGGAGGCAAGCTCAGTTTCAAGCCCTTGGAGATCTTTTCTTCAAGCAGGTGACAAAGCAAACAGCAAAGTCCTTTTTCTCCTTTCCTTGGCAGCAAGCAGCCACTGCAGGCCAACCCCAGAAAGCAAACAGCACAGGGGCAGTATTCCTCCTCAGCTTATCCGGCTCTTATCCTTGGCAAAGGTTCCTCTTGATTTCCCAGACGTGATCTAAAAGTCTCGGGTCTGGGCCCCACTTTTTATACACAAAAATCCTTTGTTCTCTGAAGGCAGAGAGTGTCTGTACCCAGCCAAAACCAGTTCTGTCCTCACTGGTGCAGCTTCCCAGCAGGAGGTGGAGACAGCATTGTTGAAGGCAGACCAGGCCCATTCAGGTGAAAGGAAATCTCCTCCCCCTACTCTAAATGCAGCCCAGGTCTATTCAGCCCAGCCCTGACTCATCAGACTTCTGGAGCCGCTGCCCTTCTCCAGCCCCTGTCATCCAAAAGCCAGACATGCAATACACAAACCTAGCAGAGGCACATTGAATGGTTAGGCAAGAAAATACCTACTTTCTAAAAGTGGTATTTTCAAACACAGAATGTAAAAATCACCCTCACTAAAAGATGCACTTTTACATTCTGAGTTCAGGCATACTAAACTTTACTTTTCAATCTTGTTCCCAGGGTCAGTTATGTTTTTTAAGATGTTATAAACAAACTTCCCATTCTGTCCTATGGGAACAGATAGCCTTGCAATAGTGAAAAACGAAATTGGCAGTAATTCACTATCAGGACATGCCACACACATCAGGGCATGTCCTACCTTTCACATACAATTCACCCTCCCACAGGGGTACCATGGGCCTACCTTAGGGGTGACTAACATGTAGAAAAGGGAAGGTTTAGGGACTGGCAAGTGTGTGCACTTGCCAAGTCGACATGGCAATCCCAGACTGCACACAGGCTCTGCAATGGCAGGCCTGAGTCACATTTTACAAGCTGCTTCTGTGGGTGGCATAATCAGTGCTGCAAGCCCACCAGCAGCATTTGATTTACAGGCCCTGGGCACACATAGTGCACTGTACTAGGGTCTGACAAGTAAATCAAACAAGCCAATCATGGAATCACTAATCCATAACAATAATTCACAAAGGGAGCACTTGCACTTTGGCACTGAACAGCAGTGGCAAAGTGCCCAAAGCATCTAGACCAGCAAAAATGGAGTCCAACACACAGCAAAACACAGGAGGTAAAGGCGAAAAAATGGAAGGGAGACCCACGCCAATGGTGCCAGGTCTAACAGTGTACGTACTCAGTTTCTCCCATACTGATGATTTCAGTCTTTATTCCCTTGGGTTTCATCTATGTACATTTGGAAATTTAAATAATCGAGGAACTGAGTCTGTGTTGAGCAAGAGGCTGTAGAGCGAGCTAATTCTTGAGGGATGCTGTTGGAAGCATGTCAGCACCCCATGTTGTAGTGGTGGTTGGAGGGAATACTGGGTCCAAGATAGCTGGAGAGAATATCCTGTAGTTGGAGAGAATATTAGATCCAGCATAGCACTGTGCCTGTTGCTCCGGCCAATTTTTCTCACTTTTCCAAAAAAACTCTATGAACAACAGTGTCACATGCCAGGTGAGGAGTTTGAAGGCTGTTTTCTTATCTTAAAATGAGAAGTTCCTTTCTTATTTAAGCTGTAGTTGTTTTGGTGGCTTCAGTGGATCTAAACCCATGTTGGTGGTCGTAGGGGAGATAATTTCATTCCATGTTCTCATGGAGCAGTCTTGTTCCCTCCTTTTCCAGTATTTAGTTATGCACAACAATATTGCAGGCTCATCTCAGATGGCAGAGCTGTGTCGCAGGCTCAGGTCTCACTGTAACAGTATCTCTGCAGTTACGCATATAAAAAGGATTAGTCAACAGAGTTATCCCCTCAGGTTACACTACTCCCTTTATGAGGCTGATTAAACATAAGACGGATCAACCAAGTGAGTTTTTCACGATCCCTCAGCGTTGGACAGAACCACGAACCTATCACTTGAGTCTAGTCTCTTTATTGCCAAACTGCCCTGTCCATTCCCTAATGCGTGGCACATCGCTTTATTTATTTTGATTTACTGTATTAGTTTCAGTTATGTAGCAAATCTAGTACCCGCCTAGTGATTTAACATTACGGGGATTGTGTGGACCATGGTGGGGATGAGGGGGGCCCTTCCGGCTTGGAAGGGATTTTTTGCCAAATATATTTCCTCTGGGGCAGCACAGCGGGAGCACATTCTGCCATAATGCCATGCGGAGCGGGTCAGCACATAAAGGCAGCTTGCTTGGCATTGTTTTTATTTTACAGAAATAAATCATCAAAGCAGAGTAGCTCTAAAAGAAAAAAATCAATGTCTCGGACTTGCTGGGAGTTTTCTCCAGCACCTGGGGCACATTTCTGCATTTTTCTTGTTCGGAACTTCCACGATTTATACTGTGAACAAATAAAATTTGTATAGGAAGCGATAAGCAGGATAGGCTTTCTGCTGCACTGAAGCCTGTGCCCAGGTGAATCTTCAGAAATGAAGTGGTTCCCTGACCTCTACGTGAGACGGGGTGAAGAAGGGATTAGAAGTCAGGGTATCTGCCAGCTCTTGGCCGATGCCTTGAACCTGCATATTGTAACTGCTCGATAAGCCTTAATATGCAAGTTCTCAACAGCTCTCTTCTTTCCCAATCTGTGTCTTTTACCTTCGTATTTCTCTACCTTTTCTCCCTCGAATGTCTTTCTTTTACCAAATCTTACTTTGGCTCCTACTGACCCTCTAACGGGTGTTTCTAGGCACTAGGAACTGATTCCCTACTCTTAGACCCTGCACGCCATGATGCAAGCATCAGTTTTAGGTTCTCATACAATGCACCAGCCAATCAATAGTACCTACTTGGAAATTTTATAAATGTTAAAGTTGTCATTTCCTTTTGTCTTATTTAAAGAAAAAGCAACGTTACATTGCGTCATCCGTTCTGACTTATCCTCTTCCCACATTGCAGCAGAATGAAATTTAATATCATGCCATTTCTTGGCAAAACAAGACTCACAGTCGATAAAGGAAAACAAACTATTAAAGTATGTGTTTTCTCCCCTAGGGTTACGCCAGTGATAAAAACTGGGGCACCATTGTTATATCCAGTCTTGCTCGATTCACTCTCGGGCATTTACAGTCCTTCAGAGGAAGCCACTGTGGCACTGGTTCTTGTGCATGAAGCCACTTCTACATAGGCATTTAAAGCATTCGGTCCACGTGCCAAACCAATAAAATCACAAAGCAGCAGAATAGCTCGCATTAACAAGATCAGAAAACAGAGTAACGTCCCGTTCTCAATAAAAGGTATTGATTTTTTAATAGCGTTTGCCTCTGCTATTTTACTGCACATAAACTGATGGAATTAAATGGAAGAACATATTGCAAGTAAATATGACCCGTCTCTTATTTTACAACAAATTGGGGGTGTTCAGCCGTATCATTTTTTTTCCATTTAAGTCCCGCAAAGAGAATGAGTTTTGCAACGTAACAAATGCTAACTCTCATAACAAAATGTGACAAAAGCTGGGGCCGCCAATAAACGGTTCATCTTGGAATGATTTAGCAGCACCTATGGACTACGCAACATTACCATCTAGAACACCTTTTGCGAAAATGAGCCAAATGCTCGTCAAACAAAGAATGTTTGCTCCTAAATTGTGCTTTTTAATGGATTTACTCCATTTATTCTGCAGACTGATGAAGTAGGAGCTGATAGAAGCTTCAGCACACATTAAAGTTGTCAGAAATATGGTTAATATGGGGGGAGGTATACCCTCTTATTACAGACAATCTGGTCAAAAGACAATTCCGAGAAAATCTATGCTCAGCACTTGCAAGCTACTACACAAGCAGCAGATAATCCCAGAGCGGTGCGTTTTAAGTTCAAGCAGTACTAGAAATGTTTAAGTCAAGAAAACAACACAATAAAATCCCCAAACCAATTTAGAAAAATATGAGAAAAATATAATGAGCAGAAAGAGATCAATTTCAATAAAATAGGGCTTGATTACTGTGGTGGAAAGGAAGCAAATTCATATTTTCTGCATAGTTACCCCATTCTTTTTGCCTTGTTCTGTACCCTTGGAGGGCAGCTTCAGTCCCTGTGTAGGTGCAGTAGGATTCAGGAGTCCTTGAGTGAGTCCACCTCTTCTATCAAAAGTGTTGTTTCTTCCAGCAGGGCAGCCTTCGTCTTTAGATGGAGTCTTCCTGTGTCCAGGAATGTTCTGAGTAGTTGGCAGTTGATGTGCCAGATTTAACCTGTGCACTAGCCACTGATTAGAGAAATTCGGCCGCCTAATTCTATTTTCTTGTAGTCCCTCAACTGCTTTTGCAGCACTTCCTCTTTGTAAAATTACCCAGTAGCTCCCGTTTCATGATGGCATAACCTAACTGCCAACAGGCAGGCCTGTCATACGCTCTGTAGCCAATCCCCAATTTAGATGAGTTCCCCCTCCTATCGCACATGGTCAAAACTGGTTCTCCTACTGTGACTGGAGCCTGCCTGTTTGGGAGGGTCCAAGAAGTGAAACAGAGAAGTACTCCATGGTATTTCCATGGTAGCAGAGCTACTAAAGCTGCCCTGTGTTCTGGCATCTTTTCTTGCCCACTCCCCGATAGCTAATACTTGCTAAGTGATCAGTAGTTAACACAACTGTGCTCTTCCTGGGCTGACAGGTAGGTTAAGGTCCTTTGGTTCACAGTCCTTAACACTCCCTGCCAAGGATGTGTATACCTGTTTTGGAGGTTTTGATGAGAGCCAGAACTGGTTTTAAGCCAGTTCAGCCCATGCAGCATAAAGTACATTTTAACAACACTACTTTCAACTTAAGTTATCAAAAATCTGGGTTCGCCATCAAATCAGATTTTGAAAATTAAGTAGAAAAAAATGGTGAAGCACTTTTCAAGGATTTTGCCAAGCGGAGACAGGAAATAAACTTTTTTATCCCATCTACGTCTGTTCAGGGATAAGTCTAGCAGCGCCTCCACATTGTGCTTTCATAGTTAACTAAAACTCAAAGGCTATTTTACTAACATCAACATGTGGTTTGCCATATGTTTGTTATATATTAGCACCTTTACAAGGGAGATTTAGGGGTGACTTACGAATATATAAAATAGATTTTATCTGCATAGCAAAGGCACATTTCCCTGCCATGTGTCACTGCATTGCATTTAAACTGCAGGCAGCCAGAACACAGTGGAGCTCCTGGTAGACACATTTTCTATGTGTATGTGTATGCATGTAGCAGGTTCAAATAAATACTGCAACCCACATATGACATTTACTTTCGATACCATACATGGTCTTACAAGACAGTTAAAAAACCAAATTGGGTGAAACCAATTTTACAATACCATTTTAGGGCCAGAGCACACACACTAAGGGGCCGATTCCGATCTCGGTCGGAGGCGCACCCAATACCATTCGGTCGGGAAAAAAGCCATGCGAAAGCCAGTTTCCCGACCGATCCGTACAGCACACCGAACGAGCAAGTACGATGCGCACAACAGCAAAAATTCCGGCCGAGCCGTACTCACCCAAACCAGGTCCTGTTCTCCGACCGAGGCGAATCCGGAAACGCCGAATCGAGTCGCACGGAAGGGAAAATGCAGCCCCGTCCGGCCGGACAAGTACGATGCGCTTCCCGTACGCGCCGAACCCGTCGCTACGCACGGCACGTCAAAGCATCCGGGAGAGGCGCACATAAGCTCCAAATCGCGCCACAACACGATCCACGGCTACGAGACGAACACGGCACCGGCGAGGACGACGCGAAGCGACGAGGACGAAGCGAAGCGACGAGGACGACGCGAAGCAACGAGAAGGACGAACGACACGAACCAACCATGAATCCCTTCGTCCCGATCATACCAATATTCTACATCTACTACCGGAACAGGCACGGACGCGTACGGCGCAGAAGGTAAGTCAGACACCAACCACAAAACACATACAACACGTACACGACACATCACACACATACACGGGGAATCTGAATATACTTACACCAGCAACAGCAGCACCATAGGGGCGGGATGCCCATCACCAATGCCACATATGCACACAGGGGCCTGAATGCGCGCCACCACCCCAACCCAGAGGGGGCTGGA